>HG995374.1:6895759-8145759 GCA_905333075.3 Atethmia centrago
TAATAATAAACCTTTACAGGTGCATCCGCAGTGGTAGCCCGCGAAATTCAAATTATCTTACGTTTTTTTTCCAATTTGCAATTCAGTGTCATGTTGTATTTTGATCAGAATATGATTCGCGACCGTAACAAATATGTATTTACAGAATTATATTTGTTCCATGAGAACAATTCTCTTATGGAACAAATCTAACTTAGAGAGACGTATTAATGTTTTTAATGATTATAATTCTGTAAATACATATTTTTTATGGTCACGAATGATATTTTGACCAAGATAAGACCAGACACTGAATTGCAAATTGCAAAAAACGTAAGTAAATTTGAATTTCGCGGGCTACCACTGCGGATTCACCTTTAATGGATATGACAGTCCATTGATATTTATGCGCCATTTTGGCACGTACCATACGAGGAAGCTTACTTATCTCGTGGTGTATAGATTAGCCACATAATAACGCCGGAGTCTGAGCGAGGTCGACTGACCAGGGTGCGTCAGATGTACCTACGTAATGCCAGGTACACTAGAAAGCTTACGTCACAATTTCGAACAGTTTTGGTAATATTTCATTAGTAAATTCAGTGACCTAGAAAGGTGTTATTTTTCACGGTTCGTCTTACAACATACATTAACGTTAGGACGTGTGAATTGGATGCAAACGTCTTACTCAAATATTTTCAAACAAATCCTTGGTTGACTTTGTTTTTGTTCCTCTTTATGTAGGTATACCTACTAGTATTTTTTTTTTAAGTCACTTTTTTTTATTTGTTTGATTGTTTGTCACGCTTTCACGCTAAAACGGCTGAACGGATTTGCATGAAATTAGGCACATGTGTAGACCATGACGTGGATTAGGAGATATGATACTTTTTATCAAGCCTTACGTAGGTGAAACCGCGGGGCACAGCTAGTTTTAATATAGATCTAAATAATAATCCGCACTTTTTTCTCTAAAGTAGGTATCTAGAGTAAAAAGGCAAAACTATACAGTTTTAACAATAAACAGTGTCAGCCTATTAACAAAGAAGAATGATTAAAAGAAAAAAACTATAAAATTACGTCATCACCAGTAATATCTTCATTTACCGTTTTAATTTGATTTCATAATTTTTCATGAATATTCATGAAGAAATGCAGTTGCAAATTGTATTGTCAGTTTTTTAGCTAGTTTAATGTGAGATAATCTACCTACATAATATTTTAGCTCATTAATTAAGAAAATCAATGCTATTGAACTCCGCAAACAGTTAAATTATGTTGTTAATTATAATTATTACGGTACCGTTAAACCATACGAAGGAAGTATCACAGACGTTTAAATACTTAGGGGAAGCCCGGGCAAGAAGCATAGTGTGGGTAAGAAGAATAACTGATTTTTCCAAAAATATTTAATAGATAGCGTTATTATACTTTCTCAAGTCATGACACGTGCGACCGGCGACGCCATGATAGTTCAACCAAAACAATACGCGACTGTATCAGTTGTGGAGATTAAAAAAAAGGATTTTCATTGTTTTCTTACAATTTATGTGAAGGTTTGTATACCAATTTATTATATTACCAATCAGTTACCCATGATTAAGTTCTGTTTATTCAATTGCATGTTTATTTAAGTATAATTAGTGATTGCTACCTTTTATTTACCTACTAATAACAATTAACGTCTCGACCTTCTTTCTAAAAGTGAAGCATTGGGCAAAACGGATATGGGCAAAATGGATAGGTATCCGTTTTGCCCGTTTAGCTATTTGATTTATTTCTTCTTAAGTATAATATTTAATATATAAACGCAAAATTAATCAGACAGCCTGGTCAGAAGCCACATTAAACAGAGCAGTAGGAGATCTAAAAGATGATGGGCAATCAATTAATTACCGCAAAGAATTTTACAACTTTACAGAGACACGTGAAGACCGGAAATAAGTAAAAGAAATTCCCTAATTTCTTTTACTTATTTCCGGTCTTCAGCTGTAAACCTCCCTAGGTTTACAGCTGTTTTTAGTCCAGAACAAGAAAAAGATCTGTGTTTAAAAAAAATAGATAGCAAAGCTAAAAATAAAAAATCTCTTGGAAAACCGCAAAACAAAAACCCTAAATAAGATTTTTATTGTTTACTGTGCGCTGACAAATACACTAAACCACACCAACGGAAGATAGAATTCAGTGTAATCAGTGCAAAAGTTGGGTGCATGAAAAATGCACTTCTTATGCGAAGTGTGATCTAAACTAAATCAAGATATCCTTTTTGCCCTTGGTGCGTATCCGTTTTGCCCGACCCCTCCGGGCAAAACGGATAATTGATACTTTATGTTAATGCTCATAATTATTACAGAAATTATTAAAGTTTTTAAATTTAAAATAGTGTTTTCGAAAGATGATTAAACATAGTACAAATTAAAAGTACAAGGGGTTCTATTGATTATCAGTTTGTGGTTTTATTTAAACTTTTCTTTAACATATGCGTCTTGCCCGGGCTTCCCCTACTTATAATTGGACTCATGACTAATTTAAGTTTCAGTGATATTATACTTTATAAAATAACGGTATAAATATACCTACTTTTAACCATGTTAATATTATTGGGTAAAGACGCAGCAGAACTACATATTAAGGGTGGGAACGCCGTTGACCTTGGCCATAAAAATGCCACGCAGCGCTGCCGTTCGGTTTTAAAGGGAATATTTATTTTTAGTAACGAAACTTTGAAGATAATAAAATAGTCTGTTCATACAAAAAAGAAAAAAGCATGAAAATATCGTAAGTAGTTGAAATATCGTTTTTTATGCTTTGGGTAGGCATTACTTCCTGAACTTATTTCATAAAGTTTTTTACTACAATACTTAAATATTCACATATAGAATTGATGTGTATACGTTCTAGTTTAACATATATTTTTTGTTTAACTTACTTGCATTATTTGAAGGCGTAAGAACAGATTTATAAGTCACTAAAATCATATCTACGTCTACAAATAGATCTCATTGCTTTTCCGGGGAAATACTACAACTACGTATGCCATTCTTACTACCAAGCAAAATTCCTTGAAGGGTAAGGATGCCAGCATGATAAAATACACATGCAACATTTCATCGACATATCTAGGTATATTAAAAAAAAAAAACAATTTTGTTGTTATACAGTTCAAAATTGAGGCAGCCCCGGTAAGTTATAAGGATACTTGTGATGGGGTTACCTCGCAACTTCCCCTGGGTGACTAGCTGCAATGCACCAATGTTGAGACATAATTGTATGTGTATATGTAGTGTGTGTGTGATATTGGCAATGATCGGTAAATCCCATAACGTTGCAAGCAGTTAACGCAACTCGCGACGGTTACTATTTCATTATACCTCACGGTAGGCCCAGGGGATTGTTTGCTTATCTTAATATATATAGCACACCCTTATTATTCTTCGGTAGTAAAATTTTGCAAGAGTTTATTTTTTAATTGGCTTATATTCGAATTGTTATGACCATTTAAATCAAATCTGATAACAAACCAAGCGATCGTTATCACATTAGATTAGATTTGATGAATGAATTGCAATCCTGAAGGTCAAAGTTCCTTGAATTACAAAAATGTAGTAAAATTTAGTAAGAGTTATTTTTTTGTCGGCCATATTCTAATTGTTACGACCATTTAAAGAAAATCTGATAACAAACCAAGCGATCATTATCAAATGAATGAATTGCAGTCCTGAAGGCCAAAATTCCTTAAATTGCAAAATTATGCAAAATAATACCGATATGGTATCGTTTCGTACCAAATCTTTCAAGCATAATGAATGATAAGTGGCAATCGCCTAAGAATCATTTGAATCGCATGTTAGGAATCATTTAGGTGACGATGACGGCACGGTTAACTTGAATTTTGATAATCCGTGGTCGATTTCATTTGGATCACGTCGGTGCTGTTTTAGTATGAATATTTAAGTTATCGTCACGATTTTCATTGATTAGAATGAAGAAGACAAAAGAAAAGATAAATGGATTGGTGAGGAATGATAAATAGCGTGACGGGTGAGAGGGGAGAATGATAAAAATAAAAAACCAGCCAATTCCGTGTTGGACCACGCAGAATGAAGGGTTCCGTAGATGGGATGAATTTATCTCAAGAACAAACTTAATATTGTAGTTGAAAAACATGATCTCCAATACATCGATACCTATAAATCACGGTCAATTCTCCATCTGAAAATTTAAGCTGGTCGACTATTACTCGTTAACTTGCTACTTCTAAACCCTACTCAGCTGTGATAGTTTTCCTTTTAACTTCGTTGTATACTACTGCCGTGAAATTTTTCACATAGCCAAAAACAACGGTTTAGCTGGCAGGGCACACTTGACTCTAACAAAAATTTGCACTTTAAAGCTTAATATCACGCAAGCGGATTCCTGAATCGAAAAATGGTTTTCACAGACACGCAATATTTCCGAACGGCCTATCCAACGGGGGTACCGTTGGATAGGCCGTTCATGGGATAGACAAGAAAAAAATATCATTCCCATTTTACCTACGTGTAAGGGAGGTACAACATTTTTTTCACGATTTTATTTCACCACTTTGTCTGCCTGATTAATATTTATACCGATGCCAAATTACAGCTTTCTAGTACAATAATCTCTGAGCTAAGCCACTGACAGATAGACAGATGGACATGGCGAAACTATAAGGGTTCCTTGTTGATTACGGAACCCTAAAAAACGTATTGCGATACCGATACCGACACCAAGTAACATATGACCAGAACAGGAACATGATGAAGTGTGGTGAAGAAGAGAGAGAGAGAGAAGTGTTATAAGTAGCTTTAACATGTTCCTAAATTGGATTGAAGACAACATAATTCTTTGCATCTGTTTCATAATTTTCCCTGTCCTCATCTGCTTAGCCAATTCCCAACTATGTTCTGATCGGCTTCCAGTCTAACTGGATGTACCTGAATACCAATATTTTACATAGAACGACTGCCTATCTGACCTCCACAACCCAGTAACTGTAATACGATACCCCTTGGTAAGACTGGTTGTCTGACTTTCGGGCTTCTGACGACCCCTAACGACTGTCAAAGATCCACGAATGACTGCCGGGACCAACGGCTTAACGTGCTTTCTGAGGTACGGAGGGGTCTCCGTATGTAAAGATGGTCACCCATCCACGAACCAACCCCGGCAAGCGTAGCTTAACCTAATGGATGGACCCGTGCTACTATCATTACTTAGCCACAAGCTCCTTTCCCTGTCAGTTAAAGTTAATTTAGTCCTTGTCAGGCAGAATCGGCGCCATTATCATTAATACCAAAACAATAGCTAAGTAAACGATGCTCCATTCAAACGTCCCACTAGACTAGCACGGCTACTGTCGGGTGAGTCAGCATTTTCTGACCTCAGTCCAGTGCTCTGTGATTAATACTATATGGTAATGAATCTATTCTGTTATGACCTTCTGTGTAGAACGGAAGGAACTGTTTGTAGTATTGTGTTTATATGGCATTATGTAATTATCTATGTATTGTTAATAGGGAATACACATGTATTTTTGTTTCACTATATCAATAATAGACAGGAATATAAACCCAAGAAGAGTATTAAAAGTTAAATTCAACTACTGCTTGTTGCTCAAAAAAATATGAAAGTCCAATTTTCTACTACAGTTCAAACGACCGTTTCTGTCGCGGACATGGTGTGACGTCATTTGCCACAAAACTTCTTTGTTTATATCTGTTTCCCAAATCATATTTGTATTATATAATAACATTATTTGTTGTGCTTTATTCAAGCAGAAATCGCACTTACTTACTTACCTTAGTGAGATTTCAGCACTTTGCTAGATTTTATACTGAATTGTGACGTAGCGAGCCCCCACTCCCCAACTTTAATGCTTTTTATCTGTCATTTCTTAATAATATGATAAAGCAAAGAATACGTGTCTAATATTTTTTAATTATCTGACTGATGGACTAAATAGGATTTCTTTTTATTTACCAAGGCATTATCTCTATTGTACATGCAAAGTTGCCACATGATTTAATTGTGTTACAGGTTAAAACTACTAGTACTCGTACTATATTATAGTAGTTTAAAATTATTTAAAGATAAAAATACAATTATTTTCGAATTCCTCTATTTTTCTCTACGATTTGGTGCACGGATCCCTCGCGGTACAGTCAGACACATCAAGTTACCATAAGCTGTCATATTTCTCCAAATGATTTTAAACCTTATAATGATGACGGTTAAATTCCAATTGAATGAGAAAATTTGACAGTTTGTGGTAACTTGATGTGTACATGTTTGGGCTAAGTTGTATGGGTTTTTTTAACCTCCTTTGTACTTATTACTTTTGCATGCACTTAGAGGTTTCATTCAAAAACTTTATAAATATTTGAATCAGTTGGATATCGATTTTTCCATAGGTACAATAAGATTATTTTAAAGGTATACGACACACGGTGATTTTTAATTCACTGTTAACCTTCCAGGAGGCGAAAGTACTCATGATTATAAACAACTTCCGATGGGGACCAAGTGCGAAATAGCAACATCTGTTTCATACATTTTCATCGAGTAAATATTGCATTTTTGTATGAAACGGCTGATTTTTTTTCGATATTTTAGAATTGATCTCTTAGTGAAAGTTGCTCACAATCATGACTACTTTTACGCTGGAAGGTTAACAGTAAATTAAATTAAAACTTTTTACAAAAAAAAAAAACAACCGACTTCTAAAAAAAACACTACAAGGTGTAACTTTAATTTCGGAAGTCGGTGTGTGTGGATCTGTATTTTAGTTTTTTGCCGTTGGACCATAATTGACGGAGAAATAAATAAAAATGATAAAATATAACAAACACATACAGATGAACATATAAATAACCTCGTCATTTCACCGTTTATAATAAGGGTTCCACGTCCTTATATTAGCGGAACCATCAATGAATCATGAATGGTGTATTTATTACTAGTAATATACTCGTAAATACCTATTTCAATAAATTAGACTACGTAGTTTACATACAAGCTTATGCCCGCGTGAAGGTCGGAAATTATTTCACGGGAAATTACTACCGTAACACGCACGCCAGTAAAGCTCCCAAGTCGGCATGATGTTTTCTGCCATTTTCAAAAATCGACGTCATTTCAGCCAATTTACACAAAACTTTAATTCATTATACACCTATACCTTCCTCATGACTCACTCCATCGATTGGTGTAAACCGTATGAAAATCCATACGGTAGTTTTTGAGTTTATGGCGTTCAGACAGACAGATGCGGCACCCCCGGACTTTGTTATATGTAGTGATTCGTGGAGGTCGGTTGTCAAAGCCAACCGGACAAAACCTCACAGTAAATTTAAAAATTTCTTTTTTTCTCGAATTAGCACGAATTAGGTACCAATAGAGCAGTGGTGGCCCAGTGGTAACCGCCCAGTTGAGTGGTGGCCGCGACTTACCGAGTTGTAGGTCGTAGGTTCGAACCCAGACAGGCGCTTTACTTTGTGTACATTATTTCATCACCACTGCTCTCAAAACGGTGAAGGAAAACATCGTGAGGAAACCGGCATGTCCTAGAACCAAAAATTCAAAGACATGTAACATCTACCAACCCGCACTGGACCCGCGTGGTGGATTACGGCCCACTCCCTCTCACAGAGAGGAGGCCTGTGTCCCAGCAATGGGCACATTATAGGCTGATTATGTTATGCTAGGTACCAATATGAGAATAACGCCGCGGTATAAATATGAGCCAGTTAGCATGGTGCGGCGGATGGTAATCGGTAGACACTTTAATGCAAGATCAGTACACGCTATTTACAAAATTGCATAAATCGTCAGGTACCAGTATGTTCTTATTAGCATACTAACCCTTTTCAACATACCTTATTATGCATTGAAATTAAACTAGTTTCACTTACATCTTGAGCCATAGGAGCCAGTCATCGTTCTTTATGGATTAACTGATAGTTTATTTTGTAGCTAGCCAATTAGTATGTGGATAGTATTATGGGAGCGGGAATGTTTATTTATTTAGATTAGGAGTAGATGGGAAAGTGGAATGCATTCAGGTGCAGATTTAAAGCTAAAATGGACGACACCTAACTGGGGAGTTAGAGCGAGAATGTAATTTTTGCTTCGACTTTTCAAAAGACGTGTTGTATAATTGGAAACTAACTCAATACTTCTGTAAAACAATTCAACTATTATTATTTAAGAATAGATTTTTTATCGAGACAACTTAGACGCTTCTTTGATAGATTAGTCGAAAAAACACTGGTCTGGCAGGTAGTTCATGGGTTCGAACTCAGGAAGGTACTAAAGGGTTACCGAGGCCACTGGCAACATAGGCAACGGAAGGAATACGGGTGCGTTTAGTCAGTAAGAGTCTGACACACCCTCCCGCTCCGCCCAGAGCGGGAGAAGTTATTTGATTATTTCCCACCCTTAAAAAAAAGACAGGCGGTAAAAATGGTGTGTAAATAATTTTATCACCACTGCTCTCAAAACGGTGTAGGAAAACATCGCGAAGACATGTGCCATCTACCAACCGGCACAGGGCGCGCGTGGTAGATTACAGCCCACTCTCTCTCGAAGAAAGGAGGCCTGTGTCCCAGCAGTGGGAACATTATAGGCTGATTATGATGGTTTAGATATTCCCTTTTCCTTGTTTTTAATTCATTTAAATCCCTTTTACTCTATTTCCCCCGTTTCTTATCCTCACAATTAATTGTATTAGGCTAGTTTATTTTTTATAAAAAAGTTTTATGTAACTATTATAACCATAATAGATGGGGGTCATTAATCATTTATTTTGTACCGGGCTATATCCACGCTTAAATTAAGTGTCACCCTGTATCTGTGTAGCTTTTAAGTCAAATAAAAAACAATGTCTCAAAATGACGAAATATTCAACAACTTGCAATGATGACTCCACAGTCATTAAAGTGAACGTATAATTACATAGAATATCATTAAAATATTTTCTTATTTATTGCACAGTTTAATGAGGTTACATACACATCCCATAAATGAGTAGTCAACTACCGATGATTTAAATTGGTTATGTTGTAATCGAATTAATTCTAGATGCAACCAACGTAATTGGTTGTGTGCAGATCGAACATTTAGATAGGAATAATATGATTTTATTATTCCTGCTGTGTAGTTGTAAGGAGGTGTTAAAATTAGTAACTATATTAAGTAATCGTTTAAGTTATAGGCTATTTTACTTTAGTAATAAACTGAAACTGGAACCTCATTGCTAAACATGAAGATTCGACAGGAATAAATTCAATTGTAGTGATTGCTATGCAACATCGCATACAGATATAGAGTGGCAATCTTTACTATTATTATAAATGCGCAAGTGAGTTTGTTTGTAACGCTTTCAAGCTAAAACGGCAGGACGGATTTGGATGAAATTTAGCACATGGGTAGACCATGATCTGTATTAGGACATACAAAAATGTTTATCCCGATATTCCCACGGGATCGAGACTTATGCGGATGAAAATGCGGGGCGCAGCTATTACTTAAATAAAAGACCTTTTGACGCATTTCATTCTGGATCACCATTTCATTCAAGACACCCATAACACAATATATGTTAACGAAATGGGACTGAACATGTAAAAAAATGCTGCGAAATAGGATATTCTCGGAACGGTTGGTGGAATTCAATTTCTTGGAACTTTTCAGGGAAAAACGTTAGAAAGAACGTTTGCAATGGATCTTGGCAGTGCCGACGCAGATTGATAGCTAAAAATGTATTCGACAGAACCGTTCCTGAAACCAGACTGACTTGTAGACAGCTCTGAGTTCTGGAAAAATGTACAAATGTTAGCACTACACAGTGTAACGTTGCATTGCCTTGCATTCCCCGAAGGGCAGAGAGATATTAGATCGAATTTTTTTTTTCTCAATTTCTTTATTTCTTCTTTTATTATCTTTTAAGGGTTCCGTACCCGAAGGGTGCCAAACGGAACCCTATTACTACGCCTCCGCTGTCCATCCGTCCCTCTGTCTGTCAGCGAGCTGTATCTTTTGAACCGTAATAGGTAGACAGTTGAAATTTACACAGATTTTCTAATTGCCGCTATAAAAACAAACAATAAAAATAAAATAAAGTTAAAAATTACAGGGGGTCACAAGAAGGTGAGATACAAGAACGTTTTTTTTTCGGCGTTTTTTTGCTAAATATTGTATGGTGGTACGGAACCCTTCGCGAGCGAGTCCGAGTCGCACTTGGGCGGTTTTTTTTAATGTCTAGAGTAGAGAGAACTACATTTTCCCAATTAGGTTATAAGTCCCATAAACCTACCATTTAGAATATAAAAAAAAATCTTACAAAAACTCTGTAGCTGATTTGTTTGCTAATAAACATACTAATATTATAAATGCGAAAGTTTGTAAGGATGGGTGAATGGATGTTTGTTACTCTTTCACGCAAAAAGTACTGAACGGATTTGGATGAAATTTGGCACACAGATAGTTTATAACGAGGAATAACACATAGGATACTTTTTATCCCGATATACCCACGGGGTCAAAACTTATGCGGGTGAAACCGCGGGGCGCATGTAGTTTACTATAATTATCATTCATTTATTTGGATTTGGACCTCGTAAGTTAGTTTATTTTTATATCTGGATAGCTACAATGCATAAAATATTGTTGCATACCTTAAAGGCATGAATTAACAAGGACTAACATTATTTGTAACATTATCTGATTTGTAATACCTAACTTCTTCGCTGGTAAATATATTCTATTCTACATAACATAACATAACACATAACATAACTTTACGCCTTGTTTCCCCGAAGGGTTGGACAGAGGTGTACCTGTAGTACACCCACATTTCGCCAGTTATGTTTAAGTCCCATGTAATAGGGGGCGAGCCTATTGTCATCAACCGGCCACAAATCCAGACTCCGGGCTGCTACTGAGAAATTCCATTCAGAAAAACCCAATAACAAACTCAAACTTAAACTCAAAGCATTTATTTCAAATAAACCAATTACAGGCACTTTTGAATTGTCAAGGGTCAACAATTTGCCCGACCCGGGAATCGAACCCAGGACCTCATGCTCAGCAGTAGCGCTTGTAACCACTAGACCAACGAGGCATGTATTCTATTCTATTGTATTCCTAATAGCGGCTCCTGGCGACCCTATTGCTGTTAACCGGGCACTAAAACCCGATTCCGGGCTTCTACTAACTGCACAAATTAATACCTGAATCCCATAATTATTAAGCCCACGGAAACTCGCGAAGGAGGAGGCGGGACGGTTGAGGAAAAGGCAAATTTCACGCCCTCTCGCCCCTAGCCACCGCAGGAGTCGCCCTGGGCGTCGGGAATCTCGGGCGGATTTCTGACCACCGTAGGCGCGGGCTTGCGGACGGTGAGCAATGGGTAGCTCACCGTCCGGTAAGGACCAGGCCCGGATCGACGGCGCGTTGTGTTCCACGCGCGCCTCATAGAGATGTCGTCAGCACAAGTGTAGGGGTCCACTAGGGCCGATGACTGCCGGGGTCGCGGGAACAAAAGGGTACAAAAGGGTTATCGAGGCCCCTGGCAACACAGGCAACGGAAGGGACACGGGTGGGTTTTAGTCAGTAAGACTCTGACACACGCTCCCGGTCCGCCCAGAGCGGGAAAAATTATTTGATAATTTTCGACCCAAAAAAAAAAAGCCCACGGGAAAGTATGTTCCCGTGTGATCATTACCGACCTTCACGCGGGTGAAGCCGCGGGCCAAAGCTAATACTTTATACTTTTTCCAGTCGATCACGGTTTAGCATAATCAGTTTATAATGTTCCCACTGCTGGGCCATTGGCCTCCTATCGGTGAGAGGGAGTGGGCCGTAATCCACCACGCGGGCCCAGTGCGCGTTGGTAGATGTCACATGTCTTCGAACAACTCAGGTGTATATTGTATTAATTAAAGTGTAACGCAGCAATGGATACTAGCCTACAACTCTCGATCAACGACTTCGTGCTCAAGAAAGTTTTACACACCCGTTTGACAATCTTGAGGGTTGAATTTCGAAACATGACTTCGAATTTGACATGGCCGGTTTACTCGCCATTTTTTTCTTCACCGTTTTGAGAGCAGTGAGTGATGAAATAATTTGCACAAAGTAAAGCGCCTGTCAGGGTTCGAACCTACTCCGAAAGGGATACCGTAGCCTCTGGCAACGAAAGGAACACGGGTGGGTTTTAGTCTGTAAGAGTCTGACACACCCTCCCGCTCCGCAGAGAGAGAAGAGAAGGGAGAAGAGCGGGAGAAGTTATTTGATAATTTTACACCCAAAAAAAAAGGGTTCGAACCTACGACTCATAAATCGCAGTCGTTACCACTGGTTTAAGCTCATGGTTTACGAGAAGATAATAGCAAAGCAACACGTCAACTCGTCAATTCTAATAAGTACCGTCAGTTCCTCATACGTTTACAGTACTCACGGAAACTTTGCGTTATTTTTTGCGTACAAGTGTCAAGATTAACATGAGAATATACAATAAGGAAGTCGTAAATGTGGGAAATATATATCGTTTGCTTAATGCACTTTGATAATGCACAATCAAATACTGTTTCACAGGGAATAATTATTGAATAAAGAAATAATGGTGGAAGAGGAGTTGCAGCAGAGATCGGCTGTTAAGACAAGTCATTGTTAAGTTATTTTTTGAAGCGATGCATTTATTATGACTGCGGCTAAGACTGATTATGAAATAAGCAATTTTTTTATTGGTCATTAATCATTATATTTTAATACGTGAAGCAAAAACTTAGTACCCCTTTTTAAGGAAATTACGCGGACGGAGGAGTATTTAATTTGGTACAGATAAAGTATTTGTGGAGGAGGAGTGCAGAAAGCTAATATTTTTATATGATATAATAAGCATTAGAAATAAATTAAATCAACAAAAAGACTTACACTACGATGCGTTTGATACACACACACACATACACACACATACATAGACCAGGGCCTCATGACTTGCTTGAAGATAGTTAGGTGACAGAAATAACAGTGTGAGCATGGAATAAGTAAGTAATTTTTGGTATGGAATTAGTGTAGTGTACTCATGTGTGTTAGTGTACACTATGGAACTACAGCTAAAAAAAGGCGGATGAGTGCTGAAGTGGGGAAACAGAAAGAGTCGCTAACAATAAATTGTTACAAGAAATCAAATAGTAAGTATAAAACCTATCTATGTATCGGAAACATAGAAATAAAACAGGCAGAAAAATCCTATAAAAAATCTTGAATAATTAATTAATCTTAATTTTAAATATATAATTAAATCTTTAATCTTAGATCTTAAATTTTCTTATTATATTATCTTATTCTTTTTACTTTTGAATTCGAGCACAAACTCATCTTCGGTCGCTTCGATACTCAACCCCAAAAGAAAACAACTCTTCCGGTTAATATAATAATATTGATGTTATACATAAAATCAATTTCCCACCTCAATATCTTCCACAGTCCAACTTACATTACAGGAACAGGCCGAAACTTAGCCCAAACTTCCAAACCGCTCACTCCATTAAAGTTAACTTGAAACACTACACAATATCTAGTTTATAACTTGTTGTAACTTACGGTCAGAGCAATTTGTCGGTTATATTGGTGTTATCGTGTAACTAAGAGTTTC
Organism: Atethmia centrago; assembly: GCA_905333075.3. Classification (NCBI taxonomy): domain Eukaryota; kingdom Metazoa; phylum Arthropoda; class Insecta; order Lepidoptera; family Noctuidae; genus Atethmia; species Atethmia centrago. Next base: position 6,909,420 of record HG995374.1, read on the forward strand.
TGGCGATTCGAGGTATTCGAAGTCAGGAAATCCATCGTCATATGACTTTTTAAAGGATTTAATGTCCAAGGAAGAAGTAGAATTATAATATTGATTTAATATTAAAACGTTATTTATTTATTGGAACTCCAACAGAGGCACAATTACATGCATGTTTACAAAAACAGGGACAATTATATGTGCGCTTCCAATTATAGGAAACCACATCGGTCAGTTATAATCTAATGGGTACAACAAGTTTGAAAAGGATGAAAACATTAAAATAAAACAAAATTGGCTTATTGGTCGATTCGCACGAATTTACTCGCCTGAAACGAGCGAATCGACACTTTAAATTGTTTTTTTTCTTATTGTAGTCGATTCGCACGCACTTAATTTATTTGTTGACAACTCCAGAAATACGTATTAGACAATAAATATTTGCTGAATAAAATATAAACTTGTACAAAAATAATTTATTAGTAAATGTAGTTTCTAGTGTATTTTTTCATAACTTTATAGTATAAAATGAAAAAAAATGTGCCAATTGCTTAATACGTAACTGAGTTGTCGATTCGCCCACTAATAAATTACCTTCGTGCGAATCACCTACAAAAAAAATATATTTAAAAGTGTCGATTCGCCCGTTTCAGGCGAGTAAATTCGTGTAAGTCAACCAATGAGCCATAATCATTCTTGGACGGAAAGCGTATATATGAAGTGGAAAAACTTCAGAGTTTTATATTCAGCATTGGGTTAGAAAAGCCATGACCATGGGAATACACATTAAATGGTGATTTGATAAGTACCTAATGGTAATCTAGCTATAGTACACGTAGCAACATGACGTTATTTATTTGCACAAATTTTACAAATTAAACCTACATTTAGCCTACCAATACAATATTCATGAGCACTTTTACATATTATTATAACGTTAATATAAAGTTGCCAATTGAATAAAATATAAGTATCTATTTTCAGTTCTTTAAAAGGAAGGCTAATACATCTTCCTATTCAAAGATCCTGTCCAAATCAATAATAGAAAACTATTCATACTTCTTAAACGATCTGCGATGGACATGACGTGCAATTTTTTGCAACTGCGGACCGGGCGTGGTTCCATAGTTCATACGTCAACACGCCATCAATCATTCATTCGTTCTTCACAAAAACCGACCATTCCTTCCACCATTCAATTGAAAATCAGAAATACAAAATGTTTTGATTAGCGAAATGTATCTACCGACTTAAATAAACAGAACTTTCTTGAAATCCATAATTTTTATAGTCAATTTCATAATCCGTTTTAGGTTATTATCAAAATATCAATCTGTCGCCCTTGGCAAAGGCGGTATTGTAGATTTTTTTAAACTTTCCCTTTCACATGTTATTATAAAATGGCTGTCAATAGAATGCCATTCATTTTTGTGGGAATTCAATTTCAGCTATCGGTATTATTGACGTGTTATGTAACTAAGCCTTTGAAAACCATAAATATTACATTACATAATCAGCCAATAATGTTCGCACTCCCGGGACACAGGCCTCCTCTCTGTGAGAGGGAGTGGGCCGTAATCCACCACGCGGGCCCAGTGCAGGTTGGTAGATGTCACATGTCTTCGAATTTTTGGTTCTAGGACATGCCGGTTTCCTCACAATGTTTTCCTTCACCGTTTTGAGAGCAGTGCTGATTAAATAATTTACAAAAAGTAAAGCGCCTGTCTGGGTTTGAACCTACGATCTACAACTCGTAAGTCGCGGCCGTTACCACTGGGGCACCACTGCTCCCAAATATTAAATATTACATTAATTAATTAATTGCAATATTCTTATTTCAGGTTTTAAATTATTGCTGGCTCTGAAATAATTATGTTCACGGAGTTGGTATATTCCAATTCTAGATAGTGTTTTAGTTGTAAGCCCATTGTTCCTCATTCCTTTTTTCTAAATGTACGTCCGAATGCAAACCAAAATATTTCTCTTTTCTCTGAAGTGTAGGTAAGTAAGCTAAAATAGATCTCCAAAAATATCTCGAAGAAACTTCCTGACTCTCGACTGACAAGTCGCCTCAGGTGGTAGCTATCATTAAAATTATATTTACTTATAAACTATTATATTTTTTTTTTCTTTGTAACGAAAAGTGCAAAGGTTACTTTAGTTTCAGCTTTGCAGATGGACGCGGTTGTCAATCAAAAGGAGTTTCTTTTTAAATATGGAACGTTGATATAATAGTTTAGAAATAAATAAAGATTTGGAATGTAATTACTTTAAGCAGTCCAGTGGTCTTTTTTTTGGGTCGGAAATCATCAAATAACTTCTCCCGCTCTGGGCGGAGCGGGAGGGTGTGTCAGACTTGTACTGACTAAAACCCACCCGTATTCCTTCAGTTGCATGTGTTGCCAGGGGCCTCGGTAACCCTTTGGAACCTTCCCGCGACCCCGGCAGGAGGAAGTGACAGCTTGAGCATGCAATAAGCAAGTACTTTTTAATAACATGGAATTAGTAAGTACTATATGGATTGTAAATAGAAGGGGTCGAATATCGACCATGCAGTGAGCGACCACTAGTAATGAATCTAATGATTAGAATAAATATTTCAGAATTTAGCTTTTTAAATTCTGTGGTTGATTTCTGTCGCTCCTCAGTTGCTTATTACCAAGGTTAGATGTCAGATGGTACACATAATATGCGACTACTGTAAGGGCCAATTCACACCGGAATGGCAGAAGCCGGCAGCGGCCGACTGGGACGACAGAAATAGAGCTTCAATTTTAATAAAACAATTATTGCTCCTCGTCTATTTTGGTGAGACTTACGAAGACTTCAGAATTGGTGCTTAACGGATGAGCTGCGCGAGTAAAACTAATGAATTATGTATCTGATCTACTTAAGGCGCTGACAAGACCCAATTGACCAAAATAGGCTTCTCTTAAGATAAAAAATTGCCAAATCTGTATAGTTTGTGGTAGCGGAAAAAATATATGTTCATTTTGAACATATTTCCCGGAACTTGGTTGTTACCAAAACACGTTTTGAAAAAAAAATCTCGATACAAACTAACGTTAAACTAACCTCTTACCTTGAGTTCTAATCCAAAATATCTGCATTAAATATCAACATACGTTACGTATTTAATTAATAACAAGAACGTCTTATTTGAATGCAGAACTTGGTTATTTTTTATTTTCGATTACTCAACTCAATTTTGAGTAAATAGAGAATTGCTTCATATTTTGCAATAAATTACAAGCGTTGTGTCATCGCGCGTCTCTTTCTTTTCTATGCAATCTGAGAGTGACCGCGGTTTAGGTGTTGTCAGCGTCTTAAAAAAATAAGAAAATACTAAAAATACTGTATATTTTTCCGAGATACAGTTTATTTTCCCCCTTTGACCTTATTATACTATATTTCTTGTACAAAAAGTTGGCTAACCTAACTGTTGGTGTCTCTTCTTAAGGCTCGTGCAGACTAGCGTGATATCGCGGGTGCGACAGGCAGGGATATCGCCCCAGTCTGCGCGAGCCTTAAATCAGGTCTTTGAGAAGGCTTGCACTTAAAGTCAGCTGGATATGGACTAGTTTGCAGATAGTATCATTTAATTAGTCCTATTGTCACATTCGTCACTTATTATTGCAATAATGTTAATTAAATAATAGTCCAGCTTATTACAATCAATTAAACCACAGTTAAAACACTGCAAACAATAACTTAAATTAAGATTATCTGTAATTACCGTGGACAGTCCGTTTCGTAGTTAGCGTAACATACATAACTGAATGTATGTGATGTGTTATGCCTAGTTCACACAATAACAATGTGTTGCATTGTCTAATGGCTCAGTTGTAGTGGCTGCATACGTTGCAGATTGCAGCAATACAATAAAATAAAACTACAGATAACCATTTTAGTTTTTACCAAGGTAAGTTTTTGAATAAAGTTACATATATTTCAAAGACTAAACTAACTAATGTTAAAATAATAAAAAGAAAATAGCAACACAATATCCTAACTTACACCTAATAATAATTGAATAAAGTAATAGTCCGGTCAATTTAGACCAAAAAATAAGAGTAAAGCTACATAAATTCCCACCAAGCTGAAAATCAGTAAGATTGTTTAAAATATGATTAAAAATAAAATTTGAAAGTTCCCCATCTTTCCCCTGTATGGAAAAAAAAATATTCAAGGTCAAAGGTCAAAAAAATGAGTTTTTCGCGATTTTCAGCAAAACGGTAAGTATTATCATAAAAATACTTTAGAGCAAAATTGTAGATCATAAAATTATCTACAAAAAATGTGTGAATACTTTTTTCCTATGAGCCACCGTTTCTGAGATATAACGATTCAAAAAGTTGTAAAAGTTGTAATCTTGGGTAACACGATATTATTCCTCTTGATAACACTGGTTGTCAGACTTTCGGACTTCTGACGACCCGTACCGAGTGTCAAAGATCCACGAATGACAGCCGGGACCAACGCTTTAACGTGCTTTCCGAGGCGGGGAGGATTCTCGGTATGTAAAGTGATGGCCACCCATCTACTGACCAACCCCGGCAAGCGTAGCTTAACCTGATGGATCGACCCGTGCGGCTGTTATTACTTAGCCACGAGCTCCTCAAAGTAAACCAACAATTCATTACAATAATAAGTACTCAAAGGAGTTTAGTTTTGTAAGCCTGTTTAGGGTTCCGTAGTAAACAAAACCCTTATAGTTGCGCCATGTCCGCCTGACTGTCTGTCTGTCTGACCCCACTGTAGCTCAGAGACGCTTAATACTAGAAAGCTGTAATTTGCCCAACAGTGCTAAAATAAAATCTTGAAAAAACACTCTTTTTCCCTTGCACGTAATGTGGGGATGATATTCGTTTTCTTGTCTACCTCATGGTGTGGGGTATCGTTGGATAGGGCGTTCAAAAATATTGCAGGTATGTGAACACCACTTTTCGGTTCAAGGATCCACTTGCGTAATATTAAGCATTAAAGTGCTAATTTTTGTTAGAGTAGTGTCCCCCTTCCCCCCCCCCTGCCAGCTAAATGGTTGTTGATGGAGATGTGAAATGGCATGGCAGTAGTAAATACAATGAAATTAAAAGGAAAACTATCACGGCTAAGTAGGCTTTACAAGTTAACGATTTATAAATCGACCAACTTAAATTTGCAGTTGGAGAATTGACCGTGGCATATATCGATGTATGGGAGAACAGGTTTTTCAACTACAATATTAAGTTTGTTTTTGGAATAGATTCGTCCCAAGTAATCCCAATTACGGAACCCTTCATTGTGCGTGATCCGACACGCAATTGGCCGATTTTTTGTACATACCGACAAACAGCCAACCCACCAGTAGATATTAAGCTACAAATTACCGACAAAAACAATACAAAAAAAAACCAAGTAACTGACCTATGACCACAAAATTGAAAACCTCGCTGTAATTACTTACAAACAAACAGTCTTGCATAACACCTTCACGAGAAAGTGATCGGGCCTAAACGATCATGATTAATATCTTTAGTTCTTGGTTCTTTTCTATTAGACGCTCGTGCCAATGAGTGGCGGGGGGCAATGAATGGAAGGCGACATGTATTAATGACGACTTTGGTGAAATGTGACTAGTTTTCGGTGTAGATTTTGTACTTAGGATGTAGGAGACACAGGGTTTTTCACGTTTGTAGAAAATAATTGAAGTGTATATTTATTTTTGATGACGTTAATTTTGAGACAGAGTCAGAGACAGATAAGTACATTATTGATAAACAAATTAAAACTCTTTCTACTTCTGGCAAGATATAAACGAAATTCAGATAATTGTAATTCTTATAACCTAAATCAAAGATGGGTCTTGTCTCACCTAGACAAAACACACATAAAAAAAACCGTGACTTCCTTTTGAAGATTCAGATCTATCCTTAAGGCGCTGACAAGACCCAATTGACCAAAATAGGCTTCTCTTAAAAAAATAATTGACAAATCTGTATTGTTTGTGGTAGCGGAAAAAATATATGTTAATTTTGAACATATTCCCCTGAACTTGGTTGTTACCAAAACACGTTTTGAAAAAAAATCTCGATACAAACTAACGTTAAACTAACCTCTTACCTAGAGTTTCTAAACCAAAATATCTGTATTAAATATCAACATACGTAACGTATTTAATTAATAACAAGAACGTCTTATTTGAATGCAGAACTTGGTTGTTTTTATTTTCGATTACTCAACACAATTTTGAGTAAATAGATAATTGTTTCATATTTTGCAATAAATTACAAGCGTTGTGTCATCGCGCTTCTCTTTCTTTTCTATGCAATCTGACAGTGACCGCGGTTTAGGTGTTGTCAGCGTCATAAAACATAACTTCCACAAATACTCAGTAGATTGATGTCTTCTGAGAAGCTGACATAGATTTGACAGTTCATTTTGGCATTTGCCCTCAGGCGCCATATTGAAAATCGTTATTCAAAGGGGCTAAGTACCGTGTGACATTAATCCTCTCAAATCTTTTTTTAATGATTTTATACCTACCACGTATTTTTTTAACTGTGTAAGCCCATAAACCTACGGAATAACTACCTATAACATAACATAACTGCATAACGGCTGGTAATTGAGATTTGTTTCGGTTGACGTTTGGGCAAGTGAGTCAAATGTCAGATGAAGCCGATACCAATCGTACTATAGAGTTATGTAATTCAGAGATGGCTTGGGAATTTGATGGTAATAGAAAATAACTTGGTAAAATGGCTTGGGTGAAAATTTTCGTGAAAGTGATAGGAAAGTTAGCATTTGAAACTGACCGTGTTACATGCTATCATGATATAACATCATATGACGCCTTGAATCCGCGAAGGGTTAGGCAAAGGTGTACCTATAGTACACCCACATTTCCCCAGTTATCTTTAAGTCCCATGTAATAGGGACTAACGCAGGGAGTACTTACTTGAATTTATTTAAGGTTTTAGTCAGATTATGATGACGAATGCAAAAACCACATCACTATCCGCTCTTATTGAAATTCCAGCCAGAAGAATTTCAAAAGAGCCAGATCCCCAAATACAAGGGGTCAATTTAAATGGGACTGGGCAGGACATGTCTGCCACATGCCGGACAAACTGTGAGCCAAAATAGCACAGAATTGGTGCCCTGATACAGTGAGACGGGGTCGCGGCAGACCACGTAGGAGATGGCGGGACGAACTGGATAGCTTCCGTCAAAACTGAAGGAGTGGAGGGAGGGCTTTGACCGGGAGTGGGACAGCGTAGGCTATGTAAAAAAAAAACAAGATCTAAGCACACGCTCAATAACTACAATATTACCACACGACTACTATTAGTTAATACGTACTCATTTCGTGACGCGGCGAGTGCTTTCTATTTAATCCACCATAATTGACCATAACTACGGTTCAGTTGTGCATTTGTTATTTAACTTTGTTAATTACGATAGTAAACGTTTGTAATTGTCTTTGGGGGATAGATAAGAAGACATTAGCGTAGGGCTGTCCATAATAAAGACAAAACAGGCTCCTACTGCTTGCTCTTGTTTCATGTTTATTATTGTATATGTATATATATTTATGTGGATAAGTATATGCTTTAAGTATGTTTATTTATTAAAACTTTATGCACAAGTAAAAAAAATACTGTACAAAGGCGGAATTACTGCCTGAGGCATTTTCTACCAGTCAACCTTTGGGTGATGCAGAGACTAAACCTGGCAGTATGTATGTATTTAGTATATATGTAATTGGTAGACCACCGACTACCTGCAGTATTGTGTCTCTTTCTCCCTTTAATCCATCCAAAGGTTGTCTATAAAACATCACTTTTAGCGATAATACCGTCCTTTGTGTCAACCCTTGTAAAATTTCAACATTTATAACTGTTATTTTTATGGTGTACTAATAAAGAGTATTCTATTCTAGGTATGCCTTTTAGATATGCCAAGAACACCATGTTTCTAACCTGTTCCGATGATTGCAATCAACCGCACAGAAATCGTTTTAACTTCTTTAATTAAAATAGTAGATTTATTTTTAATACATAGGCATCTTAAAAAATAACAATAACTGAAACAATTGACGATTAAAAAAGCGCCAGCTTAATTTTATCTTCACAAGTACAAGATATTAATTAATTAATATCTTGTACTTGTGTTTCACATTGCCAGCCTGTTAGATCTCCTATTAACTAAGATATAGATAATATTTTTTATAATCGTTTAATTCAGGCAAAACCCATATAAAAAATAATTAAAAAACAAAACGTAAAATAAAATTTCACAATACTGCAACAGAATAGATCAGAATAGAATAAAATGTCAATGCAATTAAAATAAACGAATGAATAGCTACAAATTATAATGGTCACAGAATTGAAATTAAAATAATATGTCAAATTTGGGTCGCATAATTAATAAATAATTAAAATTTCATATACGATGCTCGACAAATTGGTAAAAAGTACCTACATTCGCAACTTACAAAATCAATGAAATAGCTAAGGGACAACCCTATCCCCCTAATTATTAATGACCAGTCCTCCGGCTGTCGGCACGCATTTTAATTTTACGGTTCAACAAGTCGATTGTTATTAATGTTTTAATATTAGAAGTTAATCTTTCTGTGGAAAGTTGAAAGAGATTTCTAGACATTTCTCTGAACATCGCACCTACTTATATATATGGGATTAGCACTAGACTTAACAGTAACACACCTGCCTACCTCTTTCCGCAATACTTATAATCGTAATAATAGAAACATAAATAACTTACATAATAATAGTTTCTAAGCAGCTCAGAGAGCAGTGATATCCCAGTGGTTACGAGTTGTACGTCATAGGTTCGAACCCAGACAGGCGCTTTCATCATTATCATCATTTCAGGCCTCCCCCAAGCACCGCCAGTTCGACCGGTTTTGTGCTCCCCGCATCCAGCGGATTCCTGCGGCCTTCACAAGGTCATCGGTCCACCTTGTAGGAGGCCTTCCAACGCTACGTCTTCTGGTCCGCGGTCGCCACTCCAGAACCTTTCGACCCCATCGGCCATCTGTTCTACGAGCAATGTGGCCTGCCCACTGCGACTTAAGTTTGGCAATTCTTCGGGCTATGTCGGTAAACTTGGTTCGCCTGCGGATCTCTTCATTTCTGATTCGATCACGTAGGGAAACTCCAAGCATAGCCCTCTCCATTGCTTTACAGGCGCTTTACTTTGTGTAAATTATTTCATCATCACTGCTCTCTAAACGGTGAACGAAATCATAGTGATGAAACCGACCCTAGAACAAAAAATTCGAAGACATGTGACATCTACCAACCCGCACTGGGCCCGCGTGGTGGATTACGGCCCACTCCCTCTCACAGAGAAGAGGCCTGAGTCCCAGCAGTGGGAACATTATAGGCTGAATATGTTATGATGTTAATTTCAGTAATTATTATTTTTGGTATTTATAAACCAAAGCCTCTATATTTGTCGATAAAACATCCATATACGGCTTACATGCAAACAGGCATTTTCCAATCAAGAGTATAATTTCCCTCTTATTAATATTTCTCTCATTAACCCAATTTTTCCATCAGCACCTTTTACAAAAATAGGCACAGGGGTGAGAAACAGGTCATTAAGGTCGAGTACACACTGTTAATCTCACGCAATACGTTATCGCTTACTGATTTGTATCGACCATGCCTAATGAAAAATATAACACGTTCTTTTGCTTTTGAATTTTTATGGTGGACACGTGGTTGAAGTCATAGATACTTAACCAAACCGGGATAGGATGTAAATGGTTCCGCTTCTGAGATTGGTGTTGTAATGACAACCATGTTTGGTGACAATGTGTGAGACACTAGGACTTTTAAGTAGCTGCAGTAAAATTACAGTTCTTCATTCTTATTCTTCTTTAGTTATATCTATACAAGGTGCCGTTTTGCATCCTCGCCAAATTCAAGGAGATAACTATGCTAATGATTCTCGACACGGATCAATAATAAAATAAGTAGGTAGGGCTTCATTTTTTTCAATTTTTTGTGAGTGAGACGCATGTTAAAACGCGGCCCGTGTGATACTGCACTGTAACTGCCCTTTTACATACACACTACCGCATACGCAACAGACCCGATTCTGTTCTGTGAAAGTGGTGCATTCTAAAATACTGTCAAACTTAAATAACTAAAAAAACAAGTATGTATTAATTATTGAGCAGGTATCGTAATTTTATTTGATTATACACGTCTTTCATAGCAGCCTCCTGAAATTTGATGAGGATGCAAAACGACACCTTGCAGGTATAACTGCTTCAGGATGCTGTTTGGGACTGCCGCGCTATTGTAGTGCGTCCGGTTTGTTCGCATTTGCGCATACCGATGATGTTTACGCCATAATGCGCAAAAAACAAATTCCATCTTGTCAAGAGCGCGGTTAAGTTCTAACAGCATCAATGGTACGGAGCGAGAGGGCATGGGCAGCCGTCACCTCCTTCTGCAAAGCAGTAATGCTCGCGAAGGAGGAAGCGGGACGGTTGAGGGAAAGGCAAATTTCGCGCTCTTTCGCCTCTAGCCGCCGCAGGAGACGCCCTGGGCGTCGGGAATCCCGGGCGGATTTCCGGCCAACGTAGACGCGGGCTTGCGGACAGTGAGCAATGGGTAGCTCACCGTCCGGTAACGACCAGGCCCGGGTCGAAGGCGCGTTGTGTTTCACGCGCGCCTCAAAGAGATGTCGTCAGCACAGGTCTACACCTGTCCCCTACGGGTCCACTAGGGCTGATGCCTAGTTAGGTACTGGGTTGTGGAGGTCAGATAGGCAGTCGCTCAGTCGTCAGTTAGATTGGAAGGCAACCCCAACATATTTGGGAAAAGGCTAGGCAGATTGATTGATTGACTCAATAGCCAAATGGGAAGATCTTTTACCAATACTACCTGAACCTCCGCGTCATGCTGAACAATAGATATGAGAGATTTTTTTGTATTTTAATAAGAGATCTAGAATTGAAAGAAAGTGTAGATATTTAGGTGTATTTACGAGTACTTGCTTAGAAAGCAAGCCCGGATAAAATAATAACGCTTTTTTGCCACGAGTAAATAAACAACAAAATCACATACATAGCTTCCTTTCCGAGCAATAATACAAACGAGTTTAGACCAATCAACAGTCGAACAGAAGTGAAAAGTCGTATTTTATTTAATTTACTCGAAAAGGAAGGAAAGCTCTCAATCGTAGATACAAACATACGCGGAGCTGCCGCCATTTTAACTTGTTTAAATCACTAAATCTTCTTCAATGAAAGTTGCTACAGTTCCCAGTTAAATCCAAAGAATTAGCAAACAAGTTATTTTATTAGAAAGGGCTGCTTATGTAATTTCCAGTTATTTCTATTGTCCAACACACGAAATGATATTAAAAGTGAAATACGTAATTGAGAACAAATTGATTGCGATGAAAGGTTTCCCCGGGGTACGCTAAACTGTACAAAAATCTAAAAGTAATCTACGTAAACTCTATCCCAAAGAAATAAGACCCAAATTCGAATAGTATAATCGTTTACTAATAGCAAAAAAAGTTTGTAAACGCCAGCGAACATCACCGGAAGATAGGTGTTAGTAATACATATAATAAATCGATAACATTTTATAACGAGTAATCAAATGCCCTTAACAACCCCGGTACGAGTGCTTAAGGCGAGAAATAATCGATTTTTTTGGAGTCATTAAATCTATATCGATAATTATTGGAGTTGCATAATTGTAAACACAGGCTTTTAAAGATTTTATTAGTACCAATATCGAAAGTAAAACATGTAATCGAAGTAAAATCCTCAGTACTACCGACGCGATAGTTTTAATCGATTATAGTGTGACCGACCATAAAGTATTTGCTAAGACCGTATGGAAGCTTATCTTTGCCTACATACCTGCCGTTTACGGCGTACGGTATAAGCGGACACCTCTTTAAATTGTAGGTGGTTCCCTTAAAATAATTCATAAATATATTGAATTGAATTCGTTCGCATTCGTTCTACCACATAAATATGTGGTAGAACGAATGCATAGCACTAACGCGTATAGCTACCTAAGTACCTAGTATAAATATACTAGGTACTTAGCTACACGCGACTTCTTCGTGGAAAGTCCTTTCTAGTCAGTAAAAATAGGTTATGGATGTTTTTCGCCATTAATAAGCACTGCCAATTTCATTAAAAACGGTTCCGCAAATAATAGTAACCCAGACGGATTCACTTGACTATAATAATTATTACAATATAAAATTAATAGGTACGCATATGGTTATTTACCCTTATCTAGGGGATCAGCAGTCAGCAGAGAATATTCACGAGATAAGACACTGTGATGGAAATCCCACCTGTTCTACTGAAGGTAGCTCCCAACAAGTTGATAAAACCGAACTTTTATAAAAACCGGTACTAATATCAGAAATCTAAATCTGACACATGACTTATCGCAAGAATATCACTGTCAAACCACGCTAATAGAGTTGTCAACCTCCTCAGAAATACGCAGCTATTTCTCACGCATAAAACATTGGAAAGTGCCTGTTACTTATACACAGACACACGTTCACACAATACATCATTAACCACGGTTAATTTAACTGAAACTATGACAAATCGACGTTAACTCTTTTACAATAACTTTACTCTAACCTTTGGTCGAGATTGTAATCGAGTTTTTATTCTTCACACGATTAAATACACTGAAATATGGAAGTGTCGTTATCGATTAAATAATAGGCTGTTTGAGATTATATCTTTGCTTGAATAAAAGTGAAAGAGGTTATGGTTTATTCGTAACCGATGACATAATTTTGTCTATGCCTAGCCTCTGTAGCTTTATAAACACAATGACAACTAACTAAAGTCGAATTATTAATTAACTGATGTAATCTGACATGTGCTAGCTGTCAAATAAAATGGTCATATTTATTGTATTCTAGACTTTAACACTTATTATTATACATTTATTGCCTCGTTGGTCCAGTCGTCGCAAGCCCTACTGCTGAGCATAAGGTACTGGGTTCGATTCCCGGGGCGGGCAAAGTATTATTGGGTATTTCTATCTGGAATTTGTCAGTAGCAGCCCGGAGTCTGGATTTGTGCCCGGTTGATGGCAATAGGCTCGCCCCCTATTACGGGACTTAAACGTAACTGGCGGAATGTGGGTGTACTACAGACACCTCTGCCCAACCCTTCAGAGAAACAAGGCGTGATGTTATGTATGTACTTTACACTTACATAAATATATTTAACTAAACGCACTACTCACAACTCACCATTACAATAAATATGGCCATTTTATTATACAAAGTGACAGCTAGCACATGTCAAATTACTCACAGTGAATTAATAATTCGACTTTAGTTATTTGATGGATGAGCTCCATAACTACCCACAAAATTACTTTCAATAATCACTATGCTGAGGTTCATTGGATTTTGCCATAATCATCATACACCATGGTGTAAGCAGTCGGAATCTCGACTTTTTTTGACATCTTTTATAACATTAAGTTTCAAACCTTAAAATCTGTCCTTATGCAACTAAAAGTATCCAAGCTCAATTAATTCCTAATTGCCTTCACAGTTCTATTAAATTAAATCGATTAACAAGTAATTAATTACAATTTTCACTTCGTTTCACCAATGTCAATGCCGGCTGGATATCCCACGAATAGTTACGAAATATCATTTAATAAGCGTAAACAAAGTTCTCATTAACGTACAAAGATTTAATTTAAATCACTAAATTGAAAAGTTTCATTAAAAATGAGTCCTTGGAAGGGGTAAGCTCTCTTGAATTTGGTAAAGTTACGTGTGATCTTGGACTACGCGAAGAGAGAAATTGCCAAGGTGGAATGTCAAAAGGTGGGCCAAGTTATGGATTTTTTTAAAGGCCACTGGCTTGTGTCAACTTAAGGAACATTAAGTTTGAAACCGGAGTCCTTGGAAGCGGTAAGCTCTCTTAAATTTGGTAAAATTACGTGTGATCTTGAGCTACGCGAAGAGATATATTGCTAAAGCAGAATGTCAAAAATGTTTTAATTAAGTAGAATTCAAATTACAAGATGGTTATTAACATTAACTAAATTAAATTAAAACTAAGTTAAACCTAAAAAAGGCATTGTACCGAGGCATTGTACTCGAGAACTCGAGACATTGTACCGAGGATGCTGGTGGCATTTCCTCGCTGAATTGCAATGCTGATGCGTTGCGCGAGAAAGCCGCCAGCTTTTCGGTCACCAGTTACATCAACTAGACGTTTCGCGATTTCCGCAAATAACTTATGCGCACTGGGACCCCACGGACCGAGGGTCTCGACGCCAAAGGGCACAAAGTTGTACTCTCTGCCAAGGCCTCTATATTTAATAATTTTCTTTTTTAGATTTTCGGCATTTTCTGCCGCTGCACCCGCTTTAGAAGTAGTCCGTTGGAGGTGGGACGGTGCCAGTGTGTCTACACAGGTAGCGTCCCACACAAGCATCCGCCCCAAACTCCACGGAACCAAAGACACATTATCAGGTGTTTTGCCATCATCTCTGACAATGCCCGTCGGCTCAAGAAGAGCAGGAACATTGATGCTGGCAAGAGACCGGCGGATTATCATTACGTTTCGCATGTCTTGAAAAGCGACCTGCACTTTTTTGACAACAAAGTCCGTGGTGACCTAGTCTGTCCACATCCGTGCCACAAGGGCATGTGTGTGGAGTGCATACCGTGACCCCAAGCCGTAGACCAGTCGCCAGACGAAGCGAGGTCGGATCCAGGAAGGTACCGGTCAAAAGGTGATATGATGAACTAAGTTTCAATTTTATTTAAAGGCAACGTGCATGCAGCTGACAACTTATACATTACATAAATGTTGCTTTTAAAGATTGGTTTGCACATAAAAGCAAGATTACAACGATCGAAAACTTCCATAAAATATTTTCGACCTGACTGTCTCGGGGTCTATCAGACAGTGCCTCTCAGAGATCTACTTCCGAGTTCAGAAAATAACAAATTCTATTACTTTCATTACTAAGTATAAGTATAGTAAATATAAGTAATAGTAACTTATTGAATCGACCACAAATTATATCTACCTATTCTAAAACCGTCCACATATGAAATAATCCACACAACGAGCTATCAATCTCCATCGGATCATATGAAACGGCTTGAACATTATATTGGGTCGAACCCAGCCGTCTGCTACGGAAATTACCACCCCAGGCAGCGGTGAGATTGTTCACAAAAAGGGTAGGTGCTAAATTTATTTCTATTGTTTCATTTGTAGGAAGATTTTAATTTTCTAAGTGTACAAGTGATACAGTTTTGATTGGCAAACTGATTATGGAGATTGTTCAGGATCAAATACATCCTGATCCAGAACAATTTCCATAATCAGCTAAAAAAAATATCTGATAAATAAATAAGAATTACTTTTATCTTTAATCCTATGATAAAAGATAAAAGTAATTCTTATTTATTTATCCTAACTTCCTAACTAATATTTATATTATAAATGCGAAACTGAGTCTGTTTTTTTGTTTGTACGCTATTACGCTAAAACGGCTAAACGGATTTGGATGAAATTTGGCACATGGGTAGACCATGATCTTGGTTAGGATACATGATACTTTTTATCTCGATATTCCCAAGGGATCGAGACTTTTTCGGGTAAAGCCGCGGGGCGCAGCTAGTTTATAATAAACTTAACACATATTATAAATATGTGGACGTCTTTCGGCTGAAATGAAGACATGATAATGAAACACATAATAGAGAAAAATACATATAGATACAAGAGCACATAGGTACAGATTGTTTCATTAGAAATTGCTTGTTTAAGATCGTAAAATTTCCGTTTCCACGTTCAAGAAAGGCAAAGCAACAAATTGGAAAATGTGTCTATCCTATTTTTCTTACTCCATAGTAAGAAAAATAATAATAATAAAATATAATAATAATATAATATAACAATAATATATTGGTTTTTTTCATTAAGTTTTTTTATTAAGATTTTGTATTTTCAGGTTTTTATTCTGTTTGGTTTAGCTGAAAGTCATCCACACTTAATACATAAATTATTTATTTTTAGCCTCCTTATGCTAAAGAAAATTTCACCACTAATAGATACGCTTCTGCATTGGTATTAAATTATGACACTCCACAGCATATCTATTCATTGAATCATAGAGTATGAATGTATGAACGTTGAAATGTAAGTATAATCTAACTACCCATTTTCCGTGACCATATCTTACGTAAGTAGACAGCACAGCTTCTTAGACATGGAAAAATCTACCTAATAAATCATAATAAACAACATTGTAATCATACAAGAGATTACTGCAGAAGTATCACGTGTATTATGAAATATGTCGGAGAATAAATTCTGGGAACATTTTGTTACGAAACGAAAAAGAGTTGGCTCAATATTGAGGCTTATGTCGGCTAACGAATTGGATTTTGAGTTCTGGAAGAAGCCCAAATAATTTTTTTCCATCTAATATAAGTATAATACCTAGGTATCAACACGGTATAGCCGTTTTCGTGCTAAGCAAGGAATACAATAAAAGCACTTAAAACAAATTCAGCGTCAGGTATCACAGTTGAAATACTTAATCAAAATTCACTAAGCAATTGTGCATTTGAACGCCATACTTACAAAAGATAGGCTCAAAAATCGCATGTTCTGCAGTACTTCCTAGATTTTAAGCTATGGAGACGAAGCTGTAATTTCATTCATTTTATTTGCATAAGTACTCTGTGGCACATCGGCCTTCTTACTGACCGCTTCAGTGACTGCGACAATCGTGAGAAACATGGCCTTATCGAACCCTTGACTAACTTTAGCGGATTGATGATCCGGTTAACATTAAGTGCAAAGGAGAATTCCGACAATCCTTTTGACATGACAGACACATGTGTCGCTAGAAAGTTTGTCGTACCGCTCATTCTTCAACTAAAACTGTAGGAAGCATTGGGAACGAGGGTCGTTTCAGGGGAGCTGTCAAGGCAACCAACTTGCATAGTTCGATGTAGGCATCTAACTATGCATGTTGGTTACCTTGAGTTACTAAAACATTGAATAAATTGTTTTACCAGTCATCAGCCAGTAACAGCACATAACCTAATTATTTATTGGATCTCTAACAGAGGCTACACAATTACATGCAAGTATACATATATAGAACGGGGACAAGTCCAAGTGTGCGCTTCCAATTATAAGAAACCACATTTATTTATTTAAACTTCTTGCACACAATTAAGTTCATTTCCTTTTTATAATATTATTTATAATCTAGGTAGGTAGTTTGACAATGAAAAATATTAAAATTTAATCAAAATACTTAACACGAAAATCATATTTTTCCTATTCATAGTTTTTCTACCATTCTCATCGATGCAATGATGATTTTTTTCAGCCACCGCGTACATCGTCGCTTCGCCTGGCTTAAGGGCATCCTACGCAATATCTATAAAAACCCCACAAATAAACTCAATTTTCCAAATCATTTTCCTGCTTGAATATTCCAAAACAATGTAAGTACTTATTAAAGCCACATACTTAATTAAAAACAAAGCTGAACTTCTTATCTTCCTCGGTATGACTTACAAAGAGACCGCCTCTGACCCACACCGTAGGTTGAACTTTCTATGAGGCAGCTACCGACGTGAGGTCATGTGTGTTTGCCCATAATTTATGGGTCAAATTAAAAACTACTGTCGTGTGATGCTTATCAGATTTATGTTCGTGTGGGTGTACGTGAAACTGTTTGCGACCTACTCGTGTTAGATACTTTCTTTGTGGATCTTCATGTCATATTCTTGCCAAAACTGGCGGTTGTTAGACTCTCTATAGTTGCAGTTTTTTTTAGTTCACTCCAAATTTTACGGCTTGATTGTCGCATTATTAGTTGATTCCGAAAGCTTTTGTTATTCCGGAATAGAATCCCATCCGCTTTTGTAAAGTAGACAAAAGATGACAAGAAATAAAATTTCAATACAGGGTCAGTAAACTATCACTGAATTTAGCCTAGTAATCCTGTCACTTGATATGACAGTCTGACTACCGTAACACATTAGAAACTGAACTTAACTAAGATGGTTTTATGGCATAAATTAGCACGATATGTGTGACTGTGTGAACTTTGTCGCAGCTGACCGGCCAGTATCGCATTTCAGCTTTGCATTCGATTACATGTGTTTTAAGGCATAGGCGGTAGCGAAGACGATGCGCGATAAAATAATATCATTAATCAAATAAGTATAGTTATTAAATTATTTATAGCGTTTATTTGAAAACGAAATAGCGGGAACGAAAACTCCCTTAAGTACTTCATTGCGTTTGGAGATCATTTATCAAATCCCAAATACAAAAAGTAAGAATGTGACTTGAAATAGAAAATGAACGGACTGGAAAAGAGCGATAATTTCCCGGAAATATTGAAAACCTTTCTTTTGCAATATGAACAATACAATTAATCCAATAAAAACAACAATCTCTATCGATTACTTTTTCGATTTCAAATTCTGTCAAACTAATTCAATTCAGTATACATATACACGCATAAACAAAGCTTTGACTCCAATATCCAAATAAGGATTAGTAATAAGACGAATCGAGCAGCGGCCATTGACCTGCATCCGCTAGCGGCCATTTTAAAATGGCGCCATAAATTGCTCATTGTTCAAGGCCCCGCCACCGCCCGTAACTTGACATCAAAGTAGAGTAGTTGAATTAGTTATTTAGTTCACTCGAACTGAATTAATCTCTGAGTTCTCTGCCCTAATATGGTCTGGTATTTTAGTCTATGCTTTGATCACCATAGATAAGGAAGCGATCTAACCACTATGTAATGCAATTAACCGTTATTTATTAGTCCTTAAACTTGCCTCTGTGTATTTTATGCGTGTGTGGTTATAATTTTATAGTATTTTTGTTATTTTATGTGTGGTTTTTATGGTATTTTTATTGCAAGTTGCAGGCTACTAGTAAAGTTGCAGTCGTCAAAATCTGTTTTAGGAGTACTGTACTGTAAAATTTAAGTGAAAAATTCAGGATTCCTCTCCGCAACCGTGGTTATACATATTGAATTTAGGTATTGTATGAGAGTTGTACTTGTGTTGTGCTAAGGCTCCCGCAGAAAGGCTCGACGCGACCCTAGTAGAACAAAAATTATGTCTATGAAAACTGTTCTACCAGAATCGCGTCACACCGTCGCGTCGCGCCTGTCTGCGGGAGCCTTTACTGCGAATGTGCACAAGAGCTAAGATTACGGTCCAACTATATCGCCCATTGCTCTCATCGCTGTAACATTAAAATTACCTACTTGAATTAGTCCTTAATTTTCAATCAAAAGTCGCCATTCCAACTATGAAACGACCCATTAATGTGCCCATTTACATCAAAAATCGTCAATCCCCGACCATGCTTTAGGACCAAAACAAACGCCATAGCCCCATAGGCACGTACAACAGATTAAATCCGGTCGGTAAACCATGGTAGCCATTTGTAAGCCATCGATGGCGGACGGTGCATGAGTAATGGCGGCCCGCGTCGCATCAGCTGGGATCCGATCGAAACGTAAACATGCTTTGTTGGTGTTAGGGTGTTGTGGGGCTGTGGTGCGACTGTGAGCGGGGATTGTGAAATAAGAATATTATATGGAGGATCGAAAGGAAGTGAGAATAGGGATGTTGCCTGGGTAAAAAAAAGAAATCCTATTTAGTCCATCAGTCGGATAATAAAAAAATATTAGAGACGTATTTTTTGCTTTATGATTTAATAAAAAAATACTTGATAAAACGCATTAAAATTGGGGAGTGGGGGTACGCTACGTCACAATTCAGTATAAAATCTAGCAAGGCGTGACGTCATGTCACATTTTAACTGAATGTATCGCCGTAATCTTTTGATTACGTAATAAAAAAAGAAATAACATGTGTCCAATATTTTTTAATAATCTTGGTACCTGACGGGCAAAAAAAAACATTGTCATCATCCCTGAGAAAGGTTGTCACCGGATAAACACACTTATTCTTTTTCACTTAGACTAGGAAACGCTTCAATTTAGGCATACACTTATGTATCACCTAGTGTTAGTGAAAACGGGTATTAGTCCAATCACTTATGTATTTTATACACAGTGTTACAGTACTGGCATCCTAATTACGTAACACAACTTCAATCACAATCTGAAGGATTTTGAAGGATATTGCTAATCCATTGCTTCATATGCTCGAACAATTTTGTCTGCGCAATAATGAAATAAAGCAATGAATCAAAATCAAAATATTTTATATCACATAACTCCTAGCATCTGACGTTTCATAAGTGCCCATGTAGGATGGGCACTTATGAAACATCAGAAGCTAGGTGCACGGTTTCAATTTGTCGTTTTTTATGGAGAAGAGCCGGCAAGAAACTCCACAAAATAAATTTTGTTGTACCGTCAAAATTAAAGCCTACTATTAGTTTGTCACACAATTACCCCGCCGGTCACAAAAATCACTTGTAACCACTTGTGAAAGTCTCTATCTAGAGGTCATTGTTAATGCCCGGATACCTACGGATTATTTTTGTCTACTTATTACAAAACGTAACAAATATTTAAGGAAGATTCCTCGCTTAAAGATTAAACTGTCAAAAATACTTATACAACAAAATAAACGTTAACAATAATAAACTCATTACAAGTCTTAAGCTTAAAGAAACATACCTGAAAGAGCAGATATCCAGATTCATACATCCAGAAGTCATCGGGCGCGTTGCCGGGCTTGGTGAGTTGAATCGCGAGGCAACGCTGCAGGATGAGCTGGCAGCGCTGCCCCCCCGCTCCGCGACCGCTCATGCCTTACACGGGCGGTGGCATGCTCTGTGGAGGAAGAGAGCAAAGGTTACAGCTTTTGTCTATGGTAAAGGAAAAATTTTGTCAGATGGTTACAGTTATTTTGTGTCATACATTCTAGTGGTGACATGACTCTATACGAACTTCAGTCTAATGTCTAAAATATGTACGAAAAATGTATGAAATTGAACGCTAAATTAAAAAAAAAATTACTATAAAAACAATAATCAACGTGTCACCGCTAGGAAGTATTCTTTCTAGCGGGTGGTATATATTCCACTTATAGACTTTATTATGGGCCAAGAAAAATGTACGGAAAGTGTATGTTCAATTCCTGCAACAACTGTGATTTTGACAGTGATGCAAAAACAGATAAACTAACTGAAAGGACTGTGGGGACTATTTCGGGACAGTCAGAAATCCTGTCAGTGTTGATAGTAAAATCAGAGTAGGTAATACGTGAGTAAATGGTTATTAGTTAATATTCTATCAATTGTCACTTGTTTAAAATCCTAGATTTAATGTTTTTTTTAAGATATTTTGTAACTGAAAAAATGCTTAAAGGTGTGCAGGATTGTGAAACAATATTCAAAAAACAACATTATAAGCATATAAAAGAAAGGAGGGGAGTACGTAATAATGGAAATACAAAGATATTGTGTGCCTGATATAAAAGTTTACAGGTTAAAGATCAATAATTTTTTCCATTGTCATTTTACACTGATACACGGAAATTGTTACATCATTCTTTTAAAACTAATTGAACTAAAAATCCTCATTCAATCTCTGACCATAAAAATTATTTTTAATGTCAATAATGATTTTACACAACCACCAAATTGCCATTACTGTGGTGTTTAACTCAAATGTACCTAATAAAATATTCATGTATAACGCATTTCCGCTCACAGACCCACCACGGCTTTACATCCTAAAATTGTTTGTTTGTTTTAAGTTCGGCCCAATAGTTTCGTTTTACTAATTTGGACATCTAAAGCGACTGTCTCATCCATTGTCTTGCCATACCAAACAAAAACTTCTAAGAAACGAAAAATTTAAAACAACCTCTTTGATATCCAAAAAAGTTTTAAAAATAAAAAAGAACTTTATCTATTACGTATGACGTCAAATATGTCTCACAAAAAGTTTGTACTCCGTGATAGATATATTTGATATGTTATTGACATTGAAAATCCCGGCAGTCAATCAAACTTTAGATAAAATGATACAGGATTATCGGAGGCCCAAAAATATATTCGTAAAGATTACATCTAATTCCAAACGGATATTGTCAAGACAGATCAATATCGGACATAAGCCGCCAATACAAATACCACTAACTTAACCTAATAAATGTCCTTTAAATCCCTCTTATTTGTCTTTTAAAACAGCGTATCTAAACGTTTTCATTAAACAATACTATGAAAAGAATACACTACTAATAATAGAACAGTGATCGCCAGAGTGTGAGACCCTTGACATGACAGTTTGGGAACAAGGTGACATTAGGTATTGTTTACAATGTCCTTTTAATAGCGTTTGCGGTTGCCTTAATACCGGATACGTATTAAGGTATCAGATAAATGTTAGGGCTGAGTTTTGGCGCGAAAGATCAGTGAATAAAATTATAATAAAACCGTTGTGTAATTTTAGATAAACACATTGTGGTAAAGCGTTCATGAACATACGTTCAACGTATGAATTTTTGGCTATTTTCGAATACTCGTATATAACGGTTCATTCAACCTTACAGTTTAGGTACTTGCTATTTCGCGAATGTGCCATATTTTTTTTTGGGTTGGAAATTATCAAATAACTACTCTCGCTCTGGGCGGAGCAGGAGGGTGTGTCAGACTCTTACTGACTAAAACCCACCCGTGTTCCTTCCGTTGCCTGTGTTGCCAGGGGCCACGGTATTTATTTATTTATTTATTTAAGGACTTTGGAAGACTTACAGCTAAATACAATGGTGATAAATAACAGTATGATAATCTGACAGCCAATTACAGGTCTTCACGTCTAGAGCTTGTCTGGTATAAAAGTACTGTGGAACAAAATATACACATTGCCAAATATTGCCAATGAAAAAAGAAAACAAAATAAAAATATACAAAATAAACATTTGCAGGTATCCCGGACTTCCCCGCGACCCCGGCAGTCGCGAATGTGCCTAAGTCATTTTAAGATGAGTTTCACCTTTTTGTTTTATTAAAATTCTGACAAGCCAATATTTACACCGTACTGACCAAAAATGTATGTATATTTTCAAATATTGAATGTGTACCTTTCATAACTCATTTATTTGAGTTTATATTGTAACGGCCAAGGTTTTATTATTTATGTTTATTTAACATTCCTGCCGTAACAGCTTAATAAATTCCAATGAAATTTGGCAAATGGAACTTTGATGAATTTGCCTTTGGAAAAGTCATATTCATCCACATTTTTTTTGCTAAATAAAAATTGTTCAACTAAATTAGAATACATCGTTAAAAAAATATTGATTTTAATGTGTTCTTAACTTGTATTTAGACACCTTTCCAGCACATAAAACAAGATAGTTAACAGTTCACCAGTTCAATAAGTTAATCCTTGACCTTTCGACCAATCAGCTGCCTAGTTTGTGCTAACGTGCTATTGTTACAGAAACTGTTGCAAACTATGTGCGTACTTTCTAGTTTGTCTTGTTTAGTGAAGAAGGCTGTGTACTTAGATCGGATATAAACAAGATGACAATAGGTACAGTGCGCCAAGGAATTTTTGGTCCTTGAATGACATTGACAGGGGGCTATGAAATAGGGCCGATGCCTGCCGGGGTCGCGGGAAAGTTCGAAAGGGTACCGAGGCCCCTGGCAACACAGGCAACGAAAGGAACATGGGTGGGTTTTAGTCAGTAAGAGTCTAACACACCCACAGAAGTTATTTGATAATTTCCAACCCAAAAAAAAAGTATTAGTAGTAAGTATTGATAAAAAAAACCGGCCAAGTTCATGTCGGACCACGTACAATGAAGGGTTCCGTAGTTGGGATGAATTTATCTCAAGGACAAACTTAACATTGCAGTGGAAAAACATGTTCTCCTATACATTCCAAGTGCAAATGTAAGTTTGTACGAACAATATTTGGAGATTTACCATGTTATTTTAAGACCATAGACTTTTTATAGGTTTTCCTGTAATCTATAAATATAGGACTATACTCTGTATTTTTTTCGGAGCTAAGGAGGAGGATTCTAAATTTTCATATATTTTCGTAGATAGCTTTATAACGATATCTTAAAAAAAAAAATATTTAAAAAATAAAGTTGAGACCCTCAAAGTAAGCCCTTTCATTTATGTCACACAGTCCAGTGTGCGAAACTGTTTTTCATTTTTTTCATTTCTCTCCCAAAAGTGAACCCCATATTCAAAATTCATTTATTTACGTAACACGTCCGGGATCGCGGGAAGGTACGAAAGGGTTACCGAGGCCCCTGGCAACACAGGTAACGGAAGGGACACGGGTGGGTTTTAGTCAGTAAGAGTCTGACACACCCTCCCGCTCCGCCCAGAGCGGGAGAAGTTATTTGATAATTTCCCATCCAAAAAAAAGGAACAAAGTTTATTGTCATTGTGTAGTGTGTAACCTACCTATAAAATACTAATACCTACGTGTGTACTGTGTGTTGGGACCTTGGGACTCACGGAAAATATTCTATTTTCATGCGCGAACGAAAGTAATCATACATTTAATAAAAATCTGAAATTATTTTAGTTAGAAAGAATGATTGAATGATCTGATCGTCTAACGACTGTTTTTGTTGTAAGATATTGTATTTTTTCTTCATAGAATTTAATTCGATTCAATCTGTACATAAAAATTGCCGTCGTAAACGCAACCGAGAAATATCTTTCAGTAAAACGTTATTAGAAAATATTAATTTAATAAGAAATATAAACTTTATTATTGAGTTATGCCCTGAAATTGTCTCTTAACAAGAACTGGAGTAATTATATAAGCGAAGCAATTCTCAACTTCTAAACTAACAGCTTTTAGCGAAAGCATTACCATATCCATTCAGTTGCTGCCAAACACACTTGCAGTCTTATAGAACCTTATTTGTACGAGTTACAGGTTATATTCCTTTGTTTCAGTGTTCTGTTTATATTGGTATAAAGTTAAGTGTATGATAAACTCAGAGGCAAGTACAATACGCTTACATCATATTATGTAAATGATTTAGCACGTCGGGAAGAGATATAATTTAAGTGTTTTTAGTTGATTCGCTGTACCTAAATAACGTAGAATTATTTGTTGGGACATAAATAATTGAAAAGTTGGTCGATTTCCTGAAAATGGGAGCTGTTTATTGGTTCCTGTGTAGTACTTGTGTTTGATAGAAACACTTCAATCTGTTGTCGTTTAATAGTTGCAGTTATTTCTACTTATAAAGCTATGAATCGATATTGTTGTAGGAAAAGCATTTTGTTAGTTTAAGATTCAGGTTTGTTTGCAGGTTACTTAAACGAGTATAACCAAAATCCACTGAAAATGTCTCAATACACTATACCGGACGTAGAAAATAGGTCGTCCGTACACCAACCTTGTCAACAGAAAAAGATTCTGTTGCTCTCCTGTAGACTGATATTATCACCTAATGACCAATTTACTTGCCTCACTTAATAAGCTGGTAGAAAGGGCAGATTTTTTAAGGTTCCGTAGTCAACAAGGAACCCTTTTAGTTTCGCCATGTCCGTCTGTCTGTCTGTCTGTCCCCGGCTTAGTTCACAGACTCTTAGTACTAGAAAGCTGTAATTTGGCATAGGTATACATATTAATCACGCCGACAAATTGGTAAAACAAAGTCTTATTTTTATGTGGGGTAAAGCACGTAAAGTGGCTATACAATTTTTTTTCTCGTCTATCCCATGGTGTAGGGTCTCGAAGGATGGGACGTTTTTAAAATATTTCGGAGCTCTGAAAACCATTTTTCGATTCAATTCGATCCATAAATCCTGATCAATAATAAAATCTTTTAAACGCAAACAGATAGTTTCCCGTGAAGAAGCTTTCCACCAACTAATGCTTAACCGACACAGTTATTGAATATATCTAAATTATGTTTACTAAAATCTATCATTCTCTGCAAGAGAACCGTCATTGCCGTCATTTGTTGCCTCTGTAACATTAAAGTATCGTGTTATCGACGTCATAACGTCTTATAAATCGATGAACGCCGGCTGCACGCACGAAAAAGTGTCACGTTCCGCCTGAGCCGAGCCTGCAAGCGAGAGCGCGGAACTATCAATAGAGAGGCACGATCGGCCTAAGCATTCGGCTTGTGAGGCATCTCTCTCTCGTTAACACGTACAATTATCGTCCGTAAACCGACTTTACAGACAACCAACTTAAAAAAAATAATGGATCGGTCGCAGCTGTCATTTTGATAGCAAATTAAAAATCAGAGTATAGACAGTTTTTTATACTTCTCCTCTTAGCTGTAATACCACGTGATAGTTGTACTATCAACATGTCCCTGTGTACCCTGTCTTCTTTCTTTTTAGCTAAAATTTCACATGGTGAATATTTAACACAAAATATACATTTCCTTCGAAGATCGCGTGTCGGCATCGCACCAATCAAATCGCGCTCACTCCATTTCGAATAGGTATTAAGGCCGTGCCACACTGTCCATTGGCGCCATTATAACGGCATCAGCACCAATTTCAGTGTTGTGTAACTTTTGTTACGAATGTAATTTTACGTCACCAGTTAGATCGTCTTCGTATTTTTTTGTGAAGTAAAAGAATTAGTGTTTTGTTGTGTGAATTTTTGCATTATTTTTTTGGGTGGTTACTGCTTTGGTTGGCGTTTTAAGGTATATATATATATTACGGTTGGATTCCCGTGCTTGTGTGTGCAGAGGGGCTTGTGGCTAAGTAGTAACGGCTACACGGGTCGATTGATCAGGTTTAAGGCGCAGATATATGATTTTAGTGACTTTTAAATCTGTTATTATGCCTTCATATAACGTAAGTAAGTTATGCAAAAAATGTATGTTAAACTAGAATGCATACAAATCAATTCTATACAGTGTGTCCCTGGATAAAGTGCACAAATGAAAATGGGTGAAACTAGACCATAATTAATCGGCAAAAAAAATCGAAAAGTCAAATAAATCGTAATAATTATTAGGTATCGATTTTTTTACTTTTCTATTTTTTTTGGCGATGAATAATGGTCTAGTTTCACCCATTTTCGTTTGTGCACTTTATCCAGGGACATACTGTATGTGAATATTTAAGTATTACAGTAAAATACTTTATGAAATAAATTCAGGAATAGAATTCCGAAAACGAAACACCGCCGTCTGTGTTGCAACAGATACAGGAAGTATAGAAGAAATGCGAGGACTATGAAAAATGGTACGATTTTCCTCACAGCTGGTAGTAAAATTGCTTTTATCTTTAAAAGGCAACGCGGCATTAAGACCTTCAGTTTTCTGAAATAAATCGATTGATCAATAATATTATAAAAAGCAAAATACCAGTTAATTGTCTGCTTCCGGAAATGTAGATAAAGCATAGATGTTTTTCAGGGTTTTTAAATGCAACGTTTGCTTGTAATGAGAAAGGATTTTTCGAAATTCAACCCTGAATATTGTCAAACGGGTGTGTAAAACTGTCATGCGAACGAAGTCGTTGGTCGAGGGTCGTAGGCTAGTATCCATTGCTGCGTTAGACTTTAATTAATACAAGATACACCTGAGTTATCCGAAGACATGTGTCATCTACCAACCCGCACTGGGCCCGCATGGTAGATTACGGCCCACTCCCTCTCACAGAGAGGAGAACAGTGGTCACAGTAGTGGGAACACTATGGGCTACCTATAAAAAAAATCACCTGAGTTGTGTCATATACATTATACGCGTTGCCAAAATCGAAATTAAAGCCGCCATTTTGTTTTTTCAATACAATTTCTGTGACACTTTTACAAATGTTTACCAACAACGCCCCCCTGTCAATGTTATTTAGACGCCAAAAGATGCTTGTAGCACTCGATATACTAAACTATAGATGACACACTACATTCTGTTAGCACATCAGAGATTTTTCTTTTTATTTATTTTAATATTTCTATTTAACTATTTTTCTTCCTTTGCTTCTCTTTCGTAGAAATTACAAAATGCTTGTGCGTCTACTCTAAACTTCTGCAATGTACCATAAGGTGACCTAAACACTGGGAGCCTGGAGATCCGTAACACAGGGTTTCCCTATTACGGACTCCAGTCTCTCGCAAAGTAGCTTTTGTCTACATTTACTATCTAGTCCTAAGATGTTAATTCTAAGCCAACCGTTGTGGAGAGAGAAATAAATGTATTTATTATTATTATTAGAGATAAGCTTCCGAGAACAGAAATACCTATAATGTAATTTCTTTGAATTTAATAAGTGTCACAATGTCAGTATGTTTGACTAGTTGAATAGATGTCTTATTTATAATTTATGTGATTTTTGTATACTTGATATGATGACATTTTCAACTAAGACATAATTTAGTTGTTAGTAGCGCAACTTGGTAGAGACCTATATACCCACATATATGGCCAGCACTGTGATACGATGAGGTGGAGTTTCTAAAAAAATTGTTTTAATAATAATTAAATAGTTTTCAGCCATTTATCTATACCGGACCGTAAAATTTATAATACTTAAGAGTTATATTATGTTTGTAGCAGGTCAGTAAGATGCAGACTTGTTTTTGAACATCGTTGAGATTTATAGTTTCAGTTAGTTGCTTAAAACACGGTAAAGAAAAAATCGTGAGGATAGTATGCCTTTTTTTTTGGTGGGAAATTATCATATAACTTCACCCGCTCTAGGCGCAGCGGGAGGGTGTGTCAGACTCTTACTGACTAAAACCCACCCGTGTTCCTTCCGTTGTCTGTGTTGCCAGGGGCCTAGGTAACCCTTTCGAACATTTCTCGGCATGTGAAACCAAGCCAGAGGCCCATAGGCGGCATTAAAACTCTAACACCAAGTAACTCACTTACCACACGAAAAAGAAAGAAAGAAATTAATTGATTGGGAACTGAAAAATATTCTCAATATTTTATTTCTGCATCTGCTCTGTGCAAACAAGGCTGAAAGTTTCCACAAAATATTATTTTTAAAGTTATTAGTGTAGCTACTCGTACAATCATGACTTCATTAGAAACACATCAAAAGAAGCATTAGCCTCATTAGAAGCATTTTCAAATGAATCAACTTGAACCAAATGACATCAAGTAAAATTTCCCAAAACATGTTTTGACTGAACAAGTCAAACTTACACCGACTAGGGTTGCCAACTATTGACGTGAATACGTCTTTAAAATTGTTTCCATAGGGAGGTAATTCAAAAAAACGAATGATAACAAAATCGGGGATACAGTTTGATATTGCAGCTACATATCTATCATCTCCATCCAAAATTCAATCACACCACTGGATAGCTAAAGGATCAGAGAATTTATTACGCTAAGTAAGGACTATGGCACGTCCCGCGCGGTGTAGGGGGAAGTGCCACCATTTTGAGGTAATTTTGCTGCGTACCGAGATTTCCATTTAGTATAACTTTTGACGCGGAAAACCTTCGACGTTCGTACAAGTTTCAATCGTCAGCTCTCGTCAATATCTAACGATTATATAGAAAATATTACCCGTTACGAGACGTATTCATGTACAACACACGGCCGTGTCCATGATACAGCCACACCCGATTTTTTTTACATCAAATATTATTATGTATTATCAAAGTATATATATATTGAAGTATTGTTTTATTATATTTTCGAAGCCATTGCCTATAATAATATAGTAGAACATAAAAAATGCATTTTTGTTTCGTCATATTTTAATTTTAAAATGCATATTTTTTGCAACTTTGAGCCTTTATTAAATTTTTTTTTTCTTTATTAAGGTTACAAAGTACCATTAATTCAGCTTTTATGACCTTAATACTGGCCAGTATAAAGGTCATAAAAGCTGAATTTATTGATATTTTTCTATTGCGCTCATCCCGTCATTTTGTATGCATCACTGAAAATATTCACTCAATAAAAACTGTAGTTGCTGGTACAGAAAGAAGAAATTATATATTTTTTTTTTATACAAGAACTTCACTGCGCAGCACTTGTTGCCTTTTTTCAGCAGTAGATTTAGCAACCAATTTTGATCAGAAAGACGAAAACACAGTATTTTATTTAATTTTTGTTGCGAACAATAATTATGTTATTTAATTTTTTTTTCGAAAACATAATATTTAGGCCTCCAATATAACAGATTACTAAATTATATATTAGGGTTGGCAACCTTACTTCCGACGCAGCCCATCTACTTATAACCCACACGATCCCAACACGTCACTCCAGTTCTATCCGCCATCAAACATAGCCATCAACTCATAAATCTTCTGCTTTCATGTAGATAACTTTCACCATGAATGTGTTCAATGTTATTACTCTTAAACCATAAAATATAATGCTCTATGCACTTTCATCTCCATATGAGCCAAAATGTATTTTGATTTTGTGGCCATTTATGCCGTATAGAGTAAGCCCTTATGATTTTGTTTGTTACTTCATAAACTTCAAATTTCCTTTAGACAAGTTCAAAGGGGCAACCATCACCTCATATAGCAGTATTATTTCAATATTACTTCAGCGTGAGAAAGAGATGGAGCTATAAGTCCTGTACAGCTCCATCACTTTCCCACTGTGAAGTAATCTTACTAATATTATAAATGCGAAAGTTTGTAAGGATGGATGGATGGATGTTTGTTACTCTTTCACGCAAAAAGTCCTAAACGGATTTGGA
Source organism: Atethmia centrago (assembly GCA_905333075.3). Taxonomy (NCBI): domain Eukaryota; kingdom Metazoa; phylum Arthropoda; class Insecta; order Lepidoptera; family Noctuidae; genus Atethmia; species Atethmia centrago. Next base: position 6,940,079 of record HG995374.1, read on the forward strand.
TGAAATTTGGCACACAGATAGTTTATAACCAGGAATAACACATAGGATACTTTTATCCCGATATACCCACGGGGTCAAAACTTATGCGGGTGAAACCACGGGGCGCATCTAGTATTATAATAATACTGCTTTAAGAGGTGATGGTTGGCCCCCAGGTGGAGTTAGAGATAAAGCGCGAAACACACAGAGAACGGGTGCGGGTCGGGCGCGGGTCGACTCAGTAGTATGGCGGGTCTTTTAAGGTGGATCCGCAGTGGTAGCCGGTGAAATTCAAATATTCTTACGTTTTTTGCAAGTTGCAGGTCAGTGCCAGGTTGTATCTTGATCAAAATTTGATTCACAATCGTAGCAGATGGGTATGTATTTACAGAAATATATTTTTATATTTTGACGTTCGAAAAGTTCTGATTTTCAGCCTAGTTTGAATAAATGACTTTTGATTGTGATTTATAATCATTAGAATCGTTAACACATCTCTTTGTTAAGTTAGATTTGTTCTCCAATGTCGTCATGCAATGGAACAAATGTAACTTAGAGGTGTATTAATGATTTTAATTACTATAATTATCAAAAGACATATTAATTAATTAATTATGGTCGCGAATCATATTTTGATCAAGATACAACCTGACACTGACCTGCAAATAGAAAACAACGTAAGAAAATTTGTATTTCGCGGGCTATAGCAGAATGACTCGGGCTCGTTTTCCGACCCGCCCCGCACTTTAGAAAAATCCTTTCCCTTGTAAGGAAAGTATCCTTCTAATCGCATGATTTTACCATCAGTGTGTGTGACTGTGCGTTGTCTGTCATATGTTGGTCATACAGCTATGGAACTGATTTATATTATACTAGATGCGCCCCGCGGTTTCACCCGCATAAGTTTTGACCTCGTGGGTATATCGGAATAAAATAGGAAGCCGGGAATATCCTATGTGTTATTCCTAGTTATAAACTCTCTGCGTGCCAAATTTCATCCAAATCCGTTCAGTACTTTTTGCGTGACAAACATCCATCCATCCATCCATCCATCCATCCTTACAAACTTTTGCATTTATAATATTCGTAGGATCCTGTAGTTATGATACTAATTACTATTTCATGATTGATTTGACAGATTGTTAAGACGCTGACAACACCTAAACCGCGGTCACTGTCAGATTGCATAGAAAAGAATGAGAAGCGCGATGACACAACGCTTGTAATTTTTTGCAAAATATGAAGCAATTATCTATTTACTCAAAATCGAGTTAAGTAATCGAAAATAAAAAACAACCAAGTTCTGCATTCAAATAAGAAGTTCTTGTTATTAATTAAATACGTAACGTATGTTGATATTTAATACAGATATTTTGGATTAGAACTCAAGGTAAGAGGTTAGTTTAACATTAGTTTGTATCGAGATTTTTTTTTCACAACGTGTTTTGGTAACAACCAAGTTCTGGGAAATATGTTCTAAATTAACATATATTTTTTCCACTACCACAAACTATACAGATTTGGCAATTTTTTATCTTAAGAGAAGCCTATTTTGGTCAATTAGGCCTTGTCAGCGCCTTAATATTTCAGCCACTGGAACAATTTAAACAATTCCATTCATTTTTCTTCAAGAAATCAAGCAAGCAATCCTGAAACAGTTATAGTGACTGTTTATTGAGGATCTGTCATACTGATCAACCAATTCTGAAATAGTTACCTACAGGTAGCAAAGTCGTTGACCTACCCGCATTATTAAATCAACTATGTTTTAAACTAGTGTTTTGAATTTACATATAAGTATCACCACATTATGTATGGAAATTATTCGCTATTTTTACCAATTCGCAAATAACGGTTTTGTTTTATTGTCTTAGTACGTGAGAATAGAACTAGAATGTTGTGTTGTCAGCCGGTTCAATCAACCCACACGGGTTGCTGGTGTCAAGTGATGGAATCAGGTTACCTGATAACTTTCGCAGGCGCCAGCGAATTGCTACTACCTGGTACAGACAAATGTTGCTGACATATATGTTGATTTTAAATAAAAGAGGGAACTCGACAGAAGTGAAAACTTCTGACTGGAGCCGAGTTTACGCGATTCAGCGCCGAGTATACGCGATTCAGCGCCGAGTATAGGCGATTCAGCGCCGAGTATACGCGATTCAGCGTCGGGTATACGCGATTCAGCGCCGAGCTTCCGCCATTCAGCGCTGAGTATAACCGATTCAGCGTCACCAGAAAGAGCGCAAAGAGCACCTAAAGAAGTAAAATGTGGTGTTGACAAGATGCGGGTGTAAGCTGGCATGTTTTCATCACAGTAGATGTAGGTATAGGTTACAACTAGGTATAGGTTGTCCTTTCTTTCTAAGTCACCACTGATCTTCAGCTAGGCGAAGTAGGAAAACATTAGCAAACCTAATCGCTCTTACGGCGAGGCCAAACGTGTTGATCAATGATTTATTTTTATTTTTATTTAGAGCTTAGATTCTTCTCTAAAGGAATGACCCGCAAGAGAATAATCTAAGCTCTAAACTAGAACAATTACAGATTGGTTAGGTATACTTACAATATGTTTGTCCTTCCAACTCTTAAAATAACGTGTCGGATATGAGAACGAACACGCAACTGTACCTAGTTTTGAATAAAAGGACAGCAATAATCAGTTCAGGAGTTAACAAAATACTCTTTTATCGTTATGATCATTTTTAGGGTTCCGTACCCAAAGGGTAAAACGGGACCCTATTACTAAGACTCCACTGTCCGTCTGTCTCTCTGTCTGTCCGTCTGTCACCAGGCTGTATCTCATGAACCGTGACAAACAGTTGAAATTTTCACAGATGATGTATTTCTGTTGCCGCTATAACAACAAATACTAAAAAACGGACTAAAATAAATATTTAAGGGGGCTCCCATACAACAGACATGATTTTTTGCCGTTTTTATAGATAATGGTACGGAATGCGAGTCCGACTCGCACTTGGCCGGTTTTTTTATCACGCTTGTCTGCCTAATTTAAACGACAACAATGCTAACTAAAATACTAGTACCGTTTTAAACAAACCTTGTTTACCGACAAATGGCTGTTTTATCAAAACTTTTGTCTACCATCTACATCTTTTAGAAGTCGTTGACCAAATAATATTTTCTCACCGAAATACGTTGACCTTTACTTAAAAAGTGGTACAATATCTCAAGTTGCGAGATGTAAATGATACTCGCTAGGATTCCGCGAAGACGTGTACCATAAAGGCTCGTGCAGACTGGCGCTTCGCGACAACGGTAAAACGACTTCATGGAAATTGTTCTATCGGTGTCGCGTCGCGCCAGTCTGCACAACCCTTAACATGGGTACTTGTGTGGCTGGTAGCTGGTTTCTAACTAGATTATTGGTGTCAGTATGTTTGTCACAGGTATTATACTCAAAGACTGGTAGTAATATTTATGGAACTGAAAAATGTTAACTTAAGCTTTATCAGATCTACAGAACACGTCTTAAGTGTGTCGTTTTGCCATTACCAGGCCCGAAACTTAGTGACAACAGGTATTTTAAATGTGAATGGAAATCTTCGCCAGTAAGTATAGAAGAGAAAAAGAAACATCTCGCAATATATTTCGTAGATAATTTCTTAAATCAAAAGTAAAATACTGGTAAACCTACCTATATGTAGGTTCTTATACCTAATTAATCGACTCATTCTGTTAAGGGTCGTGCGCAGACTAGCGCGATATTGCGGGCGCGACAGGCGGCAATATTACATATATATATTATATTATTATATTTGGTATTATTTATTATTATATTATATTTTTGATTTTGAATATGCCTATCGCGCCCGCGATATCGCCCCAGTCTGCACGAGCCTTTAACAAGGATGTTCAAATAACAGTAGAAAAAAACAAAGTACCTACCTTAAATGTCCAAAACAAGATTTTAATTAAAGTATTCTAAGAAGTGATACATACGAATTAATTATAAATATCGTAGATACAGCTAGTGTGACCGGAATAGTAGAATGGTTTTTAACTAGATCACAGTTAGCGGTAAATCAGAGGTATCGTGGGCGCCTGATATCGTTTCGTTTATTAAGTACCAGCTGATGTGGGTTTCCATTAGACTAGTACAAAGTCAAAGTCAAAGTCAAATTATTTATTTCAAATAGGCATATAAAGGACACTTTTGAACGTCAAAATTTACAAAAATATTGAATTGATTCAGTACCTTTTGATGGAATTATATTAAACCTCTTAATTCACTCTGTTAAAATGAAAATTGGAATTTCGTAGTAAATAATAACAGCCGCACGGGTCGATCGATCAGGTTAAGCTACGCTTGCTGCGGTTCCGAGGATGGGTGACCATCGTTGAGACCCTCCGTGCCTCGGAAAGCACGTTAAGCCGTTGGTCCGGCTGTAATTCGCGACGCGACAGCGCGACACGACACTAGTAACACAATTTTTATGAAAACTTCATGGAAATTATCGCGCTGCCTGTCGCGCTAGTCTGCACGAGCCTTTACCCAGTAACAGGGTTTATGGAGTAGGCAGGCAGTCGCTCCATGTAAAATATTGGTATTCAGCTGCATTTGGTTAGACTAGGCAGGTTAGAAAAGGCTAGGCAGATGATGATGATTATCTAGAATTCTACAATTATAGTCAGATACATTCACCTCTTCATAAAAAAAAAAAACAGCTGATCCGATATCTAAGTGAAAGTGTCAAACCGTATCGTACACAACCATGTGAATACGCCTTAATAGCCCACAAGTCCATCACGGTGTGTGAATGAACCTCGTGGGTGAAGATTCCATTCATTCATTCATTCATAAAGAATGAATATAATCGTGTCAATTTACTGTATTCGCAATCAGTTATTATTTTGTTTGCCTTGTTTTTTTTTTTCTGTACACCTTTGCATTTCAATAACAACAATTCTATAAAGACCGCTTTTAAAGTGGAAATTGTATGTAAAGGAGGGTCAAATTATACTGGAAATGATGAGTATGATTTTGGGTATATTGTAAAAATATTGCATTGTAACACGAAAGTCATCGTTTATTGAATATTGATATAAAAGATGTTCATGTTTTGTGTGGAAATAACGATTGTTATTGTTATACATAATTTGATACTAAGGTCATGTTCTTGATAATAATTTCATTGAATGTAAGAAGTAACGCAGGTATAATAAGTGAAATTACAAGGCAGAACATTGGTAAAATAAGACCAATGAGACTTTCCTCTCGCTCTGTGGGACAGATTTCGTGAAAAGGGACGGAAGTGTGTAGACAGGAAGTGACAGCTTGAGCATGGAATAAGTAAGTACTTTTTAATAGCATGGAATTAGTAAGTACTTTATAATTTGTATTCCACGCGCGCCTCAAAGAGATGTCGTCAGCACAATGGGGTACGCTAGGGCCGAAACCTGCCAGTGTCGCGGGAAGGTACTAAAGGGTTACCGAGGCCCCTAGCAACAAAGGCAACGGAAGGAATACGGGTGGGTTTTAGTCAGTAAGATACACACCCTCCCGCTCCGCCCAAAGCGGCAGAAGTTATTTGATGATTTCCCACCCAAAAAAAGAAATACTTTATAATAGCATAGAATTAGTGTCCCCATGGCATTAGTAATTGGTATACAGGGTGTAAAAAGACACATCACAAAGCCGTCAACTACGCCTACCTACTGTATATCTAACTAAGTAGCTTTGCGCAAAAATTATTGTTGGCAACCTATTTTTATTTTTAGGTATACAAAAATTGCTATTTATTATTGCGCGCAATGTAACGCAAACCTAGGCAAACGTACTCAGTGTTGTTGTGTGAGTGAAGCCCCGCCCCTTCGCTCTAGTTCAGTTGATATTCATTACGTTTTTGTAACTTCGAAAATTCAGGTAATGTTTTTTGAATTTCGGCCAATGGGCGACCACTAGTAGGTAATTAATAATTATTCGAAGAGATATTTCAGTATTTAGCTTTTTAAATTCTTAGGTTAATTTCTGTCGCTGCTCAGTTGCTTATTACCAAGGTGAGATGTCAGATGTTACATCATATGCGACTACTGTAAGGGTCGCTCGTTTTCTTTTGTCTTCTGTAACTTTCTTATTAGGACAAATATCAAAAAATTAAAGAAACAATGTCGTCATCTGCCTACACTTTTCCCAAATATTATGAGATCAACTTCCAGTCTAACCGGAAGCTGCTCAATACCAGTATTAAAAGAAACAATGTAAGCAAAGAAAATAAACAGTAGACAAGGCGATGAAATTAATTGTTTACCAAATTGACGACAACCTTAAATGGTCCGTTTAATCAAATCACATGTCAATCTTTGACAGTATGCGGATATATTTGATTATATGAAATGGGTAACACGTAAAATCTAAGTAGAGGGTCAATTTTATGAACAAAAAAAAGAAAATTACCAAAAACGGTGCAATTTAATTTTTTTTCGCGGCCCGAACCATACGCAATTAGCGTATGGTTCCGTTTCCATTGCATCTAAAACTATGTTAAAACGTTTAGCAATAGTTTTTCATTCAAAAATCAACTTAAAGTACTCGAGTTTAGAGTTGATAATTGTATAAGTTGCAATTCTTTGACCGATTGTTACTACTCCTAACAAAATAACAAATCCATAAAATAAAATATATTATTTCAAAAACAAAAACCCGACTGCAAAAACACATAACTGAAAAGGGAAAAAACAAGAATTATAATCTATATAATTTTGGTCTCGCAGGCCCACAATCAAAAGTTACACCATATTTCAGGTTATTCGACTGTCTGCAAGACCAAAATTATATAGATTATAATGCTTGTTTTTTCCCTTTTCAGTTATGTGTTTTTGCAGTCGGGTTTTTGTTTTTGAAATAATTTATTTTATTTCAAGCTTTTTAGTTTTATTAAAATATATGTATATTTGAAAATTACTCATTACTAGCTTTTATTTGATACTATTGGTATCAAATAAAAGCTTACTTGCTTGTTGCAATTAATTTAAAAAAAACCCTTCCCCTCCTTTTTTGTATTTGCAGATGCAATTTATAAATAGTATATAGCCTATGTCACTCCCACAATTAAGACGAATCTAAGGACACCTCATATGTTAAAATCCATCAAGCCGTTTAGGCTACAGAGCGTGCCAAAGAAATAGACATACATACATACATACATACATACATACATACTCTCGAAAAACATTACCCTCCTGAGGCAGTCGGGTAAAAAAACTTAATAAACCATTCACATCACTGCTCAATAGTATAGGTAACATCCATAGTACCTCACATCTATTTACTGTAATCTATGGACGCGTTTTTTACATCGACCTCACATTGAGTTATAAACTTAAAATTCAACATTAACATTTAGATGTAACAATATTTTTATAACATTATAATTTTAAAGAATGTCCGTGGAGTTTCTCGTCCATTCTTCTCCATCGGAATGGGCAACTAGCGTCATATTCCTAACTGACCGACTCCTTGACAGTTCAAAAGTGCCTGTAAATGGTTTAATTAAATCAAATTTAAGCGGAAATTGCAGAGTTATTTTCAAAACAAATAGCGTAGAGTCATCTCAATTATGTATCTCTTTTCCTTGAATTTGTATGTATATATATATGTATAATGTAGGTATATATTGTAGTAAATATGTATGTATTTGTATTTTATGCTTGTAATCTATTATGTTATCTTTAATATTTTTCGTTATTTTTATTTCCTCTCAGAGCACCTGCCATCTTATCTCTTCACCACCCCTTGGTTGACTGGTAGAGAATGCCTAAGGCATTAAGTCCGCCTTTGTACTTAATTGTGTGCGAGAAGTTTAAATAAATAAATAAATAAATGCTTTGAGATTGAGTTGGAGTTGAATAAATTTAAGACCTAACCTTACGTATTCACCTGTGCATCTAATAAAAGGATACTAAACGAGCACTAACTAATGTCTAGAATACTAATCTGTATTTAATTCAGAATACCGTTAGACAATTATCATAATATCCTAACGTAGTAAAATAAATTGTGTGTGTGTGTGTGTTTAAATGTTGAGTGAGTTTGTGTGCGAAATTATCTATACGAATAAAAAAAAATTAAGTGTCAGTTTGTGATGTCAAAATGACAACTTTTTTACTAAATTCTTATGAAAGGATATACGGTACTTATAACAAATTTACATATTTTTTTCTGTCTGTTTGTCTGTTTGTTTTGACGGGACTTTCAGTGGCAGATAGATGATGTTACAAGGAGTAACTTAACCTTACTACTATTTAAGCAAAAGCCACGCGGGCGAAACCGTAGGCAGCAGCTAGTCTAAAATAAGATTTTGAGACTGAACAATGCTTAGCAATGGTTCTTTTCCTCTCGTGGCCTCCAGTTGCCCCTTTGTTTATAATATGCCAAAATTCTCCAATACACATGCCTTCATCCACACGATGACATCATTAACATATTCCACCTTTATTAACTCAGCCAATAACAGGACGCTGACATCTTCTTGTACCAACACCAGCTTCTCTGCCTTCCTCACACAACTCTGACCCAAATAAAGCAAAAATACATTAAATGCACACCTCCTAAATGTGTGTGTGCTATTGATAATGACTTTGTAGGATGTGTGTATGTGTGTGTTTGTCGTCTGCGCAACCGGACACAAGACCGCTATACATCCGACCGCGGTGGCGCTCTGAATGTCAATGCCAAATGCAAGGACTTGATCTGCTACGGCACACTTGTTGCGACTAGCGTGAATGTTTTAATTAATTATTAGAAAAAGTTTGTAATACCTGTTCCGTAAACGAGTTTAAATCGATAGTTGAAAGTGGAGTGGTTTGTGTCTTATTATAAGTTGTGTAAACAGTGTGATTTCTTTCCATGGGGCTTGTGGATACAAGATACAAGATATTTATTTTGTAAAACATGAGTGCAGAATTATACAGGTCTTAAAAATAATAAGAGGTAGCTACATGTTTTGCCAATCATGGCTACGTAACTACAGCCGCACGGGTTGATCCTTCAGGCTTGCCGCGGTTGTTCGATGGGTGACCATCTTTTCATACCAAGACCCCTCCGTGCCTCGAAAAACACGTTAAGCCGTTGGTCCCGGCTGTCATTCCTGGATCATTGACAGTCGTTACGGGTCGTCAGAAGCCCGAAAGTCTGACAACCAGTCTTACCAAGGGGTATTGTATTACCTAGTAACTGGGTTGTGGAGGTCAGATAGGCAGTCGCTCCATGTAAAATACTGGTATTCAGCTGTATCCAGTTAAACTGCAAGCCGACTTCAACATAGTTGGGAAAAGGATGATGATGATGATCTCATCTTTGCTTCAAATTATAATTTTAAACGTTAGACCTGTGTTCGCGGGAAGGTACTAATGGGTCACCGAGGCCCCGCAACACAGGCAACAGGAAGGAATACGGGTGGGTTTTAGTCAGTAAGAGTCTGACACACCCTCCCGCTCCGCCCAGAGCGGGAGAAGTTATTTGATTACTTCCCATCCAAAAAAAAAAAAAAGGCCTGTGTGTATGAGTGATCCTGAACATTTTCCACAGGAATTTTTCAATCTTATCTATAAGGTACGTAGAGCAAACATAAAAAAGACGCGTTCATGCGTGTGCGAACCTTTTAAATATTTAAATTAAATAAAGAAATGCATATTATTTCATAATGTACGCGTGCTTTGTATGCTATTCAAATAACGATGGCATATTTGTTCATAAAACCTAGTTATTTCCACAAATTGACTTACTTAACAGATCACGTTCTCGTGCCGAAACCATAAATACTTTTTTTTTTTATAAACTTTTTATCAGGCAACCGTGTAAAGAAAGTAGACTTAAATAATAATTTTATCATAACGCGTATCTGACATTATCAATATTGTCATATCACCCAATACGACAGTGAAAGTCGAAAAAAATATAAGATCGATAAGGAATTAATTCGACAAATACAAGCGCGTGCGATTACTTTTGATAAACGCTGACATTGGCATCATTTTGAAATCTGTCGTTCCATTTTTTACCGAATTCAAAAAGGAAGTTTTTTAATATAATATAATATAAAAAAATAGAAATGATTTTGAAACTCTGTTTTTTTATTTGCTAAAGTCTGTTTTTTAATCTCAGAGACTAAATTGACACATGCAAATTGAAAAAACGAACAACAATCATTTGAAATGTCAAATTAGTTTCTGGGATTAAAAAACGAACCATAGATCACAATGACAGCTGCGGTCGAAGGTTTTTTAAAAAAATAACACGATAAATAATGAATATTACAGAGAGAACATGAGAACAGTGAAGGTACTCCTGCAGAGAATGATTCAGTGGTCCTTGGTTAGAGTCACTCGGTAACTAGATTATTTACTAGGTTATTTTTTTGTCGACACCAAATGTCATTTTAGTCTAGCAAGCTTAAAATCAGAGTATAGGTAATGAGATGACGACGAGCAACGTTTGAGCTTTCAAAATTACTTCAATAATTTTGCATTAGGTAAGTTATACAAGTTCCCAGTGTAATTCTTATTCTCATAGCATAGTAAGCCTCAGGGCCGGATTTACAGGTGTGGAGGCCCTGGAGCAACCAAGAAGTTTGCCCCGAAAAATTTGTGGAACAGAAGAAAAAAAAAAACAATTTAAAAAGGTATCTTGCGATTGTCAACTTCTTTTTCTTTGATGATTGTGAACTTTTTTTCTTTGAAGTACCTACACAAATGATATATTTTTATCCTATCTTAAAAAAAAAAAACAATTGTGGAGGCCCCTTCTTTGTGGAGGCCCGGGGCCAGTGCCCCTGTTGCCCTGCCCTAAATCCGGCCCTGGTAAGCCTTATCCTTTATGGATTTTTTGGTATCCTACAGGTGCTTTCAAACTCAAACTCAAAGCATTTATTTTAATCAAACCAAACAGGCACTTTTGAATTTTCAAGGAGTCGGTCAGTCAGAAAGATGAAGCTAGTTGCTCATTCTAAAGCGTAGTATGTTAGATTTTAGTTAATCGATTAATTATATGGCACACACGAAATAAATGTTAATTAACCTGTAACATTCCAAAATAAACATCGATTTTCTATTTAAAAAGCAAATTAATTATATCATAATGAGCTTCAAAATCGCGAGATAAGTCTCACGATTAAGATTAATCATTTCTTCTTAAACATCATTCATATTCATGATATTAGTATTAACATCTTATTAGTGTTATGAAGTGAATGGCATTATTATTTTGCAATACGTGAAGATGAGCTGTTAAGATTATTATTGCCTACTTTTACTTATTTAACACTTGCATAGAAATATTCATGGACTAGGCAATAATTGCCAAGACCATGATGAATATTTCGACAGATTGATATCAGAATGTTCGTAATCGTTTTCCTTTGGCAGTCTTTTCCTATTTAAATTTATAGCTGTCTCTTTCACAATAATACAATTTATTTACCTGGCCACCTAAACCCATAGTCAAATATGTCCGTGGGTACACTTGCATAGAGCAAACAGGAATAATCGTCGACAGTGTCCCATTTCATTAAAAGTTTCTAACGGGCCTCTGCGAATTGGCTTCGGCCCCTCATACACTTCCAAATATTCGGGACCCCATAATCACGAGTTATTTAAACACACTTATACAATCTTACCAACCCGCACTGGGCCCGCGTGGTGGCCCACTCCCTCTCACAGAGAGGACGCCTGTGTCCCAGCAGTGGGAACATTATAAGCTGATTATGTATACAATCTTTGGCGCAGTGGTGGCCCAGTGATAATGGCCACGACTTACCGAGTTGTAGGTCATAGATTCGAAACCAGATAGGCGCTTTACTTTGTGTAAAATGTTTCAGCACAACTGTTCTCAAAACGGTGAAGGAAACCATCGTGAGGAAACCGACATGTTCTAGAAACAAAAATTCGAGGACATGTAACATCTACCAACCCGCACTGGGCCCGCGTGGTGGATTACGGCCCACTCCCTCTCATAGAGAAGAGGCCTGTGTCTCAACAGTGGGAACATTACAGACGGATTATGCTATTCCTACAATCTTTCAAAATCCCATCAACTAAGATTTTAAAAGATACTTAGTAACTAGACTACTGTATATTATATGCTTTCCCGTAACTTTAATCATTAAAGTTTCATAACGCTACATAACTCTATGGATCTCATTTTATTGCAAGATTTATTGAACGCTTACGGACGCCAAGAGTTTGCGAAGAAAGGAGGTGATCTATGCATTTGTTTGTGCAACAATTTATATTTGCATACTCAAAATGTAGCCCGTATTTTGCATGCCATAATAGTACATAAAATCATTTCTTTTAGTTATTTAGAAAAAAACATTACTATCATATCAAAATATTGGGTATCATGGTGTACGCCAGCTTTATAGTAAATATCAAATATTCAAAAACCTCAACAATAAGTATACGGAAAAAAAGGATGTCTTAAATTAAGACAATATCCTTTTGGTCAAGACACATATTGATTCATATATGGGGAAAACAATATATTCTTGAATGAAGTAAAATTTTGTCTTAGTTTTATTGTCTTTTTCGAAGACATACTTAAATGAAGAATTATTAAGTTTAATTTTAAGAATATTTTCATCAATTAAGATTATTATAGTCTTGAATCAAAAATATTTGCTTAAGTCAAGAATAAAAACCAAGTATTTATTATTCTTAATTTAAGTAAACAGGTTTTCTTGGACTGAGTACATTTACTTACGTTAAGAAAATATTTACTTGGATTGAAACAATTTTTCTGAGAATATTGATATTCTTCGCTGAAGAGATCCTTTTTTGCCGTGTAGGTCATCGTCATCATTATCTTCCTGCACGCCTGGGGTCGGCGCAACACGTTTCTTTCTTCCATTCTCCCCTGTCAATCGTCACTCTATCATTCCCCCTTCAATAACCGAGTAACAAGCAGTCCTTAAGTAAGCCCTTCATATTAAAGAACTTTATTTAAAGACCCTGTAGGTACCTAACTAAAATAGTCTAGACCCTAGACAAGACCTACCTAATCCTACATTCAAAACCTGCTTTTCTTTTTCTAAACTACCTACAGTCAAATAACAAAAATGTATAATATAAAATCAGTAGTTTACGAATGCAAACTATTCATACTACCTACGCAATATTCAGCCAAAGCTTCCCCTTGCATAGGACAGCCAGGAATGTAATAATCGGCGTACACCCCACTGCGGAAGTTTTTACCTCCACTCAACAGTTTATGGTCGAAATTTTCAGGAGTTCGTTGACTCGCCTGATGGGTTGACTGTACGTTGACGTCAGTTACGAATAATTTTAAGGGCTACTTCTGATGTGAGAGGGGTAAAACTTTTGTTAAATAACGACTTATTTTGGACAGATTTTTATTTTTCTTTTTCCTTGTTTACATAGAAGAACGTTTTTATTTTATGCCTGGCAACATAACATAACATAACGTCTGTTTTACTTGCAACATTAGCTCATCATTTTATATTTATGGCGGATTGCGCCAATGAAACTGAATGCCATCAGCACATCTAAACCGCGTTCAAGATTAGGAGCCGTCAGTGTAATCATTGTTGTAGAATATTGACACTGATAGGTCTGGAACGTAGTCCAGATGTGCTGACCGCGCTCAGTTTGATTAGTCAAATTGCAGAAAGAAAATTGTTAAATTTTGACCTTTCCACTATGAAGTTACAGTATTTGTTAAAATAAATAAAATTCTATTCGGTGAACTAAAATCAAAAAAATATACACTTAAAATATCTAGTATACCACATAGAACTGCTCTTCTGGGCAAAAGCTTTTCTGAAATGGCATCTAAATTTGATTTCATTTACAATTAAATACATGTGGACATTTTAAACACCAAGGAACTCCCACTATTGAAATATAAATTGCGTATTTTTTTAATTGACAAAGCTTATTACACGATCCAAGATTTTCCTTAATAATTAGTACCTACAACAATCTGTCACCATACACCTCTATTCTTATTTTGTAAGATTTGCTTTATAAGTGATACCAAAGAAATTTGTATTGTATGCCTATTAGGCAGGACATAATGGATCTGTAATTTACCTAACATCTGTCTGCATAACCTAAACATTTTATTTGATTTGAGAAACAAATTACCGATGCTCACAATACATATCCCGGCAAACTAGAACATGAAGTCACATCCAATTAGCAAAAGAAACATTAAGATTAAATGCACTTGCAACTAATGGTCGCTATCTAAGTTGTCCCATCGATATCCATCATTCTGTCTGGTTCAGACGACGCTACCGTCTACCACACAAATAAAAAACTGTAATAAAGTTTCAAACTGACATGGCAGCAATTTAAGTTGGCAGCAGAGGACATTACAAGCCATAGTAACTTAATAAAAGGACCAAGTTTATAGCTCGACATACATCTAGTCTTGGCATGAAACTTGACGGATTAAATAGACTAGTTAAGTCTTGGCAAGGATGGAGTTTTTCGATTTTTTTTTCTTGTACCACAAATGCGTATCTTTATTGCCTCGTGGAAGACAGTAAATTGATGGAATTAAAAGTTGATTGTGTGACTGTCTGGCATTAAGCCTATTGTGTATTCTTATAACGGCTGATATTCCTCGCAGTTGAATGCAATGCGCCTTGACACTCTGACAAGAGCAATTAAAAACATATTTTATTTGCAGTGATAATCTTGCAGATACGTATCGAACATTCTTTTGTTTTTATCTGCAAAATGCATGATAAATAAAGTTCTGACATTGTCGCTAGTAGTTAACCGTGTTTGCGAGATTGTAAAAAATAAACTATTAAAAAAGTATTGGGAATCCATTACATTATTTATTAGACACAAGATTTTTACTAAGCCTGCCTAACTGTCGTTCCCCTTTTGAAACACCCGTAAAGTTGTAGCTTTTACATAGATTTTCTAAGAAATAAATTGTTTTTTTATCAATAAATATATAATGTATATGTCGCAGCCAACTAGCTTAATTAGCCGTTTAGTTAACAGCCTAACCGTTAGAAGTAGCGCTCGCCGGCCGGTGCCGCGGCACCGCTCGCTTCGCTTGCTCGGCTCGCTCGCGGTTAACCTAACCTAACCCATTTGATCGGGGTGCCATGGCTTAGTTAGGTACTGCTACTACTTTGGCTCGCGCGTGGTTGGTCAAAGTTCTAGTTGTCCTTCAGCTATTTAATTGAGTGCCGGCGTTTATTGAACGGCCTAGGCGTCTAATTAGCTGGCTAATTTAACCTGGCTGCGACAAATATACTAATAAATCGCGTCGTGCAATCACGTCGTCATGTCGTGTTAGTTATTTATTACTTCAGGACTAATTAACGACCTATTTTAAGTAGGTTATTTTGCGATAAATACCTAAATACCTCCATAGGTTACATATTGAAAAGGATCCCTAATTAACTTTAAGTAAACTACAGTTTACCATTTAAACATTCATGTTAACACATAGGTTAAATGTTTATATTTATTTGGATTTGCACAAGCTGCCTGACGAAATGGCAATAAAATATTAACTGACTATAGAATTTTGTGAAGCAATGCGAACGTAAACAATGGAGCTTTAATTAGTTATAACTAAAATTATGAAAGGACATCGTCGAAATATTGCTAAACAAGTAATAAAAAGTTAACTTTAAACAGTTGTATTTAAATGTCATACAATATAACTAGACAGGTATAAAAAATAAATAATTTTCCAGACTTTTATCTGCGCGGTAATAGCTAACAAATTATCTACAACGGCATCCTAATTACGCAATTAGGATGCCGTTGTAGTTCAACATTTTCAACTTTTATCCTAACAATCGATTCTTCCACATTAGTTACTTTCAATCATGTACCTAAATATCTAAAAAATCTCTCTCTTTTAAAAGCCGCGAATTACTTGTGCCTGCTTCTCATTGAAATGGTGTTGCAAACTTGGAAGGGCGCGGAAAACAAGAAAATCTTTTTGAAAAATAAAAACAGATCTAGAATTCTTCATATCTACGTGAATGAAAAAGTAACCTTTCAGCTTCAGTAACAAAGATAGGTACATAAATAAGAATAGGTAGGTGATTAAAATGCTTCCAGACTCATTAAAGGCTCCTACATACTGGCGCGACTTGTCGCGCGACGCGTCGCGACACAAAGGCACCGCTTGTAGCGCTACACGCGGTGTCTTTGTGTCGCGACGCGTCGCGCGACAAGTCGCGCCAGTATGTAGGAGCCTTGACGATTTGAATTAATGAATGTAAATTCGATTAAAAGCCCCAGACTGTCTGGAAAAGAGGATCAAATAAATCGTTGCGAAACAAAGCTCTTTATATAAATAAGCTTTGATAAGGCAAGGTTATTATCATGTATGTACCTCGTAAAAAAATCAATACAAAACATCCTCCTTTTTAGGGTTCCGTGGTAAACAAGGAACCCTTAGTTTCGCCATGTCCGTCTGTCTGTCCGGCTTTGCTCAGAGACTCTTAGAGTACTAGAAAGCTGTAATTTGGCATGGGTAGGTACACATATTAATCACGCCGATGAAGTGATAAAATAAATTTGTAGGAAGGTATCCCTTGCACGTAAAGCGGGGATTATATTTTTTTTCTCGTCTATCCCACGGTGTGGGGTATCATTGGATAGGCCGTTCAATTTTTGTTATAGGAAAGCCCCCCTCTGCCAGCTAAATGGTTGTTTTGGGATATGTGTAAAAATCATGACAGTAGTATCTATAACGAAATTAAAAGGAAAACTATCACAGCTAAGTAGGCTTTACAAGTTAACGAGTAATAGTCGACCAACGTAAATTTGCAGTTGGAAAATTGACCGTGACGTATATCGATGTATGGGAGAACATGTTTTTCAACTACAATGTTAAGTTTGTTTTTGGGATAAATTCATCCCAACTGCGGAACCTTTCATTGTGCGTGGTCCGATACGCACTTGGCCGGATTTTGAATAGGTTTATAAAAACTCTGTAAGTACCACTAAATTATGATTGTAAAGGTCTGTGTACCTTACTTATATACAATACGATACAAAATACTTAAGTCACTTTTCATCTTGACGTTTTCCCGGCTCTGTGCCAAGTTAAGTTACGCTTTGCTTAAAACTGCTCGTTCTTCCATTAGTCGTAACGTCAGCAAATTCAACATTCATTACCGAAAGTCTTAATTATTTTACTGTTATCATAGTTACGAATTCATAGGATGCTTGTGGCCAAGTAATAACAGCTGCTCGGGTCGATCCATCAGGTTAAGCTACGCTTGCCGCGGTTGGTCCGTAGATGGGTGACCATCTTTACATACCAAGACCCCTCCGTGCCTCGGAAAGCACGTTAAGCCGGCTGTCATTTGTAGATCTTTGACAGTTGTTACGGGTCGTCAGAAGCCCGAAAGTCTGACAACCAGTCTTACCAAGGAGTATCGTGTTACCCAGTAACTGGGTTGTGGAGGTCAGATAGGCAGTCGCTCCATGTAGAATATTCAGCTGCATCCGGTTAGACTGGAAGCCGACCCCAACATAGTTGGGAAAAGGCAGGCAGATGATGATGATAGTTATGAATTCATAATACTATGCTACTCTACCATAATTTTTTCACAGTGTTGTCTTTACTTTTTCACTCATGTAACTGAATTTACTTCTGACACTGCAAATACAATCGATCACTAACAAAAATGGAAATACGAGTACCTACAACCAAGCAAAAAAATACTTTTCGAGTAAATCGACACCAGCGTCAATTTCACGACAAAAAAGTCGCGCGACACGGCGTCGCGACATGACTCATTCTACGGAAACGTCGATTGCCAAGGTCGCATAATCGCATCCACCGACGCGCGACCAGCCATTGTTTTAACAGGACAATCGCTGTTTTTTGCTCCATTTTTCTATTCTCTTAATATCTCAGAATGCTTAATGTTGGAGCTTGCGAAACCGCGCTATAATGAGAGGAGATACGGCCGTTTTGTAGTTAATAGTAATTGACATAAAAGTTACAAGCTTTTTGACAGAACACATGCTCTGAAGACCACATCAAAAAAAACTTAGTATGGAAATCACTTCAGTATTCCAGTGAAAATAGAAAATTAAGTTTTTTTTTTTTTTTATGTGTATCATCTTTCCTCTCGGCTTCTGTGAGTGATTTCATGAAAAGGGACGGAAGTGTAGGTATAGACAAGAAATGACAGCTTGAACATGGAATTAGTAATTACTATCTAGATTGTAAATACCCTCTATCTACAATCTATACAGTACTTACTAATTCCATGAGTACACTAATTCCTCCTCCATTCCTCCTTATAAATATTTCAGTATTTAGCTTTTCTAAATTGCGAGGTTAATTTCTTTCTGATCCAGCCAGCCCCATCTAGCTGTCCTCCCCCCAGCGACGCCATAAACAGAGATTCGCACCCCACAGGGGGTGCCCTTAGCGTGCAGTCGCTTAGCAATATAAGAAATTCGCCCCTGGCTGGAGGCTTTAAGTTCGCTTAAGGCAGCCACAAGATTGACGGGTTAAGTATTCATGACCTCTCAAGGTCAACTATGAGATGCCATACATAAAAAAGAGTTTCATTTCTGTCGCTGCTCAGTTACTTATTAGCAAGGTAAGATGTCAGATGGTACACATTATATGCGATTACTGTAAGGCTCGCTCATTTTTTTGAGAGATTTTCCACATCTAAAGTGCCATCATATCACGTAAATGAGTTTAAAAGTGAGATTTTACAGATTAGCCTGGCAAATGCAAAAAACATTACCTACCAGTACAGTTGCCAGCATTTATCTTGAGTTCTGATCCTTAATTACTTTAAGCGATTTTGGACCTTACTCCTGAGACATTACGACGCGCACACAAACCCCCACCACTTCGCTGGGACCTCAATTTATGCCGGCACCTTCTTTAGAGTATCGCCATGGTTACTTTACCATAGTCATCATCATTTCAGCCGAAAGACGTCTACTGCTGGACATAGGCCTCCCCCAAGCACCGCCACTTAGACCGGTTCTGTACTTCCCGCATCCAGCGGATTCCTGCGGCCTTCACAAGGTCATCGGTCTACCTTGTAGGAGGCCTTCCTACGCTTCGTCTTCCGGTACGCGGTCGCCACTCCAGAACCTTTCGGCCCTATCGGCCATCTGTTCTGCAAGCAATGTGCCCTGCCCACTGCCACTTAAGTTTGGCAACTCTTCGGGCTATGTCGGTAACCTTGGTTCATCTGCGGATCTCTTCATTTCTGATTTGATCACGTAGGGAAACTCCAAGCATAGCCCTCTCTACTGCACTTTTAGCCTACCATACCATAGTGCCTTAGACTAATTTTCCAACTTATCTGCACTTGCAATAATTTCGCCATCTCTTCGGCACTTACAAAAAGAGATATCTTAACCCATTTCTTGCTTGTAAATGGCAGTGGTGTATAATTTGTACGATTTCCCATGGTAATTAGTTTTACGGTGTCCGCGATGGCACAGAGATGGCATACTAAGTGTGTCGAGCTCGAAAGTTCGCGGCAAATAAACGAAGCTGGTTTTAGGAGATACGCCTTTTAACGATCTCTTGTATTTTCTTTTGGAGTAAGTTTGTTTTCCATACTGTCAAGATTATGGGCTCTTGACCGATGTGCGTATAGAAATGCAACGCTTCGTCTTAAGATTCTGGGCTCTTGACCGATATGCGTACAGATGTGCAACGCCTCGTCTTAAGATTATGTGTATGAGGTCACGTAGTACTTTAGCAGTTGCTCATATTATATAAGTTGCCAATATTTATAATGTAATGGACCTAGAATCCGGTCAATGGATATAGGCAGCAGACCACAAAGAGACACTTAATCAGCGTTTATCTTGCCTAGTGCTTGTGCCAAATGCGGTTTCAAGCTGTATTGTGTCTTTTGTCGCAAACACACCATGTTTATGTTAGAAGTGGCACAGTGGCGATGTACAGTCACGAGCACTAATATGTATACACTTAGCAAAATACAAAAGCGTTTTTGTGGAATAACTACTGCAACATCGAGATAAGACCTATTTCATAATAGCATGGGTTCCAAAATACTATATTCGTTACGACATAAACTTACAGTCAACACAGTACGAGAAAATAACTTTTAAAATTTGTTAAATGTATACATGCTCGTGACTGTACATACATACCTACCTAAATTTGAATACAATTTATATTAAATAACAATACCAGCTGATATTTTTATTCTATTATACTCTACTCTATCTGTCTTTAAGTCTACAAATCCTGGACTTGACCAGCCAATGCAACGCTCATAAAAATCAACATGTTTTTTTTTTATTACTTATTAAAAACAGTAATATTTCGCATCGTCAATAACTAATTCTTAAAACCACGTATACAAAAAAATAAAAAAAAATATTTTATTTCACACAAACCTACATGGGCACTTATGAAACGTCAGAAGCTAGGTGCACGGTTCCAATTGGTCGTTTCCTATGGAGAAGAGCCGGCAAGAAACTCCACGGTAATTCTTTTAAAAATAATTAGCTGTTACAATGTTTTCAAATTATAGTGTCACTAGGTACACAAGTACATACCTACCTTTTTTTTTCAAATAATGTTTGGTTTTACTTCCGTATAACCAAACCCAGACGTCCCGTAACCGCAGTTTACGCAAACCTGCGAGTAAGCCGGGTGCAAGGTCAGGCCGCAGTGCGGGGGTTGCAGACGGGCGTATCGATCGCATCCCGCGTCTGAACGCCTCCCCGTCTGTGGCGCGCTTTATCTTGTGCGATTATACGATTATGGAGCGCGTAGTGTTGGTTTAATTGAAGCTGAAAGATATATGGGTGATGTTATAGTGTGCGATTTTTGTTTTATAATGTTGTTGTGTTGTTGTGTTGTTTTTGAGTGGTTTCGGAATTAGTTATTTTAATAAATATTGCAGAATACAATGGAATAGAATATTAATTTATTTGCTTGTCTTCCTGACCATTACCGCGCCCCCGATCTACTCTTTGATATGCAATGGTCTCTGTACTCCCATGAAACATGAGGCTCCAGGGACTAGTGCGAATCCTTGGGTTCATTCGAGCAATCGAGTCTAGTTTAACCACGCTGGGGTCAGTGCATTCATTCATTCATTCATCATCATTCATTAATTCAGCTGCAGGTATTTGAGTTGTTTGTTTGATAAATAATTAAAAACATAGACAATTTTTTTGACGTGTATCATCTTTCCTCTCGCTTTCTGTGGGAGTGATTTCTTGAAAAGGGACGGAAGTCTGTAGATAGTAAGTGACAGCTTGAGCATGGAATAAGTAAGTACTTTATAATAGCATGGAACTATGTAGATTGTCGTGTCGTCGAAAGGCGACCAGTATTGAATAATTAATCGAATATTTTTTTCAGTATTTAGCTTTTATAAATTCTGAGGTTAATTTCTGTCGCTGCTCAGTAGCTGATTACCAAGATGAAATGTCAGATGTTACACATCATATGCGAATACTGTAAGGGTCGCTCGATTTTTTATTCATAAAACCCTCACTTAAAACAAGGATTTCTAGATTTATTTAGATAGTCTTACGCAAATAAATCGAGCACATACGAACTCGTTCAACTATCGTACCGGTCTACTCGTGAGTCTAAATAACCAGTTTTGTCGCCCAATTTAGTTTTTACTTCAAAACACCTGTCAGTCGATCGCTATTTAAGGATATTTATAGATTTTAAACGTATAATGCTTTACTTGATTAGGAGCGCAATAAAATCGAGTTCTCCAATACTAATTGACGGTCCGGAATTATGCTCAATTTATTTACCTATCTAAGACCGTATTTTAGAAAGATGTTAAAATATGAATATGGATGAAAAAGTAGATTTGAGAAGAGATTATTATGAAATCTGTCGGTATAGGTTGTCTTTAAAAGATAGCTTTTAGCTATAAGACCGCTGATTGCATCACCGTATGTAAAACTTCTACTTATATTATATGTAATTAATATCAAGTACACACACTAATTCTGTCAATTTTGAAAAAAAAATCCAAAGTTGATCTATCGTTCTAGAACACAGGCCTTCGAATTTTACACATAGTTTTCCTTATCTGACGTTTTCGTCAATCAATTAACTAAATCTCCATGGAAAAAGAAAATATTACGTATCGCAATGTAGTGTAAAAGAGATGGGTATACATTTTCCGTTCATTGTTCGTTCATTCATTTTTCGTCAGATTACATTATCAGGGCACAGACATGACATTGCAATTCTGTTTTATGTTTCGTCGATTGAACTGCAATGTTTCCAAGACACAAAACATTTATTTTAGGTCAACTAACCCGGTGTTACTTTTTAGTGGCGCAACGCGTTTTATGAGTTAAAACAATGTTAATTACTTAAGGCACTGACAAAAGGCAAAAGACCAAAGCAGGCTTGTCTTAAGAAAAAAAATTGACAAATCTGTATAGTTTGTGGTAGCGGAAATAATATATGTTAATTATGAATATATTTCTCAGAACTTGGTTATTACAAAAACACGTTTTGATAAAAAAATCTCGATACAAATTAACGGTAAACTAACACTTTACCTTGAGTTCCAATCCAAAATATCTGTATTAAAAATCAACGTACGTTACGTATTTAGTAACGTTAATAAAAATAACGTCTATTTGAATGCAGAACTTGGTTGTTTTTTATTTTCGATTACTCAACTCAATTTTGAGTAAAGAAATAATTGCTTCATATTTTGCAATAAATTACAACGTTGTGTCATCGCGCTTCTCTTTCTTTTCTGCAGTCTGACAGTGACCGCGGTTTAGCGGTTGTCAACGTCATTATTAACTCCGAGTTTAAAAACTCTATATTTAATCATTTAATCAGACTAAATGTGCAAGTGGTTCTAATAAAAACAATAGTTCTTTACTAATTGTAGTTGACCTAACCAGTTAGGAACTTATGAAACCCACAATTAAGTATAGACTGTCTGAAAGAGACACATCTGGTCTGTAAATATAAAAATAGTGTTTCTAAGTCACGCACGCTTGCACGTGACGTAATGCAGGTCTGTTTATTATCTAATTCCGAAACCATTTTGTAAACTAAATGTCAATGTCACGTTATAATCTTATATACTTAGTATGTACTATAGTTTGTTGTCATTGTCAATAATATTCGTGAGACCGATATCTGAGTCATATGATATTACATTATAAATAAAGTAACTGTGTATATTTTTTTGTACTGTGTTCTATTCTTTATAGACACATTAACGCTTAGTACACACGGCTACACGTCAAGCTATACATTTGTACGGAAATCCTATACAATGCGAGATCAGCCTATACTGGAAATGTACCTATAGCTTGATGTGTAGCCTTGTGTACCTAACAGTAATCAATTCCTGCTGACCTGTTCATTAACAATCTATTCTACAGCTCTAGGGGGTAACCATATCCTCTTATAGCAGTATTATTTCAATATTACTTCAGCGTGAGAAAGAGATGGAGCTATAAGTCCTGTATAGCTCCATCACTTTCCCACTGTGAAGTAATATTGGTGATGGTTACCCCCCTGTTCAAACTCCCTTCACCTTAGTTTTCACGATTAGATGTCAACCGCATAAACCGGCTGTTCTAAAGGTACCTCTACTCTGTGCTACTTCTGACTGAAATAACCCTGTAATGCGCCTAAGTGCTAGCAATAAGTTGAAGTTTTGTTTACTTCTGATTGAAATATCCCTATAATCAGGAAACGTTAAAGACTGGACAATTATGTCGTGATTGATGTTCATAATTATAAATTTTCCTATGTCCTATGAATAGAGGAAATAAAACGCAGTATTCACAACACTAACTATTAGCATATCCTATTCTTCTGCAAAATCCTCACATACTATCCCCCGTCTCAAAAATCCACCCTAAGGCTGGAGTCTCGACATAGATAGCGATCGCTTTACGACCGAATTCGGTCGTAAAGTCCTAACGGTTAGACAGTCAAAATTGCTTGACAAGCACGAAAAAATCACAACCTTGTCAAGCAATTTTGACCATCTAGGGACCCCATTAGGACTTTGCAACCGAATTCGGTCGTAAAGCGAACGCTATCTAAGTCGAGACTGCAGTCCCAGTATGGGCACACACAAAACAAAAACAAAATAGCATCACAATCGAATCGTTTCAAAATCGTACACTCTAAAGGACATGGCGCAGTAATCCCACGGCGCGTACTATGGGGTTGTCGACACGTCAAGGGAGTCTGCTTTCAAGGTCGGTACTACCGAACTCGTAGTAAAATACCCTTATATAGCCTATGGCTGTAATAGGATGTTCTGTACCGACTATGGGAGAGTAATTTATTCGCAGTGCATGTTATACTCGTTCTTGGGTGTTCTGAGATTTAAGATTACATATGCTAGATAATTACGTGGTTGTAAAATGGCCGTTTATTCTTGAACGTTGTTATGATTGATGTCAGCTTAAGGTGACGACAGTCATCAGATATTTGTGCAAACACGAACTTTAAAAGTGACGTAAGATTTCCAAAGCAGCTCCTTCAAAACGAATTAAATCCACAAACATACAAAAGAAAACATGACCTTAAACAAAAACTAAATAGATGAGTACATACAAGTGTACTCTTAACATAACAAGTACCCCTTAACCAATCAATTTGTCATTCATCTTCCTACACAAAAACGTCAATAAATTAATATTCTATCTCACCAAGGTTGAAATGAGACTGACAAAAACACTGACTGACATGCGTGAAGTGTCATTGTCATGATGTCACTGACAAGGTCTAGTCAAACCCTTTGGTGTCAAGTATCTAGTCTCTAAGGTCAGATTGGAGGTAATCATTTATTTATAATCTTAATAACATGGCTTAGTTATTTGTTGATTGGTTTTGTAATTGTTTTAGCTTGTTAACTCGTTTATAAGGTGCTAATTAGTTAGACATATTTGTTGGCAAGTAGTAATTAGATTGTGGAGATGTCAAGTTTATCTATGCCTGGTTGATTTAGCTAAAATTAAACCAGTACGCATAATAATTAATTTTATTTTTGTGATACATATTTTTTTATTGACTTAATATTATATCCTTTGTGGGACTCATTTTGTGAAATTATATAATGTGTGTCTATTAAACATTAAGCTACGTAAATAACCACAATTTTTAAACAAAAAATAAATAAGTATTTGGTGGTTTATGACGATATCCGCGTTGTAATAGTAGACATTTTAGACAATACATTTTGATTAAAGTACTTACGCCTTTTTCAACAAATCACTGAGGTGACCTTCATAATGACGATACTTGCAGAATCGTTTATCAAGGTGTAAAAACCACAATGAATGACATAATACAATAGCAATCAGGTATAATTACAGAGATGTTAAATTGCAATAAAATAATATTGATAAATACTGCCTTACAGATCGAACAAATTCGAGTAAATGTACAACAAACGATCGACATTGTATTTTTGTAAGCAAATCTGTAAGAAGCTGACAGATCATATCCTCAAGACACAGAATCATCTGCCTAGCCTTTTACCAATTATGTTGGGGTCGGCCAAAACAAAATGTCCTCAGGAAAGTTTTGAGTATGAATGTGGATGGCTAAATGGAGAGTAGGGGAAGACCAAAGAAACGATGGATGGACTGTGTGAAAGATGATATGGCTAGAGAAAAGGGGTGACTACCGAGTTGACGACTAATAGAGAAGAATACATTGGGATACGGGCATGAGAATGATGATGATGACGTTGGAGTTGGCTTCCAGTCTAGACGAATGTAGCTGTATTTTACATGGAGTGACTGCATATCTGACCTCCGCAACCCAGTTACCCCTTGGTAAGACTGGTTGTCAGACTTTCGGGCTTCTGACGACCTGTAACGACTGTCAAAGATCCACGTATGACAGCCCGGACCAACGGCTCAACGTGCTTTTCTAGGAACGGAGGGGTCTCGGTATGTAAAAAAGGTCACCCATCCACGGACCAACTGCGGCAAGCGTAAGTTAACCTGATCGATCGACCCGAGCGCCTGTTATTACTTAGCCACAAGCCCGGCACGACTCAGTATATCGAGCAATAATAACGAACGCTAAAAATCGAGCAAATCTGTAGGCACCTTTTATTATTCTGCCGTAAAACATAAATCACATTTATGACTTTCAATTTTTGTTGTTATATACGATTAAATAACCGTGCTATCAAAGAATTATATTATTATGTAAATTCAGGTCAAAAATAGCTAGGCATTAAGGTAAAATATTTGCGAACTGTTTTCCCAATAGGGATATTTTGCATAGGCAATATTTTTATATTTGCATAATATTTATTGTTAATGAACAAAACAGTAATCAGTGACAAAATGCCAATCAGCAACGAACATTCGACTTTTTTCCACTTCATTATATAGAAACTTGAATAATCTAATCTTTTACTTCTTCTTCTTCTTCCGTGGGTTGGGTCTTCTTGTACAGCTGCGCCAAGACGCCCTGTCCTGGGTTGTCATTGGAATTAGGGTCTGCGTTTTCATCGGGATCTCGATATTAGACCACCATGTAGCGGGGGTCTTTCTCTTCCCAGTCGTTTCGTAGGGATACTCGTATTTAAGACTGTTTTTACTGAGAAACTAACATCTCTTCTCATTATGTGGCCGTACCATCTACGCCTGCTTTCTTCTAGTTTATCCAGTATTGGGGCCACTCCGAAAGAACCTCTCACTGCGACTAGTTACACCGCCCAGCACAGAATCTTCATTTCAACTTTGTGCAATTGCTGTTCGTGCTTTTTTGCTGTTTTGCATTGCGGGTCGGACAGCCATCTTGTAGATTATGCCCTTAGCTCGTCCAGTACGAGCTAAGGGCATAATCATTCGGGTGTCACAGTACTCAAGTTAGAGATCGCCATGTCAGTGTTAACTCTATGGCTAACATAATCAAATCTTTTCCACGAAATTATTATCTATCTTTCAATCTTCAATACGTATTAGTTACCTAAGGCTGTGCTGTATCCGTCAATTAGTCAAAGAACTATTTTAGCATAATATTTACGTCGAAGCCTTAATAAAGGCCCCGTCAAATCGTGACAGTTCCATCAAAGAAGTGATGTCCCTTGTTCCGCCGTATGACGCCTCTTTGCGTCCATAACGAGATATTCATCTAAACGATGTCGACATAAGACATAATGGCTTCGGCCGTCAGCGGCTTGTCATAGAAAGATTAGAAGGTTTTTTTTTTTTTTTTTTATTTTTTTTTTTTTTTTAGGGTGGGAAATCATCAAATAACTTCTCCCGCTCTGGGCGGAGCGGGAGGGTGTGTCAGACTCTTACTGACTAAAACCCACCCGTATTCCTTCCTGTTGCCTGTGTTGCGGGGGCCTCGGTGACCCATAAGTACCTTCCCGCGACCCCGGCAGGCATCGGCCCTGGTGGACCCCTACTTTTTGCTGACGACATCTCTTTGAGGCGCGCGTGGAATACGACGCGCCGTCGACCCGGGCCTGGTCCTTACCGGACGGTGAGCTACCCATTGCTCACCGTCCGCAAGCCCGCGCCTACGGTGGCCGGAAATCCGCCCGGGATTCCCGACGCCCTGGGCGTCTCCTGCGGCGGCTAGGGGCGAGAGGGCGCGAAACATGCCTTACCCTCAACCGTCCCGCCTCCTCCTTCGCGAGCATTACTGCTTCGCAGAAGGAGGTGACGGCTGCCCATGCCCTCTCGCTCCGTACCATGGCCTGAACCAGGGCCGGACGCGAGAGGTCTCTGCCGCCGATCGCCTCCACGAGGACACGGCGGTGCTCTGCCCAAGCCGGGCAGACCTCCACCGTATGCTCCACCGTGTCCTCCGGGCGATCCACACAGTGGTGACACCCGGACGTTTCCTCCCGCCTTATCCGACACAGGAACCTCCCGAAGCTGCCGTGTCCGGTGAGGACCTGCGTCAGGCGGAAGGTGAGGACGCCGTGGCGCCTCTCCAGCCACTCCTCAAAGAGGGGACTTATCGCCGCAATCGTGGCGTGCCCAGCACTAGGTTGCGACAACCGTACTTTCCATGACGCCATGAGATCCCGCCGGAGCTCCGTCCGCTGTGCCGCGATTTCTCGCGGCAGCGGACTTACGCCCCGGCGTTTCGCCTCCTCGCGCCACTCCCATACGTGCGCGAGGACTTAAGATTAGAAGGTTGACATTACTAATTGGTTTTGTCAAGGTTTTACGAAATTTGGTGGATTAAAGGCTTTATTAAATAAACAGGTACTTAAAGCGGTAGCTTGATGATAGTTCCATAATTTAAAGCATAAAACGTTTCCACTGCACATGACTCTCTGGATCATTCTTCACCACGCGGGCCCTGTGCAGGTTGGCAGTTGTCACAAGTCTTCGATTTTTGATATATTACATCTTTTAGAATTAGTGTACCTACTCATGGAATTAGTAAGTACTAAATAAAAGTAGAGGGGGTCGAATTTCGAACAGTGGGTGACCACTGGTAATTAACAATTATTCAAATTATTTCGCTTTTTTAAATTCGGAGGTTAATTTCTGTCACTGCTCACATCGACATCTTATCATGGTAATACCATGATAAGATGTTAGATGTTACACATCATATTATGCAACTACTGTAAGGTTCGCTCTTTTAATTTCACGATGTGTTACCCTCCCCGTGGTAAAGTAGGCACTTTACAGATAGGCCTAGGTTCGAACCCACGACTTAAGACAAGTAAGTCAAAGCCGTTACCACTGGACCATCACTGCCACAAGAACTGCCCAAAAATAGACGTCACTAAAACAAAACATGGCGGCCTAAGTCACCTAACCTCTCTTGTCTTCTTTGTTCTTACGACAAATTACGCCTAAGCACATTACCAACTAATGAAAAGTTAAACCTGAGAAAGTTAGTCGCTGAAGTATCCGGTATATTGGTTTCCCTATTAAAATCTAATATTTGTTCTATAAACCATTGGATAGTATCGGAACAGATTAAAACACCATGTTGCTGTCCCTCCAAGGGTTATTCTAATGAGATGGCAGATTTGAGTGATACCGAGCAAGTGGTGAAAGTGAGAGGACACCACATCAACTGAGCCTAGGGCTTAGGGCATGGTCCAAGTTACAAACGGAAGAGATTTTCATAGGAAGGAATATTTTACAGGAATCCTAAGAAAATTGAACACTTTAAGTTAGGTTTAAGTTGAAATTTTGAATTGTACAATGATTATACAATTTGTAGCTATCACAACGAAAATGATTAAAAGTTATGTAAAACATGTAATTTCATTTCACCAGAATATTAAATGACTAGGTCAATAATTTAATCGATGATTATAAATTTGTAAGTGGCACTTACTTTCTGCATCTGTCACAAATAATTATAATGACTGTCACACTTTAGTCATACCACATAAAGTAATGTAATATCATCTGTTTTGATTGAATCTTGAAAACACTTTAATGAAATATGTATACATCAGATACTTAATTACGTAATAAATTATTTCATTCACTGCACTGCACTTGTAAGTGTTATATTACATTACATAAATTGAAAATGTATCTCATTCAAACATATTTATTGCATAAGTTTTTATTTGCACTTGCTTTTATAGTTACCACTTGTGTTGAGGATTTATTTTATTTTTAAGCAATGTATCATAAAAATGCTTTAACAATCTACGTAACATTAATCATTTAAATGCATTATTAATTAGGCACACAATTACTAAAGATTTAATTATTTACGACGCGACGTACCTACTTTATACTCATTACGCGTTTATGTTACTAGGACTTAGTGTAGGTATTAGTCATTTCAATTAAGAACTTTAGCACATTGATTTAAAAAAAAACATCAAAATATCCTAAGAGCATCGCTTCGTGCCACGCTTGGTGAGCAATAATAACTCCAACAAGTGACAAATTAGTCATACAGCGTGCCACTTATTGCCAGTGATATCATAACAACAGCAAACGAAGCATCTGGCTGTGTGGTTTTGACTTTAACGCTGCAAATAACTTTTCTACACCGAAAAGAAAACCATTTCTCTCTCACCCCACGCGATTATCTCACTCCCTGACCTTGTACTATGAAACTTGGGGTCGGCGCAACACGTTTTTTTCTTTCATTCTCTCCTGTCAGCCATCACTCTATGATTCCTTCTCTTTGCTTTCATAGCACACAATCCGCCCATATTTTCTTTAATCTTCCTCTTTCTCTCCCTTTCCATCCATCAACACCCCACGCGATCATACAGGAGATAATTGTCATGCGAATTATCTCGCTGCCCGCCTATGACTTATACCGCAGCATTCAAAGCATCGTTTCCCTACAAAGACTGCGCACCAGAGGAAAGCCAAGAGGCCCATTCTAGTTAAGATATTGTGTATGTGACTGGAATTCGTAAACAGCCTTCGTTTTTCACTATCGACTACAGTAGCTATTAACGTGAATCTCGTGAGAACTGGTATGCAAAGAGATTGAATACGTTTTGTATGGTTGTTGGGAATATTTGGACAATGGATGGCGGGGGTCTTAATTGGGTATTGAAGGATGATTAGGTGAATTGGAAGAGTGTGTTGCAGCTTATTGTTTGCCTGCCGTATTAAAAAAAGGTAATACGGTACATACATATAATAGGAATTATTTAGGTTTTAAAAAAAGTTACTGTCGAAGTATGATTTTACAATACGCAAATTTTTGATCTCAGATCCGTCATTGTGTTTTTATTTTTTTTGTTTGTTTCGGTAGGTGCTTTACTGAACATTCCACTTAAAGCCTTTTTCTTTAATTTTAAGAAACACTGATTTTCTTTAGCATAATCAGCCTATGTTCCCACTGCTGGGACACAGGCCTCCTCTCGGCGAGAGGGAGTGGGCCGTAATTCATCACGCGGGCCCAGCGCGGGTTGGTAGTGAACGTACATGTCTTCGAATTTTTGGTTCTAGGACATGCCGGTTTCCTCACGATGTCTTCTTTCACCGTTTTGAGAGCAGTGGTAACGAAATCAAAATCAAAAGTCATTTATTCAAACTAGGCTGAAAATCAGCACTTTTCGAACGTCAAAGTTACATAAGACAGTCCCCCAAAAATGCCCGCCCGCCACCAAATGATTTACACAAAGTAAAACGCCTATTTGGGTTCGAACCTACAACCTACAACTCGTACACAACTGCTCTTTAAATAATATAAAGTCCACAAATCCCACCTATTAATATTTTAAACAAAACAATTGTATCAACTTTTCCTTTATTATAGCTGTTATTCATTGTCATCCACTGTTTACCAGAAAAACAGCTGATATTCGTATTACAAAACCATTATACATCTTGTGCAAACATATTATTTGTAAGAAAAACCTTACAATTACAAGAAGCCTTTTTCCATTTTGTTTTTATATTTAATATTTGCACAGTGGCACTTCAAGTTGACACTTATTCACTTAGGTAGGCACTAGGTACTAAAAATTATGTTGGCAATGTATAATTTTACGGGCATTGGGCAATATTGGTTCGCAAGAGGCAAGACCGGTCAAGCTTGCCTAATATTAGCACTACGGTGACGGCTTGTAAATTGTTGAGAGATGTAGTGTTAATAAAACTTGATTTGAAATGCCTCATTCTAAAGTGTTTTTATTTTGTTGATGTGCAGTTGTTTTTAATGATGTAGTTGGTGTGTTTAAACCTGTGAGGGCTGTGGTAGGTGCATTGATCTTGTTTTACGATAACATATTACAATAGAAGTAAATACCTACTTGACTAAGATATGAGGTACTCATAATAAGGTGCTTATTTTCCATAAACTCATCTTAAGGCGCTGACAAGACCCAATTGACCAAAATAGGCTTCTCTTATGAAAAAAAAATGTCAAATCTGTATCGTTTGTGGTAGTGAAAATAATATATGTTAAATGTGAACATATTTCCCAGAACTTGGTTGTAACCAAAACATGTTATGAAAAAAATATCTCGATACAAACTAACGTTAAACTAACCTCTTACCTTGAGTTCTAATCCAAAATATCTGCATTAAATATCAACATACGTTATGTATTTAATTAATAACAAGAACGTCTTATTTGAATAAAGAACTTGGTTGTTTTTAATTTTTGATTACTCAAATCAATTTTGAGTAAATAGATAATTGCTTCATATTTTGCAATAAATTCCGAGCGTTGTGTCATCGCGCTTCTCTTTCTTTTCTATGCGGTCTGACAGTGACCGCGGCTTAGGTGTTGTCAGCGTCTTAAACATTTTTTTTATGTGTAACATCTTTCCTGTCGCTTTCTTTAGGAGGGATTTCGTGAAAAGGGAGTGTAGAGAGGAAGTGACAGCTTGAACATGGAATAAGTAAGTACTTTTTAATAGCATGGAATTAGTGTACCCATGGAATTAGTAAATACTATATAGATTATAAGAAGAGGGGGTTGAATTTCAACCAGCTGGTGACTAATACCACTAGTAATTAATAATTATTTGTATAAATATTTCAGTATTTAGTCTGTCGCTGCTCAGTTGCTTATTACCAAGGTGAGATGTCAGATGTTACATATCATACTCGTAGGCGATAATTGTAAGGCTCGCTGATTTTTTTCACCGTGCTTATCAACAGCCTTGAAAACAATTACGTTCATTTAAGCACGGTTTTCATAGAGCACCTTTCATTCCGCTATTGCCTTTACACGTGCTACATTCCTTATAAAAATCCAAAATACAAATCCTTATAAATTAAATGCGAAAATGAACCTCTTAGTGCCTTTAGTACAGCCATGAGCATAAATCCTATCCTACTTAATATTATAAATGCGAAAGTTTGTCAGGATGGATGGATGGATGTTTGTTACTCTTTCACGCAAAAAGTACTGAACGGATTTGGATGAAATTTGGCACACAGATAGTTTATAACCAGGAATAATACATAGGATACTTTTTATCCCGATATACCCACGGGATCAAAACTTATGCGGGTGAAACCGCGGGGCGTATCTAGTACTTAATAGATACGCAAAATTCAAAAGCCTTTTACTCGTGAAGTAAAAATTGCAACTTTGAGAAAAGACCCCTAAGGATAATACTATATTTGTAACACCGTAAAATGTGTATCAATACTTCAGGAGAAAATCGATTTTTAATATTGCGTAACTTTGTGGTATACTACTCAATCAATTTTAATGGAATTTAGCAGAATAATAGCCTATTAATGGTAATATTAAATGGTAAACATTACAGGCTATAGGGTATAGCTAGTTAAGTAATATAACTATATAAATAAACGATACTAATCTGCGCGGCAATCGGGAAACAAATCGCTCTTACAAACGGATAAGAGCGTAGAAGGAGCGAAAGCTGGCGCCTGCGCAGGCTACCTCAATAAAGTCTAGCGGTTATGGATGACTGGCTAGTACTGCGACTCCGCCTGTATCGAATCTTGTTGATGATGTCCTTAGGGAACTGTTGAAAATGAGATACTGTCTGGGATACCGGCTTCTGTGTCTGCCTTTGTTTTATAGCGATCCAAAAGCAGTCAGCCCTTAGTACCTATACATTTTCACAAATCAAATCATTTATTTGCTTAAATATAATATATGAAGTGGCATACAACAAAAGTTCTTTAAACCATATTTTACCTAAACAGGTGTGTAAATACATTATAATAAAAATATTAAGATATATTTTTATTATAATAGATATTTTTCATTATACATCCAGTTGACTATTACAAATATTAATATTAGATTATTTATGAAATTTATTAATGATATAATTTTAAAATAATTACTTAACTTAAAAAAAAAAACTATAATTTAAATAATCATTAACTTTATACTCGTAATAATCATTAACGTTATACTTTAGGCTTTATTGATCTTTAATTCATTTTAAAATGATGTAAAATTATTTGGTTCCTTTTTATAATTCGGTAATTTATTAGTTAATTGCTTATTTAGGGAGTCAATTGCTTCTTGGCTAGTAAATCAAAAAGCAAGCCTTAATATCACGAAGGTGTTCCTTACTGAATCATAATTATTATGCATTTGTAGAGTTGCCTGTAACGCCTACATAAGTTATGCCTATGTAGGCAGAACTTACGAAGTTTTTCGATAGTAATCAGCACTTCGCCGAGGGCCCCTCTTGCCTTCTGAGCGTTGATTGATATATCAGTAATGTCTGCCCAAAAAAACCTACATAAATTGCATACGTAATACCTACAGAGTACAGAGTCAAAAATGCAAACAAGAAACAACAAGTCGTTTGAGGAAAATTTATTTTTATTCGCCATGGTTTAAGTCACCGTAAGATCGTGAAAACCGTTAGTTTATTATCTATCGGTATTATTTCCGTTAGATTATAAACTGTCGAAAAATTGTGAACTGGGTGAAATGGGTTTGGTTAGGTTTGAACGGTGACAAAACGCGCTATTTCCACGTTGCCCCCAGCTAGGCAGGCTATTTAGTATTAGCGCTGGTATCAAACTTGCTTGCGATGAAACGCACCTAGTGTTACGTCGCAAGCTAGTTTGATACCAGTTCGAAATGTCGGTTTCACATTGATAGATTATAAACTATCGAAAAATAATGCTTTAAGGGGACTACAGGACCTAAACGCAAATTTTGTAAGTTTTATAATGCCTAAAAGTATATGATCCACTGCAGTAAACAAAATCAGAAAAATATATGATATTCTTCAGGATATATGCTAGGTAGATAGTGTGTTGAAAACATAATACAACTAATTTAATACCATAGAAAAAAAAAACACGAAGATACCTCTAAAAATTTACTTTAACGATTAAAAACTATACATGAAATAATTCTGATTTTTTGTCATATTATTCTACTAGCAATATATTAGCATAATAGTGTTTTAATTTTTTATCCAAGCAATACACTTTTTGTAAATAGATAATTGCTTCATATTTTGCAGTAAATTACCAGCGTTGGGTCATCGCGCTTTTCTTTCTTTTCTATGCAGTCCGACAGTGACCGCGCTGTAGTTGTTGTCGGCCTCTTAAATTGTAAATGGTTTGTTACAGTTCACAATTTTTCGACAGTTTATAATCTAATGGAAATAATACCGATGTATTATTATAAACTAACAATGTTCATAATCATACGGTGACATATATATGTGAATATTTGTATAAGTTAATCATCAAATAAAATCAAGCAACTCAAAGATTCTTCAACTATCTCTTGTCTCCATGGCGCCTTTCCCAGACCACAGTGGCGACGAAATTCCTCACCACCAACAACATACATATCAAGTAACATTATATATGCATTGGTAAACGTTATTAATTAGGTCTTATAACAAGTTCCTGATAACTCCTTATCTGGAGCTGTACTAAGAAAGTGTCGATACACTATCTATCTAGTATCTTTTATATCTGTCAGCTCAGTACTTAGTAGGTAGTCTTGACCGACTGTGTTATTTCTATATCTACGCCTTCTTCCCACGGGGGTAGGCAGAAACTACAGAACGCCACCTGCTACGCTCCTTACATGCTCCTTTTGCTTCGTTTACGTTCATAAATCTGATCATCCACGCGGCCGGTTGCATACCTGACCTTTCTCATCATCAATCAGGTCACTCGGTTAGATTAGGTTAAGCTGGCTTAGGTTTCTATAACTGACTGGACTTCATTTGTTTACTTCTGAAAAAGAATGTTATACCTATCTGTTAAAATAATTATCTGTTAGTGACTCTTGATCTTAAGAAGGTAGTTGGGTTGAACAAGATGCAATAAACCATATTTGTAAATGCTTAATTTTAACAGTTTATTCTGTCATAAATAGAGATCGGATATTCGGATGCATATTTACCTAAAGTTGAGATGTTGGCTAATATAGAATGCGCTTTTGTATCGAAAAAATCCCGTGGTTCCGGAAATACAAATTTCGGTTTCCGATTATAAATTCGAATGTATAATAACTTATTTTCAAATGTTGGCTTATATGAAATGCACTTTTGTATCGATCGTAATCCCGCCCGCCATTCCGGAATCGACAAAAGAATTGGCTGCATAACTACCTACCTTATATTGTAATTTAAAGTAGGTAGAAACATTAATTTTAATTGTAAATAAATATGCAAGCCATAAATCCCGGGTTTTTTTTAATAAATCTTATTTTAGAAGTCGTTTCTATGCTATACACCCGACTATGCATTCCCGGTGTCCCTGGCATCCCGGGATTTTTATTAAAAAAAAAAATATTTTAAGAAACCGCTTCCATTATTTTATAGCCAAAAATGAACTTTACGTAAATATGCATCCGAATATCCGATCTCTGGTCAGTACCTAAAGTCAAATTATAAATTCACGGGAGTAATCTGACATGCGCTAGCTGTCACTTTGTGTAATAAAATTTTTATTTATTGTAATGGTGATCGTTTAGTTTAATCGATTTATAGTAAAATAAATATAGAGTAAAATAAATGTATAATAATAAGTGTAAAAGTCTAAAATAAAATAAATACTATTATATTAACATTTTAATAACCTAATTTAATAAAGTATTCGTTTTGACATTATATTCGTGTAATTGTGTTCGTTATTTCAATTGTATTTTTTATTTGATATATTTTTTTTGACATGCCTAATTTAATTAATTTGTATTCAATATTCGTGTTCAATAATATTACTTGCATGATCATTATATTATTATGAGATATAAACAACAATTTTTGCATGCCTATTTTAAGGTAAATTGTACAAGGATCACAACTTATTTTAATATCTTATGTCATGTACCTACAATTTATGCAAATAAAGCTTTCTTTCTTTCTTTCTTTCTTTATTACACAAAGTGACAGCTAGTACATGTCAGATTACTCCAGTGAATTAATGATTCAACTTTATGTTAACAGTTGCCAACTATTACTATTTACAACAATAATTATTACCTACTAACTTTCTTCAATAACCTCTTCCAATTTACGCAGTTATTAGTATCTGATAAGGTTCTAATAAGCCATCCGCATTTATTTATATCCGTGACAACATCCATCTTTATCAGCTCATCAATCCATCGACAATTTATCTCTGACCCTGTAGTTTGGGTAAAACCAAGAACTTACAATCGCAGATAGAATATGAAGTACCTACCAATAGACAAATGGATGACAGTATTAATAATAATATAATAATCATCATTTATTTGTACAAAAGACAAAGACTAGGGGTACACAATAATAAGGCAAGGTAACGCATATTATGAACTTAAAGAGAGAGGCAGCTGTCTCCCAAACTAGGTAAAAATAACCTGTATATTGGGAGCCAGTCCAGCCATTAATCCGTCCGATATAACTGCCTAGCCTAGAACACTATCGGTGGGGTATCGAAAATGACAACTTAAGGATCTTATCAAATACCAGCTGACCCGACAAACGATATCCTGTCCAAATGTCAATAAATCATAAAATCAAATTGAACTATTTAGAACAATTTAAAACAAAAATTTTCCAAATCGGTCTAGCCGTTCCGAACTTATGCGCTTACCTACGAACATCATTTCATTTTTCGAGTTGTATGGATGAAGAAGGTAGTCAACAACCTTCTCCTGACTGCTAAAACAACCGACGATCACCAATATCCAGCTATCAAACGTAATGAGAATGGCAATATCTATAATGAATTCACTGCTTAGCCAGAAGACGACTATATTCAGTCAGAATTCGATGATCAAACGGTAACGAATACCTACAGTACCACCTGCTTTTCAATTACCACAAGCCTAAAAATAAATAAACACCATACAACGATCCAAAAACGACTTTCTTCCAATTCTCCTTACTTGAACAGCAGCCAAAAAAGCGTCAGATAAACCAATTAAAGTGTTTAGTTCAGAACTGTCCGTCAATAGTTTAATTTCCGACACACAGCAAGACGAATGGGTTCGCCATTTTATGCCGAGAACACTTTCATTTTATTTCAATGAGCTGGGGCAGTCGTTAAGTGGGGATTTAGATGAGGTGTCAGGTTTAAGGTGTTCTGTCAATAATGAGGGTTGGGAGCTAAGAATACCATGAAACCAATGTAACCAGTGGATGCAAATGGAATAAAACTAGCGGGAGTGTGTGAGAGAAGAGAACCGATAGCTCTTATAAGTTAGCTGGTACATCAATAAGACGTGGAAGTTGCAGCTGCAGTGTTGATAACACAGTGCTATGAAATATTCAAATTATTATGATATCTGCCTTTTGTAATTGTTAGAATTTTGACAAGTTTTAAAGGCGAACTATTGAATGTTGATGTAGAACATAAAGAGTCTTGTGGCGCCTAACTCCCCCCTAAATAACTGTAAGGCCCAGTCATTCAGTCAGAAAAGTAATTTCTAAGCTAAGTAGAATAGACTGAAATAAACATTCAGTGACAACCATCTTACTGTCCCAAAGCATTTGCTTGAACAACCCTTATTAGGGATAAGAGTTATTGTATGGTCCTTAGAGTCGAAAGGTCACCGCCAATTTGGGTATTTTCAAGTGTCTTCTGGGTCAGCGCGTTTGTGAGCTGCTTTGATGCCAAACATACTTTGAACTATAAATATTGAAATGGTTTTATAGCTAAACTTCGTAGTCCTTAACCCTTTAATGGCTGAAGTGGTAAAATATTATCAGTAAGTAACAAGGTACATAAGTTAATAAAATCCATAAATGCGTCTGCGTATTTAGTAAACTTCAACTAAACCGTTTAACACAAATTAATAGAGAAACAACGAATAAATTAGAATAATAATAGATGTACATTCAACACCATAATAAAACTTATACCCATAAATTTTCATAAAATATGCAACGACTTTAATATTACCATCCTCTGTATGCAAATTGGAATTTTCATCCTCACAGGCTTGTCTGTACAGACATTAATTAAAAAAAAGTTGGAACAAAAGAACGCAAAAATAATTATTCGAACAATAGCTTTGGTTAAATTGAACGTAGATTTTGGGACTGTTGAATCTTTTGTGTCATCATAAAGAGTTTTGTATAAATTTTATAGCTTATCGCAAGTCTGGTAATCTTTATCAGTAACCTTGTCCAAATAGGTTGATTTTTACTATAATACATACGATAGTCAGTATTATGATAAAATATACGCATTATTTATAATAACAAACCCAGAGGTAGCAAAGGACTTAATAATAAATTAGCTATAGGAAGCCAAGTAGTATGTCATCATAGTTCATGGCTGATTGATTTTCAACTACGATGGATTACCATCACTAAAGGTGCGGTCGAAAAGAGAAACCTATTGATAAATAAAATATGCCCATCAAAAATTAATCAAAATTTGATGGCAAGTAAGATAAAGTAACATTTTATGGACAATTAGTATCGTAAAGATCAACCACAAATACTTGAACACATAAACCATGCGCCAACGAGAATTTAAACGGAACACAAGTAGCCACTATCAATGTCTCAATCAACATTTCTCTGCGATTCCATGATACGAAATCACAACCTTCACATAAACACCGTGATGTAACAATAGATAGAACTAACAAATGCTCATTCACAACTGGTTCTCAGTTAAACAGATCTGATGCAAAAACAGTACAACATGACAATCGAAAGTGCATACTTTTTTATTACGGATCCGTAACATTCAATTACGAATACACACTGCTCTGCCCTCTAATGACAGGTCATAATGGCGTACCAGGTAGTCAAGATCTAAGTAGAAACGATTGATCATTTGAAGTACATTACGACGTTGATGAAGATCTAGATACAGCAGATCGTGTAAAAGAAGCAATGGTCATTAGAGAAGTGTTAACAATCGGAGAAAGGGAAAGGGCATTGGTAGTGTCGCCCGCAGCAAATCCGAGCGGAACTAATAGTGATATTTCGATACAATGCGTCGTTATTGCTCCGAGAGATTTAATCAGAACATAACTTATTGAGACAGCTATATGTTCTTGATGGTAGAGATATTGTTTTAGGACAGCAGGAACAAAATTTAATGTTTCTACCGTTGTGCGCTTAGGAAATATGCCTATCGGTTTCAGATATCAATGACTCAATAGACAATTTATTTCATTAGAAATTAATTAGTTAAGTAATTTGCTTTATATCGGTTCCGTCAAGTTTTGTCAGTTTCGCTTTTTCTAGAAATCACGTCAAAATTGCATTGTTGCTAAACAACAAACTTAATCTCTCATGCACATATTTATAAACAATGATATAATAACCATAACACGTAATGACACGTTTTCACTTCTCATATTTATGAATAAGAATGGACGAGATTTATGAGTTATTTTAACGAGTAAACTAGTCCGTAAACATTACAGAAGTAAAACATGTGAGTAATCTTGCTAATGATATGCAAGCTTAAGGGAAACGAAACGAAGAGCTGAAATCTTGAAATACAAATTCGCAAAAGCATGGCAATGAAAGAAATTATAATAATAATGGCTACGCAACGAGCGCTTCATCTGACACAAGAGCTGATGCTAACCATGCAACGACCTTGATATTGAAAACGCGACAAGCCAAAAATGAAAGTGAAGCAGATTTGTTTTCTCTTTTAACGGTTACGTCTCTGATGACTTAACTAATACCATCTAATTCCGACTGAGGCATTTTACTTCAAAGTAATCGAGTTTCGTCTAAATAAAACGATTTTCTACTTCATAGATTTTTATATCAGATATTATGAAAGAGATCCGATAGCTCATAACAATAATATTAATGATTTTATAAAATTATGAACAAAAGGCATCGTTTCAATTGTGTGTCTACGTTTCGATATCATAATCGATTAAATTATTTGTATAGCAGTATCGGTTCGAGTAATCGAATCATCGGACTACAACAGACTTTTTGGTTCACTGTCTTAAGTGCCAGTTGTAAACAACTTTGTTTGAAACTAAGTGTGTTTGGGTAACCTAAAAATAGTAAGTGCAGCTACCAAATGTGTGCATTGAGCTTAGAAAACTTCTTCCAAGTATCGTGGTATAAGTAGTCAGAATGAATGCAGACGTAGAGGTGAATTCTATTTGAATCTATGTATAAACCACATGTCCAATTAGTAATCAAATATCTTTTCAACACTTCCGCTATGCAGTTTTAACCTTAATTACAGTAATTGAGTTTTGCTTGTCGTCATCTCCACTCTCCTGCAATGATCCGTATGCTCATGAATATAATAATTGTAGATTCATATCAAACAAAAAAATATGATGAGCAAGGTGATCTCTTTTATCAGATTCATGATTGAAAACAGAAGTGTCTCAGATACTTTCAAAACACAGCCTCATAACTTGGTCACACTCAAAGTCACGAAATGACTGTAGGTACTACGATCCGAGATACAATGAGTAATGAATGAATCAGA
This sequence comes from Atethmia centrago, assembly GCA_905333075.3. Classification (NCBI taxonomy): domain Eukaryota; kingdom Metazoa; phylum Arthropoda; class Insecta; order Lepidoptera; family Noctuidae; genus Atethmia; species Atethmia centrago. Next base: position 6,981,350 of record HG995374.1, read on the forward strand.
ATCATATTAATTCAACGATGCCCTATCAACATCTGCTAGATGAGTGGCATTGTTAACAGTACCTGCACACCAAGTGAAAACAACAACCATTGTACTGAATACACTAGCTTTCATTCTTGTGACCTTGTTAGCTCATTGACTTAAGACCTTATTAGGTCAATTTTCAAAGCTACGTAACGATATTGTAATTTGTAATTAAAACACGCTCCTTGTACTGTTTCTGAAGGTCGGACGTGATTGGTGCTTATTTCATTTTCGTTTTGAGACTTATCTTCGAATGCTAAATAAATATTTTGTACGTGCTTGCCCAAGTCACAGCTTTCTGTTTTATTTCCAATAAATTAAATACCTATATTCCCATGTCATAAATATCATTGCCTAAGTCCATATTTGTAAAAATACAAAAAGAATAAGCTCCATTCTTAGAACTCATCTCCTTGTGTATAACACATTAAAAGTACATAAAAACTTCCATATTTGGGTTCACACAATTCGTATGCTCTACTTGCCTAGATTTTACGAATTTGGTAACCCGTCGTCACCATAATTACAGTTGTCCAAATATAATTTCCTCTAAGACTATCATTAGTGTCCAGCATTTCTATTTACTTGAACTTGTAAGTCCATAATGAAATATGGTTTTCTTTTTATTGCTTCAAGAGACTTTCAAACAAAGTGTTGGATTAAAAGCTTGTAATTATGTATCATTAGTGATAGATAGATGATCGCCTACGCGTCATAAACATTATCGTTTTCTATCGCTTCTCACAACTCTCACACTTGTAAGATCAGAAATATCTAATTGAAAGATAATCTTGGGACTTCAAAGTTGTTTTGAAATAACTTCATCGTTAATATTCTATATGCATTATTGCAGCATTGCAAACAATAGATACTAATTTACACTTCACTACCTACCACTTAGAGGCTTGCACCTGTGAGAAAAAGCACGGCGTACATATTAATTTCGTTCTACCATTTCTATACCGAATTCCTTTTAAGTACAAATCAACAAAAACTCGACTAAGTGTGTACATTTAGAATTAGGGCGGCCCTTACACGACCTTCTTCTCATATCTCGGTCAGGGAGGTGCTAAGGAACGGAAATCTGAATAATTGTACCTCCACACAATTGGAACAATGGCACAGAAGTGCATTCACAATTAGCGGCTGCAGGGGATTTTAATTAAGGCCTGCAAATCATTATCATTACCGTGATCTTAATTGAATGAAAAGGTGTGAGATTCTATCGATTAACCGGCTATAGGTCAACAAGTAATTGTTCAATACCATTGACATTAATGCAACACTTCATTTGTATACAGGTTAATTAAGCAAAGATACAAACATAGTATTAGTCATTTTGTATTTGCAATAAATGGTGTAAACTCTGAAGTAAATCTTTGTGATAGATTTAGTTTGACAGCGACATCGTATAAGTAGATAAGTATAGGTTATTTTATACCAACTTCAAATCAGATTAAAAACTTCTTATATCAAATCCCAAGCACATTTATTATAAACTTGCTGTCCAGCCGGGACTTCGTTCGCGTGATATCCTACCTCTACCCTACCTTATCCTATCCCTGAATCTTCGCGGGCGTATGCAGAAGTACTCACCAAACTTTCACCAACATCGGCCCTTTCGGAGCCCATAGAGGACAAACAAACAAAAATTGATTAGAAGATATATGGAATGGGTAGATAATAAACAGAAAATGAATCGCTTTAACACTTTCACCGATTACTTACATAGAAAATAACAGAAACACACAATCCAGCTACCAACAGGACCATCGATCACCTTGCACAATGCAGACCTCGACATAATTCTTCAAAATCATAATAATACTCAATCCACTTCAATAGTCCGTAAACAGATGTCTGTCGGTCAATATTTACTAGCTATTCAAATGGGACCACAAACGATGCAGCGAAGGCCACACATGTTGAATACAATCTTAATGCTAAACTCTCTGTAATGAATGTACGCCTAATATAAACACCTATTAATCCACACGAACCTTGCATTAAAAAAAATCGTTTAAACCTGTACATAGTTTTAATAAAGTCAATGATTTATTACTTGCATTCAATTTCGAAATTGCCAATCTTTGTATGTTTATCATATGCGATGAAGTTATTACACGAGATTGTACACGAACCAAATAATTGTGAGAACTCGATGAATTATCAGCTGGAGCACGATTGGCAGTTATTAATGATAAAGAATGATTCGTAATTTATGGCAAAGCAAACGTTAGTTCTGAAGGTTGTCAGTTACCTATGTGTCAAGGTGTTATGGACAATTTGACGATACATGATCTCTGTGACGAAGTAATAAGCTGTAATAAAGTTGACAAAGCGTGTTTCACAACATATAGGCAGGTCTACGTCTAACCTCAAGGTCGCATGTTGTTTAATCCCCTCTTAATAAACGTTTATTAAACAAACGATTTATCTAGTTACGACATTGATTTTGTAATATTTAAGAGCTAATATGGCAAAAATGGTTGCATCGGTAACAGAAGCATTGTTTGTTGTTCCCATGTCCATGACCTGTGGCTAACTTGTAACTGTAAGTGACGAGTACGTAACGGTGTTCAAATGTAAGAGAAACGTGAATTGTATCTTGAGGAGTATTGATACTACTCGTGAGATATGGTGAGAGGTATTGCTAGCCACAGGTCACGATAATGCATTGACTTAAAATAGCAATGGCCGACAGGTTATAACCTCATGATGTTATGACCTCCAACCACAGTTTCAAATATGTCAGTTTTAGTCTTTCTTTTGACTATTAGAAAATTCTTTAATCTCATACTCCTGTCAGGCTGTCATTAGAACTTCAAACAAAATTAAAACTATCGCCGATATTCGAAGCTAATTGAGTCCAACTTCGTCGTGAAAATATACCAAACAAGCTGTGAAATGTCACGTTCAAGTAGCTAGAGTATGGATTTATCGATAGATCTAGACACCTGTTCCGAACGCTATCGTTACATCACTAGATAATCTTGTCAGAATGACATACAAGACGATAGTTATCTCGAAATCAAACGTAAAGCAACTGCTGATATTAAAAATGTTGATGGAATTAAATGAATAAGAAAGTATTTGAATTTTGCTAATTAAAATTGCCTTTCAGTGCAATATTCATTTGAGTTACCTACTCTTGTGTGTGTGATCAATTGGGATTTTTTTATGTGTGAGTGGTTCAATTTAATTAAAATGTGAAGCAGCGGATAAAAATGTATCAAACTTTCCACTTGTTATTATAATACCAATTTGAGTGATTGAATCTCTGACGTAAATACATATGTTACTTTTATCAGATTTATGAAAAGAAAAATCGAATTTACTTACTCAAATCTTTTAATGATTTCACTGCGACACTTGCCCGGTTATTTTTAAACTTCTAGATAAATTCTATAAATTATAAAAGTGAGTACCTACATTATCTCACGCCATATCTGTCAACCACCATGGCGTCACCGCTAACGATTGGGTCCAAAATACCGTTGAGTTATGCATAATTTTTCACGTTCCGTAATGTCATTACAATGACGTGACTTTAACACCATAGACCACCTTAAACACAGGTTATGTTCAGTAATTGCTTAGAAGATAACACACCGACGTTTTTTGTTTCATATCATTATTATATGTTATTGTGAATTAAGGCCAGTGACCGTAGATAGTCATTCACAAGTAAGTACAACAGCCAGTAAAACCAGATTTGGATCTTAAAAAAAATTGGCAGTGGTAAAAACTTTGGAACTGAATCCACTACTGTGTTATGATTGGATATAAATTTGTATGTGTGTAATTTTATTTGTATCTTTGGATCTTTAAATTTTTATTGACTTAACGGCCAACTAACCGGCCATTTTGTTTAATCTACAATGATTTTGTCAGTTATGACTTTTTTGGATTTCGTATTCAAAGGTTTCTTTGATCAAAGAATTATTTTTAGCAGCAGCTCCAACTTTGCAGTCTGTATAGTTTTTGAAATAGATACAGACGATCATTAAATTGACAGGATACAGCCTCAGTTATTTCCAGAATTTAACTTCAAGAAACGATAAGGTAGCATGATTAAAGGAAGACCACTCGTTAACTTAAAACTTGATACACTTAAAACTCCTAAGTTAGACACAGCATCCATCAAAATTAGACTTGTTTGCCTCCTATTACGCAGCAGATGTTAAAAATACATAACGGACTGTGTAACCAGATATTTTGTACCATTTTCCGAAATATCTCGTTACACAGTCCAATCACGTTTGTAACAAGCCGACAATATGGATGGCCTTCAGTGATACTAACTAATGAATAAACATATTACTGTAAAGATATCGACGCGGCGATACAAATACAGGAAGCTAAAAGTTTGACAAACAGACTTGTTTTTGATGAATTCAGTGACGATCTAATCGAATTGAAGGTAAGCTCAAAGATCATAAAGTTTCAATGAATCTGTTTTATGAACTATTAAGTAACTCTTCTGCTTATAACTCTTAAGCACAATAAGATCAATAACGCAAGATCTAAATCTTAGATCTTGGTTAAAAATTAAGGCCAACTGGTGGAATATTAAAAATGAATAAGAAACAGAAAAAAACATAATCGGAATTTGTCAGACGATAAGCAAGAAATATTTAAAATCGACTCAGGCAAATTACATTGCGCGGCACCATTTTCAATGCTCAGAAAAACTCGAGTTCAAAATGATTGAATATACAAAACTTATAGGTTCATAGCCTGCGGCCATTGTAGTCTTTTATCGGTTTTTGCCAACGTAACGGAAATCGAGACTGATCTAATTCATATCAAGATTATCAATAGAAAGTTTGTTTGGAACAGTTGTAGTATTAAGCGAAAATAAGTAGTAACTACATACATTGTATTAACTACATACATTGTATTAACTACATACATTGTATTAACTACATACATTGTATTAACAAGACCGCAGAATACATTGTCAATGAACTTATGCAAACGATCTCTCTGTCGACGTGCTGTGAAAGTGTTTCTAAAATTGAAGTTTAAACATTTGAGGTCAATATTCAATCAATACATCATGTAAAAAGACGAAATGATTGTTTACTTTTTCGTTTTGTGTCAAACATTCATCCGAAATGTCAATATTTGCCGTACGAGCTGTGGGTTCAATGTTTTTGTTTTGATCCATCCAATATGTTTGAGAGTGTCTGGATGACTCTCGGGACTTACGCCCCAAATGTTTATATAACATAATGTTATATTACAAATACGTGCAAATAAGCATGAATCACAGGCCAGCAGCATAACCTCATTGATGTCCATAAAGAAAACATTAATGAAATGAAAATAGTGGAACATAAAGATCCCAAATTGCCAGGCTCAACTTCAATATGACTAAAAGCTGGTAAAAAAATCTATCAACTTCGCAGTACTAAGCCTCCGGTTAGTAGAAAACAAGGAAATGACTTTTAAATTCTGAAAATCGATATCAAGCGATTGGTTCTATAGAACACATAAAAGAAAAAGATTATAAAGATAAAGAAGATGAAATATCTATTGTAAGCTATGATCGTATAGCTAAAGTAAATAAGAAGTTATTTTTTATTTTCTGTAATTTGACCACCTGGGTTAAGGAAACGCACGACTGACTCGGCCTACGGTCACTATTTTTTTAATCATGTTACATAATGGCAGATTGTTTGTTAATAGAACTGAATTGGATTAAGCTGGTTGCCAATTTAATTTTATATATTTTTATTTTTATGACATTGCTTTTACATTCTATGACTCACACACTGACTTATTACTTGTTATTTTTTTATGAAAATCATCTACATTTACAATGTTTGTAAATATGTGAGCACCACGTATCTATCACATAATTAATATAACTGTCATTGCTTCATTTTTAAATATTTTTACCTATATTTTTATGTAGTAATTTTATTCTAGGTGCATCGTTACATATAATTATATAATTAATGTATACAAAATATAGTAAACAAATTAAAAGAGTAACAGTGAAGTTTCTTGTCCATTCTTCTCCAAACGAAACTACCTTTTGTAATGGGCGACTAGAATCAGTTCTATTTTTTTCTGTAAATTTTGTTGTTCAAAAGTGCCTTTTATGTGCCTATTTGATTTAAATGATTTGACTTTGACTCTGCTAAAAAAAAAAGTGTGTTGAAAATATGGTCTCATTCGCAAGTTTGGCTCCAGCAAAAACGATGTAAATAATGAAGATGGTTTCAAAGGCGGAGTTACAGAAGAGAGAAAAAATATATTTCAGGGTCCAGGGTACTCTAAAATAAAAGAGAGAACTGCGGTAGTTTATATTACTAATATTCAATTTTAATATATATATATTATCTATATGATTCATATTAGAATTTAATAGAGCTAAAAATATCACAGATAACCCATTTCCTAATCAAAGAACCCAAAAGTAATTGGATACCGTTGCAAAATTTCAATCAGTTAAGTACTCAGCTTGCCGGCTACTGTAATAGGTGCCGCAGAATTTCTAAAGTTATCCGCAGCTAGGTTCGGCCTTGGCATTATGACCTGTGAAAACGTAACTTTGTGAAACGGTAAAATGTATTTGTATTAATATTTCTTAATTAATCTTGATACTGACGAAACAAATTCTGCATTAGAGCGGAATTTAAACAAAAGTCAAAGGTCTTCAAAGTTCATAAATTCAAATATTTATAGCATAAGAAGAAGATGTCAATAATAATTTCACTAAGATCAAAAATAGAACAAGAGCACATTATTAACGCTGTGCCGAGAGCGAATTTGGCATCGAAGTAAAAAATAATAAAGTTAACGTTGCACTGCTTTTTTTACTATACAAAGAGCTCAATAGTCTTTTTTTTTGGTTCAGTTTTTGCACATCTGTTCGGTCTGAAATAGACTAACAGACACATGGCACTTTCGATTGATGCAAAACACGCTGAGGTCGCATGAGTCTGCTCAAAATGCAAACATGCAAAAAAAGCTTCACAAATTGAACGAATTACAGATAAAGGTAAAGGTGTACTGACTCGAAACGTTTTTCTCCCGTTCCAATGACTTATAAAAATCTATATTAGTTTCCTAATGCTTTATTAAACCTACAGCGACTAACAATTCGGAAAGTATTAAAATTAATTGCAGTTTGAATGTGTTAACGCCTTTCGTAATTTCCTTTATTGTTAGCCCAATATTAAAGGTATGTCGGCAATCGATGAATTCGCTGATTACTTCAAATAGATAAAAGACTATTGTTTACTCTCTGACCGACTTATTTTTTGCTGTCTCTACGGGTCGAATTAAGTCGTCTGATGGAAATATTAGTTCACTTTTTGTTTTGACAAGGGCAAGGACGATTACGAAATTCTGTTTTATAATTCCATTATGCTCCAATTTGAAATTTTTTGCCCACTACGCTAGTTCTTCATCGAGCTTTGTTTTATAGTCATCGGTTTCGAGCTCTTTGAACTGCAACATAAAACAATACTTACTGAAATTTTTAACAGCACTTTTACTTGAAAGCCGACTTTAAAATGTTGGGACAACGTCCGGCCTTCCGTGTTAAGCGTAGAATCCAGTCACTCACACTGAACACACCACTATGAAAATCAAGTTAGCACTTCACGAAAGTCCTGGCACGGCGGGGTCCGAGACTAAACCCGTTCCGGAGGATACCGAATTCCGGTTTGAGAAGGTCACTTTTCGCGTTCACCGGGTTCAAAACAGACTGTTCCAATTCAACAATGTGCGGGTTGAAAGGAAAGTCTAGGAAAGTTTCGTCTGTCGGACGAAAACTTTTTTCGCGATGTCGGAGGTTCGGTGTCGTCGCGCCTCACGACACAAGCGTCGCGGTCGGTAGCACGGTGCAGACTGGCGCGCGATGTAAAACTACTTGCTACACCAGTGTGCAGTCGAAGCCTCCTCGTCACCACACGGACGGTTGTGTGTGCGGCAGACTTGCAGATTCCTGTACCACTGTATTCAAGCGATGCGTTCGTCGGTTTTAAAGTTTATCCATTGCTGCTTCAGTAAGCAATCTTAAACTCGAAATTGGTGGAGTCCTGGGGATGGTAGATGAATTTCCCGTGTGCGTTGTCACAGGACATGTGAAAAGTATATCCGGGCGAGGTATCAGGTTCTAGAGGTTTGCTCATTTATTGTTATGGGCCGCAGTCGGGTGCATAGTTTTATGAAATTGGCTTTTTGTTCGTACCGTCTGGCTGGCAGGTCCCTCTGGGCTGCGTCGTAAAGACGCATTAGGCTCGCCGGCCACTGAACTTTACTCGTATTTTCATTAGCGTGTTTTAGTTTAGAGTATTGATAGCTTAATGTATCGTTGAGTTAAAAGTAATTTTGTTAATTAATTGAAACATTAACGGTAGATATCAGAATATGGATATGTTGACCACGTGTGTCATTAAGTTAGTCAAAACATTACACCAAGCAGAGATAACTTTATAATTTCTGTGATAACGGGACCTGTAGTCCATGAGTGAAACTTAGGATCCAATAATTTAACCCAGCCCTAGATTGTAACTCGATATCATTGAATCTTACCCACCCTAAAATGAAACAGACCTTCAAGGTCGCCAGTCATGTTAACACCTACAAGAACACATAAATAGCGAATTAGATTATGCCAATAAACAACTAGTAAAATCGAGAGTAATAGATTACGACCTACCTAGAATCATTTACTATGAGAATAGGGGGGGGGGGTCCAGCAGTGGAAGTCTTCCGGCTGGATGACAAATGACAGTAGAACATAATTGTCAACTTGACTTAATTAATATGGCTTATATACCGGAAGTTGATACGCAAGGTGACAGGTGGCCCTATGCTGTTCATATAGTACTAATTACACTCATTTATGACGATATAGTATAATTAGTAGAGTATGGATATTCTCACTTCTGGTTCATAAATAAAGCTACTCTTATGGTAGGTATCCATTTGTGCTGGACCTTTAATTTTAACTTATCAATTAAGACTGTTCGAATTATATATTTATTTATATCTTCCTGGTAAGTTTCTTGTTTGGTGGCGCCATCTCTTTTTAGACACACAACACAAAATCTTTAGGTTTGTATTGCTTTGCTATTCAGCCTGTAATATGGCCACTGCTGGGACACAGGCTTCCTCACGGTGAGAGGGAGTGGGCCGTAATCCACCAAGCGGGCCCAGTACGGGTTGGTAGATGTCACATGACTTAGATTTTCTGGTTCTAAGACATGCCGGTTTCCGCGATGTTTTCCTTTACCGTTTTGAGAACAGTGGTGAGGAAATAATTTACACAAAGCAAAGCGCCTGTCTGGGTTTGACACTACAACCTGGTACTCGTAAGTCGCGGCCGTTACCACTGGGCCACCACCGCTCTTTCTCTCTGTCTTGTATTGCTTGATGTCTGCTAATTTCATTATTTTTAATTTTTAATTTTCAACTTTACGTCTTAATCTATATTGTCTTACTGATTTTCATCTTATTTGTCTACTTATTACTAACTCTTTCAATAGTAGGGCTTCGAAAAAAACCTTTCAAGTTCTCTCTTTAGTCACCTTTACATTGCAAGATGTCACAGCGTCCTTCACCTACTCAATAGAAAATATTCATTGTATCACAATGGTGTCTATAAGTCCATTCAAATACAAATAGCCAATCGAAGAAGATAACAATCTATTGGTAGCGACATTTATTATGGCAACAGATGCTGTTACGCTCAGGACTTTAAGTTACAAGTAGGCTACTGGACACCGAACACTATATTCTGCAACCAACCCACATTTAGACGTCACAAACCCATTACTTAAACATAAACTCAAAACGCCAAAACACACGTCCACCTACATAGCCAACAAACTTTCCTACTTTATTTGCGTAAGAAATTCGCACAAGGAAAACATTTAAAACATAATAGGTTCCTTACCAGGCGACAGTAAAGGCGTGACTACAAAACATCTGTTACATTACATTAAATTACCCACAAAATGTTTCAACTATCCCACGCTCCAAATTAAACCTAACCTATGAATAATAAAATAAACAGGAATTTCATATTGATATTGTGGGCTGGGCTTTAGTCTGATTTATTTTAACATTTACTGAATATTGGTTCAAGCGGAGACTCTGTTGTTACCGTTAAGCCTTAAGCTAAACTTTATACTTGGGTATGACTAAAGTAAGGAGTCTTGTTACTTTGTAGTTTAAGTTGCAAGATTTTTGTATCAATCTTCTTCGATTTGCTTATTCGTTGCCAACTTCATGCTCTCGTTTGTCTCTGCACGTCTTATCATCAAAACTTATGTTACTGTTGATTTCAACATCTATTTCTTTTTACAGAATAAATAAATAAAATAAAATAAACTTTTTATTGGATATAGGTATACAAGTTGTGGAAAAATGTCAATACAGAAATATCTACCACGTTTTCCCTAAACAGCACGTTCAGGTTTCGATAAAATAATCTTTAAAGACGAAACAGCGTGTGAGACCATGCCAAATATTCAAATTATTCCGAGAAATTAACAAGATAAACTAAAATTTGAAAAACAATATATAAAATACCTAGCTTACATCATGCATACATAATTTGCGATTTTTGATCATTCCTCGGAAATCCATTGTTCGCGGAATACTAATGCAGGAAATTATGAGAACACATCTGATCCTAATTAAAAACATGGTCCAATAATAATAATAACACATAAATGACCAATGTTGAAATAAATTGCAGTCAGTGAAGTATTAGTACATACATCGTAGACAAGCAAGCAGAGTGTGCAAGCTGAGGTGGTAGTGGGCTGGCCATGTTAGTTGAAGGACCGATGGCCGGTAGAGCCGACGAGTCCTGGAGTGAAGACCGCGTATCGGTAAGTGTAGTGCGGGAAGCCCCCAGCTAGATGGACCGACGACCTTAAAAAGGTGGCTGGAACAGACTGGATGCGGAAGGCGGAGGGCAGGGTGTTGTGTCCAGCAGTGGCCTGCGATAATCTGAGTTGATTGTTGATTGGAGTATTAGTTACTTTAAAGTGTATCGCGTCTTTTCATATACAAAAGCTCGATCAAGTTTCTAATGAGACCATTATTGCAATTATAGTTAACAAAAGCTTAACAATCCATTAATCAAGATAGCGCGTATCAGACAGGAAGCACACTTTTGTAACTGTTATCAATGTTAAAATAAACCTCAAAATTGACCTCAATATCACTTGACACTTAATAATTTATTAGTAAAAAAGAACTTCTTTAAAATTCAATTTGACATAGAATGCCTTTCATCAATTTGCTTATTAGTATGTGTTTAAATCATATTCTATTGTGCCTACAATCTGCATTGTCACTCCATTGGTTACGCATAGTGTGCCTAATTTAATGAGCAAGGAAATAAGGTTAAAGTTAAAGCACAAAAAAGTTAAAGCACAGTAAAGTGGGGCCCCTTCACTTAGCCACTGTGGGCCCATTCCGAGTCGCCGTGACGAAATGTCCCAGTTGAGTATTCACACGGTCCCTTCTCTGTAAATTCGCATAATTAGGGGATATACAAAACAATATAAATTAGCAGATTACACTACAATGGTAAATTATGCGGCGCTCAAGAATTGTTTGACGGTATACTTCATGAGCAGTAGCCTCACTTATGTATTTAATTTTAAAACAAAAGAGCTTTTACGTAGCCAAGCGTGATCGTTTTGCCAATACTCGCATGATAAGTGTCAATGGACAATACAGAGCTGGTTCATAGTTCCTGAAGAGTTGTGAACCATATCATTGATGTTTTTTTTTTCGTGGATAATTATGAAATAAATTCTCCCGCTCTGTGCGGAGCGGGAGGGTGTATCAGACTCTTACTGACTAAAACTCACACGGAAAAAAGGATCTCTTCAGGGAAGAATATGAGTATTCTCAGAAAAATTGTTTCAATCCAAGTACATTTACTTACGTTAAGAAAATTTTCTTAACGTAAGTAAATGTACTAAGTCCAAGATAACCTGTTTACTCAAATTAAGAATAATAAATACTTGGTTTTTATTCTTGACTTAAGCAAATATTTTTGATTCAAGACTATATTAAACTTAATATCTAGTTTTAATATCTAATATTCTTAAAATTAAACTTTACGTAACATTTACAAACATTTAAGTATAATGTCTTCGAAGAAGACAATAAAACTAAGACAAAATTTTACTTCATTCAAGAATATATTGTTTTCCCCATATATGAATAAATATTTGTCTTGACCAAAAGGATATTGTCTTAATTAAGGACATCCTTTTTTTCCGTGCACACGTGTTCCTTCCGTTGCCTGTTTTGCCAGAGGCCTCGGTATCCCTTTCAGACTTTCCCACGACCCCGGCAGATATAATTGATGATGACAGTGGTATAATCCTAACTAATATTATAAATGCGAAAGAGAGTTTATTTGTTTGTTTGTTACGCTTTCACGGTAAAAAGGCTGAACGGATTTGGACCCCAGATGAAAAACATTCAATCTTTGTTTTTTATCGTGTTAAATATCGATACCCATCATGTCTGCGGAGTTTCGGCAGCTAATTAAATTGGACCCTGTAGACCAGCCTCTTTGACGTTTCTTTATTAGCTCTACTCTGTATAGATTCCCACGATGAATAAATCAATTCAACCCAAATTGAATACCAATTGAAGAAATTAGGTTATTGACGTGCGTAAGCTTTGCGATTGAAATCTATTGCTGCCTTTATGCTGCATCCCACTTTAAATGTTGCTAACTGGCTTGTTGTTCATTGACCTTTGCCACCTGACTTCTAACGTTCCTATTGGCTTCTGTATCGGTATCAAAGCTCGAACTTCGTACAAATTAGTATGTGAAGACGAAATTAACAGCTTGCGAATATGTTATTTGCACCGGACTATTTCAGGGGTGCGTATAATGCAGCCGTCTGGCTTCACCACATAAAACTATCTTATCTACTGGCTTATCAAATTGTCCTGCTTAGGTTCAACAATCCCATGGTTCTGGTCTCGTGGCTGGTTATTAGGCTTTTTCCTTATTTTTTGTTTTCATATTTATTAAATACATTTTTAAATATTTTTATAAATAACATTTAACAAAACATTTAAAAATATAAAAAAATACTGGTCCGCCGGTATCAGGAGCTGGGGCCAAGCTACCGGTGGTTAGGGCTCCATAGACAGGAACCTCCTTACGATGCGAGCCGTATCGAGGAGTACTGCCTTCTGAATCAGGCCCTCGAGAGATGTTGATCGAGGCTTTCGGCCATCAGGCTATTAGCCGATACGACAATCGGCACAATGACAGTCGAGCTTACATTCCACATGTCAACAACCTCGTGTGCTAAGTCGAGATATTTAATTTGTTTCTCTTTCTCAGCTTTCACGAATTTCTCATGTGGAATGGTAACATTATCCTATCAACAATATCACTGCGCGGCGCGCTAATCGGTCTATCACCACTATATCAGGCTTATTGGCGACAATAGTCCTGTCAGTAATGACAGACCGATCCCAGTACAATGTGACATGGTCATTTTCGAAAATTCGATCGGGCAAATACTTGTAAAACGGTATTAGGTGTTTTAATGATACATTGTGAATATCTCTGGTGTCAATAAATTATTATTATTTCCTTTATTTTATTTTATTTATCATTATTGTAGTACACACGGCTACATGTCGAGTATCAGCTGATCTCTCATTGTTCAGAAATCGTCTATAATGCGAGATCAGCTTATACTGGAAATAAATAGCTTTATATGTAGCCGTGTGAACCAGAAGAAATACTAAGACGGTTCAGTCAATGCTAGCCCTATTTACATCTTTCTCCCACCTTTCACCATCTCATTCATACATTTGAAGCTCAAAATATTGCACCTGTTAACAATACTCCAGTTGGTAGATAGGAAAGCCGGCCAGACAAGAGGGCCGCGACCGCAACAAGGTTATCTAGCACCTACTTACTGCGCGATTACATGGCGTACGGCTAGTAGGTTATTACCTTCGCACTAGTTCTGTTCTTGTGTGATGGAGGGTCAATAGGATGTTACCAGAAAGCGAAGATAGTCAAGCAATTTTGACAGCTGTTACCGCTAACAGCTGTCAAAATTGCTTGACTATGGCTTTTTTTTTTTTTGGATGGGAAATCATCAAATAACTTCTCCCGCTCTGGGCGGAGCGGGAGGGTGTGTCAGACTCTTACTGACTAAAACCCACCCGTATTCCTTCTTGTTGCTTGTGTTGCGGGGGCCTCGGTGACCCATTAGTACCTTCCCGCGACCCCGGCAGGCTATTTCCGCGACCCCGGCTGGCGCTTGACTGTGGCTATGATAGAGTTTTCAACTTTATAGAATCAACAATAAGTACGTCGGACACTCCCTGGATGTCGTCTAGCTGTATCCACATTTTCCATTATACTTACATTATCGAAACGCTTGTGGCTAAATAATAACAGCCGCACGGGTCCATCGATCAGGTTAAGCTACGCTTGCCGTGGTTGGTCCGATGGGTGACCATCTTTACATACCAATACCCCTCCGTACCTCGGAAAGCTCGCTAAGCCGTTGGTCCCGGCTGTCATTCGTGGATCTTTGACAGTCGTTACGGGTCGTCAGAAGCCCGAGAGTCTGACAACCAGTCTTACCAAGTGATATAGAGGTCAGGTAGGCAGTCGCCCCATGTAAAATACTGGTATTCAGATGCATCTGGTTAGACTAGGCAGATAATGACGACTTACATTATCGAAACGGACAGACATTAGACTTAAATCGCACTGCAAATAAGTAGATAAAGTTAACTGCTAAAACCTAACATACCAAACTTGTTTGCTCTTGTTCCTGCTCCTTTATTAAAGAAGCTTCTTCTATAAATCCATGAAAAATATTAACAACCTGATAAATATTCTGTGTATACTCTTTATTTTTCTGAACTTACAGAGCATCATCCATCACTGTCATCTTAAGTTTTCCTGCAGTATGCCGCATTTTCCACCCAGTCTCATAAACCTACAAATCTAGATCTGGGTCACGTCAATAACACGTTAAAGCTACGTAATACCTACATAAGCTCAACGTACTACTGGCTATTATATGAGGTCAGTTAATACCTTAGGGCTAAAATAAAACCCTAGGAAAATTTATTCATGATGATGACGTGAAAAGGGCCTGTTTAGTAAAAATACCTTTCACCGACCATGGATTTTTAAATATGGAAACAAAAGACTTTTTCCTACTGAAACCAACTTACATGACAAGCAAGTATACCGAAAAACACTCAATCAAACACAGTAAATTAATACTAGAAACACCACCACAAAATTCTTAGTAAACCAATATCGTACTCAAGTTTCTATTATACAACAATAATAACAAGATTACTGTAAAACATAATCTTCGTTCCGCTAGTTGCCTTGCGACATACACACGGCAGCGAAGTGCGTCAAGCGTTGTGTTGAAACACACGCACAACAAAAACAACGCATCCGCAAAGTTTGGTTGCCAAACGATTGTTCGTTCGTTCCCAGACAATCGCACCAGTGTGTTAATTGTTGTAACTATTCCTTGTGACATATAGTCGTGGTGTATGGAGAGCAAGTTGTGACTTCAAAATTGATCATGAACCTGTGATTCGATACAGTAATTAAGACAGTATTTCTGACTGCAAATTACTAGCGAAGCTGCGACTCCTCTAAAATACTCGACATAACATATTTTATTCAGGATCACCGTGATAATCTTACATGTTTTAGACTTTTCTTAATATAATGGATGCATATAATGGGTCCATACGCTTCACTCAAACCGATTCGATTCGATGAAATTGTCATAATTCTGATGACGAATCTTATGACTAAAACATCATCTTAAATCCACTGACTGACAGACGCGCATCCCAAACCTCAGGGTCCAGAAGCTTCAAACTTTGCACGAGAGTTCCTTATACAACGAAACTTAGCACTAAAGGGCCTGTTCACACGATGAGTTGTGGCGCCGCACCGCAAATATTGCGCCGCAACGTCGCACTATGGGACCAAACAGTATTTTCCATCTCAAAAATGGTTTTGTCGAAAGTCGTAAATCCATAGATTGTTTTATGGTTTTATACTCTCAAAAGATGGAACTTACGAAAAAATTACAAAATATAAAAAAATATAAAGTTTTACGTTTATAAAATGAAACTCAAACATTGGGCATAAATATTTTCATGCCAATTAAATTACCGTTAAGGGAGTTCAACACATAATTATTCGGAAGTTTTCCAAGGAAACATATTAGTGTTATACATCATTAGATAGCTTAGAATATACACTTTGCAACCACGTTTAGTTTTTGTAAAAAAATATTTTTATTTAATTTTTTAATATTTTTTTAGTGAAGTAAAGAAAATTTAGTTTTTGTTAATTTCAATTGGAGTTTTCGTTGTTGCCGAAAGCAGCCGGTGTCAAGTTAATTACTCTATTAGAAACCTTATCTACTCAGTAATATGAGGATTTAAAAAAAACTTGCGCGTTTTTTGCGCCAGAGGTGATTTTGAAGCAATAATGTCAATCGGGGAAAAATCCTCGAAAATTACGGTTCTTCTTTTTTATTATGAAATATTATATTTAGTTATTATCCTTTGATGTCTATATTGTTTTTTTCTATTTATATGATAAAAACATACATTTGCAAATTAAAAAACTGCTATTATATTTGAAAGAATCTTCCCATGGCAATTTTGTTTGGGGTGGTCACCTTAACCACAAGTATGATAAACTATATTGCTGCGGAAGTTCTATTTATCTGTTGTGGTAAATAATTACAATCAGTACTGATTACACTATTTCGATGAGAACTGTTATAATCAATTGTCCCATGGTTTTTGCACAAGGCACTAAAATATTAGTCCTTTAAATACCCGTGTATGTTCAGCATACGATTCATCAAAGTGTTCAGATACTTCTTTTCAATAACAATTAACGCATAAAAAACATTATTATCTAACAATGAGTGAATTCGTTTGTGTTCGACGCGATCTTTGTGATCAAATAATAAAAGGGAAAAGTACTTCAGACCTCAAAAAATATTTATTGGAAAATTTTCAACTATCGGAAACTGACGTTAATACTGTAATAGAGAGTATTCAAAAAAATCTAACATCGAGTTGCAACCAGAAATGGACCAAAGCTCAAAGAAAGCCGGACCGGCTCGAGAGCCTATACTCAAATTGGTTAAATGGTGAGTTTAAAGTATCATTGAATTCTTGCAGTACCTCAACCACTGTAAATTCTGGTTTGAATACTTCTGGTGAACGTGGAAGACCAATAAAACAATATGACGAGTGCTCGGAAAACACAAAGAAACGAAAAAATATGGAGCTGGTCCAGGAGTATGGAATGGGACATGTCCGTAACGCTTATGTGCAAGGTTTAAGATCCATGGGGGAAAATGACGAAGCGTCGATTGTGACTATTATCAGAAATAAGGAAAAAGAAGAGAAAAAAAAAAGTTATTCTACAAAACATACTCAATCCAGATAACGCACTTTCCTTTACAAAAGAGGAAGCATTGAGTATATGCATTGAAACTGATTTAACCAAAGCACAATATGCGTACCTAAGAAAAAGGCTCGTTGATAAGAATTTAAGTTCTGTATTGCCTTCGTATCAAACACTAAGTGAAGCAAAAAAGGCTTGCTATCCGCCTGCATCCAGCATTACGGTGACAAATATAAGCGCAAAAATCAACCTGCAAGATCTCTTAGACCATACAGTCTGCCGTATTATAAAGATAAAGTCAGGATCGACTTACAATCGTCTCAAGCTTTTCACTAAATGGGGATGTGATGGATCCTCCGGGCAAAGTGAGTATAAACAAACTCTACCGGAAGAAAACGAACAAATTTCGGACGCTAATTTGTTTATAGTGTCCCTTGTACCACTGCGACTAGTAGACGAAGAAACTTCTACGGTCATATGGAAAAACCCTACTTGCTCATCTGTTAGATATTGCAGACCAATTTCATTAGAATTTGCAAAAGAAACTCCCGAAAAAACTACAGCGGTTGTCAGTGAAATTGAAGCCAAAATTAATCAATTGATTCCAACTCTTGTGTCAATAGAAGACAAAGTCATCGAAGTTAAACATCAACTGTTTATGACAATGATTGATGGGAAAGTTGCTCAAGTGTTGACAAACACATCATCCCGTGCTACCTGCACTGTTTGTGGAGCAACTCCCAGACAAATGAATGATCTTTTAAAAGTTACAACGAGAGTTGAAAATGAAAATGCGTTTAAATACGGATTGTCGACGCTACACGCATGGATAAGATTTATGGAAATGATCCTCCATATTTCTTACAATTTAGGTTTTGAGAAGTGGTCTGCAACAACTCCAGAAAACAAGCAACTTAAAGAAGACAAGAAAAAATTTGTCCAAAAACGTTTCCGAGAAGTGCTTGGCTTGCATATTGATAAACCACGTCAAGGTTCCGGTAATAGCAATGACGGTAATACGGCAAGGAGATTTTTCCAAAATTACCAATGTTCTGCAGAGATAACCGGAATTGATGAAGAATTAATCAAGAGACTATATGTAATTCTTCAAACTATGTCATCGGAATTTCCTATAAACGCAGAAAAATTTGGTCAGTATACATTGGTAACCGCGCAATTATATGTAAGCAAATATAACTGGTACTACATGCCATCTTCGGTCCATAAAGTACTTATACATGGTGCTAAAATAATAGAGCATTATGCAGTTTTGCCTATAGGACAATTATCCGAAGATGCCCAGGAAGCTCGAAATAAAGATTATAAGAAATATAGGTTACATCACGCTAGGAAGTGTTCCAGATCAGCAACAAACGAAGACGTTCTGCATATTTTGTTATATACATCTGATCCTTATATATCTAGCTTAAATAAACCAAGTTTTCTAATATCCAAAGAATTATTTGACGAAGCTAAAGAATTGTTGGAAATAGAAAGTGATGAGTAGGATAAGTTTAAGTAATATTTTTTTTTGTCATGTAACTGTTTGTTTAATAATAATAATTTAGTTTTAAACTTATTTTAAGCATAAGTGTAACTTTTATTGCTATTTTAATATAACTGTATGATTTTTTGTATGAAATTTCGTATAACTTTATCTTTGTCATTTTTTTTCGGAAAAAATATTTTTTTTAGAATGATGATGTTTGATTTCTTTTATTGCCTAGATATTCACAAATACGTGAAAAAAAAATCAAGGAGATAAATCACAAAACAACAGAGTTATCGATTTTTGGGATGGAAAATACCGGTTGGTCCCATAGTGCGTCGGTCGCACGGGCGTTGCGGCGTGGTAACATTGTTTGCGTTTTTTTTTTTTTAATGAATGAAAAGTATTGAAGACCAGGGCTCCCAATTTTTGGACAATTCCCCGAATTGCGGGGAAGTTTCATTCACTGTGCATCGGCCCTTAGGAAGGGTTTAAAAAACTCATCCCCTAAAGGGGTTAAATAGGGGATGAAAATCCCGGGCACACGGCATGTTGTTAAATAAAGTACCTGCACGCTTACACACTACACGCTTTTGAAGCGCTTCCGGGATGTTCACCGAAGCCAGGGTTGATCAGGGTTTTCATTCCATTATACGAAAACGGTGCGATTCCATTCTCGGTAGAATACGTGCTAGCTCCCACAGTATCTTGAGTGTATTGTGTAATAGGTGGGACAGCCCCATGCTAGGTGTCAGTCGTTTCAGTTTTGTATATAGTGTGGTTTTATAAGTTAAGACTTTTACTAACAACTTAGGGATCATGTAATTTGATCTAAAATTAAATATTTATTATTTAGCACGACAACCGTATAGCAGCCTTTTGTCGACGGAAAAGTAAGCAAAAATGACATTTCCGTGTAGGCAGTTGACAGTTTTCTACCAAGAAATGTAGACAAACAATTTCTATTCCATAATAGAGTAGAAATAGACAGCGTCATGCTAAGTCTGCTGCTGCTTGCAACATTATCTACCGGTATGTCAGAAAGTGTAAGAACAACCTAATTGCCCTGAGGCTATCCGTTGCAATTAGAAGAGGTTCCTTATTGTGTTAACGACAGCAATAGGAAAATGTGCCGCATGATCTGCGCACGATTCGATCTAGTTCTCTGATGTCAGACGTGTCTGCTTTGTTATGTAATTGTTTTATCTTTTTAATTTATATTTAGTGTTTATGTGGGATCTTCGAATATCTTCCGGGTTTGGTGAGAGTGGGTTAAGAATGCGGGCATTATCTTTAATGAATAAAAAAATAATATATCTTTATTGTGATATACTTGTACTAGTACTTGTACTACGGTGGAGTTTCTTGCCCATTCTTCTCCATACGAAACTACCTTTTGGAAGGGGCTACTAGAATCAATTCTATTTTTTTGGAAATTTTGACGTTCAAAAGTGCCTTTGACTTAGCATTAGTAGTTCTGCTAGACATGACTTTTTTCATAGACCACCGAAGACGATACTTCGCAGCGTGTTAAAAAACCTTCAGTTGGTATTCGATTATCTTCTTCGGATGGTGGACTTAAGAAGATTAATTCTTAATGAGAAGGTCATCTATTCAATGTCAAAACCTTTTTCAACATTGCATCAAACCAAGTCAAGCGCGAACTTCGGAGCAAGATTCTCTTCGCTTCTTAAACTAAGTACGGTCACTTCTCCTTACCTGACCCCTTTTACAAAGAAGAAGAATGGAAGAGGGATCGGGTTAATTAGGTCACTGACTGTACAAAATATTCTTCATCATCATCATCATTTCAGTCGAAAGACGTCCACTGCTGGACACAGGCCTTCACCAAGCGTCGCCACATCGACCAGTCATGTGCTTCGTATAAGCATAATCAGCCTATAATGTTCCCACTGCTGGGACACAGGCCTCATTTCGGTGAGAGGGAAGGAGTCGTAATTCACAACGCGGGCACAGTGCGGGTAGATGTTACATATCTTCGAATGATTGCTTCTAGGACATGCCGGTTTCCTCACGATGTTTTCCTTCACCGTTTTGAGAGCAGTGGTGATGAAATAATTTACACTAAGTAAAGCGCCAGTCAGAAGCCGAACCTAAAACTCGTACAGCCACTGCTCTAAAAACTTTTTACTCATTTATATTTTTTAAACATTCGCAACTAAAGAACTGAAGAAATCGGTCATCTCTCTCGGTAGCAGCAACAGCAGATTATGTTAAACAAAATCGTAATGAAAGACAACTGACTTGCGCACGCACAGAAATATTTGGGACACAATCATTCACACATTGCACGTTTTGTCTTAAAATTCTTGAAACCGCGAAAAATTGAAATATCTTATTGTTATTACTTCCGATAACAAAAGCTTTTGTATGAGACACGTTTCTTAGGCGTGAAAAAGATTTTATAATTGCTCCTCTGAGCTGGTTTTTCCCAATGATCCAAGAAACGTTAAGCTTTGTTGACATTTTAGTTTAATTAATTTGTACTACAGTGTAAACGTTGATTTCAATAGGTCACTGAGCACTGTTATCTGTTAAACTATAGTTCAGTACTAGTCTTTGGTATCAAATTATTCCCAGGATACTATGGCAGATAGAGTTAGAGATATTAGGGCAGATAGAGAAGACCGCCGAACAAGGAACCTACAAGCCCTCCATTCATCATCATTTTAGCCGAAAGACGTCCACTGCTGGACATAGACCTCCGCCAAGTACCGCCGTCCAACTAGCAGTCAAATAACGCCAGAACTATCCATCATCTATCCTGTACCAAAACCCAACTTTTCAACTTACTTAATTAAACACCTGGCTGGTATTCAATCCTCATTCATCCTACAGTATGCTCAACATATTACGAGAGGAACTTTAGATTACTTGGCAGTCTCCCTACCTCATGCCTTCGCACCCATACGTCTCATAAAGAATGTCTCACTCGAGACCACCATGCCCGCAACACCAGGATATCAGACACAAATAAACACATCAAACAAACAGACCGCGATACACAAACTTTCGCTAAATTTCACGTAGAACAATATCGTTGGTAGACGTCATAATTCAATACTATCTGGTACATTAGTAAGGCAGTTATCTTGAGTGGCCGGCCGGCGCAGGCGCCGCGCCCAGCTCCCTCACGCCTTACCATCGGTGCTTTTTCACTGAAAACACTCGATAAGATAATATAATATTAATGTGGAAGGAATGGGTAACAAGGACAACTGGGTTGTAGTTTGAATCAGTCAGTTGTACTGATATATCTGGCGTAATTGTGATTTATTTTGCTCCAATTGTGTTGTGTTTGTTTTGTAAGCTGTGTGTGTGTGTGATCAGTTACAAGGATTTTATCAATTTCTTTAAATAGTTGCATAGACTTCCTGCCTTTTAATTTCAACCTTACAAATTGATACTATATATTTTCAATCTATTAGATGCAGTAAGATGATCAGATTTTAAAAGGATTCAAACGATCATCGCCATATGCTATTGTAATCGTGATTTTCATCTGACCAAGTCACATGTTGTGTTTATAATAACCAGAGAAATGGTACGACCATTGATGTGTATTTGTAGTATTTATGACGTTTGATCAAATTTTATTTAATAAGCCATGACGGTGCGTAGGACTTGAAACCGGCGTGCGTGTATGACCAGATGTATGAACGTAAACAAAGCAAAAAATGTATAAGGAGCGTAGCAAGTGGCGTTCTATAGTTTCTGCCTACCCCCATAGGAAGAAGGCGTGAGTTTATATATGTAAACACCTCACCCATAAAATAACGACAAGACTCATGATATGGTCACTGAGGCAACATCACAGTTCTGTTTGCTTGACATCAAGTCGTGAAGGGGCTAACTTATAAACCCAAGTAGGTATTATAGTCGCGGGAAGGTACTTATGGGTCACCGAGGCCCCCGCAACACAGGCAACAAGAAGGAATACGGGTGGGTTTTAGTCAGTAAGAGTCTGACACACCCTCCCGCTCCGCCCAGAGCGGGAGAAGTTATTTGATGATTTCCCACCCTAAAAAAAAAAAAAGTAGGTATTATAACTTAAGAAAGTTCAAGAGCTTCCTCATACATTTTAGAGATTAACTTTTAGGGAGATCTCCTATCTATCTGCGTCTGTGTTAAGCAGTTGACTGCGATTATTCCATATGGAATCAACTTTTGCTTGGATTAGGTTTTACACAACAATTGCATTAACATCTAACTTAATAAATACCAGACAAATGATATGGTCGCCGAGGACCTGTTCTCCTACTCTGTCGACTGGGGTTCAAATCGTGACGGTACTGACTTATAAACCAAGGAGCCTCTTGTGTCTCTAATGGGTAGTTCCGAGTAGGCATTGGAATATTATGAATTATAAGTTATAATGTGCTGTAGTCAAGTTTTTCCTTCATGAAAATCCAGTTTTTCTTCGACCAGTGTTTACGAAACACAACTGCATTAACATCTCACCTATAAAAGCTAATAATGACCAGACAAATAGTATGGTCGCCGAGGTCCTGTTCCCATACTCTGTCGACTGGGGTTCAAGTCGTGCCGGTGCTGCGCTGACCTTTGTCAACCGCCACAGAGCAGCATGCAGATAGCCGACTGCTTGTAAAACATGGAATATGTCGGACAGATTATGACAAACGTATTGCTAGATAATGTTGCTTGTGTCGCGTTGGTTTGTGATGATTATAGAAGCAAACTAGGAGAGACAGAAATGTTTCTGGAGTGGATATTAAAAAATGTTGAACGTATTAATATAGAATAGAATACTCTTTATTATGTATACCATAAAAATTATAGATATAAATGTAGAAATTTTACATAAAGTGACACAATGGGCGGTCTTATCGCTAAAGCGATCTTTTAAAGACAACCTTTGAATGCATTAGGGAATATATTTTTCTAAGTAAAAGTGGAGCAGTGGTGGCCTAGTGGTAACGTGTGCGACTTACGAGTTGTAGGTCGTACGTTCGAATCCAGACAGGCGCTTTACTTTGTTTAAATTATTTCGTCACCACTGCGCTTAAAACGGTGAAGGAAAATATCGTGAGGAGCATGTCCTAGAACCAAACAAATCGAAGACATGTGATATCTACTAACCCGCACTGGATCCGCGAGGTGTATTACGGCCCGCTGCCTCTCCTCTCTCACCGAGAGGAGGTCTGTGTCCCAGCATTGGGAACATTATAGGCTGATTATGCTAAGTAAAAGTAACAAACTCGTATTCACTCGAGAGATTGCCAGTTGTGACCTAGCGAATTTGTAAGTCAGATTGGCTGGGAGACAATTTAAAGACAAAACTTCATTGGTTCCTTTGGAGGTCCCGTGGTCCCATTGTCCCTGGATGGCACCACGGGTATTTTTTTACCCGTGGTCCCGCCGTGAAATATAATGCTGCCTAATTATTACTGGTCCAATCAATCTATGTGGTTCTTTCCTCAAAAGGACCATTTCAGACATGGCCTTCACATGATCTGACCAAGATAATGTCTGGACTTTAAAAGAGACTGTGACCTCTGAGTTTGTTTTGGCCTTTCATCTCAGAGTAGTCAGATAGGAAACACCGACCTCATCTTGTAGCTTTATTTTAAAAATATGATTGACGTGTAAAAGTGTTTGTACAAACCTACTTACAGAAATAAAAACCATTTAATTTATCATTTATTAAAATGGTAGTCCCTCCTATAGTTCCTGGAAGGTACCGTCCCTCCGAAAAATACAAAGCTGCCGAATTAAATATACTTAACTGCAAATATTGTAACGAACTTAAAATAAAAAATACTTCTATGATGAAATAAAAGAAGCTTTCGGTTGGCGCCATGTCTTCGGCTATTAACTGCATCGATGAGTTATTAAATTATTAATATCAACTAATCAAGTTACCAAAAAAAATAACAAGAATGAAATCTGATACATTTCCAAATCACACTTTTTATAATAAGATCCAGCAGACACATGTTCTGTTCCACAAATTCATTTATTTTATTAGTAAGCCGTCTAAATTCAAAATGTTAGTATTTCGAGACTGTCTGGGTCTGAGTCAGATCTCCATGAAGAGTGAAGTTTTTGTGATTCATTCGTGACGGGTGACTCAACGCCCAACTTAATACCTTCTAGGGCGCACAACGCGCAACGCGGGATGACGTGATTTCTCCGGTTTTCCAAACTTTCGTTCTTGTTTGAGGCGACGGATTTTCTTACTGAAAATAATACCTATTTTGCTTTCTGTAGCAATGGTAATAATACTCTCAAATTTAACCTGAAAGCAAACTTAAGTTATATATGAGGTCATTAATAAAGAATTTGGGTTTGGAAGGGTTATTTCTACTCAGACATGTAAGTTTTGATTTAAGTTAATGAAATACATCTTCTTCTTTTAACTTACGATGGCACGTATTTGTACCAGCTCCAGTATGTGGCCACTTGTACGGAACTTTCGGTACCGTTCATCAGCTCCAACCCGTTCATCACACTTTTATGAATGAAAGAAAGTCTCGTAAAACTCTTCAACTCCATTCACAATTCTTTCACAAAATCTCTCATAAATATTCATAATCTTTGTTCAAATTATAACAAGCTATATCGCGCGGCCATGCCTTACATTTCGATATAAATCCTCAGTCCGTGGCCTATTGCGAAATACTTGTAACACCGTGTTGTTTCTGTAATGTTTACCGCCCGGGAGTGGGTGGCATAATTCATTGTTATTGTTTTTCGCCATATTTGGACCTTCTAAGGGTATTCTATCAATATAGTCAGACGATGCAAAGGCTTTATTAGAAGATTCTGGAGTTCTATTGAATTCAATAGCTACACTTGGGTTGATAGTAAAACAGTTCTCATCATTTATGTTGATGAGTTTGATTATGATAGTTAGTGGCTGGAGTATTTATGTTCTAATCAGAAATATCATCTTCAATATCTGTATTTGTTTTATCGAAATCTGGAGTTTTAGTAACAGCTATGAACCTAGTAGTTTTCAAACCATCTAGACACTACCTACCCACTGTCTAGTCTTCCCATAGAATCCTTTCCTCATTCAACCTAACCTTATGAACCGCATACTCCAGATCATTTCACACGTCTTATTTTGGACTGACAAGTAGCTCAAATAATTTATTAGGTACTCTAAATAAAACTTAATACAAAATTACAGCAATCACGAACGATTTATGTAGATAGCTTAGTGTCTATCGTTTAAGATCTAAATCGTGATGTATTGGAACCTTTGACTCTTACTTACTTTCAAGGCTAAGGAGCTCATATTTTATTTATTTGTTTACCAGTAACTTTTGCACCAAGATTAGCATGCAAGAAGCTAGGGAAGCTAATCGAAAAATCGATTTGATAGAAAAAAAAAACGATATTTTTAATCGATATCTAGTACGAAATCGATTCAGTGAATCGATATTTCACCCTAGAAAATCGAGATTCGATTTTTCTGTTTTGATAAGAACCTGAACCGTAAATTATTTACAATCAGTTGAATGTGTTGTTCACTTAATTACTCACAAGCTCGCTAGATGGATGTGTACTTAATTTCCGTCATCGATCGTAAATATGTAAAATTAAAAAATACGTTTGTATTACAAACGTATTTTTTAACATTAACAAGAGAAAACAAAAGCAAATCGAAATAACATCGATTTCTGGAAAATCGATTTTTAAACCTCGATTTTTTTGTGTATCGATTTATCGGATTTCTATTAGAATCGATTTAAGAATGGATATTTTTCGGAAAGAATCGCCATCCCTAATTAAAGCTTCGTGCTTAGGGTGACACAAAATGTTATCTAAATATTTTTTTTTTTGTAAAATTATATACTTACTCGTATAGCGTGTATTGTATATGCTTTCTTTGAACAGCATATATTACTTACAAAATTAATCCTTTCATCATAGATGTCAATCATTATATTTTATACTAATCCATTGCACTTCTTAATTTTATTAGATAAAAGCTCATCAGAAAAACCGTAAGTTGCAGTTTATTCAAATGATTCACAGTTATCATAAATATAGAAATATCCAACATTGATTATGGAGAGAAATCAATATCAATCGGATATAAGTTGCAAATGTAGCGGCGTATGCGCACAGGCCTAGTTGAGCTTGTGTGCGTGAGTTTTACACATGTGTGTGTGCGCAGTGAAACGTCCGTGCAAGGCGAACCGCCTGCACTTGTTCCATTGTAGGGTGGATATGGATTCTGGCTGACGGGAAATACCTTAGTTCAATCATTATGGTTGTTTACGGTTATCCCCACGGTGACAGTATCGGGATTATCTGCTTGAACATTAGGCTAAAATTAATAAAGCTAGGGATGTGATCAGCTAAAAGAATTTGTCACACATTTTTTATTTAAACGACGCTCTTGCAGCATCTTTTGAATACAAAACTTGTTGAAAGATGAAGAAACGGTAGCTCTTGCGGATAAGATGCATTAAAAATTCTGCGATCAAAAATATCCTGGATTTAAAAGGCGGTGTTTTATTGAGTCATCGGTAAACACTCCAAATACTTCGTCTGCATTATGCGAGGAGGTGGTTAAATCACTAAGCAAACAGGATTGATGACCAGCAGGACCCAATGATATCATAGTGAGATCACCAATCTACCTGACAAGCGTAGCAATTATATATATTATTATTCTGCCAAATCCGAACGATCGGACGAGCTTTGTTGAACTTTTTGTTAAATTTTGGATAGTGTCCAATAGTCGTATTTAAGACCTTTAGTAAATGTTCTGAAAATATTTCCCAGGACTGATTTCAAATCGTTTATTTACATAATCAAATTACAAAATGGTTATTAAAATTAACTAAATTAAATTAAAACTAAGTTAAACCTTAAAAAAGGCCCTCAAGGCATTTTACCGAGGATGCTGGCGGCATTTCCTCGCCGAATTGCAATGTTGATGCGTTGCGCGAGAAAGCCGCTTTTCGGTCACCAGTTACATCAACTAGATGTTTCGCGATTTCCGCAAATAACTTATGCGCAATGGGACCCCACGGATTGAGGGTCTCGACGCCAAAAGGCACAAAGTTATACTCTCTGCCAAGGCCTCTATATTTAATAATTTTCAGATTTTCGGCATTTTCTGCCGCTGCACCCGCTTTAGAAGTCGTCCGTTGGAGGTGGGACGGTTCCAGTGTGTCTACACAGGTAGCATCCCACACAAACATCTGTCCCAACCTCCACGGAACCAAAGATACACCATAAGGTATTTTGCCATCATCTCTGACAATGCCAGTCGGCTCAAGAAGACCAGGCACACAGTGATCGGAATTTCCGTTCACTGCAGGCATATTGATGCTGGCAAGAGACCGGCGGATTATGTCATTAAGTGTCGCATGTCTTGAAAAGCAGCCTGCACTTTTTTGACAACCGAACAAGACAAGTCCGAATTGATTAGTCAATTACCAATCAGTTCGAACATCAATCAATCACCATCAATCACCTTTTAATTTGCATTTTGGTTTAAGCAAAATTTTATAAGTTCGTCTCTATAAAGTAAATGGCGAAACGTGGGTGTACTATACAACTCTGCCTAGCCCTTCGGGGAAAACAAGCATTATGTTATGTGTGGATGTATGTTATCATATGCGTTATCCAGAAACATGAATACAAATCACATTGCTAAGAAGAGGCCGTTTTTAAATAGGAACCATTCGCCTTGGTCTGTAGTCTACGATTTGGTTCTGTTCAAGGTAGGCCTTGAACGGTTTTTTTTTTTTAATTATACAGCGTTATAAAATAACCGACAATGATTTCAACGGTTTCTTTATAAACACAAAATCGTAAACAAAGTCATAGTCACCGCACGTCACATGCTCAACAGGTTTAGTGGGTCGGGCCGTTCGCAAACACACTGCCCTTATGTATCGGTCCACCTCTCATGTCGTCACCAAAGCAGCCGTTTATTAAACCAATACTTTCGATGCCTCATTTAGAAAACCATTTAAAAATAAACCATGCAACAGGTGCTCGATAAGGTAAAGATAAAGTATTGATTATAGGGTTTTCTTTGAATGTGAGATTGATTGCCTCGTCCAGGTACTAGTTAGTTGAACTTGAGGGACGAGTCAATCAGTCTTCAAGCCGCTTCGAGTTTTTTTGCTTCAATTGCAAGGAAGTAGGTTTCCAAGCTGTGCTAGGTGAAATGGGTGAGTGGGTCAATGTTTGTGTTCCCGTTAATGTGGAAATTGATTATGGGAAATGGGGTAAAGTGAGACCACGCTGACATGTGCTCAATGGCTTGTACATATACTCATACGTACTTTTTTGGCCATATAGACAACATGTCGTTGATGTTGCACATAGATATCAGGTAGGTATATATTGTAGTAAATATGTATGTATTTGTATTTTATGCTTGTAACCTATTTATGTATTTCTGTACTTATTCTATTTATAATCTGTTATGTTATCTTTAATATTTTTCGTTATTTTTATTTCCTCTCAGAGCACCTGCCATCTTATCTCTTCACCACCCTTGGTTGACTGGTAGAGAATGCCTAAGGCATTAAGTCCGCCTTTGTACTTAATTGTGTGCGAGAAGTTTAAATAAATAAATATCATTTGTTTTTTCATAATGTTGAGTCGTGGTTCAAAATATGTAACTGTGTTACGACAAAACATTAGTAGATGGGTACACAATGGACCTGTAAAAGACAATCAGTTAGTGACGAATAAAATCATTTCAATTTTGATCATGGTTTCGTCCATAAAGAAATAAAAAACACCAAATGTGGAGGAAAGACAATATTCTGAAAATGACAACAATTCATAGGCAATGCAGCAGAATTTTTGTCTACACGCAAAACGATGTTAAAAAAACAAATGACGAACCCAACGTCCCAGAAATGCCTCAAATCTTGTCAGACTCGTTGACAACTGGCCCATTCATGAATCCCCATTCCTCAATGACCGTTAAGGTTAAAACATAGCAAACAATACCGACCGGTTAAAAGCCTTCTACGAATTTTAATGTAATACTACGAAACAAGTCTAAGTATGCTGGCTATGCGATATATAAGATGCAGTGCGATGCCCATCAGAGCAAAGCCCTCCTTCACAGTTGAATTTTGTCTTTACCAGAAGTTACTGCAATTAACAATTACTGTTTACGTAAATCACTCAATATAGCGTTAATTTTATCAATTTCATGTTCTGTTGCTTCATATTCAATTAACGTAGGTAAGTAATGGAAAAATGTCAACCATAAAAATTAATGCTGTTATAATAACGAGAGCTTTAAAAAATTCGAACGCTGATCAGGTTCAGTCACATCTTAGACTTAGATAATGTTGGCCGTTGCAAAAAAGAAGTATGAATTCGTTTGAAGAATTCTAGTAATCATTCAAACAAATATAGAGCATTGTAAAACCCATAAGCCTTTCTCTCTTAGACGAAAAATAAACGATACTTCACACTACAAAACGATTTAACGTGATATGTACCACATAACAGTCCACGTAATAGACATTAACGTACAAAACGATTTGTCTTGTACTTAAAAATATTTGCCAAAACGTCTCAGCCAATGACATAACGCCAAATGACCACCATTATGATGATGAATGACGTCGAATGCTTGAGCACGCGCAAAACTAATATGTTTTATTGTATCTATCAATGACAAACTTAACTTTACCGTCCAAAAAGACCATTTCAATTTGGATATCGTCGTATTGCGAAGTGCGTAGTCTCATTTTAAGGTTAAAGGGTGCTTTGTCAATGGTAAATATAACTTTGTGACAGATTTAAAAGTTGTATTGAAAGCCGCGGGTGTGTGAATAAAGTATTTAATCAAAACATTAAAGACTTCAGTATAAGTTAGGTGAAATGTCTTTAGAGATAGTGTGATGCTAAGCATTAATTAATTTATTGGATAACTTGAGGTAAGCAGACGGTGTCATTAGTTACCATTAAGTTCAGGAAGACAGTAATAGAGCAATGGAATTATATCTAACGAGAGTAATTTATTGGGTAATTGAATTTATTTATTTGTATCTAGATATAGTATTTTAAATATTGATGGCAATATCAGTTCAGCTAAAATTCTATAGTTTGACAGCTGTCAATAAAAAGAGGGTCCGGTGTTTTATGATACTCTCCAGAGAAAGCAAATGATTAAACGAAGATTTTATGCAGTAAATAAAAATAAAATACCAATTATTGAAATATATGAGTAGGTACTTAAATATATTAGAATATAATTTATGTACATATCTAGTTATTTACGTATTGGACAGACATTAAATAAGTATGACCAAAACTGCCAAAGTAATTGAACATATCCTGTAGGTACTGCATAAAAAAAATATGAATAGTAATTAAATGTATGTTTTAACACCAAACCTTTTTGCAAATTTGTCACGACTTTTGCTATTTCCTCTGCTATCTTTAAAGTTGTTTAAGGAAAGCCTGAAAACATTACTTTGACGCTAGGCATAAAGTGAATCTACCAGTTGAAGATCAATGTCAAAGTTGCAACTATGCCCTTTGTGCCACGAGGCAAAGTAGCACGGGCCTCATAATCGTGTACCTACATCCAAACGTCTCCACATGAAAACTTTTCCCTCCCCAGCAAAAATGAAACCAATAAATTTAAAGAAATTACATATAATCATCAGAAAGTTAAATTACTATACTAAATTGCCTGCAGCGGCAGGGAATTAAGAGTTTTATCGCGGGACATTTTTCACCAGACGGACATGCACCGACGTGTCATTATATCACATAACATGAGGCAAATTGATGGGTGAAGACAAGTAATCATGTTTGTAACTCACCGTAAAGGCGAATTCGTTGGACAATGCTGTAAAAAGAGCGCAAATTAAAGATGAGGTGTTAAAAGTTGAGAGTAGTGCCATCTAGCGGCGAGTAGTGGAATCGAAAAGATTTTTTCTTCAATAATACTAGTTCTAATCATTTGTAGCTTATAACTAGACTGTCTGTGCAAGTTAGAACATCATCAACATGACACCATCCCCACTGCTGCCTATGCGCCTTTTCTTATACATAATCAGCCTATAATGTTCCCACTGCTGGGACACAGGCCTCCTCTCTGTGAGAGGCAGTGGGCCGTATTCCACCACGCGGGCCCAGTGCGGGTTGGTAGATGTCACATGTCTTCGAATTTGTGGTTCTAGGAAATGCCGGTTTCCTCACGATGTTTTCCTTCACCGTTTCGAGAGCAGTGGTGATGTAATAATTTACACAAAGTATAGTGGCTGTCTGGGTTCGAACCTACGACATACGACTCGTAAGTCGCGGCCGTTACCACTGGGCCACCATTGCCTTTTCTTATACCTACTGTAAATTGCACGAACGCAATATTTAAAAACGATGTTGTCAATAGCAAATTTAAAGATGCTACTGTACAACTTGCAATGCAAATCATCACAATCATCTGCCTAGCCTTTTCCCAACTATGTACGTTCGGGTCAGCTTCCAATATAACCGAATGCACCTGAATACCAGTATTTTACATGGAGCTATATTGATTCCCGGGTCGGCCAAAGTGTTATTGGGTTTTTCTATCTATAATTTCTCAGTAGCAGCCCGGAGTCCGGATTTGTGCCCGGTTGATGGCAATAGGCTCGCCCAACACATACTCACATGGGACTTAAACATAAGTGGGGAAATGTGGGTGTACTACAGGTACCTACACCTCTGCCCAACCCTTCGGGGAAACAAGGCGTGATGTTATGTTATGTTACATGGAGCGACTGCCCATCTCCCTCCACAACCCAGTTACTGGGTAATACGAAACCCCTTGGTAAGACTGGTTGTCAGACTTTCGGGCTTCTGAAGTCCCGTAACGACTGTCAAAGATCCACTAATGACAGCCGAGGCGAACGGCTTAACGTTCTTTCCGAGGCACTTGGTATGTAAAGATGGTCGCCCATCTACGGACCAACCGTGGCAAGCGTAGCTTAACCTGATCGATTGACCCTTGCAGCTGTTCTTATTTAGCCACAGACCCCTTGCAAATCATCACAATAGATATCATATTTACGAGTTTCCCATAATTTATCCCGGGAACGGCAAACACCGAGTTAAGATGTCCACATTAAAAAGAAAAATATTTCAACATACAACTAATACACAAGACAGGGCAATATATAACCTCACAGGAAATCCCATTCGCTGCGAATTAGTACTCGTAGCTATGAATTGCTGTAATTAATTAATTCTTACTTAGGTACTTACTATTTCTATTAACAGTTCCTCATTATTCATTTACGGTGTTTGCCCTTTTCTATGGATACGAATATTTATTTAGAACTTAATTTATTCCTACCCATTACTTTTTTACGATCTTTTGTAAAAAAGTGGATATCTAGGTTTATTACCATTCCTGTCCTTTGAAATACATACACACATAAACTCACGCCTTCTTCCTATTGGGGTTGGCAGAAACTACAGAATACTACTACGAAAGAAAAGGCAAACTTCGCGTTCTCTCGCCCCTGGCCGCCGCAGGAGACGCCCTGGGCGTCGGGAATCCCGGGCGGATTTCCGGCCACCGTAGGCGCGGGCTTGCGGACGGTGAGCAATGGGTAGCTCACCGCCCGGTAAGGACCAGGCCCGGGTCGACGGCGCGTTGTATTCCACGCGCGCCTCAAAGAGATGTCGTCAGCACAAATGTAGGGGGGTCCACTATGGCCGATGCCTGCCGGGGTCGTGGGAAGGTACTAATGGGTAACCGAGGCCCCCGCAACACAGGCAACGGAAGGGATACGGGTGGGTTTTAGTCAGTAAGAGTCTGACACACCCTCCCGCTTCGCCCGCGGGAGAAGTTATTTGATGATTTCCAACCCAAAAAATACCCTATATGCATCGTATGCTACGATCCTTACTTACGATCCTTCGAAAATAATGCTAATTTGTTCAGAATAAGGATGCAGGATGCGTTATTTCATAAGTGGGTGTAAATAACGACTCATACGGCTGCTTAAGTCGAATGATTAATTCACTGGAGTATCACTACATGTCATTGACATGGTCATATTTATTGTAGTGGTGATCATTTAGTTTAATCGATTTATATAAGTATTAAATAAATGTATAATAATAAGTGTAAAAGTCTTTTACACTTATATTATACTTTTTAAACGATAAATATTACCATTTTATTACACAAAGTGACAGCTAGCACCTATCAGAGCGAGAGGGCATGGAAAGAAAAGAAAGAAAGAAAGAAGAAAGCGAAATTTCGCGCACTCTCTCCCCTAGCCGCCGCAGGAGACGCCCTTGGCGTCGGGAATCCCGGGCGGATTTCCGGCCACCGTAGGCGCGGGCTTGCGGACGGTAGCTCACCGTCCGGTAAGGACCAGGCCCGGGTCGACGGCGCGTTGTATTCCACGCGCGCCTCAAAGAGATGTCGTCAGCACACAGGTAGGGGTCCACTAGGGCCGATGCCTGCCGGGATCGCGGGAAGGTACTTATGGGTCACCGAGGCCCCCGCAACACAGGCAACAGGAAGGAATACGGGTGGGTTTTAGTCTAACACACCCTTGGTAAGAGTCTGACACACCCTCCCGCTCCGCCCAGAGCGGGAGAAGTTATTTGAAGATTTCCCACCCAAAAAAAAAATCACCTATTTGCCGCATGTGTCTGCTGCCAGTGTGTTATGCTGTTTATGAGTGTCTGAAAGGTATTAAATGGTCAAAAAGGGCAATTTTCATAATATATTTTTTTTTTTATGCAAAATGGGCCTGTTCTAGATCTCGATCTCTTCGTAGACACATTGGTGAACGTAGTTTGTTATTAGAGGACAAAAGCATTTCTTCGTGGAGATATAACAGATCGAATGCCACCGAAAGGGAGAGAAGGATAATATTAGTTTTAGTAGATTGAAATAGATTTGAGTATGCTAGTATGGTGCAATAATAATAGCCGGATAAAACATATTTTTCCGGCTACAATGGCCCATAGACATGTTTTATACTTACAAACTAAAATATTATAATTATAAAGTACGTATAAAACAAAATTTGTGTTAATAAATATAGCTTAAATCTATGATAGTTGCACTTCACGTCCCTAGCTTGTCCTCGTGCTGTCCTGTGGTGCTTGTCCGCGGAAGCAACGGAAAACCACCTCCTGTGGTCAAAAATCTTCTTCCTTGACGACGGACAGATAACAATGCGGTAAAGAATTCGGTATTCTGTTCGGTTCGGTATTGGTAGTAGGCTGGCAGTCACTGCAGGCTGCATGCTAGTAATTGTGCTATTATATTTTTGATTCTATGAGGCTTGCATAGCCACCCAGAGTGCACTGAAGTCTCAAATAAAAGATTTAAGAAATCAACGCGATTAAGCCTCACCTACATATTCATAGGACGGTCGTGAGCATTAAAATGTAAACATGCAATTTTATTGCACTTTCCCAACACGAAACACAAAATATCGATCCTTACACGATTTCGTAAAAACATAAATTAAGTAAAACGTCATATTACCGAACGTGAACGTGCATTTCATCATAATATTAATACAAAAAACCGGCCAAGTGCGTGTCGGATCACGCACAATGATGGGTTCCGTATTTAAGAATAAACATAACTTTGTAGTTGATAAACATCATGTTCTATGTTACAGGGTTTGGTTTCCGCACTTAGTCCTTCAGAACATCATGTTCTCCCATACATAACAACTGCAAATGTAAGTTTATACGCACCACATTGTGAGGATTTACTATGTTATTTTAAGATATAGTCTTCTTATAGGTTTTCCTGTAATCTATAAGTATAGAACTATTTACTGTTTTGTTTTTCATTTAGGCTCAGCAGTTTTCATCTATTTTCTTCAATAACTTAAACCTATTAATTTCAAAATTATAAAAAAAATGAGATCCTCACAGTAAGTCCTTTCATTTAATGTGTCACACGGTACCGTATGTAAGACTTTCTTCTTAATTTTCTAATTTATCCCCCAAAAGCGACCCTCATACCCAAAATCCATTTATTTACGTCACACATCCGTGTTTGGGTCTCAGAAATTCATATATAATATACTTACCAAAATTCAACTTAATCAGTCCATTAGATTCGGAGCATGTTGGCTGTGACAGACGAATCCGACGAATAAATGTCTTTGTCTTTGACGGACAGACAGACAGACACACGAGTGATCCTCTAAGGGTTTCGTTTTTTCAGTCGGACGTACAGAACCCTAACACTTACAGAATATATGTAAGCACATGTACTTGTTGTGCTTAAGTATCGTAAATATTTATTTTCATACGTACTTAAAGTGTTTGTGGAAAGATTAACGACATGTCCCAATACTTTTGTAAACAAATTACCATCGTAATTCCTATACACTTACAATATTTACCTACTTGTCAAACAACGGTGCTCATTTGCTGAGCTTCCTCTTTTTTCGTCTTTGGACGCTATTAGGTATACAACTAACTTACGTACACACCTGTAGTGCTCTCGTGTAGACCAGCGCGATATCGCCCCTGTCTGCACGAGCCTTAAACCAATTATAGGGTCAACAATCCATCTAAATATATAGTACTACTTACATAATTTCACTCCGCACATTTCACTATTAACAAAACCAATAATTAACGTATTTATCTCATCTGCTAGGCGTCCGTATATCACTGCAGGGATTCAGCGTCGCGCGGGCTTGCGGACGGTGAGCAATGGGTAGCTCACCGTCCGGTAAGCACCAGGCCCGGGTCGACGGCGCGTTGCATTCCACGCGCGCCTCAAAGATATGTCGACAGCACAAGTGTAGGGGTCCACTAGAGCCGGTGCCTGCCGGGGTCGCGGGAAGGTACTAAAGGGTTACCGAGGCCCAATTCAATTCAATTCAATTAATTTATTCAATAACAATTTTTAAATCGTGTCTGAATGTCTATAACTAAATACATAGGAAACATCATGCATGCAATCTATATTTAAATAATAACAATTATTGAAATTACATTAAAATCAGAATAATCATAAAAATATAAAAATAAATGTCATTCAATAAAATTTTCATTTCAGATCAATAATATTATGTTATTTCGAATTTTGTATTAATTTATCATTCATCAATAGAATATAGACACTTATTTAACCGTTTAAGCTTATTCTGAAACCCACTTGTATATACTAGACTTTTTATTTCTGTCGGCAGTTTATTGAAAATTTTTAATGACTTGTGGTAGGCGCTATGCTTTACAACGTTCAGGTGAGGCACTTGCTTCATCTGGAGATCTTTTCTTCTTATCAAAATATATCTTTGAATATGAGACTGAAGATGAAAGACAAAAAACTAACGTAACTACTCGTAACTACTGACTAAGTAGGACCAATATGTACAAGCTTGGGACTGTCAATATATTTAAGTCAATAAAATGTGGTTTGCATGATTCTTGCCGTTGAATTCTAGCCATAGTTCTGACTGCTCTTTTCTGTATTACAAAAGCTTTATGAGTATTGTAATCATAACTTCCTCCCCAGAAAAGTATGCTGTATCTCAGTTTTGACTCCACTAATGCGTAATAGACCATTTTTAAATGTATTATGTTTACTTCGTTTCTTAGTACGTAGTAGGCAGAGCTGATTGCTTTCTCTAGGTGTGTTAGTTCTTGTTTCCAATTTAATTGGCTATCAATATGAACTCCCTGAAACTTAACCACCGGGACCACGTTCACTGTTTCTCCATTTATGACGCAGTCAATGCTATCTTTATTTTTGGAAGTTGAACGAAAAAGCATTACATTGGTTTTACTGGCATTGACTTTAAGACTGTTAACAGTAAACCAGCTGTGGAAGATATCTAAAATTTGATTAACTATGGAATTAAGAGCAATATACACGATATTGTCAGCCGAAACAACTGCATTGGTATCGTCGGCAAACACCACAAGCTGGATAGATCCCGCAGCTTTTCCACTCATGTGTTGTATAAGGTCATTAACAAACACGATAAAAAATATCGGACCCAGTATGGAGCCTTGTGGTACGCCAGTGTACACAGAAGTCAATTGGGACCTATATGTTTCTTCACTTCGACAATTTTTAGCTGAGGAATTTGTCTGTGACACCACTGATTTAATCTCCACGAACATCTTCCGTCGTGAGCACAAGTGTAGAGGTCCACTAGGGCCGATGCCTGCCGGGGTGGCGGTAAAGTCCGAAAGGGTTACCAAGGCCCCTGGGAACTCAGGCAACGGAAGGAATACGGGTGGGTATTAGTCAGTAAGAGTCTGACACACCCTCCCGCTCCGCCCAGAGCGGGTGGTTGAGACGCACACCGCACCTTGTATGTTCGGTAATTAATTATTTTAAAGTGTCTCATAGCCAATAGTGTCATCATAGTATGTCTATTCTTTATCTTTTTTTTTTTGTTATATTTGTACCTTGTAGCTATTTCCTAATATTCATGTAATTAGTTAT
Source organism: Atethmia centrago (assembly GCA_905333075.3). Lineage (NCBI taxonomy): Eukaryota > Metazoa > Arthropoda > Insecta > Lepidoptera > Noctuidae > Atethmia > Atethmia centrago. Next base: position 7,019,759 of record HG995374.1, read on the forward strand.
TATTGAGCAATGGTGGGCCAGAGGTAAGGGCCCCAACTTACGAGTTGTAGATCGTGGGTTCGAACCCAGGCGCTTTACTTTGTGATTTTTTTTTGCGTCGGAAATTATCAAATAACTTCTCCCGCTCTGGGCGGGGCAGAAGGGTGTGTCAGACTCTTACTGACTAAAACCCACCCGCGTTCCTTCCGTTGCCTATGTTGCCAGAAGCCTCGATAACCCTTTCGGACTTTACCGCGACGCCGGCAGGAATCGGCCCTAGTGGACCCCTACACTTGTGCTGACGACATCTCTTTGAGGCGCGCGTGGAACACAACGCGCCATTGACCCGGGCCTGGTCCTTATTGGACAGCGAGCTACCCATTGCTTACCGAGTCACCGTCCGCAAGCCCACGCCTACAGTGGCCGGAAATCCGCCTGGGAATTCTGACGCCCAGGGCGCCTCCTGCGGCGGCTATGGGAAAGAGGGCTCGAATTTTGCCTGTCCCTCAACCGTCCCGCCTCCTCTTTCGCGAGCATTACTGCTTCGCAGAAGGAGGTGACGGCTGCCCATGCCCTCTCGCTCCATACCATGGCCTAGACCAGGGCCGGACGCGGAAATCTGTGCCGCCGATCGCCTCCACGAGGACACGGCGGTGCTCTGCCCAAGCCGGGCAGAGCACCTCCACCGTATCCTCCGGGCGATCCACACTACTTTGTGGTTTGCGCTGTGAATTATTTCATCACCACTGCTCTCAAACGGTGAAGGAAAATATTGTGAGAAAACCGGTATGACCTAGAACCGAAAATTCAGACTCTTGACATCTACCAACCCGCACTGGGCCAGGCGAGGTGGATTACGGCCTCTCCCCCTCACAGAGAGGAGACCTGTGTCCCAGCAGTGGGAATATTATAGGCTGATTATGCTGTTATACTAGTTATTTTTTAATCGTGCTTTTCTATGTCGTAGTATGATAAACGATTTTTATTTCTGTTATTAGGTTTGTACAAACACTTTCACACGTCAAACTTATTTTAAGAACTAGATGAGGTTGGCGTTTCCTATCTGACTACTCTGAGAAGAACGGCCGAAACAAACTCAGAGATCACAGCCTCTTTTAAATTTCAGACATAATGTTGGTCAGATCATGTGACGGCCTTGTCCACACAGATTGAAAGAGCCACACAGATTGAGTGGACCTGTCCAGTCAGTGCACGCCTTTGTCAGTAATCGTGCAGCCGAACTCAAAAAACTATGACTTTTGTGTGCACAAAATAAACGATCTATCTATATATCTAAATAAACCATATAATATGCAATCAGAAGAAGAGAAGCATGGAATAATAGCCGCACGGGTCGATTGATCAATCAAAACGAAACCTGATCAGGTTTCGCTACGCTTGCCGCGGTTGGTCTGTGGATGGGTGACCATCTTAACGTAAAAAGATCTCTCCGTGCCTCGGAAAGCACGTTAAAACGTTGGTCCCGGCTGTCATTTGTAGATCTTTGACAGTTATTACGGGTCGTCAGAAGCCTGATAGTCTGACAACCAGTCTTAAGAAGGACCGCTAAACCCCCGAACGGCGCGCGGTATGCCAGTTAGCCCAAACCGTCAAGCCCCGCCGGCGCGCATGTGAGCCACCTCTGGCGCGCGGTTTGCAACTATATTATAACGGATGAGCACCTTATTGCATTTTAATAGAGTTGCAAACCGCGTGGCGATACGTCAAACACCATCATACGTCAAACACCGCTCTGTGTTATTTAGACAAGAATTATTAAATTTTGTCAATTTATAAGGCCTAAACATATAATAATACACTCGGAGTGAGTAGTAATACCAGTGAAAGTGTTATCTAAGTTTAAAACGGCTTCCACTAGATAAATACGACGAAAACAGTGCAATTACGAATACGCTGGGGATTAACGAGATCCTATAACAACACCATCAAAACAGGTTGGCTATAAATAATTATGAACTACAAATTGATAATAAGCTACGAAACACGGAATTCTGGGCCACAATAATGAAACATATTCTCAAAAGAACAGTTGGAAATTAAAAGTCTGTTTCTTTTTAAATGTAAACAATAAAACAAGGAATAGCTGACTCATTTAGCCAATCGGCAATCACCAATTAGCTCACGAACGTGACAGGATAATTTTCGTTCGGAAACTTTACTTGTTAAATTTGAATACTAGCGTTTTGAGACTGCGTTCCATTACACACAAAACACTGAAAAACAAAAGTTTGAATAACAATGGAGGAATGTAACAATATTACATACCGTAAAATTGACCGAACCAGTTCACTAAACGACATCTCCAGGGATAGTTCGGTGCTTTTCGATGCAACTATGATGAGTTTGCCAAATACATCGCTAAATATTAGTCAGACCGTACTGGATATGAACGAAAAAATTAAACAACTATCGGACGATTTATTAATAGCGCACCAAGAAATTGATAATCTTAATTCCGAAAACTTTCGCTTAAAATCAGATCTACAAAAATATTTAAAAGTCATAGAAACATATAAAAGTATTAATTTAACAGACAATAAAAATGGTACTCCTAGATCTGGAAAAAAACGCAAACCTAAACAAAATACCGCTACTAAGATTGCTCCAAAGAGCAAACAAATGGCGTCCCCATCAGCACAAATAAGGAATGATGCAACCGACACTCCGAAAACAATAAAAACAATAACAAATACCCCTCAATCCGTACCCAAAAACCAAATAATAGAAATTCAACGAGAAGAATCTAAACTGTGTACTAAACCAACGCAATATGAATGCACTACATCTACACAAACAGGAGCTGAAAAAAAACAGCACAAGTCACTCAAAAAAACAAATTGGTGCATAACAAACCAAAATTATGCATCATAAGTAGTAACAACACGAACAATATATTATTAACAGCTGAAAACACATTTCCAGAAACACAAATATGTCACTTTCTCTTGCCAAACAGTGGAATCAAAAATCTTTTATGCAACATAAGTACAAAATTAGCCAACTACTCAAGGAGTGACTACTGCATAATTTTCATTGGTGACGAAGATTATCAAAGAACGAACAATTATTTTGACTTGATTATTTATATTAGGGAGGCATTATTGACTGTACAACATACTAATGTAATTATATGCTTACCAACTTTCAAATGTAACGACCATTCTATAATGTATAACTCGAGAATTGAAACTTTTAATAATTTGTTGTATCTAGACATTCATACTTATAATTATGCAATATTGTTTGACTCTAACCTAGACTTGACATAGGACCGTACCATGTTTAAGTTTAGTGGATCAATTAATTATTACGGCATACAAAATATATTTAATAATTTAAAACTTTATTATGTTATAAATACTGACATTCAGGAAAACAACGACAATGTTCCCCCGCAATTTTTTCGTGAATGAAAAAACCAAACAGTATTCAAGTCTTAATATTTATCATCAAAATATATGCGGCATCAATAATAAAAAAGATGATCTTGAAATGTATATAAGCGAATTGTCAAGAGAACTGAATTTCTTATGTATATCTGAACATTTTCAGAACGACACTCTGGCAAAACAATTCAATTTTATTAATTACAAAATGGGGTCTTACAACACTAGACTCAAAAAGAATAGAGGAGGTTCGATGATTTTGACACCTCAGGATAGAAACATCGATGAACTTCAAGTATGTAAGCTGTTGTATAAAACTGATTGTTTCGAAGTATGTGGAGTTAGAGATATTGAGACAAATTTGTGTGTTGTTTGTTGTTATAGAACTCCTACAAACAGTAATCTTGATAACTTCATGGAGAGGCTTGAAAAACTGTTGCAGCATTTCTTCAATGGATTATGTATAATTTGTGGTGACTTCAATATTAATGTATTAAAAAATGACACGAGACACACTTCTTTCTTATCGTTATTAAAGTGTTACAACTTTAGGTACGAGTATCTAATAAATACTCCCACTTTCAGAAGAAATAAATCGGAATCATGTATAGATAATATTTTAACTAATTTACCTGACACTTTTATAGAATTTACAAATGTTGATCATAATGGGTTATCAGACGGTCACGCGGGTCTGTTCTGTTCACTACGCTTGGAAAAGGTTGAGTTTAAGAAGCGAATAAATTATATGCGTCTTTGCAGAAGAAAGTATAATGACAAGAACAAAAGTGACTTCAGGAAAAAGCTGTTAGAGACTGACTGGAGCTTTTATAGGTCTAGCAAAATTTATAACTTTTATAGGTCAATTGAAAGAAATGCATTCTTCATTCTTTAAGAGTGTACATTTAAAGTTACTGTTAAGAGGAATAGGAAATCTAAATGGATAACAAATGGAATAAGGACTGCCAGCAAAGTAAAACGTTTCCTTAACACCATAGATAAAACACATTGTGACAATTCAATTCTAGAATATCGAAACAAGTATAACAAAATGTATAGAAAAGTAATAAATTTTGCTAAAAGGAATGATGTCAGAAAACAAATACAAATGGCATCTGATTCTAGTAGGACGATATGGAAAATAGTAAATCGACAGCGCAATGTAACTAAAAACTTTGACAATGAACAAATTATACTTAAGATTGACAACACAGTTACTAATAATGCTTTAGATGTGGCTAATATATTTTCAAAAAGGTTCGACAACATTGTCCACCTAAAAGCTTGTGACCAAAAATTTGCAATGATATATCTGACTGAAAGTGTTAGCAGAGAAGATTCTAACATGAGTTTTGACGCAGTCACACCCTTAGAAATTTTCAAAATGGTTAAAAATATGCCAAATAATACCACTGCTGGTTATGACGAAATCCCCCTGACTATTATTAAAGATAATAATGAGTGCATTGAGGCAGGCCTATTCCCTGATCAGTTTAAAATCGCTCGTGTGCTTCCAATTTTTAAGAAAGGTTCAAAAACAGATCCTGCTAACTACAGACCGATTTCTATATTGCTTGTGTTATCAAAAATCTTTGAAAAAATAATGAAGAATAGGCTTATGAGGCACTTAAATTCTCACAGTATATTAAATGGTCAACAATTCGGATACCAAAAATCATTAGGTACCACCGATGCTATTAAGGCGCTAATTGATGAGGTTGTCTGTAATTTGAATGACAAGCGTAAAGTGGCAGGTATTTTTCTGGACCTTAGTTCTGCCTTTGATACCGTAGACCATGAAATTCTTCTGGCCAAATTGGAACATTATGGCATAAGGGAGAATGTGTTGAAGCTATTCGGATCTTATTTGCATAATAGACGTCAGTACATAGAGATTAAGTCGGTTGTGGATGGAGAAGAAAAATATTATAAATCTGACCTAGTCACTGTATCACGAGGTGTCCCTCAGGGCTCCGTTCTGGGGCCAATTTTCTTCATCCTATTCCTAAATGACTTGATTGAGTATATCAAAAAACGACTAACTGACACAACACTAATTATTTTTGCTGATGACACTAATGCAATAGTTTCTGCGGATAATATCATTAATTTAGAATCTAAGATTAATACTGCCTTGAAAGCCTTTGAAAACTGGTTTGGTACAAATAATTTAAAACTTAATGTAGATGAAACAAAATGTTTATTATTCAAGTCAACGGTACAAAATAATGCTAGCCTTAAGGTCGTATCTTGTGGTAACAATGTCGAAGTAGTAGATAATGTTAAATTCCTGGGTGTCTACATTGGCGCGTTATTAAACTGGAAAGTTGAGACATTGTCTGTAACGAAGTCTGTTAGCTCTGCGTGCTATGCACTCAGAAGCCTGAGAGATGAACTGACTTTAGCCCAACTTAGGACGGTATACTTTGCTTTGGTTGAGTCAAGGCTCAGATATAGTATTGAGTTTTGGGGCAACAGCTACAAGTACAACGTCGACTCGACATTTGTAATTCAAAAAAGAGCCTTAAGGACAATGCTCCGCATGAAACAGACAGAATCGTGCAGGGACCACTTCATCAGACTTAACATTTTGACAGTGCCATGTCTCTATATTCTAGTGTTGTTATCCAACTTTGTTAAGAATTTACACGAGACAGATGAGGAAAGGCAAGCTAGACAAAATACTCGTAGGAAAGACTTACCTTCCACAATCCAACCAAAATTGAACGTGGTTCATCACAGTCCCAGAGTTCAATCTGTCTTTTTATACAACAAGTTGCCAAATGAATTCAAAAGCATTAACAGCATAAACTTATTTAAAAACAAATTAAAAACATATTTATTGGGGAAGGGCTACTACAGTATCGATGAGTTCATTGATGACAAACGACAGCCGCGATTAAATGATTTGTGAATTGTTATTTGTGTTTATATAATTTTCTTGTATATTATTTTTTAATTTTGGTTAATGAATTTTTAATTTAAATGTAATGTTGCTGGTTATATAATTATTGTTACTGAATTACTGACATATGTATTTTTTTTTCTTCTGTATTTTTATTATTAATTATTGATACATTTTAAATGTGTAATGAATTTTAAATATGAATGTAATGTTTCTACTTTTTTATTATTATTGTTTCTATCATCACTAAAATGTTTCAACACAATGTATTTTGTTAAGAAATAAATGACTTATGACTTATGACTTATGGCCCAAGACTCCTATTCGGTGTCAGTGGGGACTGAAGGGTTCGGGAGTGCGACTCCTATTCGGAGTCAATGGGGAGTTACTGAAATTACTAACTTATGAAGTTGTATGCACACGAAGAGTTCCGTACCATATCGTTTTATTATTTTTTGTTGGTATAGCAGCAAAAGAAATACACAACCCATGATTATTTTAACTGTCTACCTATTACGGTTCATGAGATACAGCCCGCTGACAGACAGACGGACGGACGGGGAGCGGAGGCTTAGTAATAGGGTTCCGTTTGGCACCCTTCGGGCACGGAACCACGGAACATATATTAAATAATAGTTTTATTCAAAGATTACTTACTAACAATGTGTGTTGGTTATTGTTAGTATTCCCGCCATGTCCTAAATTTAATGGCGCTTGTGGCGCTTACACATCAATAGTGCCACTGCGATTCGAATTCACGACCAATGTAACGACTAAAACCATTGGGCCATTTCTCCTTTGTATTATATAAAGCTAAACCCGACCGATTAACATTTACGTACAACCCATCCAATTAAGACTGACGCCACGACCAGTCTAACACTTATCATAACAAGTTAAATAAAAGTCAACTGGTGTAATAACTGCTACGTAGGTCTTTAGTTTAGTGCAGGTCATGTCTGCCAATTAGCTTCGGTAACTAACAATTAATATGTACTTAGTGTGTTACCTCAGCTTAATTGCCCATAGTCAGTCATCATAAATTCATAACACATCACATAAGATTAATATCTTATGTGATGTGTTAAAGTTTTGAAAAGGCTGTTAATACAGCCTTTTCAAAACTTTGAATTGATTTGTTTTTTTTTTTAATGCTGATAGAATTATAACTGTAGTCTGGCCATAAATACTGTTACATAAAACCTTTTCTTTTTTCAACTGTTTAATTATTTTGAATTTGGAACGCGTTTTTTATGGTATAAACTTATTTTGATTTCCCGCCATTTCACATATTTTTTAAATTCTATATGTTTTTTAATTCGGAGCAAAGAATCCATAGTCTTTTTTCGTGTTTTTTATCAAATAACAATATGGAATGGGATGTTAAAGAAAATAGGATTGCAGTGATTGCCTTGCACAAAGTGGGTATGGAGCCGTCGCGTCGGTCATATTAAAGACACTTCAAAAGCTTGGTATCAGCCGTATGTTCATATATCGCACTATCGACAGATATACCAACACTTCCTCTGTTGAAAACCATAAAAAATTGGGGCGGCCGTGGTAAATAATAAAAAAAAAATATAAATGATATTTAGTTCATCAGATAAACTTCAGCAGTTAGTAGTATCATCAAATATTTACATTGCCGAAATAGACATACTTAATATATTAAACAAACAAACACTCAGACAAACTTACTGGGCTTACCTTGTTAATGTACCTACATACAAATAAAGCACCTTACATATAAATAATTAAATATAATTAATCATCAACCTTTCGTTTGAGAGGCGCTCATCAATCAATTTGTAATATTTACTCACTACGAATACGAAGTAATTGATACTTTTAGAATTATGTATGCAGACTGTTGAGACGGGCTAATAAGACATTTCCTGATAGATAACATGAAGTAAGAGATACTGTATTACCTATGTAAGTATAAGACGTCGGTCGCATGTGAAGAGCAGTTATAGAAACGGATGGACAGTTTGTTATTATGTCACGGCAGGATGCTGTTGAACATGTACTCTTGACATCGTGTCTCATCCGACTAAACATACCCACGAAAATAATTTTTATTTGAAATTAAATTAAATTATTTTGAAAATAAATCTGATATTTTACACGTATTTTTTTTAAACTAAATGGCGGCATTTCCTAGCTGAAGAAATGCCAAAACCAACTCTGAGGTCTCTTTAAAAGTCCTAATATTACATTAATAAGATTTTATGTGAGTCTAACAATGTAGGGCCGTGTATGGAAGGGCCTTTTGAAGAAAGATCCATTGCAGCTTTGAGTTGACCAGTCCCAAGACGGCATGCATGCATCAGTCATCGTGTAGCTCAACCCTATTTTATGGAGCTCAACGACCCGTCACACGACGCTACCAGATGTGTAGGACATTTGCATAGGCCACATAAAAAATATTTAAAACTGCCAGACAATTATAAAGTCGTATATTCTATCCAACCTAACCCATGGTACATTCACAGCTATAGCCTGTCACATAATGGAAAGAAATCACCTGTTGTAGTAATCCCATTTTAATAACAAGTACCTACTTCGGTCCTGTATATTTTTTCTCAGTGATGTGCTGGACTTTTGTTACTTCTTGCCTGGTTTAACCGTCCTTGAGAGGACCGACAAAATAAAAAGAGTAAAAAAACAACATTCACTGTAAATTTATTGGAGCAGCTCAATCCCAAGACTTTTTGTCCTCAATATAATCTTTAACAGTATAAAAGGCTTTCAGGCACAGTTTCTGTTTTATAAAACATTTGAATTTATTAAGGCTTACGAGTAGTTCTTGAATGTGGCTGGGATGTTTATTATAAAAACGTATACAGTGGCATCTAAACGAGCTGCCTATTTTTTTGAGTCAGTCATTATATTAATCTCTTTAAATTTGTCTCTGGGGGAGTAACTTTTTTTTTTTTGTGTTGGAATTCATCAAATAACTTGACTGGAGGGTGTGTCAGACTCTTGCTGACTAAAACCCGCCGTCGACGAATACAACGCGCCGTCGACCCGGGCACGGTCCTTACCGGACGGTGAGCTACCCATTGCTCACCTTCCACAAGCCCGCGCCTACGGTGGCCGGAAATCCGCCCGGGATTCCCGACGCCCAGGGCGTCTCCTAGGCTAGAGGCGAGAGGGCACGAAATTTGCCTTTCCCTCAACCGTCCCGCCTCCTCCTTCGCGACCATTACTGCTTCGCAGAAGGAGAAGACAGCTGCCCATGCCCTCTCGCTCCGTACCATGGCCTGAACCAGGGCCGGACGCGAGAGGTCTCTGCCGCCGATCGCCTCAACGAGGACACGGCGGTGCTCTGCCCAAGCCGGGCAGACCTCCACCGTATGATCCACCGTGTCCTCCGGGCGATGCACACAGTGGTGACACCCGGGCGTTTCTTCTCGCCTTATCCGACACCGGAACCTCCCGAAGCTGCCATGTCCGGTGAGGACCTGCGTCAGGGTGAGGATGCCGTGGCGCCTCTCTAGCCACTCCTCAAAGAGGGGACTTATCGCCGCAATAGGGTCTTACACCCATTTTTGAAAAGTGTCTTAATAAAATTATATAGTGCTATCATGTCCCAAAAAAATCACAAAATTCTTATTCAATCGATAAGTGCCATAAAAATGCAATTAAAATTTTACATTTTCATATTTCGCGCGTAGTCTTACGAAAACGCTGGACGCAGTGGACGCCATGTTGGTCTGTGGTCATGACGTCACTGGGCTATGAAAACAAATGCGCTGATCTTTTGTACCTATAATAATTGACACGTTTTTGTTAACATAGCCGTATGACGTAATAATATGGCGGCTAAACTATTTCATGGTGTTTTTTAGCAGATTAGAAAAACTGAAAACGTTGAATTGAATTTTAAAATTTATTTTGTTATTTTATGAACTAAAATTAACATTTGCCGACTCCTTTTTGCCTAAACTATCTTAATAATATATTTATAGATTTTTTCTCGTATATAGTAAAATACCCTATTGTGGCGTGCCCATGATCCGTATCTGGGACTTAATTTATAAATTGAACGGATTGCCCTTTTTTGTAAAACAAAAATTGTCTGAATATCGGCGGCATTACCCCATAACAGAATACCGTACGACATTACGCTATGAAAATAACTAAAGTATACTAAACGGGCTGTGTCTAAAATTCAAAATCCGTTAAAGCACGAATTTTTCTAACGGCGTATGCTGCAGAGCTAAGCTTTTTTGACAATTTATCTATATAGGCTGAAAGTAACTTAATTTCTTTTCCCTATAGTTTTCCCAATTACGAGTATTTATGGTCGATTTATTAATTCAGTGCAGTAATCTGACATGTGCTAGCTGTCACTTTGTGTAATAAAATGGTCATATTTATTATATTCTAGACTTTTACACTTATTATTATACATTTATTTTACACTTATATAAATAGATTAAACTAAACGATCACCATTACAATAAAATAATATGACCCTAATGTACCTTTTACATCGGATCATCTAATTCCCAAGATTCGAATTTCGAAATACAACGCAGTTTCTTTCTCTTCTGAACTATTCAAAAAAGTCATAAACCGCAGGAAAGTTCTGATATAATTATGAATAATAATAGAAGTGAAGCTTACTATTAAAGTTGCGCTGGACGTTAATAAGTACTTACCTATCGCCAGTAGGTACGTCATTGTTGAGGCTACCGAAGGCAGGGGTGCTTTTCTGTGAAAAGTGGGGTCATGCAAACAAATTTCACGAACCAAAACCTTAGACCAGGGATTCCCAAAGTGGTCCATATCGACCCCTTGGGGTCGAATTCAGTTTCCCAGGGGTTGACATAAACAAAAACTGATTTTGGGGTTCGACGAGGTCTAAAAATCGAGCTCTGTTAATTAACACAAGTTCTTATTTGAAACTTTCAAGATACTGTACAAGCTGTGTTACGTGTACCAACTTGTTATAAGAATGACTAATATTTTAGTAGGAAGTATCATTGTTGTACTTTAAAAAAACTCAACAAGTGTGCACAAATTCGTACAAAATGAAAAAAATTACTATGGGGGTCTGAGGTATCAGTTCATTTTGGAAAAGGGGTCTCTTCCCCAAATAGTTTGGGAATCCCGGCCTTAGACGAATCAAAGAAGTCCTCTTTCTTACAAAAAACACCAATCATCTCGTTAACCCAAAATAACTGTTTAAGTTTACTGATTGGATACTGCTGATAATCGTATTAAGCAACTTAAATACGCACTTACATCATGACATCCTATTGACACCCTATCGATGACTAATCCCTACCACCAAAACAACATGACCTACCCTTCCTCCCTTACACCGTTTAATTTATAAACAAAAAAGGGCATTTATACGGACATTGACAGGTCAACTAAAACTGGTTGTTTTTACTGCTATATGACATTTGACAAATGGTTGCGTTATGCCTTTCGCTTCACTATTGTTGTTGTGACCGGATTATTAAGAGTTAATAGGATATATCTTACAAACAAGATGGATTTGTGAAGTAATGGTATCCGTTTAGTTCACTCATTGATCAGTCTGAACTTTATAGACGGATATTTGAAAGTATCTTTAGAAGTTCTTAGTGACGATCTAAAAGTTTCCCTTTTTGCTGTGTAAGTCGACGTCTCAATCCATCATTAAAAGAAAAATTTGGATGTGATCATATTAATTATGTATCCCAAAATCCTAGATGAGGTCTCTATTCAAAGCAGAGATCGGGTATCTCTGCCTTTATATACACCATCTCATCTAGCTACCGTAAATTCTAAGATAGTCATATTTTAAGGTAACTCTTCCAAAAGCTCCAGTACCCTATAGCACTATCACACAATCAGCCTATAATGTTCCCACTGCTGGGACACAGGCCTCCGCTCTGTGAAAGGGAGTGGGCCGTAATCCACCACGCGGGCCCAGTGCGGGTTGGTAGATGTCACGTGTCTTCGAATTTTTGGTTCTAGGACATGCCGGTTTCCTCACGATGTTTTCCTTCACCATTTTGAGAGCAGTGGTGATGAAATAATTTACACAAAGTAAAGCGCCTGTCTGTGTTCGAACCTGTGCGCCAACACTGCTCTATAAAGCTGATTAATATGTTAACTTATTAATACATATTATGACAAGAATATCAAAGGCGTTTACTTATTCCTCAGTAAACTCTACAAGCCAACATAACATAGTGAAATCACGTACATGAAACAGCAATCCATCTTTCCGTTTAACTCGCAAAGGTAAATTGAGACGCACGGTTCTGTAATCTGCGCAGGCGACAGTTTACACACGTCTATCTCAATATTATGAGCCTATAGCCAATGTATCATTATCGTACGTAAATGGTATTAACCGGAATGCAACAAACTTGTATGACGCTTCTTGACTTGTGAGCTTAATAATAAATATGGCTTTATATAGACAAGCTTCGGTCATGTTATATCGTTAATTTTGTATCTAATAGTGTCTTAAGTTAGATTGAATCATCATTTATAAGTCTGGTATACCGTCCACTACTATGACCTCAAAATAAGCGAAACAATCAACGATTGCTTTACGCATATCGTTAGTAACTGAAACTGTTAATAATTAAACCTGTTTTGCTGTATTATCATACAATATCTTGTCCTTTTCGTCATTATCAATCAACTGCTGCACACTTTCTTACATTTAACGACATTCTTCCCTGGTATGCGCCATTTTTTTCAAGATTCTTCTGTCGACTCATCTTGAGAACCTTTCACCTGTACCATACAGGCTGTATGGTATCGATATCTTCATCATTATGGCAGAGCTCTTGTTCATGAGAGCATTACCTCTGTTCGCCGTCCAAGGCATGTTCTCACCGACCACGATGACCCCATTACCCTCCTCCAGGAAAGCAGTAGGGCCACGAGTACAGTGCACAAAACACACAGACCAACCTTCCGACCTCGCCGCCGAGGTCCCTCGCGAAGACCCCGACGTAATTGTCCCCCCGACCCTTGCTCGACGAAGTGCCAGCCCGCGCCGTAGCTGAGCCCTTAGGTTTAAATCACCCATATAATAATAATTATCCAGTTATGATCCAGTCTGTCTCATCTTGCTGTCCTCCCCCCAGCGACGCCCTAAGCAGAGATTCGCACCCCATAGGGGGTGCCCTTAGTGTACAGTCGCTTAGCAATGTAAGAAATTCGCCCCTGGCTGGAGGCTTTGAGTTCGCTTAAGGCAGCCACAGGATAGTCGAGTTAAGTAGTCACGGTCACGACCTCTCAAGGTCAACCACGAGATGAAATTATAAATTATATGGTTCGCCAGCTTTTCATTATGCACTTATTATTAAAACAGCTCACCATGCTTACCTACACTGCTAACAATACTAACAAGAGATGGATTGATATATAATACATAGAATCCATATCTAATGCAACCTCAAAACATGTCTTTGAAGTAAGATTTTTTACATTCTTAGGCCCATTTCTGTACAATAGATTAAATAGAAGACTTAGTATCTTATTAAATTACTTTAGCTGTAAAAAAATATATTCAAATATTTACTAACCATAGATTATGCACAGTTACTCATAGAAGATCTACTTGTTGTCTGCAAATCAAGGACGGTTATCGTTACAAAAAAATACCTGTAAAATTACCAAATCGTTTCGCTATGTTACGTTAAATAATGAACGTGAAAAAAAATTAAATCATATGAAAATTTATACGGTAAAAAATTATTTCCCAGAAATAAGACTGAAGAAAGTTTTGTTACCTCTAAAAAAACTTTCTACGTTTTAATTTAGTTTTTACTATATTTAATTGTCAATGCATTACAATAAGCATTTATGCACTTTCTACCCTGAAGCACAGGTTCAACCTAGTTCAGGCAAATAAGCAACTGTGCTCTATTTTTATTGTTAAGGTATTTATTGTACATGTGACCTTTTATAAATAAACGATTATTATTATTATATTATCATTAATATGAATTTCCTCATGACAAAATAATTAATTGTAGCTTTACCAAACCCACATTCAGCATTACATTAATAGGATACGAGAGGCCTACACAAGGCAGGTACGTCGTTAACAACGATAGGCTTAAGATAATTGATAACCAGCCCAAATTACATAAAACAGATTTACGCAACCCCTCTCTTCATTGTGCAAACTCTAGTATAATCAATCAACCATATAATCTTATCCGTGCTATGACAAAGATGGCGACGTAACCGCCATTCAGAACATATTGAAAACATTCTCTATTAATGACAAGTGCCCGATAAATGGCCATTACTATTTATCTACATATTACCGACATAGGTGATTGATATTTGCTTTGTTTAAGGGGAAGACTGATTATGATTTATAGACATTTTAATGTAGTAGGTACAGCACTGAAGTAAAATCAATGTTTCTGTTGCTCGTATACTGTCCAATTAAGTACACTAATTCTATTCATGTAAATTCCAAAAGTGCCTTGACCCCTAAGTTTAGAATAGGTATTAAAAGAACTAAGCAAAAAATTTGCAGAGGAGAAGTCATTTAATATATCGTTCAAAAGCACATCGTTAAGGCTCCCGCAGACAGAGGCGACGACGCGACTCTAGTAGAACAATTTCTATGAAGACTTAATGGAAATTGTTCTACCAAAGTCGCATCGTGCTGTCGTATTGCGCCTGTCTGCTGTCTGTGTGGAAAAGCGACTAACCAATGATTATATTTAGGACACGATTTGAAACAAAAAAATATAGGATATAATAGATTATTCAATGTGACGTCTTTACCTTACTACCTTACGAAACGACGACGACGACGACTAAAATTCATAACAGTATGGACAAGAGTATTCATTCAATGGTCTAGATTCTATGCACTATATTTGGAACGTAGAAGTTTACGGTAAAACCTTCCAAATATGCTTAGTCCCGTTGTTTTATATTATTTTCTATGGATTATCTAATATTAATACGGAGCGTCACGTGCCACCGAGGTGACTTTATAAGGCTGCTGGTAAACGGGCCACCCGCATTCAATGGTACAGTGAACGGTACGGGAACGATATTGCCATGATCGACAGGTTATGTTGTATATATACTTATATACATTCATACCTTCTTTTATATGTACATCTATGCATAGTATAAAACAAAGTCGCTTTTCGTGTCTGTCTGTGTGATCGTTTAGTTCTTTTAAACTACGCAATAACTTAAGGTGTGGTTTTCACCACCATTTTAAGCAATTTATTCTGGGAGGTTTTTGTGTACAATACATCCATATTAAACGTTAATATAGGTAATAAAGAAATCTCGATTTATTTCAAGCTGTAAAAAACATGCAAAGTAGGGGCAGGTCGCTAGTTATAAACTTATATTAAATAAATGAATCTGCTTACTTTCCTGCCTTCGCCTTACAATGGAAAAATTACTATAGGTATACCGATATTTGATTAGAACCATAGAGCTACCATTATCTGTGATTAGGACCCTACCATCACTATCATCCAAAGTTTTTTCCCTCCCTTGTGCTAATCTGCGGCCCGGGGTAATTACGTAACACACTATAATGAATGTTGTTGAACTGTCAACTGTCAAAATGACAGTTGACAGTTCAACAACATTCATTGCGTTATTTTCATTGTCGAGCAGACAAATTTTTCAAACATATGAAGCAATGGATGATTAATAGTGTGTTACGAAATTAGGGTGCTGGTCCAGGGCTTTCGGAAAAGCTTAATAACGTCGTCTATCAGTATCCATGTCTTGTGTGCGACGTGTGGTGGTATATGCCTACACTCCTAGACACGACTGTTACGAACTTCACTGATGAAGACACAAAAAGTACTTTCATGTAGGTACTGTAGAGGTTCTATGATAGATAATGCATCATCCTAGCCGCTAGTTGACACTGGCAACTTAATAAAAATAAATATTTAAAATTGGAAGATAGATTTGAAATGATGAATTGTCACAGAGACAGTCTTTAATGAACTCACAAACGAATGTGTATTGAATTTTAAAAGATAAATATATTAACAGTTATCAAAAAGGAATATTATTTATTAATGTAGTACGTCCCCCACACTACAGTACCTAAGTCATCGACACTTATCGACATTATGAGACATTAAGACTCCTGCATACTGAGGCGATATCGCGGGTGCGACAGGCAGCAATATGCCTGTCGAGCCCGCGACATCGCCCCAGTCTACAAGAGCCTTTAGCGTGTTCAGTAAAATAATCAGCAACAACTTTTGCGCTCCTACAAAACCTGTAACAAGAAAGCACTTGATCTTAAGCAATCTCAGAAGTTCGTATTTGTCTTTAGTAGATAAGATTATTACAGTTATTACAATCGATCGCCCCGTGGCCCCGTGGGTGTCAGAGTTATGTCAAAACTTCGCACACGCCATTGTGAGCACACTTTCATTTTTTATCTATTTGTTTTCGCATTTTCTCACACTGTGGCCTTTGACATCCTGATATATAATATGATACTGGTGTGAAGAAGAGACACTGATTTAATATTACTATTTAACATGTGGGAAAGCACTTTCGAAATAAGCTGCTCTAATCGCACTGTTAGAACCCATAATACATAGGCCGCTATAGAATATCTAGTCTTTTTAAAGTTAAGGCAGTTTCACACTATTTTTAAGTAAGACGACTGTTGTGAGATGAAAGAAATAACTGCAGGTTTGGTCAGGACCCCCAACTGCACAAAATATCTGAATATCTGAAACTAGAGCCATTCAGGACTATTAAATGTTTCTCAAATGCCAGGTAGTCTCATGTGGGGGAACCACATGAGACTACCTGGCATTTGAGAAACATTAAATTAAATTAAATGAAATTATTTATTTATTACAGACATAATTCTAGTCCATAGATTTACGAGTACACTAATACATTTAAATTATAAACTACTATGTATGTTATGTTTAAATATTCAACAACTCATTCAAAATATTATAAAAATGTCAGAATCGTATAAAAAATAAAGTGTCGAAATAAAATTTTCAAATTGTAAAATGATATAAAAATGTCAATATTAAAACATAAAAAATATTTAATTAAAGATCATGGTTAAAACACATCAGAAGAAACATACGACTAGGTGGTCGAGTAGACTATTCCTTTAATCATGAAGACCTTTACAAAACAAATCAGATTATAAACTTGAAATCAAATAAATGTCATCAATGATGTTCCACATAATCAAACAATTTTAATCCCATCTCTCGTCCTTGATAATACAAATGTCAGAAACCCAAGAATCCTTTAGAAACATTTAGTTATTATATCAACTGCCTATGGGAACGGATCTAATTTGACATTTTCTATATCAAATGAAGCTAAATCGGATTACTGAGAAGTTTATGATAGGTTACAGCGTTTACCTAGGAAATGTCAATGGTTTTGAGATTATTAACCTGAGCGACCTCAGAAAAACGTTTTATTATTCTGTTGAAAGATATCATTTCAGTAATATTGGGTTAAATTTGTGGGAATTCTGGCTATGATTGTTCAGGTATATTATGCCAATATTGGTCGTATGTATGCTGCCCGACATCTTCTGGGAAAAAGCATCCATTTGTTTCACATTTCTTGAAGTTCATTAAAATTGTACCATCGTAATGTGCTATCAATTATATATTTTATTTAACATTGATATAATACGGATACTAAGCAATATTATGGTTTATCTTCAGTGTATAGACTTTTACGGATTTCCTTACATAAATTAACACCCATAAGAATTCGATCCAATTCTTACGAAACGCAATTTCTCAACAGACGTGTTGTATAAACTTGTTCCATAAAACGCACTTGAAGTATTAGTCTTTCCTTATGGCATTTCTACTTGTATTCTTAATCTATCAATGTTAATTTAATTAAAATGTTTGGGTAATATATTGATACACGCCTTCGTACAAATTGCCTACTATTATGTACCTTCTAGGCTTTTATGAGCTAGAGTATGATTAAGACAAAGTGTAGAGCGAGCTTGGACAGTTTGATACGTTAAAGTCATCATCACCGTTCTCTTTGGAAGTCCTTATACCAATTTATTTGCGGTCGACGTGCAACGTGTCTAGATGCAAAACAATATGGTTGCCGGTTGCCTTTCTTTACCTACTGGAAGTCGCGATTCTGTTGGCCAGCCGAATACTTTGTTACATTTAGGTAGAGGTCAGTTGGAACCCCCTCTTTTTCTTCAACTCAGCCTATCGCAGTTCACTGTTGGACGTAGGCCTCTCCCAGGCTGCGCCACAACAACCTGTCCTCCGCCATCCGCATCCAGTCTGTCCCAGCCAGGTTTGTTAAAGTCGTCGGTCCATTTAGCTGGGGGCATTGCACTCTCCAATTCACGGTCTCCACTCCAGAACACGTCTGCTCCACCGCTCATCGGTCCTTCGACAAACATGTTTGTTTTCTTCAACACTTCCTTCCTTTCAGCACATCTCGTATGTAAGTATACCTAAGTATAAGCGCTCTATATCTCTTAGCTACTCAAATGAATTACAAATACTATTTAGTATCCACTGTTAACCTACCAATAAGTACTGTCTCCCGCCTTTTTTGTGTACTTTAAACTAGATGACGTGAATAGATTATGTAAGGAGTAAAGGCTCGTGCAGACTAGCTCGATATCGCTGGCGTGGCAAGCAGCAATATGCCTGTCGCGCCCAAATGGTGCGATCGCCCCAGTCTGCACGAGCCTCTACACAGTAGTACAAAGGAATTAATGTTAAGTCATGTTATTAAACGGATATCAGACGGATTTGTGAATTATGTTTGGCTTTTATTAGTTCGCAGTTTGATTGTGGGTTATGTCAGTATGATTATAGAGATGTGACCCAAATTGTTTGTGTAGAATTAATTGCTCTAACTATTATTGACTTGATAGGTATTGTGCTTTGCTAGTGCTTTTGTTGGATATTTTTTACACTAAATTATGTGCTTAATTTTTCGGGAATACTAGACATAAATACAAAAAAAAAATGTTTAATGTTTGACATTAATAGAGTAGTACCTTTCTTGCTCTGTTGATATTCGGGGGATCCCTCGCTCCTTTACTTAGTAATGATCGAAACTTTATTCTCGAGTGCTACCCCCATTTCTTACGAAGTTGACGAACTTTTCTACAGACTTACACATTAAACGAAGTTCAAACATTCGTAAATATTGTACTTATTACATAAGATCACAACTACGAACGTGGAAGTTCGTTCCACGTCGATGCCACCCTGAAATTTTACGGAATTTCTGCTGCAATTATACGGAAAAGTTTTCGGCTATGTGTAATACACTAATAAAAACTTTACCGACTTCCAAAAAACACTACAAAATGAAAAATATTTTTTTTATTATTTTTATTTTTCACTTTTTAGTGGGTCAGTTTGTAAATTATCTAAGTCAGCCTAATGTCAATTTAACTGCTCATCACCTTATACAAAATATTGCTTTTCCCGATGCAGGAGACGTTAATTGTTGAGGAGTTCTCTTGGCAAGAACCATCAGAACTGCCACTCACCATATGCATTGTGACGAGCATAAATGGCTTAGCAACTTAGAAGTACCTTATCGAATCACAACCTAGTTTTAGTCCTAGTTCCGGTGGCCATCTGTCTTCATCATCAGTTCCACTTCACCAAATGGTGCTTTCCGAGAGCAAATGCACAAGTTACTACAAAAAATACCCAAATCGCTATAGGTGTGCCCATAAAATTTGAGGATTTCCCTCGATTTCCATGAGATCCCCCTCTCATCAGATTATGACTTGGTGACAATGGGACCATCTCGGGAGCATACCCTCTAAACAAAAAAAGAATTTTCAAAATCGGTCTACAATAATTGACGGAGAAATCAGTGAACATACATTAATATATATACATCCGAATTGAGAACCTCCTCCTTTTAGAAAGTCGGTTAAAAACTGGGCAGGTCCACTCAATCTGTGTGGTTCTTTTCTGACACCAATCTATGTATATGGTCCTCAAATGATCTGACCAAGATTATGTCCGGATTTTTATATGTATACACATTGAGATTGATGAATTTTATATATTAGTTTTTTATCATGGTCTGGCTGGCAAGTTTGAGTAATTTATGCAGCCCACCCTAATGTCCTTTCTTTGGTATTATTCGTCGAACCGTTGAGCTCCTTAAGTTCTGAGTTGAGCTACACGACTACTGACAAATGCGTGCACTGACTGGACACGTAATCTGTGACCGTTTCAGACACCAATCTACATGTTTCACCTGATCTGATCAAGATTATATCTGGACTTTAAAAGAGACTGTGACCTCTGAGTTTGTTTCGGCGTTTCTTCTCAGAGTATTCAGATAGGAAACACGACCTCATCTAGTTTTTAAAATATGATGTTGTGACGTGTAAAAGTGTTTGTACAAACCTACTTAAAGAAATAAAATCGTTTATCATTTTATAAAAAATAACTTTCTCGTAAATAGAGACAGGTAATACTTGTACTACTACCCAGCACTGGACTGTAATAGGCAGATGATGATTAACTGAAACGAACCATAATCACATATTTTCATGTATACGTTGACTTATTTTATCATCTTGACATAGGTCGTCATCTTCGGAATTTATTCAATTACTTTATAATCGCTAGCAATAATTATTCGATTGAATTTCAGCTTACTTGTTATGCGATTACAAGAGAATCAATACGCCTCATGTGCTATTTTGGTCAGCTCCGGAAATCCGTGACCTAACATCGACAATACATGCCAAAAATCATTTTTAATCTAACACAACATACATATTGAGCGTACGCTGTGACATAACGGAGATTATCAAGCGCTACAATGTAATTAACTTTATGTACTACAATGATGTATTTAATTATTTAAATATTATTCGTTTGTTTGTTATGTAACGCTAGCTCCTAAGCTGTTACAATTTTAAAGCCTGGTTCTCTGTATAGAAAAACTAGTCGTTCTTATTCATAGTTGCACATCGCAGATATTGTTATATGGGATAGCCGGCTTAGAATTTTTTGTTTTCGGGGGAATCCTTCAAAAGGCACCCGGGCTTTGTGTATAAGACCGTGGAGCGTGGGATTTTTCTTACCCAGGGGGGAAATCCACCCCGGTGGTCAACATCTGCACATGGAAGGGCATCGTTACCTCTTGAAAGACCGTTCCGAAACCCACTCTATGCAATGCCTGTCCCCGAAATCTAACTGTGCAAGTGTGCAAGGCAGCACCAGTGTGCGCCGTCTTCCCTGAGGTCACTCAGTAGGAGCCGGCTTAGACCTACCAAAGCGTTAGTAAATACTAAAAAAAACAATTGTTTAATTATTCAAAGGATTGATGTTGGTTAAGCTGGTTTAATAAACAAAGTCAAAGCCAAATTAAAGTCAAATAATTTATTTCAAATAGGCACATAAAAGACACTTAAGAACGTCAAAATTTACAAAAATAAATAGATTTGAATCTAGTCGCCCCTTCCAAAAGGTACTTTCTTATGGAGAAGAATGGGCAAGAAACTCCACCGTTACTCTTTTAAAATGTTTTACAATATTGTGTATAAGTAGGTATATTAATTATATAATTATATGTGAAAATGATGCACCTAGAATAAAATTACTATACCACAATAGGTAAAAATAATTTAAAATGAAGCAATGACAGATAAATAATGTGATAGATACATGGTGCTATTTACAAACAACATTGTAAATGTATATGTTTTCCTAAAAAAAATAAAACAAAATGTAAAAAAATGCAAGCTATGTTTCATTTTTGGTTCCTGAAGAGTGACGTAGCAGTAAAATCAAGTTATAAGTAATCCATTTATTTTGACTTCTGCTCCAACCTCCAACTGGTTTCTTTTTCTGCTTTTCTGACGATGCATATCTCCGTTGCAACTTCATAGGGAACTTTAGGTTTATGTAATCTGTCGACATAATATTATAATTTTAAAATCAACAGGAATAGCCAATTCTGTGTCGACACCTGACACACTTTGCTAACAGAATAAACCTTCCTCATAACAATATCAATACGATTACCAAACTAAATCCTACCTCAGGGATGGTAAACCTATGGCACGACACAATTTTGAGCAATGCAGAAACAGACGTCAACCTAATTATATATATATTTATTATATATAAATAGCGCTTACTCACACTATTGCTGCTGTTACACGTTTAAGCTTCCTTAATTTTGTAAAATAATCTTAGCGGACGAATGGATGTCCCCTATAACACAGGATTTTACTAGCATCGGGGTCATTATTCACAAAAATTGAGCACAAATGTATTATCATAATCGTTATTATGATAATACATTTGTGCTCAATTTTTGTTTAAAAATAATAATTTATTTAGCAAAAAGAAGAAATGTTACGTTTAACATTTCTTCTTTTTGCTAAATAAATTATTATTTTTTTTAAGTTATGAAATGTGGGTGTACTACAGATACTCCACTGCGCAACCCTTCCTGGAAACAAGGCGTGATGCTATGTTATATATATCTTATTATACAGGGTGTTTGGTGCATCGTGTGCCAAATTGAAATGGTCGACTGAAGGGGTCATCCGCTAGCCTTTCAGACCCCTTAACACCCCTCATGCTCTGTGGATTTTTTTTTATCGACTTTTTATTGTTTTCCAAAAAAAAGACCCAAATTTTACATTCAAATACAGAATTAAAAAAATATATAAGGCGTAGACTCTGAATTTTAATTTTATTTCGATGTGTATTGTTTAAGAATACTTTTAAATACAAAATTAGTGATATTAGTCACCTAGTTTTTTTTTTAATTCACTCGCAAAGGTAAAACTTAAATTAAAGCTGTACATGTTACAGCTATTTACAAGGCTACAAAAAAAAAACCAAAAGCGACCGGGATCTTCCAACTCCCTCATTAATTCTCCAGTCTATCTTCTTTCTAATGATGTGCCACATGCCATAAAAGTATTTTAACAACTTTGTGAATTCGCTAGAATTGTGAATCAAGTCACATAAAACTACATTCCAAATTCTAATGAAAAAATATTTATTGCGGAACTGTTACTTGCGAAAGAGGTAAAATTTGTTTTCTCACTCTTTCACAGTAAAATCTATCTTCTATCTCTTTCTTGCATACCTTAAATCGGTTTGAACAAATCGCGCCGCCCGACCCGCCATTTTTTTAGTCGAGACATCACTGCCTCTGCTACCTAACGTGTGTGCTAGTTCACCATACTCCGCGATTCTTTTATTACTTTGTTATCGTTAAGTTTTGTTGGTTCTTGTTACATTTGTTTAATTTTTGTTGTTATTGTTAAACTTTGAGTTTTTTGTTATTGCAATGGCGACATTCTCTAACGAAGAATATGCGGACATCATGATGGCTTACAGAGCCGCTAATGGCGTCGCTCGTGCAGCGCAACGACTTTACCAGGAACGCTTTCCTGGTAGACGATTACCTGGCCGCAGAGTCTTCCAAGACACATACCGACGCATACGCGAGACTGGCAGTGTTACTTTTAATGAACCAAGGGGCCATATTGTGCGACATAATGTTGAAGTAGACGAGAGAATACTGGCACTTTTTGAGGAAGACCCTACAAGAAGCATTAGAAATGTGGCATCACATCTTGATATTTCAATATGGAAAGTGTGGAAAGTACTTCGTCAAAACAAAAAGCATCCATTCCACCACACTCCGGTGCAAGGTACGTAATTTTAAACTAACTTTAAACCCGTGCAAGCTTTGTTTGACCTTGCCTTTGTTTAGCAGGTAATGGGTATGGTATGGCGTCACTTCCAGGTAGTGAATCTATTAGCACGAACAGCGGGTCCTTTCTTGTGCAATTACTTATTGCCCAAGAGAAATTTAAAAGAGTTTTTTGTTTGTTGCAGGTCTTGAGGGTGGCGACTTTGAGAGACGAGTGGCTTTTTGTCGGTTTCTTTTACACACGGATGTGGATGATCCTGATTTTTTAAAAAGAATACTGTGGACGGATGAATCCAAATTTACCAAGGATGGGATCCTCAATTTACACAATTTGCACCACTGGACAACGAAAACGCAAAACCCACGTGTTAAAAGACAGAAATCTTCTCAAAGAAGGTTTAGTGTAAACGTTTGGGCAGGAGTGATTGGGAATCAGGTAATTGGACCGCATTACCTGCCCGATAATCTCAATGGCGAAGTCTACATGGAATTCCTACAAAATGACCTGCCCGAATTAGTGACCGATGTGCCCGTATTTAATGAACGTGTGCCCATTGTATTTCAAAATGACGGCTGTCCCGCGCATTGGCGATTGACTGTGAGGGAATATCTCGACAATGTGTTCCCCAATGCATGGATTGGACGCGATGGCCCTATTCCATGGCCACCACGTTCCCCAGATCTAACTCCGTTAAGGCTCCTACATACTGGCGCGACGCGACGCGACACAAGGACACCGCGTGTAGCGCTACAAGCGGTGCCTTTGTGTCGCGACGCGTCGCGCGACAAGTCGCGCCAGTATGTAGAAGCCTTTAGACTTTTATGTCTGGGGACGTGCCAAAGAGTTGGTATATGCCACGGAGGTTCCAACTAGGGAGGTATTAGTCCAACGCATAGAAGCGGCATTCAATACTATTAAGGAGGAAATACGACTTCGTACAACAACTGTTGAAATACGAAACAGGTGTCGGGCCTGCATTCGCAACAGAAGCCAACAATTTGAGCAAGATTTGTAACAATAATTAAATAAATGTTAAAAATGCAATTTTGTTTTTTTATTTCAAGTAAATCCCACGAAAGATACAGATATGAGACACGAATTTACCTAACCATAAGAATGAGATAGCAGATTTATAGGTTTAAGAGATTTTTTTTAAATCATAATTTTGAATATTAGCCTTAGGTGACTCGATTCACAATTCTAGCGAATTCACAAAGTTGTTAAAATACTTTTATGGCATGTGGCACATCATTAGAAAGAGGATATACTGGAGAATTAATGAGGGAGTTGGAAGATCCCGGTCGCTATTGATTTTTTTTTGTAGCCTTATAAACAGCTGTAACATGTACAGCTTTAATTTAAGTTTTACCTTTGCGAGTGAATTAAAAAAGAACTAGGTGACTAATATCACTAATTTTGTATTTAAAAGTATTCTTAAACAATACACATCGAAATAAAATTAAAATTCATGGTCTACGCCTTATATTTTTTTTTAATCTGTATTTGAATGTAAAATTTGGGTCTTTTTTTTGGAAAACAATAAAAAGTTGATAAAAAAAAATCCATAGAGCATGAGGGGTGTTAAAGGGTCTGAAAGGCTAGCGGATGACTCCTTCAGTCGACCATTTCAATTTGGCACACGATGCACCAAACACCCTGTATATTATATTATAATAGAAAGTGAGTTTGTTTGTTTGTTACGCTTTCACGCTACAACGGCTGAACGGATTTAGATGAAATTTGACACATGGGTAGACCATGACCTGGATTGGGACATAGAATACTTTTAATTCAGATATTCCCACGGGATCGAGAATTATGCGGGTGAAACCGCGGAGTGCAGCTATTAGTTTTACAATATTACTGATCTACGAGTATCATGCATTATAAATAATATACCTAACTAATAATCATTATTTACTTTACTAGTTTACTCGTGTTTCATTCATCCATTGGTCTGTCTACTAAACCATCCATAACAACGGATTTTTGTTTTAATTTGGGACAACTTGCACCTACCCAAAATATATTGATGTTGTTTTTTTTTTTATCTTTTCCCAGGTAAGTGTTGATGCAAAAAGGTTCACCATCCCTATCAGCCATTTAAACAGTACACATTGCTTGTAAATACGATATTAAATCGTGAGCTAGCTTCACCCCGCGGCGGCGCTTACATAAAACAATTGTTTGATCTTATGACGTGTATTGTGTCACGAAAGATGGCAAATTGTTATCGTTATAAATTGAAATTTGATTGAGATATTAAATTGTTTAATTCAGTGTTATCCGTACGAAAGGTTGCGACTATTTTTGATAGAGTTTAAAGGCGATGGATGTATGTAATATCATAAAGCATGGATATAATTAATAAATTACATAAAGCTCTTCACTATATTTCATTGACAGATTGGTAGCCAAAATCTTAGTGGAACCTTCAAAGAAGACAGACTCGCATAAGCGTGATACTTACTTATCAGTATCACGCTTATGCCGCCAGTGCTTAGAATAGAATTAATCTTTATTATGTACCTACTCACCATATAAATAGGGCCTTACAGTTACACCCATTTTTGAAGTGTCTTAATTAAATTCTATAGTGCTAATAAACCCCAAAAAGATCAGAAACTTTTTTCACGAAGGCCCAAACAGATTTTCTTGAAGGTATTTATTTAAGAGTCGGGTAATCGCCGTTGCCCTTGGCCATACAAATTCGCGTCGCGCTCATGCGCCGCCGCCGTTCAGTTTCATAGGAAATATTTACTTTAAGTCACAAAAACATGAATGTTTGAATAAATCACATATATATATAGAATAATAGCTACTAAAATAGTCGTTTCATACAAAAAAATCATGAAAATATCTGAAGTAAGTAGTTTGAAAGTTTTATTTGCATAATGAAATTACAAGATGATTATAATAATAATAATAATAATTAATGTAATTCAAGTAACAAGACTCAACGTGTTAGTAACAAAATACTTACAAACTATGTTAGCAAAACATTAACACAAACAATATGTGACATCACTGCTGCAAGGCGACAGGCCCAGCCGATACCCTGCAGCAGTGGTCCACAAACGCACAATCTAGCCTGCTTGCTACCATAGACAGGATGCTGTTGGTGCTGCCCCGCACCCTACTAACCAGGGATGCGTTACTAACATTAACTAAATTAAATGAATGAATGAATTTAATGAATGAGCAGTGGTGGCCCAGTGGTAACGGCCGCGACTTACGAGTTGTAGGTCCGTAGGTTCAAACCCAGACAGGCGCTTTACTTTGTGTAAATTATTTCACCACCACTGCTCTCAATACGGTGAAGGAAAACATCGTGAGGAAACCGGCATGTCCTAGGACCGAAGACATGTGACAAAAAATCGAAGACATGTGACATCTACCAACACGCACTGGGCCCGCGTGGTGGATTACGGCCCACTCCCTCTCATAGAGAGGACGCCTGTGTCCCAGCAGTGGGAACATTATAGGCTGATTATGTATGTGTTATGTAAATTAAATAAAAACTAAGTTAAACCTAAAAAAGGCCCTCGAGGCATTGTACCGACGATGCTGGCGGCATTTCCTCGCTGAATTGCAATGCTGATGCGTTGCGCGAGAAAGCCGCCAGCTTTTCGGTCACCAGTTACATCAACTAGACGTTTGAAAGTAATATCATTTTTTATGATTTTGGTAGACATTACTTCCTGAAATTATTTCATAAAGTATTTTACTACAATACTTAAATATTCACGTATAGAATTGATGTGTAAGCGTTCTACGAGTAGTGTAACATACCTACATTTTTTGCATTACTGAGTTGCATAAATGAAGACGTAATAACAGATTTAAAAGTCTCTTAAATCATATATCTGCGCCTTAAGCTTTCTTGTGTGCTTAAGACGCTGACAACACCTAAACCGCGGTCACTGTCAGATTGCATAGAAAAGAAAGAGAAGCGCGATGACTCAACGCTTGTAATTTATTGCAAAATATGAAGCAATTATCTATTTACTCAAAATTGAGTTGAGTAATCGAAAATAAAAAACAACCAAGTTCTGCATTCGAATAAGACGTTCTTGTTATTAATTAAATACGTAACGTATGTTGATATTTAATAGAATATTTTCGATTAGAACTCAAGTTAAGAGGTTAGTTTAACGTTAGTTTGTATCGAGAACTTTTTTCAAAACGTATTTTGGTAACAACCAAGTTCTGTAAAATATGTTCAAAATTAAAATATATTTTTTCCGCTACCACAAACTATACAGATTTGGCAATTTTTTTTCTAAAGAGAAGCCTATTTTGGACTTTTGGTCGTGTTGTGCACCTACTGGTACAGGTACTCGCAAATAAGCGGATGTAGATACAAACGAGGTCTAGAAAAGTTAAAAGGGCGAGTGGCCCACGACCGTTCAAAAAGTTTAATTTAGATTATCCTCGGTTTCACCTTCCATAACGATTTGGCATAGTTATTGAGATGCTGTTAAAATCAAGACTTTGAATGATAAGAAGGGTCGGTGTCGAAACGGCAGTGTATATGTGAATAATGGACAAGCACCTAGTTGAAATTCGTGTCGGATAATCTACAGTATCTTCATATTTAAGTGCGTTTGTTTTCCTTTTTATTGAGGTACATGGAACTACACAGAGGAGTTCGTGGCTAAATAATAACAGCCGTACAGACTGGTCGAACCATCAAGATAAGCTACGCTTGCCGGGATTGGTCCGCGGATGAGTGACCATCTTTACATACCAAGACTCCTCCGTGCCTCGGAAAGCACGTTAAGCCGTTGGTCCCGGCGGTCATTCATGGATCTTTGACAATCGTTAGGGGTCGTCAGAAGCCCAAGTCAGACAACCAGTCTTACTACGGGGTATCGTATTACCCAGTTACTGGGTTGTGGAGGTCAGATAGGCAGTCGCTCCATGTAAACTACTGTTATTCAGCTGCATCCGATTCTACTGGAAGCGAAGCCCCAACCCCCATAGCTGGGAAATGCTAGGCAGAAGATTTTTTTAAAACTACTCAGCTTATTGAACTTGGGAAAGAGAAAAAGCGTAGTTAGATGGTAGGTACACACGGCTCCATATCAAGCATACATTTCCATTATAAGCTGACCTCTCATTATACGGAAATCCTATACGATGCGAGATCAGCTTATACTGGACATGTATAGCTTGATATGTAGTCGTGTGTACCTATAGTTATTAGTAAAGTTATTCCATGTCTACCTACCACTCTCCATTATTTGAAGTTGTACTCCTAAACATTCTAATTCCAGCAACTATCAATTGTTGATGGTGATACTAATTATTATGATATCAATAGTTCCTTGAGATAGTTTTTTGTCAAAATTACACAGTGTCCTCATGTAATTACATTGTCAGATGTGCGTCGGCTTACCGTAGTTCGTAACATTATATTTTAGTCGCATTCATGGACAAAAAAGGAATAAAATTGTATTCGTCAGTCTCACTATTGTCCATTTATTATAACATTAGAAAAATAACAGTTGTCACCCGTTCGTTGATTCGATATAAACGTATAATAAACTCCGTTATTTTACGATAAATACAAAGCAATCTGTTTAATTACCATTTACATGAAAAAAATAACTCTAAAGTGCTGGGGGCAAGCACCGCCTCTTAAATCAATATTATATTAATATTGCTTCACAGTGGGAAAGAGATGGAGCTATAAACCCTGTCTAGTTCGTCTCATTCTCACACTGATGTAATATTAAAATAATACTGTTATAAGAGGCCGTAGTTGCCCCCCAGTAGTTTCAACAATATTACACAATAAAGGCTCGTGCAGGCAAGCAGACATTTTCATGAAGTTAGTGTCGCGTCGCGCCTGTCTGGCCCGCCTGGAGCTTTTAACATAATCAGCCTATAATGTTCCCACTGCTGGGACACAGGCTTCCTCTCTGTGAGAGGGAGGGGGCCGTAATCCACCACGCGGGCCCAGTGCGGGTTGGTAGATATTACATGTCTTCGAATTTTTGGTTCTAGGACATGGCGGTTTCCTCCCGATGTTTTCCTTCACCGTTTTGGAGCCTTTACTGTCGTTATTTTTCTAATCCTAACTATAATCAATGCGAAAGTGAGTTTCTTTGTTTATTTGTTTGTTTGTTTCCTAACTAATATTATAAATACGAAAGTGATGTTGTTTGTTTGTTACGCTTTCACGGCAAAACAGCTGAACGGATTTGGATGAAAGAGTCATGGCTACTTTTTATCCTGATATTCCCACGGGTTCGAGATTTATGTATGTGAAACCGCGGGGCGCAGCTAGTGCTATAATAAATGAAGTATAGATGAACCCATAAACAATAAAGCCCCCTACCACATTACCCCTACCAATTTAAATTCCAAAGTGCAAAAGTCTAATCAGCGGGCCTCCTTTTTTTTTGTTGTTTTGGGAAATCATCAAATAACTTCTCCCGCTCTGGGTGGAGCGGGAGAGTGTGTCGGACTCTTACTGGCTAAAATCCACCCGTATTCCTTCCGTTGCCTGTGTTCCCAGGGGCCTCGGTAACCCTTTTGTACCTTCCCGCGACCCCGGCAGGCATCGGCCCCAAAGGACACTTGTGCTGACGCCATCTCTTAAGCACTAAATCCGTAGTTTCGGCTGAAATTACGGGCGTTTCCTACTCCGTATCACCACCGTACATAAGATTACTTCGGAGCCCGAACTGAGAATGAATGACAACACGATTTGACATTTGTCCCTACTCGCGATGTGTTTGTGCCCGTTCGAAAAATTAACTTTGTAACTTGTTTTGACGGATCAACTAGTTTCGGACTACTTCGGACTTAGAGAGAGTCCCTCAGATGAAAACTGAAAGTGTAGACAACTCGTCGATGAACAAGCCTAGTGCAAATAAACTGTATGTTTTATTAGCCCGAGGACACACAGGCGAGTCTGTGGTACCACAACGACACTTAATAACACAGTGAGCAAACTACTTAAGAATTAGTTCTTACAGCTGTAATAATATGGTGGACATATTTCCTTGGTAAAGGCAAAGTTGTTTCCTTGTTGATCTGATAATGTCAGAGGAGACTGTTACAGGGTAAGAGTTCTTGAGACTTGGTAATAGGAGAAGTAACGCTTCGAAAGTTGTCATCCTATACCTATTTGAAAGCTAATCACAATGTTTACCAACAATTCATGTTCCTTTAATAGTTTAGGCTTAGGCCTCGGGTGTCTCGACCTAGTTGTTCGTTTTTATGCCTTAAGGCGCAGATATACGAGTTTAGTGACTTTTAAATCTGTTATTACGCCTATAAATAATGCAAGTAATTTATGCAAAACAAATGTGTTAAAATAGGACGCATTCACATCAATTGTATATGTGGATATTTAAGTATGGTAGTACAATACTTTATGAAATAAATTCAGGAAGTGATGTCTACCCTATGCATAAAAAACGATAATACTTTCAAACTACTTAAGATATTTTCATGATTTTTTTTTGTACGAACAGACTATTTTATTATTTATAATTATATCTATGATTTTTTTCAATTATCAATATTTTCGTTATTAAAAATACATATTCCCTATTAGATGAAACCGACCGGCGCGGCGGCGCGGCGGCGTAGCGGCGGCGGTGAGTGTGACGCGCATTTGTATGGCCAAGGTCGGCGATTACCCGACCCTTAATACTTTACCACTATAACATAAAAACAATAAAAGTCTGTTATTTTTCTGATACCTCGAATTAATACTTATTCGGTTATGCCTCATCTCAATTCTGCCAAGACGAAAAAGTAAGTAGGTATAATAGATCAAGCTGTAAATATTACATAAGAAAAATCATCATAAAATACCTCACATGTAACACAAACTACGAACAGTACCTAATTATCTCCAGGAAATGTTTCAACTTTTGCTCCCCAACTTCTTTTATTGATCCAATAATAGATTAGTTATGTACCTATACTAAAAATCAATTCGATACGTCTGACATACTCAACTTCCTTCCTATGAATATAAATCTTACTCAACTTCTTAACATAACGTAGAAGCAAGTGATTGATATAAAAAACACTTTTACTTTGTTTTTCTTGCCCATATGTGGGTAGATGTGAAGTACCTACTTGGTACTTTCGCTGAGGAATAAATTCGATAAACAATCGTCATCTGTCTTCGTTATAAGAAATCAATTCGCGCTGTGCTGTCAACAACCTTGGTGCAAAGATCAAGAAAAGGAAACAGAGTGGGTGTAGGATTTTTAGAAATCTATCAGAATACTCCACTTACACGTCCATCAAAGAAGAAAACTTTTATTGTTTTGTACTTTGATTATTTATATGCCTAGATAGAGTGTCGCGCTGCAAAATAACTAAAACATGCAGGCCATCTTTGTCATGCTGATGTGCGTGACAGCTTTGTCCTTCACTGGCGCTACGTCACTGTGCTGTCATTGTGTTACTATAGTGTGCGTGCATTTTGCGGCCAACAGTTGGCCGCAATTTTTTGTAGTATAAACAGTAAACTCTGTTTGCATTTAAAGTTGCAACAGTGCAACATAAACTAAAATAAGAAGTAGGTAACTAGACAGGGCCGGATTTGTAGATGTGGAGGCCCTGGGATAACCAAGAAGTGGAGGCCCCGAAAATTTTGTGGAACAGATGAAAAAAAACAATTTAAAAAAAGTAGCTTGTGGTAGTGGTTTTTTTTTCTGTGATGATTGTGAACTCCTTTTTCTTTGATGGACATTAAGGACATCCTTAATGTCCATCAAAGAAAATGTGTGAATTTTTTTCTTATCTAAAGTAATCTAATTGTGGAGGCCGCTTCTTTGTGGAGGCCCGGGGCCAGCGCCCCTGTTGCCCTGCCCTAAATCCGGTCCTGTAACTAGATAACTAAACCCGTTATGGCAAATACATAGTTCGTATTGAAAATATATAAAAAAGGTTTATTCGTTTCCTATGTTTTCGGCTGCGTATGCCATACCATTCTGATAATTACATGAATCTTTGCAAGAAATTTCATTTACAGCCACTTATAAATCGTCGTCGACTAGCAAATTGCACTTTTCTTTTAAAAATTATATCTAACGAGATTGACTGTTCTGATCTCCTGCATAAACTGCGTTTCAATGTCCCCCAGAGATCATTTAGATTTAATCCACCTATCTCCGTTCCTTTTTCTTCTTCTAACTACAGACACAACTCATACATAGTGCGAGCGAGTAAGGATTTTAATATCCTTTGTAAAGAGTTCTCATTTGACCCATTTTCCACCTATTCTGCACGCACTCAGCTGAACGCCGACTTTTTAAAAAATGCATAGTGCTTAATGTACCTTATTTATATTCTTTTCTACCGTGCTTGTTGTGATCCTACGTTTTCTACTAAATTATCTGTTTTTACCCGTGAGAACCTGTAATTGGTTCTGTGTAGCATATACAATTGTTATCCATTTGTTATAGCTGTTGGTTCTCCTATAAATAAATAAATAACTAAAAAGAAAAGATATGTATACCTGCTGTGTGTCTGCAGAGGGACGAGAAAACATCTAAATTGTACACTTTCATTATGGAATTCAAATATCGCAAAACAGGAATTGTAATGAACAGTCTCCTCTCCGATTAATTCCTCAATCTATGTCGATAACTTTTTCTGACCGCTATTACATAGAGGAACATAATTCGATAATGGCTCAGTAATTGTTAGAAACTGGACAGCCACTGCCGGCGTTCAGCTTCGTTTTGGACGTCTTTCTGAGTTGAGGAATGTGATGGCAATATGACCTCGTACTGGACAGGACAAAGTGGAGTAAACAGTTGGGGAAATATCCTGCAATCGATGTTTGACAATGACCTAATCATACTTGGTAAGTACCTAAACGAACCCAGGCAGGCGCTTTACTTTGTGTAAATTATTTCATCACCACTGCTCTCAAAACGGTGAAGGAAAACATCGTGAGGAAACCGGCATGTCCTAGAACCAAAAACTCGAAGATATGTGACATCTACCAACCCGCACTGGGCCCGCGTGGTGGATTACGGCCCACTCCCTCTCACAGAGAGGAGGCCTGTGTCCCAGCAGTGGGAACGTTATAGGCTGATTATCTAAGTACCTGAACGATGATGTTCTATTACAAGCAGTTAAATTTGCCAGACCGTGTAAAGTGGAGGATTATAACAGAAAGCTTATTATTAGGGATGGGTCGAACGTGGTTTGAACCGAATACGAACTTCGGCCGAACATTCCGTGAAAGAAAAAGTTCGGCGGACGTACGCACAGTTTTTTGCACTAATATTTTCATCGCCTCCTGGAAGCTCCGTCCATTCTGAGCGACTTTTCTCAGAGGCAGAAATATATGAACAAAAACGTAAAAGACTGCTGCCAGATAACGCAGAATCCTTGGTGTTCTTGCACTATAACCAGCCTACGGTAAATTTCAACTACCAGTAGGTAATAAGATTTCATTTAACACTTTTATAAAAAAGTAATTTTGGCGATAGTTATTTCAATGTTTAGACGTCGAATTTCTGGAAATATTTCTAATATATTATTTTGTTTTTAAAGAAGTAACACCTAATAAACAATAAATAAATGCTTATGATTTTATTTTTATTATTTCAGTCAAAACAGTTATTTTAATATTATCTTGTATCGATAGTTCGGCAGTTGAAACGAATTTCAGCCGAATGCCGAAGTTCGGTTAAACCGAGTGTGAAACGATTTTCAGCCCATCCCTACTTATTATAGAACGTGTCCATACTTGTTGTCAAAAAAATAATACACTATACTATACTATACTATACTATACTATACTATACTATAAGTACTATACTATACTATACTATACTATACTAACTATCGTTTGACAGTTAGTATGGTATAATGTATTATTTTTCTCCAAATACATCATTCTTTGAGTTTTTCATTAACTTATCCCAAGCCGAGCTACCCGCCAGACCTTGATAATAGCCAGAATTCTAGAAAAATACCGCATCCCATCCATTCCGTATCCATTTCTAACGTGACTTCTACGACTAAATGGGTACGTTACATACGCTCTATCATCTAGCTTTAAACTTTCTTATAAATCTATCCACCAATTGCGACACTCCTAATCAAGGAGCGTCAGCAAGTCAGCAGTAGTTACAGTTTTCACTTACACAAGTACCGCCCAATTATCTATCTACATATTGAGCATCCGATCAATCTATCATTATAATTTATACTTCTAACGATGGATCAATTTACTGTATCGAATGTATGTGCGTACGCAAGTGAATTACTTTTACTTTCCAACTTTTTAACTATTTCTTTACGCAAATTGCGTTGTTATTCGTCTGAATGGGTGAAAATTTATTTTGTTTTAATTGAATTGATATTTTAATGGGATTTGCAGATGATTTTTGTTGTGATTTATTGTATTTTGATTACGAAACCTTGCTTTCGTAACTTAGAATTCCATAGTGCAATCGGAAGTCTACATTCCAGAGTAATTGACTCAACGTAATGTTATTATGAAATACTATGTTAGATAAGGATGTAACCTTATTCTCGTGAACTACCAATCAACAGTTAATTTTAATTATATCTTGTTCAAACACGGGCCAGTCGATCTATCAGCTCCTGTATTCAATTTCCGATGTGAGGCTTCAACATTAAAATGATAGATTAGTCGTTACCTAACAATGTTAGAGAACCAAATATTGGGCGCCATCTTGAATTATCTGTCACGATAATGTCAGTGATAAATTCGACCAAAGATGTAGAAGATTGGCAATCAAAGTAGTGCCGTGACTTATGCCACACCTGAGTGCGTTACGATGCGATGGTCAGCTTTCAATACTCTCTGACACTTTAACATTGATGTGTGAAAGCTTGCCCAGCTAATGGTAAAACACGCCCAAACGATGTTCTAACACCTACGCTTGTTGAATAGTGAATAACAAAAATGATACCCTATAGCTAATCATGCAGATGTAAATGTTAGTCTAATTAGATAGCTTTTAGATGGAAGACGATTTTAAGAAGTGCTAACAAGAATCGTCGAAATTAAAATAATCTTAATTGACTGGTAAAACCGACATCGAATCAAAGATTTGTAAATAAAGCTTTGAAAAAGCATTAACATTGGAAATCACTGCTCGATAGCAGCCAATTTGGGTAGACTTCGCAGATGACTTTCTTTTGTTATTAAATGAGTCTAGTATTTACAAAATCAAAATCAAAAGTCATTTATTCAAACTAGGCTGAGGATCAGCACTTTTCGAACGTCGAAATTACATAAGACAGTCCCCCAAAACGCCCACCCTTCGCCACTTCCTAGTGCTTTAGCTGGGAAGAAGAAGTGGCCAACAAACTCCCCAGCAGCACTGCTGTCTGTTCAGTTAGAGAAAAAAAAAATGGATTCTATACAATAGTATGCAAAACAATTTACACCATGTGAAACACAAAACATTAAATTATTAGCCATATGTCAGCTAGCACACCACTATACCAACAAAAAAAAGAAAA
Organism: Atethmia centrago; assembly: GCA_905333075.3. Lineage (NCBI taxonomy): Eukaryota > Metazoa > Arthropoda > Insecta > Lepidoptera > Noctuidae > Atethmia > Atethmia centrago. The sequence goes on from HG995374.1 coordinate 7,056,228, forward strand.
GAAAAAGACCGAAAACTATTCTCGAGCAGAGATAAAAACGTAAACAGAACTTAAAACCTAAATAAAAGCCTCCAAGTACAAAGGGCGTGCCGGCTTACATATATCTACAGCCATAACAGTCACAAATGATGAACTAGGACCATCAAAGTAAAATAAATAAACAGTTAATTACTAATAACAAAACAAACCAAGGGTCAGCAAGACGACCAGTCACCACAAGCAGCACCCGTTCACGAGCATAACGCAAAAATCAGCCATTACCCCCTCGCCATATTTGAGGGAAGGAGGCAACCCGACCCCCGACGCTACCGCAAGCAGTGACATCTAAGGGAGCATGACGAACTTGCTGCCGGTTGTAAGAATAATATAATCAGTTATCGAGGTCGCTAGCTAACCACATATTGCAATACAACTCAACAAAAACATTGTAATGAGAAGATTATGTCAATACTACAACATTGAATACTGTTGTTTCTCATTTTGCTCCAGTCTATAACCGTTGAACGGTAGGTACCAGGTACACACCTGGTACCGACCGTTCAACTATTATATTTTCGTCATGCGTATACCTTTAGCAACAGCTTTGAGTGCGAATTGCGAACCCAAGTACCTACGTCTGTAAGGGCACGGGTTAAGAGTAGCACTTAAACACTTCTGGCACAACTCAACGACTCTGGTATTGCATGGAATATTGCTTGTGAGTTGCGATAGATACACACAAACATTCCATGTGTGACTTCATGTCTTTCACGATTTTTAGCATTCAAAGTCAAGAATGTGGAAATAAGTACATAACTATATTAAACCCAAACTTAAATGTGTAGCAATACGTAATTTATTTTTTCTTATTTCTACAGAGGGTCTCACCAAAGCTTTAGTGATGTGGGGACATCGCATTTATCGAGCGCATATCCGACCTGTGCAACACGCGGACACGCACTGGAGTTATGGAGAATGAGACTATGACGACAACTTCGATACCACAGAAAACGTCAAACGGAAAATAGTCAATAGGATTGATTTAATTTGAGAGAATTTTGTATAAAATATAATGGTTAAACCATTTTCTTTCATTCGCAAATCGTTAATTTACTGAACACATAACAATAAGTACGTACCCATAGAGATCTATAGACCCCAGTTTCTCCACTAGTGTAACAGAGGGACTACTATAAAAAAACCGGCCAAGTGCGTTTCGAACTAAACACAATGAAGGATTTCGTAGTTGGAATGAATTTATCCCAAAAACAAACTTTTAAAAAACATGTTCTCCGATACATCAGATCCACGGCGTCCTCACCTTCCACCTGACGCAGGTCCTCACCGGATACGGAAGTTTCGGGAGGTTCCTGTGTCAGATAAGGCGAGAGGAAACGCCCGGGTGTCACTGTGTGGATTGCCCGGAGGACACGGTGGACGGCGGAGGTCTGCCCGGGTAGGGCAGAGCACCGCTGTGTCCTCGTGGAGGCGATCGGTGGCAGAGATCTCTCGCGTCCGACCCTGGTTCAGGCCATGGTACCCTCACCTCATGGTCACCTCCTTCTGCGAAGCAGTAATGCTTGCGAAGGAGTTGGCGGAACGGTTGAGGGAAAGGCAAATGTCGCGCCCTCTCGCCTTTAGCCGTCGCAGGAGACGGCCTGGGCGTCGCGAATCCAGGGCGGATTTGCAGCCACCGAAGGCGCGGGCTTGCGGACGGTGAGCAATGGGTAGCTCGCCGACCTTGTATGATGCACCCTTTCATCAATATATACATATAATAATACCAGCGTATAATTGTCTCACTGCAGGGCAAATAAATACCTCTACTCATACAGATACAATACTCAACATTGATCACCTCGCTTGCTCAAGCATTATACTATTAAATTATAATAAAATAATCAGTAGGTAGATACAATTATTGACAATCAAGAACTAGTTCTTCAGTGTGCTAATCAGATGACAACATCACGATAAACTCTCCATTATTACGAGTGACATGATTGATATACAATGGAGTTATGAACATTCTCATTAGAATATTTAGAGCGGAATTCGAGACAATCAGCTCAATGAAATTTAAGAACTCTTTATACACAACCTACATGTCACATACGCAATGCTCATCATGACATCTCCGGGTACAGCCCAGTTCAAACTTTATGGCGACTCGGAACATGAGGCGAGTCATTGCGCAGTAACAAATTCACGTGTCAGCGGGGATGAGGGGTGCGGCACTGCGCAGCGAGTAGCGCTCTTCAGAGCCGCCATCAAGTTTGAATCGAGTTCTACCTATACTATCAAATTTACTATGTGTGGTCTACATTTTACAAAAACAAAAGCAAATTCAATACAACCTCCCCACACATTCCTAAACAAGAGAGTCTTAAGACAAATAAAAATCTAAAGCTTGCTTTAACTTATTCACGGCTACACAAATAATTCCTGAATGTGGTCTAGACTTCAGAAACCAACAGACAGAAAGTGGTCCCATTCCCTTAATCACACACAAAACTAAATTTAAGTTCAGTGCATCTTTTTCTTTCTATTTCATTAAGAAAAGGCCAGAAGATACATTTCAGTTTAGTCCTGTCAAATTAATCAGCGCGGCAGCGCTTGACGTAAATTGACGTATTTTTAACAATGCAAGTTTTTAATCACGTCTAAACTTGTACGGAGTAGTGACAGGCGCTGATTAATTTGACAGGACTAAACTTTAAATTTATCTTCTGTCCACTTCTTAATGAAATAGAAAGAAAAAGATGCACTGAACTTAAATTTAGTTTAGTTTGTGAACAAGGGAATCGGTACCAGTATATCACCAGAAACAATAAAAACATAGCACAAACTATTCGGAACTAAAAATAAAAAGTGAAAACAGCCCGAGACAAAGTTTTTTTCTTATAGAACTAACAATTAACGGTATGGGAACGCCATTGCATCAGCGGAAAGGAAATGTGAATGAAACTTAATACGAGGCCGAGATATGATCTGCACGAGATAACGAGGTTATGTCACGATATTTGCTGGTAACACGATTAAGTAATTACGATTATCAATTATTCTTTTTCGTTTTGGATTAAATGAAGCTTGAAATTCGAACTCAGTTAGATGGCTAGACTTTGCTGCAATGATGAAAAACAAATGAACATCGTCAAATACAGGGGAATTCGTATTGAATAGGGTATTTTACTATATACGAGAAAAAATCTATAAATTGATTATTGAGATAATTCAGGTAATAGGAGTCGGAAAATGCTTACTTTTAGTTCATAAAATAACAATTCTAATCTGTTAAAAAATACCATGGAATAGTAGCCGCCATGTTATTACGTCATACCGCTGTGTAAACTAAAACGTGTCAACTGTCAACTGATAGTTTGATAATAGATCAGCGCATTTGTTTACATAGCCAAGTAACGTCATGACCACAGAGCAACATGGCGTCCACTGCGTTCAGCGTTTTCGTCAATCTACGCGCGAAATTTGAAAATGTAAAATTTAAATGCATTTTTATGGCACTTATCGATTGAATAAAAACGTTTGTGATTTTTTTGGGGCATATTAGCACTATAGAATTTAATTAAGACACTTTTCAAAAATGGGTGTAAGACCCTATTAACAAAATTGCTGTTCTCCATTAGAACAGTTTATTTTTAAAACAGCTTATGAAACCGTGAATAAAGGAATAAAGGTTGCAGTGGCGGCCTAGTGCGAACGGCCGCGTCTTACGAGTTGTAGGCCGTAGGTTCGAACCTAGACAAGCGCTTTACTTTGTGTAAATTATTTCATCACCACTGCTCTCAAAACGGAAAAGGGAAATATCGTGAGGAAACCGGCATGACCTAGAACCAATAATTCGAAGACATGTGACATCTACCAAACTGCACTGGGCCCGCGTGGTGGATTTCAGTCCACTTCCTCTCACAGAGAGGAGGCCTGTGTCCCAGCAGTGGGAACATTAAAGGCTGATTATTATGCAAATAAAAAAACACATAAGGCATTTTCTTCCGAGAAATAAATATTGTAGAAAAAATGGCCCATTGATCCATTAATGGATGCGTAACACTTGTGAAGTGTTACCTGTTAGATAGAGCAAAACAGTGGATGTAATATTTTGGATTGTATTACTCCATTCTCTTGCATATTATATTCGAGAATAGCTGATATATTGGTTGAAAGATTATCTTGTCACTGGTTGCTGCTGGTAATAGTAATGCTGCTGACTGGACACCGGACGGTGATAGATAAGTACTTCTTCACTTGTAGCACAGCTCTTCTAAATGATAAGAAACACATTTTTCTCGCAGCATTTTCAAGCAACAATTTTCCAAGTCATTTACCTGGGAAAATTTTATTAGTCGTTACATACACCTGTAAACATGGCATGGGCATGTGATGCGGACGAATGAGGGAAATGTCGCCAGGAAAGTTTTGAATATGCATGTGGATGGCTATACGAGTAGAGGAAGACCAAAGAAACGATGGGTGGACTGTGTGAAAGATGATATGGCTGGGAAGGGGATGACTACCGAGATGACGACTAATACAAAAATATGGAAGAAAAAGTCATGTTGCGCCGACCACAAATAAGTTGGGATATCGGTACAGGAGAATGATAATACACTTATAAAGCATAAATACAGTTCCTATTGAGAATAGGTGGCCCACAAAAGATTTGTTATCGAACATTATTCGATTATTGTTTGAAAGGAAAAATTAAATCTGTTACTTTCATTAAACAATGTCCTCATGTACTTGTACAGGTATTTCATTCGATTTAAACAATGAAACATGATACCTCATGCCAAGAGGTCTTGTCAAACGTGGCCATAGTTGACCCATTGCGAAAAAAAAACTCATTTATTTGCATAAGGCAGGGTTTACAAACATGTGGTTGACGGTCAAATTATGCTTATTTATAACCAATGTAATACATATATTTCTCAGGAGTCAAGATTACAAATCTATTCTTCCTGTACCTAAGCAATTTTATTCATCTTGTGTAGACCTTTTCCAGTGCAACTAATTAAAACTATATTTTCCACAAAGTTATTACAAAATCTGTGGTGCACATTGCTAGTCCAAGGAAACTGAAATGCTCAAATGGGCACCACGAAACTAATCACAAAGACAGTTCAACCTTAACCGTTGATTTATTGACACATAATTATATCTTAATTACCAATACCGTCAGATGAATGAATCACAATCATAAATCTATTCTAAATAACCCCAAGTCTCATATAACCTATTGTGCATTACAGTCGTTAAAACGTTCACCATTCCTGACAATAAGCTTCATAAGCTCCATAACAATCATTAGCCATTTTCTCATCAGTTATGTTATGAGTGAACGTGTCATAACAGTTCGTTCCCACGAATAAATCATTCGTTCAATTTGACCGTCGCGAACGATATAGTTATTAAAATGTACTTTTAGTTGAACAAATATAGTTTGAAGTGTATTGATGACAGTGAGACCGCGATTGGATGTGTCAAGGATCGTGAGGTTATTTTCACAATGGACAGACGTTGGGTACACACTGGGTTCAATACTTTCTTTTCCTTTATTAGTCGGTGAAACTTTATTCATTTTACAATCTAGCCTTAAAAAGGGGATTCCATTGGCCACATTGTTAAAATCTTCGGATAAAAAACGCGGGAAAATAATGATTGATTAATTTGCGCACGGTGTAAAAATGGACTACCTTATATCACGGAGAAGCGTAGCTAATCTGTACTCAAGAATCCCGTATATTGAAAAAGGTCACGGTCAAGGTTAATTAGAGGTCATCCTTTAATCTGTACTCAAGAATCCCAGAGGGGTTTGTCACAAGGGGGGGATTAAAATTTCATTATTTTTGACCTAGGACGTCTAGTTCTAGAGATATTTGCTAAAAACTCAAAAAGGGGATTCCATTGGCCACATTGTCAAAAACTTCGGTTAAAAGACGCGGGAAAATAATGATAGATTCATTTGCGCACGGTGTAAAAATGGACTACCTAAGTCACGGAGAAGCGTGGCTGATCTGTACTCAAGAATCCCGTATTTTGAAAAAGGTCACTGTCAAGGCTAATTAGCGGTCATCTTATTAAGTCATTAAGTCATTTTAATGTAACTTAAACTGCTGAGTAACTTTATTAATTTAAGAAATCACACAATATATGTTAACACTTTGACAGCCGGCCGGTTTTTAGCACGCATTCTCTTGTATGACGGGCATTTTTAAGATACAGTAAGATTAAAAAAAAAAAATAACTGTAAGTGCTTTAAGCATATTTTTTCATTATTTCTCGTATGTATTAACTAAACTATATGAAAATTGATCACGTATTCCGTACGTAATCGGCGTCCTGTGGAATGAGCGGCATCACGTATTGACTACGTGATTGGCTGTCAAAGTGTTAAGAAAAAACACTTGATTCACGTGTTCTTTACAAAAGTCAGCACTTGCACTGAGTTCGATAGTGATACTTGTAAATATTGTTTGAAGTCTATATGAAAAGGCACATGAAATCACCAAGCTTGGTAGACAAATTGACGACGGCAATTTGCTTTAGTAAGAACAGGAGGATGCCATGTTTTGCCTCCTATTGACACAATCCTTTAACATTACAACAGAGAAATGGATAAACTACTTTTTAAGAAATGGATAAACTGCTTTTTTTATGAAATGGATAAACTAGGTACCTTTTACACTAGGTAACTTTTTATGCTATTTTCAGATAAATTTAATAAGTAGCAGTTTTACATCGCGAAATTCCGGTATATACACAAAGAAAACAAAAATAGAAACTATCAACATTGACCACCACTAAAATAATGCACTAATCTAAAAATCTAGGATTTTATTGTTTTACCGTTGCCCAGACATTCATTGTGTTCCTAGCATTTATATTAGTACTGAGATCGTAAATGGTAATAATGACAGAAACCAGGGCGACCAATTCTATCCAATCATATTCCACATGGCTGTGAACCCGTTACGTCGCATGAGCATTGTCTATTTAAAATCGATGCAGGCTACAGCTTTATTAATTTATGACCAAAGGATATTGCAAACGACGTAGTGTTCATCTAAATGTAATAAACGTCGATGTGGTGATAGTTTTGAACTTAATTTCGGTTTATTTTCTATTCGATTACGATTTAGAGCCATCTTTAATCAATATGTCAACGTTCTCTTCCATAGATATTTGGTTTTTAGGTCATGTCAGTGCACTGAAAAATGCAGAAAAAGCTCAAGCGATGTAAAGGAGTATAATTGGTTTACTTTAAATTATTTGGTTTTAAATGAGCATAAGATTCGAGTTACCGAATGCAGTTTGTTATAAGTAGTGAACGTCACGTTGTATTGCATAAGGTGATCTAGAATTCGTCTAAAAGACGGTTTTCCTGGGGATCACGCTTGATTCAAAAATACAGTGGGGTTTTCACTTATCATCACTTGCAGGGAGGCTAAGTCCAGTCGCTTACGCTGTTTGGAAAATCCGTCAATTAACAGACGTGGATACCGGGAGACTGGTCTATTTTAGTTACTTTCATAGCATCATGTCTTACGGTATTTTGCTGTGGAGACCGACTGCAGAATAGATTCTATCTTTATTCTGCATAAGAAGGCTGTCAGAGCCATCTACTACCTCCGCAGACGCGAATATCTAAGGGAACTTTTAAAAAAATTAACATCATGACAGTACCTATAAATGTTTAATAATAACTATTGAACTTAATTTTAGATACATATTACTATTTTGTCACCTTTTGATGCATAACACTTGCTCAATTGTAAGCTAAACGGAAGAAGTCACTGGCTCCTGAAATACAGGTACTCTAACCTAGCTCTGGATCCAGGGTCTCACATTTTTCTGTAACGTGTTTTTATGCCAATAAAGATTTATTATTATTATAGCACCTTGTCAATATATATGCGAAAACATTATGAATGATCGAAAAAAAATTGCATCTTTATACTAAGATGACAGGCAGTATTTTAACACTAGAAATAGGAACAAATTAGATCAACCACGTTTCAGATTATCTAAAGTACGGATTCTATTTTGGGGTACTGTGTAAAATGTTATAATAAAAATACCGGCCAACTGCGTGTCGGACCACGCATGTTTTCATGATGTATGTTGACTTGAAAGAGCGTGGCTGTTGATAGTATGTCATGCTCACTTAAATCTAACGCGTGTGTTGGATCATTCGATCCTACAAAATGGTTGAGCTGGATGGTGCTGATCCACGCGTCATGTTCGTGAACGGGTGCCGTTGGTTGATACTCCGGTTATCTCTTCACTGCCAGGGCTTATTTTTAATCGTTTATCTGAATTGTTTCTTTATTTTATTTTTTACATTGTTCTCACATATAGAAGCAACAAGAATAATGTACCCAGGATTTTGTAATAAGTATCTTGATTTAAAAGAGTGTTCTTGGAGTTTCTTGCCCGTCCTTCTGCCCGTTTTGGAACGGGCCTAGCTTCAACTTTATGACTAACTGACCGACTATTTGACTATTCAAAAGTGCCTGTAAATAGTTTAATTTAAACAAATGCTTTGAGTTGAGTTGACTCTAGGAATTCGTCGATTCGTCAGTATTCATGTAAATAAAGTTAACAATGTAAATCATTCATTATTTGAATAACCAATCTATTTAAGATTTAAGGTTATTCAAATAATGAATGATTTAGGAATGACTACAAGCAGATTAGCAGCTAAATCCTTTGCAATATCTTTGGAGAGATAACTAATGTGGAACATAACAACATAATCATGAGAGGTGGACACGGTATTCATACACTTTCTTCTGTACGTATACCTACTTCTCAAAGTACCTATCCGCATATACATAATCAGCCTATAATGTTCCCACTGCTGGGACACAGGCCTCCTCTCTGTGAGAGGGAGTGGGCCGTAATCCACCACGCGGGCCCAGTGCGGGTTGGTAGATGTCACATGTCCTCGTATTTTTGGTCCTAGGTCATGCCGCTTTCCTCACGATGTTTTCCTTCACCGTTAAGAGAAGTGGTGATGAAATAATTTACACAGAGTAAAGCGCCTGTCTGGGTTCGAACCTACGACTTACAACTCGTAATTCGCGGCCGTTACCACTGGGCAACCACTGCTCTCCGCATATACTCACCTCCATTACCCATAAATGCTCTCAGTGTACAATGAACTTAATTTGTACGTGTCGTGTGTTATATAACAGACATTGTGTCAGTCACAATCTTGTAATTAATCTGCGCGGTCCAGAAATGGACCCACATGCCGATGTCTGCAATCTTCAACAATATTAAACAGTTCCGTGTCTGACTGACTGATTGACAATTGTCAGGCTAAACACTAAATATCCTATCCTAATCCTAACTAAAATTATAAATGCGAAAGTAAGTTTTTTTGTTCGTTTGTTATGCTTTCACGCTAAAGACGGGTGAACGGATTTGGATGAAATTTGGCACATGAATAGACCATGACTTGGATTGGAACATAAGATACTTTTCATCCCTTTTCCCACGGGATCGAGACTTGAGACACGCGGGTGAAACCGTGGGGCGCAGCTAGCACAAACATAAAAGAAAGATTAGGTATGTTGCTTATTGTTACTACTTCTTCACCTTGGCGTGTCGATGGCAATCTTAATTGACCCGGCTTAGATCTGGCTACGAGTTTTGCGCCTTCAGTAGTGTCAATCAGTTTCTGTAACGTGCAGACAACAGGACACGGTATTATTTGTCCTATAGTTGGTGGGACAGCGCCACATTTTCACTCCAAGGTGGAGTTATCTATGAATCTCCACCTGAGCAGGTTTTCCGTGCTCCAGCCAACCTGGATGACAACCTGGAGATTTTCTCATCTCTAACCCTGGGCGGGTTTGACGGGACGTTGAAGATTGTAAGTTTATGAACAAGTTCACGAGCATGAGTTTATTTATTAATCGCGTTTTCTAATAATATCGGACTATGAAGATCGGAGACACTACACTCGAAAATATGGACGAGTATGTTTACCTAAGACAAACTGTCCAATTAGGTAGGTCCAACTTCAACAAAGAGGTCAATCGTCGAATCCGACTCGACTGGGCATTATTCGGGAAGCTACGCAATATCTTCTCGTCCCACATACCGCAGTGTCTCAAGACGAAAGTCTTTGACCAGTGCGTGTTGCCAGTGATGACCTATGGGACTGAAACGTGGTCGCTTACAATGGGCCTTATTAAAAGGCTAAAAGTCACTCAAAGGGCAATGGAGAGGGCTATGCTTGGAGTTTCCCTACGTGATCGAATCAGAAATGAAGAGATCCGCAGGCGAACCAAGTCAAAGTCAAAGTCAAAGTCAAATTATTTATTTCAAATAGGCACATAAAAGGCACTTTTGAACGTCAAAATTAAAAAAAAAATAGAATTGATTCTAGTTGCCCCTTTCAAAACGTAGATTCGTATGGAGAAGAATGGGCAAGAAACTCCACCGTTACTCTTTTAAAATGTTTTACAAAATTTTGTATATGTACATTTTAAAATTATATGTGAAGACGATGCACCTAGAATAAAATTACTATACCAAAATAGGTAAAAAAACAATCCAATCCAAGGTTACCGAAATAGCCCGAAGAATTGCCAAACTTAAGTGGCAGTGGGCAGGGCACATTGCTCGCAGAACAGATGGCCTATAGGGCGGAAAGGTTCTGGAGTGGCGACCGCGTACCGGATGACGTAGTTGGAAGGCCTCCTACAAGGTGGACCGATGACCTTAGGAAGGCCGCAAGAATCCGCTGAATGCGGGAAGCACAAAACCGGTTGAAGTGGCGGTGCTTGGGGGAGGCCTACGTCCAGCAGTGCACGTCTTTCGGCTGAAATGATGATGATGGATAATATAATTATCATATCAATAACTTTGAATGAAAGCTCACCATGAGATCTGACATTCTTAATAGAATGGAAAAAATGAAACGCTAAGTAGGATATTCCAAGTTACAGCTCGATTCAAGCTGGATGGCGGCTCAATTGCGCTACTCGCTGCGCTGTACCGCAACCCTCACCCCCACTGATACTTGGATTAGTTACTGCGCAGCGACTCGCCACATGTTCCAAGCAGGTATTAGGTACTCACCTTCTCTTTATGACAACAGCCCGATATTGGACAAACAAAATAATATAATATTGGATAAATATGACCATTTTATTATATAAAGTGACAGCTACGAGTAGCACATGTCAGATTACTCCGGTGAAATAATTCGACTTTACTATATCTACTCATTTTATTTTAAAATATATATGCAAGCACAAGACTTAAAAAAAGACGTAAAAGCGATACTAAAATCTTATATATCTGGACAATAGTTGCTTTCGTTTGTGAAATTTTCCGGGCAAAGTGTTAAAGCTAGTTAGTTAAGGCGCTGACAAGACTCAATTGACCAAAACAGGCTTTACTTAAGAAAAAAAAATTGCCAAATCTGTATAGCTTGTGGTAGCGGAAAAAACATATGTTAATTTTGAACATATTTCCCAGAACTTGGTTGTTACCGAAACACGTTTTGAAAAAAAAATCTCGATACAAACTAACGTTAAACTAACCTCTTACCTCAAGGTAAGAGGTTAGTTTAACGTTAGTTTTTTTTTTTAATGCAGATATTTTGGATTAGAACTCAAGTTCTAATCCAAAATATCTGCATTAAATATCGACATACGTTACGTATTTAATTAATAACAAGAACGTCTTATTTGAATGCAGAACTTGGTTATTTTTTATTTTCGATTACTCAACTCAATTTTGAGTTAATAGAGAATTGCTTCATATTTTGCAATAAATTACAAGCGTTGTGTCATCGCGCTTCTCTTTCTTTTCTATGCAATCTGACAATGACCGCGGTTTAGGTGTTGTCAGCGTCTTAAAGGCTTGAAAGTATTCACAGCTTTTTGTCACGTACAGTGAACAGTAGGTACCTATATAGGTAGAGTCATAGAAATAGATGCAGTTAGTGAAAAAAAATAAATGAAATAGAATGTTCCATTTGATTAAAAATATCGTCGCCTTAAAGTGAAAACCTCTTATATGCGAAAAAGGCAGCTTCACAGGAGAAAGAAAAATAAACGAGCGAGCCTTACAGTAGTTGCATAGGATGTGTAACATCTGACATCTCACCTTTTTAATAAGCAACTGAGCAACGACAGAAATTAACCTCCAAATTTAAAAACCTAAGTACTGAAATATTTATTCGAATAATTATTCATTACTAGTGGTCGCCCACTGGTCGAAATTCGACCCTCTCTACGTACAATCTATATATTACTTACTAATTCCATAAGTACACAAATTCCATGCTATTATAAAGTACTTACCTACTTATTCCATGCTCAAGCTGTCACTTACTGGTGCCGATTTCCTTGTTCACAAACTAAACTATATTGGTGACCGAAAAACTGGCGGCTTTCTCGCGCAACGCATCAGCATTGCAATTCAGCGAGGAAATGCCGCCAGCATCCTCGGTACAATGCCCCGAGGGCCTTTTTTAAGCTTAACTTAGTTTTAATTTAATTTAGTTAATGTTAATAATCATCTTGTAATTTGGTTATGTAAATAAATCTTCTTAATGCGAAAAAAAAAACTAAATTTAAGTTCAGTGCATCTGTTTCTTTCTATTTCATTAAGAAAAGGACAAGATAAATTTTAGTGTAGTCCTGTCAAATTAATCAGCGCTTGTCACTACTCCATACAAGTTTAGACGTGATTAAAAACTTGCCTACTAAAATTACGTCAATTTACGTCAAGCGTTGATTAATTTGACAGGACTAAACTAAAATTTATCTTCTGTCCTTTTGTTAATGAAATAGAAAGAAAAAGATGCACTGAACTTAAATTTAATTTAGTTTGTGAACAAGGGAATCGGCACCAGTGTCGTGCCATCGGCACGCGCACGAAACCACTACAGAGAGGAAAGATTTTACACATCAAAAAACTGCGACTTTAAATATGTGTCTTTTAATGTGCCAAGTTATATGTTTAAAGTCAAGTTAAGCATATGTTATTCATAACGTTGAAATTCTACTAAGCAACAAAATTTGGTTTCCTTCTCATTATTTTACCAAACCATTTTAACCACCAATCTATCCGATGACAGGTAATCGAAAACCGTTTGATTCACACGGACATAGAATACATGTAATTACTCACTATACAAAGCGCTTTTCACAGTGCATAAAAGACCGATAGAAAATAGAAACTTCCAATCAACACGATGTGATAATCGATTTGCGTGAGAACCGTAAAATAGTGTGTGTGATTGTCAATGGGCACCCATCGGTAGGTGGTCGAGTCTGGGACCCTCAACTTGACCTCGCAAAGGGCAGCATTCCGTTGTCGAACTTCGATGCATGTCAATATGTGTGTGGTGCAAGTTTGAAGCGGGAGCAGATTACAAAGATGGTAGCGTATTCTGAGGGTAAGAGATTGAAGACAAATGCGATTATCATTTTTGTAAAAAATATTCAGGAACGACAGACGTTCGAAGTAGTTGGTATATAGGAACTATAGAGGTTTTAACCTGCGTGGCTTTCTCATCCAACCTCCACGAATATTTTAAAAGTCAATTGAAGATAAACATTTCATATTTTAGAATAAGAAATATTTAAGAGTTCCTCAGACGGTAGCCCCGACCGCTTGCAGTGGTGTATTGTAACATAAAAGTGCTCGATTCTAAAAATCAACAATCAGAATTTTATTCTAGTAGCTTAGAGCACGGCGATTCTGGGAAGACTCTTCAAAGAAAAAAAGAAAGAATACTCTTTATTGTACACCATAACAGTTACAGGTATAAATGTAGATTTTACATAGGGTGACACAATGGACGGTCTTATCGCTAAAAGCGATCTTTTAAAGACAACCTTTGGATGGATCAAAAATCAAATCTCCCACAGTACCTATGCAAAATTCGCTACGAATGAAAATATAACTTTTTATGAACTATAGGCACTACATGGAATTCTTCAAGCTTCCGTGTGATGACTGATGGACGCCTCTCAAATTGCAAGATGAAATAATGAAAGCCTAGTTACTGAGCTTTTAAGTTAAAAAGTGACCAAAAATCTTCAGTTTTAAATCCGCATCAGTTTTTATTTTAAACCCAGGCAGAAACATTGCCTGCGGTGATGAAAATCTGAAGACAAACCGCCATTCAATAAATAGAAACGATCTTTATGTTTAAAGGGATAGCTTTCAAAATACAAAGTTCAATAGAATAGCAAATAATATGAAAACAATGAAGTCTTTTGATAAGGATTCCAAAAGAACGGTACAAGAGTTCTTTCATCTTTCACAATGTTGTGATATGCAAATAATAGCGTGACCTTTAGGAGTGAAGTTCTTTTAACTCTGATTGACACATTTATTGTGATCCTGGCTTCACTTACTTTTTATATCCGTTTGACATTTATTTTATTTTTTATTGCTGTGACCACGCTGACATTTGTTTTAATTTATAATTAAAAAATGTCAGCATTTTATTTTTTATTTGTTTTAAGTATTCGTAATTCCAATGATGATCCTTATTACTATTACTATACCTACTTTAGTTTTGATTTTTTTATCAGGAATTTTAAGCCTTTATATGCCCATGTGATGGTAAAATATGGAGAACTTTATTATAAAAACACCTATGTACTACTAGATACTATGTTTGCAAAGAAATATGATAATGATTTGATTTGATTTGGATTTGATAACAAAAGTGATAGTCATAGTTTTAATAGTTATGGTTAAGTTAAGATCCAGAACAAACTCAAACTCAAACTCAAAGTTTTATTTTAATTAAACCAATTACACGCAACGCACGCAGGAGGCGGTCAGTCAAAAAGATGAAGCTAGTTGCCCATCCCAAAGCGTAATAGGCTCCTATGGATAAGAACGGGCAAGTAACTCCATGGACACTTTTAAATCAAAATATTCGTTGTTTGAATCGTTAGTGGTGGTCGCAATCATTTAGAGAACGTCCTAGGTTTAAAGTTTGAAACATGTTTACGAAGTAATATGAAGTCATGAAAAAAAAAATACCTGCGGTCAGAAAAGATGGTAGCTTGACTGATCACCCAGTCAGCGGCAGGTGTTTTTGTTATTGTAAATCCTGGAAGCTCTTTACAACCAAGTAACTACAAAATTTTAAAGCCGTCATAACAGAGGCTACTCTTCAAAATGAGCTGGTAAAAATAGCAAACGTAGACGGTATATAGCTAGCAACGGCCGGCGGTACAATACGGCCGATGAATCACGGCCGGTCCGAACCTTGCGCAGGAGTCTGCGCAATAATATTTTTTAGAAACCAAATAGTCACATGAGGCGAGTGTGATTGAGTGTAAAGAAAGAAAGAAAAGAAAAAACCGCCGTGTGGCTTTGTAGTGGACACGGCCGTGTGTTTTACCTGAATACGTGTACGTAACGGGTAATATCTTCTTTGTAACAATTTCTTTGATCCTTCAGGTATCGAGTGGCAGGTGTAATTAAAGTTTGTATGTACATGATAGATATGTAGCTGCATCACCAAACTGTGTCCCCCGATTTTGTTATCATCAGTTTTCTGAATTGCCTCCCACTATGGAAGCAAATTTAAAGACTTGACGCAAAGAAACATGTGTACATGCGCGATAGTTCGGAGAGCCTATGTTTCACACTGGCCATCATTCATCGGCCTTATTGCAGCATCCACACGATCCTGCTAACGAAATAAAATAACTTCAGAAAGAAAACGAACCTTTTTCCATTAATGTAGACATATTTATTGCCAATTGTTGACTAGAACTAAAACTTATACACATTCCACACCACCACTTTCCCACTAGCCATGTAATCGCTTTCAAGCTTCTACACATTTATGTATATATACCGTGTTACATATTATTATGTACATGGTGTACATTCCTCACCAGTGCAGTGCTTCACCACACAGCGTGTAATCACTTACAAGCGACAAAAGCATTAAAGCACGCACGAACTGTTTTTATTCAACGTGCCACTATTCTGGTGAGTATAAAATTGTGTAGAGAAAACATATGAATAAAGAATGAAAATAAGGATTAGAAATTAGCTATTGAGTGGAAGAATCATCGAAGAGAAGATGATTCTTCTCCAAACTGAACTCAAACGTAAAAACAGATATTACAACATTCAGTAGATAGGACAAGAGCCATGATTAGACTATTACTCTGCTAGCAGACAGAAAATGCTAAAAGACCAGCAAGAACTCGAAGAAAGCAAAACATACGATAGGTAAGTTTAAATGGAAACACAATGACAGTAAATTCGAATTATTAATCCACGGGAGTAATCTGACATGTGCTAGCTGTCACTTTGTCTAATAAAATGGTCATATTTATTGTATTCTAGACTTTTACACTTATTATTATACATTTATTTTACATTTTACTTAAGTATATAAATCGATTAAACTAAACGATCACCATTACAATAAATATGACAATTTTATTATACAAAGTAACAGCTAACACTAGGTCGGATTACTCCAATGAATTCATAATAATTCGACTTTAGACAGTTTTATGTCTCCTATATAGAAAAGGATTTAAAACGCCATCAAAAATGGTGGAGGCATTCAGTAGTATATAATCGTGATACACTGAAACGAAATGTAGAAAACAGGATATATATATAGGTTTTCAATAGTATCCGATATGACATTTTGAGATGGGTAAACCATCACGGACGATAAAAGGTAGAACAACTCATTAGTTATCCTCCAAAACATAACCAACATTTATATCAGAAATACCATACTCACGCTAATGCGCTTCAGAATAAGCCTTCAGGGTCAACAGCTGGCCCTTTCACCTCACCTTAGCACCGAGCACCTGCAGTTTGATCCTCACGAACCTATTCCAGAACATTTCCTTACTGGTAGAACAAATTAGCTGCAATAATTGCTGACCTCATGTTGTTATAGTGTAACAGAGAGGGTTGGATCGATTAGACGTTGTGCAAAAAGAAATACAATACTACTTGTGTTTCTGTTAAGTGATTTGAGGCGACAGAAGTTAGAGGCTTCCGAATTTAAATTTTTTAAGTAACGTGATTTGCAGGAACAATATTGTTTTTTTAATGTTTTGTCTGATTTCATTTTACATTGATATTTAACTAAACTGAGGATTCTTGGACTACAGGACACTGGAGGCGTCATCATTAAATCAGACGTAAGCACTTAACTTGGGAATCTCATCCATTGAAATAAGATGGCAAGTGATCCGTCTACCTATTAAGCTGTATCTTTTACTCTGCCACAGAATTTATATGAATCCTAACATACCTTTAAAAAAAGGGAATATACTGTAAAACATTTTTCATTTCTCATACACATGGAAAGTAGTGTTTGTTTGATCCGAGTAGCGACTAGAGGCGCTGCTCCCCGGGAACCTTCAGGCGGTAAAGACTCATAGTAAAATGGCTTCCCTCTCTAGAGTGAGAAATAATTTTAAAAATAGAACTAAAGGAGATGTTTGATTTTGGGCTACACTACATAGATAAATAGGAAAAAAATAGGGGATTTTCATAAAAATACAAACAAATTAATTTGAAAAAGAGTACAGGCGTACGAAAATGATTATTTGGGAAGATTTTCAATATGATTACCCTATTTTTAGGGCAACCATGACAGTTGTGTTTGTCATGACGTTTGACGACTTTGACAGTTTTAACTTTAAGAAATGATAGGAAAATGATTAAAACAAAATCATAAGTCCCAACAAGTTTTTTTATTTATATACCTCTCATGACTGTGTTCTCATCCTCTCGAATGTCGCTAATAGGTACTAGGAGCTGAATAACATCAACAAAAAATTTTGAAAAATTGTTACTGCCTAGTTGGACTAAAATAGTTGGTTTCTTCCCATCTGTTACCTACTGTGAAATAGGAATAGTAGACTACTTTAACAATAACTTGTAGTTGTCAGGTACTGGCGCCGATTCCCTTGTTCACAAAGTAAACTAAATTTAAGTTCAGTGCATCTTTTTCTTTCTATTTCATTAAGAAAAGGTCAGAAGATAAATTTTAGTTTAGTCCTGTCAAATTAATCAGCGCCCGTCACTACTCCATACAAGTTTAGACGTGATTAAAAACTTGCCTACTAAAATTACGTCAATTTACGTCAAGCGCTGATTAATTTGACAGGACTAAACTAATATTTATCTTCTGTCCTTTTCTTAATGAAATAGAAAGAAAAAGATGCACTGAACTTAAATTTAGTTTAGTTTGTGAACAAGGGAATCGGCGCCAATGCACAGCTCACTGATCTCCTATGAATTATACGAAGTCCAGAACATATATTGATAGGCACGGAAGGATGAAGCAGCAGGACAGTTTTATAGACAAACTATACGTTCACGCCTTCGTTTCTCTTCTCTTGACACCAATCTCTAGCTGCTCGAATAGAAAATATAAGATGTGCTGCTGCAGTCAAGGAGAATATCCGTGTAGTCCTATTTTATTAATATGACTAACAAAACCCAATTAGTTTCGGAATTCATTTGTTGTTGTCAAAATGACATTTCGTATATTCCTGATTCACCTTAATATTTATATTGTGTTGCTCAATCAATCAATTTGAATTTACATTAAAACGAAGTAAAATTATATAAAATTAACATTAAAAAACGGTTACTATATTGTATAGCGATATTTACATAGAGCTAGCCCAGGCTCCATAGAATTCTGGAACATCTCCTTTGGTTAGGTAGTCGGCTACGAAAATGTTTACATAATTACAAAAAATATAGATTAAAATTAAAAAAAATGCTACGTTCTTGTGAGTGTATAAACAGCCAATGTGAATTAAAAAAAATCCTTTTAAGCGAGACGGCCCGCGGCGGTGACGCGGTGTGTTCCATATTTAAAATAAAAAAAAAACTATATAATTTGGCGGGATACTAACTCGGTTTTATAGACTAATATTTGATTATAAAAGTTAAATTTAAAAACCTCCGACACTAATAAAAACAATCTAAAAAGTAACAAAATAATACGCATTGGGGCCATTCAGTTTAATATAAATTTAGGTAATATTTTGAGCCAAGCGTCATCTAGTCGGGGGACGGCTAAAGAAAACGTCAAACAGACGAGGCTTAAGGCTCCTACATACTGGCGCGACTTGTCGCGCGACGCGACGCGACACAAGGACACCGCGTGTAGCGCTACAAGCGGTGCCTTTGTGTCGCGACGCGTCGCGCGACATGTCGCGCCAGTATGTAGAAGCCTTTATACCTAGCAATAATGAATGTGCATACATTCATTATTGCTAGGTATAAGCCTCGTCTGTTTAAATTAACTGCGGCTATTCTTTCTACAATAGCATTATTGTAGAAAGAATAGCCGCTGTTAATTTCCTATTTTAATTAGCCGTCCCCCGACTAGACGACGCATGGCTCAAAATATTACCTAAATTTAAATTAAACTGAAAGGGCCCGATACGTACTATTTTGTTACTTTTTAGATGTTTTTATTAGTGTCGGGGGTTTTTTTTTTAATTTTAAATTTAACTTTTATTACCTACTTTTTAAACTTTATATATTACTAGTAGGTCAGACACATTGCCATTGATACGTAACTCGCCGAAATCTGCGCCCCTGTAGGTATTTTTCCCAAAGTGAAGGTACTAATTTACCCTCATTTCTCTTTCCTTTTCCATCATCAGACCCTGGCCACCATCTAGCTATAACCTATTTATTGAGACCAGTACAATGAGCCCAAACACGATACCTGCGCTGTAAGTTGGTGAGCGAATTAAATATCATCTAGAAAAGAGCTGATAATCTTCAAACGACTAAACTGATTTTCTTAAGTCATAGCTAAGAACACTGTCCATTAAGTCACCTTTCAAACAAAAAAACCAAATCAAAATCGGTCCATGCATTCGGGAGCTACGATGCCACAGACAGAAACAGACATACACACACACAGAGACAGACAGACACGTCAAACTTATAACAACCCGTCGTTTTTGCGTCGGGGGTTAAAAATGAGTTCAAGCTATTCTGAAATGTTGACCAAACTACTATTTTTTACTTTCGGAATTTATTCGAAACGACAAGTTTAACACGGGTTAAAGTCACCAATTCCTTTTGACTCTTGTACAACAATCTACCATTTTATTTACACTATATTTTAAAGGGGCCTAACTTACATGTACAATTTCCACCGTATCCAAAGTAGTTCGATAAGATTAACTTTAAATTATCATTTGAATATGAACAAGTCATAAACTGGATAACCCTTAAAGAGTCTCTAAACTTTATATCACCTATACCACCAGCCATATTTACACTTATAGGACCCTTTAACAGCAGCTTAATAGAAACCAAATCGAACGCAATGAACATAGGAAGTTAATACAATAGTAAAAGAGATAGACGAGGTAATAAAATAAATCTTCCCCATTATGCATAAACAAAACATAAAGATATTTATTTATTAAATCGTTAACTTGTTCGCACTTACTTATTATATGACTATTGACAGACCGACAATAGTGTTTATGTTTAGGAACTTTCGTTTCTTACTAAGGCCTGTCGTCCACGACACTCCAAGTAACCAGTTACAAACCAAACTTAAATCACCCATACTCAAACCAAAACCAGCCAGAATGTCAGAGCAATCTATACATATAGTAAAATTAGTCTGCTTGTCTGTTTATGTGTTTGTCTGTTTATCTGTTTGTCTGTTTATGTGTTTGTCTGTTTATCTGTTTGTCTGTTTATCTGTTTGACTGTTTATCTGTTTATGTATTTATCTGTTTGTCTCTTTTTCTGTTTGTTTGTTTATCTGTTTTTCAACTTGTCTGTTTATCTGTCTGTTTGTCTGAATGTATGTTCCAGCATCACGCAAATTCTACCGGACAGATTTGCATAGATATTCCCTATAAGTTTGTTCAGTCGGTAGGCTACACAATATCACGCTATTTGCTATGGGTGTTGAGCAATATAGCATTATGTTGTATTCCTTTATAGTTTACAGCAAATTGTAATAAGACGAACCAAATGGTTAGAACATTTTAGATAGTTATTATATAGATTTAACCTTTTAAATGATATAACATCACGCTATATCTTTATCGCTGAGCATTCAGTCATCATGACAAATACAGGGTGGATTTTTGAGTAAGGACAGGTACTTTAACCATTGTAGCTACACGAAATCGGTCTAAGGAGACAGTTTAAAACTTTTGAGACATTTTGATCAGCATACACAGATTTTGATAAAAAAAAAAAAAACAGTCAGGAAGAAAATGGGCAAAAACAAATTTTGATGCCAATAGATCCTGTTTCTTATGTCGATCAAAAAACCTTGTCAGTCCAATAGCGGTTTGAGAAGAAAGGTTTGGGGCAGGTTTTTTTATTGTACTTTTTTTGTTTTTTGGTTTATTTTTATTTAGTTTCGACGTGGGTGTCATTTTCACGGTTTTCGAGGTCGTTGATAACAAAACCCGGGTCAAAATCAAAATTCAAGATCACGCCTATTTTGACCCCATTTTCGTTATAAACAACCTTGAAAACCATGAAAACGACGACAATCATGACGAAAAATTTGAAAATTTTCGGTGGAATTGTCACCGCCCTCGAAAACTATGAATGTCCCTACTTTGCTCTTAATATATCATCACGTCTCATTATACAGCATTCAGATTTCCATCATATAATCGTATGAAATATTTGAGCCAGGGTCGTAGCCATAGATACCCGGTCGTAGCTGACCCATAGATATCCTAGCTGACCGTATGAAATTGCTACTGAAGACTGCGGAGTCGACATCAGTAACTTGCTTGTCACACGGACAACTGTACGTCGTCGCTTGCTCCCGCATCACCAGTCCTGAGTCTCTGTATATTTTGGCTGCTGTCACCAAAACTACAAACGTAGTATACAGGGAAGTTTTATAAGAATAACAAAACTACAAACGTAGTATACCGGGAAGTTTTATAGGAATAACATAACATCACGCCTGTATTCCCCGATGGGTTAGGCAGAGGTGTACGTATAGTATGCCCACATTAAGTCCCATGATAGGGGCGAGCCCAGTAACTAGGTTGTGGAGGTCAGATAGGCAGTCGCTCCATGTAAAATACTGGTATTCAGCTGTATCCGGTAAGACTGAAAGCCGACCCCAACATAGTTGGGAAAAGGCAGGCAAATGATGATGATGATAGGGGCGAGCCTATTGCCATTAACCGAGCACAAATACAGACTTCGGACTGTTACTCAGAAATTAAAGATGGAAAACCTAATAACACCATCCAAAAATACCATCCAAAAATACCATCCATCCCTAAATACCATCTATTACCACACAACGACCGACGTGAGATTGCCGACTGTCTGTTTCTGTTAAAAATATTTAGTGATAACATTGACAGCCCCGAGTTATTATCAAAATTTTATTTTAATGTACCAGGTAAATTATTTCGTTTCCTGCCCTTACGTGCACCTCATACTTATACGAATTATAGGCAGAACAGTTATATTGTGCGTGTGAGTAAGCAGTTCAATATGATATGTAAGCAGCATGATTTGGATCCTTTCACAACAAGTGTGACATCAGCGAGAAGGTGCTTAAGCCTCAAGTTTTTCAAATAACCTACAATTTGAGTTTATTACCCCATTTTCTTAATTATTTTATTATAACTTCTTATTTTAATTTTGCTGTAAACAAAGCGATTTTTGATAACCATTTTCTCAACCTTTGTATGTAAAACTGTCATTGTCTAATAGATATACCTATACTACTCGTATATCAACTTTAAATTAACACATTGACACAGAGAAGACGTTTAATAAAATTGAATGCAATATTTGACAGCCCAATTACGGGTAATACTTGAATCAATGGACGGACGGACGGACGAATGGAATGGACAAACAAGGACGAGCAACTATGTGTTCAGACGAGGCAAAAGTTGCATGCAATAATTGTCTTGGTGTAAACAGAAGTAACATGCAATTTTATGGAAATGGCACGCGTGTACCTAAACATTTGCATGCAATTTTTAGGAAATCGCAAACGTGTAAACACTTGCAAGCAATTTTTGAATAACAATAACTGAACGTGCTTTATGCGATTGCGATGCGATTATTGCTCTTGAACGTTCCAGAAACTTGCACCGTGTAAATGGGCCTTTAGTCGCGTCGTGTTCGGATCACCATTGAAATACTTACTATTGCAGTGACATTCTGGCTACTCATTGCTGATTTGAGTTTGTAACACGTTACTTTTGTGTAGCGTCGTGGACGACGGGCCTAAGATAATAAAATGTGCAACGAAATAGAAGTACGCATAGATTCTAGTATCTATAGATACTTATAGGTACATGCACTTTCTTTGTCTATTCACAGTAAGATTTACTCTTGTCGTTACAAACTCCGCCTATTAAAACGCCCCTATAGCAGACCCGTGAAGAAAAGATTGCTGTTCACGTGCGATTTGTCGTAGTTTTCTGCC
Organism: Atethmia centrago; assembly: GCA_905333075.3. Taxonomy (NCBI): domain Eukaryota; kingdom Metazoa; phylum Arthropoda; class Insecta; order Lepidoptera; family Noctuidae; genus Atethmia; species Atethmia centrago. The sequence continues at coordinate 7,079,695 of HG995374.1, forward strand.
ATTCTCGTTTTGGTGCATTATTGTAAACGAAATATTTATTAGATTAAGTACAATGCAATGGTTCATACCTTTGCTCTCAATAATACCCGAACCATTCATCTTTCCTCTCGTTTTCTGTGAGAGTAATTACGTGAAAAGGGTCGGAATTGTGTAGACAGGAAATGATAGCTTGAGGATGGCATAAGTAAGTACCTTTTAATAGCATGTAATTAGTAAGTACTATATAGATTGTAAGTAGAGGGGGTCGAATTTCGACCAGTCAACCACTAGTAATGAGTTATTATTCGAATAAATATTTCAGTGTTTAGCTTTTTTAAATTCTGAGGTTAATTTCTGTCGCTGCTCAGTTGCCAAGGTGACATGTCAGATGTATATATATATATATATATACATCATATGCGACTGTAACACTGTGTATGTAGGTACTGTAAGGCACGCTCGTTTTTTTTTCTAAAGTACCTCAAAATATCAAAAACATGTATTAATATTCCAAAATAACCTACCTATTTATGTTCAATTATTAAAAAATAATACTAAACGACACACAAAACACCTAGCCATTTTCTATTTAAACACCAAATTCAACACAGCAGGCGGGCGCTGCAAGTATTCAAACCCCTTCGCGTCTTGCTATGAATGGCAGTCCTTAGTATTGATAAGATTTAATTACACAGTATATAAGGCTGTTATGTGTAACAATGACGGCAGTATCTCACTTCATCGCTGAGGTAAGAGGGCGGGAAGCTACGTCGTAAATCGACTTTGTCGTCAAAATGTAACAATGGTCATGAACGCCTTGGGAATGTAGCGACAGCAACAGTTCTGGTTTTAACCGACGGTGAAACAAAATAAGTGACCGAATGACTTCCATGAACTGGAAGACAAGGTGTAGGTCGTGCGGCGGCGGGATAGGTGGATCGGATGGCATCGTTGCCATCGCGAATAGAACCTAGATGAGAGAGAGGCTGGCTCAGGAGAGTGGGAATTGGGACAAGAAAAGAGAGGTATTATCCCAGGAATGGGTGAAGTTGGGCTGTGGATGATAATGATAATGATAAAACAAAAAACTAAGGTTGTCGATAACACATCACATATATATATACAGTCGCCAGCATATCAAGTTACCACAAACTCAAATTTTCTCATTCGATTTTGAACTTAACCCTTAACATTTTAATCATTTGAAGAAATTTGACAGTTTGTGGTAACTTTAGGTGCTGGCAACTGTACCTACTTGTGTATGTGAGATAGCATTTATTTCTACTTATCTTATAAGCTTCTTAATCGATCGACAAATGAAAGTTGGTATGTTTTATAAGTTATACGACCGAACATGATATTGAATACGGCGGAAGCTAAGAATTGCAAGTGTAAAGAATGAAGAAGTGAGACGACTTTTCATTCGGACGTAATTCAGAATCTGCAATATAGTACTTATTATAGTCTCACATTATAGACCTCAGAGAAAACCATTCGAAACTTAACGTAGGTAGCTCTAGTATTGAAAGGTACTACAATAATCTATCTCGAAGTTCATTAACACATATCAATAAAAACAATACAGCAAAAACTAGTTTCGAACGATATCAAACAAAAACAAACCTCCAACATGTTGACATGAAACATAACAGGCAACATTTCTTAGTTGATATTGTAAAAAATATAATTATGAATGACTTTAGTACCGTTTCCAACAGAAATGAATTATTTAGAAGATGTTGCAGAAGCAATTAAACGAGCAGCTGGTTAGTAGCCGAACATATATTGATGTAATTAGTTATGGAGCAGATGGGTCCTTGACCAAACACCGTGAATCAAAAAATCTGATGGACCTGAACGATGAACCTTATACAATAACGAAGAAGACCACAAAACTGAAAACAAGATCAACCGAAGACCCCAAAATCTATGTTGATTGAACAAATAGAATGCAAGCAAAGATAATAAAAAAATATGTTAAAATCAAACCTAGGGCCTAGACAAAGTGAAATTCTATCAACGATAACAATGATGGAAAGTCAAACATGTATGTGACTGACATGCGTAAGCTGCCGAAAAGTTTATCGACGATGAAGTAACAAGAACTCCTAACTGACATTTTGGCGATTTTTTTTTTACATAGATAGACTTCAAATAATCGTTTTCGTGAGCGGGCAAAAGCAACTTTAAATCTTATTTTTTAACGAGTTACTGATAACTGACAATAAATATTAAGCAAGTTTAGACCTACTGTAAAATAAAACGTTTTTTATCCGTGTCCTGAAAAATTATGTTTTGGTAGATAAAGGTTCTTGTCAATTCATCGTCGTTATATAACATAAAAGCATATTAAGATATTTATGGTGAATAGCGATAGCTGGATAAATCACGGTATCTGATATCTCTCAAATTATTAAAAAAATGCAGTGGAGATTATCGTTGCTTCCAATTCAGATAAGTTCACACTATTTACATAATATTACACATCTTTTAGCACCAACTATACTAAGATATTTCTGCTAACCGTAACAGTGTCTTCCGGTGCGTTGCACAACATACCACAAACGATCTGTTTTCACTAGAAAGCTGCATCCAATATGTGTAACACTAGAAGATTGGATTATCTTTAACCCTGGATATAAATGTAACTGCTCATGAAAGTTATGCGTATTGAAATGGAACTGTAAGAAAGTGTTGGTAGTGTTAATTCGATATATATAATACAATTTGCTGCGCCCCGCGGTTTCACCCGCGTAAATCTCGATCCAATTTACAAAACGATCGAATTTACGAAATATATATAAATAATTTCATAAAAATCGGTCGAGCCTTTTTGGAGGAGTGTGACCACAAATACCGTGACACGAGATTATTATATATGAGAAAGATTATTCTCATTCATGCTTCAATTAATTATAAAGTTACATTTCTTTAAGATATAATTCCGCATGGCGTCTTACCATGTAGTGTCGGAATTAGAGCTAGGAAGGTTTTAATAAAAATAGATTAGGTTTGAAATTGAGAGTCAATTGTCAGGCTCTTAATATTCTTATTTGATTTTTTTTAATCGTTCAGATGTCAACCAATCTTTTCCTCATTGCTTCTAAGATCATCCCGGTTTGATTCCTACGAAATTTTATATCAATGATTCCAAAGACATGAGGGCTACCGACTCCTGGCTCAACTAATTCATATTTGCTACATACAAGATTCAGTCACACCGTTAACTGCACATCATTCCACCACTCCTCTCGGATCCATTTTATAACTCTTCAGTCGTTACCAATATCCTCAATTATAATCGGCTCTACTTCAAACTGTCAATAGCCTTCTGTTATGGCCAACAATTTGAGCGGAAGTACGATAATTGCCTCGCTAATTGCGATCTAGTAGGTGATACAACGATCTGGGAGTATATTTACTAGATTGTGACGTAATGTGTGGAAAGCATCGGACATGGGAGCCGGGGATACAATGGTGGTTTCTCAGAAATGTTTCTACTTTGATTAGGCTGTGTCTGTGGATTTAAAATTAAGATGCTGTTTTGTTAAAGTTTATTGAATTAGTATCTACCACGGTATTTTAATTATTAGGTAAGTGGAGTATGTTTCGTTGCTCTGCTTTCAAGTAATTTCAGTAATCTTTTTTTATCATCTAACGTTTTATCCTTTTTTTTTTTGTTCCAGGGTAGAAAATCGTCATGGATGCCCTGGAGTAGGCGGAGGAGTCTGTCAGGCTACCTAATAACGTATCCTACCTTATTTATCCCAATAACTATGTCAATCAAAGAAATACGAAAAGGCAACTGTTGTAAATGTGCTTATGGTATGTTTCATTATTGTATAGGTTTAACCAAAATACCAATAAAAGACGCACATCTTCAATAGAAGACATACAAAAAATTAAATCAATGAGTACTCTCGTACTAACTAGAACGTTTTACTAATGGTAATCGGGTTAAATGTTACGGGTCGTTGCTCGTGATGATAGAACATAACCTCGCAATCATATCGCATGCATCCAATACCATTCCGTTGTTCAAGCCATTAATGTGTAGAGAAATGAGGACTTAACGACTTAATGTTGTTCGTGTTACAAAGAAAATGACAATTATTATTAGAGCTTCTTTTACGTTGCTTTCTGCGCCCAATGTTCATTTGTGCAAATCATATTCGCATGATGGATGAGATTCAGGTCAGTTAACTAAGTAGCTTTAACTACAGCTGTTGGCTGGAAACTGGCTTTAGACACTGTCATTGGAAAGGCAGCTTCTTCGCACATCGTTGAGTTAAGCCTGATGGTAACCATTGATGAGACGGTACAGAGCGTATAACTTTGCAAATTAGAGATGATTGCTTTAAGACGCTATCAAGCAATCTATAGCAATAATTTGGACAAGATTGGCATTCCTTTTACTTTTTACTGCTTAAGGCTAAAAAGATAGCGTAGATGATGTAATTAAACTCTCCAAAATACCGAACATACAGACAAATGAGCCAATAAATCAATAATCACAGTATTTACCAATCACAAATCGATATTTTAATCTAATTACCGAAATTACAGTAATTACATTCGTAATAAAATCGGCCGGGGTAATAGACAATGAATAATTACAGATCCATTTTGTGATAATGCTAAACTATCTGCCAGCAATCGACTTCCTTACTATTTACCAACTTAATTCTGCTGGTGGCGAACTTAAGAACTAAGAGTTACTTGAGCAATTTAAGAAGAAGGGAAAGCTACTAGCGCCATTGTCGACAGCAAATATAACTTTGTTGAAACATAACTTGAATATGTTTCTTTTAAATGGCTTTTATTACAATAGCATAAATGTGATTGCTGATAATATAAATGGTCGATTTGAATTTATGTAACGGAATCCATATATATGTTGTGTAATAATAAGACAATTATGTAAGCGTGTGTGGCATTCCAACATTTAGCCCTTGCATATAAAATATTTATTAGAAACTTTGATAACACTGATTATAACACTCGATAAAACACAAATGCTATTATTAGAAGAGCTACAAACACTGTCGTTATAATACATATGTCGTGGGTTCATTCTTAAATGGTACTTATTATTTAAATCCCAGTTGATAATATCAGGCACTTTGGATCGTTGAGCGTTATTAGCACATTGAGAGCCCTCATGGATTTCCGTCATTCATTCTGCCAGCAGCTCAAAACTTTTTTGTACTATTGCATGGCAAACGAAATTACGTTTCCTTTGATGCAACGTTTTCGTCAACTATCCAGGATGGACACATGCAACAGCTAGGGGGCTGCTGATGAATTGTCGATCTGAAAGGCACAGTGAGAAAGTCTCATGTGACTAATATTTTGCCTGCTTCTATTAAGGTATGGAACCACTATAGGCATAAACAGCAGTGTTGCGTCATGAAAATATTATTACTATCAACTAGCCGCGCCCCATGGTTTCACCCGCGTAAGTCCCGCGTGTCCCTTGAGAATATCGGGATAAAAAGTATTCTATGTCCTAATCCAAGTCATGGTCTACCCATGTGCCAAATATCATCCAAATCCGTTCAGCCGTTTTAGCGTGAAAGCTTTATAAACAAACAAACTCACTTTCGCATTTATAATATTAGTAAAGATGAGCCAGACCTTACCATTCGAAATCTTTCAGACCTCTACTACCACATCATAAGCTAGGGTTTCCTAAAACTGCAGTGCCGCCACATAGCATCCGCAATTTACCGTCAAACGATGTCACTGAAACGTTATATATGAAAATAAGTTGGTGTGTTTCCCTAGAGAGCGTTTTTTGACACCGTAAAAGCAAACCCCGATGCCATCATTTTCATGACGGCCGTCACTGCTGCCGTTAAATGGCGGCCACCGCTATCGTATGGAAACGGTGCTTGGTAACTACTACCTTACTAGTTACTGTCTATCGACATTGGTTGGGTCAACGTTTATGCTCTAGGGAGAGGGAGATTTGGAGTGCTTTCCCGGCCCGCAGCTGGCACACGGGGCGTCGGCAGAGGACAGATAATGCCCTCTTCTAGCCCCCCTTAATGGATCCCAGGGACGGCGGACTCGGGAACGTCCTCCGCCCCCTATCAAGGAAGACTCGAGGTGGTGGCGCGTAATGTTCCACGCGCCATCTTAGACGTTGTGTGGGGAGTCATACACCTCATTCCCTCCGCTTGACCAGACGCTTGTCGGGGGCTGCGTTGAAAAGTGCTTAAGTGCCCCCGTAGCCCCCGGTGCAAGTGTGCGAGGGAACACGGAGTGGTTTTAGTCAGTAGAAGTCTAACAGACACCCCACCAGCCCCGTTACCAAAAAAAAGTTTATGTTCTGTCTGAGACCTGCAACAAGATACGTTGATTGATTAAACTGCCAACAACTAGGTTATCCAAAACACAACCCACATTATTACGTACGTCGGTACCCATGTAATATCATTGCGACTATCACAAACGGATACAAGCCGTTACAGGTACACTGCTTATTTGCATACTTCTGATTAGATCTTAAATTACTGGCAGGCAATTGAATCGATCCGTTTTGAAATCAATTATGTCATAAATCAATGAATATTGAATGAGTATGTACCAAATATTCAGGTTCATGACTGTTTATACGTATCGACGATGTTCTTTTGTTTAGTTTTGCAACCGATGGAACTGGCATATAGTGCACTGATGTTAAGTGTTAACCTCAACGATAAATAAAAAGCATATTAAGTATAAGATTAAAGAGTACGCTGAAGACAAGGAAGTTTGGCAATAATTCCTCCAGCCCATGTTGCTTCCCTGGTACCTCATTAACGGAATAACTCTGGAGATGTCTACTAACTGCTCCCAAATGACTTATTGTTTACATAATCTTTTGATTAGACATTATTTGCCTATAATACAATTTTAATTTCAACTATTTATTTAGTGGCTTTTGTGGATATATTTATTCAGATTTGTTACAGTTGTAATGGCAATCATGTCATTTGTTTTAAATAGATTTTAATCTTATTGTTTTATTAATATTTTACATAGATTCTTTTATATTTTGTGAATGTGAGAACGTTGTAGGCCTTAACAGACTGTAGATTAGTAGACCATTTTCTATTTTGTTAAGTACCTGGTACATGACAGGCCTACACTGTCCTCCCATACCTATTAACACTAATTTAAAAACATTGTAAAAGCCAATTATTTTTAAAAAAGTAACCGTGGAGTTTCTTGCCGGATCTTCTCCATAGGGAACGACCAATTGAACCGTGCACCTAGCTTCTGACGTTTCATAAGTGCCCATGTAGGTTTATGTGAAAAACTATTTCGGATACCAACCTACATGATCCTCAAATGATCTGACCAAGATTATGTCCGGATATACACATTGACATTGATGAATTTTATTTATGCAATGGCATGAATATTTACTCTGTGTAGTATTATAATATTATTTTAATTATTGTAAATGTGAAGACTATGTGGGTCATTGTTTAATTTTGTTTTATTCTCAGTTAGTTTTTAACATGGTCTGGCAGTTTGAGGATTTTTTCCGGCCTAGCCAAATGTCCTTTTTTTGATATTGTTCGTTGAATCGTTGAGCTCCTTTAGTTCTGAGTTGAGCTGCACAACTACTGACAAATGCGTACACTGACTGGACAGGTCCACTCAATCTGTGTGTTCTTTCATCAAAAGACCATTTCAGACACCAATCGACATGGTCTTCACATGATCTGACTGTGACAAGATTATGCCTGGACTTTAAAAGAGACTGTGACCTCTGAGTTTGTTTCGGCCTTTCTTCTCAGAGTAGTCAGACAGGAAACGCCGACCTCATCTAGTTTAAAAAAATATGTTTGACGTGTAAAAGAGTTTGTAAAAACCTACTTACAGAAATAAAATCATTTATCATTTATCATTAATAAAATATTTTGATTTTGATATGGCTACAATACCTCCGATCGTAGGTCAAATTCAATCACACATTCGTCACGATCCCTATGTGTCATTATATTGATACAATTCTGGATGAACTCGGACAAAAGAAAGTCATGTTAAGTGGCTAAAATTATACAAGCATAGGCTAATTGGCACCCGCATGGCTATATACTTCAAACTGAAGCACGGTAGTTACCACAGACCAAATAAACACATGATCTGTGGTAGTTACTTACTGAGGAAATACGTAAGATGGTTGCTGATTGAGATGCACAACCATCGTACCTATTTGCGGGATCTCTATGTTGATTACATCTCAGGACAAACTATCTTATCAAAAGAGATTCTTGGCTCTTTAGGGAGGAGCCTCTCTTTCTCCAACAACTCCAAATGTGTTGTGCTCCAGTAAAGTTGGATAAAGATCCAACATCAGAAGCAAGCAAAATCCTTGCAGTTGATAAAATGAAGGTGATTATTACTCCACCATTTAAGTGGTTATAATGAGCCTAAGAATCATGTAATAGTTTCTAATTGGTAGCGATACATTACTGAAGTGTCGTTAGATATTTATTTCACTCGGGTGGACTTAGCGCCTTGTCAACTGTTTAGCGTATTAGTTCTATCGTGTGCACTTCCTCCCGTTTATTTATTGATCACTATCTGAATGAGCTAGAAATAATCTCTGGGTTCGTTCGGTGAATAACGATATTTTTTGTGTATTGAATAGACTCTCGTTCACCTGTACTTCACCGTGATGGTGTCGATGACGATGCGTTGGCAATCTTGAAAGCCCTCTGTCAACAAGCACCACGTCGTACATTTTTAATTATAAAAATAACGAAAAGAAGCTGTTTTCGAAGCCCCGCAACCACTGGCACCTTCCAAATTGATTCTAAAACCACGACTGCATTTTATTTCGGCTCCATCTGTAACAAATTGGACCTACGTAGTTATGTAATATTTTCTCTTAATCAGTCAGAGTAGCAATTTTCGGTGTCTGTACCTACTTACAAAAGAGCAGCAAATCCTAAGCCGTATTGTATGCAGTTACTTAAGTAAAATAGAAGACAACTAAGGAAGAAGATTTTTGACTCCATCCGGATGTCGTGTTGGAGTTTCCTAGAAATTATAAATACATTAAAAATAATACTGCTTTCACTGCCTGAAATAAAATCCAATTACTTACAATGCACAATGATGCAACAAAATAAAATAATATGTCGAAATGTAATGTTTGTAATGAACAAGTATATTAATTAAACGAGAATGTCTTTGTATGCAAAGACAAACAATCAAACACAAATCATTATAAGAGACCGTCACATCAATTTATCGCTCGTCACATCAACAACATATAATAATAATCGAGAACTCATGATGTAATAGTTAATGAGGCAGCAGTTAAAGCAGTCACATTAACAATTCGCCATGTATCCTTGTTGGAACAAGTACCAGAAACATAACCGTTGATATTGCCGTGAGAACGGCAGTTTAAGACATTTGATTGTGTAGGTAGTGTACCAGTTGTTATAGTTTTGTTTATATAATTTTGTTTTGACTGGCTTTAGTTTTCTAGATAATAAACAAAACAGTTTTAATTTTGATTTTAATTTTTAATTCTAATTTCGATTTTGATTTGTTGTTACTCTATGTTTTGTTCTTTATTTCTAATTATTTTTTCTATCCTCACTACGAGTAAAAAATCTTGTTAAAACGTATATTTAAGAAGTTTTTTTCTTTTATGTAAGTGCTGTGTACGCCTGTAAGTGACTAATTCACCATAACTCAATGCATAGGTTATTTTTTATTAAGTTAATGTTTCTAGCGAATAGGTCGCTGTCGTGTACCTTTCAAATAAAATAAAATAAAAATAAAACTAGCTGCGCCCCGCGGTTACACCGCATAATTCTCGATCCTGTGGGAATATCGGGATAAAATTATGCTATTTCCTAATCTAGGTCATTGTCTACCCATATGCCAAATTTCACACTTTCGCATTTATGATAAGTATTAGTTAGGATAGTTAGGAAGTTAGGATTGGATGAAGCTAATTATTAACTAACAGAATATGTTTTTACCACTTTGTAAAGAGAACGTACGTTACGTAAGTACCTAAATAACTATTTCGCTTTACTTCTGAAGATAACTATTTGGCCAGGATCCACAACTCAGTGATCTAAAGAAAATACGAACCAAGATGTACATGACGTTTGCCTCAGAGAAATCGTCCAGAAACCCAATCCGTAAGGAAATACGTCTGATTTTGTTAGGATAAAAGAAACATATCAAACTTTTGCCCACTATCATTGAGATATCAAGAAGAAGAGAGATGGCCGCTGAGACCTCAGGTACGTTACCTGCTAGCTAGCCAACCGTTATGGACCAGGCCCGGGTCGATGGCGCGTTGCGTTCCACGCGCACCTCGAAGAGATGTCAGCATAAGTGTAGGGGTCCACTAGGGCCGATTCCTGCCGGGGTCGCGGGAATGTCCAAAAGGGTCAGTGAGGCCCCTGAGCCACCGAGTTATTTGATAATTTCCCAACCAAAAAAAAAGGCATGTTACCTGCTTAAAAGAAGCAGGGCTCCAAATCTTCTGAGATTACAAGCATACCAGTATTTCTATGATATAACTGACCCACAAAAAACTGAACAAAACAAAAACTGACAATTCCAAATAAAGATATATCGAAAATAAAATCGAAATAAAGATATCGTGAGAAAAATCAGCAGCTCTCCACAAATTAAAAAGTTTGTTCATCGGGCCAGAGCCGCGACGATGTACAATCGTGAAAGTTGGTATCGAATGCGTGGTATCGCGGTATCAAATATCGTCGCGACGCTCTGATTGACACAGGAATAGGCCCCCGACTGTGTGCCCACAATGTGGTGTCTACGTTAGCGCAAACCAATAATACCTTGTAGATTTTACGATCACTAATGTAGATAGTCAAGGATGGCAAAGATTCGCAAAGCTTTTACCACTGTTATTTGTATGGTATATGACACCTTTAATTATTTTTGATTTTTACATTATGTTATAACTACGGAGAGCAGTGGTGGTCCAGTGGTAACGGCCGCGACTTACGAGTTGTAGGTCGTAGGTTCGAACCCAGACAGGCGCTTTACTTTGTGTAAATTATTTAATCACCACTGCTCTCAAAACGGTGAAGGAAAACATCGTGAGGAAACCGGCATGTCCTAGAACCAAAAATTCGAAGACATGTGACATTTACCCACCCGCACTGGGCCCGCGTGGTGGATTACAGCCCACTCCCCGAGAGGGACCTGAGACCCCTGTGTCCCAGCAGTAGGAACATGATAGGCTGATTATGCTATTTAATTACGAACTTCCCATTAGCCGCTTTAATAAACTAACAAAGGGAATCATCTCACTGTTCTTTAGATTGCTGATCGTCATTTGTTATTAGCAGAACGAAGAACGCCTTCCTAAGAAGACGAACAACGGTACACACAATAGCGGCTGTCCAAATAAGGTTAAGTTACGTTTTTTGACACCTTAATGTCAAATACTGGTGAAAATGACAGATTTTCATGAAGGCCGTTTTAAATTAAATTCTAACTTAACCCAGTCTCTTACGTCAATTCTTTAGTCGCTTTCTTAGACATCGAAGGGTTCAAGATTCAATTACTAGACTTTGATGCACGTATTGACCAGGGGCTGCAGTCTCGACATAGATCCTCTGGTCCTCTCTTAATAAGGTCAATAACTTCTTTGCTGACATTGGCAAAAGCCTTGCTACTAAAATTAAACCTGTGTCTGTCACGCCTATAATATCGACAACGAATTCAAGTAGCTCTATGGTTCTCCTTGAGCCTACTGAAATGGATGTCGAAGACATCATTCTGAGTCTCAAGTCCGACGCCGCTACCGGTTGGGATGGCATCCCCATTAACATCATCAAGTCCACGAGAAGTGTATTGGTCCCCATCATTACACATGTCTGTAATCTCGCCATTTCATCTGGTGTCTTCCCAGTGGTCTTTAAAAAAGCCATAGCTCACCCAGTTCATAAGGCCGGTCGCAGAGACGACGTTAACAACTACAGACCTATCTCGGTTCTTTCTGCAATGTCAAAGATCTTGGAACGCATTTTAAACAAGAGTCCCGTCAGTTTCCTGATTCCTCAATGGTAATTATCTTTTAGCCTCCAACCAATTTGGTTTCCGGAAAGGAATGAGTACTGAAGATGCAGTAATGGCTCTGTCTGACTACGTAGTTAGGACTATTGACAACAAGCGAAAGTGTCTTGGTATCTTTCTTGATTTATCTAAGGCCTTTGATACTGTTTCTGCGCCAGCCTTACTGAACAAGATAGAGAGCATTGGAATTCGAGGCTTAGTGTTGGATATCTTTAGGGACTACCTGATGAATTGCACTCAGGTTGTTAAAATCGGGCAAAATGTGAGTGAAGAGCTTCCTAAAGCATACGGTGTGCGTCAGGGTAGCATATTGGGTTGGGACCCAATATGCTACTCTGCGCCACACCGTGTGCCGATAAGGAACTCTGTAAACTGCCCATTAGAAGTTGTAAAGTCATTACATACGCCGATGATACTTCCCTGCTTATAGATGGAGTGGACCGGGTCCAGTGCTATCAGAGTGCTGAAAAAGCGCTTACACGTGTATTGGAATGGTTGAGTAGCAACCTACTCACTTTAAACGTCAGTAAAACGGTCTATATGCCTTACTCTTAAAGCCCACATATGTACGCCTTCCACCATTTCTGACTGCCTAGCAATCTCTCAGTCCACTATTATCAAATACTTAGGCGTTCTTATCAACTAACATCTCAGTTGGCATAAACACCTTAACACACTCTCTGGCAGAACTCGCAAGCTGATATGAGTTTTAAAAAAAAATACGCAAGTCTGCTGACCAATCGATCTTAGCTTATTATATTCCAATCTGGGGTGGAGCTACAGAGAACCATTTTATCCGACTAGAACGAGCATAAAGAGCAGTTCTGTAGGTTGCGCTCTCTCAGCCGCTAAGATACTCCACAGTACAGCTATATGAGGAATCTAGAGTGTTAACTGTCAGGCAGCTGTATGTCCTTCAGTTATGCTCCGTAAACACCTTACTCGTCCATCCTCTGAGCCAACAGGCAGAATTAAACACACGGTATTTCCCCAAGAGTCGCATAAAACTTCGTATGCCAAGAGACCCTACTCGTATTATGTCACCAGCACGAAACTTTATAACCAGCTTTACAAAGTAAGTACAACATGTAAGTGAACATTTATCCCGATACTAAATATCAGGTCAAATCTAAGTTACAGGAATATCTTCTAAAACTAACTTATCGCAATACTCAGGATCTTCTGATGGGTAATTTTGGAAATGTAAGTAATTGGTTGAGGTTTTTATAAAAGTAATATTTTGATGAATATTATACTCTCGCATACATTCGCACATACGTTCGTTTCTCTTTTAATAGCCCTAATGGATTTTTGTGTACAACGTCGTGTGTAATTTTTTCTATATGCTCATCACTTTGAAGGGACACTGGCTTCTAAGATACAGGTTACAGAACAAGATACAGGTACCTAGTTTAGAAATCAGGGTTTTTCACTCTGCAACACTAGCTTAAGCCATTTTTCTTAGATCTAAATAATGTAAATGCATTTTTGGAGAAATAAAGATGTATTTATTTATTATTATTTAGATAGCGATCGCTTTATGGGTTTACTAATGTTAGCCATAATTTAAAATGCAATAATTTTATATACTTACCATAATTGTATTTGCCATAATTTCATTAGAAATAACGCTTCAGTTGCCATAATCGTGAAAAATCATTTTCACTAATTTCATTGGTCATAATCGATCAAGTGTCATAATAATCCATAAATTTATTTGCTGTATTTTTCATTTTCAAAAACATCGTTTTCCATAACATTTATTCACCAAAATATTAATTTGCCCATACTAGCACAACAATGCTAGTTCAAAAGAGGGCTTGCTTTGCAAAAGAGGAAATCTGTCATTGTGCGGTCACAGTTCTAACCTAACCTTACCTAGCCGTTTCGATTTTGACTAACTGTTTATTGTCTAAAGAATATTTGCTGTAATAAATCATTTGATTACAGACCAAATGCCTTGATGACATTATTTTTTGTACAAAACAATAAACGTTTCTAAATTATATTAAATGTTGCTTAAGTCAAGTATCGATTAAGCAATGTGTTACATATAGAAACTAATGATTATTATAACACATGTTATTATGGAAACTTATTTTATGGCAAATAAAAGTTATGTCTAATAAGTTGATATGACAAGCGTTATTAGTATAAATGATAATAGTGCAAGTAAATATTATGAAGTTTGTGTAATAATAGTATATAATAATTCAGTCTCAAAGTACTAATGGGGTTAAACAGTCAAAATTTCTTGATAGACACGAAAAAATCACAATCTTGTCAAGCAACTGTGGCCGTCTAGGGAACCGATTAGGACTATGCGTCCGAATTCGGTCGTAAAGCGATCGCTACCTACATACTCGTATGTCGAGACTGCAAGGCCAGAGCTGATTCTGTCATACAACTCAATCAATCAATCATTTATTTGCATTGAATGTAGGTTACATTAAAATACAGGTAGAGTAGATAGGAGTGAGCCATGTACATTCTGCCTGGAAATAGGCAAAAAATGTTATAAAGCTATTAAATAAAATTATAGATTAAAATGTCACAGTTGGAATTATTACAATTATACATAGTCATTAATCAATATTGAAAAATGACAAATTAAAATGTTACTTTAGAATAAAAACAAACTTAACATTGTAGTTGAAAAACATGTTCTCCCATACATTCCAACTGCAAATGTAAGTTTATATTCATTCTGAAACATTTCTCCGACATTCGTTTCGCCGTTGAACGGTTCACCGACAGAACGATTCACTTTTCATTTTTTCACCGATAGAACGTTTCAACGGCGAACGATTCGCCGACAGAACCTTTCATATAGCGAAGGAAAATGTTGGGTTAGGTTAGGTTAGAACACAGGCTTTCACGCCCTACCACCGGCGGCGCCTAGCTACCATCGAGGCGGTCCGGCCAGTGCTCGAGCCCTGGCTCGGGAGGAGGCACGGCTCCCTGTCGTTTCGGGTGACGCAGGTGCTCTCGGGGCATGGTTGCTTCGGGAAGTACCTGTGTCGCATAAACAGGGAGCCGAACGCCCGGTGTCACCACTGCGTCGACTGTCGGGAGGACACGACGCGGCATACGCTGGCAGAGTGTGCCGCTTGGGAGGAGCCAAGCCGTGCCCTCATCTCAGGAGTGGGCAGTGACCTGTCGCTGCCGGCCGTGGTCGAGTCGATGGTCGGCAGCGAGGAGTCCTGGGACGCGGTGGTATCCTTCTGCGAAACAGTCGTGTCGCAGAAGGAGGCTGCGGAACGGGAGCGGGAGATCTCTTCCGCTCACCCGGCCCGCAGCAGGCGCACCGGGCGTCGGCAGAGAGCAGAAAACGCCCTCTTCCGGCCCCCCTAAATGGGTCCAGGGACGGCGGACTTGGGGACGTCCGCCGCCCCCCATCACACTGGACCCGAAGTGGCGGCATGTAGTTTTCCACGCGCGCCCCTTTCAGACGTCGCGGGGGGGTTTAAACCCCTCACCCCCCCAGATTTGAGGTGGCCCGCAGAGGCGGGCCGGCACTAACCGGGGATCGTGGAAGTCGCATTAGATCCCATGATCCCCGGTAAAAGTGTGGGAGGGGAACACCGGGGTGGTTTTTAGTCAGTAAGAGTCTGACAGACCCCTCCGCCCACCCCAGGGCGGAGGACATCCATGAGGATTTTCCAACACGGAACAAAAAAAAAAAAAGGTTAGGTTAGAACAGTGACCATTAACCAGATCCCCTCTATTACTCTCGTCAAAGTGACGCATATGAAAGGTTCTGTCGGCGAATCGTTCGCCGTTGAAACGTTTTATCGGAAAAAATGAAAAGTGAATCGTTCTGTCGATGAACCGTTCAACGGCGAAACGAATCTCGGAGAAATGTTTCAGAATCGTTTATATTAGGTCTATAGGCATTAGGTCCATATATTCATATGTTCCATGTGTTGTAGTTTGTACCGACTCTTGTGAAAAAGAACTGGAAAAAAAACACAGACCTTTGCTTTAGCTCTCCCGTGCTTCGCCAACCCTGCACAAAGCAAGGAGGTTTCAATGAATGACAATGCTGTACCAACTCGTATTATTAACAAGTGTTTCGGTTAATTTGCTTCATAATCTATGAATTTAAAGAGCCGCTAATGGTGTTTATTGTTCGATCTTCCAGGAAATATACTGAGAGCTTTCTTCTAATGCATACTGACTTAAACGTGGTTCAGCATAATATTTCAAAGCAATGCCGCTTGGCCATTTACTGGTTTTACTTAGTAATAAAATATTGGTGTTTGCTAATAATGTATTTATTTTTATTTAGGTATTAAGTACTGCTTTCGTTTTTAAGTTGTAATTTTTATTTCTGCTTGAGTACAGTTTTCATTGTTTTGTTGGTATATGGGCGTGTGCTAGCTAACTCATAGCAAGTAATTTAATTTAATGTTTTGTGTTTTGTAGTGTTAATTACTTTGCATACGATTTGTATAGAATCAAGTGTATTTAACTAAACAGACAGGTGTGCTGCTGGGGAGCTTGTTGCGCCACTTCTTGTTCCCAGCTAGGAAGTGGTGGGCTGGCATTTTTGGGGGACTGTCTAATGTAATTTTGACGTTCGAAAAGTACTGTTTCTCAACCTAGTTTGAATAAATAACTTTTGATTTTGATTTTGATTTCTGTACTACACATATTTATAACATACTAATATTATAAAGGTAAAAATGATAAATTTGTATGTCCCTGCATAGTCCCTAGTAGTTCTGAGCATTACCCCCTGGTAATCTGATCTACTGATCCGAATCCAAAAATTATTTCACTAATGGGAAGCTACAGTATAGCCGAGTGTTATGAAAATATATAGTGGACTTTTGACTTAAGCGTCTCTTAAGACGCTGACAACACCTAAACCGCGGTCACTGTCAAACTGCATAGAAAGAAAGAGAAGCGCGATGACACAACGCTTGTAATTTATTGCAAAATATGAAGCAATTATCTATTTACTCAAAATTGAGTTGAGTAATCGAAAATAAAAAACAACCAAGTTCTGCATTCAAAAAAGACGTTCTTGTTATTAATTAAATACGTAACGTATGTTTATATTTAATACAGATATTTTGGTTTGGAACTCAAGGTAAGAGGTTAGTTTAACGTTAGTTTGTATCGAGATTTTTTTTTCAAAACGTGTTGTGGTAACAGTAACAACCAAGTTCTGAGAAATATGTTCAAAATTAACATATATTTTTTCCGCTACCACAAACTATACAGATTTGGCAATTTTTTTTCTTAAGACAATCCTATTTTGGTCATTTGCCTCTTGTCAGCGCCTTAAGTTGCTCCACATGCGCCAATTAAACACAACGACTAACGATGTACCTACCTCGAAGCAAATAAATAAAACCGGCCAAGTGCGTGTCGGAGCACGCATAATGAAGGGTTCCGTAGTTGGGACAATGGGGACTGATACCCCTTCTCACGTTGACTCCGTCACGCCTATGAACTCCGACACAAATCTCAGCGTTGATCCCAGCTTGAATATGGATATCGTACGGATACGAACGAGGCAATTTCGCTTCAACTCCTGCCTGTGGTGGAAACTGTGTTACAGATCCGATATGCGAATTTTGGTACTGATATCACGCAAAAAAGAAGGCATATCCTCGATCTTGCGGAAGTAGAATCTGTTATAAGGCGGCGGGGCTCAAAGTAGGCATATTAGTAGAAAAGTGTATTTTGTCTATGTATTACATGAAAATGAAAATAATAGTCAGGGACGAAATTCGAAGCAGTATTGCTGTAACTGTAACAGTGGGTTACAGTTACAGCACAACCAACTAACCAACCCAAGTACTTTCCCACGACATGAATTGAAAGGGCACTTTACAGCTTACTCAAGTTACTGCGACCAACATTTCACTGCCAGTTTCCATAAACAACCACAGTGTAAACAGTACTGCGACAGGCTGTTACACCTTGTTGGAGAACTGGGATTACTTGTAGGCCATTTGTGTAGTCTGTGTACAGTTTTTAAAAGTGTGAAATGGTCAAGTGAGGGTCGTTGTGGAGTGTATGCATCAAAACATGTAGAAGTTACAATGAGCAATTGGAGAGCTAGGTGCAATTGTTTGAAACTTAACGCAAAATTGGTATTGGGGTTCCTTTGGCAATTTAGAATTGTTTTCTAGCATAGCTTGGCTATTTTCTATAAAATTCTAAACTTCTCAGTACAATCATATACTAATCGTACTTCACGTTAATACTTTCAAGTATTACAATCGCCTGAGTTTATATTTACTCTGCGATGTTGAGTTCAGACTTGTTGCTCGTATATTTTCAAGCGCTGTTTTAACAATAACTGACTAAATAAAATTCCTAATCGTATTAGTCTTTATTTCTCAAAAATATCTCAATCTTTCCAATCATATTTAGTGTTATTTACTAGTAAACCTTCCCACACTCTTCTGCCAAAGTCCGGATGTATTGTTGTCAGCAGTTTAACACTTCGATCTTTTAAAAATGAGTCTGTTACTGAACCTAAACTGTACAGAACATTCTCGATCAATCTTGACCTTTCATCTGACGTCATATCATTATACAATTCACGTGCTTGTCCAAAATTATCAGCAGGTTCCTCAAATATTTCAATCAAGTCAACTCTATTTTTCTTTAAATATGGCACAGGACCATTATAAGAATTGGGATAATAATTCGGTATATTCCCTTCATTGTGTCCAACTGGAGGTCTACCATCTCGATTGTATGTGAATGTTTCGGTAATAGGTTTATTCACATCAATGTTTTGAAAGTTTGCTCCTAAACGATAGTACTGAGCATCTCTATACGATAGACGACGTGCCTCGAAGATTTTGTCTGGCGCTCCCAGTATACCAGGCACGAGATTGCCCGGGCAGAACGCTAACTGTTCTATATCCGCAAAATAGTTCACAGGATTCTTATCCAAAATAAATCGTCCAACAGGTTTCAATGGGTATTTATCTTCAGGCAGAACTTTGGTTACATCAAAAACATCAAACCCAGCGTTATTGACGTCGTTATCACTCAAAACTTGAATACTAACTGTCCAACTGGGAAAGTTTCGAGTTCCAATGGCATTAAATAAATCTCTGTTTGCGTAATCTGGATCTAAAGCTGCTAATTTCTGAGCTTCCAAAGATCCCAAATTCTTTAAACCTGCATCAGGCGTAAAATGAAATCTGATGAAGTATTTTTCACCCTCTTCATTTACGACTTGAAAAGTATGAATGCCAAATCCAGGCATATGCCTATAGCCATCAGGGATACCGAAATCACTAAACATACGCATATTAATATGCATACCTTCCGGACGTAGCACCAAAAAATCCCAAAACATGTTAGAGTCATATAGACAAGTGTGTGGGTTTTTTTTCCGTGAATGAACAAAAGTGGGGAAAAATATTGGGTCTTTTATCACAAACATGGGTGTATTTAATCCAACTATATCAAAGTTACCGTCTTCGGTGTAGAATTTTAAAGCAAATCCTCTGGCATCTCTAGAAGTATCTATACCACCTACTTCTTGAACTATAGGAGAGAATCTTACTGCTATTGGAGTCTTCTTTCCAACTTCACTAAACACTTTAGCTTTACAAATATCTTTCATATCGTGCGTCACTTCAAAATAACCAAAAGCTCCACCACCCTTAGCATGGACAACTCTTGGAGGTAATCTTTCACGGTTTAAATGTGTTATAGAGTCCATGAAAAACTCATTGAATATAAGTCGTTTGTTCAAAGAGCTATTTGCATCTTCATAATTGATCGGTGCGCCTAGTGAAGTTGTCATAATTCCAACTGGGCCCTGAAATCAATAATTAAGTTCTGTCAATACTATGTAAATTAAAACTATGTAATAGACATTTATTTTGCAAATATGGGTACTTAAAAAAAAAAGGAATATATCTAATTAATTAATAAAAATAACTAAAACTATACACAAACTAAAATAGGGCGAAAAATGTTGATAAAAATGATACAAGGAGAAAAAAGTTAGCCCTTATTTAAAGATCCCTAAATCCCCAGATTTTACTTTGATTATTGACCTAATTAATAACAAAACGGTGAACACCAATCCTTATAATTGCCAAACGTACGGCAATTAACTCATAATCGTTTGTTCTATCAGTGAGGCATATATTCACGCTTAGGTACTCAACGAACCGATATGATCATTAAATTAAAACCGTAGAACGGCCGTACAAATAGGAAACACGTTTACGAGTACATGAAAGCAAAAGATTTTCTCGACATTAAAAATAAAAGAGGTCAATTAAAAAAAACAAACACCAGACTGCGTAAAAAGTGAACTTTATTTATTTTTTGTACACACATATAAACAGACAAGAAGAAAGGAACAGAAAAATACGTACAAAGGTGATGCTTATTTCTAAAGAAATCTCTTCCAGCATACCTGCGATAGGACAGTAGACAAAGATATGAAAACAAGATGACTTAATTCTGTCTCCAATTTCACACCTCGTAATTGTACGCCCTAAGCCGTACAATTTTATGAAGTCGCCCTGCACGATTAAACCCTCTTTTGTCAATGTCTTATCTAATTGGGAGAAACTTAAAACAATTGAAACATTAAATCTATGTGACTATACAAGTACAGTTTACGTGGCGCTAAACCATTCGTGTCAGTCACAGCACCAGTTAATAGTTTCATCAGTTTTGCGCTCTCGAAAATATAGTTTATTTCGCCTTTGATGTATTATAAATATGCCGTTGTAGGTCCTAATGGTCATTCAAAATGAAAAATGATTAGAGAAACCTAAAGATGATTTCCAAATACCTATTCAATGATAGACTTCGTTGACTTAAAATTTTCTAGTTTTCACAAATTGGCGTCTGGTTATCACCCGGGGACGCGGGAAAGTTCGAAAGGGTTACCAAGGCACCTGGCAACACAGGCAACGGAAGGAACACGGGTGGGTTTTACTCAGTAAGAGTCTGACACAGCCTCCCGCTCCGCCCAGAGCGGGAGAAGTTATTTGATAATTTCCCACCCAAAAAAAAAGGCTGATAAACACATTACCCCTTTACGCCGCGCAGTCGGGTAAAAATAAATATTATACAATATAAAATCTATCGAGACAAGCCAAAAGGAAGAAAGACAGAACAAAATATTAAAGACATAGCAAATACTCACCGTAGTTTTCTCTCTAAACGACACCATTTGATTCCCCGCTGGATCATCATTTACTTCCGCCATTACTATTACACCGAACAGCAACAAACACCATGATGTCTTCATCCTCACTTACCACAACGAACAATCACCGACTTTCTATAACTCTACGGTTTTATAGGCACTGGCCAAGTATTACGCCCTTGCGAAAGAAAAATAGTATGCTAATAATTTAATAACACTTTTTGTTGGCTGCGGTGCGTCTAGTTTATCCTGGCAGACGCAGAACGTAGAACTAATATTAGTACTCATTTTTGCACTGTGTTAGGTTTTTTCCTTTGCAACCAGCACCTTTCACTAAAGGCCAGCTTATGCTGGGCAAATACGAGTATTCCGATTACTTGGTTTATACCGAATGACATTTTTTACCGTCTCGAGAATACTAAGGTGTGTTGTGTAAGAGGAACAGAAGCCATACCTGAGAATATTTGCTTAGTACCATTGAGATTGACAAAGTTCAGAATTTCCTAAAAAAATCATGAAAACTATCCATCCTACGGCCCGTGCGTAAAACTAATAATATTTTTTCATCGATTTATTCTTTTTTTTTTTCTGTTTTTATTGTTTTAGTACTTATGAAAAGTTTACTTCAAATGGGTAGTATTTATTGATAAATAAATTTCTTTACAGGTTGAAGAAAAAAAAAACAAAAAAATTGACTATGCCATAGGCTTCTACTCCGTTCACCTACTATACCCTATGATTTTCGAGACGGTAAAAAAAATCAGCCGGTATATTTTAATTGAACAGGTAAATTTATTTTCTCATTAGTCAATTTATAAATGTTTTCTTCGATTTGTTTTCTTTTAGTTTCATAAATAGTTTATTTGTAATTTTTTGGATCACTCTTTTAATTATAATTTTCAGCAAACAAGGTGTAGGATCTTCTCCGAAAAAAAGTATATGTCACTTACAATGAGATTCAACATTTTATGGTACGGTACTCACGTACCCAGGTTTAAGTACGATGGTTTTACGAGTACTATCTAGTTATCAATCATTTAGAGCTCTCAAATAGTCGTGTCACGAAAGGCGTGCAATTTGAATAAAGAAGTACGTAATAAAGAAAAATACAAAACAGTGTGTTTTATTGCTATTTTTATAACAAAAATCTGTTACTGAAGCAAGTTTGTAATCAAAGTAGTAACATACTTGTGCATAGCGGTACTGATGTCCGTGTAGATACTAGATAATAAACTAGAAAGGATGGTAATTTAAACGCAAACAGTAATATTTTTCATATCACATAAATTAAATACACAGCACAACCTATTTAATTAAGAACAAGAAACTGTACATATATTACAACAAAAACAATAACACTTTTCAAAATATTGAGTCATAAAATGTAGTGGCACTATTTCGAATAAGTTTACTTTATAAGCATGTTTGTATTTCTATTATGCATACTTTAATCGTCCCAGTCAAAGCCGTAAGGGGTTCTAGTTCTGTTCGCCTGCAGTCCCTGCCATAGTCTCTCACTGAGATCAGAATGTATCCGCCCAAACATTTTCACAGCCCGATCTTGCAAGAATTTGGTCGCAGGTCCCAAACTAAACAAAATGTTCTCCACTAATCTTTTCCTTTCTTCTGGTGTCATTTCGTTCTCGTATAGTTCACGAGCTTGTTCAAAATTATCTGGTTGATCTTGGTATATCTCAATTAGTTCAACTTTATCTTTTTCTTTGTAAGGAACAGGCCCATTGAATGAGTTAGGATAGTAATTAGGAATGTCTCTTTGATTATCTTTAACAGGAGGCTGGCCATCACGATTGTATGCGAATGCCTTGTTTTGAATAGGACAGTTTACGGGTATGTTGATAAAGTTTGCCCCTAAACGGTAATACTGAGCATCTCTGTAGGCTAATCTTCTAGCTTCAAACACTTTATCCGGTCCTCCAAGAATACCTGGCACTAAATTCGCTGGACTATAAGCCAACTGCTCAATTTCAGCGAAATAGTTAACAGGATTCTTATTCAAGACGAAGCGGCCCAACGGCCGTAATGGATACTTGTCTAAAGGCAACACTTTTGTTACATCAAAGACATCAAATCCTGCATTTTTAACGTCATCCTCAGTTAAGACCTGAATACTAGCCGTCCAGCTTGGAAAATCTCCATTACCAATGGCTCTGTACAAATCCCTAGTTGCGTAATCAGGATCAAAGGCGGCAATTTTCATAGCTTCTTTGGAGCGTAGATTCTTTATTCCTGCATCTGGTCTGAAGTGGAATCTAATGAAGTTACTCTCTCCATGCTTGTTGACTACTTGGTAAGTGTGTATACCGAAACCAGGCATGTGTCGGTAGCCATCTGGGACTCCGCGATCACCGAACACCAATAAAAACATGTGCAAACTTTCTGGTCGTAGCGTTAAAAAATCCCAGAGCATGTTTGGATCAAGGACATTCGTTGCTGGGTTTCTTTTCTGTGCTCGTACGAAAGTAGGGAAGAGGAGAGGATCCTTGTAGACATACATAGGCGTATTGAAGCCAACTATGTCGAAGTTACCGTCTTCAGTGTAGAATTTGAGTGCGAATCCTCGGGCGTCTCTGGATGTGTCGATACCACCTCGCTCAACGACTACTGGAGAGAATCTTGCTGCGATGGGAGTCTTCTTGCCGACTTTGTTAAATAGTTTCGCTTTACAGATATCAGAAATATCGTGGGTGAGTTCAAAATAACCGAATGCTCCACCAGCCTTCGCGTGGACCAGTCGTTCTGGCATTCTCTCTCTCACCAAGCGCGTCATGCTGTCCATGAAATATTCGTTGAATATCAACCTCTTGTTTAACGTTACTGTTGCTTCCTTCTGTTCAATGGGTGCTCCTGCAGAGGTAGTCATTATAGCGATGGGACCCTGGAAAATACCAGAAAAATCATGAGAATTTCAACTGTAGGTATAATACTGCAAAACGCAAATGAGATTTATCCTGATAGTATGATTGAGCCTAAGTAGGTACAAGCTTTTGATTATAATTGTGGTTTCTAATCATTTCATTACAATTCTATATATCGCTTTCGATTATTCGCTTGAAATAATCAGCTCATTAGGTTTTTCTTTACTTTTCAGTCTGGTTTGACTGACGTGCAAAAAAAAAAGTTTGTTATATTTTTATGCCCATAGAGTTATCGGTACGTAGGTATTTCATTTAGCTGACACCAATAATTTAAATAACCGAATGATAAAAATAATTTATACACGACACAATCTTGACGAAACACTCTGCCTACTGAAATAATTAAAACCGGCATCCCCTCTACGAACATCCAACAACCCCGGGTAGACAAAAGAGCGGAAGAGCTTTCTTCGTTACACTCAGGCCATTGAAGAGCAACCCGCAAAGAGGAGAACAGATTTGTGGGAAATACAGCACCCACCACCACCCAACTTCGTTCAGCCCCAGGAGCACCTATCACCCGGACGTGACCTGCAGTGGCCTATGTGGAAAGCAATCTATCGACTGCGGACCCAAGTAGGCCGCTGCAAGCACAATCTTGCGAAATAGGGAATTATTGATCCAACCGAAACTTAGTGCGAATGCGGTGCTCCTGAACAAACCATGTCCCATATGTTGGAGAGTACAAACTGACCATACACCTGCACTTCTGACACCACTGATGCTGGGCCCAACTCATCTAACATCCTAACTAATATTATAAATGCGAAAGTGAGTTTGTTTTGTTTGTTACGCTTTCATGCTAAAACGGCTGATCGGATTTGGATGAAATTTGGCACATGGGTAGACCCTGACCTGGGTAAGGACATAGGATGAAGCCGCGGGCAAAAGCTATGAATGAAATGCACCGACCCCAGCGTGGTTAAACCAGGCTCGATTGCTCGAATGAACCCAAGGATTCACACTAGTCCCTATAAAATATTTTTACTTTAGCCATCGACTCGAAAAGAAGAAAGAAGATTACAAATTAGACTATAGAAGAGAACAAATGGCTCACCTTAGTTTTTTCTTTAAATAGGAGGATTTGATTGGCTGCTGGGTCATCTTGTACGTTCGCAGTAACTGCCGCAATTATTACCAGAAACAACAGCCGTAACATTTTTAAAACCATCTTGTGATTTTAAGTGATTCATTCAGTTCTTCGTTTGTTTTTAATAGACCATTGACGTTGCAATCTGTTGTATTTCTGTTGTTAGGCTGCCAGCAACGAGAATTGATGGGTTCTGAAAAACACAACGAAAATATCCTTAGGTACTCGCAAGTGACAAATACAATAAAATATAACTTAATTCGCCCGAGTTATACAGCTCGCTTACAGAAATAAAATCATTTATCATTTATATACGCTTTGTATGTAGTTTCAGCGGTAGGTAGGTAGGTACCTAACTAATGAATATTGACATATCTACGCGCGTGTTTATAATAGAAAAAGTACCTAGGCATTTACCGAGAAGTAAGGCTTGAGTGTGAATATTTATCATAATTAAACTAGAAGCACTAGTTACCCTATTTAAATATAACATGTATGCAATTAGTGTGTGATAACAAAACCAGTCAATATAGCCAGTTTTCTGTACACTAAGAGTACTGAAGATCGAACCTTTTGCCAACCCTAAAAGAGCATGTGCACGGTCGTAATTACTCAATCAGATAAAGATCAGACTTGTATGAACAACAAATCTTACTCAACACACCCAAATAAGACTTGATTTTAAAACACCAACTTTGTTTTTCGAAATAAAGTAAAAAAAAATATAAAAAAACACTTTCACTTCACACGCTACGCTAATTAGTGATAGTAGATTATTCTACTAAGGGGATAAAGCAGTGTCTTATGTCACGGGCGCTGTATTGAATCCCGAGCGTAACGAAGGTTCCTGAGCGCAGCGAGGGAATTAAAACTAGAATCCTAAGTTCAGCGAGGGTTTCAAACTCGCCCAGGGACGAAGACATCTTTATTCCTGAGGAAAATAGGTACTATACTTTTGTCACTTTCTGCGAGTTGAATAAGATTTTTTGTTAAATGTTTTCATACTCACAAATTTTAGCTGAGTTCCTAAATTCAAATCACATTATTGGCCAGCGAATTATAAGCCATAGGGCCTTTGGCATAGGGCTTTAATGACTTTAGGTTATGGTTGCATGATACACATGCAGGTGGATTTTTGAGACGGGGCAGTACACGGGCCTTAACCGATGTCAATCGATCCTGTTTCTTATAAGGATCAAAAAAACTCGATTGGACCAACTGAGGTTTGAGTACTAGAAAAGACAGGAATCGCAAAAAACTTTTCCCATATATTTCGTAGGAAATGAGACTTCCAACTTACTTTTTATGATTGATAAACTGGCCGCTGATGGAAGACTAGCCAAAAATTACCAAAAAATAGTTATGCATTGCATTTTGAACAAATAGGCGATATGATTTTATTTACTTTGAAAACAGAATTTAGATACTTACCTAATTTGTTGCTTGTGATTTCTGTAATTCTGGGAAAATATCCTCAAATAATTTAGAACATTTCGGAAATCATCAAATAACTTCTCCCGCTCTGGGCGGAGCGGGAGGGTGTGTCAGACTCTTACTGACTAAAACCCACCCGTATTCCTTCCTGTTGCCTGTGTTGCCAGGGGCCTCAGTGACCCATTAGTACTTTACCGCGACCCCGGCAGGCATCGGCCCTAGTGGACCCCTATATTTGTGCTGACGACATCTCTTTGAGGCGCGCGTGGAATACAACGCGCCGTCGACCCGGGCCTGGTCCTTACCGGACGGTGAGCTACCCATTGCTCAGCGTCCGCAAGCCCGCGCCTACGGTGGCCGGAAATCCGCCTGGGATTCCCGACGCCCAGGGCGTCTCCTGCGGCGGCTAGGGGCGAGAGGGCGCGAAACATGCCTTTCCCTCAACCGTACCGCCTCCTCCTTCGCGAGCATTACTACTTCGCAGAAGGAGGTGACGGCTGCTCATGCCCTCTCGCTCCGTACCATGGCCTGAACCAGGGACATTTCTTAGACTTGACCCTCAGTTTTTGAAACTCATATCGATCGATATGATTGATCGATATCGATGGATCGATTGGCATCAAAGTTTTTATGAAAATTGGCAGTTTCTTGCTGACCGTATTTTTTTTTCATAATCTGTGAATGCAGATCAAATGTACTGAAAAATTTAAGAACAGCCTCCTAAGATCGTTTTCCTGTCGTTACAATCATTAAGGTACGTACCCATTCTGCCCCATCTCAAAAATCCACCCTGTAGGTATAATTTGACATTGTCGGGCAGGTGGTGTCAAAAATGAATTTAAGTACAACGAATTACATAACATCGCGCCTCTTGTATTCCCTAAAGGGCTAAGCAGAGGTGTTTAGTACCTAAAGTCGAATTATTAATACACTGGAGTAATCTTACATATTGTGCTAGAAAATAAATATATTAAAGTCTAGAATACAATAAATATTACCATTTTATTACACAAAGTGATTGCCAGCTAAGTGGTTGTATAAGTAGATAAGAAAAAATCATAGTAGTAGTACATATAATGAAATTAAAAGGAAAACTATCACAGCTAGTATGCTTTACAAGTTAACGAGTAATAGTCAACGAACTTAAATTTACTGTTGGAGATTGACTATTGATGTATGGGAGGATATTGATATTGATAAGGATATTGATAAGGTTGGATATTGATGTATGGAAGGACATGTTTTTCAACTACAATGTTAAGTTTGTTTTTGAGAAAAGTTCATCCCAACTTCCCAACTACGGAACGATTCATTGTGCGTGGTCCGACACGCACTTGGCCGGTTTTTTTCATATTTAGAATAGGAAAGACTTAGACTTAAATAGGATTTAAATAATTATCTGATAAATACTGAGTTTTATTCTAGTAGCTAAGAACACCAAGGAGACTCTCTAAAGTCTAGTACGGTTACTAACTTCACATAGATACATAGACACATACATCGACATGCAAGCACAAATAAAAATTTTACCCGATATATAACCAAACCGGGGACAAAACACTTGAACCACTAAGCACTTTAATTAACATCAAACACTTCTAAACCGAATAAACTAAAAAAAGACAACAAACTCAAACCTTTTTTTTTAGTTACACCGAACTTTATCAAATAAAAAATAGAATAATTTATCCTAATTGTTCGAAATTAAAACTTGGTCAACGTCTTCCAACTGATACAGTTAACAACCATATTGAAGGTGTTGGCGGCAAAACGCGAACTTTTCTTGCGACCGCCGTCACAGTCTAGTGATTATGAAATAAACAGTGGCGCAATCGTCGGTTTTCTTAACTATGTAGTTCAATTTTATTCAATAATCTGGCCTAAATGTAACAGGTGTAACATAATTGATACAATACACTTAATGCATTTTTATTTCCGTTGCTCGTAAGTGTGAAAGATCTCGTGTGAATTGCTTACAAAAGCGGCAATGGGCGCTAGATTCTTTCTAAACAGTGTAGACCTTGTTGTGTGAGCAACAAGCCGTATTTTTATTTTCTTTTGTCGGATGTATTCGAATTCGAGCGCCTTCTAAAATATTTTTGTATTTGTTTTTGTTTGAGTCATAAAACTACGGAATCCTTCATTGCCAAAGCGATTAGGTCGCACATCGATGAACATCAATAATTTTTTTCTCGATGCCTTGACATCATCTCGTGGTAGAATGACATAAGATTAGAAGGTCACTGAAATAGTAAAATACAGCCTAAACATGCAACATTGGAACATGCAATTTCCATTCTAAGTTTAAGTTAATTATTATGAAACTCCAATAGTAATCGATATAACTTTCCATAGTTGGGATGAATTTATTCCAAGAACAAATTTTAACATTGTGGTTGAAAAACGTACTTAACTTACTTAAGTACATAATCAGCCTATAATGTTCTCACTGCTGGGACACAGGCCTCCTCTGTGTGAGAGGGAGTGGGCCGTAATCCACCACGCGGACCCAGTGCGGGTTGAGTACATGTCACATGTCTTCGAATTTTTGGTTCTAGGACATGACACAAAAGCATGTTTCCCTATATATTCCAACCGCAAATGTAAGTTTGTACACATAATATTTAGTTATTTTAAGACCATAGACTTCTTATAAGTTTCCTGTAATCTAATACGTGAGTATAGAACTATTCTCTGCATTATTTTTCCAAATATTAGGTAGGTACAGCAGTTTGGGAGTTCAGGGTGGGGTGGTTTACCGAGGCCCCTGGCAACACAGGCAACGGAAGGAACACGGGTGGGTTTTAGCCAGTAAGAGTCTGACACACCCTCCCGCTCCGCCCAGAGCGGGAGAAGATATTTGATAATTTCCCAACCAAAAAAAAAAATGCCTCGTAATGTACCTACGTATCGACCAAGTTTTTAAATGTTTTAACTGTTATGTAAATACATTCAAATTGTGCATATTTCAATGGCATTTTCTCCAAATAATTCGAGTTGTCATTCGAATATAAATAACAGACAGAAGTTATTTGATAATTTCTCACCCAAAAAAAAAAGGGTTTGGTCTGTCATTGGTAAATTTTCTTCTATTTCTCAGATATGTATTTAGCACACAACATCTAAAACATCATATTCTCGTTATTCCAGGCACAATGTGCATCCCTCCGCAGCACAGACTGCGCACAGCTGCACCTAGAGTGACGGCGCGAGGACGCAGTGCAGCGCGACGATGTGCGCACGGCGCAGTGCTTCGTAACTTTAAAACTAATTATTTTTAATTTATAAGATATATATATTTGAAATTCTCATAACAAGTCCTTTCATTGGTATGTCACACGGTAATATTATTTCCCCAAAATTGAACCTCATATTCAAAATTCATTTATTTACATTAAACGTTCGTGTTTGGGTTACAGCAATCCACATGTGTACCAAATTTCAACTTAATCGGTCTAGTAGATGCGTAGCAAATCGTCTGTGATAGACAGATAGACACACGAGTGATTCTTTATAGGTTCCGTTTTTTTCCTTTTGAGGTATGGAACCCTAAAAACACAATAAAACTTGCTTGGCCTACTGATTTTGGTGTCTGCCAAAGGTTAAGTTCGCCTTTTTTTACGCATTGTGGATAAGCAATTGACTTAGATTGAGCGCTAGGAGGTCGCTGATCGGACGGAGACTTAGATTGAGCGCTAGGAGGTCGCTGATCGGACGGAGACTTAGGATTGAGAGCACGATATATAAATATTTGGAAACCTACCGTTGGGCTGTTCGCATACCTACCTACAGCTTCAAACTGCTGCAAAAGCTCGCGAAGACCATGCAAGATAAGTAATTTAACCATATAAACAAAAATTTAACTTGCATGTTTACTTGGAATTACCTAATCCACTGCGAAATCAATTTAATATACTTACTGCTCTCAAGGTTTGACAAAAGTAATTGAGCAAAAAGTGGACCACATAGACACGGCCGACAAATACTTATATAAATTATTGGTAATAGACCACAATGGGGTCTGCAGGCCATGGAGACGTGCTGCACCATAAGTAGGTACCCTAATAATGTAACTAGCCATGGCTAAGTTAGTTAGTTATTGGTGAAACGTGACAAATTGCGCAAATCTTCCAACACCCCGGCCAAAGGTAGCTGAAAACACCGTGTGGTTTGAGTCTGACAGACCCCCTAGTCATGAAGGACATCCATGAGGATTACGACAAAAACATGCCTGTGTTAATAATGAGTACACGGATAAAACGTAGAAAGCGGCTAGAAATAAACAAGTTGTTGCTATTTACAACCGAGCGACTTGGTTCGGACCTCCGAACCAAGTCGCTCGGTTCGGTTTGCTAGAATTGAACAAGTGTAATACTTGCTTGTTTGATATTAACAAAGCTGTTTAACCTTTATTATTTATTACTTATTTTATAGTAATAAATAATAGGTAGTAGTAGGTAAGTACTTGAATATGTTACACAGATAAAGCCTATTTCCTTCCCCATCCCCTTTCGACTGTCTTTAAGAGCAGGATCACGCTTGCAATTAATCGCTGTGTGCGACCTCAGTGTGTTCGACAATTGTACTGATCAGCATCGGTGTAAAATAGAAGATAAAAAGCGCTTTATGACAACTCTGCCCTACCAGGGGACCGAACCCAGAACTAGTATTTCGTCGTCAGTCACCCTTACGACTAATAGAACAACGGGAGCGATTGGTCTCGATCATCCCTCTTGCAAAAGCAGTTTTTCAATCAATCCTAACACGATTAACCGATCAATGATCTCTTCAAAGATCTGATATAAGATCTAAAAAGAAGATCTAAAAGGGGCTTGTGGCTAAGTAATAACAGCCGCACGGGTCGATCGATCAGGTTAAGCTACGCTTGCCGCGGTTGGTCCGTGGATGGATGACCATCTTTACATACCAAGACCCCTTCGTGCCTCGGAAAGCACGTTAAGCCGTTGGTCCCGGCTGTCATTTGTAGATCTTTGACAGTCGTTACGGGTCGTCAGAAGCCCGAAAGTCTGACAACCAGTCTTACCAAGGGATATCGTGTTGCCCAGTAACTGGGTTGTGGAGATCAGATAGGCAGTTGCTCCATGTAAAATACTGGTATTCAGCTGCATCCGGTAAGACTGGACGCCGACCCCAACATAGTTGGGAAAAGGCTGGGCAGATGATGATGATCTCTTCAAAGATCTGACAGTATCTGTAGATCTAGTAGTCTGCAATGACCCGTAGGATAACAGGAACACAACCTAACCTATCTAAGTTCTGAAACAATAAATTTGATGATAAGAGGGTACCTATCTGTTTTTTGATTGAAGAGCCAGAAATAAATTGCACTGATCAGCGCTGAAAGTTGTGCGGAAATCGGTTGTCATGGTATGGGCATGTGATGCGGAGGAATGAGGAAAATGTCGTGAGGAAAGTCTTGAGTATGAATGTCGATGGCTATAAGAGTAGAGGAAGACCAAAGAAACGATGGACTGTGTGAAAGATGATATGGGTAGAAAGGGGGTGAGTACCGAGATGACTACTAATTGAGAAGTATGGAAGAAAGCTACATGTTGCGCCGACCCCAAATAAATTAGGATAAGGGCATTAGAATGATGATGATGATGAGCCAGAGATAAATTATTTTCATAATATTTTGAACTTTTACGCACGTGAGCTGTCGATTGCTCATTTTATTATTGTAGGAGCTAGCTACATACTCGATAGATTTCATATAATAGTTATCTCGGCAAACACTCAACTGGCTCTTCAATCATCAAGAGATACTTTTCATTAAATTCTTTTCAGTCTTACTTTATGTTCAGCCATAACAAAGATACGAGGCCCCCTGGCTACAGTCCCCGAACGAAAATTCCTTATATGTTATCCACAAGCACAACTTGAAATTCTTATTGTTAAGAGGCCCATATTTGAATGAATTATGAGTAACTTAATGAAAGTATGAAAATTAATGTAATTCAAGCTACAGGCGCGTTCCAATTCTCAAGCTCTTGCATTAATTTATTAAAAAACAGAAAATCTATACTTTCCAAGTTGGGTAAGTACTACAATAATCGAGCTTGTTTCGCTTGCTCTTGCATTCACTTAGTAAGATGACAAGGGCAGCTTAACTTTCCGAGCCAAGATGCTATTTTTTTTAAACCGTACCTTTCTTTTGAGCTTTGCCGCAATCGGGTAAAAAGGGCCCGCAACAAGTTTTGATACAGGGCCTTTTTAGGACTAGCTACGCCACTGTTTGTGTTCCTGCTGTCCTCTAATCAGAAGTAAACGTCACGTCTGTGGGATATCATGGTCTGACTACACGCAGCCGTTTGCATGGTATACTGTTTTGCTGTCTACACGCAGCGACTTGCACGCGCAAACAGAGTTTCTCAAACTTTTTGCATATGTAAGCTGCTGCGTGTAGCCGAGCCTTAAGACTCAAATAGTTATACCTCTGTGGATCCGCAGTGGAAGCCCGCGAAATTCAAATTATCTTACGTTTTTTTTGCAATTTGCAGGTCAGTGTCAAGTTGTATCTTGATCAAAATATGATTCGTGACCATAACAACTATGTATTTACAGAATTATAATCATTAGAATCAATTATACATCTCTCTTAGATTTGTTCCATAAGAACAAATCTCTTATGGAGAAGTTCTACTTCTCAATAACAGCTAACAATCCCCTTTACATGCACAGTGAACCGCACATCAATAATAACACTTGCGGTAAAAATTTTCGTAGAAGGGGGTGGGAGATAGAGGAGGGGCCCCTTCCCCCTGGCACCACTCCCATGAGAAGGTAAAGCACCTTTCTTGAGAAAAACAAATGATTGTAACCTAACCTCAAAACACTTTAATCGCTTATAAGGCGTAGTGGGTGTAAAAAAAATAACCTCGAAGGGGATAGCAAGGTCTAAGTTCGCTCGCTCACTAGTCTGTCACTAGACACTACATCCTAACTAACCTATCCTGTCCGGGTGAGGGTGCTCCAAGTCCCGAGCTCGCTTCGATCGCTCTTGCATTCTAAGTTCTCCTAGTAACAGTAGTAGCATTGCCTTTTAATCACATACGATCAGTGGTACACTAACTTTCTTCGGAGCAGAATTTCTAGGTAGGTAATATAAAACCAAAAATAAAAATTATAAAAACAAGTAAAACAACAAAATATTCAAATTTTTTTTCATTTATTAAATCCATACTTGGACTAAAATGAAAACGCCTTGTCAGTACCTACGAATATTTCTGTAGTTATATTCTTGCACACATACACACTTGGTATACATAAAGCAATATTTAACAAAACTATTAAATTAGGTACTTACCTAATATAATATCAGTATAGACTAGACTTCTTTTTTTATCTTTATTTATTCCACTAATAAATTTTGGTTTGTTCATATTTGAACATGTCACCCTCATAAGAATAAACATGAAAATATACACATCACAATACTAAAATTAACTACTTATATCATAGTGTTAACTTATTGTGATCTATTCTTAATACCTTAATGTGTAAGCCTTTATAGCAACTTGGCCTCCTCCGAAGGAGGAAAAGACAAAATGCTATGACTTCTTGAAGACAACCTTTAGAGTCCGAGGCGAAGAGAACTAACCTATCAACTGCGCGGCACACCAACTATATCATGATTTCCATTCAGTTGTGTTAAAAAAAAACTACTTTTACGGTAACTGTCAAATTAGATACTTTTAATGACTACCCTACCTACTTTCAATTTTATATTTAGTATTTAAAATCACAAATCTTATTAATATTTGGAAGGGCATTTTCATTTTAAATGGCGCAGGTTATAATAAACAGCCTTTAAAAAAAAAATATTGACTTTGAACTTTGAATTATAGTATTTTTTTTTTTTTTTTGTGATTTAATGTAAACATTCCGTGCAGAAATGTTTATTTTATTTTCTATAATTATTTTTTTAAAGTAGGATGGGCTAAAAATGTCTTTTTAGTAACAAAAATCAAATCGCGATAAAAATTTCAACTGCTGTAAATGAAATGAGAAAAACGCTCGTTAATAAGTTTTTATTATCAATTAATGAAATTAAATATTAGTACTTGGTCATTAGATATACAGGGTGTTTGGTAGATGGGTGCAAAGCCTGAAGGCGTGATATCTTAGACCATTTAGAAAGTATTAAGCTAAACTTGTCTTAGACGAAGTCTGTTCCTTGTATTTTTTTTTTGAAACTATTAAGTTTTTAACAATAAAACCCATTTTTTTTTTCAATTAATTGTTAAGTGTCCAGTAAAAGCTGTTATGTTATTGCTTTTATTTATTTTTTATTTATGTAATGTGTGATTACTCAAAAAAAATAAATCCCAAGCATCTGTGTCACCAGAAAAACATTCTACGCCATATTTAAATTTAAGAAACTTTTAAAAATCAAGAAAATGTTTTGTTTACAGCATAATAAATAAATAAAAAAAATTGCCTCAGTCGTTCAAACCTTTTTAAAAACATGCATGGTTATTGCCCTTTCTTTTGAGGTACTACTTACGCAGATATCTCATTAGCTCTTGGAATTAGGATGTGTACAAAGCAAATTGAGTATGAAAATTGTTATTTCGAACAGATCAATAAAACAACATTTTTGTTAAAATAATTTATTGTTCATGTTCAAAATGTTGACCGCGGTTTCTTATACAAGCGCGTGCCCGTCTTCTCACTTCTGTAGTGGTGATTTTTAATTTCATCTCCTGCTTCATGACTTGAAAAGCCGTTTGGATTCTTTCTATTAATTCTTCTCTAGTTGAAATTTCAACGTGCATGTAGACGAGCTCCTTGGCCCGTCCCCAAACAAAAAAATCCACAGGAGTTAAATCGGGTGATCGAGGTGGCTAAGGGATGGGCCCGTCTCTGCCAATCCAGCTATCTGGGAAACAATTATTTAAATGTTCTCTCACGTTTAGGGTCCAGTGTGCTGGACAACCATCTTGTTGAAAAATCATTGGTCTTCTCATTGCCAATATTGGTATTTCAGTCTCGTCCAGAAGCTCTGGGAGATAGTTTTGGAGGAATTCCAAGTAATTTTCTCCATTTAAATTATCTGGCAGGAAGTGGGGACCAATCAACGTTCGACCGATTACTCCTGCCCACACGTTAACTGAAAATTTCCTTTGGAACGACACTTGCTTCTTCCAGTGTGGATTGTTGTCCTTGTCGGTCCATCGATGAAGATTATGAAAATTAGAAATTCCTTCTTTCGAAAATTTTGAATCATCGGTCCACAAGATGGATTTTAAAAACCATGCATCTTCAATGTCACTATTAAATAAAAAGCGACAGAACTGAATCCTTCGTGGGGGATCTTCATTTTCCAAACCTTCTACACCCGTGCCGTGGAAAGGATATTTTTTTTCTCGGTGCATCGTATTCCACACCTTCCATACCGAAATGTTGAGGTTTCGAGCTACTACTCTGACGCTCGTAGTAGGATCTGCATCAAAAGCTGCAATAATGTCTTCCTCGACACTTGGGTGATGTCTTCCCGGGTTGAGTCCAGATTCCGAGTGATGGATTCCAACTTCAGAAAGCCGACGAAATGTGTTGTAAAACACTCTGACATTAGGTAATCTGCGATTCGGATATCTCTCTTGGTACATTCGTCTCGCCAAAGATCCGTTACCGTCAGCTCTGCCATACATGAAGACGATATCCGCATATTCTTCATTCGAAAAAGTAGCCATAGTCGATTGATCACACAAACAAGTCCAAAATCAGTGAAGGAGCTCACAGCTAAGGCTCAACACACCTCCAAAATCAACACGTGAAGGAGCGCATAACCCCATGCGGTGAATTGTGTAAACACGAATTTGTAATTAAAACGTCTTGTTACAAGCGCAGTCGTTACTTACTAACTGAGGGTCCGAAGATGTGACGAGTCCACCCGACTACTCGGGTACTAGTACTAGTATAAATAAATAACGACTTTATATCGTCAGCAACTAAGCTGATATTTCTATTGAATAATAACAATTCACTAGACGCTACCCGAGACTCGTAAAAGGGCAAGTTTGTTATCGTCGCGCGGCGGCTTTTGTTATGCGAGTTCCCAGAATTTGATTGGTGTGCGTGCACCATAATTCTAAGAATGAATTAGTTATCAGTTCTAACAAAAAACAATAGTGCATTAGCAAAAATGTTGCATTATTTTGGTCTGTTTAAAAATTAAATATTCGACCTCAATTTGCTTTGTACATCCTAATTCCAAGAGTTGATGAGACATCCGCGTAAGTAGTACCTCAAAAGAAAGGGCAATAACCAAGCATGTTTTTAAAAAGGTTTGAACAGCTGAGGCTATTTTTTTATTATGACGTAAACAAAACATTTTCTTGATTTTTAAAAGTTTCTTAAGCTTGAATATGGCGTAGTGTTTCTCTGATGACACAGATGCTTAGGAATTATTTTGTTTGAGTAATCACACATTACATAAATAAAAAATAATAACATAACAGCTTTTACTTGACACTATTAACAATTAATTGAAAAAAAAATGGGTTTTATTGTTAAAAACCTTAGTTTAAAAAAAAATACAAGGAACAGACTTCGTCTAAGACAAGTTTAGCTTAATACGTTCTAAATGGTCTAAGATATCACCCCCTTCAGGCTTTGCACCCATCTACCAAACACCCTGTATATATATTTTTTTATTTCAACAATTTGATCAGTATCGTAACATATTGTCCAAATGCAAGTTTTAATTTTCGTGTAACTTATTTGATCGGTCAAGGAATGATAAAGTTGGAATATAATCTTAATGTAGTTTTTGTTTCTTCATTTATAATATTCTAATAATAATATTCCGCATAATATTTAAAGTTTTATTAAATAAATAAGGCAAACATTTTGGGACAGTTACTAAATGGACATGAGATGTGACGAAACAGAATTATTAAGAATAGTGCCCACTGTGAGGTTACAATCTTATAAAATGTTAGATCTTCTAATGAGATGTGTATAGAAATGCATATTAAATATGTATTTTAATAAAACATTTTGTTAAAGTACTATAAATTATTTATTTGGTACATCGAGTATCTTTATCATCGTTTAACAACTAATTAACTATTAACTAACAAACTAATAATCAATCAACATAACCACCATGTTACCGTTATTATAACATTTTAATAAAATAAAATTCAAACTTAAACTAATAACTTAATCAGTATAATTTCTAACTTATTAAAAAAAAATCAGTCAAGATTGTCGAACAAACAGTAGTATAAAAATCTTCCTTTTCCAAAAATGTATCTATGTCAAAGTATATCACCATTTTGAAAAGTGATTACACCACTACCTGTAAAGTTAAGAAAAAATATATTGGTAGATACATTATTTTTCCACTAGCTTTCCGCCCCGCAGCTTTGCTCGCGTTCAATCAGATTTTCCTAAAAAGTATCCTATGTGTTAATACAAGGAATAAACTATCTATCTGTGTGCCAAATGTCATCCAAATCCGAACAGCCGCTTTTGCGGGATTGAGTTACAAATATTCAAACATACCAACCGACATTTAAAATATTAGTAGGATCTAACAGTTGTCATCAATAATAAATTTCGTTAAGTTTAATTCATGAGTTCTAAGCTTTACATGTCTGTTTCGTAACATTTTTTGTCCATCCTCTAGTAACGGTTGCTAACAAGACGTGACGAATGTAGATCGAAAACTAAATTAAAATACTCAAACAATTTTATCAGAAACCAATCAAATTTTAATTTTATGCCTTCAGCAGTGTTTAAGTTATGTACATCTAAAAAATAAATAAAGACAAACTTTATATTCACGAAGAGAAACGTTACTAACCTTAATAGACTTTTCTTGGCCAAACTTTTGTGCCGCGAAAC
Source organism: Atethmia centrago (assembly GCA_905333075.3). Lineage (NCBI taxonomy): Eukaryota > Metazoa > Arthropoda > Insecta > Lepidoptera > Noctuidae > Atethmia > Atethmia centrago. Next base: position 7,118,252 of record HG995374.1, read on the forward strand.
GTACCGCACTAGCTGGACACATTGCGTGATTAACTTCTAATTCTCTTTCAAAATGGCATTTCATACTTTGACATTTGTACCCAGGGTTGCCATAGAACCGAATTTGCACGATGTTTATGTATTTTAATAGTAAAAAGCGTGTCACTATCCGGACATGTCCGGTAATCGCGAATTCGTGAGACAAGTTTTTAATTAATTTATTAAATATTCTTTTTGCTAACTGAGATGCAATGTTTATTTTAAATGATAAATTAACTATCTAACAATGAAATAAAATTGTCGCTACGTTAGCTGTAGTACAAAAAAAAATCTAAAAAGTTAAATGCAATGATGTATACAGTCATTGGGACTTCATGATTTTACACATTTCCGAAACATTATTAATTTACATAAAATTGAAAATGTGTTCTATCAGGAACCAATAAACCAAATCCACAGATTTATAATAACACCTTCAGTGCACATACGCTTTTTCTTAAAAAAATTGTTTCCAAATATTTTTTTCATAATTTTGTTGTCATGCGACAACCGAAAAACAAGCTACGCCATTTAAAATGAAAATGTCCGGAAATCATGACAGGACGTACTTATGCAAACAGGAACCAATTTCTACATTTATAGCTGTATTTTTTATGGTGTACATAATAAAGAGTATTCTATCTATCTATCTAACCAATCTACACACATACCAAAATCGAAATAAGTATACGGAAAACTTTCAAAATGCACCTTCTATCGACCCTGTAAAGATCAAATGATCTGACAATTTTGACAGAACAAAACATTTTTAAGACAAGGTTATCAACCGACATAATAACAAGGCCTCAAGTCTGCTATTACAATAGTGTCAGAATGGTCTGTTCCGATCTTCATTAATGACGCCATTATATTAGTAGATTACCAAACTTTTCAAAATCAATAATTATGAAATCAATAATAGACCATTCTGACACTATTGTAATAGCAGACTTGAGGCCCTGTTGTTCAATAAACTAACGAGATCCATGCCCGACAATCTAAAAAATCAATGAAATTGTTTTTTCATAAAGACCACATGGTCCCTTGTAAAATATTTTTTTATCAATTATGTAGAACCATGCGGGTTGGTTCGTTTGCATATTAAAATTGGCGTAATACTATATTTTTACAGTCTCACATTACTTTACTTGATTCCTTGTTGATATAGTATCTCTATTTACAACATCTAACAAGTCATGTCCTTTGAATCTGCGTTGTTTAATATACATATACATTTTTGTAGATAACTCACAAGTTTTTCTAAATTCAATTCATTTTTTTTTATAAGATTCGTGGTGTGCATGGCGGGTGCAATAAAGCATCTCTTAAAAACGAGGAGTTCGCGATAAATTTTTTAAAAGGTCACATGCCCACTATGCCGCCGAGAAAAAATAGAAGGGCTAAGTTTTTGAGAGTAGACATGACATTATCAAAAATGTACGAGTTATACAGCGATGAAGCAAAAACCGCCGGCCGGCGTGAAACTATTGTCTGCAAAGTCAATAAATTGTTTTTATGAAGTTTAATCTGCGTACCAAGTGTCTTAAAAAAGATACGTGTAATAAATCAATAAATGTGACTTTTTTGAAAGTCAAATACTGCACATATCGTAGGAACAAAATAGAGCCGACATTGAACAGGCACAAAATCTCTACAAAACTAATTGAGAACTGACATGAAGCTTGCTAACGTTGATCCCTGTGTTGAAACTCGGACTTTTGATCTCGAAAAACGTTACCTTTACCGCGTGTACCCACAAACATCGTCTTTTACAAAAGACAACTCTGGATATATTTTAGATACCTATACATACTGGGAGCAAAGATGAAGCTCACTGCAATGTATGGTTAGAAGGAGAAGCTGGCAGAGGTGCTCAAGAAGTGGGGTCTTGTCTCATTAAACATGTCACAGAAAGGCTTGGTGGCAACGTGAAACATCCGATTTTATGGAGCGATTCAAGTGGTGGCCAGACCGAAACATAAAATTAACATTAATGCTTAAAGCCATGTTGAATGAACATACAACTTTAGACCAAATCAATATAAGATTCTTTGTCTCGGGGCATAGCTTCCTCCCAAATGATACAAATTTTGGTAAGATAGAATGTGCCTTAAAAAGGCAACAAAGGCTCTATACACTGGATGATTACATTCAGGTTATGAAAACATGTAAAAAACGAAACCAATGCACACAGGATGAAAAATTAAGATTTCTTGTCATTGTTGAAGTTAGAAAAGAATATAATTAATAGAAAGAAAACGATAGATGGAGAGAAAGGTTCACTCAATGGCAATACTAAAGAAGTTATGGTTAAAAAGGATGAAATTATCAAAATTTACATGAAAACTAATTTGAATAGTGGATTTTATATCACGCCTTGTTTCCCCGAAGAGTTGGGCAGAGGTGTACCTGTAGTACACCCCATAATACCCCATTATAAAGATGGGGTGTACTACAGGTATGCCTCTGCCCAACCCTTCTGGGAAACAAGGCGTGATGTTGTGCTATGTTATGGATATAAAAAATAATGTTTGTGGAAGATAATATTTTGTAACACAAGAGATAATAGAGCCACTGGCCAACAGGGAAACCTGTCCCTGATGCTAAATTGCAGGATTTAAAAGCATGCTGCACCTAATTCCGCAAAATTCGCACAATTTCTATGTAAAACTTGTCGGAAACCCAGACCTAGAAAACGATCTTGAAGGTTTTTCGAGACAATCTGATTTTGAAGTTGAAGATTAAGTAATTTTTGGTACATAATATTAAAAGAATTTAAGTTTGTGTTTATCTTGCAGAAAATGGGTAAAAATTTGGTATTGTTTGGCAGGAGGAGGTAGGTGGGAGGGGGAGCGAGAGGGAGGGGTGGATACCCCTCTCCTCTGGCACTACTCCCATAAAAAGGTAACGCACCATTCTTGAGAAAAGCAAATTATTGTAAACAAAACACTTAAAAAGTTGCTTAAAAGGCGTAGTCAGAGACCCGCTTCGCGGGGCTCCTCGATGGTTTACAAGAAAAAACCATGAAGGCGGGCGTCATCATGGCGGGGTCTGAGTTCGCTCGCTCCACTCACTCACTAGACCCCGCCATTCCCTTCGAACCTATCCTGTCCGAGTCGGGGTGCCCCAAGTCCCGGGCTTGCTTCGCTCGCTCTTGCATCCTAAGTTCTCCTAGTAACAGTACTAACATTGCCTTTTGTACAAAGATACAATCAGTGGGGGAGTACAAACACAGAGAACACATTTAAGCAACTCAAGGAGAAACGGAATGATCAAAAACGAATAACAGTGACACATGACGCAAATGGCATACCTGTCTTTTTTACGTTCCATTTTTTTTTACTAGACATTTTACACCATGAACTAATACTGGATACTGGATACTGATTTTAGTCAGTATCCAATAATACTGACTACAGATACTGGGGCAGATTTGGTTGTCTATCGCCCATTTTAACGTATCGTTTTCGCTACTTATCTGATTTGAGGTTAGAACATTTTTCATTAATTTCTCAAAAAATATGCATTACCTTTTAATAAGAGTTGTAGGGTTATAATCGGGGACCCAACCCCTACCAACTTTAGCCCCCTTTAAACCCCAACTCCTGCCAAACGATACTAGATCCAACCCAAAGGCGGCCTTATCTCAAAACTGTCATTGTGTGGGTTGATTCTGTTTTGCGTAAGTTGGTCCAATCTATGATGGAAAGTAGTTCCTCAAAAGGATCTCTTTTATTACGTTCTACATCTCTTCTCCACTGATATTCATAAATTAAATCGTTAATATTGGCATGATTATAAATATTATTTTTATAAAAAAACCGTTTGATGATATGCCACTGTGACTCAATCTTGCTTTCGTTGATTTGGACTACTTTGTCTGGAACTTCAATCTTCCCAGTGAATGTTTGCTTATTTGTTTGGTAAGCTACAACTGCCTGTCTGCAATAATTGAACCAGTCATTGATGGTTGTCCTAGAGAGGCAGTGTTCTCCTTCAGTAAAATCCTGTTTTATAGTTCTGTCATAGCTCAATTTATCAGAGTAGGCATAAATAAGATAAAATACTTGGGGCAATTGTATTTTAACATTGTCAAACCAAGTGCCTTTGCCTCGGCTCACTTTTGATTTGGCTCTGCATGGCCCTCTGTTGCATACAAAAGAGCCCACCGTTTTATTAGATGAGTATTCAATGGTCATTGGTTTTTTGTGGTAATTACACATTTTTTGACGCGGTATCATGCCCCTTTCCTCTGCAAACGCAACAGCCTGCTCACGCGTGCCCAGTTGGCGGTAGACTTTGACTAAATTCCACATTCCGCGCACTTCCTTCACATAGAGATGACGCTTAGCTGGTGGTTCGTCCTCTACCGTAGAGCGACTCGTCGATCGTTCGTCCTCCGCCGCAGAACGACTCGTCGACGGTTCTTCCTTTATCGTAGAACGGCTCGTTGATGGCTGAGGTTCCTCCATGATAGCGAAAGTCGATCGTGTAGGCAGAAAATCGAATTCCAGGATATTACGCGCAATTCAGTCGATTATGCAGAAAATCGGTGTCCAGTATACAAGCGTAGGTCAATCTTGAAGGCAAACGATTCAAGTCCAGAGGATAAGCCAAATTCGTCGAAGCCACAACAAAACACACCCCGAAATATAAAGATCACATTCACGCAACTCGAGGAGAAACCGAATCTAGGAGGAATAAGTGTTCTGTGAACGGAATGAACGAATACAAATGACAGTGACATATGACGCAAATGACATATTGTTTTTTTTTTACGTTCCGTTTTGAGAATTTTCCCGACATTTTGCACCACGGACACTTATTGCTGGGACAGATTTGGTTGTCAATCGCCCATTTTAACGTTTCGTTTATGCTTTTATCTGATTTGAGGTTAGAAATATTTTTTATTAATTTCTCGAAAAATATGCATTACCTTTTAATAAGAGTGGTAGCGTTATAATCGAGGACCCAACCTCTACCAACTTTAACCCCTTTTGACCCCCAACTCCTGCCAAACGATACTAGATCCAAACTGTCCAGTAAATAAGCCGGAAAATACTACAAAATCTGGAAAAGTTGTTAGGCAGCTCCGATTTCAAAAATGTTTATTTGTACATGTTCCTTAGACCCTCAGGAACATTCATCACCACTAACATCTACCTTGCTATGAAAAATGAAAAAATAGGGTAGTTTTTCCACCCCCAAAGCAATAGTAAAAATTTAAAAAAAAATAACTTACAAAATATTTTAATTCAAAACACTTCGGAAATCGTCTCTTGGGGGTTTTCGAGGTTACTGTTTACGAATCCGGCAATCCGCAGTAAAAAATCGGGTGGTTGCGAGGTGAAATTTTGAATTTTATCTGTCTCTTCTGATTTTAGTTGGGTGCAATCACCGTCACTCGATTTTTGACCGTGGATTCGTAATCAGCGACTCCAAAAACCCCCGAGAGACGATCTTTAAGGTGAAATTTTGAATTTTAAATTCATGTTTCTATTTTATATTTTTTTTAATTTTTCATGGCATGGTAGATTTTAGTGGTGATGAATGTTCCTGAAGGTCTAAGGAACACGTACAAACTTTTTTTTTTATCGGCGTTGCTTATCAACTTTTCCACATTTTCCCACTTATTTACTGGACTAAACACGGTGGACGGCATTTCTACAAAATGAGTCAGACGACGAGAATATACGCCCATCTGAAATGTCAAATAAAAAATGTATAATCTGTGCGTAAAAATGCGAAAAGCGTCAAATCGTCAATAAAATTATAAATCCACGTTTTAAAACATAATTCTCCGATTTTATCTATAAAATATTAAAATGTTAAATCCTTGAGTTATATACCGCAGTTATAGGTGCGCTGATATAGTATTCATGTTAATTGTGTTCATTGAAAAGTAACCAAAAATGGCAAGGTCGCCAAAGGATGATCCGATATACAACGATTTGAAGCACAATACATGGAACTATCATGCGGAAACTGCTGAAAACTGTGCACCTAGTGTTCTGAATGAGAGAAAACCACCACAGATCTCGCCCAACCCGAGTGTCATGAACGATAATAGTATTTACGTCAACCCGAGTTTCGGCAATGATGTTTATTTGAACAAACACGCATACAACGTGCAAACAGGCGATTCCGCCGCCAATAATGAGGAGAAGATACCTTTCAACAACATGCCTAACGTTCCTCGCGCCAATCAGAACTATGGCAATGCTATGTTGAAGTTGAGCAACGGCCAGTTAGTGCGTGTGTTCTACGACGAGAACAATCAACAGCTTATCTTCCCGATGTCGGGTCAGTATGAACTGTTTAATCACAACCAGGGAGTGCGCGACATTCCCCTGCAGATGCCCCAGCCGTCACACCTATTCACACTCAACCAGGACTTTGCTATGAACAATAATAATGTTCACATACCACCAACATCTGTCAGTCAGACAACTTATCCTGAAAATGTGAACAATCAGTCCCCAACATCTAATTTCCTCAAAGATTTGCTAGGGAATTTGGAACCTAATTCTACTGGCACATACTCTCCATTTGGACAGAACTATCCTCTGAATCATCCAGATGCTTCTAATATGAATCTACTTACCAATAACCCTGTAATTGAACCTTCAAAGAACCAGCCTATGAAAGTCGAAAATTCACCAAAGAGGAACGAAAACAGTCCTCTTGCTGACACAAGCAACAAGAAGCGTATAGTGGCTGAAGTGAAACCAATGCGTCCCTCATACTCCGATGTGCTGGCCAAGAATACTAAAAATACGCCCACATCAGAAAATACACGTAAAGTTAGACCACAGAATATTGACACTAAACCAATGAATAACAAAACAAATTCAAAACCAGAGAAACCAACCAACATCAAACAAGATGATAATAAACACAAGAATGAGAAGAAACAAAACACAAACACAATATCCTCAGGAAGTGAGTCTGGAGACATCAATACTGATGACAACGAGAAACGTCAGAAACCAAACAAGAAGTCCAAGAATAAACGCAATAACATCTCCCGTAAATGGTCATCTCTAGATGATATTACCAATGAAGAAGAATTAAGTTACACACATGATAGTGAAAGTCAGTTTGTTTTCATTGAGAATCCAGACAAACCATCTAAGAAGGAGAAGAAGTCTGACAATAAATCAAAGATTTCTGACAAGAGTGCTGCTACAGAGGATGAGTTTAAATTGGATGAGGAAGATGATCAGTCACCGTTTGTCATACAGGAAGGACAGAGTGAGACAAAGGCTAAGAAGAAAAAGGATGGACGTAATTATCATAAAGTGGCAAAGCCTGTGCCTGATAAGAAGAAGAATCTTTCAAAGCTGAGGAGGAACAAGCCAGGATACTTGGGGTTGGCTCAGAACTATTTGGAACACTGGGGCGGAGCAACATGGAAGGCTCTTGTTTGGTTTATGTATCTACTCTCTGATATATGCCGCATGAGTTTCCACTTGACATTTGACTTGTAAGTTTTACTTTAAATTATTTTTTAAAAGCAGTATTCAAAATGAACCTATCATTTCTTTGTAGAATTGTATTTGTCATTTATGTTTGAAATACATAATTCTGTGATCCAAAACTCCTTTAAGCAAATTCTTCTCATTTAAATTGTACAATAATTTGACATTTTATAACAATAATTCATTAGAGCTACAATAGTAAGATCAAGAGAGCAAAAAAACCACAATATTCTTAAATGCCTTTACAACTGATACAATTAGTATCAAAATCTTAATATTTTATTAATGATGCATGAGAAACACAATTGTAGAAGATCTATAGAAGGAAACCTACGATTTTTACATAGTTTTTCCTTAAAATTGATTGCACAAACCAGTATAGTGTGTATCTTATTTATCCTGTTTAAATCATGAGTTTCTCTAATTTTGTACAATTTTGTACTGGGTAAATCCACCTCTTGTCTTGCACTTTAGAGAGTGAGGCTACCTAATCAATAATTAAATACTGGATATCTCCACTTATAAAATTATATTATATATTGGCAGTTCCACAGTTTCACTTGAGTCCTAATACTTTCCGTATTTGAACTATTTCATGTTACCAGATGAAAGTATTCTGTATAAATAGAAATATCTTCAGAAACTTGAACAATAAACCTAGCCTTGTATTCACTAGCTGTCACGACTTCGCCCGACATCTCTAGAACCACATTTTGCAGGACATTTGTCTCATGCAAACAAACCCTTTCCCGACAGATGCACATCAGTGTTCACACAAACATACGTGAGCTCCCAGGCCGTGTGGCGAAGCACTAAGGACTGGCTGGGCAAGCTCAGTGACAACAAATACTTCCTATACATTGATAGAAAGTTTGGACACACTAAGCTTGGGTTCTGGAGGAGGCTTAAGTGGTTTAAAAAAGGTAAATTATTTAGCTAAATTTTTTTTTAGATAAATTTTGCATGCTCGGGCGTAATGATAATGACACATCAGGATTTAGAAAAGACGGTTACATAATGACAGAGAAGAAGCTTTACAAAGCCCAACTTTTTCCAAAACTCAATGTGCCATATTTACAGCTAGTATTCTATAGTCACCAATAAATTTATTTGGTATGGCGATTTTCCCTGTCATTGGGAGGACCAAAAATGTATTTGTTTGCCAACTAATTATAATGTTTTTGATTCACTAATTAGGGTGATGCTCATTATGATGTACACAGCACATTTAGATGATTTCCTCTTTGGGGCCCATTTTCATCAGTGAGAAATATTATGAGTTATATCTGAGTCAAGACACATAATATGGGGTGGGCGCTAATAACTGCGACACAGTTACTAAACTAACGCAGTATTAACATACACAAAAATTGTAACATGTTTTTGTTCCAATAAAATATTTGTATTTGTAATAATTCTCACTGTTGAAAAGGCCCCAAAGAGGAAATGAATTAAGACGCTGACAACACCTAAACCGTGGTCCCTGTCAGATTGCATAGAAAAGAAAGAGAAGCGCGACCACACAACGCTTGTAATTTATTGCAAAATATGAAGTAATTATCTATTTACTCAAAATTGAGTTGAGTAATCGAAAATAAAAAACAACCAAGTTCTGCATTCAAATAAGACGTTCTTGTTATTAATTAAATACGTAACGTATGTTCATATTTGATACAGATATTTTGGATTAGAACTCAAAGTAAGAGGTTAGTTTAACGTTAGTTTGTATCGAGATTTTGTTTTCAAAACATGTTTTGGTAACAACCAAGTTCTGGGAAATATGTTCAAAATTAACATATATTTTTTCCGCTACCACAAACTATACAGATTTGGCAATTTTTTTTCTTAAGAGAAGCCTATTTTTGTCAATTGGGTCTTGTCAGCGCCTTAACACATAATTTAACTCATATGAGTTACATTTGTGTGTTAATTCATAATATAAATGAATAATTGGTGCCTTAAGATAATTCATCACAGATTCGATAAAAGTAAGAGGAAAATAGAATTCTCCGTTCGAGACATTTTTGGTTTTATAATTACCAAGTGAATACTGTTATAGTATAATTTATTAATAGTCATGCACTAGATTTACTTAGCTGGAATTAACATACATACACAATAATATTATCATAACTTTCTAGGCTTGACATAGAAAGTTTTATTATTTGTTGCTTGAAAACACTATCTCTCTCTTTAAACATATTTTTTTTATTTTCTTTGTTCTTTGCACCTGTTTTGGTTCTTAACACTAGTTTTATGATTATTATTGAATATATTATATAGATTATTTTAATATGTTTTATGTATGTATGTATTTATTGTATATATGTAAATGGTACACCACAGACTACATGCAGTATTGTCTCTCCTTTCCGCCCTAATGCATCCAAAGGTTGTCTTTAAAAGATCGGTTTTAGCGATAAAACCGCCCATTGTGTCACCCTATGTAAAATTTCTACATTTATATTTGTAATTTTTATGGTGTACATAATAAAGAGTATTCTATCTACCTATCTGTTGCTGCTCTTTATCTTATTTTATGGTACAGTAAGATTGTTTTAGTAAAATACCTATTTCCACATGTAGCTAATATTTATTTAGGCAGAGATATACTGCAGAAAGTACTTGCGACTTTAGTTTTGTGGTTGGGATCAATGAGGCAGCTATGTTTTGCAGTTAGTTTATTTATACCTTAGCGGAGCTTAATACAGTTTCGATTCGACAGATTTGTTGAACAACAAAGCTGACGTGACGCTAATACATATTCGGTTTTCATCAAGCTCGTGCAGATCGACAAAATTCGTTCGGCATCTACCCACCCTTGCTTATTCAAGTTCGGGTCGGCTCGGCACAATAGGGGCTAAACCGAGCAGCTTTTCTCTAACTAATCTACATATATTCGATTTTGCCGGCCGGCTATGCCGAATCATGCCGACCTGAACATGTGTGTAGTACCCCATAAGTTGCTTCATACCACGCAATTTCTAAATCTAACCAAAGTAATTTGATCGCAGCGGAACTAGAAACGGACAATGGAAATGATTCGACGAAGCTGAACGCAAACATACCTTTGCCAGCGACTGGAGAGGAAGCCATGAAGAGACTACTAGCATGCAAGGGGAAAGATCCTTACAGGTTAGTCGCTTTACCACAGAAGATCTTGTATTCGTGATAATTCATAGTCGACCTAGTAATATTGCTTTACAACTTTTGACAAAAACTCCCGGTACAGTTTTTTTATCTCACGAAGCGACGCGCGCTTTACTTGTGGTAACCAAATGTATAAACTCGCGGTGAATGTATGCATGCAGACGAGTAGCGTCAGCACATATCCCACACTTCCGACGTCGCCCGTGTCGCGGGAAGTAACGAGAGCTCTTGCGCTTACACAAACATTCACAGCGTGTTTGTAGACTTGGTAACCACAAGTAAAGCGCACGTCGCTTCGTGAGATAATTATACTGTAAATTTAAACTTCACTATGGTTGAAACTGTGACATTAGTCTTAAAGCAAAATTAGACCATAACGTGTAGGTGACATTCAACTGTAGGGTGGTAAAGCAATTACGAGGTCGACTATACCATTTATAAAAAATACTTCTTCAAGTAAAAAAAAAACTAAAAATAATTGAAATCAGATTCTTTGGCGAAATCCAACACTATGAAAAATAGAAAAAAAAAACGGTCACAGGTAAAAGGCTATTCAAAAACTTTCCTGAATTTGATTATTAAATAAGGTACCTTTTTGAAAACATTAAATAGCCAAGTAACTAGACCAACATAGAAGTAGCCTCGCTGGACGCTACCGCGGCTCGCTTCGCTTGCTCGGCCCGTGCGTTTGGTCACAGTTCTAACCTAACCTAAACCAATCGCTCAGGGTGCCCTAGCTTAGTTACTACGACCGATTCGGCATTAGAAGCCACACCAAACGCTCTTTGTGACTGCAGATAAGCCATACTGCATTACGTCGAAACGTGGGAAGCAGTTTTGTCAAACGTAACGCAGTGACAATCCAACTGAACGTTTTTCAGCCGTTTTACATAACGCAGATTCTACAATCCATCTGCGATATATACAGGCTGTGTCGTAAATAGTGGTCCAACGTTAAGGGGTCGATACACCGTATATTCAGCTACCGCAATTAGAACCATTTTTCCCATAGATTGTTTATTTTTTTAATTTTTAGAATTGTTTACTTCTTTCTTTACTAATTTGGCTGTAATTTCTATAAATTACATTATATTTTAATTTTGTTTTTTGTTTATGACTGTGGAATACATGTGCTAACTGCTAGCGAAATTAGTAAAGCAAAGAGTAAATAAAAAAAATAAACAAATATTTTATTCTGATACCTATAACCATAGGAAAAAGTGGTTCAAATCGAGGTACGTGATAGCAGAACATATGGTGTATCGACCCCTCAACGTCGGACCACTATTTACGACACAGCCTGTATATGTCGCAGATGGATTGTAGAATCTGCGTTACGACACATCCTGTATACAACGTAGCAGTAGCCCACCAGACACCACTCGTCTGGTTGTTTGACATTTCGTATTCCAAATTATTATATTTTGTCGATTAAATGGTAAAGTGTCATTTTTCGGAATTTTTGGAAAATAAAATTATTACAGAAAAATAATCTTATTTTCCAAAAATTTTGAAAAATGACATTTTTCCATTAATTAATCGACGATTTATGTGGAAAGTTGATACTAATTTAATATAGCAATACTAATCATACATTTTCTAAATCAAACAGAAGATATGAGTACGAAATTACTTCTTGTCAACAATATTTAATAATTCATAAAGAGCTCACGCTGGCAGCGCCCATTAAAAAAATATCTCGCAAACAAGTGAGTATAGCCTAGTATGAGTGTCACACTTCTTATACATCATTATATTAATTATATGACTAAAATACTCTTCGTGCATCCTAATGGTCAAAACGCATGCATTGGGCGATTGAGTCGTGAGATGAGCCGTGCTGTGCCATTATCGCCATAGAGGTGAGCATGCGGAAGTTTGGCCGATAGTAGGTACCTACGTAATTTTTCAGGTAAATGGTCGCGTAATCGCGTTTGAAAAATTAGAACTTAACCAGAGGTAGTGAAACTTGCTGTACCTTGCTCATTGACATTACAATACAATTATTATTAAACATAACATTGTAATCATCTGAGCTGTTATCTATCCGTGTCAAAAGTTGTATAATGACTAGAGATCGGATATTCGGATGCATATTTACCTAAAGTTAAATTTTAGCTGTGAAAGTATGGAAGCGGCTTCTTAAAATATTTTTATTTGTAAAAAAAAAACACGCGATGCCAGGAACACCGGGAATGCATAGCTAGTCGGGTGTATAATAAAGAAGCGACTTCTAAAATATGTTTATGTAGGGTGTAAGAGGAGGGGTGGTGTGTGTTAGTTAAAACAAAAAAAAACATAAACTAAAACTTCTTTACAATCAACATGGCAATAAACAGTCAAAGTGCAGAAGATACACTTCACACAGTTCACGACGGGAATGTTCTAGGTTCGGTTTCACCCGCATAAGTGTTGATCCTGTGGGAATATCGGGATAAACCCAATTCGTGGTCTTTCCATGTGCCATACACACCATAGTATGTTTGTTGCGCTTTCACGCTAAAACGGCTGAACGAATTTGGATGAAATTTGGCACATGGGTAGACCATGACCTGGGTTAGGACATATGATACTTTTAATCCCGACATTCCCACGGGATCGAGACTTACGCAGGCGAAACCGCGGGGCGCAGTTCGTACTAATATATAATATGTTGTAGTAATATACGAGTATATTATGCTCTTGGCTGTACATTTGTGTGCTTGAAGTCATAAATAAATATACTGCTACACCATCGTCAATATTATACATTCGGTCGTCGAACCGCGCGTCTTATTGACTATCGCTTGTCCTTGTTTCACTTAGGTACAGTCACGAGCTTATATATAATACTTAGGAGTATTGATAGATATTTTATCGTGATTACGAACATAGTACCTATTATCAAAACCATACTATTATGAAATAGGTATTTCAAAGTAGAAATGTTTATTTCACAAGGAAACACTTTTGAATTTTGCGTAACTGTTAAAGTATTTATGTTCGTAACTGTACAGTTGTCTGCATGTCGGTGGTACACTGACCTTGAGCTGAATAAGAGGCTAGCTTGTACTGGTTTTGTAATCACTAACATGCGGCCTTCTGTACAATATAACAAACTATAAATTTCCTGTATAATCTGATCTTACATTGTTTAAAGGCTTCCCGTAATATGAGAGGTCAGCTTATACTGGATATTAATAACTTGATATGTAGTCGTGCGTACATGGGCGTGAACATAATTGTCGCTATGGTACATTATCTTATCAACTATTTTTGTGATGGGTAATGAGGTTTTATTTTATAGATAAGTTATTATTAAACTTGGTGATCTGTTGCACGCCTCACAACGCTTCAGCACTTATTATATTTATAGATATTTCGCCTTCTCAAAATTTCCAACAAAATATTTTCTATACTCTCAATTATACATGGAATTTATAGTAGCAGGATTTTTTTAAAACTTAGAGACGACATTATATGCTTAATATATTTTAGATATATAACAAAAAATGTAATTAAAAAAACATGTAGTGCTTTCCGTTGGGTGTATGTTTCGCGTCACGACTCATGTGCGTGCGCATGTCACACGCAATGGATTAATCTAAATCTTGTTCTATAAGTTTCATCCTTCGGATGAGTCCTATTGATTTTCGTTATCAAACTCATACATAACCGTTCAAAAGACAAACAAAAGTTCTTAGATATTTTTATGTAAAATGTATCGTTAACATGTTTCTGTCACCAACCCGCACTGGGACCGCGTGGTGGATTACGGCCCGCTCCCTCTCATAGAGAGGAGGAGGCCTGTGTCCCAATAATGGGAAAATTATAGGCTGATTATGCTTTGCTATATGTATCTGTCTGTGAGGCGTTAACTTTTGATTTTACAAATTTTTGTATATATTATGGTATTGTGAAAATTCATTACGACTAGCTAGCGATTTTAGAAAGAAATAGTAAGAGAGCTTTAGTCATAGTACTCTTTTCGAGTAAGTACCATCTATCGCTAACAGTTAACCACCACCTCCGAACCGAATATGAGCTACACGGAAAAAAAGGATCAGCGAAGAATATCAATATTCTCAGAAAAATTGTTTCAATCCAAGTAAATATTTTCTTAACGTAAGTAAATGTACTCAGTCCAAGAAAGCCTGTTTAATCAAATTAAGAATAATAAATACTTGGTTTTTATTCTTGACGTAAGCAAATATTTTTGATTCAAGACTATAATAATCTTAATTGAAGAAAATTCTAGAAAATCTCTAGTTTTAATATCGAATATTCTTAAAATTAAACTTAATAATTCTTCATTTAAGTAAAATGTCTTCGAAGAAGACAATAAAACTAAGACAAAATTTTATTTAATTCAAGAATATATTGTTTTCCCCATATGAATCAATATTTGTCTTGACCAAAAGGATATTGTCTTAATTTAAGACATCCTTTTTTTCCGTGTAGCGTTACGTTACACCATTTCTTGATTGTTCATATACTGATTACAACAAAAGTCCATAACATACTCATGCTTTCTTCGTATGTAACACATGCTAGTTGAATGCTACCAAGCAGCATTTGCTCGAAAGAGCATGTTCTTGTACTACTAGGTAGCATATGTATTCCACGCTTTACGATTTCTCGTTCATACTGAGAGTCTCAGTGTGAACTGTGAGTGAGCCTGCTCACAGTTGGCATGCGTTAGTGTGTATCATTACCACCATATTGCGAAATTTTTCTCCCAAACTAGCTTCAAACAACACGAACGCCAGTCATACTCTAATTTTAAATGTATGTCATAACATAATACCTAAATAACAAAATTTTGCTGCCAAACTAACTTCAGTTAACACGAACGCCAGTCCTATTCTAATTTGAAATGTATGTCATAATACCTAAATAACAAATTATTTCTACCAAACTAACTCCAGTTAACACGAACGCCAAAAGAATATGGAATGTTGATGCTGATAGCGGTCTTAGTAATTAAAAATATAATGTAGCTAGTTACCTAATTATCTTAATTTCTAGGTTAATTCTTTTTATTTATGGTTTATGTGCTTTTATTTATATTTAAATTTGATTTAATTCATTAATAATATTGAAACATTTTTTTTTAATTTGACTTAGTTAATAATATTGTATCTTCACTGTACCTTAATTGGTTTTTGTTATCCGTGGAAACGTAGTAGATTGTACTGTAACGATCCTTAGATTAAATTTAATTTTATAATTATGAAATCCTCACTGTACAATTGTTTGTCTTCCCAAATTTATAAAATAAAAATAAAAACGCCAGTCACATAAGTTATAATACCTAAATAACAAAATTTTGTTGCCAAACTAACTTCAGCTAACACGAACGCTAGTCCTATTCGAATTTTAAATGTGCCATAATACCTAATTAAACATGCGGTAGCCACCCAGCATATTCCTTTTCTTTTGTAGACGAATGTTATTTCGACACAAGGCGCCTTGTAAGCCGTTCTATAAAACTTATGAGAACGCATTTGTGGTCAACCACAAGTTTTATCACAATTGACATAACCAATACCCGTTTCCACTAACAGTGCGCTTTTATTTACGCATTAATTTAGGTCGTCTAACCTAAATTAATGCGTAAATAAAAACGCACTGTTGGATTTTCAACTTTCGGCGCTCGGCCGAGTGTTCAAAATCCAACAGTGCGCTTTGTTTATGTTTGTGAAAATGGACATAACAATACAAAAGTTAAAGCTATTTAATTCACTCACAAAAAAACCGAACAGTGATATGATAACTATAAGCGATGTTAACCACTTATTTGTTTATTTAATATAAGGTAGCTTCACAGGTGACAGAAGTATAATCTTATTAAGACGCTGACAACACCTAAACCGCAGTCACTGTCAGATTGCATAGAAAAGAAAGATAAGCGCGATCACACAAAGCTTTTAATTTATTGCAAAATATGAAGCAATTATCTATTTACTCAAAATTGATGTGAGTAATCGAAAATAAAAAACAACCAAGTTCTGCATTCAAATAAGACGTTCTTGTTATTAATTAAATACGTAACGTATGTTGATATTTAATGTAGATATTTTGGATTAGAACTCAAGGTAAGAGGTTAGTTTAACGTTAGTTTGTATCGAGATTTTTTTTTCAAAACGTTTTTTGGTAACAACCAAGTTCTGGGAAACATGTTCAAAATTAACATATATTTTTTCCGCTATCACAACCTATACAGATTTGGCAATTTTTTTTCTTAAGAGAAGCCTATCTTGGTCAATTGGGTCTTGTCAGCACCTTAATAATCTAAACACTACGCCAAGAAGTACACAGAATACAACATTACGAAGCATTATGCATTACAAGGTACACAGAATGAATGAATGAAATGCACCGACCCCAGCGTGGTTAAACCAGACTCGATTGCTCGAATGAACCCAAGGATTCACACTAGTCCCTGGAGCCTCATGTTTCATGGGACTACAGACAGCATTGCATATCAAAGACTAGACCGGGGGGGCGCGGTAATGGTCAGGAAGACGTACCCTTAGCATAGGAAGAATTATTAGAGCCTACCGGATATGCATCTTATAGTAAGCAATGGAATAGTGGAGAGACGGGTGATTTGTCTATGGGAGGGGATCTTTTTACAACGTCGTCGCCAGGTTGGCTCAGGTCCAGTTGCTTTCTCGACTCTTTTCTGTGTCACTGCTATGCTATATTATTACTTTGCTGTTTCCAATCCCTTCATCTGAGGTCTCGCTACTATCCGTTTCTGATTTCTTGTAAATTTCGCTAGCAGCCTTCCTAATCTTATCTCGATCATCAGCCGTGTCCATCCAAAAGTTGATTTCCTTGTCGAAGTAAGTCATGTCCTGCTTTAGGTTGTCATTCCAAGTGTAAATAGATCAGCCGACTTTCTTGTATTTGGCTTTTTACTGCATTGCTGCATGTAACAGGTGTGGTTCGTGGCGCCAGTGCACATGTGCAGAATCTAAATCAAAAATCATTTATTCAAACTAGGCTAAGAATCAGCACGTTTCAAACGTCAAAATAGTGTCATCCTGTGGTTACAGATTTTTCGTCCATGATTTCATGCATTTTCTTTAAATATACACAGAAAATAAGGTGACATCTTTATTAGTATTTAAAGTGCGTGCGTGCGTGTATCTAAGCGGTGTAGGTGCTGTAAATGTGTGTGATGTTCTTTGTATGTCTATGTAAGTACCTATGACTAAACTTAAGGCTCCTACATACCTACTGGCGTGACTTTTCGCGCGACAAGTCGCGCCAGTATGTAGGAGCCTTTATTCATAAAGTCTTGGCAATTGTAAATACCACATGTCCATATCGTTTTCATGTCAACGAAATGACATGGCCGTAGTCTTTAGCACTATTTTAGTTTTGACAACGTAAACAAATCAGCACGACTATTGTTCAGTTGTTGATATTGATTTTGTGAAATTATATTTTGTTTGACTGCCCGTTGGTCTAGTTGGACTACTGAGCGTTGATCTCTGGATTTGACTCCCAGGCCGGGTCAGTCGGTTTTCTGATGAGTAATTTATCAGTAGCAACCGGGGTTCGAATTCGGGCCCGGTTTATAACAAGAGGCTTTTTTTTGTGGGATATTATCAAAAAACTTCTCCCGCTCTGGGCGGAGCGGGAGGGTGTGTCAAAATCAAAATCAAAAGTTATTTATTCAAACTAGGCTGAAAATCAGCACTTTATGAACGTCAAAGTTACATAAGACAGCCCCCAAAAATGCCCGCCCTTCACCACTTCCTAGTGCTTTAGCTGGGAAGAAGAAGTGGTGGAACAAACTCCCCAGCAGCACGTCTGTCTGTTTAGTTATATAAACTTGATTCTATACAAATCGTATGCAAAGTAATTAACATTACGAAACACAAAACATTGGATTAAATTACACACTTGCCATACGTTAGCTAGCACGCGCCAGTATACCAACAACACAATGAACAAACTGTACTCAAGCAGATAAAAATTACGACATGAAAAAACGTAAATAGAACTTAATACCTAAATAAAAGCCTCCAGGCATAAAGGGCGTGTCCGCTTACGTAAGGCAATTGCTGTAGCTCGAAGTGAGAAATGATAAACTAGCCCCATCGAAGTAAAATAAGTAAACAATTACTAATAACAATTAAAACCATGATCAGCAAGACGACCAGTCACCACAAGCAGCACCCGTTCACGAGCATAACGCAAAGATCAGCCATCACCCCCCTCGCCATATTGGAGGGAAGGAGGCAACCCGACCCCCGACGTTACCGCAGGCAGTGACATCTAAGTGAGCATGACGAGCTTGCTACCGGTTGCTCAGGCAAGAATAGTATAATCAATAGTCGAGGACGCTAGCTAACCACTTATTGCAATACAACTCATAAAACACACATTGTAATGAGTAGATTATGTCACTAAAAAATTAAAATTTAACTAAATTAAATTACATTGACTTATACAGTCAAATAAAAAAGTAATCAATTATATGAACTCATATAACCTGTCAGTAGGTAAGCTAATTCTGGAGAAAGAACATAAACATTGTCTTGAGTTAATCACAGCGACCAACTATTCTTATCGTTTAAGTAGTCATTGATACAATAGTATGCCTTTGAACAAAAGGTGGGTTTTACTTTAGTTTTAAACGCATTAAAAGGCAAATCTAGCAAAGAAGAGGGCAGCATGTTATAAAAAGTTATACCAAGCCCAACAAATGAGTTATGTACCTTATGAAGCCGGTGAAATGGAGCTTGTAATTTGTCTTCTGTTGGCAAACTTTATACATTTCGTTTTCTTGGCATTGAGAACTAGATTATTCGTCGTAAACCAATCCGTAATCATTGAGAGTGCACTGTTTACGTCATCAAAATCTTGTCTATTCCTGTTTACTATAAAAAGAAGTGAGGTGTCATCTGCAAACAATACAACGTCACAGATACCCTTTAAATAAAATGGTAAGTCATTAATATACACTAAGAATAATAATGGACCCAGTATTGAGCCTTGAGGTACACCTAACTGAACTGGTAACTCGGAAGATTTTACACCATTCACATCTACACATTGGAACCTATTATGTAAATAAGAATTTATTACTTTGAGAGCTTCATTTTGGACACCATAATGACATAGTTTACGCAAAAGTGTGTCATGGTCCACGCAATCAAAGGCTTTGGAGAGATCACAGAAAACTCCAATAGCATTTTGCGAGTTCTCCCATGCGTCAAATATGTGTTTCAGCAGTGCAACACCCGCATCTGTAGTCGAACGACCTTTTGTAAAGCCATATTGTTCATTATTAAGGAGGCTGTTTAAATTAAAATGTCTTAGCAATTGCTTGAGTATTAACTTTTCAAATATAAGTGTCAGACTCTTACTGACTAAAACCCGCCCGTATTCCTTCCGTTGCCTGTGTTGCCAGGGGCCTCGGTAACCTTTTCGGACAAGAGGCTTGTGTTGGATATTTCGACAGAAATAAAACAGTTCGTAGAGATTATAAAGGATTTATTAGTGAAATAAATAAAATCGTACAAGACATGAACCAAAGTCGGAAGGGAAGTTCATCAAAATCAAAAAACAGATGACATCTGTTTTTTGATTTTGATGTATAACGTATAATGACCCTTGTGACATGACTGTCACAAGGGTATTATATTATATATATTATACGTTGCGTTTAGAAACCTGAATACAATTCTAACACTGACCCTTGAACGCAAACTAAAACAATATTTTGCTTCTATAACACTTAAGTAATCAATTCATAAAACATACATAAAGTTAATTACACAGCTAGCATTAAACTCACAATGTTTTTCCTTGCATAGTGATTTTGTTAATACATCAGCCAACATAACATTAGTTGATAAGTATTTACCTTCAACTAAACCATTATTAACTATTTATTTTATGAAATGATGACGAATATCTATGTGCTTCGTCCTAGAATGGAACATATAGTTTTTACAAAGTTTTATAGCAGACTGATTATCATGAAATATGATAACTTTAGTGATGGTACCAAGGATCCCAAGTAATTTTTTTCTTATGAATAAAGCTTCTTTACACGTGTCAGACAATGTCATGTACCTCAGTACCTCAGTACTATATCGTCGGCTTATTGCAAGAACTCATTAACTGCAAAAATTCATTAAATACGTTTTTATCTTTATTGGACTCCTTTTGACACATTCTACTAAATGCAAAAACTCACTAATTTCTATCTAGTCTAGATAGAAATTAGTGAGTTTTTGCTCACTAATTTCAAAGTAGAATGTGTCAAAAGGAGTCCAATAAAGATAAAAACGTATTTAATGATTTTTTGCAGTTAATGAGTTCTTGCAATAAGCCGACGATATATACTAGTCAAAACAAAATAAGGGCCACCACGTTTTTACAGCATTATCATGAATTCTTGAGGTTCAAGGGTTGATTAATGATAAGATCGGGTAATTTACTTGATTTTTATTGTAAACAGCATAAAATTGTTATGGAAAAATTAATTTTAAAAAAAATACACTACTTTTACAAAAAAATAAAAATTTTGAAAACAAACAGCGAGATAAAAAATTAAGTGAAAAAAAAAAACGAAATGTGTTGGTTGATTTTTGACTTTCCTCAATATCTGGTGTGCCCTCCTCGTTTTCTAATGCACTCTTGAAGCCTGGAAGGTACACTCTCCACCAGGTGTACCACTGTTTCTTGAGGAATTTGTTCCCAGCTTGATTTCAGAACGTTAATTAGCTGTCTTTCATTGTACACGGGTTGGTTTGTGCTTCGAACACTGCGTTTCAGTAAATCCCACATGTGTTCAATGGGATTGAGATCCGGACTGTTTGCAGGCCAGGGTAGTACCTGTATACCAGCCTCCTCTAGAGCTTCTCTGGTGGCCCTAGCTGTATGAGCGCGAGCATTATCGTGCATTAGATGGAATCTCGCGCCGATTCTCTGTGCATATGAGACCACATGGGGTCTTATGACCTCCTCGATATAACGTTGAGCTGTAATTGTGCCTTCGTTCAGAATTATCAACTCGGTTCTACCTGATATAGAGATTCCTCCCCACACCATAACATTGGGGCCCCCAAATCTGTCACTTTCATTGATACAAGCATCCGAAAATCGCTCACTTCACGCCTCCAAACCCTAATGCGACGGTCATCACTAAAAAATTTCACTTTGCACTCATCCGTAAACAATACTGTGCTCCAATCACTCATATCCCATGCCAGATGCTGCCTTGCGAACGATAATCGGTTTGCACGATGAGCACTTGTTAATGGTATCCGCACTACGCGTCTCCTGGAGAACTGCTGGTCCTCGTGTAACCGATTTCTAATGGTTTGATCACTAACGCGTGTACGACGCCTGCCGCAAACGGTTTTGTAAGGAGCGGGCAGTGACGCAGCGTTCTCTACGCGCAGTCAAGCGCACGTAGCGGTAGTTGCTCGAACTCTGCCAGATCCCCGTCTCCTGGTTAGTCTCCCAGTCTCTTGAAATCGATTCCAAGCATTCTGAATCGCTCGCCGGGAAAAACCCAGCTGCAACGCCACAGAGCGCTGCGAATGGCCTTCTTGAAGCAATGTTACGGCCCTAGTTACAGTTGGTAAGTCCATATGTCGTCGAATTCTCGGCATAACTTTTTTTAAATGTTACTTCAGCCACTAGTTAAACAAAACTTAAACTGTTCTTGACTGAATCGTCACTTTGACTGAGTTAAAATCTGTCTTGAAAACGGGTAAAATCAAGTGGTTACAAAAAATTATCAAAAACTACGCACTTTAAACCATTATGCAGCTGGAATACTCAAAAAAATGTTTGTAAAGAAATAAGGTAACACCACAATAAACAATCAGCTACTTGAGAACACATAAAAAATAAATTATCGCTACCGAGGTAAAAAAAAACAAGTGGCCCTTATTTTGTTTTGATTAGTATATATATATACCTAATGTAACAGTACGTTGTTTTTTTTCTCTCCCAAGAGACAACAGACTTCCCTAGAAAGAACACATAGCCCGTATACGACCGACGATCTACATTGTTTGAAGCCCAATCTGCATCAGCATAAGGTCTAATATCCATACTACTTTTAGTAAAAATAAGACCCAAATTCAGTGAGCCTTTTAGATATCGTAAAACTCTCTTAACGGCGTTCCAATGAATTTCACTAAAACAATTGTTAACTTGACTCAGGTAACTCACTGCTTAAGCGATGTCCGGTAGGGTCACTTATGTGCAGTTTGTGCGAGGTCCGGTGTCTCGTACAAACTGCACATAAGTGACCCTACCAAATTCCTGTAGTTATAAGTATCATCCTTTTGAGTTTCTTTGGGTAACTTCAGTCTAGACTCCATCGGTGTTCCTGTAGGTTTACAATCCTCCATCCGGAACTTCTTCAGTAATTTTATAATATAGTTTGACTGATTAAGAGAGATTTAATTACCTTTTCTAGACAGCTTCATACCAACAGGCTTAGCATGACGATTTCTATTTCTTCGAAGAATGGACACGGCCCTTTCAAAGTAACATTCCGTTTCTCCTTTTTTGATATCGCACCGTAGAAATCCTTCTACATAAAAAAGGACCTAGACAAAGATCGTTAGAAACGAAATACAAAATGACAGATTGTAAAAGGATTTCTACGGTGAGATGTCAAAAATGGAGAAACGAAATGTCACTTTGTATAGAAAGAGCCGTGTCTATTCTTCGAAGAAATAGAAAACGTCATACTAAGCCTGCAGGAATTTGTTGGGCTGGCCCTAGATCCGTAATATCAAACTCTTGCCGCAATTTCGTTTTAATTTTGTCTTTTCCTCGGAATGTCCGAGAATAAAATATGATCAAATCATCGACATAAAGTGCTATGAGCATCATCGATTGGTTTTCAGACCTTATAGTAAACACATGGTTCAAAGTTAATCGACAGAAGTTCAACTCATCGCATAATACCTTGTTAATTTTATCGTACCAAGATTTTGATGCCTGTTTAAGACCATAAACAGCTTTATTTATTTATTTTTATTTATTTAACAGTTTATGTACACTCATATAAACAGACAAGAAGAAAGGAACAGAAAAATACGTACAAAGGTGATGCTTATTTCTAAAGAAATCTCTTCTAGCATACCTGCGATAGGACAGTAGACAAAGAGATGTAGACTCCGTCTGTGAGAGAACAAAATACATAAAAACAAATAAAAAATTACTTGTTTATGTCACGCCTACCCACGTAGGAAAAAACTAGTTGTACTAAACTAGTGTTAGCTTTGTTGAGCTTGCGTACCGTAGTCTCACTCCTCTTAACTTCAAAACCCTGTGGTTGCTGCAAAACCGTTTCTTCTAGATCAGTATTAAAACATGCCGTTTTAACATTCAAATGCTCAATACTCATGTTATATTGTGCTGTTAGACCTATCAGTAACCTTAGTGTGGAGTATCTCACGACAGTGGAAAACGTTTCTAGATAATGAACACCATATTTTTAGGTGTGGCTACTAAACGAGCTTTATATTTCAACATTTAAATGGTGAGTCATTTACTCCATATTTTTCATAAATATCCACTTGCATGACCCAGGCGTATGGTGCTGTTCTCGCTCTGTCAGAGTCCAGACTTTATTTTTAATAAAATATGTAATTATATTCATCAGTCATCGCCTTACGCCAACTATATGTTTCTGGTCCTCTATTTTGAGCTTTTAATATATTAAATTCATTGTAAGTTGCAGTTAAATGGTATTCCTTTTATTTTAGATGCTATGCTATTTAGAAGAAATAAATGTAAATGTTTGAGCCTTTCGATGGGTACAATAAAATTACAGGTTTTTTTTTTACATTTAGCGGCTGCGATTCCCATTTCAGACAGGCGATTATTTAAAATTCTTTGAATGCAGTTCGTATTGTTTTTAAAATAAAAACGAAGCCTTCATTCCGTATTTTTTTCTGTCTACAGTATTAAGGTACTTTCCCTCCATGTGGCAAAGTCGTGGGACGACCTGTATATGCTAGTTGCGCGGTAAACTTTGCTTGCGCGATGCAGGATTTGCATGACGTCAGTGTGTTGCAAAGATGTAGATGCCGTCACATCATCAGATATATCAGAGCCCACAATGGTTTAGACCAATGGTTGAATTTCATTTTGATTCAAACTAAGGTCATCAAACAGTTGTTGATCAGCTTTTTCATCATGTGACATATCTTTCTTATAAAATTTATAAAAAAAGATCACGAGAATTGATATAATTCCTAGGATTATTTGGATCATTATTGATTTTGTCTTTTCCTCGGAATGTCCGAGAATAAAATATGATCAAATCATCGACATAAAGTGCTATGAGCATCATCGATTGGTTTTCAGACCTTATAGTAAACACATGGTTCAAAGTTAATCGACAGAAGTTCAACTCATCGCATAATACCTTGTTAATTTTATCGTACCAAGATTTTGATGCCTGTTTAAGACCATAAACAGCTTTATTTATTTATTTTTATTTATTTAACAGTTTATGTACACTCATATAAACAGACAAGAAGAAAGGAACAGAAAAATACGTACAAAGGTGATGCTTATTTCTAAAGAAATCTCTTCTAGCATACCTGCGATAGGACAGTAGACAAAGAGATGTAGACTCCGTCTGTGAGAGAACAAAATACATAAAAACAAATAAAAAATTACTTGTTTATGTCACGCCTACCCACGTAGGAAAAAACTAGTTGTACTAAACTAGTGTTAGCTTTGTTGAGCTTGCGTACCGTAGTCTCACTCCTCTTAACTTCAAAACCCTGTGGTTGCTGCAAAACCGTTTCTTCTAGATCAGTATTAAAACATGCCGTTTTAACATTCAAATGCTCAATACTCATGTTATATTGTGCTGTTAGACCTATCAGTAACCTTAGTGTGGAGTATCTCACGACAGTGGAAAACGTTTCTAGATAATGAACACCATATTTTTAGGTGTGGCTACTAAACGAGCTTTATATTTCAACATTTAAATGGTGAGTCATTTACTCCATATTTTTCATAAATATCCACTTGCATGACCCAGGCGTATGGTGCTGTTCTCGCTCTGTCAGAGTCCAGACTTTATTTTTAATAAAATATGTAATTATATTCATCAGTCATCGCCTTACGCCAACTATATGTTTCTGGTCCTCTATTTTGAGCTTTTAATATATTAAATTCATTGTAAGTTGCAGTTAAATGGTATTCCTTTTATTTTAGATGCTATGCTATTTAGAAGAAATAAATGTAAATGTTTGAGCCTTTCGATGGGTACAATAAAATTACAGGTTTTTTTTTTACATTTAGCGGCTGCGATTCCCATTTCAGACAGGCGATTATTTAAAATTCTTTGAATGCAGTTCGTATTGTTTTTAAAATAAAAACGAAGCCTTCATTCCGTATTTTTTTCTGTCTACAGTATTAAGGTACTTTCCCTCCATGTGGCAAAGTCGTGGGACGACCTGTATATGCTAGTTGCGCGGTAAACTTTGCTTGCGCGATGCAGGATTTGCATGACGTCAGTGTGTTGCAAAGATGTAGATGCCGTCACATCATCAGATATATCAGAGCCCACAATGGTTTAGACCAATGGTTGAATTTCATTTTGATTCAAACTAAGGTCATCAAACAGTTGTTGATCAGCTTTTTCATCATGTGACATATCTTTCTTATAAAATTTATAAAAAAAGATCACGAGAATTGATATAATTCCTAGGATTATTTGGATCATTATTGATCCAAATAATCCTAGGAATTATATCAATTCTCGTGATCTTTTTCTCGTTTCTCTCTTTTTCTCGTGATCTATAACCTTTAGATTCTTCATTATATTCCACAAATACGTATGGCTTACTTTTCATATCAAGTTTCTTTATATTGTTCACCATAACATAAGCAATACAACCAAACATTTTTAAATGATCAAGCTTTACCTTTATTCCGGTACACTTTTCTTCTGGAGTTGTATCAGGAATTGCCTTAGTAGGACTTCAGATAGACAGCAGTATTTAATACTTCAGCCCAGAATCCCATACCGACTCCAGCATCTCGCAGCATACATCTGACGTTGTCCATAATAGTTCTGTTAGAACATTCAGCAACACCATTTTACTGTGTAGAATCTGGTATAGTTTTTTGTTGTTTAATGCCATTATTCTTGAGGAAATCCTGAAATTTAGAAGTCATATATTCTACTACTCTATCACTTCTAAGTATTTTTAACTTGTTTCCAGTTTAATTTTCTACAAAAACCTTAAATTGCTGAACATACCTAAAGGTCTCATTTTTTGTTTTCAGAAAATAGTAAAATGTTTTCTTGTGTTCATCAATGAAACTCAACAGATACTTAGCACCATTTTGTGTAGGAGTTTGAGTAGGACCACATATATCTGTAAACACTAAGCCCAACACATCTGTAGCTCTAATATAGGACTTATTTGGGAAAGGCAATCTAGTTTACTTTCCTTCAATGCATGGTATGCACAGTTGATATTCAGACGCACTATAATTAATACCAGTTGCTATACCTGACTGTAGGAGCTTCATAATCCTTGAGTTGAGGTGTCCTAGACGTCTATGCCACGTCTCTTGCGATGTCGAGCATATTACCGCCCCGCCGCTGCTGCCGCTGACGTGTTTTCCTTATCCTCAGCACAGCAGGCTATTGTCTGATCTCTGAAGGCGTGAATCCAACGAAATCCGGTCCGCAAGCAAAAAATGTTGGCTCTGCAGATGGGACTAAGCAGAACTACTGTTAAAAGGGTGTTAAATGAAGACCTAGGACTACGTGCTTATAGAAAAAAAACATCACATCTTTAAGAAGATGTGCTGTTTTTTCTGACGCACGGCTGAAGAAAATCAGACGGTACGCGGGAAAAATACCGCGAAATGATTTTTCGGACGACGAATAGAGTTTCAACAAACAAAATGATAAAGTGTATGCACACCTTAAGAAGAAGCGAGCAGACGTGTGCCACGTGTTCAGCGTGGTCATCACCCTTCGGCATTCATGGTTTGGCTTGAGGTGTCCTATTTGGGTCCAACGGAGTGTGTTTTTTTGTGAAAAAGGAGTGAAAACCAGTGCCCTCGTATATCAAAACACAGTCCTAACAAACATTGTGGAACCTCTTTCACAAACAATGTTCGAAAACAGGCACTGGGTATTCCAGCAGGATTCTGCGCCGGCTCATAAGGCGAAAAGTATCCAAAACTGGCTCACGACCCGTGGAATGGACTTTATCAGGCATGAGGATTGGCCCTCATCCAGTCCAGACTTGAATCCCTTGGATTACAAAAAATGGCAGCACTTAGAGGAGAAGGTCTGCGCTAAACCCCATCGCAACTTGCAGTCACTAAAAGCATCCCTGATTAAAGCAGTCGCCGATATTGACATGAACGTCGTGCGTGCTTCGATTGATGACTGTCCTTGCAGGTTGAAGGCTTGTATCGAAGCAAGAGGAGGACATTTCGAATAATTTTCATGTGGTTTAAATCTGTATTTTATACCATTTCATTTGATATGTAAATGGTTGTAGTCCGAAACTCATTGTGTCATTTATTTAACTTTCCATATCTGACAAAACTTATGACCAGACTACGTATATTATAATTATTATATTATTACCTATATATTAATATATATTATATTATAATATTTATAATTATAATATATATATATTATTATCATATTTGGTTGTTTTAATACATCTCTGCTTACCCGTTCGGGGTACTAACGTGGTGTCATCATTATAGCAACTATTTTTTCGGAAACGTAGCAAAGAAATCAATCACATTTCATACAGCTCTCTTGTTTTGTAATACCACTACTATTTCTCTTTTCACAGTATCCTGGGTGTAAGTGTATCATGTACAGACGAGGAAATAAAGCGATACTACAGACGGCAAGCGTTCCTTGTTCACCCCGACAAAAATCAGCAGCCGGGCGCCGAAGAGGCCTTCAAGATACTGCAGCATGCATTCGACCTTATTGGAGAGCCAGTAAATTCACATTTCTTTAGCTAAAGTTAAGAAAGTCTACAACTTGATGCAAAGCAGGATACTGCAGCATGCTTTCGAACCTTACAGGGAAGCCGGTAGATTCATATTACTTTGGCAAGGTTTCTTAACGTGAGAAGATTCAAACGCCTTACCCTGAAGAACCCTAAAGTAAATTCGACCCTTTTGGAAAGCCGATAGGTTCATATTGCTTCAACAAAATTTTGCTACAACGGTCCTATGTACGAGTATGTCGAAGAAACTAGCCACGCCAGAAAAATATTCAACTTACTTTCGACCTTATTGCAATCGCGTTGGTTTAAATATAAATACAACGCTTTAAAGAAGTAATACATTTAAAATATTCAAGGACTCACTTTACTGTTGACTCTTTATATAATCATAAGGTTCATATTGGTACCACAAAAGGTACATTGTTCCTTCTTCAACAGGAACGCCGGGAGGCTTACGAGCGTCGCGCTTTAGAGTCCCGACACGTGGAGGCTGCGTGGAGCGAGCTGAGCCAACTGCTCGCTCAGCTCCACGACAAGATGGAGTTCGCAGCTAACACCATCAGGTAACATAGTCGACAATCAAATGTTCGTTTTGAATAGGCAGGAATGTTTTAAAAGTAGAAATTAAAAGGTTCTATAATGATGTAAGTCTGTCAAGTCCAAAACTCGGAATACTGCCTTTGTATGTCTTTTGTATAAGTACGTTTGAATCTATAGGTACCACTAACTTCTAAGAATGATTGCTTTCAAATTCAAATTCTTTATTTCAGACAATGAGTCCATAGTGTTAGTATCAACAAAATAACTTAATAACTAGTGTTAGGAGGTAATAAGGAGATAATACATTAAATATCAACTGGTATGGATTCTTACCCAGTGGCGCAGCATAGGGGAGTCCCACCTATCTGAGAACACACTCAGGAGACCATTGGTGATGGCGCGCAGCCGGCCGGTTATGGAGGCGGTCCTTTTTCTTAATATGGCGTAAAAATCGTCTGTGCGCGCCTCCGCAAACATTGTGGACGCACTACAACGCCACGACAGCCCCAACAGTATCCTAAATGCGTTATTATATTGGACACGCAGATCGCTGTATGTCCTCTTCATAAAACGGGTCCAAAGACTGCACGTGTAGAAAGACTGACAGAAAGCTTTGAAAAGAGTGACTTTAACTTGATTTGTACAACGTGCAAATCTTCGAACCAGCATGTTACATCGAACAGCCAACGACCTGCGCTCCCTCTCTATGTCAATATTGTCCGTAAGATCATCAGTGACCCAATGACCCAAGTACTTAAACTTAGTCACCCATGCTAAAGGAGTGCCACAGAGCGAGACACCGGGAATATCAGAATAGTTTATGGCACTCGCTTTAAACATAATAAGTTCGCTCTTCTTAACATTGTACTTGAGCCCATGGGACACAGCATAGGACTCTCAAATAGCCACCAGTCTCCTCAAAGCGCCGATCGATGGGCTCAGCAGTACCATGTCATCCGCATAACTAATATTATTCAAACAAACGTTGTCAATATGACACCCAACTTTGGTGCTGCTAAGCTCACCGATTAGCCGGTTTATGTACAAATTGAAGAGGCGTGGTGAACTTAACCCCCCCTGCCTCACCCCGCACTCCAGTTCATACACATCCGACTGAGCCTCCGCCCATCTGACACCATTCCTCTGGTGGTTGTACCAGTAATGAAACAAGGATGTAATTTCATTTGGTAATGTTGTATCACCCCGCAAATTATCCCATAGTACCTCGTACGACACTAGGTCGAACGTCTTTGACAGGTCCAAAAAAGAAGCAAATACAGGTGTTTTTCGGGTAGTATAATATTGAACAGTTTGCTTGAGGCACAGAATGGCACTTTCCGTGGATAAACCAGATTTAAAGCCAAACTGGGCGTCATGGAGATTAACGTGTTTAGCCAACTGTTGATCAAGCAAACTGTCCAAGACCTTGGCGACTATCGTAGCCAACGAAATAGGCCTGTAATTGGACACGTCAGAAGCGTCCCCTGTCCTGTCCTTAATAATCGGAACTACCACTGTACGCATAAGATCCTGTGGCAAATAACGTTGACTGAGACATAAATTAAAAAGAAGAGCAAGAACCCTATACCCGTGTGGCCCCGCGTACTTCAGGTGCTCGACGCTAAGGCCGTCGTGGCTGGGCGATTTACCTCTTGTCATTTTCTTAATAACAGTAGCGACCTGTTTATCTGTAAACATTACGGCAAGCTCACCAGACCCCGACAATTCCCCCCCATCGAACACCCTTTTCTGTGTTTTCTTTGTCTTTTTGCAAGAGAGACTGAACTGTAAAATGTCTTTGAAAAAGGTTGGCAATATCTTTCGGTTCACTCAGACCTGCCACACTTGTAGGGAGACTCGGCTTGGCATTTAATTTGTTAGTGGACTTCCAAAACTTAGCAAACTCTTTTTTCGAATGACTTTTTGCCAAAATATCTAATTTAATTTGGTGTTGATTATTTTGAATAAATTTTAATTTTGTCTTAAATGTCCTCAGTGTTTCGCGCATTTTCTCATACATAGTCCCCTGAGTGGGTGCACCATGCAATAGCCACGTTTGGTAATTAGTACGAGCCTCCCTATGAGCATTGCTGACATATTTGTTCCAGCCTGTGACATATTTTTGTTTCTTGATGCGATCACTGCCAACATATGTATACTGGGCACCCTCTTGGAGAGTTGACATTATTTTCAAATACAAATTATTTATTAATAATAAATGATCTACATTTTGCTTTATCTCACCATAGATATTACATTTTGCGTATTACGTAAAAAAAAACTTTTTTATATTAAAAAATTACAACATTGTATTCGACGCTTTATTCCAGACTTCAAGGTTTTTCTCAAGGAATTGTACTTCAGTTAACTACTTTTTATGGTCTAATTCTTCCCCAAGTTTTTCTAGCACCCAATCTATTAATCCTTGCCAACATTCCAACCTTCCAACGTGACTTGTATCAGGTGCACCAACTGCGGGCGGCGCCACAAGCGCGTGCTGACGGACCGGCCGTGCTACGCCGCGCGCTACTGCGTGCAGTGCAAGATACGACACTCCGCTAAAGAGGTAACGACTATAGTGTGGCCATTAGTGCGGGCACTCCGCTAAAGAGGTAACGACTATAGTGTGGCCATTAGTGCTGTGCACTCCGCTAAAGAGGTAACGACTATAGTGTGGCCATTAGTGCGGGCACTCCGCTAAAGAGGTAACGACTATAGTGTGGCCATTAGTGCTGTGCACTCCGCTAAAGAGGTAACGACTATAGTGTGGCCATTAGTGCGGGCACTCCGCTAAAGAGGTAACGACTATAGTGTGGCCATTAGTGCTGTGCGCTCCCTGAGGTATGCGCGGCGAGGTGGGAGGCGAAGAAAAAAGCGCATGAGTTCACATGAGATCGATACATGTCGGACAGATCTTACGATATCAGTTTGCATTTCTAAGGCAACCTTGTGGCGGGACGATGGTTTGAGGCTATCTATCTGTAATATATTATACTTACTTAGTTGATTAAAATGTAACCCAAATATACTCATATTTTATTAAAAATATGCAAGTGATAAATAAGAACTAAACTTATAATTATTAGCCTCCGCAACGATTTTGGCAATATTCACATCATTTTTAAATTCAAAGCTTTCTTTGTCTGCTTTTCTTTTCTTAAAATATTCAGCCACCTTAAAAATGACAGTCTTCATATCACGAGATAACGCACGACCCATCTTTGAATATTTATCTCATGTGCGTCTGACATAGAAAGTCCGATACAGATAACACTACCTGCCGCCACGAGCGTTGACGGCGCACTGACAGAGCGCAGCAGCCGATTCTCCCTCCCACCTCGCCGCGCATACCTCAGGGAGTGCACAGCACTAATGGCCACACTATAATTTCAACTTTCTGACTGACCGACTCCTTGACAATTCAAAAGTGCATGAAAATGGGTTATTTGTAGAGTCCGACCGAAAATTGTTTTTTTTTTTTATTTCGGCCGAAACATATTTTTTTGTTTGTAGATATGTTTTTCTTTGGTAAAAGTAAAAGCAATTCAGTGTCAATCTTTTAGTCATTATATTTAACCGTATAAATATCTTAAACGAATCTTTACACTTTCTCAAATGCATTGAAAGTAATTAACTGCTTGCCAGCGTTTAATTATTTTCTTATTCTGCCGAAAATCGAAAACGAGATTTGGTCGGACTTTAGTTTTTTTTACGTAAATGCTTTGAGTTGAGTTAATAATAAATATGTCATACCACGACTCGCATAGTGAGGAGGTTCCGCTCTCTACTAGAGCCCTGACCACCGGCAGCTGAGAACAGGGTCCAAGCTGCCGATGCGCCACTATTGTTTTCAATTTTTATTTTTTTCTTAAAAATATTTAAAAATTTAATTAATGTGTATGTAAGAAAGGAAGTGAGTCATACTACCGCTGTCCTATGTTATGTGTGGATTGTAGAAATTGGGATAAAAGTAAATCGGATTCCTCCGGATGGGTATACGCTTTCGAATTTGCCCTCACAGACTTGCCCATAAGTAGCTATTATTTAACGATTTTTCGGCAAACTTGTGTTACTTATAGTTGTCTTGTAGAATCAATCTTTGATCAGTAAGTCTGATATTAAATAATATTTTTGATGTTGTGATTAGTAGACAATGTAATAACAATCAATCACTTATGTTGACAAAATACTTTTCGATGGCAGATTAAAAATAAAACAGAATTTTGTAATTAGTGATGTGTGAGTCTTGTGAGTTACGTCTGCCAGAATCACAACTTGAATGGTTGACAATTCTACCCGCATTGTTAGCATGTAGTTACATGCCTGTAACTGGATGTCATGAGAATTTCACATGAAGCCTGATTTACACGGTGCGATTTTATTGCCAGTGGCATACCTTAACTTGAAGCAATAATAAAAGTTGCACCTTCTAAACAATGTTTAGTGTTTATCACATTCTATGCAGGTCTTTTGTTGCTTCAAGTTTACTATATGGCACAGGCAAGAAACTTGTATTGTATAAATGAGGCTTGAGACAGCTATAATATGAACTGATTTGTCAACTTGAGGCAGCTACGTTATAAACCTATTTGTCAACTAACTTGAGGCAGCTACGTTATGAACCTATTGGTCAACTACGAAACGTTAGCCCCGTTAATCTTCACAGATTTTGAGATTACTTCACACTTTTCATTTGTTTGTGTTCAGGGCGACATATGGGCAGAGTCGAGTATGATGGGACTGCTCGTGATGTACTACGCGTGTATGGATGGAGCCGTGTACCAGATCACACAGTGGGCTAGTTGCCAGGTAACATACTTTTTTGACGTGATAACGTCTTATAAATCGATGAACGCCGGCTGCACTTGCGAAAAAGTGTCGCGTTCCGCCTGCACCGAGCGTGCAAGCGAGAGCGCGGAAGTAGCGATAGAGAGGCACGATCGGCCTAAGCGTTCGGCTTGAGACGCATCTCTCTCGTTATCACGTAAAATTATCGTCCGTAAACCGACTTTACAGACAACCAATTTCTTAATTACCCCCTTCCCTCTCTTTCTTATATGTCATTATGACGCTACAAGTTTATTTTGGCGCGTGGCTAAAATCGAAACTAACGCCGCCATCTTGATTTTTGAATACATTCCAAGTGACATTTCACAAAAAAATTGCACAATTTTTTTCCAACAGCGCTATCCTGTCAACGTTATTCGATCCACAAAAGATCCGGTGACGGCGAATCTAATACAGATAATGCCATTAATCATTTATTTTTTATCAGAAAAAGAATCTGAAGCAACTGAGGCCGGACTGCCACGTGGTCCAGTACCGGATCGTGCTCGGCAACAAAGCCGCAGCGGCCGACCTCAACCAGAGACCGTCCACTGGGTAAGTTAACATGGTGGAAGGTGACAATTTAAATATTATTAACCGTCACATAACACAAAACGAGTTCCAACTTTGGTTCAAGGTTAAACCAATAAAAAGTTCAGCTAGTTTTTATTTCGCACCTTATTTCGACTGAGGTAAAGTTCTAAATACAAAATTTACAACTTAGGCTCGATTGTATTTAGAACTTTAACATAGTCGGAATAAAGTTCGACATTCCAAAATGGTTAAATGGTTTACCTGAGGGTTTTAAAGATAAATCTGGTTTTGTAATAAGGCCGTAATAGTTTAATATAATATTTGCTACGTTGCAGTCACGATCCCAACCTCGAGGAGTTCCTCAACAACCTCTACAGCAAGTCCGGTGTGTCAGCCAACACGACCAGCGCCAAGCAATCGCCTCCCGACTCCGCGGACGCCAAGAAGCGACGCAATAAAAAACCTAAAGCATAAACATAACAAATCTCCTTGAAAAAAAATAAACAAAAATACCGAGCTGTCAAAATAGATGGACGTGAAATTTCGCGCGCAATTCAAATATCGAACGCATTTGACATGAGCTGGTCACGCCTGCCGTACCCAACTGTGAAACACTTGCCTTTTAAAATAGAGAAATATAAATTTAACCGAAATTAAACCTAAATACTGATCTATATAATAATTTCTAAATAAAAAAATATTGTGTGGCTAAGATGGCGCTTGAAGGATAGATTGTGTAAGCGTTAAATAACTATGTGTATGAGATGTCGCTGACGTACCTACTTAGGTTAGATAATTAACGATTTTGATGAGAAAATTTAAAGTCTTTGCTAGTTTACACTAGTTTCAATCATTCTTAATTTGCTTGATTTTGTGATACATGAGATTTTGAAGTTACGATTAAATATATTTCCTAGTTCTAATGCCAATCGGCAGGTTGGAAATGTACTTTGGTTGACGCTAACTCGTGACTGCGAAACATTTCACTTGTCGATTTCCATTAAAGCTATGTCAATTGAAACCATTCGAGTCATTAGAAATATATCTGTTTTCGTGTCTTCTTTCATAGCATAACCATTTTATAAATAAAGTGACGTTTGACGAATAAACGACAATCCTCGCGATTTAAAACGCATTCAGATATTGCTTAAGCCGGCTACAGAATACATTTACTAAGAAAGCTATAACATTATAACATACTCAATAGGACTCCGCTTTTAAAAGCAACAGCCAAGACAATGCGATTTGCGACAGTACATTTCAGCTGATCAAAGCAATACTAATATTGTTAATACATCAATATCTGAACGCTTTATTTCCATACTAGTTTCCATTAAAACATCTTTCTACATTATATTACGTGTTTTAGTGCTATGAATATAAGGTTCAATTTGACAAAGCAGCAGGAACTGCGAGATAATACTCTTAAAAAAATTAAATGTACGTTATTTAAGTAATCTTTTTTTCCACATAACACTAATCACACCGAATAGTACAATTTGTTTGCATTCATACATTATATTATTAATAGTTGTAATTATTAATACTTGTATTATAATAATTCGCTCGTGTTTATGTGCGCACGATTGCAGAGACTGCAGTAAATTCAGTTTTTTTTTGTCGTAATAACTCACTAATTTGTGTACTATTAAAATAATATTATTTGTGACGTTCTCTGCAACTATTTTTGTTAGATTATAAGTTAATAGTAAGTCGACAAGGTAATATAAAAATATTACACAACTTTTCTTTAAATTGTTGCGAGACTCCCGGGGTTCGGGGAAGTCTTGCGTTGCTTTGTGGGTTAAAACTAACAGTTATACAATTAACTATCGTGCTCATTTTAAGGCGCTGACAAGACCCAATTGACTAAAATAGGATTGTTTTAAGAAAAAAATTGCCAAATCTGTATAGTTTGTGGTAGCGGAAAAAATATATGTTAATTTTGAACATATTTCCCAGAACTTGGTTGTTACCAAAAAAAGTTTTCAAAAAAAAAAAAATCTCGATACAAACTAACGTTAAACTAACCTCTTACCTTGAGTTCTAATCCAAAATATCTGTATTAAATACAAACATACGTTACGTATTTAATTAATAACAAGAACGTCTTATTTGAATGCAGAACTTGGTTGTTTTTTATTTTCGATTACTCAACTCAATTTTGAGTAAATAGGTAATTGCTTCATATTTTGCAATAAATTACAAGCGTTGTGTCATCGCGCTTCTCATTCTTTTCTATGCAATCTGACAGTGACCGCGGTTTAGGTGTTGTCAGCGTCTTAATGGAATTAATTTTAATTTTTTGTCGTTAAATTATATTTTTTCAAAATAATATTTTTTTTCAAGCACAATTGTAATACCCGAAGCCATTAAGATGAGGCCGAGAAGAGCGTCACCACAATTCACATGTACAAACTGAATCGCTGAAATTATGTTGGGGCGTTTATTTTAATTTTGAGACGCAGCCTTGCGCTACGCTCTTAAGGCAATTGAAATAATACTGCATATCAAATGTATTAACTTTACGCAAATGTATTTAACTTTACGCAAATGTAAATTAAGTTTATTTCAAAATGACATAAAAATATTTTAAGCTGTGAGGGAAATTGTCTTTCCAATAACACACATGTGTTTACATATTTGGAAACTAAATCGCGTACCTAAAGCTTTATGCTATTCTATTGTTGTCTTGAACGTGATAAAATCAGGAATTCCGATTAAATTCAAAATTCAATTCAGGATTCAATTTCTTTTTCTATGCCTACTTTTAAAAACTGTTGTTTCTTGTCGACTTACGATAACTTGTATCGCAGTATTTTACTTATTTCACTGCCTCATAAGAGATTACGGTTAATGTTAGGCTAGTGGCGAAGAGATTGCTACCCTCGATGTTCACTGAGTAGGCCTTCGCGCTTCATGTGTCAATAAAGATGTGGAAACGTAACATGGATTTTATTTGTAACTTGTTCCTTGACTTTTATCTCTTTGACGTACACAGTCATGTAAAGATGACAGACCAAAATGTGCCCAGCACGCCACGGTCACGACTACATAACAGGTTTTAAGGAATAATTCGTAGCTTGGCGCCGAGGGCACGTTTTTGCTTTTTTGACTGGTGGTCAATAGGTTAATATAGGTACTTTGGTTCACGAAGACTTGTTGTTGGTCCTTTAACCCTTTCACCGCCACGTCAAAAAAGCAAAAACGTGCCCACGGCGCCAAGCTACGAATTGTTCCTTAAAACCTGTCATTTAGTCGTGACCGTGGCGTGCTGGGCACATTTTGGTTTGTCATATACCTATACATGACTGGCGATGGCGGTCAAAAGGTTAAAAATATAAAGTGTGTCATTGCAATATCAAGAAGTAGCACGAGACATGTTTTATTTGCTACCTACTCCTATAGTGCGCCTGTTTCTAGAAGTTGGAATCACACCGTGCAAATACAAGTCCTCTTGTAAAAAAAAAAACATACAAAACATTCCCATGTTTTGTATGTTTTTTTTTTTTCAAACTGTTGGAAGTGTGCTAGGAATTAAACTCAGCAGTTTAGTACAACAAATAAGGAATATTTTCATAACCGAGAAGACAACATTAATGAAGCACACGTATTTGAGGTCATGGCCTCTCACTTGCCTTGGTAGACCTAATGACTATGTACTTGTCTTAACTAATTAGAGAGGCTCGACTGAGTGTCTAAAAACATAAATCAAGGAAAAAAGAAACAATGTTATGATTATAATATCATTTATTTACTTATACTTAACTACATAAATATTTAGTCCATCATATCAGCGTCTTTAGTATCTCTATCAGTAACGATACAGTTCTCATAGGTCCATTTGGGGAACATTCGTTTGTACATGTGCAGAAGTATCGTGTCTTGAGATTTGAGCTGACCGTCAAATACGCACTTCATGTGGCCGTGAGTACCTGCAAGCAAAAAATATAATTTAGTACAGTCCGAAGATAAAAAGATGCAAAGATCATGCGCTTATTATTTATTCTAGCATTTAGAATGAAAATTTTAGTTTGACTAGGTTACATGTCAACGCTATACGAAAAATAATGTGTTTGAAAATTTCTTAAACATTAATTGGGTTACTAAAAAACATACGAGGTGCATTCAATAAGTACCTAGCCTCATCGACAGAGGGCGCTGTAGTTTCAAAAGAGTTTTACCACAGTGTAGCACATTCTTTTTTAATTCTTTTTTCAAATTTTCATTCCAATCCCTTCATTTGTTTTAATTTGACAACTTATGGAAGCGAACGTGTCGATCGGTTTTACAAAAA
The DNA here is from genome assembly GCA_905333075.3 of Atethmia centrago. NCBI lineage: Eukaryota > Metazoa > Arthropoda > Insecta > Lepidoptera > Noctuidae > Atethmia > Atethmia centrago. Next base: position 7,157,101 of record HG995374.1, read on the forward strand.
TGGAAAAAGAGCAATAGCGTTCGGTGATTCGATTCCTATTTTTGGAAGGGAAAACGCGCATCGAAATCAAAGAGCGCTTGGATGCTGTGTACGGTGACTCTTCTCCATCGATGGCCACCGTCAAGAATTGGTTCAACAAGTTTGCACGTGGCCGTACGTCGGTTTTTGATGAACCACGTCCAGGTGCACCGAAAACAGCTGCTACGGAGGAAAACATTAAAAAAATCCATGATTTCGTATTGGCAGATCGCTGATTGAAGGTTCGGGAGCTAGCTGAGACTGTAGGCATTTCAGAAGGAACAGTGCATCATATTCTTCACGAGGAACTCGGCATGTGAAAGCTGTCGGCGTGATGGGTGCCGCGTTTACTCACACCAGAAAACAAGCGCAACCGTGAGACCACATCGGAGACGTGTTTGGCGCTGTTTAAGCGGAATCCAGCGGAGTTTTTGCGTCGTTTTGTGACCGTCGATGAAACCTGGATCCACTGGTACACACCAGAGACCAAGGAGCAATCAAAACAGTGGATCCAGACCGGGGAACGTGCTCCAAAGAAGGCGAAAACTGTAAAATCGGCCGGAAAAGTTATGGCCACCGTTTTCTGGGATTCACAAGGTGTGATCTACATCGATTACCTCGAGAAGGGTAAAACAATTACAGGGCTTTACTATGCCGATTTATTGGGCCGATTCGACACCGAATTAAAGAAAAAACGACCCCATCTGGCGAAGAAAAAAGTGCTGTTTCACCACGACAACGCACCGGTTCACACGTCTGCCGTTGCCATGGCCAAATTGGTCGAATTACGCTACGAATTGTTGCCCCATCCACCGTATTCTCCAGATTTGGCCCCTTGTGACTTCTTTCTGTTTCCTAATCTGAAAAAATCACTCGCCGGGAATAGATATGGATCGAATGAGGAGGTCATCGCCGCCACGGAGGCCTATTTTGCAGAGTTTGACAAAAACTATTTTTCGGACGGGTTAAAAAAGTTGGAGCATCGCTGGGCTAAGTGTATCGAACTAAAAGGAGACTTTGTTGAAAAATAAATTGCCACTTTTCCAAAATTTTCGTTTACTTTTTGTAGGCTAAGTATTTATTGAATGACCCTCGTATACATATATATATATTTTTAATAGCTGATGATTTAAGAATTTTATGATGGTAATCTATAAATTGATCTAAATAAGTGTAATAATAGTGATATAAATAATTGTAAATATTTGCATGCCGATTGGCTGAAAAAAATGGCGGGAAAATGTGAATGGGCTAAATGTAATCTTAAGAACTATTATGTATTACCCATATTTGCAAAATAAAATTCTATTCTATTCTATTCTCTACTGTACAAAAAATTACGCGCCGCTCGTGTAATCTTGCACTAAGTCTGATAAGTAGAAATGGGTAAAAGCCTTGTCCATAAAATCCGTGTGCACGAAATAAAATAAAAGAAATTCATTGGAGGATATAAAAAATATTAAAACAGTATGTTATACCTAAAGGTTCTTTGATGTGTCCAGTGCGACCATACTTCGTCCTCAGCTTACAAGGTTTGAAGTATGAAACATCATCTCTATTGAAGAACATGAATCTGATCACAGCCGATTTCTTGTTAACCTGGGAACAAGACAACAGTGTTATCACAAAGAGTTGATTGTATACATATTCTTGGGCTACGATATATGCTACCGTCTCTGTCTTGCACTTTTATTTTAATAGTGAGTGACAGTGACAGGGATACTGTTTAGCCAAAGCATATTCAATAGTTCCAACTCATCGTAATTATTGTTTGCATATAATATAGTACCTTGTATGGATGACCAGACAGCACAATCCTCTTGATAATCAACCTATCTGGGTTGCAAGACAATAATACTCCTGTTGCTAACAATTGCAGCTTTGTGTTTTTCTTCTCCTGTAATTAAAATGTTTTAAATTTTAGACTGTTCTGTTTTAATTGTGTAATCGGCCAAGTGCGTGTCGGACCACGCACATTGAAGGGTTCCGTAGTTGGGAAGTTGGAATGAATTTATCCCAAAAACAAACTTAACATTGTTGTTGAAAAACATGTTCTCCCATACATCTATATGTCATGGTCAATTCTCCAAGTGCAAATTTAAGTTGGTCGACTATTACCTTGTAAAGCCTACTTAGCTGTGATACTTTTCGTTTTAATTTCATTATTATACACTACTGCCATGATTTTTCCACATATCCAAAAACAACCATTTAGCTAGCAGTGAGGGGGACACTTTTTTTTTTTTGGTTGGGAAATCATCAAATAACTTCTCCCGCTCTGGGCGGAGCGGGAGGGTGTGTCAGACTCTTACTGACTAAAACCCACCCGTATTCCTTCCTGTTGCCTGTGTTGCGGGGGCCTCGGTGACCCTTTAGTACCATCCCGCGACCCCAGCAGGCATCGGCCCTAGTGGACCAATACATTTGTGCTGACGACATCTCTTTGAGGCGCGCGTCGAATACAACGCGCCGTCGACGGGCCTGGTCCTTCCCGGACGGTGAGCTACCCATTGCTCACCATCCGCAAGCCCGCGCCTACGGTGGCTGGAAATCCGCCCGTGATTCCCGACGCCCAGGGCGTCTCCTGCGGCGGCTAGGGGCGAGAGGGCGCGAAATTTGCCTTTCCCTCAACCGTCCCGCCTCCTCCTTCGCGAGCATTACTGCTTCGCAGAAGGAGGTGACGGCTGCCCATGCCCTCTCGCTCCGTACCATGGCCTGAACCAGGCCCGGACGCAAGATCTCTGTCGCCGATCGCCTCCACGAAAACACGGCGGTGCTCTGCCCAAGCCGAGCAGACCTCCACCGTGTCCTAGTGAGGGCACTTGACTTTAACAAAAATTTGCACTTTAACCTATTGACCGCCACGTCAAAAAAGCAAAGGCGTGCCCTCGGCGCCAAACTACTAATTATTCCTTAAAGTCTGTCATATAGTCGTGACCGTGGTGTGCTGGGCACATTTTGGTCTGTCATCTATACATGACTGTGGCGGTCAAAAGGTTAAGGCTTAATACGCCAAGTAATGCGCAAACGGATCCTTGAATCGAAACATGTTGTTCACAGACCCGCAATATTTTGAACGCCCTATCTAACGATACCCCAATCCATGGGATAGACGAGAAAAAATAAGTATCATCCCCACATTACTTGCAAGGGAGATACCCTAACCATTTTTTCCCAAGATTTAATTTTACCACTTTGTCAGGGTGATTAATATGTATATCTATGCCAAATTACAGGTTTCTAGTACTAAGCGTCTTTGAGCTACAGTGGGGACAGACAGACAGATGGACACGGCGAAACTATAAGGTTCCTTGTTTACTACGGAACCCTAAAAAGACGAATAAACAATCTATAGTGCGGACTGCCTTACCTTAAAACATAGTACTGAAGACGGACTAAACTGTATGGGCGCAAAGAAAGACGCAACACACGTCGATCCGGGCTGGAAGAATCTCTCATACTGGAACAAAAACAACATACAATATTATTCCACACTGAAAAGATGAGCATGTAGCAAGAAAAGTGATAGATATCAATGTAAATTGTATGAAAAGAGACATACCAAAAAATATAAAGTTGTTATTGATGGATAGAAAAATACGTATACTGCGATGGCCACAAACAAATTGGCATTAGGACAGAATGATGACAATACACAAAATAAAGTAGAAAGAACAAAAAAAAAAAGAGTATTTACTAACCTTATGTTTACCTCCATTAGTATGTTGACTGAAGATAGGATTGACGATAAACCGTCTATACCCAACTTGGAAGATCAGCTTCTCCTTACTCTGTATAGGTTCGTCGCTAGCCCCCGTACGTTTGAGTGCTACGTTCATGACTGACATCTTCTGTTCATGCGGAAGAAGGCCGAAGATTGAAAGGGGAGCGTTCGCGTTGGCTGAAGTGAACGCCTTCCATAAGTCTTGGCGAACATCCTTGACGTGAATCGTGATGTAGAAACCATACTGAAAAAAACGACAATGTATAAAGTCAAAGGTAACATTAGATAAAATAAGACTGAGCCAACCATTAAACCCTGTGGTACTCCCATAGTTATATTATAATCATATCTGCTTTCATATTGACTAATATATTATGAAGAATGAAACAACTGCACTTTATGGCACAAATCTCCAATATATTCATGAAAGACACTCAAATGCTGTTGGCAAACCACAGAACAACTGCTATTAGTCCAATTAAAAGTATCACTCACCATATTGATCAAGCTATCTTCCGTCTCCTTGAACACCCTCCTCCTTGTCCTATCATAATTCTCAAACTGGAATATCCTGGCAAAATCTTCTGGCAGGTTTTCTTTAGGGTCCCAAGCAGATGTTCTGAAGGACTCCAGTCCCCTGTATCGCATGAACCTTTCCCTGGCTGGCACATCTTGTGGAGTATCAACTTCATCTGGGAACTGACGATCTTCCTTTGCAGCTGCTAACTTTTGCAGCATTTCATGTTCTTCAGCTGCATCAATGGTAGCATCATACTTCTCATCTGTAGGTCCTATTTCAGACTCGGTTACAGACTCAAAGTCATTGTCCTCTGCATTCTTTTCCTGGTCAGACTGATCTTCCTCACAGGACATAAATTCGTCATCATCATCATCATCGTTGTCACTTTCGCTGCCGTCGTCAGACCCTTCACCTTCCGCGTCAGATTCGACGATCCAAGCTGCTTGGTAGTCTGACCAGCCTTTTGGCACCTTCTTCACTTTTTTTGTTTTAGTCTGCAAGATATCCGAATCAGGTTTAGTATGAGCAAAAATATTATTGTTTTTATTCATTTTTCAAAAATACATACTTACACGTCCCAGAGCTGGGTAAAACAAACTTTCCTTTTTTTTTGGATGGGAATGGCCAAGAATTGGTAGATAAGTTTATTTTTTTCTTGAAAATAAATTTTAGAATAAATTATTATTTACCTCTAAATTAGCTTGTTCTATTTCTTCCTCAGTAGGCCAAGTCTGCTCAGCTTCCATGGGATCAGGAACATTCTCTGATACAAGACTCTCCTGCTTAGCTGGGTCAGCAACTTGCAGAACTGAAACCTTTGTTTCGTCAGCATCCATAGTTTCAGCATTCTCTTTTCCCAAATTCAATGGATGGGGGTCTTCTAATCCATCAATCCGTGACATCTGGAAGTCTCCCAGTCCAGTTATGTGCACTAGACCATTTACGTTAAGAGGCATACCACGTAAATATCCACTGATTTTAAGAGTACCGCTATCTCCTTCACTGTCAGGCACATATTCAACCTCTTCAGCCAACATATACGGCCTCTTTTCTCTATGATGGATGATATTACGTTTCTGGTTACCAATTCTACGTAATAGATTCAATCCATCAGAACTTTTATCAAGCTGTACAACTTTTTCTTCTGGAAGCCATTTTGATATTAGCTTCTGTACATTTTGTTTCTCTGTAGTACGCTTTTTAGGATGTACTCCTTCGATGTCCATAGTAGCTACTGTTGGTGTGGGCATGCCTTGAGCCATGGATAATGCAAGAACTTTTTCTCCCCATTCATCCACTGGTTCGTCAAGTGCGGAGGTAATGAAGAGAGCTGTGTCTGCCACTTTAAGTGCATCCAACAGAGCAAAGTCATTGCCCACTTCTGGGCATATGAAGGAGAATCTCTGCTTGAAATTTGGTAAGCTGAAATAAATTTAATTAGAATATCTTTTTGTTTAAAAAATTTGTAAAAAGTTTTAACACAACTGAAACTTACCCAAGATGTAGGATCCCATTAGAAGACTGAGTAACAACAGCTCCTTCAGAACAGGTCTTCAGAATAACAAGGGCAGACTGCACGTCAAGCTGTGCGTTCAATGGCACAACACAGACCAAGAACGGAGGGTTGCGAGTACCGCCTAATGCACGCTTCTTTGACAACACCTCCTCGCGTTTGTTCTTTCGAATTTGAAGAGCCTGGTGACGACGCTCATCCTTTTTCAGTATATGGCGATTGCGACGTATAAATTCCTTCACATTTACTTTGCCTGCAATATGTTATTCATTTAAAATACTTGCTGAAAGGGAAAAGGCATGATCAATGAGAACGATTATTACTAACCTTTTACAGCGGCTGAAATACCACGCTTCGAGCGGTGGCGCGACTTGTGAGCTTTATTGCTCTGCTTTAGGTTACCAGCACGATGTGCTTGCTGCATTTTTATTGATTAGAGATGCATAGAACTGAAATTATTTACTAATACCAGCACATGGCAGTGCGGTTTCAAAGGCAAAATTGACGTTTGTTTTTTGGCAATGACACTGACATTAGCAAAACAAAACGAGATTGAAAGTTGTTTAATTTTGTCTGGTATTCTCGATACCAACACATAACTTTTGGAAGAATCCAGTAGTTTCCGCAGTCTAGAAGCACACAAACTAAGAAGAAAACAACAAAATTGCCAGTAAGCAAAAATTACAAAAACTAGCTTTGCGTTAAAAATGCTCTAAAGTAAATATAGATGATACATTGAGTTGTATTCAAATTGAAAAATCTCTTGAAAGGTCTTATGATTGCTTCATAGTTTCTGAAGTGAATGTTAAACTCGTGGAATCTCATCCAATTTATCAAAAATCTGTGAACCCATTTTAATGAGCTAAATAATTAATAATTATCTCTCGGTAAATAAAGAGAATTGTTAGTTGTGGTTAAAACTATTGGAATTTTATCCATTATTCTTGGAGATTGTTGAGAGCAACATTATACACGCCAACATCACAGGTCACGTGACGTGACGTTGTGGACGTGTCATTCGCGGACGGCTCGTTGGCGGCGTTGCGCAGGCTCTTTCTCGCGAAAAGTCCTATTGGAGTGTTACTAATGAACAAAAGTTGAATGGTTTTAGCCGAATTGATCAGTTAATAATTTAGTTAGGGTAGTTAATTCGCAATAAATCAAAATGGGAAGTGAGTATCGTTCATATTTATAACTAAAAATAGTGATAAACCTCGTACACGTATTTCCACATTTTCATATGATTTTATTATAGAATTGTGTGTTGTGTGTTAAAGGTGTGATGTATTAATGTAATTGTTCTGCTTGCAGTCAAATTCCTCGAAGTTATAAAGCCGTTTTGCAGTATATTGCCAGAAATAGCAAAACCAGAAAGAAAGGTAAGCCATGGTTATATTTTGCATGATTGTGTATTCTTTTGACGTTATTTGTGTTTGTAATAGCATCTATTTGTAGCATCTGATTGTAGACGTGTTAGAGTGATTTAGGGCTTACATCCGTGTTAAAACGTAAGTGAAAGTGCATACCTAACCCTAATGTTCGTTTATGTAGGATAGGTAACTGTACTTCATGTTGAATATTTTGGAGGGTATAATTTGGTATGTTTCTAACTGAATGCTTTGTATTTCAGATCCAATTCCGTGAGAAAGTATTATGGACTGCAATCACTCTATTTATTTTCTTAGTATGTTGTCAGGTGAGTGTTATATTTTTTGATTTTTTATTGTGATGTGGCCATATGCTACTTGAGATACAGACATTACCTGCCGAAATTATAAGTGAATTACTTCAAATTTAGGAATAATACAATCAACTTCTAAGTAACTGCATAGTTTATTTCATGATTTCATTTAAAAAGTACCCACATAGAGCCATGGGAAACACCCATTCAAATGCTAGACTGTGCAATGTCTTAGTAGAATAAAATCATATTTTAATTCTCCAGAAGACTTGATTTTTTATTAAAATTCTGGCATATGGTTATAAATTCTGATATCTCCATAGCTCTTTCACAATAAACACATCACTATTAATTCTAACCTTAAAATTACTTTTCAGATCCCCTTATTCGGTATAATGTCATCAGACAGCGCAGATCCCTTCTATTGGATCCGTGTAATTCTTGCATCAAATAGAGGAACTCTTATGGAACTTGGTATCTCTCCCATCGTCACGTCTGGCCTTATTATGCAGCTGTTAGCTGGTGCAAAAATCATCGAAGTCGGTGACACACCTAAGGACAGAGCTTTGTTCAACGGTGCACAGAAATGTAAGTGGATCTTGACATTCCCTTTCTCTTTTAGGTTATCTTCCAATCAGATGGCAGATGTTAACCTTGCCTACATAAGTCTTATTTCTAGACTTGAAAATAATATTTTGTCATAATATTTCAAAAGTAAAACAAAAAAAAATGGTAACAACAATTATTGTATCGGTGTGCATTAAATAGCAAAGCAAACAAACACTCAAGAATTTTCTTTATAATAAAAATATATCAGTGTTTATATTTACCAGATGTCTTCTAAACCTTGTTTATGGGGGCAGAATGCCAATTTTATCATAGACTTAAGTGTCAGGCACTTTGCCAATTTTTATTTATAACAAAAGGAAGGAACTGCTTTCTAATTTCAAATATTTATTAGTGTATGTACCTTCTATTATTGATTCATAACACTTAATTTATAACAAACGTGATTAAAATGTATTACTGTAAGATATCCATTGATAATTACAAATCTTACAATAGGAATAACCTGTGGTAATTCCACATTTTGCAGATTATAAAATAAGGTATAAATCGCGCAACGCATCAGCATTGCAATTCAGCGAGGAAATGCTGACAGCATGCTCGGTACAATGCCCCGAGGGCCTTTTTTAAGCTTAACTTAGTTTTAATTTAATTTAGTTAATGTTAATAATCATCTTGTAATTTGGTTATGTAAATAAATAGGTATAATTAATATCAATGATAATTTAAATGTCAATGAGACTAAACAGTTAAACAATGTAAATATACAATTAAATAAAAAATTGTTATATTACAGATACATTTCCTTTACAGATACATTTCATCCTACTGTTTTTTCACAGAGAAAATATGTTATGCTTAAACAGAAATATTCATTGAGAAAACACACCTTGCTTGCTGCTCTCACATTGTTCTGGATTTAAACATTGCTCACTTTAAAATAATATTGGTAAACTTAAAAATAATTATAAGAATACAGTTTTCCATAATCCTACTAAAGATTTGATGCAGGTAATATTCAAGGAAGATTCAATTAAACAAAGTTAAATTTGCGTGTGATTGACATATACTATAGGTGGCCCAAATAGTGACGTCATAAAATTCCTCAAGGGTATCCGAAAATACCCCATATATGTCCCGCAATTCTTGATAGTTTTCAAGTTATAACCAAATTTACTTCATAATAATCTGAAATAAATTTTGTTATAACTCAAAACATACACTCAAAATATTTTTGTAAAATCCAATTTCTAATCAATTTTACCATTTTTTTTTTAATTTATAGATTTTTGGGAACCACTTTATGTCGCATACCTCTGGGCATGAGGAATCTATTTTTTTTATGACTGTTACTATCCACCATTTTTTTTTTTGGGTGGGATATCATCAAATGACTTCTCTCGCTCTGGCGGGAGAGTGTGTCAAACTCTTACTGACTAAAACCCACCCGTATTCCTTCTGTTGCCTGTGTTGCCATGGGCCTCGGTAACCCTTTAGTAACTTCGCGCGACCCCGGCAGGCATCGGCCCTAGTGGATCCTCATGTTTAAAAACTCACCCGACCTACTCTTTTGTATATTTTGTCTGCAGTATTCGGCATGGTGATAACAGTGGGTCAAGCCATTGTCTACGTAATGACAGGCATGTACGGCGAACCGAGTGAAATCGGCGCGGGAGTCTGTCTGCTTATCATCATCCAATTGTTTGTCGCTGGTCTGATTGTCTTGCTGCTCGACGAGTTGCTACAAAAAGGTCAGTATGAAGGTTTGATACTGAGGTCGCCATTTTAATTTTGCTGGCGAAATTTCCATGTTGTTTGTGTATGGAAATCTTTTCATGATAAAAAAGGATAACGGGATCAACGACCGCAGGTCGCGCAAACTATTGATTTATAACGTCAATTCAAACTTAAATTTTAATCATCATCAAAAAAACATCGCCACTGAAATAAATCAAATGTACATACACCACATATCAAGGTATACATTTCCTGTATAAGCTGACTTCTCATTGTACGGAAATCCTATACAATGCAAGATCAGCTTAGCCATGTGTACTACAACAAGAAGCTTTTCAGTACTATACAAAATTTTTGTATTCTGAAAATTGTCACGTACTAAATAACCTCATTTTATTACAGGATATGGTCTTGGCTCCGGTATCTCACTGTTCATTGCCACAAACATCTGTGAGACCATTGTCTGGAAGGCATTCTCCCCTGCTACCGTCAATACTGGTAAGTACACTAGACATCAAACAGTCAAATCTATTGAATATCAGTTCCAGTCATGTTTTTCTTCTAATAAATTTTAGATAGATAGATAAAACATTTTTTTTTTAACATCAATTTTAAGAATATATGTGTATACAAAAAACTGCTGAATAGGTATTTTGCATATAAAATTTCTGAAACTGCACTAATTTACTTACCTAATGCACCTTATGTTACAAAACTCACAAATTTTAAGGGAATAGATTAGCAGACAATAATAATAATTGCACCTACGACTGAGTCTAAATTATTATATCATTAAGTTAATGACCAGTTTAACTGATATTATTATAATTAAAGATATCCTTATCAGATTATTTTCTACAAACAAAACTTAATTAGGACACACCTATAATACCTAGGTGCAGTGTATAAACTTACTGAAAATTAAACTAGCTAGGATTAGGACCTCCATGTTGTACAGAAGTTTATCTAAATAATGTTTTCTTTGCCTAAAAATATATTTTACAATTTCCTTCTAAGAACTGTTTACTTGACAATTACAAAGAGGAATTATTTTCCCATTAAGGACCCATTTATTCTGCCGAATTAAGTCATATTTGTATCATTCATTCATATTAAAGAATTTAAACCACAATTATTATGCAACTATTTTGTAAAAAATATCTATTCTAACCTCATATTTATAAAAAAAATTGTGTTAGTGCTGTTTTTTTTTAATGAATTTTAGTATTTTTTTTCTAATATCTCAAGTAACTGAACTCCTTAGATAGATCGGTCGTACATAGCACAAACCTCCATTAGACAGTTACTCAGCATCACACCTTCTCCCTTAGGTCGCGGCACCGAGTTCGAAGGTGCAGTCATTGCCCTGTTCCACCTGCTGGCCACGCGGCCGGACAAGGTGCGCGCGCTGCGAGAGGCCTTCTACCGCCAGAACCTGCCCAACCTCATGAACTTGCTCGCCACTGTCCTCGTGTTTGCTATCGTCATATACTTCCAGGTAAGAGGATGATGAATTAAGAAATGTTTTTAATGTGTCCTAACTAATATTGTAAATCGCGAAAGTGAGTTTGTTTGTTACGCTTTCACGCAAAACGGCTGAACGGATTTGGATGAAATTTGGCACATGGGTAGACCATGACCTGGATAAACCGCGGAGCGCAGCTAGTAATACATAATTTACAGGATTCGTCTATTTTCCTTATGAATCTATACATTATAGTATAAGTCTCTATGCAAACAATGATTGTAACTTGTATGACCTTTCTATTGTACTATACTTGTAAGACCACGTATTTATAATTATGACCATTGTAGATCTCCGACATGATCCATGCAATTTACGATAGTACGTTAATTACCGTTGTATTGGTATTTAGCATGAAAAACAATAACGTTTCTTTTTTTTTAAGATCATTAAGTTAGCAATTTTCTATAAATGTATTTCCGTTAACCTAAGGGCGGTAACACACTGCCAGTTGTTGCTGTCGTTTATCTTCTACTTTTACCGCGAATTTCCCGGTGCAATCGCGTTTGTATCGCTACAATTGTGCGTTTGTATCGATACAATCGTCCGTTTGTATCGCTACAATCGTGCGTTTGTATCGCTAAAGTCGTGCGTTTGTATCGCTACAATCATGCGTTTGTATCGCTACAATCGTGGGTTTGTATCGCTACAATCGTCCGTTTGTATCGCTACAATCGTGCGTTTGTATCGCTACAATCGTGCGTTTGTATCGCTACAATTGTGCGTTTGTATCGCTACAATCGTGCGGTTGTATCGCTACAATCATGCGTTTGTATCCCTGCAAATAGTTGTCGTGTGTAACCGCCCTACCTTTTTTGGTACACTTTACATAATTTCTACAATTTCTTCTTTCTTCCCAGGGCTTCCGCGTGGACCTACCGATCAAGTCGGCGCGCTACCGCGGACAGTACTCGTCGTACCCAATCAAACTCTTCTACACCTCAAACATACCTATCATTCTACAATCTGCACTCGTTTCTAATCTCTACGTCATATCACAGGTTTGTACACGTTACTTTTGCTTATTTATCAACATATAACTGTTTAGCCGAAATGTTTCAATAATTATTACTGTTGTTTAAAAAATTTATTCTGCCCTAATAACTGGTACATTTGTAAAAATTATTTAAGTACCTTAGAAGCCCGTTAAGTCAGCTCTAACAGCCTCTTAAATTTTTGTTAAATATTTTTTCTTCTACTTTATTATACAAACGCTGACCTTAGACACAGAGAAAAAAAAAACATAGAAACATCTGAGACTAGACTTGGCAATTTTTTTTTTCTGAAATTATAAAGGCACCTTCACCCCACAGATGTTAGCCGTCAAATTCAGCGGTAACTTCCTGGTGAACTTGCTGGGCGTGTGGGCCGACGTGGGCGGCGGCGGGCCCGCGCGCGCCTACCCGGTGGGCGGCCTGTGCTACTACTTCAGTCCGCCCGAGTCGCTCACGCACATAGCACACGACCCCGTGCATGCGGTGCTGTACATCTTCTTCATGCTCGGCTCATGCGCGTTCTTCTCCAAGACCTGGATCGATGTCTCTGGATCTTCGGCTAAGGATGTAAGTTGGAAAATGTGAAAAGTTTTTTTTTTCACTTCAGTACCGACAAAAATAAAAATGACACTAGGGACCGTATCACACGTACCATAACCACGACACTACTTGGACGGCAGCTAATTTGTATGAAAATGATAGTTTTATTCACACGGAGACACGGACCACATTTGGTCGTCAAAATAAACTGTGTGGGCGATACCGAACACATCAAGGCGACGTCGCAGCCATAACGCAACCACAACGTTAACAACAACGTTACGTTATGCCTAAGGCATTAAGTCCGCCTTTGTACTTAAGGCGCTGACAAGACCCAATTGATCAAAATAGGCTTCTCTTAAGAAAAAAATATGCCAAATCTGTATAGTTTGTGGTAGCGGAAAAAATATATGTTAATTTTGAACATATTTCCCAGAACTTGGTTGTTACCAAAACACGTTTTGAAAAAAAAATCTCGATTCAAACTAACGTTAAACTAACCTCTTAAAATGAGTTCTAATCCAAAATATCTGCACTAAATATAAACATACGTTACGTATTTAATTAATAACAAGAACGTCTTATTTGAATGCAGAACTTGGTTGTTTTTTATTTTCGATTACTCAACTCAATTTTGAGTAAATAGATAATTTCTTCATATTTTGCAATAAATTACAAGCGTTGTGTCATCGCGCGTCTCTTTCTTTTCTATGCAATCTGACAGTGACCGCGGTTTAGGTGTTGTCAGCGTCTTAATTGTGTGCGAGAAGTTTAAATAAATAACGCACCCACAACGTTGCGTCGACGCGACGGTACTGTCACAGCTGAGTGGATCTGTTTGCACCGCAACTGCAAGAAGTTGCAGCGACACTATTCACACGTAGGTAACCGCTGCTTGCCCACATTTTGTTGCTGCAATGTGGTGTGGTTATGGTACGTCTGTACGGGCCCTAAGAATACACGTAACAGATAATTAAACCGTTCAGTTTGCCAATAAGTATGTTTGAAAATACATAGTTCATAAAATCACTAAAAAGATTGACCACAAAAAATGCCTACTGATAAATATTAAATCAAAGAATTCATCTTTAATTTTAGCGTATCTATTACACTAATGCATAAATTGATAAAATACGCTTGAACAGCATTGTTGGTTATGCATTTTTATTGAAAAGTAGCATGTCAGGTGTTCTAATAATATGCTAAGTTACTTGACCTAAAAATTACTCATTCGTTTGCTGACGATTACACGAAACGTCATTACAAATTACAATACACAAAACTAGTTTCAGCATTTAAAGAAAAAATATTCAAACTGTATTCTGTCGTAAAGCTGTCGTGTATCTTTGTAAACCGGTAAAAGTGAACGAACTTTAGAACTTCATAATCAATGCCTCTGACATAATGATACGGCTGCAGTGACGACGGCCACCACCAAACTGGAAAGTTTAATTAGTGAAAGTGTGTAACTAAATTGTGCCATAGAAATAGCGCAACCGTTTAGGCCATTTCATTTCAGTAATTCAATTTGATCGAGGAGTTTCAATGGTTAACACAACTCGAATACATTGTGTAGCTCGCCATATTTACTGCAGCCGAATAAATTGAGTATTGATTTGTTGCTGTAAGTACTTACACTAACCCCGTTCGCAGGTCGCCAAGCAACTGAAGGAACAACAGATGGTGATGCGCGGCCACCGCGACAACTCGATGATCCACGAGCTCAACCGCTACATCCCGACGGCGGCGGCGTTCGGCGGCCTGTGCATCGGCGCGCTGTCGGTGCTGGCCGACTTCCTGGGCGCCATCGGCTCCGGCACGGGCATCCTGCTCGCCGTCACCATCATCTACCAGTACTTCGAGATCTTCGTCAAGGAGCAAGCCGAGATGGGCGGCATGAGTACATTGCTCTTCTAAATCAAAATAGTGGTCGCCGCAGACAGCGCTGTGGTCACAGTTTTTATTTCGCGGTCCGTAGCGCTCTCTACGACGCCGTTGTAGTGTGCGTGGCAACGCGTGTGTGGGTTATGTGCTAATTTATATAAATGAACTTTATAATAAAATAATTTACAAGTACAGACTTTGTTTTTGTAGACCCTAAGCAGGATACATGTTTTGTTTTCGTTCATGCCCATCAAGACAAGTCAACCTACCTATATTGTATTAGTTTACTGTTAACATTGTACACAATAGTTTTAGTGATTCCTCACGAGAAGAACTCGGTTCAAGTCAATGATAACTGCAAGTTATTCACTTTAATCTGCAACATTGTCTAGCTAAAAAGACTGAACAAAGGATGTGAAATTAGACATTGTCTCAGTATAACTCAACTTATTATTGTTAATTATCAGTTTCTTAAAAATATAAGTGAAATGACAGTAATTGTAATTTATAATATAAATGATTAGTATCCAACTTTGTTAAGAATAACTTACGAAACTTATTTATTAAGTTTGCGTTGGATTGTTTGTAATACATTATGTATATTTTGTTGTACTGTTCGATCGCGAATATTAGATTCACGTATTGATTCTGTCGTCCAATTTATCAGAAATAATATGTGATTAAGTTACTATTACCATAGGTCTCATTATAACACCACAGAATCAGTAGTTATTATTCGAATAAATTCATTTATATTGTTTTGGATCAAATTATTTTTTATTTACATCACTCTCTCAATCAGAAGATTATTTCCCAGACATTCGGAAGAGAGGTTTATAAAACAACGAAATACTTTTGTTATGTAACTTTATTCTCCTCACTAGACATGCAAAAACAAGGACAAAAAAAACAATTACGCTTTTCCCTCAAAACCTTATAACAAAAACTCATCACAACTAAATTACACGGTAACAAAATGTATTTACAAAAACAATAGACCGAATAAATTTGCCGCCAAAACATTACAAGTTGTCGGAAAAATTGAGATCTTAGGAACATGATTGGTAAGAGACCGAACAGAACATTCGAACTTGGAATAGTGCCATAAGCATTTCAATTATGGAACTTAAATAGTATACATGTATGGCACAACACTAAATAGGTACAATGTACCTTACAGTTAGAGGCACTTTGGAAAGAAAGATCTTGTCACGACTGAAGAGCGAATCTACCCCTAACGTCTGAGGCAGCCTTTGCTAAAAGGTAAATTGTTTACCCTTATACATTGACTTTGGAAAACAGCATAATATAAGTTTCCAGCAACGAGTCTCAACATCATCACAGTAATACTAGCTTCATAGTCTAACATACCTTAAGGAGCAGTGCAGAGTTCAATGGAATAAAGATGTACCAGAATCCTTAGTTAAATAAATAAAAATATATGTGTAGGAATTTTTCTAAATAGCACATCACACTTTGCATTCATCTCAGACACTTCGCTTGCACAAAAGTCGCTGTTCAGTCATGACCACAACCTGGCCTGGGTAAGACAGTACCGACGGCATGTAAGGAATTCAATTATTGCTTTCGTTTGTTTGAAGACACTAATAATGGCTTGGTTTCTTGTTGCGTTGCCATCATTGGATTGAGGAAATTTTAAATTTAATTCTGGACTTCTTTTGGAAGACAAGTCAGTATCACTACCCAATAAAATTCTTAACTAGTCTTGATGTCTTTTTGCGTGACGTGAGACAGGCGAAGTGAAATTGACAGCTTATCGACTTTCTTGCGCATCAACTCTCTGCCACTTGGTCTCATATCGTTATGCACATACAAGAAAAAAAAAACAATTGGGCAATCTTCAATGTTAACTTAAATAAATAGCAAATAGATGTTGATCTTCATTCTATAAATAGATATTAGGAATTTCTGTCCTGCCATTGTTTAGTTCAGTGGGTCACTAGATATACGTACTAATTAGTATTCACAGAGATATTTCACAATAAACCCCTAAATTATGTCTAGGCAATTTAACGATAAAAGTTTTTTTATAGATCAGTGAATTATACTCAAAAAGCACTTTACTGCTACTTAAAGTTTTGCATAATATATATGTACAAAGCTAGCTCTACTGTCTCTATGATCGATATCTCGAGATCGTTCATACCATACTCATTACAATATACATGGATTGGAATCCTCTACAATCATAATAAAATAAACGCTTGTGTAAACCAAAAATGACATAAAAATACAACAAAACTAAACGAAACAGGTGTAATCCAGAAAACATTTTTATTACTTTTAACAACATATCCGTGAAAGGAGAAAAGGAAAACAAAGAAAAATAACTATAAGAATAACAGTGCCAATTATTAACTAAAAAAGTGGGATGTAAGATCACTTGTCCTAAATTTAGCAAATTTTCTTAGAGGATGAATTAATAAAATGCTTTAGTTACTCATAAACCCCGTAACGTCGAACATCAATCAATAGTGATTTTCAAAAAATTAAACTAGGTACAAAAGTGTCTAAAACTTCGAACCGATAAAATATAATCTAAAATATAACAACAAAAATCAATTTGAAACCGCTCCAGGCAAGTGTGTTGTGGACCTAAACTGGTTACTTTAGCTACAAACTAGTGATTTTGCTAATCAATCTTTATTATTTGTACATGCATATAATAGCACTTAAAAGTTATTGGGTATACTATTATCCAAACTTATTTAAAATGGTAATTTAGAATAATATTATCCGCACTCGCCTCATGCTTTTGCGTCGTCGTACATACACCAGCTTTGTTAATTTGTGAAATTCTCTGATTTTTTTTATTGTTGACCTGAACAGTTGCGAGTGTAAAGAATGAATATTTCGCAACCCATTCGAGTCACCCGTAAAACAATATACTATTAGCATAAATTCGCATTTATTATATTTTGAAAACATTTGAAATGCACACGCGTTACACAAATCTGGAAACACTGTATTGTCAACACGCATTAACAAAGCTTTAGGTATGCACGGTCAACACTGACTACTCAAAGATACCACAGTGTAACAATTTGTTAGTTATCAAGTTGCCAATGTCTGCAGTTGGAATACATCCTGTGCATAAATTAAATTATATGATACCTTTAATGAGACAACTGAAATAATTAGTAATTTCCATACAAAAGCCAGACAAGATGGCGGAGTACCGTTACAAATCTATAAGCGCGAGTTAATAATTTACGCGGGATGTAACTCAGTGTTAGGCAAGTGTTTCTATTTCTTCCTGTAGGCCGGCCGCCTGCTCGGCCGGCGATATCACCTTGGACGGCGAGTTAGTATAAGGCAAAGTCTTTAGTTTCCGCGCTTCACGCCTCTGTTTCTTCTGTTGCATCACAAGCCTCAGTTGCTCGAGTTTACATTTAGTTTTTGAGTTCTCCAGGGCTAAAGTCTTGGCTGTATCACATTTCTTGCACATCTCCCCGGCAGCGCTGCTGACGCACGCGGAGCACGGCTCGGGCTGCAGGCGGCGCGCGCAGGCCGGCGCCGGCGCGGCGCAGGCGCAGGCCGCGCTCGCGGCGCACGAGTGGCCCGCCTCCTTCTGTAATGTTCAACTAGTATTCAGAAAGCGTGACTAGCGATAACACCAGTGTAGACGAGATAAAAACATGTATAAGATAAGCATGAAAATAACAATGGGTTTTCTATTAGTTTCAGTACCTATCTGTAACAATGGTGCCGATTCCCTTGTTCCTAAACTAAACTAAGCTCAGTGCATCTTTTTCCGGCAAAATGGCGGCAGAACATATAACTTTAAATTGCCTGAATATATAAGAAAAAATGCGACTGAGGTTTGGGGAGATGGATGGATGCAAATGATGAAATTTTCTTTGTTTTCAGTAGCGTAACGTACGAACCTCGAGGAGTGAACGAGTATTTTATTAGTATGCGACTGAAGTATTGTCTCTTGCCCGTAACGTATGAAGGGCCTAACCTTAACATATAACCAGTTTTATGCAAATAAACATACCTGTGCAATGGCCATTGGCGGCGCAGCACATAACAAATCATTCAATATATGAATGATTGTGGATATATCTCGCTTTGGTCGTCCATATCTGAAACATAAATATAAATCACAGTCTAAGTAATGGGACATAGAGATAACTTAACAACAGCACAGTTTTCACTTAAGTACACATTACACAACAAATATTTTTTTTATCATAACTTATTTGTAATCTCCGTGAGGAGAAATCTTATGTTTACTTTGTGAAGCATGCATCAAATAAAGTTCCTTTATACATTTCTACTTTCAAATTACCATGAAATATCGCCGCCATCTTTGATTAAAAAAAATGTGTCGGCACATGTGCAAATATGCACTGACATACATTATACATATAGGCTTTTATTATCTTTCTGAATATCTTCTTTGTTTGAAATTGTGAAAGAAAGTATGAATAAAAGAGATCAACTCTCACCTGTCTTGTAGGGCCGGGTTCAGTGTGCCTGAAAATGTCCCAGAATAAATTCCTTTGCCATGATGCTTCATGGACTCTATCACAGCTCCGGGTCCAATCTTCCGGCACAGCGTTGTCTCCTCGGCCGCCCTCAACTCAATCTTATTAGTCAGAACCTCTTTAGACAACTTCTTAAGTTTCTGTGTTAAATTCTTTGAGGCTTCAATGAGAGCTTTGGTGTCCACAGGAGGTGGTGAAGATCTTAAAGGCTTCTTTGGAGCATCGGGAGCTTTAAATATAACCTGTTTAGAGGTGGATGGTGTGGGAGTGTCTTCATCCTGTCCATTGCCATTGCTGGGCTGCAGAATAAGTTTTCTAGAATTTGTAATATAAGGCTCAGTCCTAGACGTGGAGGGCTGTGATAAGTTAGTGTCTTGTCGACTCTGCATCCTTTTCTTATGTTTATTCACAACAGACTGCATAAAGGCCTTTTGCTTATTCTGACCTATAGGATGTTTAAATTTGGAGGTCTTGTGCAGTAAATATTGGAATCGCTTGTTTTTCAAAGGCTCATTTATACTTTGGAACGAAGGCAGTGTGCCTGAGTTAGCTTCCTGACTGCCATGACTAGTTGTAGCCAAATTTGATATTTCCCTATCCATCATAGATTCATCTTGGTCTTCAAACAATCCTTTGTCAACTGCACTGTTGAAGAGATTTTCCATGGGGTATTCATCTATAGTACTTTCAGCAAGGAATGAACTTTGGTCTGTAAAGTTGTCACTATCATCACTCAGTGAGCTGTCTGTGTTGTGTGAGGATGTCGAGGGGCACTGCTTGTCACAGCTGACATTTCTTTCAGGTATTATGACCTCACCTTCACCTATATTATTTTGTGCTAAAAAATCTTTTAAGTTGTTTTTTACAGTGTTAATAAGATCAGCTTTCTCTCTTGCTCTGATTTCTGCAACAGTATCAGCATCTAATGGACTAGACACTAGATTGGACAAGGATTTTATAGGGGACTGTTCATTTTCTGTAGATGCATCAGAGAGATCTGAGACTGTACAGTTAGTTGTGTCCATTGTCTCCTCTTTGTCATCACAAGTATCTTTTTCAGCATATTTCTCTTCAGCTATTGACCGGTACAAGTCAAAACAGTTCTGTAGCATTTCAAAATCTTGCTTTTGTAGACCTTGTGGTGCTGCTGGTTCTGGTTTAGGTGGTTCACTGCTGATGTAGGAGTGGTCCATGGGCACAGGTGTACAGGTAGGCAGAGTTGCTGTCTGAGGGCTGGGTGAATCCCTGGCGTCACATTTAGTAGTCCGTATTGGTGTTGAGCTCTTGCTTGGTGTGGATGTTCTTAAGGACCTGCAGCTACTGGAACTTGAGTTAAGGGTGGACAGCTGCAGTTGGATCAGCATCATATGGTCACCTAACCTCATTGTCAAATTCAGTGGAGATTTACCACTTAAAAAATCATTAACCTGAGTGTCATTTAGGGATTCTAATGCTTGCATCACAGAATTTTCGGGCCTATGACTCTGGAAAGGAGAGAATGATAATATTAATGGAAGAATTAATTAGTCAATAGACAACGATGGTATTAGAGATAAATGTGTATTGATTAGTTTGTCATAGTTGTGAAACACGTGATTATCAGGAGGTACTTGGGGGGTTTCGAAACAGCTCGGCTCGACGCACGAGACTCACCAGCAAGCCCGTCTCCACGCTCGGCAGGAGGATCACCCGCGATCCGTCCAGCAGACCGTTCTCTTCCAGCGTGCCATCCCTCAGTTGTCTGCGAACACAAAACTTAACTTCAATACGCGAGTCAAATAACACTGATGCGTCATCGTATCGACATATTTCCGTGATATGTTTGACAATAGAAGCTTGGCGTCTCGACATAAAACGCTCACCTTTCGCGATGTAGCAAGCATATTCTATCTTTAGACACCTTAAGTTTCTTCGAAACCAACTTCTTGAGGTGCTCCACTGTATTTTTTGGGTTCAAACTGATGGAGAAATTACCACCCGTAGTAGTTTGTATATTCAGCGTTATGTCCAAGGATTGGGGCGAGCCACACCCGTATACCTCTGTTCCCGTCGCGCGTTCCATAATTTCTTCATAAATTACACTAGAATTTGCTATATAACACTGTTCGAAGCACACACGAACTATCTTAAATTACACAGCTATTTTATTGCAGGATAGAAATAACAGGGTCACGCCAGACCCCCAGTTTTTTGATGTGGCCGTCGGTGTGACCAGTTTTCATTCGCGATATCCCGTTAATTTTTTTTTACAACAGCTGATGCGAAGCGCTTACTATTATGCGTTTTGTTCCACGTCTATGTTCATACAAAGTATAATCATTTGACACTATTAAATGTTATTTTGACAGATACGACAAACGCCCTGAGATAATTAGATATATAATCATCATATTTCATTGCGTAAAGTGTAATTTCCATTTAATATAGAGAGTTGATGTTATTACGATGTAAAGTAATGACGCAGTATGCTCGTCGCTAAACAATACGAACGTTTAAAAAGGTATACGTCACATGACGTCATGTAACGCTTGCTCATGCTGAATAATTTAGCGGTAAACTTAAATTGGCAAACGCATATAATTAAAAATATTATTACGTAGTTTTTTTTATGATGCCCATCCAACTATTAAATAAGATATAATTTTGAAATCCTTTTAGTCAGTGTATATATGTGTATGTATGCCCTATTACAAGGGACTTAAAACATAACTGGCGAAATGTGGGTGTACTACAAATACACCTCTGCCCAATCCTTCGGGGAAACAAGGCGTGATGTTATGTTTTATTCAATGTAAAATTACCCTACACATTTAAAATTTTGATTTCTTGTAGATTTGTGCAAACTAGCTGCAATTTGTTGTTTCAGTCTGCAGCCGCCATCAGAAACGTTAAGAGGAAAAACTACCAATAAGGATAACTCAATTCTTGTGAAGAACCCTTGTTCACTTCTCCGATAGGATAGTAAAAACTTCGAGTTTTTTTAACTCGGAGGAGTCGAACCTTACATAAAACAATCACTTTTTAATAATTTATCTGAGAACAGCTGATCACGCTGTACATTTTAGTCCAACGAAGCTGCTAAGATGGTTATAAGAATTTTAATAGTATGTCGAGACCAGATTGGCCGAATAGACTAACGAAGCTACAGGCGTTGAGCTAAAGAAAAGTGCGCGTAAATCAACCAAAGCATTTTTAAACCGATCAAGTGCGTGCCTCGCGCGGCTACCCCGCACCTGTTCGAACGTTCTGGACATGGCAAAACCATAAATAAAAACCAAAATAATATATTCCTGAACCCTCTTTATTGACCCAGCACCCACCAACACGATAAGAACAACAAAACTTAACATCTATCACAGCAATGTCACATCAAAGAACATTTTCACAGTAAATTACACAAGTAATGGGCCATGGCCTCAAGTAAAACGAAGGTGCAATGAGATGGCCTTGTCAATTTTATGCAATATTCGTTGATTACGTGTTTATAGAAGACAAATAACTATTGTTAGTATCAAGGCCATTTCATTGTCACTTTTGCTCTAAGTATGTGTGACCAGGTAGATCATTATCATCACACTGGCGTTTTGCAGGCGTGTTTAGTGCGTGAGTGCCGCGTTTTGGTGACAATTACGACTTCAATTATTATAGAATTCCGGAGGCGTCCGTCTAAAAAGTTGCGTATGCCTGCAAAACGCAAGTATGGTACGTAGGTACCTTACTAGGACAATGGGCTTAGACATATATGATCCTGGATCATGAAATCCTTGATCATTTCACATTTCATTTATTATAGATTATAGCATAGATTTATTTCCTAAAATCATAAAAAAAAATTTGTTCGTGTAAAATTAAGTATGAATATAGTGCTAAGATACATCTTTTATTTAAAACTTTATTGTGTCATCGTGTTTTGTAAACTATCACAAAACATTTAATTAATATATAACACTGTGTCTATACAATTCTATAGAATTACCTATCAAAATTAATAGAATATTTTTCTTACATTTTATAACATTCCATAAAATGGTAACTTGTTTTGCTATGTTTAGAAACTATATTATACATGGATTTATTAACTGTGCATGTTGATGATCAGAAACACAAAACAAAAATATTATTTTTTACATAATTATTTAAGTTGTTATAAAAATATTGTCATTTATGTCAATATAAAATAATAATCCTAAAATGATAAACAAAATTGTATTCTGATTTGTTATTAAAATTGGTCTGGTGTTAAAATTACGCTACTTAATTAATAATTATACATTTTAGTATAAGGCTTATTTCAGTATTATAGCGTTGACGCAAATTAAAAACATTTAAACATCAAATACCTAATTATGTTTTTAGCCACAGAAGATTATAATATTTTAACATATAAATATCAAACCACATCTCTTAACATTATAAATAATTTTAATTTTCTATTTTATTTTTAAACAATAAATTAAATTATATGCACACACGTTACATAGTTGATTCCCTTAAAAATGTAAATATTGATAAATATTACTGATATTAGTGTATTTTTTTTTACGAAAATATTTTATAGAATGATCTAAACGGCGAGAATATATTTTACGTACACTATGCGATCAAGATACGGATCAGAGTCGTAGTTACCATAATAACTGACACATGGATCAGTTAGCACATCCCACTAACATTTAAAGTGAATGATTGTAATGATGTTTGTTACTCAATCACGCCACAACGACTGAACGGATTTGGATAAAATTTGGTACACAGGTAGACTTTTTCCTATATTAACATACACTTTTTATCCGGGTACATGAAATAATTCTTCTTGATGAAATATGTGAGCATCATGTACCAATCACATAATTAATTTATCTGTCATTGCTTCATTTAAAATTCTTTTTTTACCTATTTTGATATAGTAATTTTATTCTAAGTGCATCGTCTTCACTTATAATCATATTATTATAATGTACCTATACATTTTGTAAAACATTTTAAACGAATAACGGTGGAGTTTCTTGCCCATTCTTCTCCATACGAAACTACCTTTTGGAAGGGGCAACTAGAATCAATTCTATTTTTTTTTGTAAATTTTGTCGTTCAAAAGTGCCTTTTATGTGCCTATTTGAAATAAATAATTTGACTTTGACTTTGATGGGAGTGAAACCACAGGAAACAGTTGGTGTTTATGGCGTACGGCGTCCGTTGTCACGTATTACGGTACAATTAAACAACAATTCTTAATTTGATCGCATAGTACCATCAGTATAATTAGTATCTATCGCATATATGCGCTGGACTTTGGGTTAATTGTATAAATATGACGCTATAGTTATACAGCTGGTTTTTTTTTCGCGATTCCAGGGTTAGTACCAGTGATGGGCGTAACTAGTTACTTATGTAATTTAATTAATAATTGAATTACATAATAATTTGATTAAAATGTAATCTAATTACATAATATTCAATTACATTGTAATTAGATTACTTTGGATGTGCTATGAAATTAATTACAATGTATTTAATTACAAAATAATTTGATTACAAGTTAACCTAATTACATAGTATTCAATTATATTGTAATTATAATAACTTTAAATATGAAATGTCGCATGCTTGCATCGCAATTTTTTGTATAATTATGTGTTTCATTTTCGTATTTGTCAAAAATGTATAAATTTTTTGTAAGACGCAGATGTCCTATTACGGCCAGTACTAATATAAATGTGTAATTACGTTTTATCAGATTACTTATAATATGTAATCTGTTATAATGTAATTAGATTAACTTGTAATTAAATTACTTTGTATTTAATTACATTAAGTACTCATTGCAATTAGTTACTTATGTAATCTGTTCCAAAGTATTTTAATTACTAATTACAATGTAACTGTAATTTGTAATTATTAATCTAATTACTTTTTGCCCATCACTGGTTAGTACCATAATAAACGTTTTTCATAATGATGAGTACAATGACCCCATAAGAGGATGCCCATGAACTCAATTTCACCCTGTAGACTATATAATCTTATTACTCAGGATTTTATTTTCACATCAACCACAGCTTTTTACAAATTATCAACAAGACATATTCTTACCATCGTATTTTTTATCTGTGAGGACTAATGCACACAAAGCGTTGTTTTGACTACCTCCTTCCAAAACGGGCACAACTAATACCCGGTTTCTGAGGTCTTCAGATAAAATCGTAATAACTGTTGATTCAACAAAGTTATCTATGGAAGCAAAATTCTTCCATAATTGAGTGTTCAGAAACTATTGAACTATAAATAAACTCCGGTTAAAAGGCCTATCACAAAATTGCGTTCTGGAAGATTAAGCAGCCGACGCATCGCATTAAGTAGTAATTTGGCAGTTGTAATTACGTTTATTTTAAGTTTTATACATTTCTTTTTACTTTTTTTTATATGAAATTCTACTTCTTATAAACTAACGGTTATTCTGGTAATGTAATAAGGAAAAATTTACAGTTAATTCTGAGCGTTTTTAGTAGTTTTATGGTTTTTAACGGGATTTTATTTACAGATATTCCATACATATTTCAAAATTCTGAGGCCACTATGAACTAAACCACTATTTAAGAGATATTATTATATATATTTCATTTCGTTTGCTTACGTACAGTAGTTCAATCTCCGAGCTCGAAAAAGTGCCATCACGCATTTTATATAAAAAGAAATCCTTTGGAGTTTTGGCTTTATATAAATAGATAAGAAAAAATTTGGGAAAAGGGAGACCGCTTTAAACTATACTAATAACTATTCTCCGCCACTTAATAAGTAAAAGTTGTCGAAGTCTTTCAGTTTCTCAGAATAATAACGCCAAAGTTGGCCATTTAATGCAAAAATCACGGTCGAAATGTAATAGGCCTCTTAAGGATACTACAGAAACCGGGTATAAAAGAAACAAATTTGAAAGCGAATTGGGAACTGCAGAAAACATGCCTATAGTGTATTCACCACGGTGACGAGTTAGTAGAGCGCTATCTCGCTCACACAATTTTTTAACTGCGATTGGTCAGTGATAAACGCTAAGGCGGTGTACACAGTACGAGTACTTTTTAGTCTACTCATACTTCCCGTACTGTGCAGACGTGCTCTTACTTGTGACTGTATGCTCAACTTGTGAACCGGCTGGTGTATTGGATTTTATGATTGATTGCTTTCTTGACGACTTGGCGGCTTGTGAAAAGGACTTTTCATTGTGAACTGAAATAGTGCGATAATGGCGGATATCGAACAACCTGCTGAGAAAAGAAAACGGCGGGCTTTTTTGTCTACCGAGAAGACTATGACTTTAAATATGTACCACGCAATGAGAAATGCAGACTCTTCCGCCTCCAAGGGTGACATTGAAGCATGTCATAGAAATAGTTGAGCCCAAAATGGATGCCATGGACAGAAATGTGGAAGCAATGACTGAAAGATTCATAATAAATGTAGGAAACGACGACAGTAGTGATAGTACGGAGAGTGATGATGATGATGATATGTTATAAACTTGTATAAGTAGATATTATAATATAATAAAAAAAAATTATCATTAACTCTCGATTTTATTTCTTTCTTTCATATCCATCAGATATATAAAAAAGTAGGTACCCATAAAAAAATTCTATCAAATAAATGTCTCTCAATTTATACGACAGACGAAGCCGCAGGAATAAACTAAGCGAACTTTTAAGAAGCGCAGTGTGAACGCACATTTACATTTCTAAGGTATTGTTAACGCCCACTGACCCTAAAAAAGTTTTTTTTTGTCTTTGTCATTTGTATGATAATGTGCGATAGAGAAGGCGCTATACTAACTCGTCTCCGTGAATACACTATAGGAATGGTCACAAAATTTTAATGAAATGAGCCATTCTCGTACCGCTCATAACATAGCAGAAGAAAAATAATCTATACGTAGACCTACAATTTCCTGCCTGGAAGTTCGAAGGGTTACCGAGGCCCCTGGCAACACAGACAACGGAAGGAATACGGGTGGGTTTTAGTCAGTAAGAGTCCGACACACCCTCCGGCTCCGTCCAGAGCGGGAGAAGTTATTCGATAATTTCCCACCCAAAAAAAAAAAAATACCTACCTACAATTTACATAAACCAGGTACCTGATTTGTTAGCTTGCTGCCCTTTTAATTTTTCTTATGAATTTTTCCATCTAATGGTTGGATGAAAAAAAATGCTTTTAGTGATGTGACCGTACTTTGTACCGGAGCAAATGCAGGACCATAGGAGTTCATCCTTTTGGTACACAATAAATAATAATAAATGGTCTGTTCACAATTTTTCGACAGTTTACAATCTCGCAAGATTTATTACATAATCAGCCTATAATGTTCCCACTGCTGGGACACAGGCCTCCTCTCTGTGAGGGGGAGTGGGCCGTAATCCACCACGCGGGCCCAGTGCGGGTTGGTAGATGTCACATGTCTTCGAATTTTTGGTTCTAGGACATGCCGGTTTCCTCACGATGTTTTCCTTCACCGTTTTGAGAGCAATGGTGATGAATTAAATTACACAAAGTAAAGCGCTTGTCTGGGTTCGAACCTACGACTTACAACTCGTAAGTCACGGCCGTTACCACTGGGCCACCACTGCAAGATTTATTATATAAATAATAATATTTTTACAGTCCCGTAGTCAAGGAACCCTTATAGTTTCGCCATGTCCGTCTGATGTGCGTCTGTCCCCGGCTTAGCTCAGAGAGAGCTTAGAAAGCTGTAATTTAGCATGGGGCTGTAATTTACCGAAAAAGTGGAAAAATATTTTTTTTAGCCTCCCTACACGTAAAATATGGATGATATTTTTTTTTTTCGTCTAGCCCATGGTGTGGGGCATCGTTGGAAAGGCCGTTATAAAAATATTGCGGGTCTGTGAACACCATTTTTCGATTCAAGGATCCGTTTGCGTAATATTAAGCTTTATAATGCTAATTTTTGTTAGAGTCAAGTGTGTCAGTTTATGGATATGTGAAAAAAAGACATGGCAGTAGTATATATAACGAAATTAAAAGGAAAACTGTCACATCTAAGTAGGCTTTACAAGTTAACGAGTATTAGACAACCAACTTACATTTGCAGTTGGAGAATTGACCGTGACGTATATCGATGTATGGTAGAACATGTTTTTCAACTACAATGTTAAGTTTGTTTTTGAGATAAATTCATCCCAATTACGGAACCCTTCATTGTGCGTGGTCCGACACGCACTTGGCCGATTACACAATTTTTCTTAGCTACTTAAACTTATGCTTAAAAGTAAATAAGTTACAATTGTGTCAAATTATTAGCATCGCCTGCCGAACTAGGCTTAAGGCGCTGACAAGACCCAATTGACCAAAATAGGCTTCTCTTAAGAAAACAAAATTGGCAAATCTGTATAGTTTGTGGTAGCGGAAAAAATATATGTTAATTTTGAACATATTTCTCAGAACTTAGTTGTTACCAAAACACGTATTGAAAAAAAATCTCGATACAAACTAACGTTAAACTAACCTCTTACCTTGAGTTCTAATCCAAAATATCTGCATTAAATATCAACATACGTTACGTATTTAATTAATAACAAGAACGTCTTATTTGAATGCAGAACTTGGTTGTTTTTTATTTTCGATTACTCAACTCAATTTTGAATAAATAGATAATTGCTTCATATTTTGCAATAAATTACAAGCGTTGTGTCATCGCGCTTCTCTTTCTTTTCTATGCAATCTGACAGTGACCGCGGTTTAGGTGTTGTCAGCGTCTTAAAGGCTGTGTTTCCAGCACACAACGCCTCAAGTCCTCGGACTGCGTGTGCAAGTATGTATTTATAAACTTGTATTTGTTTTATTCGGTGACATATACAGGATGTCCGGTAAAGATTGGATAAGCGTGAAATAGCATACAATAGACCTAATCATCTGCCTAGCCTTTTCCCAACTATGTTAGGGTCGGCTCCCAGTCTTACCGGATACAGCTGAATACCAGTATTTTACATGGAGCGACTGCCTATCTACCCCCCACAACCCAGATACTGGGTAACACGATACCCCTTGGTAAGACTGGTTGTCAGACTTTCGAGCTTCTGATGACCGTAACGACTGTCAAAGATCTACAAATGATCTAATAATACAATAGACCTAATGGTCGTTCTAAAAAAAATACAAAAAATATATAAGTTCCAAGTATTACCCGAGATAGCATATAAAAAAAAAATACTGTGCAACTACTAGTCACATTATTTACTGCCTCTCTGTCGGCAGTCAACGTAAAATATTATAAAAACAAATAACTGATGGAATTCATTAATTTGTGGTTGTGGTAAAAAAAGTTAGTATTTTTTTCTAAAAATCTTAAGACACTACTTGAGTTTTTTTTTTAGAACGGCCATTAGGTCTATTATATATGCTATTTAAAGGTTTTCCATTTTATACCGAACACCCTGTATATCTATCTCGTTTCTTTGCCAACGTTCTGTATGCATTAACTCTTCGAAGGCGTTACACTCTAGCTGATTTAAGTTTACAATTGATCACGATCCGAACTCCAGAGTTTCGTTGTCGATCTCTCCGAAGACGAAGCCGCCTCTGCCGTCCATTTGTAGGTAGTGGTCGTGATGTTTCCATAGTGACTTGCGGTGAGACACCGTGAACAGGGATATACCGACCTGTGGGAAAAGTGTTATTGTTTGAATAGGGTTTTAGAAAATGTCTCTCCCCCATAGTTTCCGTACTCATAGTTTGGGCTCTCTAAAGAAATAAATAAAAATAAAGTAGTAGAGAAAAGGCTTTTGACGTGAATACGTTTTTAAATTTGCTTCCATAGTGGGAGGCAATTCAGAAAACTGATGATAACAAAATCCGGGGATACAGTTTGGTGATGCAGCTACATATCTATCATCTACATCCAAACTTTAAATACACCTGCCACTGGATAGCTGAAGGATCAAAGAAATTGTTACAAAGAAGATATTACCCGTTACGTACACGTATTCACGTAAAACACACGGCCGTGTCCACGACACAGCCACGCGATTTTTTTTCTTTTAAACTATATATCTTCTTCATCTTGGCGTATCAATAGCAAAATGTTGAAATATGTTTGGCCCAAAATAAAGCTATGTGAACTCGGCTCACTGACGTGAAAGTTCATACCCAGGATAGCAGGGACATTGACACGCATCCAGTTACCATGGATTCAGTACATGATACCCAACCAAATGGGGGTTTGTTGAAATTTTTCATCAGTTATTAAAAAATTGCTGTTCCTATTGCTTATACATTTTGACCGCGTAGGTAATTGCACTTTTCTATAAAACAGCAGATTTTTTTTTCATCACCTACAGAATATTTTTACGCGGGGTTCAGAATCATGTACTCGTATCCATGTATAGGGGTAATATAATATCATCACACTGGTCAAGAGACATTACATGTAGATTTATTATTAATTAAGAGAATTAAGATATTCTAGTCAGCCCAGAGTCTACGGTCTAGGTCCTACACCACAAGGCAAACATGGAGATGGCGTTGGTACTTAGACGAACACTCCAGCCCATGTCGAACTACCGACACAAAAGACAATCATTATCCTTAAACTTTTTCTATTAATTGCTGGGCATCAGCTTCCTCCCTTATATTCCAATCTCCCCTTTTTTATTAACTTTCCAATAATGTTACTTAAGGTGGACCCGCAGATTGTATCTAGTTAGATTTGTTTCATAAGAACAAATGAAAAGTTCATAAGGAACAAATCTAACTAAGATAGATGTATTTTTGATTATAATTCTGTAAATACATATTTGTTATGGTCGCGAATCATATTTTGTTCAAGATACAACCTGACACTGACCTGCAATTTCCACTGCGGATCCACCTTAACCAAGATAATTAAGGTTCTTACCTCTCTGCAGTACTGGTACATCTGTCCTTCGACATCAACTGACACGGCGCTCGTACACTCGTCCAGGATCGCGAACTGAGGCTCGTGGTAGAACAGGCGCGCCATCTATTTGTAATGATTAAATTATTATTATGTAATCAGGAACAAAAGTAGTATGTAAAGATCGTAGCAGGTGGCGTTGTAGTGTCTGCCTACCCACCATGGGGAAAAGGCATGAGTTTATGTATGAATGTATTATGTAATCTAGTATTTATTAGTTCTATCTGTCCCTCACACCCTAGAGTTAAGGATGTTACTTCATACATGCATGATTTTAAACAGTCTAAGGCGCCACCTCCACGGGCGAGAGAATCGCGGTGATAGTCTCGCCGTGACACCAAATTATCGCCGCGGTGATATCGCTGTGCGGAGATTGCTCCATACAGTTTCTATAGAATTTGATGTCACGGCGTGACTATCGCCGCGAGACTCTCGCCCGTGTAGATGGCACCTTACTCTCATCTATACAGCAAAGGTGGTCAGCGGAAGAACCTAACATTTTGCAGGCTGGCAGAAATATGATTTTAGGTTTTAAAATCAGTTTAAAAATCGTAAGAGGCTTTAGTGTAAGGTAGATTTGTTTTAGTCACGCTAAAGTGAACACGTCTTCTTGAAAATAAATTGATAAAATTCAGCATCGTTGTTTATTGCCATTCATCCCAGTACCAATAAGGCTGCTCTACAATACTCCTCAACATATATTCTCCTCAACTTTATATGAAGTCAACGATGATACGCTTACGCGTCCTCGAGGTTGGTGAGGTACGACAGTTGCACTATCTCGAGGTAGTACATCGTTATAACTAAGACGACTTACAGCTATCCTCTGCTTCTCTCCTCCGGACAGCACGTCCATCCAGTCTTCCACAGCGTCCAAAGCTCCGTCGCGGCTGGTGAGGTACGACAGTTGCACTATCTCGAGGTAGTACATCGTTATAACTAAGACGACTTACAGCTATCCTCTGCTTCTCTCCTCCGGACAGCACGTCCATCCAGTCTTCCACAGCGTCCAAAGCTCCGTCGCGGCTGGTGAGGTACGACAGTTGCACTATCTCAAGGTAACGATGCAGTTGGTCATCTTTACGACCGCGACGGTTCATCTCGTCGCGAGTTTGAGGGTAGATTATCTAAGAAAAAAAGATAAATTTAATTAAACTCAAAAATGAAACAAAAAGTTTGTATAAATGATTCTGCCTTTTGTGTTTGTCCGATTCTGATCAATTCTCCAGTTAGTTTTAATTGTTCTGTCTGTTCAGACGTGTAACGAATATTTGTGATAGCTTCAAAACTCTTAGCCTCAGAATATTTAAATGTAAATTATTTAACTTTCTTTTAAGCAAATGTTATTATTCAACTGAAGATTTTATGAATGAAAAATTTACCTAAATATTGGACATTATTGCCTATAAATCATATATTATATCCTTGACCTTATTGAATTTTGACCTATATAATTAATCTCTTTTACAACTATTGTTCAATTTATTTAAATTATCTGTAATTATAATAATAATTTAATTTTAATGTAAGTAATGATGACCCGCAATTACACTATATTTGTACGCCTCCGGAAACGGCAGAATATTCTGATCGTAATACACATTATAACAACTTTGTACAATATTCTGACAAATAAATGCATTCTAAAAAATTCAACTTAAACAATGGATTTAGTCTTAGTCACCCATTAGAAACCTTTCCTTTCATCAGGGTCTGGCATCAATATCCAATTGGATTTTGTCAGCAGCAGTGCGTAATCTTCGTCTTCGTAATCTTAAGTCTTCATCCTAAACATAACTGGCTGTTTTTGTTACTAACCTGATCTCTTAACGTTCCCAGTGTCATATAAGGTCTCTGTGGCACGTAGAACAGTTTTCCTTTAGGCGGCTTGGTGAGGGTGCCTCCAAAGATCGGCCACAGCTCGCCCAGCTGACGGAACATGGACGACTTGCCGCAGCCGTTGGGGCCACATACCAGCACGTTTATACCGGAGCTAGAAGGAAATATACGGACATGACTTATTTTATTATGAAAATTGGCAAATTGTTTAGTGCCTGGAAAAGTATATACTTTTATTGACTAACACGTAATATAACATAATATGACGACTTGTATCCCCAAAGGGTAAGCAGACAAGGTGAGCAAAAGGGGTGGGGTGGGGTTGAGTTGGGTTATTGACTATTTTTTAACAAAATTACTATGGTGCCCACTTTTGCAGACCTGTTGAGTCGGTCCTTAAAAGTCAACTTTTTGGTCCTAATACAATTTGATCTGATAAAATTTATTTCCGATGAATCTTTCACAGTATACATTTATATCTTCTAAGGAACATAAATTATCCAATTTATGTCTGTATATTAATAAGGCTGAGCGTTTTCCGTCAGTCAAGGAACCGGTCCATATGTAAAGATTGTGTAAGTAATACTGACCGCACTTCAAAGGTAAGTTCCTTGATGAGTACGTCCCCGTTGGGAGTCACGAGCGGCACCTTGTCGAAGCGGATGATCTTGTCCTGGTACACGATGCGGCCCGCGCCCGGCGCCAGCAGGGCTGGGATCTCCGCTGAAGGGGGCACGGGGAAATTAATAATTATACTTCAAAATAACATGGTTTGGGTGTCAAACTTTCATGGGTGACGTTGAAAATCACACGATTTGGGAGTTACACTATCGCGAAGAACGTTCAAAATCACATGGTTTTGGTGTCATACTTTTAGGAGCAACATTTAAATTCAGGCGATTTGGGTGTCATACTTTCATGAGGAAGGTTCAAAACCACAGGGTTAAGGTATCAAACGTTCATGGGGAATGTTCAAAATTACAGGGTTTGGGTATCAAACGTTCATGGGGAATGTTCAAAATTACAGGGTTTGGGTATCAAACTTTCATGGAGAATGTTCAAAATCCCAGGGTTTGGGTATCAAACTTTCATGGGGGATGTTCAATACCACAGGGTTTGAGTGTTATATTTTCATGGGTGACGTTGAAAATCACACGATTTGGGTGTTACACTATCGTGAAGAACGTTCAAAATCACATGGTTTTGGTGTCATACTTTTATGAGCAACATTTAAATTCAGGCGATTTGGGTGTCATACTTTCATGAGGAAGGTTCAAAACCACAAGGTTTGGGTATCAAACGTTTATGGGGAATGTTCAAAATCACAGAGTTTGGGTATAAAACGTTCATGGGGAATGTTCAAAATTACAGGGTTTGGGTCTCAAACTTTCATGGGGAATGTTTAGAATCACAGTTTGTTTGGGTATCAAACTTTCATGGGGAATCACAGGGTTTGGGTATCAAACTTACATGGGGAATGTTCAAAATCACAGGGTTTTGGTATCAAACGTTAATGGGGAATGTTCAAAATCAGAAGGTTTGGGTATCAAACGTTTATGGAGAATGTTCAAAATCACAGGGTTTGGGTATCAAACTTTCATGGGGAATGTTCAAAATCACAGGGTTTGGGTATCAAACTTTCATGGGAAATGTTCAAAATTACAGGGTTTAGATATCAAACGTTCATGGGGAATGTTCAAAATTAGTCAAACGTTCATGGGGAATGTTCAAAAACACAGAGTTTTGGTATCAAACGTTAATGGGGAATGTTCAAAATCACAAGGTTTGGGTATCAAACGTTTATGGGGAATGTTCAAAATTAGAGGGTTTGGGTATCAAAATTTCATGGGGGATTTTCAAAATTATAGGGTTTGGATATCAAATGTTCATGGGGAATGTTCAAAATCACGGGGTTTGAGTATCAAACTTTCATGGGAAATGTTATAATTTGACAGTCGTTACGGGTAGTCAGAGGTCCGAAAGTCTGACAAGCAGTCTATCCAAGGGGTATCATGTTACCCAGTAAGTAGGCTATGGAGGTCAGATAGGCAGTCGCTCCATGAAAAAAACTGGTATTCAACTGCATTCAGTTAGACTGGAAGTCGACTCCAGTATAGTTGGAAAAAAGCTAGGCAGATGACGATGGCCACGTGCAATAAAGAAGAAAAGAAAGAAAGAAAAATTGTTTATTCTGCACAAACAAAACGCACATTATAAAAATTCAATAGTAGTCAAAATTCATACGCCAGCCTTTTTTTTTTTGGGTGGGAAATTACCAAATAACTTCTCCCGCTCTGGGCGGAGCGGGAGGGTGTGTCAGACTCTTACTGACTCGCTCACTCTTTTGGAGTGCCCCGCGCCCCGCCCCGCAGCAGCTACCCCCGCGCCGCCCGCACGGAGCGAGCGCCCACTGCTCACGTCCGCAAGGCCGCGCCCACAGAGGCCGGAAATCCGTCTGAGATACGCGAGCCTAACAACTGTTTTAAAAAAACTCACCGCCTCCATTCTGCGTGTTCCTCTCGACCATTGTCCGGGTGTAGTTGCCTCTGTTGATGTCGTCGAGCACGGTGCGCAGTTGCGTCACTCGTGACGTCAGGCCGGCGAGCTTGCTCAGTTCGCGGCCAGACAACACGAGGCGACCGATACCTTCCGCCATTTTGACTAACATACGGCCGTATGTGTAATAGTGCTGTAAGAAAAGTATATGTTATGTGGTTGAAAATTGTTGATGATTACGATACGAGACTTTTGGCTACTTTTTATGTGTGTATTTTACGTGATTTTTTGTAATGTGCAGAATAAACTATTTTTCATTATTTCTTTCTTATGTCTCATTGAAATCGCCTGTAATTACACCCGATACATATGCGTCTCAAATCTGAACAAATTAACGATTTTTGGCGACAAAAATAGCCACGGTTGATAGTTGTATTACTTTCCTGGACGAGCTCTTCGGCAAAAGCTCTGTTACTACAAAAACTGTAGCATTTATTAATAAACTTTATTCATGCAAATTATTAATTGAATAGAACTGTTAAGGGTCGAGTAATCGCCGTTGACATACAAATGTTAGCACAACGCGCCGCCGTTCGGTTTCATAGGGAATATTTGTTTTTAGTAACGAAGATATGAATATTTAAAAAACACATAAGACTTATAGATAATATAATAGTATGTTCATACAAAAAAAAATCATGAAAATATCTTAAGTAGTTTGTAAGTAATATCGTTTTTTATGCTTTGGGTAGACATTACTTCCTGAATTTATTTCATAAAGTATTTTACTACCATACTTAAATATCGGAACTGGAATTTCTCAGTAGCAGCCCGGAGTCTGGATATGTGCCCGGTTGATGGCAATAGGCTCGCCCCCCTGTTACATGGGACTTAACATAACTGGTGAAATGTGGGTGTACAACAGGTACACCTCTGCCCAACCCTTCGGGGAAACAAGGCGTGATGTTATGTTATGTTAAATGATGATGATGATGTGTATGTATTCTAGTTTAACTTATACTTGCATTATATGAAGCCGTAATAACAGATTTAAAAGTCACTAAAATCATATATCTGCGCCTTATGACTAAATCTCGGATACAAGCACAAATAAAACTACAGGCAAATCTCATCTTAAGTAATATAGTGTATTGGTCAATCTTTAATATGAGATTAACTGAAGAAATAATTATTAGAAATAATTAACTATAAGAAATAATTGTTGAGTTGTTTACTCTAAGAAGTGTAAATTAAATTGTTTTAATGTAAATTTGTAGAATTAGCATAGATATAAGCGAGTTGGTGTAAACTGTTAGCTTATATTTGATGAATAAATGAATTAACTGATAATAAACATTTATATTGTACCTTAAATCTATCATTTTCTGTCCCCGTGGTAAGCAGGTTGTGGTTGACTGCGAAGAAGGGCCTTGATACCGCGTAGAAACCGACTGTAATGGCGATGTCTGTAAGATAACAGATAATTCGTTAATAAAAATACAATAAACAGTAGTTTTCATCTTAAATAGCACAGGTCAGGCTGGACAGGCTAGGACAGACTGGATCTGGAAGGCGGAGAACTGGATGTTATGACGCAGCATATATCCAGCAGTAGACTGCAATTATAATCAGCTTATAATGTTCCCACTGCTGCGACACCGGCCTCCTCTCTTTGAGAGGGAGA
Source organism: Atethmia centrago (assembly GCA_905333075.3). Lineage (NCBI taxonomy): Eukaryota > Metazoa > Arthropoda > Insecta > Lepidoptera > Noctuidae > Atethmia > Atethmia centrago. Next base: position 7,194,273 of record HG995374.1, read on the forward strand.
CCGCAGTTGGCTGAGTTGATTTATACAGTTCACAAGCCGTGTGCCTGCTGTGATTACCCTTATTTAATGAATTACTTATAAATAGGAAACCGGCATGTCCTAGAACCAAAAAATTCGAAGATATGTGACATCCACCAAACCGCACTGGGCCCGCGTGGTGGATTACGGCCCACTCCCTCTCACCGAGTGGAGGCCTGTGTCCTAGCAGTGGGAACATTATAGGCTGATTATGCTACAGACCATCAAACTGAACAACTTTCTCTCGGGGGCCAACATCGTAATCGCGAAAAAATTATCAGTCGTCCTATAGATGTATGACCAACAGGGTGTAAAGTTCACTCATCCGCCATAAAAAAAGGAGGATCCTGCGACAAGACTGATGTTGTCGGGTGTCGTGTGTTGTCTTGGGTGGGCAACTGCCCTATGGATGATGTCGTGATGTTGTATATATGCCAGTCGCGCGGTAAACTCTGCTTGCGCTATGCAGGATTTCTGTGACGTCAGGTCTTTCTTGCGTAGTTCACATGTGGCGTTGTAGATGCCGCTACAGTCCCACACATTTGGTCGAGAAGGTAGGGTAACTGCTATAGTAATTGGCCACGCTATAGTAACTGGCCGCTCATAACAAAAGAGGTAGAAACAAGGTAATGCAAGTAAGCCCATGAATAAAAAGGACAAAAAATATTCCTGTATCTATTGTATTTTCGTCTTAGTTCACATTACCTTGTTTCTACCTCTTTTGTTATCAGTGGCCAGTTACTATAGCGTGGCCAATTACTATAGCAGTTATCCTATTGTGTATGGGACGACTGATTTTGTAGTTTTTCAGTTTGATGGTCCGCACCCTTAATTTTCGCCATACCGTACAGACACACTATAAGGAACTCTTGTGCAAAATTTATTGCCAAGACCCAGCAGTTCACGATGTTCGTTGTGTGCGAATGATTTTAAGATTTTTACTAAGTTGATTGTGCATACGATGCGATATCATACTGTGGGATGATGAGCGAGGCACCATGTTCTTTTTTTATGTGCAACATTTTTATGTGTGACATTTTTATGTGTAACATTTTTAAATGTAACATTTTTGTGTGTAACATTTTTATCTTTAACATTTTTATGTGTAACATTTTTGTGTGTAACATTTTTCCACTCGCTTTCTGTGGGAGTGATTACGTGAAAAGAGACGGATGTCTGTGTACTCATGGAATTAGTAAGTACTATATATATTGTAAGTGGAGGGGAACGAATTTCGTGTAGTGGGCGACCACTACTAATGAATAATTATTCGAATAAATATTTCAGTATTTATAATAGCTATTTTTAGGTTAATTTCTGAAGCTGCTCAGTTGCTTATTACCAAGGTAAGATGTCAGATGTTACACATCATATGCGACTACTGTAAGACTCGCTCGTATTTTTATTTTTCAAATACTTTGTGTCGGTTATCTTAACTTTTTTCAGCCATACATACATTTAGCAATAATGTTGTCAATGAAGCCCATGCCGACTCTGAAGTTGAGGAAGTTCCGTAGATGTCTCGTCAGCTTGTAGAAGCTGGCCAGCAGAGTCAGTTGCTCCCGGTGGTTACCCTGGAAACCAAACAAACAAGTTTTAGAGCCGAAGTCACTATCAGCCTAGCCTTTTCCCAACTGTGTCGGGGTTGGCCTCCAGTCTCACCGGATGCAGCTGAATACCAGTACTTTACATGGAGCGACTGCTTTTAGAGCAGAAGTAGAGTATTTATAATAAACGGAGAGCAAACGGTTGGTTGGCTATTCGACATTGTTTTTAAGGGTCCGTACGTCAGAATGAAAAAACGGAACCCTTATAGGGTCACTCGTGTTTCTGTCTGTCTGTCCGTCTGTCACAGCCGATTTACTCCGAATCTAATGGACCGGTTAAGTTGACATTTGGTATAAATATGAATTTCTGTGATTCAAACACGGACAGGTAACGAAAATAAATGAATTTTGAATATGGGTGCCACTTTTGGGGGACAGAATAGAAAAAAAAATACAAACTGTATCGTAAGACACTTTAAATAAAAGGGTTTACTGTGAGGGTCTCAACTTATTTTTTTAATAATTTTAAAACAAATAGTTTTAGAGTAATATAGGAAAATATATGATATCATTTATTTATCTATTAAATAAGCTCAGTCATTCAGATCTTATGTTGTGTTTATCATTAGTGGTTGTTATTTGGATCATTTTCAAAATGACAATAAAGATGCAGTCTTGATATTTATATTGACTGACTAAAGCAACACTTTCTAAGATGTCGAAAGGGTTTAGATTAGAATAGAAGAGTATATAAATATACTCTTTATTATGTACACCATAAAAATTAGGGCGACCAATGGGCGGTCTTATCGCTAAAAGCGATCTTTTAAAGACAACCTTTGAATGAATTAGGGGGAAAGGATAGACAATACTGCAGGTAGACTGTAGTGTACCATTTCCATATACATATACAATAAACATAATAAAATTATCCATATAATAATTGTATTCAATAATTATTATATGATAATAATCAAGAAACAAGTGTTAAAAACAAAAACAAGTGCAAAGAACAAAAAAAAAATAAAAAATATGTTTAAGGACAGGGTTTAGTTCCGTGTTTATATTCAATAATAATCAAGAAACAAGTGTTAAGAACAAAAACAAGTGCAAAAAACAAAAAATATAAAAAATATGTTTAAGGACAGTTCCGTATTTACACATTAATATGAAGCCTTAATTGGTCAAGGACAGCTAATGAGACACATTTGATTTTCTATTGTTTTACACCGAATCGGTGACGCGCGGGGCTTAAATGCACTTCAGTTCATGTGACGACTTTATTTTTTTGGGTGGGAAATTATCATATAACTTCTCCCGTTCTGGGCGGAGCGGGAGGGTGTCAGACTCTTACTGACCTCAACGCACCCGTGTTCCTTCCATTGCCTGTGTTGCCAGGGGCCTTGGTATCCCTTTCAGACTTTCCCGCGACCAATCAATCAATCAATCAATCAGTTTATTTGCATAATATGGGTTTAGAAAGATGTTACACAGGTACGGTTTCACCATATTCAGCTTGTTAGCATGCAAATTATAATATAGTGTCTTAATATGTAAACAATTAGATCATATCCTTAAAAATATAAATTATACGTTGATAGTCAATCCATTACAAATAGTCATAATGATATTAAAATAAAAGGTCAAATTCAGTAAGAGTAAAATTACTTAGATTAATTTGGGAATTATGCTGGGTATATTACAATTATTTCAAGCGACAATTAAATTTTGGATTACTATTGATTAATTATTAACATTGATTACATTACATTTTATCTTCTAAGTATTCCTTAACTGAATAATAAGCCTTATCTATAAGTAAAGCTTGAAGTTTCTTTTTAAATAGATTTACATTTCTTGAACTGCGTATAATTAAGGGTAGTTTATTATATATTTTAGGGCCCATGCAAACAAAGCTTTTAGAAAGGAGGGCGGTTTTCCCTGGTGGAACGCAAAGTTTATCTGCGTGACGCGCTCTTGTGCGATACTCAAACAGTTCTAGATTGCAATGAATAAATAGTGCTGTCTCATAGATGTAGATGCTGGGCAGTGTCAATATTTTTAATCCTTTGAAATGAGGCTCACATGAGTCCGTTTGGGTTAAGTTACATATAGCTCTTAAGCATCTTTTTTGCGCCCTGAACGCACTTTCCATATCAGTGGAATTGCCCCAAAAAATGACACCGTAACGAAGAGTAGACGATACATAACCATGGTAAGCAGTTATTGAGGTTGTAATATCAACGATTTTGCTGAGATTGCGTAAAGCGAAAGAGTAACTGTTTAGTTTATTACTTATGTGTTCTATTTGTTTCTTCCATGTCATTTTGTTATCTATGTACAATCCTAAAAACTTTGTTGATTCTACTACTTCTATTATGTGGTCATCACAATTAATGTTTAAATCCTCTATTGCTGGTCTTTGTCTGAAATTAATGGCTTTTGTTTTACTAATATTAATTTTTAAATTATTACTTATTAACCAATTAATTGTATTTTTTAGAGTCAAATTTATATTTTTAAGAATGTCATTTTTGTCATGCGAGTCAAAAAGAATGGTACTGTCATCAGCAAATAGAGTCATGGGATTATCGGTTACAGTTGGTATGTCATTAATATATATTAGGAAAAGCAAAGGCCCCAGCACACTACCTTGTGGTACGCCATATTTAACTTTCCTCAGGTTAGATTTATATACTGTCATAGTTTTAGTTTTTGGGCAAATGTATGATATTTCAGTTTGTTGTAGTCTGTCAGTCAAAATAGGATTCTATCAATTTATGTACATTTCCCCTAATGCCGATTGCATAGATTTTATCCAATAGTATGTCAATTTTAACGCGGTCAAATGCTTTTGTCATATCCATAAATAGGGCAACAGTTGGACATCGCTTATCCCCCCCCGGCAGGCATCGGCCCTAGTGGACCCCTACATCATGTGATGACTTGATAACTTGCCATACCACTATAGTTTCTATAGTCATCATCTGCCTAGCCTTTTCCCAACTATGTTGGGGTCGGCTTCCAGTCTGCTGAATACCAGTATTTTACATGGAGCGACTGCCTATCTGACCTCCACAACTCAGTTACTGGGCAACACGATACCCCTTGGTAAGACTGGTTGTCAGACTTTCGGGCTTCTGACGATCCGTAACGAATGTCAAAGATCTAAACCGGACAGGTCCACTCAATCTGTGTGGTTCTTTCCTCAAAAGGACCATTTCAGACACCAATCTAAATGGCCTTCACATGATTATGTCTGGACTTTAAAGGAGACTGTGACCTCTGAGTTTGTTTCGGCCTTTCTTCTCAGAGTAGTCAGATAGGAAACGCCGACCTCATCTAGCTTTATTTTAAAAATATGATTGACGTGTAAAAGTGTTTGTACAAACCTACTTACAGAAAATAAATCATTTATCATTATCATTTAAAAATTACAGCCGGGACCAACGGCTTAACGTGCTTTCCGAGGCACGAAGGGGTCTTGGTATGTAAAGATGTTCACCCATCCACGGACCAACCGCGGCAAGCGTAGCTTAACCTGATCGATCTACCCGTGCGGCTGTTATTACTTAGCCACAAGCCCCTTTTTCTACTACTTACTATACTTTCTATAGTATCATCAAGTATTTATTTATAATTGTTGTAATTAACCTTACGAGTTCAAACGCGTGATTATAGAATGGAATTAATAATAATCACGTGCACGAAAGGTCGATAAGCCTGATATGGCTACTGACTAACCATTGACCAACCCGCATTGGGCCGCATTGGCCCACGTGGTGGATTGACCCGTGATTGATTAAGAAAAGGACAGAACATACATTTTAGTTTAGTCCTGTCAAATTAATCAGCGCCTGTCACTACTCCATACAAGTTTAGACGTGATTAAAAACTTGCCTACTAAAATTACGTCAACTTACGTCAAGCGCTGATTAATTTGACAGGACTGAACTAAAATTTATCTTCTGCCCTTTTCTTAATGAAATAGAAAGAAAAAGATGCACTGAACTTAAATTTAGTTTAGTTTGTGAACAAGGGAATCGGCACCAATGTCAACTAATGAAAATATTATGTCAATAAAGTATGTATAAAAAAAAAATAAACATCATTGACAGAACATACACAAAAATTAGTTTAGATAGGTGTGCAATGCAAAAAAAGTATAAACTGCACATTTGAATAGATATAATATTGTGGTAACTCACCTGATAGAAAGCAATTTCTTCCGAGTATGTGATCAGCCTGGAATTCACGTATCTGAATTCACCTTCCAGTTTCTGTTCTTGAACCGTCATCTTAGCTGCAATAGAAGAAAAATTATGGCCATTAAAGTATTGTAATTAGAAAGAAATCAGTTGTGTAAAATAATAACATAGATTATCCTAACTTTATATCCTGATCCTAATAACTAAAAGTATCATAAGTAAAAAACTGAAAAGTATACTAATAAACTGACTTTTGAATTTGTAATAGGCTTAATTAATACCTATTACAAATTCGAAAGTGAGTTTATTACCCTTTCACGTTAAAACGGCTGAACGGATATGGATGAAATTTGGCACAAGGGTAAACCATGACCTGGATTAGGACATATGATACTTTTTTTCCCGATATTCCCACGGGATCGAGACTTATGCGGGTGAAACCGCGGGGCGCAGCTAGTCCATAATAAGAAAACTATGGTGACTTTTAGTCACCATAGTATTTAAATAATAAATACGCGTCGCGACACAAAGGCACCGCTTGTAGCGCTACACGCGGTGTCTTTGTGTCGCGTCGCGTCGCGTCGCGCGACAAGTCGCGCCAGTATGTAAGAGCCTTAATGTTTATGACTAAAAAAAAATCAGATCAAGTAATTTATTACTTTGCAAATATGGGTTGCAAAGTTTTGTTTCTTTACAGCTGGACAAATTTGGATGAGTTTTGTCCACGGAGATAGAATTTATTATGAATTAGGCTACTTTTTAACTGACTTTAAAAAAGGAGGAGGATTTTTACTTTTTTATGTAGGTATGTAAATCGATATTTTCGTCAATTGTGGACCGATTCTGAAAATTCTTTTTTCATTTTGTAGAGGAAGCTTGTCCCATATATTTTTTTTAAACTTTGCTGAGGTAGTTTTTGAGTTTGTTTCGATATTACGTATTTAATTCACTTTGTGCATCTTGATGATGTTATAATACTTCTTGTCACTGTTGTTTACATAGCAAGTAGTCATAGTGATGTGGGATCGATAAAGTGCACACGGCTATAACATATCAAGCTATACAATTCTAGTCTACGCAGATCTCGCATTGTATGGGATTACCGTACTATGAGAGGTCAGCTTATACTAGATTTGTATAGCTTGATATGTAGCCGTGTGCACCATAACAAAAATGAAAAAAAATAAATAAGCAACGGACTTCCAAAAAAAGCACTACAAAGTAAAAAGTAACTTTAATTTCGGTGGAAAAAACAAAAAAAAACAAATCCAAAGACAACGACTTCTGAAATTAAAGTTATTTTTCACTTTGTAGTTTATTTTTTGGAAGTCGGCTGTTTATTTCGTTTTTTTTTAGACAATCTTACCTAAGGTTTTTTATGTTAGCAAAATCAAAATCAAAAGCCATTTACTCAATCTAGGCTGATAATCAGCACTTTTCGAATTTCAAAATTACATAAGACAATCACCCAAAACGCCCGCCCTTCACCACTTCTTAGTGCTTTAGCTGGGAAGAAGTGGCGCAACAATATCCCCAAGCGTTACGGAATTACCAGGACATAACATTTGAAAAAAAAATAAAATAGGGTTACCTGTCGGTCTTCTGAGGTATGTCAGCAATACTCCAGATAAGAGTAAATATGCCATCATTATACCCGGAGTCTGGAATTGAAAAATACATATTTATATGCTCTGATTCAATACTTAGTGATATGCATGTAAAAAAAACTAGCTTAGCAAGATATATTAATAATCTGATACAATTATTAGCCAAATGGTTTTTAAACAATTAATCAATGGTAATTTAAAAGCATAAAAGATTTAATCACTAGGTCGATCGATCGAGATCGATTAGGTTTACTAAATTTAAATGAGCATTCTATATTTAGAACTCTAGAATACGTGTTTCGGGTGCTTAATACAAATGTCGATAGCAATAATTAATATGTACTATGACCAAATTTTCTTTGTTTTAAAAAACTTTAACTATCCCACAGCTGGATAAAACACTTTTGTTTGTGCTTTTATATTTACCAACCACTAGTTCCTACGACGACGAGTCCTAGAGTGGAGACCGCGTATCGGCAAGCGTAGTGTGGGACGCCCCCCAGCTAGATGGACCGACGATCTTAAAACGGCTTGATTGATTGAATCACTAGGTAAATTTCTTGTCTCAATACACGATTGAGCAGTGGTGGCCCAGTGGTAACGGCCGCGACTTACGGTCGTGGGTTCGAACCCAGGCAGGCGCTTTACTTTTTGTAAATAATTTCATCTCTCTCACTGCTCTCAAAACCGTGAAGGAAAACATCGTGAGGAAACCGGCATGTCCCTAGAACCAAAAATTCGAAGACATGTGACATCTACCAACCCGCACTGGGCCCGCGTGGTAGATTACGGCCACTCCCTCTCGAAAAGAGGAGGCCTGTGTCCCAGCAGTGGGAACATTATAGGCTGATTATATAAACACGATTTTTAAAATCCACTTACCGATGCCCCCAGATTAACAGTAAGTCTGTACAGGTATATGCTAATATCCAGCATGGGTTTGCTGATATTACTGTACAGGTCCACGACGGTATCACAGAACTTCTCTATGTCTGTCGTCAACAGCTGATCAGCGTTTGATATCCGATTGTCTAAGTTTGATACTTGGTAGTATGTGAAGCCCCTGTAAGTAGAATAAGTAATGTTCTTTTATGGCAATTTGGTCTTTAGTTACGTGGGAAAATAAGTTGTTTTTGCACTGCTTGCTTAGTTATGGACTGATAATAATCTGAAAGTCTCAGTCATCCCCTTTTTTTTTAGACAGCCTTCTACTTTGATCTCTTAACTCTACCAGCAGGCTTAGCATGACCTTTTTATTTCTACGAAGAATAGACACAGCTCGTTCTATACAAAATGACATTTCGTTTCCCTGCTGTGATTTCTACGGTGCGATGTCAAAAATGGAGAAACGAAATGTCACTTTGTAAAGAAATACCTGTGTCTATTCTTCGTAGAAATAGAAAGCGTCATGCTAAGCCTGCTGTTAGAACCAAAATAGTAATGCCAATGTTATCTTGGCATCCAAGGACCACAATTATCTGAAGCAAAGTAAGTTATCTCCAGAAATTACAAGAGTATTATTAATAACACCAATAAGACAAAATTCTATCATGGTTGATTATAACTATAAAGTAAAGAATGGCGTGTAGCGAATTGAATTTTTTGCAACCATTCATTTTGGTTTTTGATCCTTTTATCAATTGTGAACTGACTAATATTGTCAAGAAAACTGTCACGTAATATTATAACGAAATGCTATCATCGATTTGCCAGCCATGTTAAGGCGCTGCCAAGACCCAATTGACCAAAATAGGCTTGTCTTAAGAAAAAAAATTGCCAAATCTGTATAGTTTGTGGTAGCGGAAAAAATATATGTTAATTTTGAACATATTTTCCAGAACTTGGTTGTTACCAAAACACGTTTTGAAGAAAAAATCTCGATATAAACTAACGTTAAACTAACCTCTTACCTTGAGTTCTAATCCAAAATATCTGTATTAAATATCAACATACGTTACGTATTTAATTAATAACAAGAACGTCTTATTTGAATGCAGAACTTGGTTGTTTTTTATTTTCGATTACTCAACTCAATGTTGAGTAAATAGATAATTGCTTCATATTTTGCAATAAATTCCAAGCGTTGTGTCATCGTGCTTCTCTTTCTTTTCTATGCAATCTGACAGTGACCGCGGTTTAGGTGTTGTCAGCGTCTTAAGGCCCTGTCGGGGTCGTGGGACAGTCCGAAAGGGATACCGAGGCCCCTGACAACACAGGCAACGGAAGAAATACGGGTGGGTTTTAGTCAGTAAGAGTCTGATACACCCTCCCGCTCCGCCCAGAGCGGGAGAAGTTATTTGATAATTTCCCACCCAAAGCCATATTATGGCAATCGTAATTCCAGTAGAAGATTTCGGCTGACCCAGAGACTGTTGCAATCATGTCAGACATACTAGGTTTTATGTTAAACAATTAGTCATAACAATAAATACAGTCATGAACATTGATAGTTGGTAATCCAGCGCTTATCTAAGAAGATTATATATAAGCTATTGGCGCCGATTCCCTTGTTCACAAACTAAACTAAATTTAAGTTCCGTCCATCTTTTTCTTTCTATTTCATTAAGAAAAGGACAGAAGATAAATTTTAGTTTAGTCCTGTCAAATGAATCAGTGCCTGTCACTACTCCATACACGTTTAGACGTGATTAAAAACTTGCCTACTAAAATTACGTCAATTTACGTCAAGCGCTGATTAATTTGACAGGACTAAACTAAAATTGATCTTCTGTCCTTTTCTTAATTAAATAGAAAGAAAAAGATGCACTGAACTTAAATTTAGTTTAGTTTGTGAACAAGGGAATCGGTGCCAATATTTCGGACTTTGGATTCGTATTTAAATATTATTTTTGCCGTAACACAGTCTGTGACTAGCGCGAAAGGTAAAGAATTTTTATCTGTATAGGGTTATTTATTCAAACTTATGATAGTTCTGACATCAAATTTATTTTTTTTGTTTATCAACTAAACAAAAAAAATAAATTTCAAAGTAAAACGTTTCACTATACACCTTGTCCAGAAGAAGCGAATTCGTCGCGAAACGTTTCGCGCGAATTCATTCGCGCGCTACACAGTGGAACGAATGTATGGGAGCGGTTGGACGTAGACATGTCCGAAAAAAAAGAGTAAAATTATGCCAAACTAATGATGCCATCTTATTCGATTACTTAATGCCTTCATAACTTGTGGTGATGAATTTCTTCATAACTCCCATATTTCGGGAGTAATTTGAGAAAATGTGAAATTTTACTATGAAAATGAGTGTATCGAGCTCTCTCCCTCCTGATTCCGGGCTTGTTTCAAGTAGCGGTCTCTAATATCATAATGCTAATACTAAGAGCTATATTTAATACTAAGACACATAGTGCGCCAAATGTGCACTTTCTGGGATAAAGAGTGATGTTTATTTTATAACACAATTTTTTTATTTTTTGTTTATTTTGTTGATAACCGTTTTTCTAAAGGTTTACCTTATTACAATAACATTTCTGAGCAGCCAATTAGAGAAGATATAAGCTAATTAGGATATATAATTAGGGACTTAAGGTTTACATATAAAACTGATGCACTAATGATTACTGATATAAACATTGCTATTATTTAATTACTAAATGGCTCTTAATGCACTAATTTAGCATGCATCATTTACTAATTATCACAATAACTAATTACCTTGCAATATTTAACAAAGGATACCTGGGATACCTGGATTTTATATAAATAGGTCACTATTAGTAACTTTAAAATCAGTGTTGATTTACACCTCGTTGTATCCAAGCTAATCTCGCAATGTATTTTCCAAATTTTAATACAAATCTTGATATTCACGTTGCTTTATGCGCACGCGCACATAAAGATTTACGCGACTTTAACTATTTGTTCAGTGTTTTAAAAGATAACAGTTGTGTTCAGTTATGTGAAAGTGCTGAAACAAGTTTAAAAGACTGGTGTCGTCGATTTTGCTACCGCATTTATGCAAAATGGACACAGTCTGGAAGAAGCACAGATAAGTTTCGGAAGAAACATGAGATTTGGCTACAGGCTGCAATTCAATGGCCGGAATTACAGAATGAAAATATGGAACCTTCTACAGAAAATATAAGTGACGTCATCGAGCCCATAATTTCTCCTGCTAAATCTGATGCTTCAACTTGTACACATCCTAGTCCTCGTAAATCTTTTGAGGACCTTAGTAACCGGCAAAAAAGAAGACGCACTGAAGATAGTCTTTCATGCAGCAGTAGCAGCGCTGAAATTATGTTTTCGGCCGAAAGGGCGCTTCAAAAGGCAGGACAAAGCGATACAGCTTATGTTATGAAATACTTGACGGAGAATCCAGAAGAGGCCTCAAAAATCAAAGCCTTCATTGAAGGTAAATCAATTCAGGTACGGGAAATATCCCCTTTGAAGGCATTGGCTCTTTATGTATCGATGAACTTATCGAAATGGCGCTATAACACTCTTCGGGATTTCAACACTCAAGAAGGAGCTCTTCAATACCCGAGTTACTACATGTTGGTTAAAGAAAAAATTAAGTGCTATCCGGCCAAAGAAGATCTCACAGTTACAGAGAGCTCTGCAAAAATCAAATTACAAGCCTTGATGGATTTAACCTCAAGAAGACTTATTAGGTCGTTAGAAACCCCTGTTGATCCCAATCAACAGCTCGTATTGACCAGCAAATGGGGTTTTGACGGATCATCTAGCCAAAGCATTTATCATCAAAGGACGAGTGAAGATGAGCAAATCGATCTTGCTAGTAATTTTATGATTAGTCTTGTACCACTGCGGCTCGTCTCAAAAGGTGTAACAATTTGGGAAAACGAGCGACCATCTTCCACTTCATTTTGCCGGCCAATATTGTTTAAGTTTATAAAGGAAACCAAAGAAAATGTGCAGAGAGAGATGGCTGAAATCGAAGCAGAGATTGAAGCCTTAACTCCATCCACCATCACTGATGGAATTAGTGTCAAACACCAACTGCTGTTGACAATGATTGATGGTAAAATTCATTCCATTATATCCAATACAGCAGCTTCAGTGTGTGACATATGCAAGGCTTGTCCTAAAGAAATGAATAATTTAGAGTTAATCAAAGATAAACACGCAAACGAGGACATGTATAAATATAGCTTAAGCACCCTTCACGCTTGGATTCGCTCAATGGAATGCTTATTACACATTTCCTACAAATTAGACATAAAATCATGGCAAGTAAGGGGTGATATAGCAAAAAGGCAAGTTGATGACAGGAAGAAAAGAGTTCAAGAGGCTGTAAGAAGAGAAACGGGCTTACTTCTCGATGTTGTGAAACAAGGCAGTGGATCCACCAACAATGGCAACTCGGCAAGGAGATTTTTTGAAAACTACACTAAATCTGCTGAACTGACCGGAATAGATGCTATGCTTTTAAGAAAAATCTGTGTGATCTTGCAGTGTATTTCATCAGGAGAGAAGATCAACGTAACTAAATTCCGAGAGTTCTGCTTTGATACTGCTAAGCTTTACGTGGAGTTATACCCATGGTATTATATGCCTTCTTCACTTCATAAAATTTTAATGCATGGGCCAGACATAGTTCAGAACATGTCAATTGTGCCCATTGGTTTTCTATCCGAAGAGGCATCTGAGGCTAGAAATAAAGATTTTAGAAAATATAGAGAGGGGCATTCTCGAAAGCATAGCAGTATCTCATGCAATGAAGATATTATGCACAATCTTTTACTGTCTTCTGATCCACTTGTTACAAGTATCCGTCCAAAAGGAAATAAGTTTGTAAAAAAATCTTCTTTTAAGGAATTTTATGAGCTTACGGATTCTGAGAAAAGTGATATCGAATTTGTTAACATAAATGATTTAGCGGACATCGATTCTGAATTTGAATTAATTGATGATGATGATGATGACGAAGATAATTAAATGATGTTATTGTTTTAAAATGTGTAACTTAGTAAATTAGAGCTTACATCTTAATTATTTATTGTACTTTTAATGAAACTAGGTAATTTATTATCAACTTACTTAAAAGTCATACTCTCATCAGTTCTTGTGAATATTTTTGTTAATATATATTTCTGTATATATATAATATATTTATAGACCTCTTAATAAGTCTGTCTGCGGTTTAAAGTAAATACAAATGGGGAAAAAACGTTTTTTTTTTTAAATTTTCATTTCCTTTTATCCCAGAAAGTGCACATTTGGCGCACTATGTGTCTTAGTATTAAATATAGCTCTTAGTAATAGCATTACGATATTAGAGACCGCTACTTGAAACAAGCCCGGAATCAGGAGGGAGAGAGCTCGATACACTCATTTTCATAGTAAAATTTCACATTTTCTCAAATTACTCCCGAAATATGGGAGTTATGAAGAAATTCATCACCACAATTTATGAAGGCATTAAGTAATCGAATAAGATGGCATCATTAGTTTGGCATAATTTTACTCTTATTTTTCGGACATGTCTACGTCCAACCGCTCCCATACATTCGTTCCACTGTGCGCTATTGAGATACTAGGCACGAATACATCGCGTCCACAAGCATCGCGCGAATTCAAAATACGCGCGTAAATCGCGTGCATAACGCCAGACCCTCGACTCGCACGTGATTCGCCCTTTCTGGACAAGTCCTTAGCGTACGAAATGACTACTAATTATGGATGATTCATTTTTAAGAATGCGTTTTTTGGAAACTTATTGTAAGTACTTATTATGATTACTACTTAGTCTTAATACAAGGTAACACTTACGTTGGAAATAAATTCTATTCTATTATTTATTGCAAATGGTGGCTATAGGCCTGCCCGCTATTACATGGGACTTCAACATAACTGGCGAAATGTGGGTGTACTATAGGGGCACCTCTGCCCAACCCTTCGGGGAAACAAGGCGTGATCTTATGAAATGTCGACGTATCGTTAGTTAGAAAGCATACGAGTGCGAATATAGCGAAGGATAATGTTAGGTTAGAACAGTGACCATTAACGCGCGAAGGCGAGCGAGCGAAGCGAGCGTATAGCGGCAGCGACCGCCGAGCGCCAGATCCCCTCTATTACTCTATTCATGGTAATTTCGAACTGGCGTACATCGCACTCGTATGCTTTCTAACTAACGATACGTCGGCATTTCAAACTTCGACATTCAGTAGCGGAGTCCTAGAAAGGGGTTTAGGTGACCTGCAGCAACTTATAAAAAAAATCAAATTCAGCAATTTAATCGTATAAAGTTTTTGTCACCAACAATTTGTACCAATTCAAGAAATTAAGTTAGAATTGACGTTCGTGTTACGTCAGCAACGTTGGACATATATTTTCCTTAACAGTCAGTGCAGTGCTTTGATAAGTAATTTCTTTTGTCTCTGCTAATAGGTAGGTACTATGAAGTACGTATAGAACAATAAAATAGACTTACTTATTAGGAATTCTATTGATGTATATTTTGTTTAACGTTAATTGCTGAGCAAATAATAATATGATGAAGGTCTGTGTAGACAATGGCCCAGCTTTATCTTTGTATCGATCGACCGATAGCTAAATATTAAATATTTGTTTTAATATGCAGGTTATGGCGGAGAACTTAGATTTTCTAATTGTGAAGTCTTCTATACGGGCTTTGATCGAATAACATCTTAGAAGGATATTAGATCGAAACCATTTTTCAATTTATGCTGAATTTCTTATTAACAGAGTGTCAACAAGTCAAATTGTTACTAACAAAGTGGACTATATGTCTGAAATAAAGAATGTATTATTATTATTATTTCCTTTAATCCATTAAATACATATTATTTACATTTTTAAATATTTTTATAAAATATAAAAAATAGCAGCCCACCGGTATCGGGAACAGGGTCCAAGCTACCGGTGGTCAGGGCTCCTGAAAGAGGAACCTCCTAACATTACGCGCCGTGTCCAGAAGTACCGCTCTCTGGATTAAGCCCTTGATCTATTAATTAAATTATTTATTATTAATATACACTGGAAATGTTACAAAAAATGTCATGTCCTGTGTTTTCTAAATGTCGCAGCTTCATACTGAGATAGGAGCCTTTTGGCCTCGTACAGGATTTTCTGTTTTTATTTTACTTTGTTTTTGTTTTTTTATGTTTCTATGAGTGTGTTTTAGTTTGATTTTTTATCTCCTGTGCGAGTCCCTATAAACCTTTACTTTCTTTACAAGGTAGAATCTAAATATCCTCGTATAATCAGAAGATGAAGGTGCTATAATAGTAAAATAAGTATCAGCTTGTCTAGTAAGTAAGTAAATTCGAATAGTACGAGCAATACCAAGGTTTCATTGGTAGTTGACTTACTTACATTATTGTAATATTAAATCATTTTTTTTTTTAATTATCATCTTGCTTACTTAGTTTACTTCCCCTATTTTTGTAGCATTCTTTCTCCAGATACTTGTTGCTACTTGATAAAAATTACTTAAATAGCAATGTTCATTGCATTGCTATTTAAATATTTTTTCTAGCACCTATATCAAAATTGACAGTCATTGATTACAATGTTTGGTATTTGTAAAATATACTGCTTTCCTTGGTTAAGCGACAATGTCAGCAGAGGTCAGTATCATTGCGTATAAATACTTATTTATGAATGCATTACGTTGTTAAACCGGTTCTCGGTTCAATTATTTTGTGGCTCGATTTAGACATCTACATTGATCCATATTTATTTATTAAAACTTCATGCCCAAGTAAAAAAAAATATTGTACAAAGGCGGACTTGATGCCTGAGGCATTTTCTACCAGTCAACCTTAGGGTGATGCAGAGACAAAACATGGCAAGTGCAACGTATGGGATAAATAACACGAAAATAACTATACAATACAAAAAATAAATACACAGATATATACATACGTACATACATATAAAGAGAATAAACTTTGTAAGGAGAAATATCTAACGATCGGTAGAGGAGAAAACGAATCCAGCAAATCAGCGCTGGGATATTACTGCGAACTGCTTACGTATAATGTTAAAAATAATAATAATTATGATTTAATGTTGTGTGTTCTTTAATGTTTCATTTGTTTCTCTCATAGTTACATTCTCACTTCCATTTGTATTATTTATTCGAGCCAGTAAATAAATATCATTGAAACGAGTCCGAGACCTAAGCCTAGTAATATCTAGACAAATAAATAAAATTGAAGTGTCTGTTTGTAATGACAAAATAACAGCTTTTTAGTAAATAAGTGTGAAAGTATACAAGATGTCGTTTTGCATCCTCGACAAATTTAAGGAGGTAACTATACTAATCATTCTTTTTTTTTTTAATTTTCAGCAGTCGGCATGCGTAGGACATGCATGTTAAAACGCGACATGTGTGATACCGCATTGTAACTGCCCTTTTACACACACACACTACCGCATACGCAACGGGGTGATTCTGTTCTGTGAAAGTGGTACATTCTAAAATACTGTCAAACTTAAATAACTAAAATAAACAAGAATTAATGTATTATTATATATGCCTTTCATAGCAGCCTCCTGAAATTTGACGAGGATGCAAAACGACACCTATACCTTTTTGTATACTTATAATAAAAAGTCTGTCTGTTTGTTTTTTCCGGCTAATCTCCGAAACGGCTGGACCGATTTTGAAGGGACTTTCACTCCCAGATAGCTGATGTTATATGGAGTAACTTACGCTTAAGCTAACTTAGGATAAGCCGCGAGCAGCAGCTAGTTTTATAGTAAATTCATTTTTGATGCTAAACAACAATGACGTCAAGTAGAGGTACCTACTCAAGCTCAGATATACGTTTTAAATATCTTAGGAGCAGCCCGTGAATTGGCCAATCAAGTTAATTGAAATCTGCGGAGTGTAAATTTCGGGTCCGTGGGTTACGCCCCCGGTGTGTTTTGCCCCCGTGGTGGAAGCCCCCGATTTTAAATTAAGTTATTATAGTTGATTTCGCCGAAATAAAAATATTTTTTACTAGATACAGACGATGAAAAAAGTGTTTCGGAACCAAATACGTAGACAAACTTACTAAATAAGTATTCTAACTAACACAATATTGGATACTATAAACATGCTACAAGGATATTCACTTTATTACTATATTACAATTATTTACTTTAGATGCATTACTTTGTACTTTGTCTAAACGAGGCGCCCGTGCCCGGCCAAACTGGTTTTACACAATAGCCAGATCGAATTCTAAAAGAAAGAGATAGGTAGTCAAAGAAAGGGAAAGATAGGGTTGAAAACAATAGAGTCCAGGGTGACGGACAGTGAAAATAGCAAACATAGCGATGGGCACTATTTCTATCCCTTTCCCACATAGTTGCAATATGTTACTGATAAGAAAGTTTAGTCGGTCATGTTAACTCAAAATGGCAAGTCCAGGTCCTTCACGGGGTTTAGCACAAACCAATTACAAAATAATTTCAAATAAACTAGGTGGAAGAACGTTACTACATGTCGGATTTGCTTATAATCTTCATAGGAAAAATAATAAATCGAGTGTGTGGACATGCGTAAATAAAAGACATGGCAAGTGTAGTGGTTCTATAAAATTAAGTGAGGAAAGTGACAATGTACAAATCCAAAAGTGTCATAATGCTGAGTGTCAACCTAACTTAATGAAAAATGAAGTTAGAGTTGTTATGGAAAAATTAAAAAAGGAAGTGAAAACGAGTTTCTCGAGCTCTATACAACAAAAATTTGAAACAAAATTTGCCGAGTTAAAAAACACAGACACAGCCTTCGATGAATACATACCCAAATTCAATAATATCAAGCAACAGTTATACAACTCTCGAAAGAAAGCCTTAAATGTAGAAAAGACACAGTTTCGTAATCCAGCTGAAGTCATTATACCTGAGATTTTTCAAAAATATCTATTAGTTGATTACTGTGAGAACGACAACAGAATTATAGTATTCGTATCAGCACAGGCTTTAAAACACATCAAAAATATACAACACTACTTCGGGGATGGTACATTTGATTGTTGTCCAGGTCCATTTTACCAAATATTTACCATTCATGGAGATATGGGAAGTGATGCACAAGCAACCAATATTGTGCCTATATTTTATGTGCTACTAGTTAATAAAGAAAAAAGTACATATCGACGCCCCCAAGCAATAAGTCGGTAATAGGAAAACTCACATTTTACAGGAGAAATGTTTTTCTGTTTTTGTTGAATATCTTTTTAACTAGTCGTACTATTGAGGACATCAATACATCAAACGAAAGTATTATTTTTGTGTAATTCAATTACGATGTCAATATTAAACTGAGTGTGTGAAAAATCTTGCAAATTAAGAAAATACATATTACAAAAATATGATAGGTAAATTGTTTAATTAATATACACTGCGCCATTATTGCAGGAAATTTATTAAAAATGTTGATACGTAACATTACGATATGGACTTTTCCAACGTTATTTCATATCTTGAAAACGATACGTAATTTGTTATTACGGGGTTATTGTGGTTATTTTAGATTGACACTGTAACAGTATCGTTATAAAACGTTATTGTTTTTATCGAAAACAGGACTAGACGTGTTCAAATTTGATGCGTATTGCAATTTTACACATATTTATTAATAAATTATGTACTTTAAAAAGCTTGTTAGTTCGCATTACGGTTTGAGCTTACTCAAAATAATTCGACAACAACGACGTGCTAGCGGTTACAAGATCTGCCCGAAATTAGTTATTTACGCCAATAACACGGTAATAGCAACTTACCAAAATTAAATTCGCTAAATATTTTTGTATTGATACGTAAAGATACTTTTCTCGTCACAATTTAGTTTTAGAATTTCCCTACAATAAAGGTGTTTTTCATGATTTCTTGGTAAATATCACTACGAAAAATGTGAAATAAATCACTAAGATGTATCCAAACCCATAGGTGCCGAATTTGACATAACAATAATAAGTCCATAATAGCACATTACCGACTTATTGCTTGGGGGCATCGATATGAAGTCATGTTTAAAAAAATTAAAGAAGCTGTGCCGGACTTCAGCCCCATGAAATTCACTGTAGATTTTGAATTAGCTACAATGCTGGCAATAAAAGAGGTATTGCCAGCGGTCACAATACATGGCTGTAATGTTCACTTCCAAAGAGCCATTTACAGAAAAGCGAAGTCTTTAGGTTTATTGGCACACGAAGAAACAACATTGTATGTGAAACTGTGCACCTGTCTAGCATTTCTTCCTAAAGAAGATATAGAAGATGGTTGGCTTTCCGTAATGGAAAACAGGTAATTTTAATTTCCATTTTATTTTAAAGTTTTAACAGCTCATAGATTGTTTTTATAAGTACGCAAAAATAAAAATAATGCTTAGGTATATACGACATGTCATATACAGGGTGTCCAAGAACCTGGCGTCCAACTGGATTCCCACGATGCCCCAAGTTCTAACAGTACTCAGAAAAATATTTTAAAAAATCCACCCCATGTACTTACAGAATTATACTGATTTCAAAAAAAAAAGGGGAAATGAGCACCCTGTGACATACTTTTGAATGCTGTGACTGCTAATGCTGATAATTTCGATATTTCTTGGAGGTTTTGTAATCTAGGGTATTGCTGTGTCTAAATAGAATGTAAAAATAAAGTACTTATTGTACCATTTTAAAATAAAATATTATTTTAACTAAAGGTGATATGGAAAACTATTGAATTTCGCAACTTTGACCGACTGTAGTGTAAAAAAAATGTACCAAAATAGTGCAAGTGACGTCAAATTTTGACGCGTTTATTCCTCTTTTTAAAAAGGTATAATACTTACACATTAATTTGAAAAAAAAAAATTTTGATAATATTTTTACTCAACAACCCAATTTTTACGATGTCTTACAGAATTCTTAGAAAGAAAAATTTACGACGAATTGAATCTAACCTCTAAAGAATTACTATTGTATGCTCATAAAAATAACAACAGGCCTCTCAAAAAACAGGTTAGACCGTAAGGGACGGTATGTGCATGCATCTCACCATAGTGATTCGTTATTACAACAGGAGGGAGCAAGACAGAAACTATCTTTGCGATTTGCTGGTTCTTCTTTATGGTACCCCATTATTCAGGTAAGAGTGAGGGAGAAAAAGGTTAGAGGTGCGAGTGAGATAGATAGTGACGCTATCTGGGATCGTGCTATTTAGGATAACAGTACGGTCAGTACGCGTCACTGCCTCCTGCCGTTACTACGCACCTCTCTCTTATTGTTACCATTGATCACGTACTACGATTTAAAGCTTTGTTTATTGGACTCGATTACTCTTTGTGCTCTGGACTTTGAAACGAACTCTTTACGACGACCTTTGCCTGTGTTTGGACAGTTTGTGTTTTGTGTGTGCTACCATGGCGACCTACACTCCGCAAGAATACGCAAATATGCACTACATTTATGGAGAATGTAGAGGTAATGGACGAGCTGCAGCGAGACTTTACAGAGAAAGGTATCCGAGGGCTACGCGATATCCCGACCATCGAGTTTTCATTAATGTGCACAGATCACTATGTGACGGGCGGTTCCCCAATCAAGTAGCTGGTGAAGGACGACCCGTAAATGACTTCATACGCGATGAAGTTTTAGAGGCGGTGTCGGCAAATCCAAGCATCTCTGTGCGAGGAATAGAAGCTGATACGGGGATACCGAAGAGCACAGCACACAGTATTCTCCAAAAAGAAGAATATCATCCGTACCACGTACAGCGAGTGCAAAGTCTTTTACCTCGAGACTATCCGAGCCGAGTCGCGTTTTGTGAAACAATCCTGCAAAAACATCGAGAAGACGAAAACTTTATCGACAAAATTTTGTGGTCAGATGAATCAACATTTAAGAAGGATGGCTACATGAACCTACACAACTTGCACGAGTGGCATGTGGAAAATCCGCACTTGATGCGAGAAGATAGATCCCAGTACCGGTTCAAAGTGAACATGTGGACCGGTATTCTCTGTGGGAATATTATTGGTCCATTTGAGATGCCCAAGAATTTGACTGGCGAATCATATTTAAATTTTCTTCAAAATGATTTGCCAAACTTACTAGAAGAGACCCCACCAGATATGTGGTTCCAACACGACGGCTGTCCAGCACATTTTCGCGTATCCGTTAGAGAGTTTTTGGACGAGCAATACCCGAACAGGTGGATTGGGCGATCAGGAACAATCCCGTGGCCAGCCCGCTCACCTGACTTAAATCCGCTGGATTTTTTTTTCTGGGGAACTATGAAGGAGCTCGTTTATGCGAAGCCCATTAATGACATCGCTGACCTTCGTGAGAAGATAACACAAGCAGTGCAGGTGATACGTCAAAAAAGTTACTCGCGAAACATAAAGCGGTCCTTTTTAAGGAGAGTGAGAGCTTGTATTGCCGCGGGTGGTCAACATTTTGAACATTTATTGTAATAAAATATCTTTAAACTAACATTCTTTGCTTTTATTCTACTGGGAACCCATCTACCTGTGTGTATTTCCTTCTTGCTCACTCTTGGAACCGAAGTAAATAATAGTAGTAACATAACAGTTTCTAAGATAAGAAAGGGTCCGACAGTTACCGTTAGTAGGTAGGCACTTCGTAAAAATTGGGTTGTTGAGTAAAAATATTATCAAAATTTTTTTTTTCAAATTAATGTGTAAGTATTATACCTTTTTAAAAAGAGGAATAAACGCGTCAAAATTTGACGTCACTTGCCATACTATTTTGGTACATTTTTTTTACACTACAGTCGGTCAAAGTTGCGAAATTCAATAGTTTTCCATATCACCTTTAGTTAAAATAATATTTTATTTTAAAATGGTACAATAAGTACATTATTTTTACATTCTATTTAGACACAGCAATACCCTAGATTACAAAACCTCCAAGAAATATCGAAATTATCAGCATTAGCAGTCACAGCATTCAAAAGTATGTCACAGGGTGCTCATTTCCCCTTTTTTTTTGAAATCAGTATAATTCTGTAAGTACATGGGGTGGATTTTTTAAAATATTTTTCTGAGTACTGTTAGAACTTGGGGCATCGTGGGAATCCAGTTGGACGCCAGGTTCTTGGACACCCTGTATATCATAATTTTTGTTTTCAGTATTCCCGATGAAAAAGTCACCCAATTCAACGATTATTTCGTTGAACAATGGCTTGAGCCTCCGGGGATGATCTCAAAGTGGTGTTGCTATAAAGAACGACATAGAACCACAAATTTAGTGGAGGCCTGGAATCAACGGCTTCAGTGCTATCTGGGCCGAAAACCATCATTATTATCGTTTTTGGAAATTATAACAACTGATATTTCTACGTATAGCACAGGTCAAGTGAGGTAAAATGCTGATTACTTACATAACGCTTAATATATCAGTAATTCATTTTTTTTACTCTTAGTAAATAATCTTTATCTTATACTTTCAGATTACGAAGAAATGACAGTCCTATAAGTAAAAGGAAAACATCTTCAATAATCAATGACAAACTCATTGCTAAGCTGACAGACAAATATGAAAAGAAACAAATTACAATTATGGAGTTTTTGGAACAAATCCGTCCGTATGTGCAAGTCAAGCAAAAATAATCACCTACTTACTTAGCTTAAAAATAATGATTTTGCATGTTTATTGTTACATAATTACTACATTTTAATTTTATATCTATATCAATGTTGTAACCTCCATAGTCACTGCATATAAATGACTTAAATTACATAATTTAATTACAAAGTTCAAATCATCCTAATATTTTTACTATGTTTTTCTTCTTTTGTTACTTTTGTTATCTGTGATTTTAAATGTTAATTGTTTTTATTATATTTTAGTGTTTGAACATTCTGTTACCAATCTTCTAAATATTTAAGTAGATGCCTACCTATATACTTAGTACGTAAATAGTATATAAGTACTTAAAATAATCCTAATTTTAAACTGTGATTTTTAATTTCGTATCTGTGATTTTGCATGTTATTGTTGCTTTATTTTAATGTTTGGTTTTATTTGTTATCAAAGTTGTATTTACGTAGATACCTATTATTATTTATTAGACATTTAATTTAATTTTTATTACATATTAAGTACCTACGTATTACCTATTATTACCCATTAGTACCTATTATTAGATAAGCAAACGTTTGTTACACCGACATTAAAGATTTATAATAATAAACTATGATTTTGATTTTAATAATGAACCATGACTTAGACATTTTTTATAATAGGTTACACTTTGCTAACTGACTGTACTTTTGATAAAAATATTTAACTAATAAATATTATAGTACTAAAACGAAATCGGGGGCTTCCACCACGGGGGCAAAACACACCGGGGGCGTAACCCACGGACCCTAAATTTCGAGCACTGTGATTGGCCAATTCACGGTCCGCTCCTCTCCACTCCGCCCAGCTCCGCGTCACACAGTGGAACGAATGTATGGGAGCGGTTGGACGTAGACATGTCCGAAAAATAAGAGTAAAATTATGACAAACTAATGATGCCATCTTATTCGATTACTTAATGCCTTCATAAATTGTGGTGATGAATTTCTTCATAACTCCCATATTTCGGGAGTAATTTGAGAAAATGTGAAATTTTACTATGAAAATGAGTGTATCGAGCTCTCTCCCTCCTGATTCCGGGCTTGTTTCAAGTAGCGGTCTCTAATATCGTAATGCTATTACTAAGAGCTATATTTAATACTAAGACACATAGTGCGCCAAATGTGCACTTTCTGGGATAAAAGGAAATGAAAATTTAAAAAAAAAAACGTTTTTTCCCCCATTTGTATTTACTTTAAACCGCAGACAGACTTATTAAGAGGTCTATAAATATATTATATATATACAGAAATATATATTAACAAAAATATTCACAAGAACTGATGAGAGTATGACTTTTAAGTAAGTTGATAATAAATTACCTAGTTTCATTAAAAGTACAATAAATAATTAAGATGTAAGCTCTAATTTACTAAGTTACACATTTTAAAACAATAACATCATTTAATTATCTTCGTCATCATCATCATCATCAATTAATTCAAATTCAGAATCGATGTCCGCTAAATCATTTATGTTAACAAATTCGATATCACTTTTCTCAGAATCCGTAAGCTCATAAAATTCCTTAAAAAAGATTTTTTTACAAACTTATTTCCTTTTGGACGGATACTTGTAACAAGTGGATCAGAAGACAGTAAAATATTGTGCATAATATCTTCATTGCATGAGATACTGCTATGCTTTCGAGAATGCCCCTCTCTATATTTTCTAAAATCTTTATTTCTAGCCTCAGATGCCTCTTCGGATAGAAAACCAATGGGCACAATTGACATGTTCTGAACTATGTCTGGCCCATGCATTAAAATTTTATGAAGTGAAGAAGGCATATAATACCATGGGTATAACTCCACGTAAAGCTTAGCAGTATCAAAGCAGAACTCTCGGAATTTAGTTACGTTGATCTTCTCTCCTGATGAAATACACTGCAAGATCACACAGATTTTTCTTAAAAGCATAGCATCTATTCCGGTCAGTTCAGCAGATTTAGTGTAGTTTTCAAAAAATCTCCTTGCCGAGTTGCCATTGTTGGTGGATCCACTGCCTTGTTTCACAACATCGAGAAGTAAGCCCGTTTCTCTTCTTACAGCCTCTTGAACTCTTTTCTTCCTGTCATCAACTTGCCTTTTTGCTATATCACCCCTTACTTGCCATGATTTTATGTCTAATTTGTAGGAAATGTGTAATAAGCATTCCATTGAGCGAATCCAAGCGTGAAGGGTGCTTAAGCTATATTTATACATGTCCTCGTTTGCGTGTTTATCTTTGATTAACTCTAAATTATTCATTTCTTTAGGACAAGCCTTGCATATGTCACACACTGAAGCTGCTGTATTGGATATAATGGAATGAATTTTACCATCAATCATTGTCAACAGCAGTTGGTGTTTGACACTAATTCCATCAGTGATGGTGGATGGAGTTAAGGCTTCAATCTCTGCTTCGATTTCAGCCATCTCTCTCTGCACATTTTCTTTGGTTTCCTTTATAAACTTAAACAATATTGGCCGGCAAAATGAAGTGGAAGATGGTCGCTCGTTTTCCCAAATTGTTACACCTTTTGAGACGAGCCGCAGTGGTACAAGACTAATCATAAAATTACTAGCAAGATCGATTTGCTCATCTTCACTCGTCCTTTGATGATAAATGCTTTGGCTAGATGATCCGTCAAAACCCCATTTGCTGATCAATACGAGCTGTTGATTGGGATCAACAGGGGTTTCTAACGACCTAATAAGTCTTCTTGAGGTTAAATCCATCAAGGCTTGTAATTTGATTTTTGCAGAGCTCTCTGTAACTGTGAGATCTTCTTTGGCCGGATAGCACTTAATTTTTTCTTTAACCAACATGTAGTAACTCGGGTATTGAAGAGCTCCTTCTTGAGTGTTGAAATCCCGAAGAGTGTTATAGCGCCATTTCGATAAGTTCATCGATACATAAAGAGCCAATGCCTTCAAAGGGGATATTTCCCGTACCTGAATTGATTTACCTTCAATGAAGGCTTTGATTTTTGAGGCCTCTTCTGGATTCTCCGTCAAGTATTTCATAACATAAGCTGTATCGCTTTGTCCTGCCTTTTGAAGCGCCCTTTCGGCCGAAAACATAATTTCAGCGCTGCTACTGCTGCATGAAAGACTATCTTCAGTGCGTCTTCTTTTTTGCCGGTTACTAAGGTCCTCAAAAGATTTACGAGGACTAGGATGTGTACAAGTTGAAGCATCAGATTTAGCAGGAGAAATTATGGGCTCGATGACGTCACTTATATTTTCTGTAGAAGGTTCCATATTGTCATTCTGTAATTCCGGCCATTGAATTGCAGCCTGTAGCCAAATCTCATGTTTCTTCCGAAACTTATCTGTGCTTCTTCCAGACTGTGTCCATTTTGCATAAATGCGGTAGCAAAATCGACGACACCAGTCTTTTAAACTTGTTTCAGCACTTTCACATAACTGAACACAACTGTTATCTTTTAAAACACTGAACAAATAGTTAAAGTCGCGTAAATCTTTATGTGCGCGTGCGCATAAAGCAACGTGAATATCAAGATTTGTATTAAAATTTGGAAAATACATTGCGAGATTAGCTTGGATACAACGAGGTGTAAATCAACACTGATTTTAAAGTTACTAATAGTGACCTATTTATATAAAATCCAGGTATCCCAGGTATCCTTTGTTAAATATTGCAAGGTAATTAGTTATTGTGATAATTAGTAAATGATGCATGCTAAATTAGTGTATTAAGAGCCATTTAGTAATTAAATAATAGCAATGTTCTTATCAGTAATCATTAGTGCATCAGTTTTATATGTAAACCTTAAGTCCCTAATTATATATCCTAATTAGCTTATATCTTCTCTAATTGGCTGCTCAGAAATGTTATTGTAATAAGGTAAACCTTTAGAAAAACGGTTTTAATCAACAAAATAAATAAAAAAATTGTGTTATAAAATAAACATCACTCTTTATCCCAGAAAGTGCACATTTGGCGCACTATGTGTCTTAGTATTAAATATAGCTCTTAGTATTAGCATTATGATATTAGAGACCGCTACTTGAAACAAGCCCGGAATCAGGAGGGAGAGAGCTCGATACACTCATTTTCATAGTAAAATTTCACATTTTCTCAAATTACTCCCGAAATATGGGAGTTATGAAGAAATTCATCACTACAAGTTATGAAGGCATTAAGTAATCGAATAAGATGGCATCATTAGTTTGGCATAATTTTACTCTTTTTTTTCGGACATGTCTACGTCCAACCGCTCCCATACATTCGTTCCACTGTGCGTCAGTGGAAACGCACCCTAATATGGTTCTTAATGAGTTTTTTTTTTAAGTTTAATATTCACCATGGATGGAAAAACATAGGTAAATAACATTGATCTTGAATGTATTCAATTGATAAGAACTATTGCGATAAAATTCGGGCAGTAAATGCGAAGTACATTTTTATAGCTTTCAATTTTATTATTATGGGTACCTAAAGACCAAAATAGAAAGCATTTGTGCGTGTAACATAATATAATATCACGTCAGTAATCCCGGAAGGGTTGGCAGAGGTGTAACTAGTACACCCACATTTCACCAGTTATGTTTAAGTCCCATGATAGATTATTAAGTTTGTTAAAGATGAAAGCCTTTGCCATAAAAAAAAACCGGCCAAGTGCGTGTCCGGCCACGCGCAATGGCGGGTTCCGCAGTTGGGATGAATTTATCTCAAAAAAAAACTTTACATTGTACTTTAAAAACATGTTCTCCCATACATCGATATAAGTCACAGTCAATTATCCAACAGCAAATGTAAGTTGGTCGACTATTACTCGTTAAGTACTATTGGGATTTATTCTGTGTCGGTAGGTGTGTCCGTGGCATCACAGCGGGCCATATCAGAATACCAGCGCTGCTGTATTTGTTTTTTTTTTTTTAAATTAAATATCGCAGCATCATGCTGACATAGGAGCCTGTTTGGCCTCGCACAGGTCTTCTATTTTGTTTTGTTTTCACTATTACGTTATTTTTTTTTTTATGTTTTCATGCTTTTGTTAGTTTTATGTCCTTTTTTTTACTGTTGTATTTCCTGTGCGTGTCCCAAATAAATATGTTTTCTTGCTTTCTTTCTTTCTTAACTTGTATAGCCTATAAAGCTGTGATAGCTTTCTTTTTAATTTCGTTATAAACAAGGTGTTGTTTTGGACCTGCAAAACATTTTAGGAGGTAATTATGTTAGTGATTCTCGACCCGAAACAACAAAAAAAAAAAAGAAAAGATAAAATTTAAAAAATCTAAAATAAAAAGTATTATTGATTATTCACTTGGTATCGTATTGTTAACAACAGCTTGTATACTACAGTTCGAAAGGGTTACCGAGGCCACTGGCAAAATAGGCAACGGAAAGAACACGGGTGGGTTTTAGTCAGTAAGAGTCTGACACACCCTCCCGCTCCTCTCAGAGCGGGTGAAGTTATTTGATAATTACCCACCTAAAAAAAAAGGCCATGAATTTTTTCACAGCCATTTAGATGGCAGGGGCGGCCTCTTGACTCTAACAAAAATTTGCACTTTAAAGTTTAACATTGCGCAAAATGGTTTTCGAAGACCCGCAATATTTTTGAACGGCCTATCCAACGACACCGAAACCTTTGGATAGACGAGAATTTTGTTTTTCAGTATTTTATTTTACCAATTTGTTGGCGTGAATAATAATGTACCTATGTCAAATTACAGCTTTCTAGTAGTAAGAGTCTCTGAGATAAACCGGGACAGACAGACAGACATGGCGAAACTATAAGGGTTCCTTGTTGACTACGGACCCCTAAAAAAATGTTATCTGTGGTCCGGCCACTGGCGCATTCGCTTGACATCTGTCAATCATTAACATAAGCGTATACTTGGTCAAAATCATACTGCGGCGGCAGGCAGTGACTTGCGTGAATTTAAGTTCAAAGTCTGGGTGCAAAGTGTATCGTTAGATGTAACCGGAATCTACGAGTAGTACAGATAGGTAACTGTTTTATAGGTACTTAGGCCTAACATAATATCCTAGCATAATAATATTATAAATGCGAAATTGAGTTTGTTTGTTACGCTTTCACGCTAAAACGGCTGAACGGATTTGGATGAAATTTGGCACATGGGTAGACCATGAACCTGGATTAGAATAGGATACTTTTTATCCTGATATTCCCACGGGAACTGGAGACTTATGCGGGCGAATCCGCGGGGCGCAGCTAGTGTTACGATAAATTACAAAAACCTAAAAGTAAAACCTAATTTAAAAAAAAAAACCTATGTAATATTGTTGAAGGTGATTTTTCACCATTGTACGTGGTACTGCATTAGACTTTAAAAATATATGTAAGCATCATAGCGTAATCAGCCTATAATGTTCCCACTGCTGGGACACAGGCCTCCTCTCTGTGAGAGGGAGCGGGACATAATTCACCACGCGGGCCCAGTGCGGGTTGGTGGATGTCACATGTCTTTGAATTTTTTAGTTCTAGGACATGCCGGTTTCCTCACGATGTTTTCCTTCACCGTTTTGAGAGCAGTGGTGATGCAATCATTTATACAAAGTAAAGCGCCGGTCTGGGTTCGAACCTACGACCTTCAACTCGTAAGTCACGGCCGTTAACGCTAGGCCACCAATGCTCTTCATATGTATGGTTTATGAAACAACATCACCAATAACAAAATATTAAGAGTATGTAACTGTGGGTCTTAAAATAACATTAGGCACGGCTTCTAAAACTAAAAGATAATGGACATAGATATTAAAACACGCGGGAAGGTACTTATGGGTCACCGAGTCCCCTGGCAACACAGGCAACAGGAAGGAATACGGGTGGGTTTTAGTCAGTAAGAGTCTGACACACCCTCCCGCTCCGCCCAGAGCGGGAGAAGTTATTTGATGATTTCCCACCTTCAAAAAAAAAAAAAAAAGATATTAAACAATATCAAAAATACTAATCTTTGTCTTGTTTTATTTAATATTAGCTGCTGCCCTCGACTTCGCCCGCGTGTCTTTTTCTAAAATAAAACTAGCCTAAGTTACTCCTTATAGCATCAGATATCTCCCAATGAAAGTCCCGTGAAAATCAGTCCAGTCGTTTCGGAGGGTGACGTTCGGCTAACTTCGGGGTGAATCGGGTCCGCTCGTGGTTTCACTCAACGGACGCGATTTTGTTTTGAAGTTGTGAAGCGAAGTTATGTTGTATTTTTTCTTCATAAATGAATGGGTTTTGAACTTTTTCACTCAAATTGTCAAAGGTTTGTAAAATATGTGATTATTGAATTATCTCTTAATTTCTTATCGTGTTTTGTTTTTTTAAAGCCTATATTTGCTCTTTCTCTCCCTAGGTGTAAAAAAAACAAATTTGATTTCAGTGTATAGCAGAAATAAATATTTTTGAAAGTCTATCTACATCACTATTGTTTTCGGCTGAAAGTAAGACTAAAGCCAAAGCTTTTTTTTTTTTTCGTTTTCATCTGAAACCCATTTTCGGTAGGACATTATTGGTAGAAAACTGTTATTCTGACATTACAAATAGACACTTCAATTTTATTTATTTGTATAGATGTCGTGAGTCATAGGAATTCTGAATGCCATTAAAGACGTGGGTACCTTGCATTAAATGCTATACAATCCAAATGAGAACAGGATTGACCTGTTCAAACGACGAATTAGGGGACATATAAAGCTCAGCTGTCAAAATAACTCCAAGCGGAAATTACCCAAAGGTTCAAGTGCAAACGTTTGAGCATATTATTATAGTGATGTAACCAAGCACTAGCATATTTAGCTTAGTTGTAGGTGTTAAAACGCTGACAACACCTAAACCGCGGTCACTGTCAGATTGCATAGAAAAGAAAGAGCAACGCGATTACACAACGCTTGTAATTTATTGCAAAATATGAAGCAATTATCTATTTACTCAAAATTGAGTTGAGTAATCGAAAATAAAAAAAAACAACCAAATTCTGAATTCAAATAAGACGTTCTTGTTATTAATTAAATACGTAACGTATGTTGATATTTAATACAGATATTTTGGATTAGAACTCAAGGTAAGAGGTTAGTTTAACGTTAGTTTGTATCGAGATTTTTTTTCAAAACGTATTTTGGTAACAACCAAGTTCTGGAAAATATGTTCAAAATTAACATGTATTTTTTCCGCTACCACAAACTATACAGGTTTGCCATTTTTTTTTAATAAATGAAGCCTATTTTGGTCAATTGGGTCTTGTCAGCGCCTTAACAGGACTCGTAAATTGCTAGTTATGGTAACTAGCAATTTCTCAGACTAAGGCTGTGATCTACAGAGCGAACTTTAGACGTTTTGCGTGGATGTGACGTATATTTTCTCCCTACTTGTTATTTCGTGTTTGTCTTCGATAAATAATAGTACTATTGATCGAAGGTGTTTATGTTCTTTTTGTGTTACGTTTACCGCACATTAACGTATTTTCTTCTTTCTATACCTATTTAATAAAGCTTAGTACAGTAGGCGTTTCATACGAAAATGAACCTTATGTTTATCACTTAACTAACTGCTGAACGCGGCTTCGCCCGCGTGGCTTTTTCTAAAATAAAAGTATTTAAATTACAAACAGACACTTCAATTTTATTTATGTAGATGTTTAGTATTATTTGTTTGAAACGCTTGATCAGAGTCGCTTCTAGGAAGGATTGAATATGGACATTAACTTCATGCAAGTGAGGTTCATATTCGCATGAAACGTTTATTGTACTTAGCTTAAGTAAAGTCTAAGTTCGCTTTATAAATCTCAGCCTAACTTTAGTAAAGTTTAATAACTATGTAAGACTTGTATAAAATATGGCCGGACTCATGAAAGCGACGGTAGTGCGACCCCGGTGAAAGCTTTTATTATTTATAAGTATTGCATTTTACTAAGACCCTCGTCGCTAAATAACAACAACCGCAAGGGTCAATCGAAGGTTAAGCTACGCTTGCCGCGGTCGCTTCGTGGATGGGTGACCATCCATTACATATCGAGACCCCTCCGTGCCTTGGAAAGTACGTTAAACCGTTGGTCCTCCTGCCGGGGTTGCGGAAAAGCACGAAAGGGTTACAGAGGCCCCTGGCAACACAGGCAACAGAAAGAACACGGGTGGGTTTTAGTCAGTAAGAGTCTGACACGCCCTCCCGCTACGCCCAAAGCGGGAGAAGTTATTTGATAATTTCCCACCCAAAAAAAAGGCGTTGGTCCCGGCTGTCATTCGTAGATCTTTGACAGTCGTTACGGGTAGTCTGAATCCCGAAAAGTCGTGACAACCATTCTACCAAGGGGTATCGTGTTACCCAGTAACTGGGTTGTGGAGGTCAGATAGGCAGTCGCTCCATGTAAAATACTGGTATTCAGCTGCTTCTGGTAAGACTGGAAAGCGACCCCAAGATAGTGGGGAAATGGCTAGGCAGATTGTTACTAGTTCAATTCCTTTTACAATAGGTATTTGTATTCTAGTTGCTCAAAGGTATAGTTCAACAGAAATAATGTCTTGTTGGGCTGTTCTAGCTTGAGAATTAATATTCTATGCAAATGTTCTAGAACCTTAGACCGAAATTAGTATGTTTTATCAGCCGGTTACATCCATTAAGCGAGAGAAAAATATCACATGTTATATAACTGATAAGCACAATCAGGTCATGTGTGAATGCTTTTACAGATAACTTATATACCCAAGCTTTTTCTAGGTTTCTCAAAATAAAACGTAATGTAAACTACTGTGAGAATTGTAGGTACTATGTGCGAAATGTGGGTGTGGATACAATAGGTCAAAATTTGTCGGCGCTTTTTTTACCCAACTGCTGCGAAGTTCCAGAGGGGATTTTTGTACAAAATAACGTACTGATTTGGAAGGTTAAGTTTCCATTGTGATTTTACTAAGAGAATACAAGAACGAGCGAAGTGAGCTATAGAATGTTTGCACCCTGTCCCGGATACTAGGATAAGCTGTTGTTGTGATTCTAAGAGAATGCAAGAGCGAGCTAAGCGAGCTCGAAAATTGGAGCATCCTGACTGCGATACTAGGTTTTAAGCTGTCAGTGTGGTCTTTAATAAGTTTAGAATTTAGACTGTGTGATGTTACTAAATGAATGCAAGCGTTTCTAAGTCATAAAACAATTACGTAAATTTTCATATTTTCAGTGGATATTTACTCAATAGGTACGGGCCTCCAATAAATAAGAAGTTGAGGTTTTGGATAATATTGTATGAATTTTTGCTTACACATGTCTCATCTGGGAGCCTCTGTAGATAGGCCCCGTAACATTGATATGGCTGATATGGCGGTAGCTATTCCCCAGGTAAAATAAGACGTAACATCAGGGAAGTTTGGTTCTCCGAGGCGAATATAATTTGCTGTTTCCTCTGCTCTAGAATATCAGATCATAAGGAATCTGGTACAGCCATTTTTTTTTGGGTGGGAAATCATCAATTAACTTCCGAGGGTGTGTCAGACTCTTACTCTTACTAAAACCCACCCGTATTCCTTCCGTTGCCTATGTTGCCAGGGTTCTCGGTAACCCTTTCGAAATTCCACGCGACCACGGCAGGCATCGGCCCTACACTTTTGCTTACATCTCTTTGAGACGCGCGTGGAATACCACGCGCCGTCGACCCGGGCCTGGTCCTTATCGGACGGATCTGGTATAGCCTACGCCTCAATACCTAAATATCATAACTTCAGGCTAATTAATTCAATCATAGTGTTATACTTACTTCAGGTACTCTTGATACAAGTGCAGCGTAAGATTGGTCCTTAATTTTAACTTCAGCTCTCCTATACTCCATTTCAGTACATTATTTACTAACGATATCTGAAACAGAAAGATAATAATTTTTATCGTCATGACTGAGTCATTGTCCTTAAGCTAGGTAATGATGTGGTTTTATTACGAGATAAATAAAAAAATCCGAAGTAAATCGTATTTTATGGTGATCAAGAATAAAGAAATTCTTCGTTTATATTGTATTGTCTTTTTCCTGTAATAAATATTATTTCTCATGGATTCCGGGCAAGCCTTGTCGTCCTTAAAGTGACAAAAATTTAACCTAATTGAAACATAATTTTCCAAAATATTTTAATTTGGTTTTAGGATAAATTGATGATAATGGCTGAAAAATACTAAAATATGCATATTACTGAGATTGAAAGGGCTTTGTTTGGCTTTAGACGCTGACAATACCTAAACCGCGGTCACTGTCAGATTGCATAGACAAGAAAGAGAAGCGCGTTGACACAACGCTTGTATTTTTTTGCAAAATATGAAGCAATTATCTATATATACTCAAAATTGAGTTGAGTAATAGAAAATAAAAAACAACCAAGTTCTGCATTCAAATAAGACGTTCTTGTTATTAATTAAATACGTAACGTATGTTGATATATATTTTTTCTGCTACCACAAACTATACAGATTTGGCATTTTTTTTTTTTAAGACAAGCCTATTTTGGTCAATTGGGTCTTGTCAGTGCCTTAAGAGTCTACAATACCTCAAATTGCTTAGAACGATCTTCCGTTATATCGAAAATACTGCAGCATTCGTTTTGAAATAAAAATATGGTAAAGTTGAAGATTAATGTTAAATTTACAATGTCTGACGAAAACACGATTCGATAAAATTTTCTACACAGAAAAAAATACAAGGGGACCTCCAAACCGAACAATAAAGCGCTTGATTTTAAAAAGTACTTCAAATTGAATCATAAAACTTTGCATAATAACTGAACTAATACTTAAACTATAGGCGCCTAGGAGCAAACGCGAGCAGTAGTGTGTGAGCGAGATAAAGAGTGTGGTGCCCTGAGGTATTATGGACTCCTATGGGGCTTTGTCTATGGTCATTAAGCATGTTTGTTATTAACATTTTATAAATAAATTTTAGAAAAAGTTTGTATGTACAATATTGGTTTTCTGTGAACTTAGTTAGGTACTAATTTCACAGTAAAACAATATTGTTATAATCGCAACACACTAACATAACATTTAAGGTTTTTGTACCTAACTAACTAATATATGGGTCACTGTTGTATAAGCAAATAAACTAATTTAATTTATAATGTAACAAATCATAAAATAATACTAACAATAGGCATGGCAATGAAGAATTGTGTTAATAACCTTCTAAATTCCTTGTGGTTCATTGTGATTATAGATCTGAAACAAAAAATATACATTTAAATCACATAAGTAATAAAAAAAACATGCATCTAGTTGTAAAGGAATTTATAATAGTATTTTATTTTCTGATAAAGGCTGTTTCTACACATGATATTGAAAGAACATAAAAATTAAAAGTTAAAATCGTTTATTTCAACATTAAAATTACAAAATGGAAATAACGTTGGACTCAAACTGGGCATCAATCTAGATACTGACTGAATCTATTATATTTATTTTGAATCGCATGACTATTGATGTTATTTTTTTAAATCTTACTGTCCTTGGACACCAGCCATGGTCAAACATGTTGAGCCAAAAAAATACCTTGTAACACCTATAATAATAAGCATCATACCATACAAAATAAATGAATTTGAATTTGAACCATATATAGTATCTTCACGTGTTTTGCAAATAAATTAATCTGAATCATAGATAAATAATATTTACTAAAATATTGTTTTTCCTGAAACAACTTCTATCATACTTTAAAGGATGTTTGACAAGAAAAGAAACCAAAAATCAGACGTCATGAAACATGATTATTGTCATTATACGGACAACATAATAAGGCTTATTTAATATAAATGACGATGCGAAATATTTTCAGAAAATTACATAAATTATCACATTCAAATTGTCAAAACGACGCCTGCCATCTGTTGGTTTAAAAAAATCGGCCATTGCGTTTGGTAGCAAGGCGTTTATTTAAAGCTAAGCTGGTCAGCTTTGAGTTGACCTGCCCCAATACACGCCACTCATCAGTCATGGTCATATTAATGAGGGGTTTCATGAAATATCACGCCACCACTTGGCGCCACTTTGACAACAGGGTCTTCCATACCGACAATGAATATAAAATATATGATGACGTTCATCATTCGTTTCATTCATTCGTTCGTCATTCAGTCACGACTAAAGAAAATATAGGCGCTTTGATACTTTGGCAGGACCTGACGTCTCAGTGCTGCCAGAAAACCCTCATGCTGAATGGCTGCATGGATAGCATTTTGCTGAATTTAGGTCAAACGTGTTTTATAGACATCCCGGGAATTTTTATTTACATTCGCAATTAATAATATGACACTGGACTTAAGATTACGCCTCATATCTCAAAATATACAGAATTAAGATTAGTTTCGTTGCGTGAAGATAAGTTTAGCAATCTTTTTTAAATAGGTACTACGTGTACACAAAATTATATCGATAGGTGATCAGTATTGTTACTACCAGAAAAGCATCAAAAGCAAGAACCCGTTTTGTATTTTCATCTGGCTGATCTTGTTTCAAATAGGGAAACAATCATTAAGGGTCGGGTAAATAAATAAATAGGTATGCACCGTATGTGGTACACCACAGTTAGTTCCGATTTTAGCCACACGCAGACTTATCGGGCGTCTGCCTACCTAACCCATCCATCTTTTCTTTGACCTTCCTCTCCCTTTCCATCCATCGACATTCGACATCAGGGCCGGATTTAGGGCAGGGCAACAGGGGCACTGGCCCCGGGCCTCCACAATTAGATTTTTCATTGATTTTTATATGAATAAAATACTTCGTTTGTGTCCTTCAAAACAAAAAAAGAGTCCACAATCATAACTTCGTAAGGTTCCTTCTTTGAATTGTTTTTTTTATCTGTTTCACAAATTTTTCGGGGCCTCCACTTCTTGGTTGCCCCAGGGCCGCCACAACTTTAAATCCGTCCCTGTTCGACATTCTTATCCATCACTCTTAGATAGTTGGACCAATATTGTTTTCTCTCTTTCTAGAGGGTATGCTCCATTCTCTATGTGTAGACATAGAGAACAGACTTAACCTGAATGCCACAGATTATTAAAATATCAACATAACCTTAAAAAACATATTTCATAATTACTTGATTCTCCGACCTTATAAAAATATTTTGAAGGCCGTACTAAGTTATATTTATATAGGCGAATGAAATGATATATGTTTCGTCAAGTTACGTTTTGTTAGATTTTACTAGTCCAAGCATGTTAGCCGAGTAACCATTGTTCTTTTTCGTTCTGAACATACGAAGCAATGGATCAGCAATATACTTCAAAATCATTCAGATTGTGATTGATAATCTGTTACACAATTAGGGTGCTGATCGAACAAGGTGTTTTTAATTTGTCATAATTATTTTGCATAAATTATTTTTACCAAAGAAGATGAATCTAATGGGCTTTAACTTTGCTAAGAAATTATTTGCCAGAGACAACGCAAAGAACCAGCAGGCTTAGCATGACGCTTTGTATTTCTTCGAAGAATAGACACGGTTCTTTCTATACAAAGTGACATTTCGTTTCTCCATTTTTGACATCTCACCGTAGAAATCCTTCTACAATCTGTCATTTTGTCTTTCGTTTCTAACGATCTTTGTCTAGGTCCTTTTTTATGTAGAAGGATTTCTACGGTGGGATGTCAAAAAAGGAGAAACGAAATGTCACTTTGTATAGAAAGAGCCTTGTCTATTCTTCGAAGAAATGCAAAGCGTCATGCTAAGCCTGCTGTACGGTCATTTTGAGGTCGTTCTGACGATTATTTATCTTTGGCAAGTCGATAAGTATCACGAGTGACGTCGTAAATACGCATGTACTTGTTCAGCCTATCACATACATGGTAAATTGTAAAAGGAGGTTAATTTACGAAAGAACCGCATCTAAATCCGTTGCGTAGTTTAGAAGAAACACGGTCACGCAGAGAGACACGAAGAGCGACTTTAATTTATAATATTATGTAGGTATAGATACAAATACATAAATAAAATCAGAGTTTGTTTTTAAAATTATAGGCTTTTCACTAAGTGCGTATGAAAGCGGTAGGTACTAATAACAAATAATGAAATTTTTGTCTGTCTCTGTTCCGGCAAATGTCCGAAACGGCTGGACCCTGGGACCGATAGCTGATGTTATAAGGAGCAACTTGGCAACTTTTATTACAGAAAAAGCCACGCGGGCATCAGCTAGTACAAAATAAATTGCACGACAGTGCACGAATGACTAAAAATATAATTCAAACGAAAAAATACTTAAGTAAAACAACTGTTTTTGAATTGAACACAATAACTTTATTATGTACACGATAAAAATGAAAAATATGATGACTGACTGATGTGGGGTAAATTATTCTGGAAGCTTGGCTTTACTATATCAAAAGTGTGTTAGCTAATCTAACACACTGAAATGTAGTAGAAAGTTGTTGGAGTTTCATAAAATTTTATGGGCAACAAGTAGTATTTGAATTTAACAGTTTTCTCGGGTTTATACATATTAGGTACTGTTTTTTATTGATTTAGTGTAAAAAAAAAACATTGCGTGCATATTTCCTGGAGGAGGTGGTGCGTAATGTTGTACGCACGCCCCTCTTAGACGTCGGGGGGAGTCGAACTCCTACTCCCCCCGCTTGGCCAGACGGGGGCCGCAGAGGCGGGAAATGAAATGAAATGAAATTGTTTATTCTGTAAATAGGATATGAGAATCACTTTTACACGTCATATTAAAAAATAAGCTAGATGGAGTCGACATTTCCTATCTGACTACCCCTGAGAAGAAATGGCGAATCAAACTCAAGGGTCAAAGTCTCTTTTAAAGTCCAGACATAATCTTGGTCAGATCATGTGAGGACCATGTAGATCTATGTCTGAAATGGTCTTTTGAGGAAAGAACCACACAAATTTGAGTGGACCTGTCCAGTCAGTGCAAGCATTTGTCAGTAATCGTGTAGCTCAACTCAAAACTTAAGGAGCTCAACGACTCGATGAACAATACCAAGGAAAGGACAATTGGGTTGGCCGCATAAAGAACTCAAAATGCCAGACCATCATTAAAACTAAGAGAAAAAAAAAACAACAAGAAATAAATAAAAATGACCCATATAGTGCTCACATTCACAATAATTAAAGTAATATAGTACTTTTCAAGATACATAAATATTCACTTAATTTTGCTATGTACATAATAGTTGTATATAATGATGATTTTGCAAATTTTATGGTTTTAGCACAAAGCTTATCAGAGCGAGCAGCTCAATCCCAAGCTTTTTTGTCTTCTAAATAATCTGAAATTTTATAGTACCCTTTTTTACAAAGTTTGGTTTTAATACAGCTTTTAAATCGTTTAATGGGTAAATTTCGAATAGCAATAGGAAGTTTGTTGTAAAAGCGTATACATTGACCCATGAACGAGTTGCCTACTCTGTGGAGGCGAGTGTGAAGTACAGCAAGATTATGTTTATTCCTGGTATTTAAACTGTGGATATCGGACATTTTCTTAAAATTTGATATTTTTTTGTGTACATACATAAGATTATCAAATATATATTGAGAGGCTACAGTCAGAATATCTATTTCTTTGAATTTTTCTCGAAGGGAATCTCTTGGACCTAGGTTGTAAATGGCTCGAACAGCCCTTTTTTGTAAAACAAAGACGGT
Organism: Atethmia centrago; assembly: GCA_905333075.3. Lineage (NCBI taxonomy): Eukaryota > Metazoa > Arthropoda > Insecta > Lepidoptera > Noctuidae > Atethmia > Atethmia centrago. Next base: position 7,233,811 of record HG995374.1, read on the forward strand.
ATTAATGTCCGCACAGGTTCCCCAGAGAAGAATCCCATATGACATAAGACTATGAAAATAACTAAAATAAACAATTCTGGCCGTATCTACATCGGTGGGCCAGCACCAGTCGGGGGCTGAGTTGCAGAGTGCCCCTGTAGCGGTGCATGTGTGCGAGGGAACACGGGGTGGTTTTAGTCAGTAGAAGTATGACAGAACCCTCCGTCGGCCTTAGGGCTTTTTTTTTTTTTGGGGTTGGAAATCTTCAAATAACTTCTCCCGCTCTGGGCGGAGCGGGAGGGTGTGTCAGACTCTTACTGACTAAAACCCACCCGTATTCCTTCTTGTTGCCTGTGTTGCGGGGGCCTCGGTGACCCATAAGTACCTTCCCGCGACCCCGGCAGGCATCGGCCCTAGTGGACCCCTACTATGTGCTGACGACATCTCTTTGAGGCGCGCGTGGAATACAACGCGCCGTCGACCCGGGCCTGGTCCTTACCGGACGATGAGCTACCCATTGCTCACCGTCCGCAAGCCCGCGCCTACGGTGGCCGGAAATCCGCCCGGGATTCCCGACGCCCTGAGCGTCTCCTGCGGCGGCTAGGGGCGAGAGGGCGCGAAACTTGCCTTTCCCTCAACCGTCCCGCCTCCTCCTTCGCGAGCAATACTGCTTCGCAGAAGGAGGTGACGGCTGCCCATGCCCTCTCGCTCTGTACCATGGCCTGAACCATGGCTGGACGCGAGAGGTCTCTGCCGCCGATCGCCTCCACGAGGACACGGCGGTGCTCTGCCCAAGCCGGGCAGACCTCCACCGTATGCTCCACCGTGTCCTCCGGGCGATCCACACAGTGGTGACACCCGGACGTTTCCTCCCGCCTTATCCGACACAGGAACCTCCCGAAGCTGCCATGTCCGGTGAGGACCTGCGTCACGCGGAAGGTGAGGACGCCGTGGCGCCTCTCCAGCCACTCCTCAAAGAGGGGACTTATCGCCGCAATCGTGGCGTGCCCAGGCCTCAGGGCTGAGGACATCCATGAGAATTTCCACACCGTTACAAAAACAGTGTTCCTTATGTACACCTACATTTTGCCAGCTATGTTTGAAGTCCCATAGCATTTTAATTCCGTGGAATTTAATTACTCGTTCGGAGATTCTTGCAAATGGGAAAGATTGAAATACTTCTTCACACATGGCTTTGAAGATTCCAGACTTCTCACCTAGCATTATCAGGAACAAGCAAAGGTATTTGAATAGAAATTCCTAGACCAACTGGTATTTTATACGGACATACCTACTTGGAAGCTGAGTAGTCTAGTAGTAGTAAGCTAGCATCCATTATTATCTTATTTCTTTCAACGTACATATTATTATGCTTACATAATTATTCGTTAGTCAGCGTAACTTCAAAACATGTTTTTTACATAACATGTTGTTTTAACTACTCACCTACTAACATTAAGATATAACCTCGATCAGCTTTGATGGTATTAAGGCTGCCTGTCCACTGGAGCGGAGAAGAGAGGAGAGGAGCGGAGCTGTCTCAATGTTAATGGTGCGTTTCCACTGACGCGGAGCTGGGCGGAGTGGAGAGGAGAGGACCGTGAATAGGCCAATCACAGTGCTCGAAATCTCCACTCCGCGTCAGTGGAAACGCACCCTTACCAATAGAATGTTTTTTTCCCATGCGGAGCGGAGTTTAGATTCTATTGGTTAATATGGGCACAGCTCCGCTCCCCTCCTCTCTACTCCGCTCCAGTGGACAAGCAGCCTAAACATTGGAAAGTTTACAGACAATGGTGCCGATTCTCTTGTTCACCAACTAAACTAAATTTAAGTTTAGTGCATCTTTTTCTTTCTATTACATTAAGAAAAGAACGGAAGAAAATTTTTAGTTTAGTCCTGTCAAATTAATCAGCGCTTGACGTAAATTGACGTAATTTTAGTAGGCAAGTTTTTAATCACGTCTAAACTTGTATGGAGTAGTGACAGGCGCTGATTAATTTGACAGGACTAAACTAAAATTGATCTTCTGTCCTTTTCTTAATGAAATAGAAAGAAAAAGACGCACTGAACTTAAATTTAGTTTAGTTTGTGAACAAGGGAATCGGCACCAATATCGAAATCCTAAACCTTTCCTTTGCCAAGTTATTCAGTAATGGTGAAGGTCTGGCAAAGCTAATTGTAGATGGCGTGATCGTAGCTAGGTCCCCACGGCCAACAATAAATTTGACGTTTCGTTCATTCATGCCACTTCGTGTTCATTCATGAGTTTGGTTTTATTTAACTATTTCGTTATTTTCGGCGATTTTAATATTCGACTGAAGCCCGGCACGTCACCGATTCGGTGTCAAACAATAGAAAATCGTGCCTCATTAGCTGTCCTTGACCGATTAAAACGAGTATTTGGACATGGAAAGTGTCAGAATTTAGAACCTTACATATTTTCTCGTAATCAATTTCTTCAAAATTTTCCCGACATAACCTGTCTTCTAATTATTTTAGATTCTTTCGGGAAATTAGGAACACAAACGCTGATCGGTAGCTTTTTGCTATGATTGTATGTCAAATATAGATTCTATAATTTATTACCCTACTGTTGCGACATCGAAGTAATTTTAGTAGTTTGCCATTTAGGATCGAGATTCGTTTCAACGGATAATGCACTTATGAAAGCTCGTTTGTTATTGATCTTATTCTAAGTTGACTTTTGAGAACTACAGACTCCCCGGGGCTGGGACCCAAACATGATTAAGAAATAGATGATAACTTTTATTCATAGGTACCTAAATCAAGTGAGCTAAGTCCGCAAAGTAACAGCAAATAGGGCTGACATTTAGAGGATTGAAAAGCTACTAGTTACCTGTTAGGCGATCCAGATTTCTCAGCATTTAATATTGGTGTTGTATATTGAGGGATGTGGTGTTTTAAACCATTTAAAACTTCAGACAGAATTATTTGGGTATTTTGGACAAGGGAAGGTTTCAATCCTATCTACCATTATATTATAAATGCGAAAGTGAGTTTGTTTATTACGCATTCACGCTGAAACGGTTGAACAGATTTGGATGAAATTTGGACCAGGGTTAGGACATAGGATACTTTTTATCCCGATATTTCGAGACTTATGAGCGTAAAACCACATGGTCTAGCTAGTAATATTATAAATGCGAAAGTGGGTTTCTTTGTTTGTTACGCTTTCACGCTAAAACGGCTGAACAGATTTGGATGAAATTTAGCACATGGGTAGACCATGACCTGGGTAAGATACTTTTTATCGCGGTAGTACGTTCCCGTGGGATAATTTACGACCTCCACGCGGGCGAAGCCGCGCGCAAATGCTAGTTCTATATATAAATTATTATAATTCCAGCTTTTCAGTGGAACTATCTCCGACTAAACTTTCTCAGATAACATGATAGTTTCACACCAATAATTCAGTAACTTTGTTATGTTCAAAGCCGGCTATTCTCGATTCCAATAGGACTATTAAAATCCGGTTTCATAAAAATACGATAAGATACTATGACGTAATGTTGAGGTATCGTACGATACAAAATGCCCAGTCAAATTGAAAAATGTTAGACGCGCATCGTGATGCACGCTATAGCTTTTTCGAGTGCCGTAGAAATAAAGGTCTAAGTTCATATCTTTATTTTTTATTAATCATTTTCAAGTAACATGTTTGTTGCTGGTTTAATAGGGAATAGGTACCTATGCATGTAATTTTTTATATGAATATAAACCTAAGAAAAGTATTAAAAGTTCAATTCAACTACTGCTTGTTGCCCAAAAAAAATTTAAAACTCCTACAATTTTCTATGTACAACAGTTCAAACGACCGTTACTGTCGCGGGCATGATGTGACGTCATTTACCACGAATCTTCTTTGTTGACATTTGTTTGTAGCCACAAATCATATAAATTGAATTATTTTTAATTGTGCTTTATTCAAGCAGAAATCGCACTTACTTACTTACCTTAGTGGGATTTCAAGCACTTTGCTAAGAATAGATTTTTATTAAAATAGTTATTTCGTCACTTCCGGTATTGTCGAAGACGACGCGTTTTGAGTTTGCGTTCCGTTCCACCAAAAAAACGCAACATAAATTAATGAATTTTAAAATAAGTAATGCATATTTTTTTTTAAATAGGAATTTGTTTCTTGACTCCTACACAATGTATAATTATATAAATAATGGATACGTTTTGAATTGCTTGCATATTCCCTTTGTCAAAAGGACCAGGGGGGTAACCATCACCTCTTATAGCAGTATTATTTCAATATTACTTCAGCGTGTGAAAGAGATGGAGCTTCATAGCTCCATCTCTTCTCTTTCCTTATCTCTTCTCTACTAGTTAGAGCTATACAGGACTCATGTCCCGTATAGCTCTAGCTATTAGTGCTAACGTTCCATACTTTTATCCCACTAATAATTATTATAAATGCGAAAGTTTGTAAGAATGGATGGATGGATGGATGGATGTTTGTTATTCTTTCACGCAAAAAGTACTGAACAGATTTGGATGAAATTTGGCACACAGATAGTTTATAACCAGGAATAACACATAGGAAACTTTTTATCCCGATATACCCACGGGGTCTAAACTTATGCGGGTGAAACCGCGGGGCCTATCTAGTAGTATATAAAACCGAAGGCCAGATTCATAATTCACCTGTTTGCATGATGTAGACAAAACATTATATTTTTCATAGCTCATTCAAGTGTCTACACCAAAACTACTATCTAATTATAAAATTTGATTTTCAAATTCGTTTAAAAATCCAGTAAAGGTGAAACGATTATCGAAATGTCACTGGCCAAGCTGTAATAAAATCGATTACTTTACATACAATGCCGATGGTTATAATTATTCGATAGACGTCTAATACTGGGGACACTTCGTTAATCCCAAATGTTTTAACTGGACACGTGGGTGAATGTACATGTAATAACTCAAAATCCAAAAAGGGGACTTTGAAACCCTCATTATGCACATGTTTTTTTATTATGAGAACAAAATAAAACAGCTGTTCCATACATTTTTATGTTCACCTAATTCAGAGATTCCCTAACAATTTGGGCAAGAGACCCCTATTTCAAAATGAACTACCTCAGACCCACTATAGCCAAATTTTTTCATCTTGTACGAACTTGGGCACGCTTATTAAAAATACAACAATGATACATCCTACTAAAATATTAGTTATTCTTATAACAAGTTGGTACACGTAACACAACTTATGCAGTACCTATCTTGAATGTTTCAAATAAGAACTTGTGTTAATTAATAGGGGTCGATTTTTAGACCTCGTTGACTCCCAAAATCGGTTTTCGTTTTGTCGACCCTTCACCAAGGGGTCGATATTGACCACTTTGGGAATCCCTGACCTAATTCAACAAGATGTACCATCCAATCTTTTACCCATGGTAAAAGTTGAGTTTAATGAAACCGTTTCGAGTTTAGAGTCATTTCAAGTACACCTTGTATATTTAAAAAATATATATAAAAGAAAGCAATATGTTTTCCAGAGAATCAATCACCTTTAACCAAAATATTTACAGGAAAGACTTTATTTCCCATGCATTCATACACATGCATAGGTACAGGAAATCCATTTGCAAAGGCCACAATATTTACATAACATTTTATATGCGACTTCCACCAGACTTTCAACTTTCATAGCTGTGCTGTGCCTCATAGCTCTGCCTGTTTACGAGTATAAGATTAAACATTTCCTAGTTTCCTGACTGCCTCATGAAAATCTGTTCAGTCTATAATAATTATTTCACCCATAGAAAGCTACATTATCAGCGAATATCATGGGCTGTAATATATTAAAAAAAATAATAATAGAGATCCCTATGACAATTACAATAATGTAATAAAATTTGCTTATAAACGTCATTATTTGGCGTGCGCTGCAAAAACTATTGATGATACATAAAATAATGTAATGTAATATACTACATGTTTATAGTACTCATCATCGCCCACAAGAAAGTCCGCGAGGCTTTAAGTCTAACTATTATAGTAAAGTCACAATACCCGTCTTTGTTCAAATTAGTCAACCAAACACGGGTAGAATCGAAAGACGATGACATTCGTATCATGATATTAATCCTTATCCAACTAAATAGTTTCAAAATCAAGGTGGATTATGTTCATGTAAATTCCTCTTTAAATTATTCGAATGGGACCTTTCGTTTAGAAGTTACGACGCAACGAGCGAACGGACCTATGCTTAGTCTATTCGTTACCTAAAGTTCGTTTTTTATTCCCAGAGACAATTATTATTTAATTTGACATTTCAAGTTATTGTTGTTCGGTTTTTCAATATGGAGTTTGACATTTGCACCTGTCAAATTTGTCTCCGAGATTAAAAACCGACTTTACCCATTTTATTTTTTGTAAACTAGAAACAATTGAATACCTAGTAGTTTGTAATAAATAATAAAGTTTGTTATAATATAATAAATAAAAAGATCGCAACCATTAGTTTTCGGAAACTATCTTTTAAACGGGACAGAGTGTTGAGTGGGAAAATTTCCCACATCTACGCGGGCGAAGCCACGTGCAAAGGCTAATCATAGTATTTTTCTGGATGACTAAACATAACCATAGACTTACTTAACCCTTTGTTGGTCCCACACACGTCGCACACACTTGTCTCATCATTAATGTCATACATTCTTCAAGTTATATGAATACATTAATCTTAACAGCTAACATACCTTACAAACTAATTTCTAAGGTATTAAGTACTATTGTTTTTAAAAGTTATTTATCATTTAACTATGGCTGAGATGACAAGTTTTGTTGAGTAAAATAATTTTTTAAACTCTGGTTAGATTTTTATAGATTTGCTGTAATTTTTTCTGTAATATTTATACAGGCTTGTTATTTTTATTGAATATTGCTACTTTAGTTTTAGAATACAAATAGAAGTTCATAATATTTTAAATGATGAATAAGATTTGGAATTATGTCTGGTTATACTTAAGTATCTATTTATTTATTTTCCTTCCAATCAAATAGCATAATCAGCCTATAATGTTCCCACTGCTGGGACACAGGCCTCCTCTCTTCAAGTGAGAGTGGGCTGTAATCTACCACGCGGATCCTCACAATGTTTTCGTTCACAGTTTTTGAGAGCAGTGGTGATGAAATTATTTAAACAAAGAAAATGCCTGGCTGGGTGTGTATTGGGTTTTAAGAGAGATAAGTAACATTGTTACTCATATCATTAATATACCAGAAAAGTTAAGAGAATGTTGACATAGCATCTGTGTAAACATAATATTTATACAATGTGGAGACAACAACACAACAATAAATGAAAATACTGGCATACCGTAGTCCCCTCATTGTATACGGCTGTGGAATTTTACGAGTAAACTTTTATTAATTTTAAATTTAATTAGTATGTAATGCTATTTTGAATATGTAGTATGGTAATAGTTATAAAAGTGTTAATTGTTACATAGTAATATTTAAGTATTTGCCTACATTGTTACTCACCTGAGTATGTAAAGTAAAGTTTGGTATATTTTAAAGCATATTGGAAAACATTCATTATCAATTTATCAGTAACTATATGTTCTAAAATGCTTGTTGAAACAATTTCCAGTATAGAAATGTAATTTTAAGAGTATATTATTTTCTATTATTTATTATTGTGAAGATAACATCACATTATGCATTCAAAATTACTACATATTTTAAAACAAAGTCCCTCGCCGCATCAGTGGCTGTCTGAAAATGGTAAACTCAAAAACTACCAAAATGATTTTTATTTGAGTTTCACCAATGGACGCAAGTGATTCATGAGGAAGGTTTAGGTGTATAATTCAAGGATTTGTGTAAATTGGCTGAAATCCAAGTAGGATGAACATCAGTTACATTTTAATCTAAGCCACATGCTCAACGCAACAGGCTGATACAACAAAATAACAGAAAAAACAAATTGCCATATGCTCTGCATGCGAAGCCAGGGCATGTTTCTAATAAAATAAATAACCCGGAACTTACCCTTCTACCAGTGTAGTGTGTTGTATAAGCCATAGATCACACATGGACCGTGAGATCAAGGAGAAGGCAATGAGTGCCATGAAGCCGCTCTCCTTCGACCATAGAGAAGGCATCATGATCTTCCATAGTGCCTTCAGTTCCGCTATGAACCGTGCATCAACTTGTGCCTTCGGACCTCTTTTGTTTTTCTCTTTTATCATGTACTGAATCTGTTCTTCGGGTGATAACTTCCCTGATTTGACATTTTTATGTTTGCTAAAATTAATAAAAACCATTATTTATAAATAGGAAATAATTTTACAATGTGAATTATAATTTCAAATTTAAATATTTATTACTTGAAAAATATTTATTGTAACTTCACATTAAGCATTAAAAATTACTACATTTTTTAAGACAAAGTCCCTTGCCGCGTCAGTATTGTTAATAGTTACAATACTGACGCGGCAAGGGACTTTGTAAATTATTTTACTGCAAATTAAACTACAAAAACTTAAACTGGTTCATAAAAATGTAGAAAAACGCAAAAATTTTGTTCTAAAGTAAAACAAAATACTTTACTTATTTTCTATTGGCCTAAAGCTTGTTGAGGAGCAATAAAATTTTATAATTTCTCCAATCCACTTCCCCTTTGATGAGAATAGTTTAATCATCTTTCACAACAAGTTTTAAGCATTTTTTTTTTATTCAATAAAAGGAATGAGAAACTACAATTTATATTTATGAGTACCTATTGTTATTGATACAATCAGATATTGAGTGACCCGAGTGAACTTTTTTTTAAAGTAGAATTTGTTAGTGGACTGTAATCAGCGTTTCTGTGTATCTCTGTTATTTACAAATTTTGAACAAAAGAAATCTAACTAAGCATAAAGTACAACTAACCTTGACTTCAGCGAATTCCTGATTGCCCAGGCACTTAGCGCGGCAGAAGCTGCTAACGCAATTTTCACATCAGTCCGTGAAGTAATTTTACTAAAATTCGGCGCCATTTCCGAAGTTTAAACCTAACGCTTTAATTATAAATCAGCATTTAATTTTTAATGAGCACACACTAATACCACGACCACGAGCACCAGACACTTAGGACTATACTCTATGCATAAGACACTTCCTCCGTTTATCGCGTTCTAAACTACAGCCACACTACAACCAACAGACAGCTGTAAGAAGAACGTGATGAAATAAATTAATCAAGTTCACTTTGTAATGTCAACTGTCGTCTGTCAATGTCAAATTGCTGTCATGGTTTTCGTAGTGATGTGCAGTAAGTGATTCTCCATTTAGTTTGATTTGGTTAAATGACATAGTCGATTATATTTTAGCAATATTTATTATTGACTATTTATTTTTATTTATTCCAACTCCGTTCCCAGTTAAGGGCAAGACAATCTGCTGATGAAGCTTTATCAACTCAAAACAAGGAGGATTGAAAATTAAATCAATTTTCAAACGTGGGTTGTATTGTAGTAAAAAACCACGCCAAAGTCGATCAAAAGTCAAATTATTTGAGTGTTTTGTGAATTCGACGAAAAAGGCCAGATTTGTGGAAAGAGAATTCTTGGATTTTGCACCACGAGAATGCGCTTTCGCACAAGGCCATCATTGTGAACGAATTTTTGACCAAAAACTCAATAAATACTATCGAGCAACTATTCACCAGACATGGCTTCAGCCGATTTCTTTCTTTTTCCTAAACTTAAATTACAACTTCGTGGCACTCGTTTTCATTCGGTAGAAGACATATAGGAGAATTCGCGGCGAGAACAAAACTCAATTCCGGAAAAGCGTTTAAAAAATGTTTGGTTAAAGAATCATTAAAGAGCTCCACATTATTTCTCACAAATGTGTCTCCAAAGCAAACTGCGGTAAAAATCCAGTATCGTTTGGAAGGAGAAGGGGGTGGGAGTAGGGGGGAGGTTGGGGGTTGGTGCCCCTAGCCCCCTGGCACCACTCCCATGAAAAGGTAACGCACCGTTCTTGAAAAAAACAAATTATTGTAACCTAATCTCAAAACACTTAAAGCCGTTTAAAAGGCGTAGCATGAGCTTCGCGGGCATCTAGGGTTTCAAAAAAAATACCTCGAAGGAGCTGGCGGGGTCTGAGTTCGCTCGCTCCGCTTGCTCACTAACCTAACCTAACGTCAAAACTATTACTCGCTAAAAAAACCGTAGTATGAGCCCAGCTTCGCGGGGGGATTGGAGAGGGGCCCCTGTACCCTGGCACCACTCCCATGAAAAGGTAACGCACCGTTCTTGAGAATAACAAACTATTGTAACCTAATCTCAAAACACTTAAAGCCGTTTAAAAGGCGTAGTATAAAAAAAATATAACCCCGAAGGGGATGGCGGGGTCTGTGTTCGCTCGCTCCGCTCGCTCATTAGACCCCGCCATCCACTTCGAACCTAACCCGTCCGAGTTGGGGTGCCCCAAGTCCCGAGCTCGCTTCGCTCGCTCTTGCATCCAAAGTTCTCCTAGTAACAGTAGTAACATTGCCTTTTGTACACACATACGATCAGTGGGAGTACAAACACGGAATGGCAGTGACACATGAATCAAATGGCATACCTGTTTTTTTGTTTACTTTCCGTGTTATCGATTTCGCCCGACATTTTATACCACGGACTGACTACAAATACTGATACTGGATACTAACTACAGATACATGGGACAGATTTGGTTGTCAATCGCCAATTTTAACGCTTCATTTTCGCTTCTTATCTGATTTGAGGTTAGAAACATTTTTTATTAATTTCTCGAAAAATATGCATTACCTTTTAATAAGAGTGGTAGCGTTATAATCGGGGACCCAACCCCTACCAACTTTAGCCCCTTTTACCCCCCAACTCCTGCTAAACGATACTAGATCCAACCCCAAACTGCAGTTGCAAACCGCTAAAGTGCGTGGTTAACGTAAAATACCTGGGTATTATAGTTGACTACCATTTCAACTTTAAAGAGCTTAATAAGCTGTTGTCTTCTAGGGTACGCAAACATATCTACGTCTTCATAAAGTTTGGGCAGGTCACAGATGCGACTATATTAAAAAGATTTACCTTGCTTTGTGCATATTATCCTGGGGTGGAGCCCCTAAAAACACCATCAAGAGCTTAGAAATTGCTCAACGAGCGATACTGAAAGTGAGAAATTTCAAACCGATATTGTTCCCGACAAGAAAACTTTATTATTAGAGTCCGTCAAGCGATTCCAGTCCCATGAAAAAGGCGGCAAATTCAAAAATCTTTCAGGTGTCAACACTGATATAGCACGCTGAAAACTTGTTGATACTTGAATTTTGATAAAAAAATTACTTGGGATAAATTAAAAAAAAAGCATTTCAATGTACGTATTTATTCATCAGAACTAAAATCAGAATCAAGAAATTCAATGCCTTCAAATGAGAAATCACTGTCAGTAGAATCATTACGCACAGAAATGATGAAGGGTTCCAACTCGGTTTCGGATATCCTGTCTCTTACTTTATACTTATTTTCGACACTAATAGTGTGATCTGTGCATTTTTTCCAATCATTGGCTGTGACACTATTAAAGCATTCTTTTATAAGGTTCTCCATTTCTTTACCTGGTATCCCTAAGTTTTTGCTGGCTATTTTTCTTTTAGCCAAACTCCATATGAGTTCAATTGCGTTCAGGTCACAATGATATGGCGGAAGTTTCAAAACCTCATGGCCATGTTGTTTCAAAAATTCTTCAGCTTCATACATTGGAGTTGTTTTATGTTCATTCACAAGGCACATAAGCTCAGCCTTTGTAAAGAATTCTTCATAATGAATTCCATTTTCAGTTAGCCATTTCTGAATGTCAGCCTTTAAATCATTCATAGATGGTGGCTTATTTATTTGTGTTACATGGTAGCTAGCGTTGTCCATAACAATGACACTGGGCTGACTTAAATTGGGTATTAATTTTTCACGTAACCATTTCATAAAATTATTTCTGTTCATATCATCATGATAATCTGCCATTTTTGATTTAGTACTGAATACCAATAATGCATTGGGAACAAAACCTTTTTCGGATCCAGCATGAACAACAATATGTCTTTTGCCTGACGATATTTTGTCAATTACACCGCTTGTTGATGGCCCTTGCCATGATTTTTTAACTTTATAATTTTGGTGGACATAGGTCTCATCAAGATAAACTGTTAATTTTCCTTGTTTCCGCTTTTCATCAATAGCTCTGAGATACCTATGTCGCCATGCAGCTAGTTCATACTTTTCAATAAGAAGAGATCTCTCATTTTTATTTTTTTTTAATTCAAATCCATTTTTGAGTAATAATTGTCTCAATGTTTCATGACATCCAGTAAATCCAATTGACTCTCTTAAATCTGCAAGCAAACTTCGTAGAGTTGGAACTTGCTTTTTCACACAGTAAAATTCATTAATTTTATTGCGTATGGCTGATAAGTCAAAATTATCCAGATTGGCTACAGTTGGCTGTCGTGGACGTTTTTTCCCCGGTGTGTTCCACTCGCCTTGGTTAATAGCACCTTCTTTTTTAATTCTTCGCAGTGTTTTCACACTTAAATCTGAAAGTTCAATATGTCAGTTCAGTATCAAACGCACAAATTTTATGATAATATTTGTAGAAAATGCAAACAATGTAAACAAATAAATCTGTACTAACCTGTCATAGCAGCAATTTTTGTCAAATAGTCTGTTTCAGATTTCATTTTTTTATTCTCATCTATGGCTATGACTTTCTTAACTAAATTATCAATTGTGCTTTTTATTAATTCATCATCCAAGGTGGCTGAAAAAAGATGACAACAATCTCTTATAATACTTTTCACTTATAGGTGCCCCATTGAGATTCAATGTCATGTATACGACGTCTGAATCTAAACCAAAACCGAAATCGTGATCACATCATAGTAAAATAAACAAAATTAGACAATTGTGCTAAAAGTATCAACATTTTGTAGCCAACCTACCTGTTGTTGAAACAATTTCATCCAAAAGTCGTCGTTTTTCTGTTAACACGTCATCAGATTCAATCTTTACATGATTATATTTATTAATCATTGTAAACAGCAGGCTCCTGACACTACTTTTAATAGGTTTTGGCATTATAACATTAAAAAATTCAACAAAAACCGGAATGCTCGAGGTTAGAACAGAAATTGTGACAATCTGTTTGACAGATAATAGTATTGCCATTATAAGAAATCAGTAAAATGGTTGTGGACTCGACTCGCTTGACAGACTCTACTGCCAAGTCTCTACTGTTAGGCAATTGTTCATAGAAAGAATTGTTTTGAAGAAACACAGCGAACTCGTTTATGACTCAATATTGACGAACAAGCGCCGAAAGCACTAGGTATGTACACGATCCTATGAGTCCAAAACATCTTTCTTAAGAAGAGTTTACACTGTTAATGCTTCTTATCTTTACAATAAAATAAATAAAGATCATTTATCCGCGTCCAGTTGCTTCCGAGGTGGGCGGCGCGTAGTGTTCCACGCGCGCCCCTTTCAGACGTCGCGGGGGGGGGGGTTTAAACACCTCACCACCCCCCCCCCCCCCAGACTTGAGGTGGCCCGCAGAGGCGGGCCGGCACTAGCCGGGGATCGTGGAAGTCGCATTAGATCCCATGATCCCCGGTGGGAGGGGAACACCGGGGTGGTTTTTAGTCAGTAAGAGTCTGACAGACCCCTCCGCCTACCCCAGGGCGGAGGACATCCATGAGGACTTTCCACCCAGGAACAAAAAAAAAAGTTCCAGTTGCTTTCTCGACTCTTTTCTGCGTGTGTCACTGCTATGCTGTGTTGCATGTTGCTGTTTCCAATGTCTTCATCTGAGGTCTCGCTACTATCCGTTTCTGATTTCTTGTAAATCACGCTAGCAGCCTTCCTGATCTTATCTCGACCTTTGGCCGTGTCTATCCAAAAGTTGATTTCCATGTCAAAGTAATTCATGTCCTGCTTTACGTTGTCATTCCAGGTGTAAATATGTCGGGCGACTTTCTTGGATTTGGCCTTCTACTGCATTGCTGCATGTAACAGATGTGGTTCGCGGCGCCTGTGCACATGTGCAAGATAGCACATCCTGTGGTTCTTGATGCGTTTGGTTATAGTTTTTCCGTCCAAGATTTCATGCATTTTCTTTAGTTAATGCTTTTGTCAAATAAACAATTTTATTTTATTTAATTTTTCGGTAAGTCGTATTTACTACCCAACACCCCAACACCTTTCACTACTCAACACTTACACAAAATCACGCGCATATACACACAAAGCCACGCTATTTTTTTGTATTCTTTCAGTTTTTCTTGTTTATGAACATTCATTGATGCATCATTTTACATGTGTATGGGGCTAATATAGAGTCTGTCAAGCGAGTCGAGTCCACAACCATTTTACTGATTTCTTATAATGGCAATACTATTATCTGTCAAACAGATTGTCACAATTTCTGTTCTAACCTCGAGCATTCCGGTTTTTGTTGAATTTTTTAATGTTATAATGCCAAAACCTATTAAAAGTAGTGTCATCAGCCTATAATGTTCCCACTGCTGGGACACAGGCCTCCTCTCTGTGAGAAGGAATGGGCCAAAATCCAATACGCGGACCCAGAAAAAATGCACAGATCACACTATTAGTGTCGAAAATAAGTATAAAGTAAGAGACAGGATATCCGAAACCGAGTTGGAACCCTTCATCATTTCTGTGCGTAATGATTCTACTGACAGTGATTTCTCATTTGAAGGCATTGAATTTCTTGATTCTGATTTTAGTTCTGATGAATAAATACGTACATTGAAATGCTTTTTTTTAATTTATCCCAAGTAATTTTTTTATCAAAATTCAAGTATCAACAAGTTTTCAGCGTGCTATATCAGTGTTGACACCTGAAAGATTTTTGAATTTGCCGCCTTTTTCATGGGACTAGAATCGCTTGACGGACTCTATATTATTGTCAGTTTTGAGGGGTCTGACGCTGTATGCGTACACTCGTCGTAGTTCGGCTACAAATGCTCCCATGTTATATACTCCCTATTACTAGCCTATAAATACGTGTAATTAATCCGTTGTATTATTTTTGGTAAAATAAATAATTATTATATTATTATTTCGTTTATTTTCGTTTATTAACCAACCCAACTCCCTCTCACAGAGAGGAGATAGATAGATAGATAGATAGATAGATAGATAGATAGATAGATAGATAGAATACTCTTTATTATGTACACCATAAAAATTACAGCTATAAATGTAGAAATTTTACATAGGGTGACACAATAGGCGGTCTTATCGCTAAAAGCGATCTTTTAAAGACAACCTTTTGGAGGCCTGTGTCCCAGCAGCAGTGGTAACATTATAGGCTGATTATGTGTATATGTTATGTATTTCGTTTATTTGTTGTTAGACTTATTAAATACATTTTTAAATATTTTTATAAATAACATACAAAAAACATTTATAAATATAAAAATAGTGGTCCGTCGGTATTGGGAGCTGGGTCCAAGCTACCGGTGGTTAGGGTTCCAGAGATAGGAACCTCCTCACGATGCGAGCTCGAGAGATGTTGATCGAGGCTTTATTGTTATATACATATTGTGGTTTTGCGGAAATCTGAAATCATTATTTCTTTCTTTCATATATTTACTGATGATGTTCTTATTATTCTTCAGAGCATTAACAACTTCGTGCGTTGCCCTAGACGCATAAGTCTGAGATATATAGACACGTATATGTGTCCACATTCTTGCTAATGTTTTTTTGGTAAGTTCCATTAACCAAAAATGATAAAGTGCTTTTATTGGTGTGGTTACCCATCATATCTCAAGAAACCTAGCCAAAGTAAATTAAACTTTGCCTCTTGGTTAAACCACTGGAACGAACTCTCCGACGCATTTATGGAGGTAAAACATTTTCCAATACTTATATTAATTAAATATTCAAACCCCTTTATATATGGATAAACTCTGTATCACGGGATATTGTTTGCAACTTTCTTAATTGTTTCGCCTGTCGAGCTTTCTTCAAACCATCACTTTTCTTAGCTTCTAATAAATGTAGCTTTATAATTAACCGAGCTGCCATTTTTTCAAATAATATACATTTAAAAGAATTTTAACATTTCAATTTAATTTAAGTACAGTTTACTATTTTTGTCAAGAGTATACGCAATTTTATTCGATTCCCAGGTCGGGCAAGGTGTTATTGGGTTTTCTATTAGGAACTTCTTAGTCGCAGCCCGCAGTTTAGAAGTTGGCGGTGTGATACCCTCGTGTCTCATGGTCCTGCTTCTGATCTCGCTCCGGTCGCGTCGGATTGCGTGCCGTCCTGTCGGACTATGAGAGTGAGGGAAGAGAGTGCACCTGTGTCTGCGCACACAAGTGTCTGCGCACACACTTGTGCACTACAATATGTCCCCCGCCGAAGGCTGGTCTCCGCTGAGATTGGCCGCAAATACTGAAGTACGGTCTGGAGGTCTATAACTATTATTATTTAGTTACTATTTGAATTAGCTCACAATGGAAATACGGCCCTAAGTTGCCTGAAACTCTCATAATTCATAATATCGTTCATAATCAACCTATAATGTTCCCACTGCTCACACAGGACACAGGCCTCTTCTCGGTGAGAGGGAGTGGGCCGTTATCTATCACGTGGTTGATAGATTTCACCTTAAAATTTTTGATTCCAGGACATGCCGGTTTCCTCACGATGTATTACTTCACCGTTCTGAGAGCAGTGGTGATGAAATAATTTACACAAACTAAGGTAAGAGCAGTGGTGGCCCAGTGGTAACGGCCGCGACTTACGAGTTGTAGGTCGTAGGTTCGAACCCAGACAGGCGCTTTACTTTGTGTAAATTATTTCATCACCACTGCTCTCAAAACGGTGAAGGAAAACATCGTGAGGAAACCGGCATGTCCTAGAACCAAAAATTCGAAGACATGTGTCATCTACCAACCCGCACTGGGCCCGCGTGGTGGATTACGGCCCGCTCCCTCTCACAGAGAGGAGGCCTGTGTCCCAGCAGTGGGAACATTATAGGCTGATTATGTATACGCAATTTATTGTAGCTTTTGGATTTGACAATTATAAGCGAGGCTGTAAGCACAGATTAATATAATAACTAGTAGTAGTCAATTGTCAATTTGCCCGCCGTTGACTAGTTTCATGGCTAGTTTTAACTCATGGCTGTCACAGCTTTGAGTGCAAGTGTACATTACGCAGCTTAGTGAATACTAAACTGAGTTTCACCGGCTCACCGCTGCGGCAGCGCTGCACTACAAGGCTGTATCCTTAGACAATAATATCATCTACTCGATATTGCCCGATATTTTTGTTTGAACTTTTAAAACAGGATACTTAATACTTTGTGAATTATCGATAGGTGTAATAACGTGACACGGTCTATAATATATCCGGGATTAATATTCCGGAGACATACCTATACCGTTTATTAGGCTACGGTCTAATAACACTTTGAATAGTTTGTTTGTGTATCGTCATCATACATTTTACGGGGCAACCAGGAACTCATTAATAATGTTTATAATTTATTGGTGAAATGCTTAAAATACTGCAAGACCATTAACATCAAGTTTATTCGTATTAGATAGGTTTCATGCTAAAGTTGAAGCACTTGTAATAAAGCCAGAATGATTTAGGATTTGTCAATTTTATAAATATTTTTTAAATCTGTTTTTTCAGCAGCGTTTGTTTAGCTTTCGTTAGCATGAGTCAACCAGATGTTTAACTCATAATTTGCCTAGCCTTTTCCCAACTATATTGGCTTCCAGTCTAATGGATGCAGCTATAACCAGTATTTTACATGAAGTGACTGCCTATCTGACCACCACAACCCAGTTACTGGGTAATACGACTTCTCTTGGTAATACTGGATGTCAGACTTTCGGGCTTCTGACGAACCATAACGACTGTCAAAGATCCACGAATAACAACCGGGACGGCTTAACGTTCTTTCCGAAGCACGAAGGGGTCTTGGTATGTAAAAATGGCCACGGACCAATCGCGGCAAGCGTAGCTTAACCCGATAGATCGACCTGTGCGTCTATTATTACGAGTACTTAGCCACAAGTTTACCTTTACCTATTAGTCTAATACAAAACTAAGTGTTATCTTACTCAGTTATTGTTTCTAAGTAGACGAGTAGAATACTTTTTATTGTACACAAATTACAAAATAATTATGTGTGTGTATTACT
The DNA here is from genome assembly GCA_905333075.3 of Atethmia centrago. Lineage (NCBI taxonomy): Eukaryota > Metazoa > Arthropoda > Insecta > Lepidoptera > Noctuidae > Atethmia > Atethmia centrago. The sequence continues at coordinate 7,252,030 of HG995374.1, forward strand.
CATATGTTATGTGAGTTATTGTATGTTTGTGTGTTGTTAATGTTGGCATGTGTATTTGAACAAAGAGAGGACTTTAACCATCCATGAGTTTGTGTTGATTTAGGCTAGAGATGGTGATTAAGATGGTAACTAGTATTATTGTGCCTATTAGTATTACAGAGAGTCGTTTTAGCAAATATTTGTGTGTTACTTGTTTGATCAGAAGAGGTTGGTGTGTAAACAATAAAATAACAAGAAAAAGGCAAGTTTTCATTAAAAAAATATTTTTTATTTTTCAGCACGTGATATTTACGACATAACTTAAATTTACAATAATTATAACTTAAATTTACAATAATTTAACAATCTACGTCATATTTACAATGCTTTCACAATATGGAAATGCAAACAATGCAACGGTGGGACTAGAGATCAGGTCTAATTTTCTAGGAGTTTCTAGGAACACTAAGAACTTAGTTTTCTGAAGGTATTTTCCCTAAAGTGGGCACTTAGTCGACCTCGTCAACGGTGGGTCCTGTGTTTGCTTGCTGTCTGTACTGCTGTTGTCCCGCTCCCGCATCAGCAGCGCTGGCTCCGTGCATTTTGCTCATGATGGGCGAGCAAGCACGTTGAAGCTCCTTCAATCTATGCTCGTATTCGTCCTTTTCAGCGAGGGTGTTGTTATCAAGCCACTTCAGCGCTTCATCGCATTGGCTTCGTGCTTCCTTCTTGTCTTGTTCGCTCAGCTTGTCACCAGCATCGTCAAGCGCTTGTTTTACGCTGAAGATGTATGACTCGAACTGGTTGCGAACTGTTACTCTTTCTCGCTGGCGTTCGTCCTCTTCCTTGTAACGCTCGGCTTCCGATAACATACGATCGATCTCGGCCTGTGAAAGACGGCCCTTGTCGTTCTTGATGACAATGTTCTTGCTGCGGCCGGTGCTGTTTTCTTTTGCGGATACCTTGAGGATGCCGTTTGCGTCTAAGTCGAAGGTGACGTCGATCTTCGGCACTCCGCGCGGTGCCGGTGGTATACCGGTCAGATCAAAGCGGCCGAGTAGGTTGTTGTCCTTTGTCATAGCTCGCTCGCCTTCATACACTTGGATGGTGACAGCCGGTTGGTTATCTGAGTAGGTGGTGAACGTCTGCGACTGTTTGCAAGGGATCTTAGCGTTGCGCTCAACGATTTTGGTCATGACGCCGCCGGCTGTTTCAATGCCGAGTGACAGAGGAGCCACGTCCACTAACAGCACGTCTTGGATCTTGGAGTGCTGTTCGCCGCTCAGTATAGCTGCCTGTACTGCGGCTCCATAAGCGACGGCCTCGTCGGGGTTGATGGACAGGTTCAGCTGTTTGCCACAGAAGAAGTTCTGCAGCATAGCCTGGATTTTAGGGATACGAGTGGAGCCTCCGACCAGTACAACGTCATGGATAGAGCTCTTGTCTAGTTTCGCGTCTTTAAGAGCCTTCTCGACAGGTTCCAAGGTGCCACGGAACAGGTCTGCGTTCATCTCTTCGAAACGTGCTCGTGAAATTCGCGTGTAGAAATCCATTCCTTCGTACAGCGCGTCGATTTCAATGGTCGCTTCCGTGCTTGAAGACAATGTTCGTTTAGCGCGCTCTGCTGCCGTGCGCAATCTGCGGAGGGCGCGCGAGTTGGTTCGCATATCCTTCTTGTACTTGCGCTTGAACTCATCGGTGAGGAAGTCGACCAGCCTGTTGTCGAAGTCCTCACCTCCCAGGTGTGTGTCACCAGCAGTCGCTCTTACTTCGAATAGAGAACCTTCGTCGATGGTCAGGATGGACACGTCAAACGTGCCGCCACCCAAGTCGAAGATGAGCACATTGCGTTCGCCCTTAAGGTTCTTGTCTAGTCCGTAAGCGAGGGCGGCGGCTGTTGGCTCGTTGATGATTCTCAGCACGTTTAGTCCGGCGATGGCACCGGCGTCCTTGGTGGCCTGTCGCTGTGAGTCGTTGAAGTAAGCTGGGACTGTGACGACTGCGTCGCGCACTGTGGTGCCGAGGTATGCTTCAGCAGTCTCCTTCATTTTCGTCAGCACCATGCTGCTGATTTCTTCCGGCGCAAACGTTTTCTTTTCTCCCTTAAAATCGACTTGTATCTTAGGCTTGCCGTAGTCATTAACAACTCGAAAGGGCCAGTGCTGCATGTCCTGTTGAATCTTCGGGTCGTCGAACTTGCGACCGATGAGTCGCTTGGCATCAAACACTGTGTTATTGGGGTTGAGGGCGACCTGGTTCTTAGCGGCATCGCCAATAAGCCGCTCCGTGTCTGTGAACGCGACATATGATGGGGTGGTTCGGTTGCCCTGGTCGTTGGCGATGATCTCCACATTCCCGTGCTGCCACACTCCGACGCACGAGTAGGTAGTACCAAGATCAATTCCGATGGCTGGCATTTTCGCTTGTATATTTTTCTTCTTTATAACACTTGAACAGAAAAATCTATGATAAAATTCACTTGTGGATACTTTGTTCACTTCACTGCGTAAACTTTGTTCGGTAGTATTATCGCTCTTTAACTTCTCTCCGCTTGTTGTGTTTCAAATACTGAATGCATTGCCGCGCTCGTCACCCCTATATATATGAGGCCAATAGCGTTGAAGAACAATCTAGAATGTCCTCGATGCTCCAATCCGATTCGTCGCATGAAAGAATTTACTAGAAGTTTTATGTCTGCTGACCAATCAGCGTTCGAGAAAGAGATAAAACGATGTCATAAAGAGTGAGTAAGCAATAAATGGTAATACCAGCTGTTAAAAATTCCCTGTTACAGTGGTAAACTGAGGTAAATTCGTGTTAAATATTAGCTTGGAATTGAATTCGTCGAATTTTGTATTTATTATATTTTATGGATAAATAGTGTTGAATTGCATATTAGCATTACATTTATGTGCAATAACTAAACTGGAATGAACAAATTAAACTTAAAAAAAATAGGTAAATAGCGAATATATGGCAAACTATACATAATAACAACAACATCATGCCTGTATACTCTGACTGGTTAGGCAGAGGTGCACCTAAAGTACACCCACGTTTATGTATAAGTATATGTTTAAGTCCCATGTAATTGGGGGCGAACCTATTGCCATCAAACGAGCACAAATCCAGACTACGGGGTGCTACTGATATACATAATAATAATGTAGGTGTGTTAATAATTCGTATTAAATTATTTTTGTTTTGGTGTTATCAAATTATTTTGTGAGAGTGAAAAGTGCTCTTGTGAATGTTTTATGTTCATACGCAAAATATGAATGGTACATATGAATAATTTTAGAATTTCAGAAATACTTGTTTTAGGGATAGGATTTCTCTGCAGCGGCAGAATCTTGCTGAGTGCTAATAGGCACAACATCGATACTACGTTGACAAATTATCAAATCGTATCCCATGGGGTGCTTATTTATTACAATATGCTCTTACCTGAATTATTTGTAACTGATTTTAGGCCTACGGTATTATGGCTTCATGTTGAAAGATGATTAAAAATGAATAAAACAAATGATTTTATTATTTTAATCTTACTAACATAACTGACAGTTTACCGGACTACCGGTAAACCGAATCAGGTCTTTAGTTTAAAGGATCACTAACAGACAACAGGACAGATTTGAGTTAGTTAAAATATAAAATACCAAAATAACATTATTTTGGTATCCTATGACCTAAGGTCTGGACTGAAGGTGAGGACTGTTCTCCGTTCTTCCTTCATCTGATTTGACCTTTTGTAGATCGAAATTAATACATAAGCTTAATATACTGTTAGTGACAAATTGTGAATTAAGTTTACCATAAAACATTAGTAGGCATTAGGCGTGGTCATCGCAAAATTTTCCACTAGGGGACTAGGGGAAGTCAAGCACGAACCCTGGCAACACTGGCTGGGTTTATAGATTCTAGAACATTCCTTATTATAATGCCATCTCGCAAAATCTGTGTTTTTTCTCTTTCATCCTTGGTGGCTCTGCGGACAACTGTTCTGGAAAATAAAATCAATACATATCGTCATCTCGCTCTTTCTCGTTATACCGTCTCTTGCTATGCGGCAATGAACATTCTAGAACGGTTACTCGGCTATTCAGAGCGTTCATGTTTCTTCGAACCAGTGTTCTCGAACCTACCGATTTATCGGTATTTATACCGATATGGGCTCTGTGCTACCGAAATACCGAAATATAACGAATTTTCTACGATTTCTGGATGCACATGGAAATTCTCCCGATTTCTCTACCGATTTTACACTTTTCAGTTGGCAACCCTTTTCATTTATGTTTAATTTAATGTTACGGACGGGGAAGCCCTCAATAGTAAGTATGGGCCTAGTGCAGAATGTTCCATATATTTTGGGGAATACCCTTGTTCCTACAACTTGTTGTCTTACAACTCGATGTTATAAGGGGCTTCCCGCTAGGGAATTTACCTGTAACCAGTCTAGTCTATATAAACAGGAATTCGGTTTTATTTTTTTCATTAATTTTCTTAACTTTGAAGAGATAGTAGAGTACTTATCCTAAAGAGTGCGTGAGAAGACCATTCAGTTAAAATGTCGTCTGACGAGGAGCCAAGCACAAGTGCGAGTGTAAGAAGAAAAAAATATCTACAATATTATAGAAAAGAATGGGAAAAAGAATTTCCAGGCTGGTTGCAAGATAGTCGTAAAGGCGAAAGCTATGCCTATTGTAAGAGTTGTGATAAAGATATCAACATCACATCAGGAAAAGACGCTTTAAAGAAACATAGTTCTTCACAAACACACTCAGTATCATCAAAGAATATAAAATCTCAACCGAAGATATCATCATTTACTGTGACCAAAACTCAAAAAACTGATACACTGGTTAAGCAAGGTAATTTCTTTTTAATTATTTGTTAGGTACTATTTAGATTGTTATATTATTTTGTTTTCTAGTTATCGATAAATAGAAGCAGTGGATATAATTAGACCCTAATCGCTACTAGATATACCTACATAATTTTTAATTCTAAATTTTAATTTCAGGTGAAATAAGATTAGCCTCGTTTGTTGCTGAACACAATCTACCATTCACTATTATGGAGCACCTACCGAAGCTGATGCAAGCCGTTTGTCCTGATTCAAAAATTGGCAAAGAAATCAAATGTTCTTCGACGAAAACTCACGACATAATTGATCATATTATAGGTAAAGAAAGTTTCGATAATTTATGTGAAGATCTGCGGCAAACTAAGTTTTCGCTTATTATTGACGAGTCCACTGATCTTAGTACAACCAAACACTTGTGCTTAGTCGTGAGATATGCGAAAATGAATCGTATTAAAGATTGTTTTTTAGCTCTTATTCCATTAGAAGAAGCTAATGCAGCAACCTTATTTGAACACATAGTAAACTTTTTTAGCAGCAATGATATTCCATATCAAAATAATCTAATAGGGTTTGCATCTGATGGGGCAAACGTAATGATGGGACGTAATAATTCTGTTGTAACATTGCTGCAAAATGAAATTCCCAACATTTTTATACTTAAATGCACCTGCCATTCGTTTCATCTTTGCGCGTCATATGCTTGTACCAAATTGCCACGCTTTATAGAGGATCTAGTAAGGGACATTTACAACTACTTTTCTTCTAGTCCAAAAAGAGTAGCAGAGTTTAAAAACTTTCAAATGTTTTGCGACTTAAAAGTACATAGAATACTTCACCCCTCTCAAACACGCTGGTTATCAGTACATGCAGCAGTGAAGAGAATATTGGAACAACTCTCTGCTCTAAAACTATTTTTTATAGACCAAATCTCTAATAATGATCATCTTTTAGCTGCAGAACATATATTACAAAAGCTCCAAGATCCCACTACGGTATTATTTTTGGAATTTTTAGATTTTGTATTACCATTATTTACCGATTTAAATAAAGAAATGCAAGCAGAACACCCGAAAATTCATACTTTATATGAAAAAATAACTGGAACATTAAAAACTATATTTGATTGTTTTTTAAAAAGAGAATATTTAACTAGCACACCAATCGAAAATGTTGATTTTAAAAATCCTAGAAATTTTATGGATATTGACGCCGTATACTATGGTGCTGCTGCGTCTAATACACTACTAAGTAGTTCAGAAAATCTAAACGCAGATCAAGTAAATTTGTTTAAATGCAGATGCCTAGATTTTTATATCGAAGCTTGTAAGCAAATAACCACGCGGTTTCCATTGAAAAATAATCCAATAAAGGGTTTAGACATAATTGACCCAAAAAATGTTAAAATTGGCAATACCTCTTCGATAGTTCCTATGAGTAGGCTTTTTCCCAATATTGTTCAGAGCAATGATTTCCAGGAAATTGATACAGAGTGGCGCATTTTAAGAAATTGTGAACAAATCAAAACACTTCCTGATGATGTAGAACTATTTTGGGATGAAGTAAGTTTACTAAAGCGTGGCGATGAAACTCAAATGTTTCCTTTGTTATCTAATTTCATCTTTAATATTTTATCACTTCCCCATTCATCCGCTAACGTTGAACGCATATTTTCACATATTAATCTTTTGAAAACAAAACAGCGAAATAGGCTGTCTACTGAATCAATCACTGGTCTATTACACGCAAAACGACTCTTTAATACAGCTAACTGTTATGACTTTGAAATCAACTCGAAGATGACCGCGGCTATGGCCAAAGAATATTGGTATAAAAAATGATTATATAAACTAGTCTGTAAGTGATTGTATATAAATTAGTCTGTAAGTTTTTGTTTTCAATAAATAAACGAATTTGATTGAATACTGTTTGTTTTTTGTCAAATACCGATTTTGGGTACAAATATACCGATTTTAGCTGGCAACTCTACCGATCTTGCTCTATGACGTTCGAGACCACTGCTTCGAACCAGCGTGGCATTATCGGGCCTTTCAAACTTGTCCGCATAGTAAAGTGGGCTGAGGGGACTGCATCTGACGCAATGGCTATATAAACTGAAACGCGGGGGGGTTTCTTTGAGATACCTTTTCCAAGTCTAGTGGTGAGGTTCGGTTTAAACCATGTATTTTAGGATTGAGTAGTGGTAGGACCAGTCAGGCCCTTCAAAATGTAGGCATATACCGAGTAACAAAATAGTTTTAAAATGTATATTAAAGTACGGAGTATAGCTAAAGAGGTGGCAAGTCCCGTTAGCGCATAAAATGGCGGAGTCGTCGCCCGGTTGACGAGTACTGCGTAGTTCCTCTTATTTTCGATTGTATAAAGCAGGGGAAGACGTTTTTTTAAGGATAAGATGTAAGGTAAGGTATTATTTTATTATATTTTTGTTTTCATTAGGTAAAGTTTTGCATAGTATTGGCAGGACTTGGTTTTCTTAGAAATTGCGTCACAGAACGCCATGATGTGGTTGTTAGAATTTTTCTTTTTGATTTCGTTTTAATTCTTTCTGATGTGTCTTTTTAAAGTTATATTTTACCTGTTAGATGATTAATATAAGTGTTTTTACGGATATTTCGATGTAGGATCAGATAGAGCCGGTGTTTTATATTTGCCAACATAGGTGTCCTTAATGGCGTCTTATTTGACCTTCATTTCGTTTGTTTATTGTGAATGTTATTTAATCGCTTATCGCTGTTTAAGCCAGCTGATATTTGTTTTAGCACATGGCAATGGAACTTTCCATATTACTAAATAAAATTTAAGTTATATGTATTTCGGATAATTCGGTTTAAATATTAAAATAATTATTTATTAAGCAGGGGATTTCAGTTTCTGTTGTAATTTAGGCGTAAAGCATCCTTGCTTGCTGATTATTGCTGAAATTTTCGGTCGCCCAACTGACCCTTAGGCTGAGAAGGGTAATTTAGGAAAGAAACGATGAACCCCTACACTATGAATACAATTATGTTATAAGGTAAATAACTAAAGTTGTTTAAGAATTTTAATTTTAATTAAAATAAAGCGTTTAAGTGTGTAACGAAAAGATTTATTATTAGATTGACGGAAGCTGTTAAATCTCAAAATGAGACTTAAAAAGAAAAATATTATATAAGTAGGAACAATTCATTAGGAAGTTAAAAGCGGAAATATTCGGTGCAAATAAATTAAAATTACTTATTACGTTTTCAATTAAGTAGGTAGGTACCTACTCTACATTAGTTTACGGTTCAGACCGCAAATGAAATTGCCACGAGCTTAAAGAGAAATAATATTTTCTTGGGTCCAATATTTAGTCGGGGAAAATATTATAAATGCACAAGTAGGTATGTCGCGTAGGTACGCTCTAACGTCTTTACCGAAAATTAATATCGATTATTCATAGGTATCAGGTATCAAATTCATCGTAATTATAAAATAAGCCAGCGTTAGATATTTTAATAAAAAATCTACGTTTAAAAAAAATGTTGTTAATTTCTGTTTCCCTTGAGGAACAGCTGTGTATAATTATTGTTTTACGTATGAGTAGTTATTATATTGTGTATTACAATGAAGTTTGACAACATAATGTGTGTTCACCTATTTTGACAAAAGAGTGACGTAACGACGACGGCAACGTGAAGTGTCGCAGGGCGAGGCTCATCCGCGCAGCTGTAGGGAGCATATTGAATTAATGTTGACAATGTGGCTAAAACAGCTGGACCCGAAACAAAATTTATTTTAAGTCGATACTTACTTACCTACCTGTGAAAAAGCTATTGTTAGGATTAACTGTTTAATCCGGAGTTCAGTATTTTGCAGAGAAAGGAATAGAATTAGAAAATAATGTGAAAGGGGTTGCAATGGTACGTAAACTGGTGTCGCAGTAGAAAAGTTAGAACATTAACATTAAAAATGTTAGAAGAAAGGCGGAACCATTTCTAAGATAGATAAGTAGTCCATATTTTTTAGGACAATGATAAGATGTCATGTATTTAGGTATTATTTTTATTACGTACCTATGGTAGTATAAAAATACCAAAATTTAGGAACGCTTTAAGTCTGTAATAATGATAAGAACAAAGAACGCTAGTTTAAAGTCGGAACGTAATAAGTACCCTAGATAAACGTATTACTTTAGGCGTATAGACAGGCACGTTTTAGAAGGAAGTGTTCCAAATGGGAATTAAACTGCAATCTCACAAGCAGAGGTGACTTAATATAGACTAAACCCACATTTCGCCAGAAAGGCAGAAAGTACCTAATTAATCACTCAAGGACGGCTAATGAGACACAATTGATTTTCTATTGTTTGACACCGAAATAAATAAAATGTAGAAATCACATTAAAGAGATGGCTAATAGAAGTAGATTGATGTAAGAAGCACCCAGTGTTCTCTCCGTTAATATAATATGTCAGTGGTATAGGGAGAAACAAAATCTGTAGGTATATGTTCTAGTCGGTAGAACAGCTAGCATCGTACCAGTATAAATTTTAAGTAGATAACTACTTACTACCTGTGACGAAAGTATTGTCAGGATTACAAAGAAGTGTTTTAGAAAGATCCTCCAAAATGAGAAAGAAACAGTACCTACTGACTGCTAATAATAACAAACTGAATCATTTTTAAAGATAAATGCAAAAATGTTGAACACAGACAATAACAAAAATTATGTCTTTCAGTAGAATTTATTTGAGAAGAATTTGCGTTCTCTCAGTCAATAGAATATCACTTTTGATGGTGGCGTACACGGTAGAGCAGCTGGAATCGTACCAGATTTTATTTAAACTAGATACTTAGGTAGGTACTTGTAACAAAGCTTTTGTATTGTTAGGATTAGAAAGGTGTAGCGAGGAATCCCGTTATCACAAAATGGCGGCGAGGTAGCAAATAGAGACTAGTTGAAAGGAGGAGGAAGGAAAGGAGCAAATGGAACGTAGGTGTGTAAAATTATAGGAAGTTTAAAACGAAACTGTTGAACAATCGATAAAGCTCATCTTAACTCACGCTGAAATAGCAAAGATTTTATGAAATGAATACAAATAGTTACATGTCGTATAATAATAAACGTAACGGTTTAATTACCTAGCTTACAATCATGTGAAGCAGTTATTGTTAGGATTAGGAAAATGTTTTAGAAGGATCCAGTTGTGGTTTGAAAATAACATCGTTGCGTAGAAAACTAGTAGTCGGGGAAACTAAGAGTAGTTTCAGTGTGGCATTAGTCTGCAACCATGTGAGAAACGAAACATTTTTATTCTGGGTCTGGACTAACAGAGATTTTTTCGGAGAGGTCGGGTTTTGCATAATGTTTCTTTTTTTAATATTTTTTTTTTTTGGCGCATGCGCTGGTTAATTTGAGTATCTATGATGTGATTATAAAAGTGTTTGTCAAGAAACCCACAGTGGTTTCCGTTGCGTAGGAAACTGTAGGATAGAGGGGAAACAGAGAGTAGGTAGGTACTATGGGTGAGCACTACCCTCCTAGTGTCATTATGAAAACTTCCGATTCCCTAAAGAATAATGTCGTTACTGTCACAATTTCAGAGTATTAAGTTGCACATTTTTAATTATAAGATTTTTTCTTAGCCAAACCTTTAAATGGAAAAATATTAAGTTTACCATTACAGTTATCTATTACTTACTCTATGAGAAATTATGCGGCGCTTTCAAACGGCTTTTTTCCATTGTGTGTAAAATATAATAAGTAGGTAGTGTAGGTACGTCAATAGCGCTATCATTACGATGATTTTCAGTCAACTGAAATATCTACATTATTTTAAAGGTACGTGAGAAATTGCTTTTTTAATATACAATGATTGGCGATTCTACGACTTTATTCAACGGCTTGACATTAATTTGTATTACTTATTATGTATTTTTATAATTTCCTGATTTTTATTTATATTTATAATGAAATATGATTTTCATGCCCATGTGACGGTAGAACATGAGCACTATAACATATTAATGTTACATAATAATGACCCATGTTTGCAAAGTTATAAATAATTTAATTTAAATTTTTTGTTCGTTTCAAGAAAATGAGGGTACGAATTTGTACTTCAGAATACAATTGATATTATCGGAACGACAAAATTTTTAAATATAAATATGATTTTCATGCCCATGTGACGGTAGAACATGAGCACTATAACATATTAATGTTACATATTAATGACCCATGTTTGCAAAGTTATAAATAATTTAATTTGAATTCTTTGTTCGTTTCAAGAAAATGAGGGTACGAATTTGTACTTCAGAATACAATTGATATTATCGGAACGACAAAATTTTCCACGGTAGTAATTATTATTGCGGTTCACATAGGAATTTTCCGATGTTTTGTTAACTATAGCAGGTGCTGATACCATTTGTATATATTTGAAAATTATGTTTGTAATTAACCAATACAAGGATGTGGTAACCTAATTAATTGCGCAGTTTTACTAATTATTATTTTCTTCAATTATAGTTCTAGTGCGTTATGTTTTTGTTGATACATAATTAATCAAACTTATTTATAATTGATGACAAACTTTGTTTATTATTCTTAAACATTATTTAAGCTTATGGATCCTATTCATTATCAACATTATTGCCCCTGTTATTGAAACATTTAAAGCTAACATTTTCAGTTAAATACATTAATTCATAAGTAGTTTTGCCATGATTGTACATAATTATATAACATTAACATATTCCAGAGTTAAATGAGGAGCATATTATCAATAACAATTGTACAGAATCAAATGTATATCACATATCATTAGGGGCTGGTTTTTCGTTAATACGAGTAATATTAAGAAGTTTGCTTGATCAAACATTATACTGTACTTTATCATATTTTACACAAAATTGAGCATTTGATTTCGGACTACTATTACTATTGCATTTGGGGTTTGTGTGATCTGATTACAAATAGAAACTTAGAAGCGTTGCTTGGGATTGTTGCACCATTTGCACTGATGTAGCTATCTTTGGCTCACCATTTAGGTAGGTCCAATTGCGTTGTACACGTCACTAATACAAAGCAATCCTTGAGAGGATTCCAATCCCCAGTGAATGTTAGGTTAAGTTGATCACGAGTTTGTGTTGAATGTCGTAAAGTTAACTAGTTTCTCGTTAAGCACTCCATTTTGTTCTTGTCTTGCATTCATTGTAAGCTTGAGGTTGTTCTTATCCCTTTTTAACGATATCTATGTTTTTAGCTTTATTTAAAGCTTTTGCGTACCGATTTATTTAATACTTCGTTTGTATTACGTTTGTGTTATTTTTTATTTAAAATATATCTTGTATGTTGTTAACTGGTAATTTATAATGCTTCGTTTTAACCGAATTGAATTTAAAGTGTTGAATTTATTATTATTTCGTGCAATGACAATACATAGTAATACCTATGGGGCAATCGTGTGCAAAGGAACTAGTTTGAAGCCCTTGGCTGTTACGAGACAAACTCATAAAATTACGAAATACTAAAAACCTGAAGAAAAAACGTTTAAACCCAAAATAGCTAGTCAAGTTTTTTACTGGTTTCGTCACTGTAACTGGTTATGTGACCTCCACATAAATATCACACATGATAAAGTGGATATATTGAAATAAAAAATAAAAATTATAAATATACGGGAGTTCATTTAAATAATTTAGAATATAGGTGGTAGAGATAACTTTAACGAAGAGTTTATTAGTATAGGTGCTACTGAAAACAGTGATTATGTCCAAGTAAGTAGGTACTGGTGTATAAATACGTGAAACAGGAGTCGTAGGATAGGTTAACATGGTGAGTTTGGTTGGTGATGGCAACGAACATAAACCTGAATTGAAAAAGATGATTATAAAGAATGCTTTCAAGATTTAAAAGTATCGCGAAAACTGATCTATCATTTAAACAATACCAAAAACGAAAATCGAATAAAGTAGCAGCAATTTATAATGTCTAAGAACAAAATAATATATTATTCAACAATAACAATATTTTAGTGTTTGTATAAGTTTCGTGTTTGCTTTTAGTTTTTGTGGTTGGTTTTATGTGAAATATATTTTTATTAACTACAATACCCGTAGGCATCCGGTCTATCTTTCAAAGAGTGTAGTAGTTTCTGCTTAGCTTCCCAAGTGTTTATAAGATTCCTCTTATTGAAGATATGTGGAGTTAAATTTCAGAATATAGAGATTGTGGCGGATGTTTTAAAAAATCTAAATCTATCCACGTTTTATTGTTTCTCAGTGTGAAGTGCATGTGGGTGATGTGTAGTGATGTCTTGTCATTTTATTATGTACTTACAAACGAGTAAATAAAGGTTACCACGGAGCTTGCTTTTCATCGACACTTTCTGAATATTACGACGGTTTAGGCTTCAATTTGATTGCATGGGCTAGTAAAAATTTGCTAGAAGTATTTTCGTCCGTGCCTAAAATTAGAAATTTTGCATGTGTCGTTTAATTAACAAGAGATTGGGAATATGTTGAACAAAATTTTATGTGAGCTGTAGGTATACACCTACCTACCCCTTCATATGTTTATACTTTATGCGTTTGCACCTTAACCAAGCCTTTTTAATTTACTATGATATCTGCATTCAAAAGACTATCAGAAATAATTGCGACGTTGTCTTGGATTTATTTCATGTCTCATAATGCGTTAAATGAAAATAAATTGTAGAGTATACAAATAACCATTGAAAAATAAATAATTGCAAATGCAATTGAAGTTATTGGACTTAGCACGGCAAACTGTGAAGACAATAATGCTATAGAAGCATAAGTGACCATTGGTAACGTCGGAAAAGAACAATAGTCCTGATATAGATCAACAGATACCACACGGCTATTATAGTAACAACAAAGAAATGTTTGATCAACATAGTATTGTTTTTGAAGAACAATGAAGTTAAGCAAGTTCGAAATTCGTATAGATCGTAATGAAACTAATGAGAAATTACAGTGAGTTGATAGAAAATGAAAAAGAGAAACAGTAGATTTACTCTACTAAACGAATTTTATTACATATTAAAATAACTAAACTCGATCAAAATCGATATAGCAGCAACAGCTGTAGAAAAGGATATAAATAAAACACACATGGTAGAATTTTGAAACTATGTACTTTATGCATTTATCCATTTAATTGATAACATGATGAAAGATATCGATTAACACGAACCAATTAAGGTTGCTTATAGCAGACTTCTTTCATTTAGATTTAGCATGAACTGCAAAGAAATCGAGAAACATTCTAAAATGTAGAATTTAAACCACTGGAGTTTCAATAATTTATTGTAATCTCAGACAGGCTCAATTTTGCAATATCGGCATTGAAACTTAAAGAGAACGCAATGAAATAAAATGGGAAGTTAATAATTAAACACAGATTGGTATATGGAAAAGTTATTATAGACATAAACTAAAAACTGAAAGCTACTAGAGAAAGAGAAAGGATTATGGCTCGAAACATTTAAACTAGGATATGTATAAATAAGTGATAGAATTCATTTATTTAACAGTTAAGTAAATATGACTTATAAATATAAAAGCTTTGAAAGCTATGCAATTTGTAATGCCTACTTACGAGTATAAGCAAATTAAACAAAACCAATGTCTGATGAAAGTTAGAAATAAGAACCTATAACTAGAAAATAATATCGATAAGCAAAAGAAGCTTTACTACATAATATCATTTGGTTTGAATATTGTAGAATGTTAACCAAACCAAGAGGTTTTCGAACATAATACCTAGTAAGTACGGAATTTGCAATTATAGTTGAAATAATCCATAATTATATTGGATATGAACATGAGACCAAAAAAAAAATTACTTAAAATTAATGAATTGAATTACAATGACAATAAACCTTGAATACGCAATATGTGAATGTTACGTTTTACGTATTAGAAAAACTTGGAACACAGCTGTTTACGATTCTTAATTACTACTCGCGTGAAGATCGTTTTTGAAGAAGAAGAATGTTGCGTTTTGCACGGATCACAAAATAATCAAGCTGTAACGTTTTCATTAATTCTTGGAACCAACTTTATGGTTAGCCATGAAGATAATTTGTTTGCAGAGATAAAAATCTTAAGTGATTTGATAACTGATTTCTAAGAAGAGTTTATGAATCAAACCTTGATGGATTTTTAAATCCTTGAAATATTTTAATATCAAGACTACTTGCAAATTATTTCAGAAAGATTTCTAAAAATGTTTCGCAGTTTGAACCGATACATTAAGATCAAACTATTGAATCGGATCAAACTGGACAAAGATGATACTACTTTTACCGTAGAATAAAATGACTATTATCGTAAAATGAAACTACTCGTAGAATGAAAGTGACGTTAACATTACATCAAGCACGACATCTAACTATTACCTACCGTTTATAAAATGCTTTACTATGAGATTTTCCTGTCGTATGGTATTTGATCATATGTAAATGTGCTTATCAGTCTATCAAAGTCTAGAATCATTTTATGAATATAAAATGTCATCACCGAAAAACTGCATACTAATTATTTTATAAATGCGTATTTTAGAAAGCGAAGAACGTAAAATTAGGCTTAAGAGAAATTGAATATTGCAGACTGTGGGTGTAAGGAGCGAAATAGAGCGAAATAACATTGTTACAATTTTTACACAATGCTTTCTAATATAATCCTTATTCTATGGAAACGAAACGCAGAAAACATCGACAAATACCATAATTGACGGACTTACAAATAAAGACAAATCTATTTTACCAGACAAGCACTACTTACTGATGCTTGCAACAGAAACTATGTTACAAAATGTTATTTAAAGATTCAGTCTACTCAAGGGCAAGGTATCTACCGTCGCAACATGTGATGCAATTACGATTGTATTTCAGCATGATTACTTTTGTTAGCTGCTGGATAACTTATAACTTATAACCAAAACAAAGTACAAGTAACAAGTTTATTAAAGTAGTTTTCAGATTTGAAGAACGGATTATAATTTATTATACTGGTGTAATATATCTGAATACGGATCGTATAAGCTAAACTTAATAAAGATTAAGGAAGAGAAGGAGAGATCACATAATTATGTTTATTTGTTTTATCGTAGTTGTTATTATTTCTTAAGAAAAGATAATATTATTTTATAAAAAAGTTACCTAGACAGGAGCACGAATATGAAATATAAATTTATTTCAATATCATCACATAAAAAGCGGAAATGTGAAACGGATTTTTGAAATAATAAGCGTATACGATAACCATAACAGTAATGATGAATCATGGTAATCAAAGCCGAAGGATTCTTGCATAACATCATGCAAACGTGAACGTATTTGAAGTAGGTAAGAATAAACTATTAGGATACAAATGTATTGCACAAATATCAGCAATAGTAAGCAAGTTTCCGTCGCATACTTGATATTTTAGAGCAGATGTTGAAGGTGCAAATTATTACGATTTCGACTTAAGTAAACTCAAAAACGGAAGACAATTATATGAAATTGGAATCCAAATGTTACGACTAAGTACACCTAAGAGACACGAATTTTTACAACATGAGCTTGTTAAATAAGAGTACAAAAAAAAATATACGTAGAAAGGACTACGTAGGAGTACGAATATGAAATATACATGAATTGTTTAATCACATAAAAAGCGCAAATGCGAAACGGATTAAGCGTATACGATAACTATAAGTGATGAATCACAGTAATCAAAGACTAAGGATTCTTGCATAACATCATGCAAACGTGAACGTGGAGTATATGACAGTGTACTGGGAGAGTACAAATATATCAGCTAAAGCAAGCAAGGCTTACACTTGATATTCTAGAGCAGATGTTGAGGTTGCAAATAACACTTTGGATTTAAGATAAATTTAAGCCAAAAATCACAAGTACCTATGTGAAATTGGAATCTGAATACGAGTATAATGACGAATTTGACTTAAGAGATGGGAATTTAATATAAGACAATGATTGCACTTGGTGCCGTAATTATGTAAAGGGTTAAATTGAATGTTACGGATATGATAAATTATATTAAAAACTTAATTGCACTGCTCATCAGTGCAATTCATGTTAATTGTTGAGATAACTATATACAATATATCAATAAATATAAGAATTACTGATGAAATACGATGCCAGATGTACTTTCAAAATCATTGAATAACGACGCATAAAGATGTAATAGGATAATCGGAAACTTAAGTATAAAGAAGAGATATGTGAGATATTTATAGACTATGGTGCAATGTAAGTTGAAGGAGGAAGGATATGTTTGATATCACAAAGAGGCAAAAGTGAGTTCATGCATTGTTATAGATTAAACGAACATTATCGGATGCTCAGAAAATAAAAAAACATAGACATGCAATAGTGAACTGATAGCAGTATGATGCAAAATATTAGATTTTCCGGTTAAATGAACGTAACGTGTTAACAAGAGGAATTAAGAAGCAATTAGATCATAGTAACATTATGATGCAAGACATAGGATATTTTTGAAAATTATCGGTTTATGATATAGAAACGTGACGACATAATAGTGAGATCACAGTTACAAAATAATGTGCAAAGACATCTATATAGGTTCTGTTTTTTATTTATCGTTGATTGACGAATAATTATGAAGATGTAATATTCAGATCGTTGCAAGAAATATCAAGATCAAGAAATTATCGCAATAGGAATGAAGGTGATAAATAAATAAATAATAAATTAACAAAATAAGATGCAATACAAATACAGTAAGATTATTCGCAGTTACACATCATGGTGCAATATATGTTTTATATTACTCACGATGACGAAATTTATGGTGACAAGTAGGAAGTGATTTTTTGTGTGTTAGGAAATGACGAAGTTAAATCCAATGATGTTGAAGAACTCTTTACGTACAAAGTTAATTAGTGATAGTGCTAGTGATAGATGTGTTTTTATATGAAGTAATAGTTAAGTTTGACGACAGCAGACTACAATCGATTACAGCATACATGGTACAAAAATATTTAATTTAACGTGGAAGACAGTAACACTAAACTCGGTGTGTTAATGAAGTCAATTATTTTTTTACGTTATAGCAAGTTTAGTGAAAAGAGTGAGGTTTTACAAAACAGCTAAGAAATATAAGTAGGATGGATTTTAATAGTATATTAGCAGACATATAAGTAACTGATTTAAAAAGAGAAGAGACTAAAATTGAGATTTAGCCAGCACATTCCGTATAAGTGACTCTTGTAGAAGAGCTGATATATTGAGTTAAGGTACTTACGGGATGTATTAGAAGTAAATCAAATAGAACGGAAATAGTAAGAAGTTTGTTGTTATTGCGTGTGTTGTGCTAGGAAGTGTTGAAGAGTGAAGTGTGACCTGGTTACAGTGTTTCTATAAACTGGAATGCTTTCAGTTAGCAAAATATGTAGATAGGGCCCAAGGGTGAGAAGAAAACTACGTAGGAGACTTTGAGACCTAATTTTTTAACGATGTGGTAGAATTTTCAACTTTATAAGGAGTTTCGTGTTAGTTGAGTGAAGTGAGCCGGTGACAGTGTTTTTATAGATTTTTATGTCGCGGTTAGCGAAAAGTTAGTGCCAAGGATGAGGAGAGCATTCAAGTTAGAATTGGAAACTACGATAGTAGGCAGGATGAAGCTTAGGACTACTATTTGGTGGCTGAATTTTAAAATTGACGTTTTTACAATAATAAATTTAAAGAGTTTCGTGAAAGTTAACTGCAGTGAGCCGGTGAAAGTGTTTTGATAGATTTTCATATCACAGTAAGCGAAAAAGTTAGTGCTTCAAGATGAGTAGGATGAAGCTTAGGAATACTATTTGGAGGCTGAAGTTTTAAATTGACGTGATTATACTTAATAATAAATTGAGATTGGCGTGAGCGTTACGGAATTTTCGGAATATAAAATATTTTAATAGTAAGGTGTAAACGTACGCTTTTTATATATGACAGCATCTGGTGTTCCCTTATTTAGATCGCATAATATATTTATTTCTCCATTTTTTATTTTTCTCTATTTGTATCCTTTAAATTATACGTATTATAAGTGACGTAATAATATTTTTTTAATTTAAATTACGCCACAGTATTAGATAGATAGAATAGATAGAATACTCTTTATTATGTACACCATAAAAATTACAGATACAAACGTTGAAATTTTACAAGGGGTGACACAATGGGCGGTCTTATCGCTAAAAGCGATCTTTTACAGACAACCTTTACAGACTGAATTTTAAGATTGTTTAATTATTATTTTAAGAAAGCTTCAAATATAATGCCTCTATTTTTAAGTAGCTTTACGGAATTTTATCAAGAATATAAAATATTTTAATAGTAAGGCTTGAGACGGAATTTTTTGATTAGCGTGATTATAATTTTAGTAAAACTTTAAATAATAATGTAAGACCTCTGTGTTTGAGTACCGCGTTACGGAATTTTCGGAACATAAAATATTTTAATAGTAAGGTTTGAGACTGAATTTTTTGAGTGGCGTCATTATAGTTTTAATAAAACTTCATAAATAATATATGAACTCTGTTTTTGTTACGTTAGCGTTACGAAATTTATCGAATACTTATAAAATATGTTAATAGTAAGGATTGAAAATGATTTTTTTCAATTGGCGTGAATATGATTTTAGTAAAACATCAAACTATAAGACTTCGATTTTTGAGTAGCGTTAAAATGGGAAGGAATTTTCGGAAAATAAAATATTTTAATAGTAAGGTTGAGACTGAATTTTTTGATTAACGTGATTATAATTTTAGTTAAACTTTAAATAATAATATAAGACCTCAGCTTTTGAGTGCCACATTACGGAATTACCGAAAAATTAAATATTTTAATAGTAAGAGTTTGAGACTGATTTTTTTGAGTGGCGTCATTAGTTTTATATGAACTCGGTTTTTGAGCAGCGTTACGAATTTTATCGAATACTTATAAAATAATTATGTTAATAGTAAGGATTGAGACTGATTTTTTCAATTGGCGTGAATATGATTTTAGTCAAATTTCAAACAATAATATAAGACCTCGATTTTTGAGTAGCATTAAAATGGGAAGGAATTTTCGGAAAAAAAAATATTTTAATAGACGTTTGAGACTGAATTTTTTGATTAGCGTGATTATAATTTTAGTAAAACTTTAAATAATATTATAAGACTTCAGCTTTTGAGTGCCACATTACGGAATTTTCGAAAAATAAAATAATTTAATAGTAAGAGTTTGAGACTGATTTTTTTGAGTGGCGTCATTATAGTTTTAATAAAACTTCATAATTAATATATGAACTCGGTTTTTGAGCAGCGCGGCGTTACGAATTTTTTCGAATACTTATAAAATATTTTAATAGTAAGGTTTGAGACTGAATTTTTCAATTGGTGTAGATATAATTTTACTAAAACTGCATATAATAATATAAGACTTCGATTTTTGAGAAGCGTTACGGAATTTTCCGAAAATTAATTATTTTAATAGTAAGGTTTGAGACTGAAATTGGCTTCATTTTAGTTTTAGTAAAACTTCAAATAATTATAATATTTTGATTTATTTACTAAGGGTCAGAGGCTGTTGGTGAGCCTCTGTATAAAATATAACTCAAGTATCAGGTAACAATAGCCACGGACTTACACAGTCGCCAATTATAGGATAACCAGAACAAGGGCAGCGCAACAGTATACGCTTCTCGACTCGTTCAAAAATTCAAATCTGTTTGGATTTGTACCTTGCAACTAAATTATGACTATAACCTCAATTTTTGAGTACCTAGTGTAACGGAATTTTTCGAATATAAAATATACCTATTTGGATGTAACATAACAGTACCAATGTCTGAGAAGTGTTTTAAGGTTTAAGTATGCAAACACTATACTATACTTCAAGTGTCTTGGATTATGTTATTTTTACGTTTTTATGCGAGCAAAATGAGAGACAGTAAGGGTGAGAAGACTAAGAAACTTAGTATTAAACGCACTTGCAGTAGTGTTTAAAAAAGTGAGTAGGGGTTATCTCAGAGTTTTCGAAGTGTTCGTGATAATAATACAAAACAAACAAATTATTAGCAGATATGGAAAAAGAGTGTGGTTTGGGGTGGACTTGGTATGGGGTGGATACTCGTATGTGCTGGTGATTAGGTATTCGTAGACGTAATCATAGAATGTTCAAGTGGATACGGTTAATAGACGGATTTATGATAGCAGAAAAGGGCCGAGATGATCAAAGTAATGAGGTTTAGTAATCATTAATGATGATAATATTTCGTAAATATTCAAATACGATGTTCGTGTAAGTGTGGTACTAACTGACGATATACGGAATTATGATAGCAGAGAACGAGTGAGATGATCAGAGTAATGAGGTTTAATAAAAAATAATGAGGATAATAATTCGTAGAAATACAATTAGGATGTTCAAGTGGATACTGACGATAGACTGAATTATGATAGCAAAGAACGAGCTGAGATGACCATGATACTCGGAAATAATGTTCATGCAGAAGTGGTACTAACTGCTGATAACTACTGACAATAGACGGAATTATGATAGCATAGACCGAGTCGAGACGAATCAGCGTAATGAAGGTTTAGTATCCGTTATTGAGGATTATAATTCATAGAAATATAATTAGGATCTTCAAGTGTATACTGACGATGGACGGAATTATGATAGCAAAGAACGAGCAGAGATGATCAAAGTAATGATGTTTAGTAAAACTCAACGAGGATAATAATTCGTAAATATTCAAATAGGATGTTCAAGTGGATACTGATAATAATAGACGGAATTATGGCAGCAAAGAATGACCCGATATGGTAAATATGGTGGTAGAGTAACCAAGGTTTAATTGGTCAAGCACAGCTAATGAGACACAATTGATTTTCTATTGTTTGACTCCGAATCGGTGTCGCGCGAGGCTTAACAGGTTAAATAACGTTTTGAGGATAATAATTCGTAGAAATACAATTAGGATGTTCAAGTGGATACTGACGATGGACGGAATTATGTTAACAAAGAACGAGCGGATATGGTCAGAGTAATGAGGTTCGATTTACATTTTCATGTCGTTTTAAGCATTGAAGTAACGTTTCAAAATACTTAGTTGAAGTGAGTTAAGCGTAGGTTAAAATAATGCGTAAAATGGTGAATTGTTGTTAACCTGATGCAAGATGGTGCACGGAGGATATTAAATGTTAAAACACTAAACCAATAGGTTGTTTTCGAAACAAAAACGAATTATTGGTGTTTAAGAATGTATTATTTTAGTAAGTTTATATTTTTTAGAAATAAATAGAAAATCCTATTTAGGTAGGTTAGGCAATATATATATAAGGTTAGGTAATTTCTCAGAAACTGAAACCTTATTTTAAAATTTTACATATCAAGGATTTTTTTCATAAATTATCTCTTTAAGAAAATAAACGAAAGGTTCAAAACTATTATTCTTCATAGCGTATCGATGGCAGTCAAAATTAATTGTTTTAGCCAAGAACTGAGAGGCGATCAATCACACGACAATCGGTTTTCGGTAAAAACGATTTGAATTTATCTATTTTTTTATATTTAACCAAACCAAACAACAATTAAGTATCAAGGTTTTACTTACTTATATTGATTTTGTCAGCGAAGTTGTTTCGATTTAATGATAATGTTTTCTTTAAATTATGACGGATTATATAAGTAAGTAATGCAATGTATTTTTTTACATGGCTATTAAATTTAAATAATTATAAGTGGTATAATATCTAAAATAAGTATCTACCTGTCATGTAGAACCTTATACCATTTAGGACAGTGTTGATAAAATAAAAGAGTGTAAAAATGATAATTGACATGCCAGTCATATAATTATAACAATATTTAAATTGTTTTAAATGGCTCGTTTCTTTTTTAAAGCAGTTTCAAATTAGCGATATTTTTTTTTAACTAAATACTTATTTTCGACAAATTATATTTAGCGTATTCTAATTGTTTTTATTAAATTATATTTATATTATGTTCCGTTAGCACTTTTTCTCATTGTTGTATTTTACTTCATCGACGTTAAAATAAGTTTTTGTTTTCTTAATTTTAAATACATTTATCCGGATTGATTTAATGCAATGGCATTATTTTTATTGTACTTAACATAATACTAAAATGTGAATGGATCGAAAAATATGTATTTTATTTTTGGTGATAATAATAATGTCTTCGTATAATAAGTGACACACCTAAATATTTAACTATTAGAAAGAATTTAAAAAAAAATATTTTAATTAATTCAGAAATCAGTTTGCAGGTATATTTACTAAATAAACCATGTTCATTTTTATATTTTGCTACAGTGATCGATATCGGTTATATGTTTTACAAAATATATATATTCTTTTCAGTTTATTATAAGCAATGGTTTTAATGTAGGTACTTAGGCTTACCTTCTAAATACCATAAATATAAAAAGCTTTATTTTAATCTCGTTTTACTAAGATTTGTATTTTATTTATAATAAATTCACATGAAACACACTTAAAATGCGACAAAATTATTAAACAATGCAAATGATTGAACAATGATTTTAATTAAGTATCTACTTGTTTTTTGTCTCGTTATAGTATTAATATTTTAGTTTACTATTCAATTAATTAAAAGTACCGAGGGATTTGGTTTTAGGCTTTATAATGTTACTGCCTTATTTTAAACTTTAATATTATTTTTAATTACCGTTGAACGCCAGACTCCGGATACCTAAGTTCTTATGCACCAATGGTGTATCACGCGACATTACACAAGATAAGTATCATCTATTTATCAACTTAAAGGTACCTACGTTCGAGAATGTACAATAACTGCAACAATCGTGAAAATCGTTTATTAATTTATTTATGATTAATTTACGTATAAAATATAAAGCACTGTTTTCTTTTTAATCTACGTTTTAGAATAAGTACCTACTTTTTAATGAGAAGTGATTAAAGTAATTTAAAATAACGATATTTATTTATATGTGATCAGAAGTATGAAGTGCCACACTTAATATCTTACATAATACTTCACAATATTTATTATTATTCCATTGACATCTATGTTATAAGAATAAAACAATAAATAATTAAATAATCACTTAACCATTCAACTGATTCCACTTTTATTTTGTGTCGCTATATTATAATAATACGTCAATGTACACACGGCTACACATCAAGCTATACATTTCCAGTTTACGCTGATCTCGCATTGTACGAAGATCCTACACAATGCGAGATCAGCTTATACTGGAAATGTATAGCTTCATGTGTAGCCGTGTGTACCTACGAAATAATGCAACAGATTTTAACGATTACTATTTTATTTTTAATTCATTACACCATTTAGACTTCATGCAAAATCATTTTAACCGTTCAACTCTATATTTTAACTTAATTTTATTTTTATAGATTTTGTATTATTTGTACTAATCGTACACCATTAACAACTATTATATTAATTTGTATACGCATAAATACTTTAATAACTTAATAGTCAATAACCAAACAAATGATAATATTTATCAATTATTTTATTCAAAACGTGTTTTATATACTGTCCTGGGTCGTTACATAAATACAAAATTACGTTTTTATACAAAAACATAGGTGTATAACTTTAAAATTATATCTTTTATTATTGAAATTTACGTATTCATTCTATTGTCTAAAAATGTATCAATAATGCAAGTTTGTCAGTAAACAAAGCAATGGATAATAATAATAATTTGTTCGCAGTTTTACTTACTCAGTTTATTGTTATAGGTCATATCAACAGTTGTTAACATGATAAAATAATGTATTGTTGTTTAATTAAATTTATTGTAAACCGTTCAATGAAAGTCTGATATTTATTCGTGAATTATTTTGCACGCAGTTGAAATATACACCAACATAAAAAAAATGTCATTCACATTTATACTATAAAAAACGTATTAACATGAACGTGAACAATATCACGAAAGAGTGATGTAATTCTACAAAACGTATATAACATTATTATGATTTAAAATATATTATAATTATAATTTATGGATACGTATTCATGCGTGAAATAACGATGGTTACAGCCAAATACGGCTACAATGACACCTTATCTACTTAAATCTATTATTACAGAATTACATTTTAGAATTTAGAATGACATTACAAACAATTTAATGTTGAATGACATTTTACAATACAAAGCAGACTTTGGAATCGAAATAAAATTAACAACTTAGTTTATTAAAATAATTATTATGATCAGTAAAAGACTGACACACCGTTATCTACAGTATATATGCCAAATAAATTATCTTGTAAGGTTTATTTATTATTTATTTATTTTAATGTGTTCAGATTGAGTAGCAGGTCATCTAAATTCTGAACAGAGTTTTAAGCTCCGTTCTTTGATAGTCTGTTGTTGACATGAAAAAGTTCAATATTGAACGTCGGAAGAAAAGAAAGTGCAAACGAACTATTACGTTTCTGCCACAATAAAAAATGTGGTAAGTAATGCGTCCCTGCCTATTTTGTTTTCTGAGATTACAATATCATGGTTGAAACGAATTAATATAAGAAAAGTATGATCTAATTGGCATTTAATAGGTTTTCTTTATCTAATGTTTGTTTTTTCATTTTATATTGCTTCATTTGAACAAGTACCTAACAATATCAACTACAATTTTATCTCCCAAGGCCAGTCTATTTTAAGAAATATATTTAGATATACTCCGTTATACTCCTTTATATTTAGGCTTACAATTATAAAACAACATCAATGTACTTTTATGTAATATATAAGATAAACAGCTTCATAATCATTATTAATTCGTATAATAAGAAATAATTATTGGAATATATAAAAAAAAAACGGATTGACAAAAGGTTGGCAATAATGTATCGATGTAAGGTAAAGAAGGTCAAATAAGAAATGCAATATATAAAACACCGATATGCAGGTTTATTTTTTTATTTTCCGATTTACCTGGTTATTTTTACCAACCACAATCTAGGTAGGAAATTGGATAATCAAACGGCCACAATCTATAACAGGTAGGTACGTAGGCTATTAAAAGGCTATTGAAACGTATGTAATATGTATTATTCATATTGAGATTATGGTTTGCGTTGAATATATTTTTTAAGAATATTATCAATACTCTGGTAACTAGGCCGATGAAATAGGATTTTTTTAAGTCAAATAATAGTTATTAGCAGAAGTAAAGAGAAGTAGGTAGGTAACATTTAGCAAATATGATATGTTACGTTTTCGTTTTTATAGTATTAGCGACTTACCTATAGGTACCATTGCTAGGATATATTTGAACAAAATATATTGCGTGAAAGGATAGCTATTCTGCGGCAATTATTGATTGCGTTCTCGTTTTTAGAGGAAATAATATGATTATTAAAAATGTTTTAAAAAATTGAAAAGGTATTCTCCACCGTTGAACATAAATTAAGTTTAAATAAGTCAGGTCTGTAGGAATAGGATCTTTGGTTATATACTCGTATTAGGAATTTAGGAAAACGATATCAAAACTGAATAAAACGTTAGAAATATTATCATGTAAGACTTACTTTAATATACAAATTAAAGAACATTACAAATTATGTTAAACAATAAGATAATCTTTATAAAAATAAGTTTACAGTAAATATTCTATTAAGGTATTATTAAGAGCTTTTCATGCCCAAAAGATTGTTAAGATAGTTTGTTAGGGATTTTTTCGAAATTTCACGCTTTTAGGCTAGGTATAAGGACACTTCTATCTACATACACACAATCAAACCACTTAGACGAACGCACACATTTAATTTGTTTAAAAATCGTGGTAGAATCGGCACTATCCTAATCATTGTCCTAACAGCACTGAGTGAATTGCAATGCTCAGATGGAAAAGTGATTTCTCTTCTGCCCGATTTTTTTTACGCAACCAATCCAAACAGCATGAACAGTATTTCGTTACATTAATTATTTCTTTTTCATTAAATGAGTGGAAATTAGTTTCTGTATGTGCTTCAGATTGTTCAAATGTAGCATGCTGGTCAAGTCTATAACAGCATTCGTTTATTTTTATTGCAGTTCTGAAATGTAGGTTTGGTTATTTTCGTCTTTGTCCACTGTTGGCGTGAAATCTGTTTTACTTTCTTTGGCTTCACGGGGTTGATGTAAAGCTGTACATATTCCTCTAAAACGTACGCTTCTTGTTACTAATTTACATGTTTAAATATCTAATGAATTTATTGTATTGTTTATATTATGCATTGGGATGTTAGTGTCTCCACGCTTTTAAACGCAAATATGAAATGATACATAAATCCATTTAGTATACACGACACAGTGCTAGCGGGATCGGTTTAGATACACAAGATTTATATATATTTACACTGCTCGATGAGATTAACTTTTAAATACTTATGTAATATATTTTTTTCTTTAATATTATTTCAGGAGCTAAAATTAACTGTTCACGTATTTAATGCTACCGCTTTTCCTGCAGACCCCGTAAGGTTCCGTCGTTTACAACATGGCCGCCTGTCCCATCTACAAAACTATAGACATAGTTTCATCAATTTGACTCGTTACCGTGGACAACGCAGGATGGACCCTAGATATTCACCAGTATTAATAACACCTCCGTAATTTAGAACAAAATAATTAAAATTCAAGGTATTAATATAGTTTTTTTTTAATTTATCTTCATTTTTTGCGAAATTTACTACCGTCATTGGGCACTTGTTAAGGCCCCTTATTTTTCTGCTATTTGGTGCCCAATTCTGCTAATTTTTACAATGTCGAAAGCGTCAGAATTTTCTCTTAGTATCTTAATTAATTGTTATGCGTCTAGACTACGTACCTAGTATTAGTACTAGCAGAAACAAATTGTTTCTAGAACAACTGAACAAGTACATGACCGACTACATTCGACAGTAAAATTATTAGCAGAATTAAGGATATAATCATTCGAATGAAACAGTTCGTAATATTAAATCCACACACTAATAGATTTATGATTAGCACTCATTTTTACGAAACACAAAGCATGTTAGAATATTTAATGCCTCCCATTAATTGAAAGGGTCCAAATCTCGCATCACCGCCATCTATTGGTTAGCCCAAGTAGAGGACAGACACACTTGTCTTACTATCCGAGATGCTTAGTGTAAATCTCAGTGTTAATTTTTTGTACTAACTCACCTTAACGTATCGCCTTCAGTCTAGAACAATCTCATCTAACACCAAAATTAAGAAAAACGGACTTAGATTTAACTATTGCAAACTTATTTAATTTTTCAGATGTTTTATTATTAAGTTGGCGGCATCAGGCAGGCTTATTATCAGCGGAACGTAGGCAGCGATGTTAGTTTCAAAAGTCTAAGAACCAAACTTGGCAGCACTAAACACATGAGGCGAATATGAGATTTATCTATCTAGGTAAATTAGGTATAACTTTATATATATTCACTAGCTATATATCTTTGTAATTCAAATGTTTCTGAAACTGATTATTATGTACTAGGACTAATAAGTCGTTCAATGTTTAAAATTTACCATAACAATCAAAATTATTGCGTTTTTTATAATTTTAGTAAGGGGTCAGAAAATATTTATAAACATGGTTTATTTTTATAGTTTATTTTTATTTCATTCACATCATTAAGTTGTAGTACATGAATTAGAGATGTAAGTTGACAAAAACGGAGTTCCAAGAATGTAATGTAGAAGACCTAATGGAGTTACGATAGGTATGCAAATGATCACATTAAACCGGGCGATGACTTAGGTTATTTTATAATTAGGATACTTTTAATATAATATAATATTTATCACATTCAGTGTTTGACATCTTACAATATACTAGATTTAAATCGGAGTAAGGTTAGTAAATTACATTACAGCTTAGATATAAAGTAATGTACTCAGCTCTTTCAAGATCCAAGTAAAGTTAAGGTTTCTTCGAAATATGATAGTGGTAAGGTGTAGGCGATTGATATAATAAGCTTGTGCTAGTTGCAGCCTAGGTTAGGTAGGATGGTAGCTCCTGGTATTTAGGGTTTAAACAGGCCGTAGATTCAGGATGTCCGTATTAGACTCCACAAAACGAATCTGGAAGAAGCCTAATTTGTTGGCAGGCTTAGATTAAAACTCCTAAACTCTCAGGCGTGGCTTTTCCTAGCTATACTTAGGGATATAGGCTAAAGTTAGTTAAGGTATAATTAGGATTGTTCTTGATAACATTTAAAAGTAACTTTGAATAATACTTAGAGGTAGTTTTATGGCTGCTATTACAATGTGTTTCTTTGCAATTTTTAGGTTAAGTAATTTTAAATTTCAGCAGTGTAGTAATTAGGTATGTTAGTTTTAGTCAAGTCATTCGCTTCGGATTTTATGCCCTTGATTGCAATTTTCTGCCAAATAACAGCTTAGAGAAACTCGATAATACCATCTGGAATTCATACACTTAATCAATAATTTGTGTACATTTTGATAAAATGTTATATTTTTGTACTAAAAAATGGTCTGTCGTATTCAAATATTATTTTGTCTCGATTGTAACTGTCCCCGAACAAACTTCAATAAAAAAAAATGTAGATGTTAATTTTTAAAATAATAATTTTACTATTTTGAAAAGTAAATTCATTGACGTCTGTAAATCGTTGTAAATTTGATTAATAAATCATTAGTAATCAAAGTATTAATTTTGTTTCTTTGTGTGTAAATACTTAATATTTCCCAAACCATATATACGTTTACTTCTCAACAGAAAACATATTTACTGTTTTTAATCAAAATTATATTTTATAAATAAAATATTGGCAAATTTAAAGTTCTAGAATCTTACGTTTATTACGATATAATTTATAAAAACCCTAATTATGTATATCTTTATTGGAAATATTGAGAGGTAAATATATCGACTCGGAAATAAATAATATTCCTATAGTTAGTTTTCGACTTGACTCGACTTTCTATGTATTTCATGCTAAGTATCCTTTTTAACAAATTGCCTCACAATGAAAATTATTATATTCGGACATCGTGAATACAATGATAATGACATTAGCAATAGATGTGCTATTTAAATTTAATTAAACATTTAGACATTAATGATAACTATGATAAATTATTGACTCTACTTTATTATCACAGTAGATATGATGACATTTTATGGATAAGGCTGCATAGTCTGTAGCAAAATTTAAACACAAAACTTAAGACTACTTAAACACTTACTTACACTAGAAAATAATTAAGTCAAATATATATATATATATATTATTTGTATTATATTTAAAATTAAGAAATCAATCGTCAGCTAAACAAACAAATATTAGTTAAGGTGGCGAGTAATTAAACAACTAGGTATCCATTCTATTCAAACTTTAGGCAGGTATCATCACAACCTACATTTTTGGCCAAAAATGAGAAATTAAGGTTTTCAAAGGCAGGTTTTTTTTCTTTTAAATTTGAATACCTTATCTTACTGACTTTGAAACAAATTCTTCCCTATCCCGAAATATTTTCGATCATCTTTTGTAGTCTTCGTTAAAGGGAAAAAATATAGTTTAATAGAATTAATTTCGTATCTACTTGTTGAAGTAATTTTATACTTGTCTATTTAATTATAATTAGGATTTCACCTATTATTAACTTTAAAGGCAAGTTTTTAGTTAGAGTGAGGGGAATAGTTAAAAATTCTCAAGTGCCTTACGTCAGTACACTACGCGGCGTAGATTTGGGGGTAAAAGGTAATAAATAATTTACTGAAATTATTTTCCACATTTTTTAGACTGACTAACACGACTTTTATAGGACATTTTCATCTCCCCTTCTCTAACGCAACCGTCTTTAAAATAGTATTCAATAAATATAATTGTTTTATAATTATTTACTATTTTGGGGTGCATAGGTAACATATGACAAGTTTGTCAGAATGACAAAAATCCTAGAGAAGAATCCTCTCTTTTTTTAAAATATTTCTAATGGAAATGTATCTTGACATTTCATTTATTATTGGTCACATGTCTTCAACATGCAAATTATAGGTCCCTGACAGGTCCCCGACATAGGTAACTTTTGCCACGACAGCGTGACTTAACTTTTCATTGTAAAACTAAATAAAAAAATAAATCTGCTGAGTTTCTTGCCGGTTCTTCTCAGTCGATTGTAGGTTCCGAACCGGTGGTAGTTTTCTAAAAACACCTTATCAAGGTGAAAAATATAAAGAAGAGAATGTTAATTAAATAATAAAAATAATAAATAAACGATTTTTCTTACCCTATCTGCTGTTTTAATTCTTATCTCCTAACACATGCATAGAGTCAATGTAAAACTAAATAAAAAATACCTAAAACTTATTAAATATATATTTCTACTTTGACATAGTTTTTTATTGCTCTTTCAATGGCTCTCTGCATGGAAATGATCCTTTCCAGAAAAAGAGGTGACATGCCTATAGCCCCATTTACACGGTGCAAGTTTCTGGAACGTACAAGAGCAATTCGTATGCTATAAACTTTTTTTTTTTTTTTTTGAAAAACGTTGCCCCACACTAGGAATTTCTTCCTGTATTGTGGGTGCGTTTACAAACATAGAAACTCACAAACACAAACACCCAGACCCAGAACAATTACTTGCAGATCATACAAATACTTGTTCCGTGCGGGGATCGAACCCGCGACACGCTGCGTAGCAGTCGATCGCTCAGCCATTACGCCAACCGTGTCGTCAACTGATTTCAATTATTGCCATTCAATAAAATTGCAAGGCGATGCATGTCCTTGTACAGTTAATTCAAGTATTGCCTGTACTTGCGCTGCCAAATATTTCATTTAAATTTTATTGAACGTCTCAAGATTTCCTTTAACTTGTTTGAATGATAAAAAATATAATACATAATATTATACATTTTCATGCCAGAATTGAATGCTATTTTATTGTACGTGCTGTTTACACCTTTACCAGTTTTGAACGGCAATGGTATGCCACAGGCAATATAAACATGCACCGTGTAATTGGGGCTTTACCAACACAAACACACAATACACAGGTACCTAACCTGACACAACACAACGAAAAATACACATATTTACGTTTAAGGACAATTTTGCCTTCCTGCGAACAAGGTCCTGATGGGGTATTTCTGAATTGATGCCAAAGCAGTTGGCATATATCAAAAAATGGTGACTAAAGCAAGACCTCTGCTGTGTGTGGTGTTCCTAGAGGCGCTGGCTGGAAAGATCGAGGGTCGATGATATGCATAAGTATGACAAATATGGTGAGTATCTGATTCAGAACCGATGGTCGTTAGAGCAGGCGAGTTCAGAGAGGCCTATATCCAGCAGTAGTGTGATAGGCTGGGTTGATTGATTGATCTAGTTCTAGGTAATTCTGTCAGAGACGTAAGTACAAAAACATGGCAGACCGTAAACTAAATGGCCATGTCAAGGCATACACATGTTAACTTTATGAAGTTAACACGAACAGTGAAGTTAACATGTTAACGTTATGAAGTTAAACGGACCTATAGGAGAGACCATTTGAGGATCGAACCCATTTTAAACGTCTTGTATGCAAGACGTTTAAAATGGGTTCGATCCTCAAATGGTCTCTCCTATAGGTCCGTTTGACCTTTTCTATCTCAATAATGTTACTACACATAATATGTATAATAAAATCGTAGCGAAGTCAAAACTGTACACTGAATATTTTTGAAAATAAGTAATTGCTACGAGGTCTGTGATCGATGCCAAAAATAAAGTTTTTAGAATTTTTGTCATGTCTGAATGTATGTTCCAGCATCACGTACCGGAAAGATTCTATTCAAAAGTCTGGTCAGTCGGTAGGCTATATTTATCACGCTATTAATTATGGGGTTTCACCCGCATTAGTTTTGACCCCGTGAGTATATCGGGATAAAAAAAGTATCCTATGTGTTATTCTTGGTTAAAAACTATCTGTGTGCCGAATTTCATCCAAATCTGTTCAGTACTTTTTGCGTGAAAGAGTAACAAACATCTTACAAAACTTAAACTTTCGCATTTATAATATTAGTATGATATAGTAGGATGAGCAATTCCTCTATAGTTTACAGCAAATTGTAAAAAGACGAGCCAACAGGTTAGAACATTAAATGATAAATGATTTTATTTCTGTAAGTAGGATTTTACAAACACTTTTACACGTCAAACATATTTTTTAAAACTAGATGAGGTCGGCGTTTCCTATCTGACTACTCTGAGAAGAAAGGCCGAAACAAACTCAGAGGTCACAGTCTCTTTTAAAGTCCAGACATAATCTTGGTCAGATCATGTGAAGAACATGTCGATTGGTGTCTGAAATGGTATTTTGATGAAAGACAGACAGTTACAGATTTTACCTTTTGAATGATTATATCGCTATATCTTTATAGGGCTGAGCAGTCAATCACCATGACTTAAACACGGTGTATTTTTGAGATGGGGCAGTAAGGGAAGGTACTTGAACCGTTGAAAGACAGTCGCTTAACTTTTTGCGACAATTTGATCAGCATAAACTGATTTCGAAAAAAAATGTTGTCAGCAAGAAAACGGGCAATTTTCCCAAAACCTTTTTTTGATGCCAATAGAGTAGGTAGGTTTCAAGTTGAAATTATCAAATAAGTACGTAGGTCTTGATTTTCTTAAAGCCCCAAGGACCCGTCCCTTGGAGCTTTAAGAAAATCAAGCTTAAAAAAAATGCAAAAAAATGAATGCAATAAATAATAGGTACTTACGTTTTTTTAATACATTTTTTTATATTCGCAAATAAATCAAAACCCGTTGACCTAGAATTGTAAAATTTGGCAAGTAGCAAGGTCTCAGCACAAGTTAAGAAAAAGTCTGAAAATCGTTAATTTGTAGGTTTTATAGTTTTTGTTTCGCTATTTTAAACTTATTTGCCATTTGCTGTGAGAAAATTGAGCGTGACTGCGTGACGTAATCGATGTCTGAGAGAACATCTTTTCAACTAGGTACAATGTTAAGTTTGTTCTTGTGATAGGTTCATCCCAACTACGAAAGCCTTGGTCCGACAAGCACTAAGCCGGTTTTTTATGATGAATAGACAGGCCGCTACAAAAGTCAGAAATCGCCAAAACCTTTTCCCATACCTACAATTCTAAACGTTCTAAGTTATTTGAGAAC
This sequence comes from Atethmia centrago, assembly GCA_905333075.3. Lineage (NCBI taxonomy): Eukaryota > Metazoa > Arthropoda > Insecta > Lepidoptera > Noctuidae > Atethmia > Atethmia centrago. Next base: position 7,286,060 of record HG995374.1, read on the forward strand.
CTATTTTTTTTCTCAGAATGTCAGAAAACAAGCAACATAGGCACTTTCTACATTCTGTTCTCAAAACAAATAAAATTAGATCACGTATTCAGTAAAAACTTTTGAAGTTTAAAAATTTTGGGTCAGTTTCGGCCAGTTTTCATAAATGTAAGGTAATGAGAAATGAGAAATCCCGTGTGTTCACAATCTACTGTTATATTATTTTCGTGATAGTAGTTCGTTAGGAATAATCTGTCATTAGTCAGTGTATCAGTGTTTTGACATTAGGTAGTATACCTATGCAGGAACGCGGCGAGGCGTTCATTAATTCACAAAAAATGAAAAACTTCGCACGCAATGGGAAATTGCTACTGAAGACTGCGGAGTCGACATCAGCAGGCTTAGTATGACGCTTTGTAACATTTGTAACATTTCGTTTTTGACATCTCACCGTAGAAATCTTTCTACAATCTGTCATATTTTCTTTCGTTTGTAACGATCTTTGTCTAGGTCCTTTTTTATGTAGAAGGATTTCTACGGTGGGATGTCAAAAAAGGAGAAACGAAATGTCACTTTGTATAGAAAGAGCCTTGTCTATTCTTCGAAGAAATACAAAGCGTCATGCTAAGCCTGCTGGACTAACTGCTTCTCACACGGACTACTGTACATCGCTTGCTTCCTTCCGTCACAAGTCCAGAGTGTATTTTGGCTGCTGAGAACGAAACTACAAACGTAGTATACAGGAAAGTTTTATAAGAATAAGATAACATGACGCCTGTATTCCCCGATGGGTTAGGCAGAGGTGTACCTACCTATAGTACACCCGCATTCCGTCAGTTATTTTTAGGTGATTAGGTCCCATGTAATTAGGGGCGAGGCTATTGCCATTAATTAATCGGGCACAAATCCAGAATTCAGACTGTTATTGAGAAATTCCAGACGAAAAACCCCTTAACACTGCCTGAGCCGGGAATCGAACCTGAGGTCCTCCTAAAAAAAATATGGCTGTTGTTGTATTGTAGTATGTCGTGGTGTCTTAAGACTTCCACGTGAACAGAAGCTAGTAAGTAAATAATAAGTAGGTATGGCCAGCAATAGGTAATCGAAAAGTGAAATAAATAAAATCTGACCTGTATAATAGATAAGTACATCTCATACATTACAACGAGTCTAAATAATATTCCCACTACTGAGACTGGCATCCTCTCTGTAAGAATGAGTGGGTCGTGGCTGGCTTTGACCTGTGACGAACCTAAAGAGATATTTCGTATGAGATGGTTTTACGGTTAGCTCAGCTTCACACCTTGACTCCGTGGGGTTCAGTGCCCTCTTCGTGACTCTAGCTGTCTAAAAAATCTAATTTATTTGAAATTCTGCAGGGCTATTAGCTCCATCTGTAATTATAAGTCGAAAAGACACCTGCTGCGGAGCAAAATTGTGCAGTCTTTGGTAGATGGCATTGATTGTCAATAGCATAGTTGAAATGCGAGAAGAAATGATCCAGGCTCGAAAAAACGGATTATTTGCAGTCATCAAAAACAATCAATTGTTTATTGAAGGACAGAAAATTAACCATAAAAGCGAAACATACAAAACGGCACAAAACAATGACTCGAAGGGAACCTCATACAATCACAGTGTAGACCGGATCTGCAACCTACCTACCACCAACAAAGACATTAAGAATCACTCCTTTCGAAAACATAGACCTACCTTGTAAAATTCTCTTCCAAAACATGCAAAGCATACACAACAAGCAACACATTATAGAAGCATTTTTAACAGAAAACCCTATGTATCAAGCTATATGCATATCTGAGTCATGGCTATCCGAAGACAAACTTTCCCTTATCCAAATTAGTGGCTATAATATTTCATCGTCATATTGCCGGAAAAGTCGAGGAGGAGGCGGCGTTTGCATCCTCTTACAAGAACAAATTGAGTACACAGAGAAAAATGATATCTCAAACATGTCTACAGAATATGTACTGGAAGTGTGCGCTACTGAGTTACCTAAACAAAATCTTTTATTAATTACTATGTACTGGAATAGAAGAGAGGAAGATATATTTATTGATAAATTAAAACAAATTCTAAACTATTTAAATATTAAGTATAATAAATTTAACATTGTTATAGGTGGAGATTTTAACATTAATATTTTAGCCAAAAACCTAAAAACTAACCAGTTTCTGGATCTCATGCTAGAGTACAAATTCACTCAACATATAAAAGTACCTACACGTATTACAAAAACATCCTCAACATGTCTGGATCTAATATTTACGAATTTCAGCGACAAAAATATGTTTACAACCGTGGAAAATTTCGGACTTTCGGACCACAGTGGAACAATTATAAACCTAATCATACCTCAACCAGCAAAAAAAATTACCTGGTACACAAATAAAAGAATATTTAACGTAGCGAACATTAATAAATTTAAATCTATACTAAGTACACAAAACTGGCACGACATTATACAAGCAAACAATAATATAAATGAAAATTATAATTCTTTCAACAACCTCTTGATAAAAATCTTAAATCAATGTATTCCTACACGTAAAATAAAACTTAAAAATAACTTCAAAAAGTACTGGCTAACTACAGGCATTAGAGTTTCCTGCAAAAACAAAAGATTGTTAAAATTACTTTCCACTAAAACCAAAAACCAAATAATAACACAACATTATAAAACATATGAAAAAATATTAAAAAAATTAGTTACCACTGCAAAAAAATTACAATACATAAACAAAATAAAGAAATCAGACAACAAAGTAAAAACGATGTGGAGCATTATAAATGAGAGAACAAATAAAAAACCTAAAAAGGAAAAATGTAGCATACAATTACAACACAATAATACTTTTATATCCGAACCCAAACAAATTGCGAATATCTTCAATGACTTCTTTGCGTCTATAGGAGAAAACAGTAACAATCCATCTGGCAGTGCACTGGGCGGCATGTCAACACTATATCCCACGGAGAACACCATGTTCCTTAGCCCAGTAGAAGCTTGGGAAGTTAACAAATTAATAAAAACCCTAAAAAATAAACAAAGTTACGGTATAGACGAAATTCCACCTACGTTATTGAAAGAATGCGCAAATGAACTGACTTTACCATTTTATCTATTACTAAATCAGTCTTTTACAGAAGGCACTTTCCCCGAATTATTAAAGAAATCATTAATTAAACCAATCCATAAAAAGAACATAAAAACTGATCCTAATAATTATCGCCCAATAGCTCTTTTGCCCTCAGCCTCCAAGATTTTTGAAAAAGCTATGTGTAATCGTATTTATACCTTTTGTGAAAAATTTAACATTTTTAGCGATTGTCAGAACGGTTTCCGAAAAAATCGTTCCACCACATTAGCGGTTTATAAATATACTCAAGAAGCACTTAATATTATAAATAATAGGGAATACGCCGTAGGGATATTATTGGACATGACCAAAGCGTACGACAATGTACAATTTAAAATACTGCTTAATAAACTGTATGGAATAGGAATCCGCGGGAAAGCCCATGAATGGCTTACGTCATATTTAAAAAATAGACAACAAGTAGTTGAAATCGAATACTTTAACCACAACAGTAGAGAAATAGAAAAAATCCGATCTAAAATAAAAATAACTAACGCTTCCATCCCCCAAGGAAGTGTCATAGGCTGCCTATTATTCCTCGTTTACATCAACGACTTACCAAAAACCATAGAGGGGCCATGTGTTTTATTCGCGGATGACATATCTTTGTTAGTCTCATGTCAAAACAACACAAACATTGAAGAAAAGCTCAGTTCCACACTCACAAAAATATGTAACTGGATGGCCTCACATAATTTACAAATTAATTATACTAAAACTAAGTTAATGACTTTCCACCCTTATCAAAAAGCTCCTCTAGACTTAAATTTCAACTTTCACGGCTCAAAATTGGAAACTGTTGATGAATTTACATTACTTGGACTTACAATAGATAAACACTTAAATTGGAAAACACAAGTACAAAAAACCCGTTCAAAAATTTCAAAATTTTCATACGCTCTCCGCGAAATTAAAAAGACAACCAATCTACAAACTGCCCTCACCGCCTATTATGCGTATGCCAATGCATGGCTTAGCTACGGCGTAACTCTCTGGGGCAATAGTACAGATGCACCGACACTCTTCACCCTACAAAAGAAATTAGTTAGGATCTTGGTAAATATTGATCAAACTGACAGCTGCAAACCCTATTTTCTAAAACACAATATTCTAACCCTCCCCAGTATTTACATTTTAGAAACATGTAAATTTGTCCGTAAGCATCAAGATTTCTACACAAAACGCGAAGACATCCAATCACAGTACACACTTAGGTACCGATCTAGGCTAAACATACCAAAATCCAAGCTAAAAATACATTCTACAAGTCCCTACGTAATGTCTATAAAAATATATAATAAACTGCCTGACGTAATAAAGAAAGAAGAAAAGTTAAATATATTTATAAATAAACTTAAAACATTACTGTTAAACAAATGTTATTACTCCTTAGACGAATATTTAAATGATAAACATAAATAATAGGAAAAAACATATTAATAATAATGTAATTTGTATATGTTAAAGAAATTACTAATATAATAATAAATAATATACTTAATAAAAATAATTCATAACAACAATTAATGATAATCACGCAACTTGTAGGTATGTTTAAAATATATTAATATAACAATAATAATAATGAAATGAAATAATTATTCAAAGAAAAACAATTTATACTAAAAAATAAACAGCATTATAATACATATGTACAGGTATATAAAATTAGTTTAAAATATTTAAGTACTTTTTCAGATAGAATAATAAATAAATAAATGGTAGATATGCGAATTGTTAGTATCATATTTAGCGATCTCCTGACTTCGAGTATATGAAAGTTAAATCTCCTAAAACGCGGCTTCCTCTCTCCTACCCTCTTGCTGTGCCCTACAGGGTCCATAATGATCTCAATTATATAGTAACCACCTAAGTACACATTATGGTAAAGCAATAAAGATATTGAGTATTGAGTATTGAGTATTGAACTCCACGATTACAAAGCTCTAGGTAACAAAGATTATACAGCGCCATCTAGTGGTATTGCTGAAAAGTGAAATGTCTCCAGAGAGCAGTATAACGTTGGTTCACTTACTTGCTATGCCCAAAAGCGCTATTGATCACGTTTCATTTTAGTAAATTTAGCACTTGACTTGATAGCATTTTTTCAAGGAACTACTGCTAGGCACGTCGTTTACTTTTATCGCCATCTAGCGCCGCCATATTGTTAAGTAGTTAGTACTCTCAATAGATGGCGCTGTTATCGTCAAATTTACATTCTCGAGTTGACTGATAAATCCAGTTGCAGAAAAATACTAACTTTTTACTAAGATAAATAATTGTAAGCAAAATTATTGTATCATACGTTTGGAGTGATCACTGAATGCCTAATAGTTAACACGAGAAGAATCAGTTCCATCCTATTTGCTATCTAGATTATGAAACTGCCAATATTTAGAAAGTTTAGACTTTTGTATTTCGAATATGTTTGGCTACGTTGAATTAGTTTGAAACTTCTACAGTATCTGAGTATACGAATGCTCTGGTCTACCCGAAACTAGTTCGGAGGAGGACTGAAAATCCCATCCAGTGTCAATATTAAGGGTCGGGTAATCTCCGTTGACCTTGGCCATAGAAATACGCGTCGCACACAAGCCGCACCGCCCCGCACGGTGGGCTAAAAATCGCCTTTCATAGACATAGAGACTTGAATTGTGAAGGGTCCTTTTTTTGGCTTCGTATGAGGCAATTGCGTGTACAAATGAAGGAGTTACTATCTCTGCAATCATTTTCATGTTGGCTATTATATCCTTACACACCGATATAGTACTATGTATTAGTAATTCTTTGACATACTTCGTATTGCGGAACCATTTGTGATTTTTTTATTAAAAATCCGTAAAAAAATTAAAAAACTTATTTATGTTGATGGTGCATTTGAATGCTTAAATGCTTTAAATATAAGTACGAGTATGTCAAGTCTAGTTTACAATATTTTTTATATCATAGGCCAAAACATCCTAAGAAATCACAAAAGTTAGTTTTTATACCTATGTGGGATATCTACTATTCATAGTAGGTATCTACTTTTAATTGTATTAGATTGTATGAGCATAAATCAGTTGTACATTTAATTTGTACTTTATAAAAAAAATCATCATCAACAATAAAATCAGTAACTAAATTAAACTAAATAAGAAATGATTAAAATCAATTAAATTGTGACTGAATTAGTATTAACATATTTAAAATAGAAAAATTGTTATAAATAAATGTCAACCAAAAGAAAAAAAATACAATATTTAAGAATCTATCTACCATAAACAATAAAAGTTAACTTATTCTAAACTTCTTCGTCACCATCAGAATCCACTTCAGAACCAGGCTCTACAATTGACATTACATCTAAGAACTCTATCGGAGATTCCTGATCCTGAAGTTTAAATAGGTCTAAAGTTTCCTTACCTTTTGACCGCCACGGTCGGATATAGCCGACAAATGAAAACGTGCCCAACACGCCACCGTCGGCTAATGCCGACAAGAAAACACCATTTTCAAGTACCAAATAAATAAACGAAATTAAGTTTTCTGTCTTTTTCATATTATTTAAAACTACATTAATTTAATATTGTAAATGCGTGGGAGGGACGCCGATGCGTTTACACTCTGGCGGTCAAAAGGTATGTCTGTCTCTTATGGGCACCCAGTTTTGATCTTATTGAAGCAATAAGAGGATCTGAAGAGACGATAAGCATATTGAGGACATCCTCGTTTGATGCCTGTCTGCTTTTCTTCCTCGAATGGTGTTCTCTGAACCTCTTAAAATCTTTGTTTCGGGCCTCTGAAGCTTCTTCCGAAAGACTCCCAATTGGCACAATAGCATTTTCTGCGATTATATCCCCTCCATGAATTAATAATTTGTGTATGGTCGATGTCATGTAGTACCAATTATACAGTTCCGCATATTTTTCCATGGTTATTTTAGTGTATTCTTTAAATTTAGGCACATCTATAAGCTCTCCAGATGTGATAGCTTGCAGAACACACAGCACAAAAAACCTGCGGATCAGGTCTTCATCTAGTACAGTGATCGCTGCAGTTTTATCAGGAAACTCAAAAAACCTCCTCACTGTGTTACCATCGTTAGTTGTGCCTGATCCTTGCTTAACGATGTCGATCAAAAGATTAAGATCATCTTTAAATCAATGTTGGATAAGTTTTTTTCCTTGACTGTAACAACTCTTTGTGATCTTCTACTCTCGCAGACCACTTCTTGAAATCGAGACGATAAGCTACGTGTAGAAGACATTCCATCGCATTAATGCGGGCATGTAGTGACGATAATCCAAACTCATATATAGGTACACCAGCAGAAACGGTTTTTGACGCAGCGGTATTTAACTTATTCATTACCGCAGGCTTAGCCAAACACAGGTAGAAGGCCGCATTTGATTTAGCTTCAGAAAGATACGTACAAATTTTGCCGTCAATCATCATCATCATTATTTGATGACTAACCTCATTTCCTTGGTATTTTGAGGGAACCAGAGCCTTGATTTCGTTATCCATTCTAGTTTTTTCATCCATGACAACTTCATTGTTCTCCTTCATAAAACTGAACTGCACTGGACGACAATAAGCAGATGAGCAGGGTTTTGGATTCGTCCATGCGGTATCATCTCTAGCTTTAATGGAACCAAAGAGGTGCGGTGGTGGTATATGCTTGAATCATCTTGCTCACTCACCATTTTTTGCTTATATCTACTTTGGTTGGATGCACCGTCAAATCTCCACTTAGATATTAATATCAATTGTATGCCTTGTATGACATTAGTACTAGTAAGACTTTCAAGAATCTTGTTCACTGTTAAAGTATTGCTTGTAGTGCAATCTTAGTTGAGGAATCCGTTACAGTCACAAATGCCTTCGGAGGGTAGCACTGCAGCTTAGCCTTTTGTACTTTATAGTAAGATGGATATATATCCTTTGAACCTTCTCGAATTGTCGTTTTCCTCAAAGTGATGTATTGCCATTTTGATAGTTTTAATGAAAGTAACAAATCAGTGCTTTCTCTGGTGAAAATAAAAGTGAAGAAAGTGATTTCTTAATCATTTCCTTAATTTTTGCCGCTACTTCTGGATTTTTAAGCATATATTCAATAACAGATCCAATATCCTCACGACCATCTTGTTTAAAAATGCTGTAGCTGAAAATGCTAATTCAAAAGGTTCTTCGTTTGTCAGATCGTCTCTTCTTCTGATTGTTACCTAGATGTTCAAACGGCTTTCGAGATCTTTTTGTCATCGTTTAAGCCGATGTCATCGTTGACGTTGATGGTACAGGTTCAGCACATTTATTTTCACTTATTGGTTCTTGGATGAGCAAATCGGTTTGAACGAAGTTTGGCCAGTCAATATTATTGGGTGAAGCCAATTACTGTAACCACGTCTAATAATTTCACTTTAGCGGTGGGATCGTAACCATCTTTTTTGAACTGCCCGTGTGAACTTTCGACGAAAATTCCTTTAGGGTAACACTGTCTTCATCAGAAAGGCTAGAACCCAGTCGAATAACAACTGAATTGAACAATATTTCATGATCGAAGGAAGAAGTATCCTGGTTCGTCAGGATAACAAACAAATCTAATTTTGTAATTATACTTTCCATTATTCACAATCACTGAGACGCATGGTGCTATCAGATGTTAGCAGTAGAAATGCTCAAAATGAACTGAAGTTACGAACCTGATTTTTGACTATTTATTGTTATTGACTAATGATCCTCAATAAGGTGATCCTGGACTAATTGCTAAATTAACGTATAGGTATCCTAATTATTTTATGTGTATCCTTTTAACTAAGTAATTCATTAGGTACATAAATATTTAGTCACATGAGGTGATTACCTCAATCAGTTCATTAGCTAATGAGAACTTGATCACTAGAGGAGATTACACAAATGGTGCCGCAATACGAAGTATGTCCAAAAATTACAAATAAATAGTACTGTATCTGTGTGTAAGGAAATAATGGCCAACCTTATGATCCCAGAGATAGCCTCATTTTTCATGTCAGTGCCATACCAATTTTTCTTAAAAAAAATTAACTCCTTCATTTGTAATTTATGGAGTTTCTTGCCCGTTCTTCTCCATAGGTACCCACTACGCTTTGGAATGGGCAACTAGCTTCATATTTCTAACTGACCGACTCCTTGACAATTCAAAAGTGCCTGTAAATGGTTTAATTGAAATAAATGCTTTGAGTTTGAGTTTGTACACGAAATTGCCTCACACGAAATTTTATAGTATAGTTATGATCAGCAGATAGGTACCATTTCTAGCCAAAAAAAAACCCTTCAAAATTCAAGTCTGTATGTCTATGAAAGGCGATTTTCAGCCCACCGTGAGCCGTTCGGTTTCATAGGGAATATAATTTTTTGTAACGAAAATATGAATATTTGAAAAAATCACAGATTGACTTATAAATAATAAAGTATGTAGTCTATTTAGTCTATTCATACAAAAACAAATATGAAAATATCATAAGTAGTTTGAAAGTAATATCGTTTATAGGGTTCCGTTGTCAACCCGACCGTAGATGACCCTTATAGTTTCACCATATCCGTCTGTCTGCCTGTCTGTCTGTCCCGGCTTAGCTCAGACTCTTAGGATTAGAAAGCTGTAATTTGGCATGGGTATACATAAATCACGCCGATAAAGTAGAAAAAAAATGTGTCCCTTACACGTAAAGTGGGGATGCATTTTTTCTTTCTTGACCATCCCATTATCTACACGGCCGTTTAAAATTGTTGTGGGTGGAACACCATTTTTCCATTCAGAGATCCGTTTGCGGAACATTAAGCTTTATGGTACAAATTTTTGTTAGAGTCATGTGTCCGCGTCCCCCCCTCCCCCGCCATCTAAATGGTTGTTTTTGGATATGTGAAATAAATTCATGGGATATATAACGAAATTAAAAGGAAAGCTATCACAGCCTACAGCTACCTAAGCTTTACAAGTTAACGAGCGATAGTCGACCAACTGACATCTGCAGTTGGAGAATTGACCGTAACGTATATCGTATAGGAGAACATGTTTTAATGTTTTTCAACTACAATGTTATGTTTGTTTTTGGGATAAATTCACCCCAACTACGAAACACTTAATTGTGCGTGATCCAACATGCACAATTAAGTGGTTCGGTCGGTTTTTTAATGCTTTGGGTAGGCACTGGTGCCGATTCCCTTGTTCACAAACTAAACTAAATTTAAGTTCAATGCGCAAGAAAGAAGAAGTCTTTCTATTTCATTAAGAAAAGGACAGAAGATAATTTTTAGTTTAGTCCTGTCAAATTAATCAGCGCCTGTCACTACTCCATACAAGTTTAGACGTGATTAAAAACTTGCCTACTAAAATTACGTCAATTTACGTCAAGCGCTGATTAATTTGATAGGAATAAACTAAAATTTATCTTCTGTCCTTTTCTTAATGAAATAGAAAGAAAAAGATGCACTGAACTTAAATTTAGGGAATCGGCACCATTACTTCCTGAATTTATTTCATAAATTATTTAACTACAATACTTAAATATTCACATATAGAATTGATGTATACCCGTTCAGTTTAACATATATTTTTTGCATATTAATTTACATGCATTATAATAATATGAAGGCGTAATATGATTAATATCATATTTAATAGTGACTAAAATCATATATCTACGCCTAAGATATGCATGACGTTACGTCTCCTGTTGTCTTCATCGTGTTGCTACACAGAAATCACCTACCTTGCCAGGTGATTTATAGAACTACTGAAAAGGTCACTAGTAACTTCAATAAAACATACTAATAAATGTGTAAAATTATTTATATTGCATTATAATTATTAAAAACTGTCACAACAAGGAATTGCCACGAGACTACCTTACACAATCGCCACTTACGAAATACTTAGCCTAAGTTCACTTACACTTAACTTAGTCGACTTAACGTTACATCACATGTAGAACGAGATATCTTTTTATAATAAGTAACAATAGCCGAGGATACTAGTAACGCTTCGCTCCGTTCCCACCAAAACTTATAAGTAACTTAGCGCCTATCAGAAATCTCTCGTAAGCTTATAATATTTGACTTTATTATAACAACTAGAAGGATTCATAAGCAAATACAACAATAGATTATTATGCGTACAGGTATAAATGTTATGTAAAGATAATCAAAAGTTTTTAAATACGCGGTAATACAGTGATCAAAAAGTGTACAATAAATACTTATTGATAATGACGCGTGTGGAGTCAGTCGGTACGGAGCGAGGCGCGCGCCCGGCGGCGCTCGGCTCGTGTCTTATCTCTTGTTTTTGTTCTTCATGGTGAGACGTCGCCAGAAGCTGGTCTTCTCTGCGGGAGGCTGCTCCTCCCGCGCCTCCTCGCCCCGCGTCTCTCCTCGCAGGATGTCTAGGAACGTCGGGTCGTTCTTACGAACATTTTTCTCGATTTTCACAGATTCCGCGCTCAATTCAGACTTCAGTTTCTCAGGGCTCGTGTTCTCGACCTTAAACTCGTTAGGGTCTTCAACGAACGCCTGCTGAAGGTCGCGCATGATCTTTTTCCTGATAGTCTTCTTCATACTGAGGTGTCTCTCTAGTGTTTTGACATCGCCGTTGGGGTACGTGCGGTAGTCCTCCTTCTTTTTCTTGGATTTCTTTGATTTGTCGTCAGTATCGTCGAAGGTCTTGGCATCATACTGCTGGTTGAGGCCGAAGATGTCCCTCAGGTGGGGGATGGCCCGCTCTGACGTCATGGTGATCGAAGGCGTTACACCCGCCCGATGTGTGAGATCACAGACACCTCATCATGAGATCTGGAAATAGGAGAAAAGTGAATATTAAAATGTGGAACATTAATCTACCAGGCTTAAGCTAAACATAGTAAATAATTCTTGTAGTCGGTAGTTCAGCCTAATGTGTCAATTGTTAAAACGAGTAGTGCACAATGATAGGACAATAGACTATAATGCCCACGTTTTTGTCACACAAGCAGAGCAGATTTCTAGACACAGCACCTAAGTAACAAGCACATCGCCTAGTAAAATAAATTAGTTGTCCCACTTCCCTCAGCTAATTGACATTTACTTGTGAATAGACATATAGAGCATGGCAAACACAAACTACTACAGTCTACATAATATACGATCCGATACGTTTGACAATTGTAGTCTAAACAAATAGACATCTTCAGCAAATAGGAGGAAACCAATTTGGTTGAAAATACAATTTGAATACAAAATGGATGGTATTTGCTCGCCGTATCCCTGAAATGAAATTGTCGATTCTTCAGTGTATTCTATGTTTCATTTAAAAGATACAAACGAGACAAGTAAAGAAATAAGTGAATTTAAAATTGAATTTTACCTAGATACACTTGAATTTAATCATAATAATAAGCAACTCGTAAATGCCACATTAATATGACTTAACGCTTGCATTTTAGAAACTATCTAGCCGAACATTTTCGTGAAAGTGAATTTCTCAAGTCTGTAGGAGCTGACTGCCGAGTACGTCAGATATTCTGTGTAGTGTTTGTTCGTAACAATGGCGATGATAAAGAACAGAGGCTGCGGTCCGTAACCGATGTACAGTCACTAGGGTAACAACTTCCCTTCTTGGTATGGAGTTGCGAGCGAAAAAGTTAAAGCAAAGGTATAAATTATAACGGTGGAATCATCGTTGCTTGTTGTTAATGGGTTTCATGGAAAACTTGTGTATAGCTACTATTTATAGTTTCTTTGTCAAAGAAAGTATCCCGAGAGTAAAGTTCTTCGAACAACAGGTAGTTACAGAGGTTTCACGAAGTTCTTCGGCTGAAAGTCTTGTGTGTAGAAGTTGTACTGGCTGCAAGCTAAGTTTTGCGTAGTCAGTGAAGTAATTAAGGTGTATCTTCAAGTTCATGGATGAGTACGCCTATGTTCACACCTCGAAATACTGCGATCAAAGGATCAGTTGGCTTGTTTTAAATTAGCACCTACCTATCTTTGTAGCAGAAAAAATACTTTTAATTTCTCATACTCGGTTTGATCCGAGTAGCGGATGGAAGACGCTGCCGTCTAAATACCTCGTATGGTAATTGATTCATTTCGACCTTTGTATAACAATCTACAATTGCAGTATTTCATTCAATATTAATAATATGACTATTCAGTAGTCATATTATTATTGAATGATGTAGCAAAGCCTTTAAAAAATCTTAAACAGATCTATTGAACTTTAAAGCCAAGCAGCAAATATCACCTCTCAAGAGAATATCTAATCTCTTGAGAGGTGGAATTTATTACTTAGTTTATAGGTAACAGCTAATTGGTTCCCTCTTAAAACAATCATCAATCTTCTCACTTCATACAAGCTAGTAAGCTCAAATGTTGGCACGGAAGCGTTTTGCGTTCGCGTGTACAGACATCCGTAGACTGCATTGTGTTCAGAATATAATATAGTGCGCTTGACTGCACCCTCCTCGCCAACGCGCCGCTCACTGACGGGGCTGTCATATTGTCCTCGAAACGTCTCATCTTTATGACATCGTGCGGGAGCTGGGATTCACACGAAGTGGTACTGATGTGCTTTGTTTATTGTAAGGGGTTCTAGGTAATAGCAATGTTGTCTTGTTCATTTCAGTTTGGAGTGGAGATGGTAAATTATGAATTTGTTACGTTTCTTTTCACAACATTATCGGTACGATTTGCAGCTTAACCGGTTGAACCGACCGTAATTACAGAAATGATTAAAAAGCCATTGTGTCTCGCGTGGAGCCACGTTCAATTCAATACAAAGGGATATAAAAGGTTAATCTTTAGATGGTTTTGTGCAGATGCACCAATCATGTTCTTCAGATGAAGAAAGATGAAAAGTAATGAAACTTTCCCGAGGGAAATCAAAAGAATGAAGTCTGGGAAGGCTAGATCTTCCTAATAACAAAAGCCTTTCAGAGCGTCCCTTGCTACCCGAAATCATTATAAATGTGAGGCAACAAGAGAAATCAGCAGCCCTGTCCGCAGTCTAACAATGCGAAGCGTTTAGCGCCATTTCGTACATTATCTAACATAATACAGAGCACAGCTCTTCCACAAATTGTTCGTGAATAAAACACTTTCTTTACTTTCCTGGCTAATTGCGCCAAATCTGCCACCTGCGGAAATGCCTAACAATCTCGTTGTTTGAAATCTGCGTTTCTTACACTAACATTAGGGCATTAGCCTAAATGTTTAGATCTATAGGTAGGTATATCGTTGAACTACTTCAAAAGGAAGTTCTGTTTAACATCATCGTCAGTTTATTAAGTTTCACTATTTTAAGAGTCATCAACTCATCACATCAGTGCGGGCTGGAAAGTACTCGATCTGTTAATGAAAATCTATGAATTACTCAGAGCTACTAACTTGGAATCAATCACTTATTGATATTTTCTTTTATCACTGGAATTATTTATTAGCTTCTTCTTAAGAAAATACAGTATAAAACAGTTGCTTTAACAATATTCTTCTCTGTTTTTTTAACAATCACAAAATAAACAGCGGCACTACGAGTGTGTCAAGTTTACTGCCGGCACCCTACAATAAATCCATGGCTCGTCAATACATCTCGCTTACGAGTCGTAACAGCTGACATTAACATTGGCCGGGGTCACTGCACTTTACCTAACTCTAGCCACACATGATCGTGCCCCGCCATCTTGTGCGTGTGACGTCATCCACGCCGGTTACGATATTTTGTGTTGAGATTTTTTGTTTATAATTTTCGTTTTGTAATTCAAATTGAGTGCAGTGGTAACGGCTGCGACTTTAGGAGTTGTAGGTCGTAGGTTCGAACCCGGACAGGCACTTATCTTATTGTAAATTATTTCATCACCACTGCTCTCAAAACGATGAAGGAAAACATCGTAAGGAAACCGGCATGTCCTAGAACCAAAAATTCGAAGACATGTGACATCTACCAACCCGCACTGGGCCCGCGTGGTGGATTACGGCCCACTCCCTCTCACAGAGAGGAGGCCTGTGTCCCAGCAGTGGGAACATTATAGGCTGATTATGTAATTCAAATTAGTCAACGACTGTGTTCTCTTTGTAGGATATGAAACTGTATTCGACAGGTAGGTAGTCTAGTAAATTGAATTCCTAGAATTTGCATCATCTAGTGATGCAAATTCTAGGAATTCAATTTTTCTTCATTATATTATTCATATTTTTCTCTTCATCTTCATCATCATATTAAAAGTTATCACACTTATTACCCACTTAGGTTCTTAGAAGACTGCTTTTGCAAATCCAAATTCCGTAAAAATATTTGAAATGATGTGTTTGGCAAATAAGTCCCAGCATCGTCTCTCAGAGCACTTCAACATTTTACCTTGCGAGGTTACCTTTTATGCAAATTATGTTTGACGCCGGAAATCCACGCTCACAGGGAAAATATGCATTTGAAAATGGAACTTTTATATCCCTTTTGACGTACCTCTACATACAGCCTTTTAGTATTTGCCAGCACTTTGTAGAATATTAAAAAAGTTTCTAGAGTACAATGTACTCTGCTTGTGGGTTCATTTTGTTGATATTTTGTATTCATAGATACAGCGAGAGCAAGATAACGACTTGTTTATCTTTGGTTAGTGTAATGATGTTTATTTGGGCCATTAAATGAAAGGTCTATGTCAATCAGGTGAAGCTATGCATAAAGTAAACATTTATTCAAATAAAAAGTAATACTTTGGTTATATCGGTCCAACCGGAAAACAAGACGTTTAATATGCGTAAACCGTCGTTCAAAAGTGGACAGTGTCAAGCTGTTGTCTTTATTCGCGAGTTAATCTCTCGTTAATCAGTGGTTACCAATGCTCAGCAATTTACAACAGCCGCGACGAGTAAACACGCTGAATCGCTGACACGATTGTTACGCTATATTATGTAGGCCCGTAGGCAACTGGGCCACAGATTGTTTGTCGACAACCATCAGGGAACGCCATTTTCTCCGAATCAGAATGAACACTTTTTAAATACGCTTTTGTTTTCGTTCTGCATTCCGAATTTAAACGATGTTTTATTCCTTTTTTAATTGGAATTGGAACTTGGCATCGGATTCGCTGCCTTTCTAATTAAAATATATTTTTAATTGATCGCAAAGTTGGTGTTATTGAATTGGCAGTATCGATTTAATGTTGTTTTTGTTGTATCAAGAGCAGCTGAAAATATCACGTAGGGGCTTTAGTTGCAGGTGTTGCATTTTTGTGCATGTTCATTATTCAGTGTTTTTTTTTTGTGTGTTTTTTGTGACAAATGCTTTTTTGTGGAAAGTCAAAGGGCAATTATTCTGAACATAAAAGTCCTCCTACAATCTCATGGTCTCAATTATATTTTCACTTCATACTATCCATTTGACTTGAACCGTAACGTATTGGTAACACGAAAGTTCAACAAAGCTAGCGTGTAAGTAGGTTACTTTAGATTTACTAATAAAACTAATTGCATAATTGCTTTCTCGGGGATGTGTATGGCTGACTTATGATATGACGTAAGCCGCTTCGTTTGCAATAATTACTGGGTTGTCTTACATGTGCAATTTACTTGAATTACACTAATAAACGCCGTGTTATGACATGAGGCATTGTGTGTCTTATTTGCGCATTCAGAATTCAATGGATTAACTAGATAACAAGATATCACATCTTTTTGACATGTTTTTTTTTTAAACAATTTACAGAAAAATATAGGTATCGTTTATTAGTTGGTACCATTTGGAAACATGAAGAACATACAGGCTGGATCAAAAACACACTCTTTACAGGTAGGTAAAATTCATCCTCAACTTATAGGTTCAGGTTGAATTTTCGAGATGGAGTTCAGAGCGAATACTGAAACTCATGAAGTGGAGTGTAGTAGAGCAAAGTGGTCGGTGGTGCCTTTAGCTCGCTTTTGGTGGAAAAAAAACCTGTATTTTTAGTAGCTTATAGAAACTGAACAATAATACAGGGTTACATTAAATTAGCTAGCGCAACTCCGCAGTCGTAATGTGTATCGATATCTAAACATAATAAAATAAAAAATAAGTTATTTTGATGAGTTTTTTTTGGCGTCATCAACCACTGGTAGTGTCTTTTTTGTGTAAACTGCAGTGACGTGATGGGCATCGATAACTAAACTCGATAAAATAAAATAAAACAGATTTTCTCAACTCATATTTCCAGTAACAACACTAAAGCGGTCGGTGACCCGAAAAAACATCAAACCTTTTCATTTTTATTTTTTATAATGTTAATTATTTCGATAGCAGTCAATAATTGAGCATTTTGATGTAGGTATTCATCTATCCATGGTTTTAATTTAGTTACCTATGTGAAATCCCATGTCAAAAAACCACTAAGTAGGTACAAAATCTATTTATTACCTATCTAGAACTCGTGAATAATACAAGACAAACTACCAGATACCGTAATGCCATTTAATTAAGACACTCTGCGGTTTTCCTTGACTATCTACAGGACAACCATCATATTTCCTGACATTGTGAATACTTAAAACTTGCGTGACCTTAAAAATACAATTATTTCAAATAAAACAAGCGAAAAACGTTCTAGATGTGCTTTTGTTTCTTAAAATTCAAACAGTTTTGAGGCAGCCTTACCACTAAACTGTTTTAAAACCACATAATCCACAGACAGAAAAATATTGTAGCTTTTATACCAAAGTAGGACATAAAATACGTCTTAGGTCGAATAAATCCGACTGCATTTTGCGTCTAGACCGAAACGCGAAGCGAATGCCTGCCGCACCGAGATAATAAAACGTCTCAAGCGAGAAAATCACTATACCAGCATCCTAACTATTTACTATTACTAGCTGCGTCTCGTGTTTTCATCCGCATAAGTCTCGATTCCGTGGGAACATCGGGATCAAAAATGAATGTTCTTCTTGCTAAATATCAATACAACGGAAATTAACGTACTATCGTAAATAGTAAATTACATGGATCATGTCGGAGATCTACAATGGTCATAATTACAAATACGTGGTCTTACAAGTATAGTACAATAGAAAGGTCATACAAGTATATACAAGTATATAATGTATAAGATTCATAAGGAAAATAGATGAATCCTGTAAATTATGTAGTACCCATGTGCCAAATTTCATCAAAATCTGTTCAGCCGTTTTAGCGTGAAAGCGTAACAAACAAATTCACTTTCGCATCATCCTAAACTGTTATACCGGTCGTATGTTCCCGTAAGATAATTTCCAACCTCCGACCGAAAAGTTACCTAGTAGGAAAATGTTTGTAAGCTATGTAGAAAGAATAGACGGCCGGTATCTACAAGCTGTCGTTTTGCATCCTCGTCAAATTTCAGGAGGCTGCTATGAAAGACATAAATAATGAAATTAAATTACGATACCAGCTCAATAATTAATACATTTTTTTTATTTTAGTTATTTAAGTTTGAGAGTATTTTAGAATACACCACTTTCACAGAACAGAATCACCCCGTTGCGTATGCGGTAGTGTGTGTGTAAAAGAGCAGTTACAGTGCGGTATCACACGGGCCGCGTTGTAACATGCGTGTCGTCCCACACATGGCGATTTCCGAAAACTTGAAAAAAAAAAGACCTACTTATTTTATTATTGATTCGTGTCGAGAATCATTAGCACAGTTACCTCTTTGAATTTGACGAGGACGCAAAACGACACCTTGTATATTATTTGACAGCATATTATTATTGTCGTTGCAAAGGCAAATGTACAACTACAATTCTACAATAAATGTAGAATAAATTGTAGTTGTACATTTCCGGAGTTTCGGTACATTTGTCATTTGTTGTCTTTTTCATGCACAATATTAACATAACATCACGCCAGTAATTCCCGAAGGGTGAGGTCTTTCTTTTTATGTTTCGTGTGGTTGGTGACTAACCTGGTATCAGAGTTTGTATGCCGCTCATGGGCCTTTTTTTTTTTTTTTTTGAGGTTGGGAAATCATCAAATAACTTCTCCCGCTCTGGGCGGAGCGGGAGGGTGTGTCAGACTCTTACTGACTAAAACCCACCCGTATTCCTTCCTGTTGCCTGTGTTGCCAGGGGCTCGGTGACCCATAAGTACCTTCCCGCGACATGGGCCTTGGCTTGGCGACTTGGCTTCACATGCCGTCGAGTATAATATTTCTCAAATTGTTGTCCTTCACCGTTATTTAAGCAATTGGTAATTAGGTATACAATACGCAAATAGTCAAACGCATCTTGGGCTCGAACTCGAGACCTATGACTTGGCAGTCCGACGGTCACACCACTTGGCTATCACTGCTGCTAAATATACATAGTACTTACATAAGTTACATAAAGTCATACTTGTATGAAAGTTACATACTTACTGCTTGGAAATTAGCAATACTTTAGGATGCCTACATATTCACACATAATCAGCCTATAATGTTCCCACTGCTGGGACACAGGCCTCCTCTCGGTGAGATGGAGTGGGCGGTAATCCACCACGCGGGCCCAGTGCGGGTTGGTAGATGTCACATGTCTTTAAATTTTTCGTTCTAGGACATGCCGGTTTCCTCACGATGTTTTCCTTCACCGTTTTGAGAGCAGTGGTAATGAAATAATTTACGCAAAGTAAAGCGTCTGTCATGGTTTGAACCTACGACTTACAACTCGTAAGTCGCGGCCGGTACCACTGGGCCACCACTGCTCTTATGATGCCTAATGTTATCTTAATATTTCTTCTTTAGGAATATAAATAATCACAATGTGAACTATCATATTTCCGCCAGCCAAATAATACTGATCTTGTTATATTTAATATTGAAACTATATACCTTACTGTATCGAAAGATACGTTGCACTTGCACGAACAACTTTTACGACCTTGTGGGTTTTCACAGAACTATACCAATAATAATTTTGTTTATATTTGTACAAGTGTGGCCATAACAACAGTGTCGCTTAGCGTCTCAGACGAAAACTATTTAATTCTTTACAAATATTATAAGAGAACAAAAAATAACGTAAATATGGCTGAAGGTGGATGGAATAATAGGTTTTTTTGTTGAATCGTTGTAAAGAAATTGTATGCATGCAAATTCATAAATGATGCCATAACGAAAAGTAAAGTGGGCATAACATTCAGCTTCCTCAAATGCAAATATAGCGTTCACTTTTATTTGTGCATGATTAGGTCAAAAATTCAAAAATATTGAGAATAGACAATTACGATGTGAAAGCGCGACTGCATTCAAGGTGCATCAGCAGTTCAAGTGCAATTTTATTCTCACTTACATAATCAGCCTATAATGTTCCCACTGCTGGGACACAGGCCTCCTCTCTGTGAGAAGGAGTGGGCCGTAATCCACCACGCGGGCCCAGTGCGTTTATTCTCACTTATCCAATCATAAATGATTGAAAACTTCTAAGTCTGATAGAAAAATCATACTAAACAGATCAATCGCTCTCCTGGATTGTTGCTTTATACATACCTACGTAGCTTTATAGAGTAAGTATGTGTGTATGTATTGAGTAAGACATCGGTCATTTTCACAATCAAATCGAACATCGAAGTATCAATATCACCGCGCAGAAAGTTGCCACTTTCTCACGCATTCAAGCAAGAACCTGTGAAA
The DNA here is from genome assembly GCA_905333075.3 of Atethmia centrago. NCBI lineage: Eukaryota > Metazoa > Arthropoda > Insecta > Lepidoptera > Noctuidae > Atethmia > Atethmia centrago. The sequence goes on from HG995374.1 coordinate 7,306,791, forward strand.
CTATGCGTCTGCATTATCACTTATCAAACAAAGTGTATCTGTCGTATTCCAACAGTTATTTATCTTGTTTAATTAATGTATTCAGAGAGGAATGGCGAAGCGTCGCGCCCTAATTGTCACACGCACGCACTGGCAACACCACGCGGCGAGAAAATTGTAAAAATTACTTTTATTTTCGAATGGCGTCGGGATTATGAGAATCTGTTGTAAATTAGAAAACGTTGCGGTAAAACATTTCGTTTTAAGGTCGAATTTGGAGGAACCTAAATTAAGTTTTCCGGGAAATACAAGCAGATAATCAGATACAAGACTTTATTTTGAATCGTTGTAAGCAAGGTGTTCGCCACTTACTTTTTGTACTAACTTCTTGAACAATCTTTCTAGTAGAACATGTATAGAATAGCTGACTTACAAAATAAAAATTATTGTAACCCGTAAATTATTCATTAATTTTATATTTCTCTGTATATTCAATTTTCACTCAAATTAAAGTGACCTAAAATATGTGCCCGATTTCAAGCATAGATAGATCAATAATTATTTAAATGGGTCACTGTAAGTGGAGGGTTCGGGTTTATCAGTCTACCAACACTATCTGTTGATTGTCACCCTATTTTAATGACGTCAGCGTAAGCGGCAGCCCGCAGGAAGTTGCGTACACGCATCCAAATCACTTTTATTTCCTTTTTTTTGTAAATCGCACGCATTAATTAAAACATGGCGCTAGGTTATTATCGTAATCGTAAGTAATTTTTTTTTCGTTTTGGTTTTTATTCGTGTCAAATATTAAGCGCTGATGTTACAAAAAATCCATATTAAATTATTAATTGTTGGTTAGTTTTTCCTTATGTCGGGGTTATTATGCTGTCTTACAGGTTTCTAGATAACTAATGACTCCACATCATATAGTTAAGTGACTATGTGATGTTAAAGGCTAGATGTGGACTGACCAGAAATTGTGGAATAGGTATCTACTGGTACAATCTAATGGACATGTTGCGCCGACCCCAAATAAATTGGGAAAACGACAGGAGAATGTTTGTCTCCTGGTATAATTGGAAAGGATTAAGTAGTAGTTGTGTCTAAGGGGGCTCGTGGCTACGTAATAACAGCCGCACAGGTCGATCGACCAGGTTATGCTACGCTTGCCGAAGTTGGTTCGTGGATAGGTGAACAACTTTACATACCAACTTTATGCCGTGCCACGGAAAGCACGATAAGCCTTTGGTCCCGGCTATCATTCGTGGATCATAGACAGTCGTTACGGGTCGTCAGTAGCCCGAAAGTCTGACAACCAGTCTTACCAAGGGGTATCATCGTATTACCCAGTTGGGAGCTGGGTTGTGGAGGTCAGATAGGCAGCCGCTCCATTTAAAATACTGGTATCCAGCGGCATCCGGTAAGACTAGAATCCGACCCCAACATAGATGGGAAAAGGCTGGGCAGATGATGATGATGTACCTGTACATGTTTTTGAGGCTAACTGTACCAAAAAATATGTAGATGAATGGATGGGATGTGAAATGGCCGGGAAGTAAGTGAACACTGAGATGATGGTGAATAGAGCTGTTTGAAAGAAAAAGTCGACCCCAACATAGTTGGGCACAACATCTAGTCGACTCATGCTATGGAAAGCTATACAAACGATGCTGATAAGTTTATAAAACAAGACAAATCGTAAAGAATATGCGCAGTCATATGCTATCTGTCTTAATAGTACATACATGAGGCTGAGATAGTAACAACAGCTAGGTTCTTATATCCATTATTTTTACACAAAACATAACGAAATAATATACCTATCAATAGGTGTATCGAAAACTCTTGGTGGTAAAGTTTGTTAAAGAATTTAGCGAAATTCAATGTATGGATCATGCTCTAAATAATCTTGTTTAAAAACTACAAAACATATCCATACATCTGTCAATTCCCACACAAGTACTTACAGTATAATCAAGTGATCTACACATGTAACGTTGCGACATCCTAAACAGCAGCAATTGTTTACTTCATAGAGGCATCATAACCCATTTACAGCGCAATAAACAATAAAAATATGGGTACACGTAGTTCATTCTCAAGTTAACAATAAACAGAAAAAGTTTTTGAGATAGGAATATCTATGAATGGATAAGCGAAAAAAATTACCTCCTGAATACCTGTGTTTTTCAAAAAAGTATAGAAAAAGAGGACAGTTAGACCTTAAAAAAAAAAACTATTTTACAATTATCTGTTTCAGTTCCTCAAATATGCCTTTATCCACCATTCCCTAATGTTTATAGTTTCTAAGTGATTTTAAATCACTCCGTACCATGGTCTGTACAGGACCAGACGCGAGAGATATCTGCCGCCGATCGCCTCCACGAGGACACTGCGGTGCTCTGCTCAAGCCGGGGAGACCTCCACCGTATGCTCCACCGTGTCCTCCGGGCGATCCACACAGTGGTGACAACCGGGTGTTTCCTCCCGCCTTATCCGACACAGGAACCTCCCGAAGCTGCTGTGTCCCGTGAGGACCTGCGCCAGGCGGAAGGTGAGGACGCTGTGGCGCCACTCTAGCCACTCCTCAAAGAGGGGACTTATCGCCGCAATTGTGGCGTGCCCAGCACTGGGTTGCGACAATAGCAGTCTATATATATATACTCCCCGCATGCGGGGAGTCGGGGACTCCCCGCAGGCGGGGACTGATGAAAGTCATCGGTCGATAAAAAGCGTCACAGAAATCACACTCAATGAAAATGAGCCTTTAAAGCAACTGCCAAACGTGAGGTGCAAGTTCTCCGTATACCGCAATCGTTCCCTATCGACTAATGAAAACGTTTCCCCGAATACGGGCCCTATGGCATGCTTTACAGAAATTTCCAGCAACCCGCATACGTCATATTTACCAATGAAAATGAGCCTTTAAGGCGACGAGCTAAGGACCTGTACACCACAATCCTTAGTATAACAACACAACAGCATCTAAAAAAGTCACACCGCACAAAGGTTTAATAACAAAACAAAATTCGAAAGAGCAGTGTGTCGATGTCGGTTACAGAAGCTGTGACGATTCCCACGACTCGAGTTGGATAATCACGTTACTTAACCAATGTTCATTGAATTGCGCAAGTCAAGGCGAGACGTGTGATCATGAGTACAATGCTTTTGTCAACCAGAGATAATAGAGTTGGGCTGCTGTGACCTTCCGTGAGCGTCGCCGACGTCTTCGAATAGGACTTAGTTTTAGTAGAAACAAAAATATCGTCAGATAAAGTTAATTACTGTTTAATTCACTGTTCCACCGTTATTAAACTGATATTGACACAGAAATTGGTGTTAGGAAAAAATATATCAAAATGAAGGCACGTATTTTAGCTAAGGAGGCACTTAATATGGGTAATATTCACTGAACTCTGGTTTACGTTCTAAAATACATAGAGTTGTATAAAATGTTGTTATTTCTTAGATTCAGATAGTCGAAAATCAGATACATGCTTGTCTAAAAAGATCTAGAATTGATCTAGAATTACATATTTCAGGATTTTTATTGATGTGCAGGTAAAAAGTCACTTGCAGTTCTTCGTCTGTTAATAAATGAACTTAGTCTGGTGCTAACGGTCTAAATCTAAACAAATTTATCAATTCGTGTTATTCAGAACCGCTCCGAACTTCCAGAGTTGGTTTCAAATCTTTTAACTTTATCTTTTGCCAGAAGTCCTCGCCCCAAATCTGACCTTTCACAAAAGCTTTTGTCTGTTAAGATAATAACAGTGATTAATAATAAGTCTGAAGCATTGTCAAAAGTTACAACCCAACTGTCAGCAAAGTACCTACAATGATTTTACAAATGGCGGCCGAATCTGTCAGAAAAGTCCTGCGTTGAAAAGTTTACTTTGCATTTCGGTAATGGCACTGTCAAAGCGAGTAAGTTCAATAGGACTAGTTAATTAAAATTAATGACTGTTTGTTTGGAAATGAATTACTATGTGGGTGGATGAAGTAGGTACCTAATGGTTCAGGCAGATGGTGCCGGAATGGATGGCTGGCCATTTGCGTACGATTACTGTTTGTACGAGTTTGCCTCCGGGAACTTTTGATGATTAATTTTTAGAGATATTTTGGATAAGGACTGGACTTTCAATAAAAAAAAAAAATCTGTTAATAAATTTATTATAACTTACGAGTATAATAGTTATAATGTAAAAATTGTTTTATGTGTGTGATTTACTAGCTGCACTTGGGTAATCTTGAATCTCCATCAACCAACTAAGTTTTATCACTAAGTTTACTATAAACTACAATTATTATTATTTTCGCCGTTAGTAGCGTGTATTCCCGTTCGTCCCATTGCCGTCGTCCCACTGGTGGGACGAACGGGAACTTAATAATATTTAATTTATTCCCGTTCGTCCAACTGATTTTGTTAGAGGGACAAACGGGAATAATTTAGCAAATTTATTTATAAGTCCCATTTTCCAGGTTCCATTAAATAATTTTAGATTGGTTCTTCAAAGGTAAAAAAACACTTATTTATCCTAACTCATAATATTATAAATGTGAAAGTGAGTTCGTTTGCTTACTTGTTTGCTTGTTTGTTTGTTACGCTTTAATGCTAAAACGGCTGAACGGATTTGGATGAAATTTGGCACATGGGTAGATCATGACCTGGATACTTTTTATCCCTATATTCCCACGGGATCGAGACATATGCGGGTGAAACCGCGCATACGAAGGCCTGGGTTAGGACATAGGATACTTTTATCTCGGTACATAACGGTACATAACGTATTTATGTGAATACAATACTTGTATGCATGCTTGCAAGTACTACCGGGATAAAAAGTATCCTATGTGTTAAATCCAGGTTATTATTGACTGCCAAATTTAATACTAATAATTGAAATACTATCGCGAATATTACTATCGCATTAATATTATTAAATAATATTATCGCAAGTAACAAAAAGTACTATGTACTTTTTACCCGACTGCCTCAGGAGGGTAATGGTTTTCGAGAGTATGTATCTCGTATGTATGTCTATTTCTTTGGCACGCTCTGTAGCCTAAACGGCTTGATGGATTTTAACATATGAGGTGTCCTTAGATTCGTCTTAATTATGGGAGTAACATAGGCTATATAACGTTTATAAATTGCATCTGCAAATACAAAAAAAAGGAGGGGAAGGGATTTTTTTAAAATTAATTGCAACAATATTGGTATCAAATAAAAGCTAGTAATGAGTAATTTTCAAACATATATGTTAATAAAACTAAAAAGCTTGAAGTTAAACCATATATGTTGTAACTTTTGATTGTCCCCGCCTGCGAGACCAAAATTATATAGATTAATTATAATCTATATAATTTATAATGCAAAATTATATAGATTATAATGCTTGTTTTTCCCTTTTCAGTTATGTTTTTGCAGTCGGGTTTTTGTTTTTTTAAATAATTTATTGTTAGGTTACTGCTTAGAAATTGTGCTCAACGTGACGTGAACAGAATCCCGTCTTGTATGCATGCAATGTATACTGAGATAAAAAGTAGCCTATCTCCTAACCCAGGTTATGGTCTACCCAAGTGCCAAATTTTATCCAAATCCGTTTAGCCATTTTAGCGTGAAAGCATAACAAATAAAAAACAAACTCACTTTCGCAGTTGTAATATTATATTATTTAGGACAAATAAATGTTTTTTTAGCATTGAACAACCAGACTAAAATTATTTAGTAGGACCAATGGGACTTAAAAATAAAATTACTAAATTATTCCCGTTCGTCCCATTGACAAAATTAGTTGGACCAACGGAAATACACGGTTAATAGAAGGACAATATGAAACAGAATATCACGAATTATAATTCATTTATGCGTACTAATCTAGCAGGCCAAAACAATGGCGCCCGGAAAACCAGTAATTTGCATCAAAATCTAATTCAGCTATACAATTCCTACGAAGATCAGCGCAACCTTGCAGTGTTGCTACACAAAAAATAATGAATATGAAAAGAGATCTGATAACAAAATTACTGTTATACGTCAGCTCTTTTATTTGCCGGTGTTGCTATTATGTGCCAATGATACCAGCTAATAATGTTGGGTTTATTACTTTGTGTCAAGGCGTACGGAAGGGTTTTAGCAGTTTTATGAACAATTAAGCTGATTCCCTTGGACTGTTTTGTTTGATAATGGTGCTGGCTGAAAATACCGATAGTTGCGGCAGCGTCTGTTATTTATATTCCAATGACAACTCGAATTATTTGGAGAAAATGCCATTAATATAAACATTGTTTAAAAGCCATACCATAAATCATGTGACGCGAACTATTGGACATATTTTTACAAATAAACTAACTACTTACAAGATGACATTGCCGTGGTCAAACAAAGCAAATTGCTAAAGAAAATAATAATAAACAATTAGTAACGTTAGGGCTGTCAAACATTTTGTGAGAATAATATAATTCAAATTCAAATTCAAAATCTTTATTTCGAGCGAAGACTCATTCAGGGTTAATACCATTTCTTTTAAAACTAACTGTTATTAAACAACACGATACGACGGCACATGTAACTGACAGCAGTGAATAACATATGGACAGTCCACTCTGTCAGCAATCATTTTCAGAACCCTGTTAGGGCTGCCCATGACTCGAGCCACCATGGATGCTGCGCGCTTGCGCATTATTGTGTAAAAGCAATCTACACGCGCCGCTGCAAACATTCCTGATGCACTGCAACGCCATGGCAACCCCATCAGTTTTCTGAACGCGTTATTAAATTGGACACGAAGGGCTCCATACGACGCCCGCGAATATGTATCCCATAAGCTGCATGTGTAGAAGGCGGTACAGAATGCTCTAAATATCGACACCTTTACGTCTGCAGTACAACGTGCAAATCTGCGGGCTATCATATTCGTACACACAGAAAGAACCCTCCGTTCCCTTTCAATGTCAGCATTGTCTCTAAGGACAACTGGATGTATTAACTATCCATAGTTAATACATTATTTACCTACCTTTTTCTTGCCTGAGGCGATTTATTTAGACTCTAAACTGGGTTTTCTTTAGAGAATTAAAATGATTTAGCACTTTTTTCTAGACTGAAATATAACATTTCAATTAGCTTCAGTATTCTTAGCATTTCTAAGAGCATTTATGTTTTTTTTTTGCTTGTTGTTTCTGCTCTGGTCCTCGATCTGCCTGGTGGAAAGCGATGGACGAGGTCAACAATGGAACGAGTCCAAGAAGTTTGTACACTCTTGCTTAGAAGGCTGATAGGTACCTATGTGATATCTGCGCAAGAAATACTGTTCCCACTAACGTCAAAATACTCGTATTTAGCTCGCTCGTATGTTGCACTAAGTTTGCACTAAACCTTAGCACCTCAATATTTAGTGCAAAACTGATAGATCAAAGAAACAATAAAATTGGTTTGAGAAGTCGTTTATGTAGTAAGTATTTGTTCCAGTTATTTGTTTGTTTTTGTTTGCCGACCCTAGATGCTAGCAGACATCCTGCGGAGCGTCCTAGTTCATCTGATCAGATTCGCAGATTTCTAAACATCCGCTTACTGCAAAAACTGAGGACATAGGCGATTTTCATGTTATTGTTATTAATGCCTAGAGCATTATTTTATTAAATTCGCTGTGTCGGTCGGCGGCGTGTGTTGGGTAAACATAAAAATGCTTTATCATGTTATAAGTTCATAATTATAACACAGCACGGCTTTCTTTATAATATTAGCATTACCTGGAAATTATTTGCGTGTTTTGTTACGAAATTGTATTCGGTATAATTTCCTATGAAAATTTCTTCTAAGATAGATAGATAGAGAGATAGAATATTGAAGATGATGTGACAAGAACCTTTATCTACCAAAACATAATTTTACAGGAAACGAAAAAAATACGTTTTATTTTAAAGTATACAGTTGCTTAATAGTTATTGTCAATTGTCAGTGGCGCCTATTCCCTTGTTCACAAACTAAACTAAATTTAAGTTCAGTGCATCTTTTTCTTACGTAATTTTACTAAGCAAGTTTTTAATCACGTCTAAACTTGTATAGAGTAGTGACAGGCGCTGATTAATTTGACAGGACTAAACTAAAATGTATCTTCTGTCCTTTTCTTAATGAAATAGAAAGAAAAAGTTGCACTGAACTTAAATTTACTTTAGTTTGTGAACAAGGGAATCGACGCCAATAACTCGTTAAAAAATAACATTTTAAGTTAGCTGCTTTTGCCGGCTCACGCAAACGATTATTTGAAATATATGTACGTAAAAAAAAAAATCACCATTATGTCAGTTCAGAGTTCTTGTCTTCATAGTCGATATTGGCGCCGATTCCCTTGTTCACAAACTAAACTAAATTTAAGTTCAGTGCATCTTTTTCTTTCTATTTCATTAAGAAAAGGACAGAAGATAAATTTTAGTTTAGTCCTGTCAAATTAATCAGCGCCTGTCACTACTCCATACTAGTTTAGACGTGATTAAAAACTTGCCTACTAAAATTACGTCAATTTACGTCAAGCGCCGATTAATTTGACAGGACTAAACTAAAATTTATCTTCTGTCCTTTTCATAATGAAATAGAAAGAAAAAGATGCACTGAACTTAAATTTAATTTAGTTTGTGAACAAGGGAATCGGCACCACTATGCTGTATTGTACACCGAAGTTGTGTGTGATGTTTAGTTATGAAAAATAGACGTCAACGCTACAATGATTACTAACCTCGAGTGATTATGATTCCAACAAATTAAAACAACCTGTATCAAGAGTTAGTAGATTAAACCCAAATGCCCTTACTTAACCATCCGAGACGAATCTTAAGCAGTTCATTCAACTAGCTATTCTAATGTTTATTCCTGTGAACACAAAAAGTTTCAGACGTTTCCAAAAAGTCCTAACTCCTCATTTTAAGCGCCCACTTGCGCTTGCGCATAACTTTTGACTAAAATAGGCACAAGTACAATGGCCTGAGACCAGAGATGTTGCCGACAATAGCAGATGCCTGCTATCTTGCTAAGAATACATATGCGAATAATTAGGACTTTGAATAATTTCAATCATTTATTAAATCAATTATTAGAACACTACAAATAGGCTAGGTGTATTACAAATAAGTTTAAGGTGGAAACGCAGTGGTAGCCCGCGAAAATCTAATTTTCTTACGTTATTTTCAATTTATAGGCCAGTGTCAGGTTGTATCTTGATCAAAATATCATGCGCGACCAAAACAAATATGTATTTACAGAATTATAATCATCAGAATCATTAATACATCTCTTTTAGTTATTTTTTTTCCATAAGAACAAATCTTTTTGGTAATGTTCTTAAAGTACTTAACTTAAATTGAACTAAGTATTTCAGCACCAGACAGGTGTGCTGCTGGGGAGTTTGTTGAGCCACTTCTTTTTTCCCAGCTAAATCACTAAGAAGTGGTTGAAGGGCGGGCGTTTTTGGGGGACTGTCTTATGTAACTTTAACGTTCGAAAAGCGCTGATTCTCAGCCTAGTTTAAATAAATGACTTTTGATTTTGAGATAATTGACTTCATAATCTAAACCGATATTAGAATTCACAGCACAGTAACATAAAGGTAACAGAAAAAGTTTATATAACATTGTAGGTCCCAAACAGGCTAAAGAATAATTATTTTAGTAAGTTTTGTGCTAATGTTTAACAAAGCAGAAGCCTCAATTAAAAATCTATCCTCGCCTTTAGACTCTTCAGCACAACCCACAAGAATTTTCTCGGTCTAGTCTTGATTTTATCATGATTACTCAATGTTAAATAAGTCGTCAGCAGGATATTAAATTTTAAAAGCTTTATTAAGTCACCAATAAAAATAGTTTTAAAAATACCTACATGATCAATAAATGCAGACAAATCAAAGGCACTTTGGAGAGCACACTGGTAGTTTTTATAATCGCCTCACCGTGGGTGTTATGTCAATATACACGTATTGTACCGGTAATTACTAGCATTGTATGCAAATCACTATTTGTTGTGCCACAGATAAAATAAATGGTCCATTATACGAATAAGAAAAAAGTTTTCTGATAAATTGAATAAAGACTGGGATGAAGATTAAAATTCAAGACAAAAATATACTAACTGTCACACTCATGGTAACTGCTGTGATTGGCTGACTGAAATATCAAAAACTAATCATTATCGACATACTTAAGGGTCGGGTAATCGCCGTAGACCTTGGCCATACAAACACGCATCGCGCTCAAGCCAAGTAAAATTATAGATAAAAAAATCATGAAAATAACTTAAGTAGTTTGGAAGTAATATCGTTTTTTATGCCTTGGGTAGACATTACTTCCTGAATTTATTTAATAAAGTATTTTACTAAATTACTTAAATATTCACATATAGAATTGATGTGTATGCGTTCTAGTTTAACATACATTTTTTGCATAACTTACTTGCATTATATGAAGGCGTAATATCAGATTTAAAAGTCACTAAAATCATATTATTATATCTGCGCCTAAACCCAGGTTACAGGTTACTTGTGGCCGACGCAACAAGTTTTCTTCTCCCATTCTCCCCTATCAACCATCACGCTATCATTTACTCCCTTCTCTTTCATATCATTCCTCACATAATCCATCCATCAGTTCTTTGGCCTTCCCCACCACCTCCATTCATCAACATTTAAAATAACAGCCAAAATTGATTGGCAAGTAGTATGACATGACATTGACAACAGAATTATTTTAACTAGATGCGCCCCGCGGTTTCACCCGCATAAGTTTTGACCCCGTGGGTATATCGGGATAAAACGTATCATATGTGTTATTACAGGTTATAAACTATCTGTGTGTCAAATTTCATCCAAATCCGTTCAGTACTTTTTGCGTGAAAGAGTAACAAACATCCATCCATCCATCCACCCTTACAAACTTTCGCATTTATAATACCTACTCGTATTAGTAGGATTAATCTCAAACGTGAAAAGTTCAATGAAATAATATAATATGATTTCCCTAGTTTTTCTAGGTAAAGTAGGTACCTAATAAATGATGACATTCTTAATTTAGCTCTATTATCTTGCTATTCATTAAAAAGATGAAGTTAAGTTTAATACTTAATTATGTGAATTACTTATCTCATAAATCTTAATGATTAATAAATATATAGTTTTCGTATTTGTTAACTTTAAGTTGTTCTTATGTTGTCACTTTTACCACTCATAACACATAACATAACATCTCGCCTGTTTTACCTCAAGGGTCAAGCAGAGCTGTACCTACTACTGTATAGTACACCCAAATTACGCCAGTTAAGGCTGGCGCAGACTGGGGCAATATATTATACGAATATGATACTTATTATAATAGTTCTGCATAAAGATTTACCTAGTGGACTTACCCCCATACACCAAACGCTAAAAGCGATTAAGTCATTGAGTCATTGTTTTGTGATATCTGTATTAAATTCTTGTATAGATTTCCCTTTGCACTTTCTTATTCATCAATTCACACTTTCCTCAAAGTAACTTCACACACAAAAATTAACCTACAATATTCTCTTAAATACGACATCGCAACTCATCCACCAATCAAGATCGTTAGCTCTCAATCTGAACGCGGCGCCGTCCAATAGCAATTACTTCTAATAAGCGGTTGTAGCCGTCTGCCTTAATAACTGGACTGCGATATTATAATTTGTATGTTTAAGTCATTTTCGCGCTCAACTTGTTTGTAAAGCTAGTTCTAGTTATTATGTGCGATGAAGCAATTAATTTTGTTATCAGAATATAGATAGAGAGATAGAGGGATCGTGCCTTATCAAATCAATAGGACCGGTAACTAATTCAACGAAAACCTATGACCTAAGACCAAAAATAAAATGTTTTAAAGCAATTCTTCGAACCTTTTTTGGTTTCTATGGAGTGGTAATGGGCCAGCCATATTAGCAGTAGTATCGATGGCCGTTGAGGTAGACGTGTTCGTACCTCAACGACGACGACGGACGAGACGGACGACGACGTACGTGTAAGTTTCCTCGAAGCGGAAAACGTGAGGTAGGACGCCATAAGGTACTGGCTACTGGTAACAGTTGGATGAGAGTTGCTGAGAATCGAGCTGAATGGTGTGCAATTCGGGAGACCTATGGCCAAAGATGTAGACAATGGTGCCGATTCCCTTGTTCACAAACTAAACTAAATTTAAGTTCAGTGCATCTTTTTCTTTCTATTTCATTAATAAAAGGACAGAAGATAAATTTTAGTTTAGTCCTGTCAAATTAATCAGCGCTTGACGTAAATTGACGTAATTTTAGTAGGCAAGTTTTTAATCACGTCTAAACTTGTATGGAGTAGTGACAGGCGCTGATTAATTTGACAGGACTAAACAAAAATGTATCTTCTGTCCCCTTCACAATGAAATACAAAGAAAAAGATGCACTGAACTTAAATTTAGTTTAGTTTGTGAACAAGGGAATCGGCACCATTATAAGAATCATCATAGTACCGAGTCGCGATAAATATAAATACTGAAATGAATATTTAAAGCGTCCTGAAAATTTTCTAAGAATCTCCTAGGATTACGGCATTACGGATTACTGAACGAAGAGAATTGAAGCAGTTTGTTTCAGCCTAAATAGGTACCTACTATGTTAAATTAGAAATGTTTTCAGAGTACTTAATAGTCCTCCAGACCGAATTTCGGCCTTGCCGACTAATCTCAGTTGAGACCAGCTAGTATACTATAGTGCACAAGCGTGCGCAGACACAGCTGCACTCTCTCTTCCCTCACTCGATTAGACGGCAAACCGACACGACCGGAGAGAGATCAGACGCAGGACCAACGGCTTTACGTGCTTCCCGAGGCACAGGGGTATCACACTACCAACTTCCAAACTCCGGGCTGTTACTAAGACATTCCTAAAATCCAATAACACTTTGCCCGACCTGGGAATCGAACCCAGGACCCGAAGCTCAGCAGTCGCGCTTGCGACCACGAGACCCACGGGACAGTCAAAAGTTCAGAGTACTTACACAAGTAGGAAACGCTGTATCTTGGAGACATCGTCAGACCCAAATTCCAGTAGAGATCATTTGAGATAAATGCCGTGGGAACTAACTTGTTTGTGAATATTATGATCCGTCATGTCTTAATTCACTTTTTACTGAATTATTTTAAGGTTAAGTGGCGTGTAATAAGGTGATAATTTATATTATTTGTTGAGCCAAAAAGCCATAACACCTAGCTACGAAAAGAAAAGCTAATTGCCTAGGAAAATCAGGAAAGCTACGGTGCATGAAATACTTAATTCCTTTTCAAAAAAACTTGGGGCCTACTTTGCCTCTTATATTTGCTAATTTATGTATGTTTTTCTTTCTTGACACTATAATAATTTAGTCCTGTTTCCAATATCTCGCCGTTTTATTTATATCACAGACATACACATAATCAACCTATAATGTTCCCACTTCTGGGAGACAGGCCTCCTCTCTGTAAGAGGGAGTGGGCCTTACTCCACCACGCGGGCCCAGGGCGGTTTCGTAGATGTCACATGTCTTCGACACTTCGGAAACGGCATTTCCGTTCCATTTCCTCACGATGTTTTACTTCACCGTTTTGAGAGCAGTGGTGATGAAACAATTTACACAAAGTACAGCGCCTGTGTGGGTTCGAACCTACGACTTACAACTCGTAAGTCGCGGCCATTACCACTGGACCACTATATTATGTTATTTATTTCTGTCGATTGGTTTTAATTGATTGTTTCCGTCAGCTAATCACATAAAATAAGCTAAATAGCACCTTGACATTAGCAAAATTGAGATCTTATCACGATCTACAAAACAAAATTTGACTATTATTTACAAAAGCACTAATTAATATAATTACTGCATAGTTTCGCTCCACTTAATAGCAATTCACTAGGTATTAGGAGAATTTCTATGCAAATATTCAAATCACTCCTCCAGCTGTCTTTATGTATGCATGTAATAGTTTCCGCCTGAGTTTAGTCTATGATTAAACATTCAAGGCACGGTCTTTAGTCTATGGTATCTAATCACGCATCTGTGTTGCCAGTGAAGTTTATAATGCCATAAACAATGCTTCACCCAGTGTTGCTAACTGACTTTAACGAAGATATGGTTTTCGGAGATTTATCTCAAGTTGTCCGGTGTATCGTTTATGGGTATCACGTGCCATTGGAAGCAAATAAATAGTGAAATATTGTCATTGCAGAAGTACGCTTTGTCATGGGCGTCAGATCATTACTTGTAAATGTGCGCTTTAATATAATGGAATATGCTGTCTTATGCAATCAATGGTGACCACTTCACCAGACAAGGCACCATTAGTTAAGACGCTGACAACACCTAAACCGCGGTCACTATCAGACTGCATAGAAAAGAAAGAAAAGCGCGATGACACAACGCTTGTAATTTGTTACAAAATATGAAGCAATTAGATATCTTTTTACTCTAAATTGAGTTGAGTAATCGAAAATAAATAACAACCAAGTTCTGCATTCAAATAAGAAGTTCTTGTTATTAATTAAATACGTAACGTATGTTGGTATTTAATACAGATATTTTGGATTGGAACTCAAGGTAAGAGATTAGTTTAACGTTAGTTTGTATCGAGAGATTTTTACTAAACGTGCTTTGGTGACAACCAAGTTCTGAGAAATATGTTCAAAATCAACATATATTTTTTCCGCTACCACAAACTATACAGATTTTTCAATTATTTTTCTTAAGACAAGCTTGTTTTGGTAATTTGCCTCTTGTCAGCGCCTTAAATATTCCCAGTACAGTGACTGACTCATATCACTTAATAATTATCACTTTATTAAAAAAAAACGATGAAGGAAAACATCGAGGAAACCGTCACGCCTTTTTTTTTTGGGTGTTAAATTATCAAATAATTTCTACCGCTCTGGACGAAGCGGGAGGGTGTGTCAGACTCTTACTGACTAAAACCTACCCGTGTTCCTTCCGTTGCCTGTGTTGCCCCCTGGCACCACAGGCAACGGAAGGAACACGTGTGGTCCAAAAGGGTTACCGAGGATGGGGATCCTCGGTAACCCTTTTGGATTTTCTCGCGACCCCGGCAGGCATCGGCCCTTGTGGACCCCTACTCTTGTGCTGACGACATCGCTTTGAGGCGCGCGTGGAACACGTTGCGCCGTCGACATGGGCCTGGTCCTTATCGGGCGGCGAGCTACCCATTGCTCACCGTCCGCAAGCTGAACCGTCACGCCTGACTGCCTGAGAGATATTTCTCGACGGCATGAGAAGCGAAGTCAGAGGCATTGGGCGGCATACAAACTCTGATACCAGGTTAGTCACCAACCACACGAAAAAAAAAGAACGCGACTAACTTTATCCTTGATTTCGATTAGTCTAGATGGCAAATTACAGTAAGTAATTTCACCGATCATAGAATAGTTGAGTTACAGTCAGCGTCAAAAATATCGGGACGAACCGACTGTTCTCAGTGATCTCATCAACTAAGAAAATTAAACTTTATCTCGATCTGACAAAACTCTTGTCAGAATGACAGTTGTCGTGTACTTTCTTCATTTTCAAACAGTTCTTGTGTTATTGAGTTAATATTTAATTTTCATAGTTGTTTAGATAATTTTGAACTGTCTGTTCGTCCCGATATTATTGACGCTGACTGTACCAAGGCAGTCTTACTGGCCACCTGTTGATGTAAGTAGGAAGTACCTACGGACCTAAAGTTGAATTATTAAAGGCTCCTACATACTGGCGCGACTTGTCGCGCGACGCGTCGCGAAGTGCGACACAAAGGCACCGCTTGTAGCGCTACACGCGGTGTCTTTGTGTCGCGTCGCGTCGCGCGACAAGTCGCGCCAGTATGTAGGAGTCTTAATGCTCTGGAGTACCTAATCTGACATGTGCTAGCTGTCAGCTTGTGTAACAAAATGGTCATATTTATAGTAGTTATTGTATTCCAGACTTACACTTATTATTATACATTTATTTTACACTTAT
Organism: Atethmia centrago; assembly: GCA_905333075.3. Taxonomy (NCBI): domain Eukaryota; kingdom Metazoa; phylum Arthropoda; class Insecta; order Lepidoptera; family Noctuidae; genus Atethmia; species Atethmia centrago. The sequence goes on from HG995374.1 coordinate 7,322,774, forward strand.
GTAAATCGGTTAAACTAACCATTACAATAAATATGACCGTTTTATTTTTGTGATAGGCTCTTATTCATAAACGTCCATCAAACGTATTTTAGTTGAAATGCTGCTAACGTTCGTTTGTCCTTATCTGTCACTTTGACATTTGTGTTTGTTAGAAAGTGACAAAACCTATTTTAACTAAAATAGGCATGCTAAGTTTTATGAATAAGGGTAAAAATGTTTGTATTCCTTGTAGGTAATGGTTAGTTTAATCGATTTACATAAGTGTAAAATAAATGTATAATAATAAGTGCACGTGTTTATTACATAGCTAACACATGTCAGATTAAAAGTGAAATCATAATTCGACTTTACCCACAGCTCCTACATACATATGTATTGCAATCTTCGGTACCTGCCAGGATATAAAAACCACTTTTGTTTGAAAATGCGTATAAGAAACTGTTAATCATCATTATGAATGAAGCAACGCGTTGAATTTATATCAATTTCACACAAAGAAAAATACGTCGTTGGCACATCGCCTTCTAATGGCTATATTATTATTCATATGTCCCTCTTCCGTCAACTTTTATAAACAAAGCCGGAAGATAAACAATCCCTTTATATTTAGATAGGTACTTGAAACTACAAGTGCTACCTACTATACCATCTGTTACTTTCCCTGGCTTCATGTTTGCCGGCCGTCCAACGATGCAACGACAGTCAGTTACATCCAGCATTTATTAAACCAAGCTACTAGTGAAGGTTTCATTATCATCATCATCACATAAGCCTATAAACAGTCATCTAATGGCCGTCACCGTTAATGTTGATCGGAACACCTAAAGTTGACTTATATAATCATTATCATGTACCTAGTTCAACTCTGATTTTTAATTTGCTAGACCAAAATGACAGCTGCGATCGACCTTTTTTTTAAAATAACACGATAATATATTTTTGTGTACAGCCTAGTTTGAATAAATGACTTTTGATTTTGATTGTTTTTTGTTAACAAAAAATAAATCAAACACTACAGAATATACAACGGGCGGCCTCATCGCTTTCTGCGATCTCTTCGAGGCAACCATGGAATCGACAGTGATTTGCCTGGACATAGAGTGGTGCTGTCGTTGGTGCAAAAAATAAATACAATACATACTAGAATAGATACAGTTATGATATAATAAAATTATAATGATGATGATATATAGATTTTGTAGAGCTGTGAGATAAATCGATACTTGGTAATTCTATTAGTTATTAATTATTTCGGTCTAGAAGTTTATTGTCGGTTAATGATCAATCACTGAGGAACAGAGAATAGATAGCCAGTTATATCACTTTCTCCTACGATAAGAGGGACATATCCCCACTGATAAACCACGTATAATTATATCCAGCTTCAACCTACTAAGATTAAGATAAGCTTTTATAAGCGGTATCACTTCCTAGTGTCAGCTGATTAATGTGTTGCTGTTTCCGATCGATCGATCACGGTGCGTGACGTCATCGGCGCGAGCGCAATTAAGTCACCCACGAATGCGCTCAATGGATGAACTGATGATTGATGTTTTTGTAATAGATTTGATGAAAACACGCTTTTTGTATGCGTTTTCGCATGTAAATGGAAATAATAGGGAATTAATTGCCACGATTATGTTTAAAAATATAAGCCTTGGTATGCCTGTCAAGGCTTATATTTTTAAAAATCAATCGTCATCAGACACGAGAACTTATAAGTTCTTGTGTCGCAATCTTAGCACAAAGATGTAGCAGAAGATTCCAAAATAAATCAAATTACAAAGTATCAAATTATATAGGCTGAAAATCATCAGCACTTTTGGAACGTCAAAATTGCACAATACAGTCTCCCAAGACGCCCGCCCACCTTTGACCACTTCCTAGTGCTTTAGCTGGGAAGAAGAAGTGGCGCAACAAACTCCCCAGCAGCATATCTGTCTGTTAAGGGGGATCCGCAACTGTAGACCGCGACATTTAATTTTTTTACATTTTCAGTGTCAGGATTTGTTCTATTGAATGACTTTTTCATGAAGTCTTGACATTGGGGAACAAATCTAACTTAGAGAGATGTATTTATGATTCCAATGATTATAACTGTAAATACATATCTGTTGTAGTCGCGACATTTTGATCAAGATACAATCTGACACTGACCTGCATATTGCAAAAAATAAGAAAATTTGAATTTCGCGGGCTACGGATCGGATCCACCTCAACAAGCAGATGTGCTACTGGGGAGTTGTTCGCACAAGGGTGGGCGTCTTGAGGGACTGTCCTTGCGCAATTATGACGTTCCAAAAGTGCTGATGATTTTCAGCCTATATAATTTGATACTTTGTAATTTGATTTATTTTGGAATCTTCTGCTACATCTTTGTGCTAAGATTTCGACACGAGAACTACTCACACGTAGACAGGCTCGTAGCGGGGCTGACTGTCTATAAAGTCCGTCTCTGGTGGAGGCTCTTGTAGTTGTAGCTTTAATCATCAACCTTTTCAGTAAACTTTTTCTGAAATCACCAACCCGTCTTGAGCAAGCCTGGCGATCAATACTTCTACCTCCCAGAGGCCTATGTCCTGCAGTCGGATAAGAATTCGCTGAGGGCTGTTTCTCAGATATTGTCCCTCTTCTGACGTAGATAGTCCTCTGACAACACAGTACACAATCCCATGAAACTGAAGGGTTTTTTACTTATATCTTAAACTTCTTATTTTCATGGAAGTCACGTACTAAAATGATCGCGTTCGCGCCAGAGAACTCTCTATCTCTGAGAAACACCCTGATATTATTATTATACTTGTTCTGATGCTCTACAAATAAATAATATGTAATTAATAATCTAAGACATGATATGAAACAACGCTAACTATGCGATAATGACCACCATAGCTTGGATGTAGAGCATACTGATGTGGCAATGCGCGTGCCATCTAGTTGCAAAACATATCTGTGTGCATAGGCAAGTTATATAATTGTTGTAAGTACGGCTAATTGACGTGTTGTTGTTTGCAAACCTGTGTTGCGTTGGCTTGACTTCTAAAGCAGATTGAATGTATATACCTACTCGTAGATAATCACCTAGTTATGTAATTGATAAATAGATAGTAGGTGCGAAAATTAATCGTTTGGTTGAGCATTTCTTCAGAGGCGTTCAGCCTCTGAAGAATCCTCGTTGACTTTTAAGACACTGACAACAGCTAAAGTGCGGTCACTGTCAGTCTGCATAGAAAAGAAAGAGAATCGCGATGACACAACGCTTGTAGTTTATAGCAAAATATGAAGCAATTATCTATTTACTCAAAATTGAGTTGAGTAATTGAAAATAAAAAAACATCCAAGTTCTGCATTAAAATAAGACGTTCATGTTATTAGTTAAATACTTAACGTACGTTGATATTTAATACAGATATTTGGGATTGGAACAAGGTTAGTTTACCGTTAATTTGTATTGAGTATTTTCTTTCAAAACGTGTTTTGGTGACAACCAGAGAAATATGTTCTTAATATTTTTTCCGCTACCACAAACTATACATATTTGGCAATTTTTTCTTAAGACAAGCCTACTTAAGTCATTTGCCTCTTGTCAGCGCCTTAAGTATTTGTTTAGAAAATATTAAGACAGTTACCAATCACCTTCTTCTACGAATTAATGATCACAGCATCCTTTTATTTTATTTTGTTGGGTGGGAAATTATCAAATAACTTCTCCCGGTCTGGGCAGAGTGGGAGGGTTTGTCAGACTCTTACTGACTAAAACCCACCCGTATTCCTTCCGTTGACTGTGTTGCCAGGGGCCTCGGTAACCCTTTCGAACTCTCCCGCGAACTCGGCAGGACAGCATCCACCTTAGGCTTCGTTATTGACCGTTGAGTATATTTTCTACAATGGCTGGCTTTTAAACTACTGAGTGGTCGCGGCATGAACATACTAGAGCCCATACTGACACGAGAAAGGAAAACTCCCAGATGTTAGGTAGGTGTGCAGGTAAGGTAAGTGGTTACATTTTATTATGAGTAATGAGTTCATTATAATACTGATCCATTCCGTTAAGTATCATTAAAGACCCAGGTGTTTATGCTTTAAAGGTTTAATTACGTACAATTATTATATGTTTTATCTCCGGATGTCCTGTTCATTCATAATTAATTGCTATTAGACTGTTTGTTTAGATTTATTAAATTATTGATATGTTACAGCAAAAGGGTATCCAATGTCATTATTAATCTAATAAAAAATGGAGTACAATACGACTTTTAAAATGATGAAAACCACGATACCCCATCTAAACTCGGGTCTACGATATTGTGCGAATCCGCTACGCTTTTCGTAGCAACGATATCCTGAAACGCTACGAATCCGCTACGAATTTCGTAGCGAATTCCTTAAAGTCGTAATAATATAAATTATTATAAAAACATCATCATTTTATTTTTCCGTCTATGCTAGGTTTTAGTTTCAATCTAACTAGATGTTGATAGAATTTCAGTATTTTCAATTTCCCTAACCAGCCTAGCCCGGTGGACGGGTCTGTCCTCAAAATTCAACTATTGATCGTAACGTTATCCGATTATTTTATTAATTGACAATTAACCTAAAACAACGAATTGGGAAAACAACCCTCCAATTTATTATTTAAGAGCTAAAAGGGTTGGGGTTAATTTAATTATAATTATGACAAGAGTGCTTCATAATTTGAAATACGAAGTTTTGTGCCTAAAATTGTTTCACCCTACCAGTTTTCATTTTGGACAATTTTTTGTAAATCAGACATTAGAAGATACCAAAGCATTGAATTTTAAAGTCATTAAAGCAATTAATCTATACTATATGTAACAAAGCTGAGGAGTTTTTTTTGTTTAGGAACGCGCTTATCTCTGGAACTACCAGTCGGATTTGAATAAAATCTTTTTGCATAATGATAGCCCAATTCTTGAGGTCTTAGAAGACGAACAAAATGAAAAAAAAAGCGAAAAAAGTAATAGCGCGGGCGGGCAATACAACGACGTCACGCGGTGGGTCGAGTCGAGGGAGCTTTATAAAAAATGTGGCTTTTATTTTAGTATATGTATTGTGAATCTTACGACTTCCACGCGGAAAAAAAAAATGAAGTTTTAGTAGAATCTAAATTAGGCATAGATTACTAGTAGATGACCAATAAAATGGATAGGTTTAGGTGTAAAGGTCTTTCGTAAAATCTTTCCATAAATGGAGGAAGATATTTTATACAGATAGCATTATAATATATACCTATTGTGTAACTAAAAATGTAATGCATCGTATAGTATCCGTTTGACTTTCCTTATCTTATTGTGAAAGAGAAAAACCACATATATGTATGTAGAGTTCTGTATGTGGTTTTTTTTCTTTCACAATACGATAAGGAAAGTCAATCGAACAGGAACGAAAGATTTATTACAATTTCCTATGAATATATAGGTATGAGTTTTATACAAAATCCTAAATAATAAATGCGAAAGTGAGTTCGTTTGTCTGTTACGCTTTCACGCTAACACGGCTAAACCACTTTGGATGAAATTTGGCACATGTATGTAGGTAGATTATGACCTGGATTAGAACATTTTATCCTGATATTCCCACGAGATCGATACTTATGCGGATGAAACCGCGGGCGCAGCTAGTAAATTATAACTTTGTACTTTTCCTTAACAACCGCACCATTTGTACCTATTTGTATGAGGATGATAATAATGTAATAAACTTTTGTACGCTTTCACAAAAGACGCAGAAAACATAATTCCGGAACTCATTTTATTAAACGAATGATCGTTCAATTAACGAAACGAGATTATGAGGAAATACGGAAACTCCCTGTATTCGGTTAATATTTTTTTTCTGGATATAATTAGGTTTTTTTTTATCCTGTCGAAAATGTTTCACTTTTTATATCCTTGCCTTGGGTAATAGACTAATAAGGTATTTGGCGGCTATTTGGTGTAATTATTACAATTTCGTGTGCAATATAAACTATATTCGTGACCTCTTTAGCCAAATCGTGCAGAAACAACCTATAATATTTTTTGCAACTACACGTCAAAATATAAAATGCTAAATCATCAAGTAGCGGAAGACGGCTGTTAAATTAGTAATTAATAACTAAAGTGCAGCATTGGCAATACATTTCTGATATTCACTCACCTACATGTATTGTTTTTATTAGAAAAACTTATCATGCAAAAAGAAGCACCTCTAAAATCGCAGATTCACTTGCGTTTAATCAATCATTGTCTGCATTATCCTATAATATTATCTGCATTTATTATGCAATTATTATTAGCAACAATTATTCAGCAATTGAACAACTGTATTGATATTAATCACAGATAACTGTACTACATTGTGTGTTCTTACATTGTTATTAAATATCGATCCATAAAATACCGTTTAATTGCTAAATACAGCCATAAATTCAGATTTTCTATTTCTAATACTAGTATTACCGTATACTTAGGAAATCAGCAATGATTGAAGTATCTCAATTTACTCAGTACCTACTGTACAATTAACATGATCATGCGATCACGAATCTGCCAAATGTGGAAATTTTACATACCAGACCATATTAGAATTTAAGTATCGAAACAGCCCATGACACAACACAATCTAAACTAAGTAGGTATGGCACAATAATTGGAAAATATAACCCTATCATAACGACTAAAACAATGCCTTTTGTAGCCGTATCTCTGGGCTTCAAAATGAACACACTTCACTAACATAGTTTTACGTCAGCGATACTAATACTACTTACCTATGTATATGGATTATGTGTACTAATACATAATTAGCCTATAATTTCCCCACTGCTAGGACACAGGCCTCCTCTCGGTGAGAGGGAGTGGGCCGTAATCCACCACGCGGGCCCAGTGCGGGTTGGTAGATGTCACATGTCTTCGATATTTTTGGTTTTTGGTTCTAGGACATGCCGGTTTCCTCACGATGTTTTCCTTTACCGATTTGAGAGCAGTGGTGTTGAAATAATTTACACAAAGTAAAGTGCCTGCCTGGGTTCGAGCCTACGACCACCACTGCTCGTACTAGTATGTGTGGTCCGAAATAAAAAAAAACTATTAATATTATAAAACTACAAGCAACATGCACAAACAACTCAACATTTTACTTTAGAGAAGAAGCGCTCACACATTTTGCAGTCGCACGACGGTTGCCAGTTGTTATTTTTACATAATAAAAGCTGCGGATGCGGACTTTGGCGTGTCATCTCGACCTCTCACTTCCTCTACAAAATAACGAGGTACAGAATATCCACTACTGGCAACACTACAAGAATTCACAAAAAATGCAAGGAAATAGGATGCATGGAATTTGGAATTGCTGCAATATTTTTTGAACTCTTCAGCGATTCTTTTTTTGTTTTCTTATCATTCTCTTATTATTAAGCCCATTAAGAACTTTTCAATTTGATTTTCGAATGTCCTGTCACAGCTCACAGCAGCTTACAGCTTCCAGATTTGACAGCTTGTCTACCAATAAGGGACCATCAGGCAGGCGGTGCACGTGTGTTGACTGACCCCAATTTTAATTAATAGGTACAACAGGGAAAACATTGAAATTTACAGAGACTAATATTAGAAAAAGTATTAGGTATTTCTATATGTTATTAATTATTATTTCTGACTACAATACTACTATGATATCTAGACTGTGAAAGCCAGTAAGGCTTTGGTTCGAGACTGAAAGATTTCTTATTATTTCTTTACAAGAGAAATTGAGACAATTTAAATTAAGAATAATTAAAACAATATTGTTACAATATTAATAATAGAAAATGTATTTTACTCTTTTAAGGCGAACTAAGTCTTGATATCACTTTATTAAATTTCGAAGATTATACTGATATTTTACAAACATAAAAGTATATACATTAAAGTCAAAACATCGTTGGACCAATCAGAATTCCAGAAAGAGTCAACTGCTGGCCGCATATTCGCTTTGTCTCCCTCTTACTTTCGGTCTGTGTCCAATGCACAACCGAACACGGAACGCTCAGTCCATTCTCTATGTCTGTTTGTAGTAGTGCTTCTGTCTACCTACTTATTGTATTTCCTCTGACGCATCACAAATCACGGTGACAGTAAGGGCTGAGCAAAGCCTCAGTTGAGTGCAGACTCTCTGTATAAGGAGCTAAGTAGCACTGTTAGAGAATTTCCGTGTTCCGCATAAAAAATTAGGTGACGTTTCCGCGGGAGTGAAAGCTATTAGTATTATTAATGGACGTGCTGCAGCTTCGTTATTTTCTCCTCCTTGGTGAATAGTTTTTAAAGCTAGCAATTTAAAAAAAACATTTTGAGAGCGATTTTAAGTACAGTTTTAAGCACATCAAGTTGCCACAAACTGTCAAATTTTCTCATTTCATTTTGAACTTATTCAACATTTTAAGGTTTAAAATTATTTGGAGAAATTAGACAGTTTCGTATAACCTGGTGTGCTGGCGACTGTACCTAAGAAAGTTTCAGTTACAGGCTGGAAAATTAATTTCTGCTTGAATTCATTACTCGATTAGGTATCTTTTATTTAACTTTTTAGAAGGTTTATAAGTAAACAGTAAAGTAAGCTTCCTCACTTTTTAATGGATGAACATTTGAACAAGGCCTAACTAATGTTATAATATGCGAAAGTGAGTTTGTTTGTTTTTTTACACTTTCACGGTAAAACGGCTGAACGGATTTGGAAATTAAAAAGAAGAGAGATATTTGGCACATGGGTAGACTATGACCTGGGTTAGGACACAGGATACTTTTATCCCGACAGTAGGTTCCCGTGGTATACCTAATTTCCAACCTCCACGCGGATGAAGCCGTGGGAAAGTTAATCATAAGCTTCATTCCCTTAAAGCTCACTAAATTCAAACGGGGTAACAGTCAAATTAAAAGCCTCCCATATATTTCACGCTGATTGCAAACACAAAGGATTAACAATGACTAAATTACAATTTAAAATCAAACTGTTGCAGCACTTTCTATCAAACAAAGGATGGTGGGCGAGACAAAAGCTATCTACATCAGCTATAGACCTAGAAAAACGTTTAGCCATCGAGATCTATCTCGATAACTATGCGACGATCGAGATGACGTAAGAAGCGTTTAAACTGAGGAAGAAAAAAAGGTTAGTCTTACAGTGAAAGTGCACGAGTAGCCGAGACATTTTCACTGCCATTATTATAGGTGTAGGCGTTAGGTTAGAATCACACTGCGTTCTATTGGGTTGAGTGCCTGACAAGAAAATGTGTTTAGAATAAATCTTTTTCTATGTTCTCTATAGTGTTTTTTATGGTGTTTGATTTTACCAACTATGCAACGCACTTTTACAAATATAATTAAATTCTTTTTAGTATTGATATTTCATGAATAGTTTAGTTTTTGCACTACGAAGTTTTTGGAATATATTATTAATTGAAAGCATAAATAGTGGGTATTTTTATAGGTGACCGCGACTTAAAGAGTTGTAGGTTCAGATCCTGACCGGCGTTTTAGTTTGTGTAAATTATTTCATCACTGCTCTCAAAACGGTGAAGGAAAACATCGTGAGGAAACCGGCATGTCCTAGAACTAAAAATTCAAAGACATGGGACATTTACCTCGCCGCACTGGGCCCGCGTGGTGGATTACGGCCCACTCCCTCTCGAAGAGGCCTGTGTCCCAGCAGTGGGAACATTATAAGCTAATTATGATCCAATACCAATCTAATCCGAAGCAATTCATTTTAATATCAAAAAAACTTTTATTACCTCTGTGAGCTTTCTGAAATAAAGATTAAATCTGTGTCTAATTAAACATTACAATATATCACTCGGCTTGTCAGTAAGAAATTGATCGTAATTCCGTACAGTAATGAACGGTAAATATTTTATGTAATAACTTATTATGTTCTTTTTATAACTGCGTATTTTATTTGCGAATATTGTCGCTCATTTTCTGATTACAGTTGTGACATCAATTATGGAATAACGAATGTCTTTTTAGCTGTACTTAACTACGTGGTCATTATTCTCTACATTGCTGTCGATTTTATCTTTTCCTAATAAGCGACAGAAGGAGATTTTGTTCACTAAAGTAATTACGTAGTTAACGTGAACCGTGAGTACCTATAATATATTATATTAACGTGAGAATGTAACTCTGTAGGTGTTCAAGTTTGAGCTATGAAAAATCATTTTCTATCATGAATTGTTCCTGGAAAACTTTAAGCGATATTCAAACTCAGACAGTGTCTATAGAACACAGTTATCTGTTTTTTTTTTTGGTTGATTCACGTCCAACTGTAAATAACACTATACTTAAAAAAAAAACTTCTTATTATATTTTTTCCGTGAGTTTTCCTCGTTTCTATTAGGGATAAAGTGGCAAAACACATTGATTTTTTACAGAAATAGTTGAGCATGAAAAACGAACGAGTTTACGACAAAAGAGCTGTTCAAAATTGATTAGTCACTGTTCAGAGACTGTGAGCGTATTGCTGGCTTACATCTTAGGTAATTACTGAGATATATCAGTGAAATGTAGACTCTTGTGGATTACAGTAAAATGAAAAAAAATGTTTCTCGCCGAATTGCTTTATTCCTGGCTGGCCTATTCTCTGTTGTCGAAAACATAAATTATCATAATATGCATTTAATAGTTATTATGTGTGCACCGATCCTTCTGGATTCAGCTGTCACTGAGTACCTGTAGCAAATATTCCAAAAAAATACAATGATTTTACTTTCTATATTCCCTCTCTGTGTGCCGCAACCATTATCATCTGTGTTATAGTTTTTATACTTACAATAATAATCAGTTTCAGATTTGTTCACGGCAACCAACACTTACAGGCGTCGAAGAAATTATATCGTAACGGCGCGTGAGATTGTTTATTATGATAGAAACACGCTTTTTGTCTGACATTCGATGATAAAAGGCTGGCTTTTTCACTTAATCATAAAAGACAACGTCATAACAGCTGCTTTTCAAAAAACGAATAGAGTTTAAGAAAACAAAGATGGCGGCCAACGTTGGTTGTCACTTTTTTGAAATGACGTTTAGTAACTGTCCGTGTTTCAGTCATAGACATAGAGAATGGACTGAGTCATAGGCTCACAAAAGTGACCACTGATCTTCTGTATGTCTATGGTTTCAGTTAAGAAACTTTGAAAAAGGAAGTCTAAAAAGTACCCAGTACCTACCTACCTGGACAATAAAAACAACTCGCTAGGCCTTTAAATATTTCAGCTACCTTAAAATCGCATGCGCCTACTGCCTTTTCACTTTATTGCACAAACACCAGCCGAGCCAGTAATATAATAAAACAACCTAAAAGGGGACCTCGAAGCAAGACCGAAGTGGTTTTAAATATTCAATCCGGCAAAATTTACTTTTATGTCGTCTGGGAGAACTGAAAAATAATTTGTTCAATCCATTTGACTTTTTCATCGCGTTGAAAAATTGATTCATTTAATATTGGGTTGAAAGAGTCAAGACTTTAAAGGTCAATCTTGTCGAAGATTTGGTAAAAAAGTAATTTAAGTTTTCTCAGACCTGACTTTAGATGCTACCTGTAAAAAAACTGTATAACTACGTTGTCTGCGTATAAATATATGTACAGATACCTAATAGTTTTACTATTCTCGTAGATAAAACTCTTAATGCTGCATGCTTGTTGCATGCATGGTGTATGCTTGTTTGCATGCTGCATGCTTGCTGCATGCATGGTGTATGCTTGCTTAAAAATATATCCCCTGACCGTTTAACGGTTGTTTTGATTTAATGACTGTCGACATGAAATGTATACCAAAAGACAATTCTGACTGTGAACTTTCTGCGATATGATGGTTCTACTTTTTAATTATAATGGATATACAATTTATGCCTAAAGATGATTCTGACTTACAAACTTATGAGTTTTGAATGTATGATAAATGAGTGTCTGCCAAACGATTTTCTGCGAAATGATGTTTATGCTGTCCGTTGTTTAGCAAAACAATGTTATGAAAAATAAAGTTCTACCATAAAGGGTAGACCCGTAAAAGACAGCATCAAATCATCAAGTTAACTCTGTTTCATTAAAACTTAGCAACAAACACGAACACTTCGAGCTTGCAACACAACAAAGCAAGCAATCGCTATCCTCAGAGATTTCCAAACGAGACCAAGATGTTACAACCACAGCCTTTTATTCGAATCTTCAATAGACGCTACACTTTCGACCACTCCAACTTGACCTCTGAACTTAAATTACACGCCTTTATTCCGTACCAATAAGACTAAAAATTAATAAGATTTTTATCACGGAAATGCATCAAGCATTTCCGTGATAAATGGACTTTAGTTTCGGGATTACATTTCATTTTCTTAGTCGCGCCTGCAACTTTTATGAACGTCCTCCGATGCAATGTATAAAGTTACCTTACCTCGCGACAAGGTCATGTCTTGAAAAACGGTTGGGGAAATACAGACAATATATTATTATGACATTGTTTAAAGTTTGTATGTTTACTTTTTACCTGAATGGTTTTTGTACTTACAACTTTGAATCTTAAAATTTCATTGATTCGTTAATAACTTTGTAAGATAATTTAATTAATTAAGTATTTGAAATATTAAATTATAAGCAGGAATTTTCCATTTTCGATTCAATGTATAAAGTTACCTTACCTCGCGGCAAGGTCACGTACTAAAAACGTTTGGGGAAATACAGATAACACATTATTACGTGTCATGTCATTGTTCAAGTATACTTTGTACCTGAGTGGTTTTTGTACTCACAACTTTCAGAGTCTAAAAATTTAATTTGATTCGTTTAAATAACTTCTGTATGGTAATTTAATTAATTAAGTATTTGAATTGGTAAATTATAAGCAGGAACTTTCATTAGTTTATTTGAGTATTTTTTTATTTATAAATTAGAATATTACGTTTGTAAACGGCTACATTAACGAGGGCCAAAACCTGTAAAACTATGATAAATATGCTGACAAAAAAGTACTATTTATTTAGTATTTGAATAAAGCCATTTGACATGCGTGGAAGCATTAATTTTATTTAATTTTTTTTTTATTATAAAAAGAAATCTAACTTTGAAGGTCACAACTACAGGGTCAAATGAATTAGCTAGCGACTCTGTCGCAGGTAATAAAATAAAAATATAAAAATTTGATGGATTTTAATCAGGTTTCAACGACCGTTGGTAGTTTAGTTAGTTGAAGAATCAGATGAGAAAATCTATTTTCTTTTGTTTCATCGTGATTTAATATAAAAGGTGTCGTTTTGCATCCTCGTCAAATTTCTGGAGGCTGCTATGAAAGACATATTATATGTATAATAAAAAAAAATTACGATACCTGCTCAATTTATTAATACATACTTGTTTTTTTAGTTATTTAAGTTTGCAGTATTTTGTACACCACTTTCACATAAAATAATCACCCCGTTGCGTATGTGGTAGTATTTGTGTAAAAGGGCCGTTACAGTGCGGTATCACACGGGCCGCGTTCTATGATGCGTGACCCACAGATGTCAATTTCCGAAAATTAGAAAAAAAAAAGAAAAAACAAGATCCACTTATTTTATTATTGATTCGTGTCGAGAATCATTACCATAGTTACCTCCTTGAATTTGACGAGGATGTAAAACGACACCTTGTATATCGATACCCACCACGTCCACCACGTTTTGGCAACAGGAAGGAATACGGGTGGGTTTTAGTCAGTAAGAGTCTCCGCCCAGAGCGGGAGAAGATATTTGATGATTTCCCTATCCAAAAAAAAAAGGGGTCGGTCAGTTAGAAAAATGAAGCTATTTGCCCATTCCAAAGCGTAGTAGGTTCGGTACGGCGCGCGGTCGGATTTCCGGCCACCGTAGGCGCGGGCTTGTGGACGGTGAGCAATGGGTAGCTCGCCGTCCGATAAGGACTAGGCCCGGGTCGACGGCGCGTTGTGTTCCACGCGCGCCTCAAAGAGATGTCAGCATAAGTGCGGGTCTACTAGGCCTGCGGGGGTCGCGTGGAAGTTCGAAAGGGTTACCGAGGCCCCTGGCAGCACAGGCAACGGAAGGAATACGGGTGGGTTTTAGTCAGTAAGAGTCTGACACACCGTAGGTTAGGTTGGAAGATTTATAGAAAAGTTTTTTGTCATTATGTAGGTACTTTCCGGGACGAATTCGTATGTTAGCGTACATGGTATTAATTTATTTATTTCCCGTTTCGTTTACCAAAGCAGGAAAACAGCTGCTTAGTCTTAAAAGTCTGATTGAAGAAACCTCAACAAACAGTTTTTGCCTTTCAATTAATTACGGGTGTTTTCCGTAAAATATCAAAATAACATTGATTTTTTTTTTTTTAAATAACCGCTTCCGTAACCTAACTCAATTTTGATAGCAGTGTTTTATAGCCCTTTTGACATCGAAGATAAATAGTTAACACGCGTCTCAGGTCCTAGAAACAAAAATTCGAAGACATGTGACATCTACCAACCCGCACTGGGCCCGCGTGGTGGATTACAGCCCACTCTCTCTGGATGAGAGGAGGCCTGTGTCCCAGCAGTGGGACCATTATAGGCTGATTATGTGTACCTACAGTACATCCACATTTCGCCGTTATGTTTAAGTGCCATGTAATAGGGGCCGAGCCTATTGCCATCAACCGGGCACAAATCCAGACTCCAAATAACACTTTGCCCGATTCGGGAATCGATGGTTGGTCTAATTTCTGATGAAATTAGACTAACCATAATTTTTTCCAATGATGATGAATGATGATTCATTCATCATCATTTCAGCCGAAAGACGTCCACTGCTGGACATAGGCCTCCCCCAAGCATCGCCACTTCGATCGGTTTTGTGCTTCCCGCATCCAGCGGATTCCTGCGGCCTTCACAAGGTCATCGGTCCACCTTGTAGGAGGCCTTCCAACGCTACGCCTTCCGGTACGCGGTCGTCACTCCAGAACCTTTCGGCCCCATCGGCCATCTGTTCTGCGAGCAATGTGCCCTGCCCACTGCCACTTAAGTTAGGCAATTCTTCGGGCTATGTCGGTGACCTTGGTTCGCCTGCGGATCTCTTCATTTCTGATTCGATCACGTAGGGAAACTCCAAGCATAGCCTTATCCATTGCACTTTGAGTGACTTTTAGTCTTCTAATAAGGCCCATTGTAAGCGACCACGTTTCAGTGCCATAGGTCATCACTGGCAACACGCACTGGTCAAAGACTCGTCTTGAAACACTGCGGTATGTGGGACGAGAAGATATTGCGTAGCTTCTGGTGGTTTTTTACTTTTCACGAATTTCCACGCAGCGTTTCATATAACTCATAGGTTATTAGTAGGTAAATGATGAATTATTTAGTGGACTTTTCACAATTGCCAATCTTTTCTGTGTGACCTTTGATTTTATTTAAATAAATGTACTTAAAGCTAAACCATGTAAGATCGCTTTTAGCGATACGAGCGCCCATTGTGCCACCCAATTTTCAAGATTTATGGTGTACACACGGCTACACATCAAGCTATACATTTCCAGTTTACGCTGATCTTTCACTGTACGGAAATCCTGTACAATGCGAGATCAGCTTATACTGGAAATGTATAGCTTGATGTGTAGCCGTGTGTGCATAATAAAAAGTATTGTTTGGCGCTGATAGCCGAATTACAGGCTCTGCCTAGTTCGGCTACAGATGAGAGTACATCACTTGAGCCTGTTAAAATATTTTGTAAGTTTTCTTTAAATAAACATTATTATTTTATTTTTTATTTTATTCTATTCTATTCTAAACCCTACCAAAGAAAAACTTGTGAACTTCAAGTTTAATAGTGAAACGTGTTCATGCTGCGATCGATATCGTCATTTTTCAATGATAGTCATGTCGTTGATCACATAGCTAAAAGTTCACTTATAACCTGCAAACATTTGAGCTTTCGCTTTTAAATTATGCAATTTACCACTTGTTGCGGTTATATAGTTATAGTGGCAATGATTTTACATGGTCAACTGAGCTTTCTAAACCAACCGCGTGTTTTTATGAACTTAGAGCATAATTATTCTGTAGTTATACCTACGGATCAGATGTAGTGACATACCTAGCTATTTAGAGGTGGATCCTGTAAGATCCAGTCTAAAAAGTGTGTGTGTGTGTGTGAACAAGGACTAATCTGATTTAGGGTTTTAAAAATAATTAAAATGGGTAGCAAAAGTAATAGGTTGGCAGCTACAGTGAAGTAGCATTTTAAGTATAAAGTAGCAGCTTAATAATCAATCATTAGCTTTGTTTTAATTTAAACTAGCATCGAGTTTTTGTTTTGGGAACTGAGAGTCACCGACAACCGAGGGGATCTGGCGTTAGTGGTCACTGTTCTAACCTAACCTAACCCTGCTGCCAACCTATCATTTTTGCTACCCATTTTATTTTATTTTTTGTAGCAAATAGTTAGTCGCCCTTTAAGTTGTTAGTCGCCTGGAAAATAATTAGCCAATAAGGACTGAGTTCGAAAACTTCAGCATTGTTCATCATTAATGAGTCTTCGAATGCTACAGTCAATGATTTATCCACCAATAGGATCAATCAAAAATCTCCATCTTTGTTTTCTTGCTTTTCGTAACAAAGATCATGAGATTTTTTACTCGACTACGGCGAAGCAATATCAAGGGTTAAGACTGACCGGTATGTATGTTCATCTGTTCTCTCATAACTTCTAAACTACTTATCATTATTTGACAAATGAGGTATCGTTGGAAGCATCTTGATTGTCCGCTAGTTATAGGCTGGTTTATTTGACATCACATTAAATTGTATATAGGCTAACGACAAAATCATGAACTAAAAAAAAGTCATATTCACTTTGTCCTAAAGCTTATGATCGCTAACTACTGTTAGAATGTATTGTTTTGTAAGGGTAGGTGGCGTACGACCACGGCTATCCTCTGGACATCACTATGAATATGTATTAAATACATAAAAATATATTACGTGTTAGTTGTTTATACGATAAATATTGAATAGTTTTTACATAACAACTTCAGATGAGAATATATTCTTGTTTCATATTTTTTAGAGCGCGATTTAAGGAACCCTTATAGTTTCGCTATGTCCGTATGTCTGTCTGTCTGTCCCCACTGTAGCTCAGAGACGCTTAGTACTAGAAAGCTGTAATTTGGCATAGTTATACATATTAATCACGCCGACAAAGTGCTAAATTACAAAACCTTAAAAAAATTAGTGTACCTGCCTTACACGTAATGTGGGGATGATATTTCTTTTTCTCGTCTACCCCATGGTGTGGGGTATCGCTGGATAGGCCGTTCAAAAATACTGCGGGTCTGTGAACACCACTTTTCGATTGCGTAATATTAAGCATTCAAGTGCTAATTTTTGTTAGAGTCAAGTGTCCCCTGCCTGCTAAATGGTTGTTTATGGAGATATGAAAAAAATCATGGCACTAGTACATATAATGAAATTAAAAGGAAAACGGGTTTTCCATAATGAACTTGCTAAACACAAAGGGATGCTGGCCCTACGACCTAATGACCTCTTCTTTGTCAACACAAATCCATTATTTTCGATGAGCATAAATCAATTGAGTTCTTCATTTAGTATTGCAATCACAAATCATTTACAGTATATTTTCACCCACGTACATAATCTGTAATCTGCATTATGTAATGTCTTCATGGTGGTATGGTAATCGCGCGCAATCAATTTCATTGTTATTAAATCCATTTGATATTCAGTGCAGAGAAAAATTACAATTGATTTCATTGTTTACAAAATCAGATTAGTCAATAATTTATTAATTTATGGAATTATTTTTACGGTTCCGGAGTAAAAAAGGAACCCTTATAGTTTCACCATGTCCGTCTGTCTGTCCCCGGCTTAGGTCAAAGACTCTTAGTACTAGAAAGCTGTATATTTGGCATGGGTATACATGTTAATCACGACGACAAAGTGTTAAAATCAAATCTTGAAATAAAAAATAAATTAGGGTACCTCCCTTACACGTAAAATGGGGAAGATATTTTTTTCTCGTCTATGCCCATGGTGTGGGGTATTGTTGGACAGGCCGTTCAAAAATATTGCGGGTCTGTGAAAACCGTTTTTTCCGGGTCCGTTTTTTTTTAATTCTTTTTTTTTATTATTCTTAGGACATTTTTTTTTTCTTTAAATAAAATAACCAGGTTCTTAATCATGAATTACAATCTAGCCTATAAGACTAGTAAGCTATTTTAATCTAAGTAACATATTTTTTACGTGTTAATTATTTTAAAACTTATAAATATCATAATCGGCCTATATACTGTCCCCACTGCTGGGAAACAGGCCTCCTCTCTTCGAGAGGGTCTGGGCTGTTATTCACCACGCGGGCCCAGTGCGTGTTGGTAGATGTCGCATGTCTTCGAAGTTTTGGTTCTAGGACATGCCGGTTTCCTCACGAAGTTTTCCTTCGCCGTTTTGAGAGCAGTGGTGATGAAATAATTTACACAAAGTAATGCGCCTGCCTGGGTTCGAACCCACGATGTACAACTCGTATGTCACGGCCGTTACCCCTGGGCCACCACTGTATAAATATAATAGTGTTGATTGTACTTTACACAAGGACTTTATCTTTAGGGCATGGTATCATTTCTATGGACAGCCAGTAGATACTTGTTATGACGACCACTAAGTCTAACCTTGTGCTGTGGGTCGTGTGAAATAATCACGGGAAAACCTTGATAAGTACACCAATACCACCACTTATCAGATGACAGATGATAGCCTTAATGACTGGGTCAACCATAGACAAATAGTTATGTCATAAATTGATATTATTCTGCGACATGACCTTAATACGGGGTCACTGAGTTAGTTTTGGTACCTACCTAATTGCTATGTGTATTTTCTATACCTATGTATAATTTTGGGTTTTCAATGTTTTCCACGTTATTATAATCATTATTCACATTTTCCAGTCGTTGTTGCTGTAAATGCAAGCTTCTCGGATCGGTTTAATCAATTGGATAGGAAATATATTAGGGCTCAAAAATGATTCAGGCATAAAGTACCCGATTGATGTAATTAATAACATCAAATAATTAAACTCAAAACCAAAAATCAAGTTTATTTTAAATTAGGCAGCAAAAGCATAGACTTATGAATATCAATCGTTGAAACCGGACTATACATATACTGGAATTGAATTACCGATGGCATAAAATCTGATATAAAAACTAATAAACTAATCTTCACCAGTTTGATAAACAATGGAGCATGTAAAAATAATGGCACGTGTGAACTGTGGCACGTGTTGGAAACAAAATAACGCCCATGGACGGATGGGGTCTTAGTAATGTGCTAGCTTTAGCCGACAACTTGAGATCATGCATTTATTGACTTCTATTTTCGGTCTTCTGACCATTGTGGTGGGTTAATTTGTCCTCATAATGAAGTTGACCTTTACTTTTCAACGGATTTGAATGCAGACTTGCCGAAAAACAACAGACCTTATACTTCATTATATTTCACACATACAACATACACACATATCTTCACTTTTAGCTGTTAGTGAACAAACCTTAGATACCTATAGCAATCCTTTAAGTACCTATAAAAGTTAGTAAGGAAATCTATTCGCAAATATATTTATAGACCAACCTAATGTCGTGTGGCTAGATCAGTCGGATCATGACCTTATACCGACCGGTTCGGCCAACAGCACCGGACCATTAATATTAATAGCAGATAGGATAATACGAATCTTTTGTATTGATCGCGAACGATTTATTTTATTGTCTACTTCTTAAATTATCGTGTAGGATGTGAAACAGCGTGTCAAAAAAAAAATCACGCCCATTGTTTTTTATTTTTATCAGTAGTCAGGTTTAGAATATCAGTGTGGGCGTTCTAGACCGGATTACGAATTTTAAAAGTTTGAATTTCAAATAACGAACTTTTCCTGTGACGTTGATCGGTTGATGGATGTTTCATTTTTCAAACATTTTCTCCTCAGTAGGTTTCTCAAGTTATTGAAGGATGAATGAATTTTTAGTTTACTGATAAGCTGAGTAATTGCATAACACACTATCAGTAGCAATAGGTTCACATTTTGACAGTTCAACAATATTCGTTCCGTTATTTACATTGCTGAGCAGACAAATTTTTCCAACATATGAAGCAATGGATTAGCAATATAAGTACTTCAAAATCATTCAGATTGTGATTGACAGTTCTAATTTAAATGGATGACCTTATTACTGAAATAAAACGTACTTGTTTACAACCTTAATAATTACTTAAATTATTAGCTCAATAACAAAAAGTTTCCACAAAGTCAGATCCGTAAAGTTGTTGCACAATAAAAATCGAGAAACGACTCAATTAAAACTTCTTACGATGCACTTTTGCAAACTTTATCGACAATAATAAAAGTCGCATTAAAAACATCGATATTTTTACGTCGACTTGTAAATTATCGACCTCGAAAGTTGTGCTAGTCAGCAGATCATTTTATAAGTGATCCGGTTTACTTATTATTTACTAAAATATAGCTTCCTATCTTTCTTTATGCTAATTACCTTGATTTCAATGTAGTCTGTCAGATAAGACGATATTTTCTTAGTATAAATCGATAACGTGTCATAATATACATTTACATTATGGTGTAACGGAATTTTAATATTTTAATTCGTTGTTTCGGTTGTTATGTCATAGTTCCTGTGAAAAATTACTAACGTTGGTTTGTCAACTGTCAGTTAGTAGATACTTCAAAGTACAACAGTTTTTATACAAATAAGCTTTGACGAAATCTTTACAAAAGAGGTTAATCTTAATCTCATTTATTTGTCGGAATATTGGTGGGTATCATCGCATTCTGCCAAGTGTGGCGTGCAAATATTAGGTACATACAATTATTACAGGATAGAAATTATTAGGTACTATTAACATTATTGATTGCATAATTACGAATTAAAATTACAATTTCAGGTAATGGTGCCGATTCCCTTGTTCACAAACTAAATTAAATTTAAGTTCAGTGCATCTTTTTCTTTCTATTTCATTAAGAAAAGGACAGAAGATAAATTCAAATTATTCAGCGCCTTTCACTACTCCATACAAGTTTAGACGTGATTATAAACTTGCCTACTAAAATTACGTCAATATATCTTCTGTCCTTGTCTTAGTGATATAGAAAGAAAAAGATGCCCTGAACTTAAATTTAGTTTAGTTTGTGAACAAGGGAATCGGCACCAATGTCAGTTAAAAATAATATCATAAACACACGCAATTTGTTTAGGATGTCAAAGTGACATTTAATGTCAAAGCATCAAGGTAACACTGTAATGCTGAGCCTATTGTTCATAGAGATTTAAAGAAGTGAATGCCTCTAAACCTGAACCCGGAAGCGTCAAGAATCACTATACAGAAAGGCATATTAACTAGCAAGCACGAAATCAGAGCTCATAATTTCTGCTATATGGTAGGTATCTGAAATATCCTTAGAGACCATTTGGGACCCTGTAGAGGAGGAGGTAGCTAAAGGCTCGTACATACTGGGGCGATATCGAGGGTGCGACAGGCATATATCGGTAGTCTCCACGAGCCTTATTGACGCTTGTCGTGCCCGCGATATCACGCTACTTAGTCTGCACGAGCCTTAAGTAAATCGAGAGCGAGTGAACCTACTTGAACTCGTCTTAATGATCGTCATTAATAATAAGCTTTTAAAACACTGGTCTAATCTCTGTTTTGATAGTTCTATAAAAAAGTCACGCGTCAACTAAATTACGGGTTTTTTATTTTATACATCTGGAAACTGGTTTTTGTGGCAAATTTTTAGTTTTATTTATAATTTAGTATTTGCAAGCTTTATGTTATACTTCATTTGGTATGAGATTTTGAATTCAACCGATGCGTTGCACACACTTTACTGTACTTATTAATTAAGAGCTTAGTATTATCTGTGGTTTCAGATATGAAACGAACCATAAGCAACCGTTTCAAAATTCGAGGGAAAGTAGTCCAAATTATCTCTGCTCTGTATTATAAAAACAAATCATTAGCTGGCCAGTCGGTCAAGTACGGTGAGATGGGTTAGCATTGAGCCAGGGTCGTAATTGTAGACATTCACCTTGCTGCCACCAGTACGAAGGTTACCCAACTTAACGCCACAATGACGTGAATTATATCTGTTATAGGTACACGTTTTACGGTCTAGTTATAAAATAAGGAATCGGCCTTGTATGCCAACATAAAGGTTTGTTATCAATACAAAGACGTCTTAATAAACGTTTATAAAATAATTTTATAATTTTTTTTTTTTCATATTAGCAGCCCGGAGTCTAGATTTGTGCATGGTTGATGGCAATAGGTTCGCCCCTATTACATGGCACTTAAACAAAACTGGCGAAATGTGGGTGTACTACAGGTACACCTCTGCCCAACCCTTCGGGGAAACAAGGAGTGATGTTAAAATAATTAGATTGTATTTTTGTGTATTGGAATGACTTGAATTTATAGAGAATTTCCGCACTTTGTAAATGTGAGACGTTGGTTGGGAGAGAAAGAGCTCTAAAGTTATCTAATTGTTGTTTTGAAAAAAAAATAATACACCTTATCGTCATAAAACCTCATTTAAAACAAAAATAAAGTCACGTGTCATAAATGTCATGTTATGAAAATGTCCGTAGCTATCGAAGAACACGTGTTCAAAAATGAATGACGAATTTAATTAGCGTCCGTCCGAACGTGATTTTTTCTTAATTTAATTTAAAAAAAGTCAGTATCAGTTGCTGGAGATTTCATGAAAG
Source organism: Atethmia centrago (assembly GCA_905333075.3). Classification (NCBI taxonomy): domain Eukaryota; kingdom Metazoa; phylum Arthropoda; class Insecta; order Lepidoptera; family Noctuidae; genus Atethmia; species Atethmia centrago. The sequence goes on from HG995374.1 coordinate 7,345,559, forward strand.
GCAAAAATTAATTGTTTTCACAATTTTTGGGTCAGTTCTTTATAAAAATTCCCTGATTCACGATTTGATTATGTCGATCAAACGAATCTGTTCTAATTTCAAAACTGTTCGCCATACTTTTTTTTTTCTTTTGTTTCGATCGGTTTGTGCAGTCATTCGCCATATTGATTCGTGTCAAATCGTGTCTGGGTATTTTTTAGCTCAAAACGAAAAACGGAACCCTTTTAAGATCACTTCGTTGTCCGTCTGTCTGGAGTCTGGAGGTATCAAGTTGAATTTTTTTTTTTTTTTTTTTTTTTTTTTTTTTCAATAATATCATTTATTTACATAACCAAATTACAAGATGATTATTAACATTAACTAAATTAAATTAAAACTAAGTTAGGCTTAAAAAAGGCCCTCGGGGCATTGTACCGAGGATGCTGGCGGCATTTCCTCGCTGAATTGCAATGCTGATGCGTTGCGCGAGAAAGCCGCCAGCTTTTCGGTCACCAGTTACATCAACTAGACGTTTCGCGATTTCCGCAAATAACTTATGCGCACTGGGACCCCACGGACCGAGGGTCTCGACGCCAAAGTTGAAATTAATATCAAATACTTAGGCCTACGGATCCTTGGAGCTGTGAAAAATCAAGCTTCTAAGTCAACGCAATAAAAAATACGGTCTTAAATGCGACATATTTCCCGTTGAGTCCGAAATTGTTAATTTGTAGTTTCATCTCGATTTTTTTTATGTTTTGTGATTACATACTTACATTTGCAGTTGGAGAATTGACCGTGGCGTACCTATATCGATGTATGGGAGAACATGTTTTCCACCTACAATGTTAAGTTTGTTTTTGAAATAAATTCATCCTAACTACGGCACCCTTCATTGTGCGTGGTCCGACACGCGCTTGGCCGGTTTTTTTAATGGCATTTGATTCCACTAAAACTGGTGCTGAGACTAGTTCTATAAATCAAATGATCTCTAACGAATTCTACGCAAGAAATTAACTTTGTGTTTATTACTTAATTAGCTGCTGCTTTTGCTAAAATAAAATAGTAGCCTACGTTACTCCATATAACATCAGCTATCTGCTAGTCAAAATCGGTCCAGCCGTTTCGGAGATTAGCCGGTACAAACAAAAAAAAAATAACAATTGTCTGTCTGTCTAACAGACAATTGTTTTTTTGTTATAAGTACCGTATACCCTTTCATAAATGCATTTAGCAAAAAGCTGTTATTTTGACATTAGAAACAGACACTTCAATTTTATTAATTCGTATAGTTTATAGATATGTAGACCCGTGCTGTTAGTTTATCAACGAGGATTTTATAGATCCATATTAAATAAACACTTCACTTCATCATTAAGATGGATCTGCAGTGATAGCGCGCGAAATTCAAAATTTCTTACGTTTTTTGCAATTTCCAGGTCAGGTTGCATCTTGATCAAAATATGATTCTCGACCATAACAAATATGTGTTTACGGAATTACAATCATTAGAATATTAATACATCTCTCTAAGTTAGATTTGTTGACACTGACTTAACTGCAAATTGCATAAATGTAAGAAAATTTGAATTTCGCGGGCCATCTGCGGATCTATCATTAACAGCAATCTATGGCAGCTGTTGGTCACAGGATATCAAGATATCGCCATCAGACTTCTCAAAAAGTTGAGCTCTTCTACATAATTTTGTTGTCTCTGCCTTTATCTGCTGCTTTCTGCTTTAGCTACTAATTTTGCAAAATAACTAATCTGATTTATTCATGCTGTTATGAATAAATCAGATTAGTAGTTGTACCCTAATTGCGTAACTATGGATCACAATACATTTATTTTATTAAGAAAACACATTTATTTTATTTAAGAAAGAAAACACATTTATTTAATTTTTTCGAAATTTTAGGCTCACTAGTTTCGATCAATTTTCATATTTTCTAAAATATTTTTAATATGATTTATTTTAAAATTATAAAATAAATATATCTAAATCCTAACAACAAGCCTTTTTATTTGACACAGTATAGTTAGCAAAACTTTTTTGTGAATTTTCCAATTTGCACCCCAGAAATGACCCCCGTATTCAAAACTCATTTATTTACGTTACACGTCCGTGTTTAGGTCATAGTTCATATGTGTACAAAATTTCAACTTTGGTCAGTTTAAATAGACAACCGCCATTTTTCCGAATGCTATTTTCTGTCGGGAGCGAGATAAATTAGTAATGGAAAATGTGTCATTTTAGATTCAACAAGTTGTCAAATGGTTATGAATAGAAATGCTGTCTTAAACTAGTAGCCTTCATAAGGTAAGATTCGTGCAATGTGTTTATTTTTTTCTTTCCTTATTTTACTTATAAAAAACAACAAGACTACAAACTTTCCGAGTCACTCAAAACAGCTTGAGATTAAACTGGAAAGTCATCGATATATTGTTTATTAATCTTTCCTCTACCTTTTCTTTAGTTATAAAGATTATTTGTGAAGTTTCGTTAATCCTTGCTGCTCTTTGAGTTTGATAAACAAAGTTTTTTATTTGCTAGTAATACCACGTTGTCCTTGTACATTGTCCTGACAAGGGACAGGCCAAGGAGGGCGGAATATGGTTTACCTACGTAGACAGAATTCGGTCTGTGTATTTTGTTTGTTAAGGTATGGCAAACTTAAGGGTCGGGTAATCGCCGATGACGTTGGCCATACAAATCCGCGTCGCGCTAACGCCGCGTCGCGGCCCGCCGCGCCGCCCGCCCTTTTGGTTTCATAAGAAATATTTATTTTTAGTATCGAATAAAAAAACACAGATTTTATAGATAATAAAATAGTCTGTTCATACAAAAAAACCATGAAAATATCTTAAGTAGGCAGTTTGAAAGTAATATCGTTTTTTATGCTTTGGGTAGACATGACTTCCTGAATTTATTTAATAAAGTATTTTACCATAATACATATGAATAGTTATAGAATTGATGTAATGATTTGCGGAATTATCTTAAGGCAAAATAACAGATTTAAAAGTCACTAAAATCTGCGCCTTAAGACGCTAACAACAGCTAAACCGCGGTCACTGTCAGACTGCATAGAAAAGAGAGAAAAGTTCTGCATTCAGAACCAAGTTCTGTATTCAAGTAAGACGTTCTTGTTATTAATTAAATACGTCATATACGTTGATATTTAATACATAATTATATTTTGGATTGGAACCTAAGGTAAAAGGTTAGTTTACTGTTAGTTTGGATCTAGATTTTTTTTTCAAAACGTGTTTTGGTAACAACCAAGTTCTGAGAAATATGTTCAAAATTAACATATTTTTTTTTCCGCTACCACAAACTATACAGATTTGGCAATTTTGTTTCTTAAGACAAGCCTACATTGGTCATTTGCCTCTTGTCAGCGCTTTAATCTCAAGAAATACAACCGTCGATTTGGCTTCGTTTAGTACCTTGGTACAAGATTTGGTTCAAAAGCATGTAAATGAGGAAGGCAACAAAAAAGTACATATCAATGTAACGGTATTCGAGTTTGTTTCGGTCTTTCTTCTCAAAGTAGTCAGATAGAAAACACCGAACTCATCTAGTTAAAACACAATAAATTTTCGACGTGTAAAAGTGTTTGTACAACCCTACTTACCTACAGAAACAAAATCATTTATAATTATCATATATTTACTCAAAACAAGTCAGTAAGATGTCATTAAAAATAAACTGTATCACGAAACCAAAAACTTTTAGTCAATACGGAGACCAAAACCGTATCAGAAGGATTCATAATAATATTATATTTCTTTACGAGGCAGCTGCCTGACTGGTTTGCGCGCTGGAAAGGCGCCATGACGCGCCGTCTGACATAATACGGCCTTCGAGCAATTGTAGCTACGTAGCTAAACTTGTGGCCAAACTTTTATCCTTAAAAATAGATGCTACAACCGGGTTTGTGCGGAAAAAAAGGATGTTGAAAGCTGTTTGCGAACCTTGTTTTTGGATTTGATGATGTTATTCGGTAATCGAGCTTTTTAGCTAACTGTTTAAGGAAGGAAAACTTGACATCAGAAACGTCTTCAACACGATGTATCCATAAATGAAAAAAACAAAAAAAAATGGACTTGAAATCGGAATGGGAGAAAAATCATGAATACGGGAGATTTTGCCAGATCCATTAATATTATTGCCCTACTCTGCTTGTTGCACACCGTTTTTAAACGGACACTATAAATATAATAAAGTGCAAACGTTACAGAACACAAACCATTTAAAAATACCATTCCCACTTTCTAGTTTCTGTGTTGATCAGAAATATATTTTCCTTCAAGTACAAATTGAATCACTTTAATCATTGTAGATCATGATCCGTTATTGACGTTCCTGTACACAATGGTTCATGTTTAGCGTTTCTTCGTCCAGTAATAGACTACTAATTACTTTGATGGACGGTTTGTATACGAAAGAAGAAGGATTTGAAGTGTTAATGTGAAATAAAGGTCGGACGAAGTGCGTTCAAGATTGAACATTGTTTTTTGTACCTTTGTGATCAAAATAAGAACCTAAGCCTTGATGTTCGCTTAGATATGCCAGGAATATTCTTTCCCTTCAAATCTCAGCATATAAAAAGTTCAGAGGTATAAGAAATTTAATTAGTTAAGGACTTAAAACGTTACAATTTTCGAAAAGGTCGCAAGCCTTACATTATCAACGTGGCGTAATAATTACTTCTCATTAGCTTACTCCTAATTATTTCGTTAAAACAGCGGATGTAAAATATGAATATTTGAAAAAATCACAGATTTAATATAGACAATGAAATAGTCTGTTAATACAAAAAATAGTCATGAAAATATCTTAAGTAGTTTGCAAGTAATATCGTTTTTTATGCTTTGGGTAGACATTACTTCCTGAATTGCGTTCGTAAAGTAATTTACCACAATAATTAAATATTAACACATAGATATGATGTGTATGCGTTCTAGTTTAACATACATTTTTTTAATAACTTACTTGAATTATATGAAGGCGTAATAACAGATTTAAAAGTCACTAAAATCGTATATCTGCGCCTTAAGTTTGACGCATGCTATACCATGAATTAATGTGACATTTTTCGTCGGTTTTTGAAAAGAAAATCTGTTTCAAAGTACAATACTTACACCGTCAAAATGAATGGATTAGCAGTTTTTATTTACAGTTTAAGCGTAAATTTTTCTTACAACCTGTAGATATATTAACCATCTAGGTATATGTTGAAGATGCAAATCATCCATTGTTTATTAATATTGACTTTATTATATAAAATATTGTCTTTAATTAATGCTCTAATAGGTAGCGTTTTAATTGACATTTATTTATGATGCCATAATACTAAAATGGCGGCTGACGCCCAAAGACAAGGATCTGCCAAGCGTATTGTCACACATTTATTAAACTAAGTACCTAACTACCTTATGTGTAATCGGTTGATCTTTATAAAACAACATGTTTTAAATATGTTATTATGATGATCTTGATTCTATTTTTAGCATCTTATGTAGAATAACGACACAAAAAAAGCTATAGGAGTAATTGAATTAGCCATAATTGGAAAATAAATAATGGATGGTATAGATATATGTGAAAGATTTAAATGATTGGTAAGGAAATAAACACTGTAATGACGACTGGTAAATGATTTTTATTTCTGTAAGTAGGTTTGTACAAACACTTTTCAGTATTTTTTTTAAACTAGATGAGCTCGGCGTTTTCTATCTGACTACTGAGAAGAAAGGCCGAACCAAACTCAAAGTTCACAGTCTCTTTTAAAGTCCGGACATAATCTTGGTCAGATCATGTGAAGGCCATGTAGATTGGTGTCTGAAATGGTCTTTTGAAGAAACAACCACACAGATTGAGTGGACCTGTCCAGTCAGTGCACGCATTTGTCAGTAATCGTGCCGTGCGCCTTTAACGAAAAAACGTCAATGATGACACTGTCACTCTTAAAGAGTTCCCTGAGTTTCCTATACTTACGGTAACTAAAGTCACACTGTGTAAAGAGCAATTGTTCTTAAGATTAGCTTGCCAATCACGTATAAGAGGGACAGGTGCTATAATTAATACCACGAGTATCTATAATTAATAACAATTATTTATTTATTTATTGTTGATGCCATAAATCTTTATCGGTTACTAGTACAACCATGAGCATTGGTGGCCCAGTGGTAACGGCCGCGACATACGAGTTGTAGATCGTAGGTTCGAAACCCAGCGTGGAAGTTCGAAAGGGTTACCGAGGGCCCCTGGCAATACAGGCAACGGAAGGAACACGGGTGGGTTTTATTCAGTAAGAGTCTGACACACCCTCCCGATCCGCCCAGAGTGGGAGAAGTTATTTGATAATTTCCCACCCAACAAAAAAAAAAGACAGGCGCTTTACTTTGTGTAAATTATTTCATCACCACTGCTCTCAAAACTGTGAAGGAAAACATTGTGAGGAAACCGGCATGTCCTAGAACCAAAAATCAAAAATCTAAATTAAAATCAAAAGTCATTTATTCAAACTAGGCTGAAAATCAGCACTTTTCGAACATCAAAGTTACATAAGACAGTCCCCCAAAAATGCCCAAATGAATGAATTCGAAGACATGTGAAATCTATCAACCCGCACTGGGCCCGCGTGGTGGATTACGGCCCACTCCCTCTCACAGAAAGGAGGCCTGTGTCCCAACCCAGCAGTGGGAACATTATAGGCTGATTATGTATGATGATGCCATAGATCTTTATCGGTTATTATTACAACTATCTTAGTGTTAATTAATTATGAACGGGCCAACGCCCTCTATGCACCTATCGACGTTGATGACCTTGAATGAAAAGGATTATTAGAAGAGCAACATTATGTTTTAATTCTGGTAAAAATACGAATCTTACAACATTTTTTTTTGCTGCAATAAACAACAAATTAAAAAAGAAACTGATCAAGCCAAGGTTTAAGTTTAATCGGCCATAGTTTAATCACCTAATTAGCCTAACTATAGTAAAACACAATACAATACAATCACTGCTAATATCAATCAGTGTGTGCCATGTAGGTACTTACATTGTACTATAGCACATACTGTGACTAAGTTTTCCTGAAATATTTCTGATTAGAAGTGGCTAGATTAAGATTAACTATTGCGCGATGTTTATTGCATATTTATTTATTTATTTATATATACTTTATTGTACACCACAAAAATACATAACAACAAAAAAAAATACAAAATCTAACACTACAAACAATTGCATACCTACTTATAAAGAATTTGCCGGTCAATAGGTACGAACTTTGCGAAAAAAGACTAGTATACTATTCAGCACAAACAGCAGCTAAATCCAGTCCAGCTCCGAAATCAGAACTCGATTAAAATTTGCAAAGCGAGTAACAAAAACATGACTAAGAATCGACCGTAAAGATGTCAAAAATCTATGACCGTTTTATATAATTATCATTTTATAATTTTCATTTTGCATTTCGACAAAGCAGGTTATATTGGAATAAAAACTGTCGGCTAATTTCAAAAAGATCATTAATATTGATTATACCTTCTTTTAAATGTTGGTCGTGGTTTCAAATCGGTCAGCGTGTTTCTTTATCACGACCATTTCGATACGCTTCCGTGTTACGCGGTTACATCTATTTGAGAGTTTTTAACTTTATCCGTCAGTACTACAGCATATTACTACTACATAACTTCGAAATATTCTTACTATTGCATTTAATTTGTACAAAGTTCGAATAGACAGAATAAGTGTATTTTCTGAGTGTAGTTTACTTTTAAAAGCAGTTTTATTATGTCAGCTTAACACAAGACGATTAGCGCAAGCTTGAATAATTTAACTACTGTATGTAAAAGATGGTAACGATAAAATATGGCTTTATCTCGCTCTACCTCGATTACTTAACGATTCAGAACATTGGACAAATCATTTCGTATTAGACGGACGGGAATTAAGATTTACAAGAGGGAATAAGAATTTTAAAATTGACATTGAACATTGACGCGTGATATCTCATATCGAAAACAGATAAATCGACTGAAACTAGAGTTTGCTAAACCAAAACTTTTAGTAAATAAATACGTATCTATAAAGCATGACGGATTATATTCAAACCACAAACTGGCAACTAAACCACCGTTGCACAATATGATAAGTTTAAAGAGGTACACACTAAAGAGCAAGTAAACATTAGAAACAAATATGAAGTATTTATCTGCTGTTAATTTCAATTTCGTATGTTATCGCTAAAAGCTAAAACGTGATTAAACCTAACCTGAGGAAACTAAGACACCAATAGCCCAAACAGAGATGATACTGACGAACAGTTGGATTCAAATATAGATTAGTCAGAAAAAATAAACAAAAGGTAATGAGACACAACTCTTTGATAGTCTACAGAGCTTTTAATGAATACATCAATTAATATCATTACATTCTAGATAGTATGATTATTATATTTCCTTATGTTACTAATACCCACCTAGTAGGAAGAAGAAAGCGCTCCACACTATTCTTTTCTCTGCTATTCTTGTTGAACCATGGACCTGTAACATTAAAAACACAAGGTTTGACAAGAGTAATACGTACATTATCATAATTATATTACATCATGGTATAAATCAGTTTGTAAATGTCGTCGAAGCAAATAATAAAATGTCGGTAGCCATATTTATCGCCAATATATAAAAGGTTTTCCATAATATTCATTCTTATTCGGTGCTTTTGTTTCTACATTATTTCATTGATATTTTATAATCTTTAGCTCTAATTTACAAGTAACAACTTTCATCGTTGATGACTTGCAGTACAATAATATATATAGACGATGCTATTTCTCTCACGTAGGTAAAATGTAATTTCTCTTTGACCTGCGCTTACGCATATGACTTTTAGACACTCAAAAATTTGCTTAGAATTTTGGTTACGATGAATCAAACATCTTTTTAATCTAGAATTTGAGTCTAGGTCTAATATTTATGCACCCCTATAAATAATTATTGGGTTTAATCTGTTTCACATCGAATCAGATTAAGTCCAATCGACAGTCTAATAATCAAGTTACTGATTATAATTTAATCAGTAACTTGATTATTCGGTTGTCATCGTATCATTTGTTTACCCTACCACCAACTATAAGTACAGTATCATTACTTCCTTCGAAAAAAGAAACTACCTTTGATAGTTTGTGCTCTCACATCAAAATAAAACAATTGAAAAGCCTGTTCCAAAAATTTAAAATCTAAATTAAAAGTCATTTATTCAAACTAGGCTGAGAATCAGCACTTTTCGGACGTCAAAATTACATAAGACAGTCCCCCAAAACGTCCACTTCCTAGTAATTTAGAAGTAGTGGCGCAACAAACTCCCCAGCTGCACAGCTGTCTGTTCAGTTCGAAAAACTTGATTCTATACAACTAGTATAATAAATTAAAATAACCAAAGGGCTAGTACCAAACTGAATATTATATCCAAGTACTAATAACGTTATTAAATCATAATCACAATGCGCATGTGCAACATGATCTATGTTGTGCAACAGCTTTTTATTTGCACAAGTGTAGTTTGAGTGGTCAACAGTCGATCTGGTCAAATTTTAGACGTAATTTCTCAACCGGAGCGGTGAAAGGCGAAGCAAGGCCGAGCACACAATAGACTGAATTATAGCCGATACAAATAAGTACACTGTATACAGACAGACAGACCGGAAAGAGGCTTCCATTCATATAAACGAATACTTTGTTCTCCACATTTCCAATAGATTTTGTTCGTGTATTAGATAAAATCGCATTTTAAATTAATTTATATAAAATCTTTGTTACTTACAGAAGTATGGTAGAGAATGTTATATATGCCGATACTAAAAAATAAATATCAAATGTGCAAATCCAAGGTTGATATCAAATTAAGTAGCTGAATGGCTATTATGTACACATTGAGATGATTTCACAGTTTTCTGAAATTCACTTATCTATTAAAATAATCTGTACAGTCAGACTTGAAGCCAAAAACAATGCTAAAACTCATCTTAATTAAAATAACAAAGAAAAAGCTCAAGAAATAATTATAAATTCTGTTTTTCCATTACAATCTTTTGTTGGACAACGACGCATTATGATCAAATTGTAATAACAACAAAAATAATGACTTGTATCATCTTGACAGTTATACCCTTGACCCGCAGGCAGTCTGCGGTTGCATGAATTCTAGCGCAATGGTAGCACCAAAACTATAGAAAAATAAGGTTAAAATAAATATAGCCATGTAGACAGTATTATCATGGCTAATAATAATGTATATTAAGAGCTATCTTTATAATACTATAAGATAACTAGGTACCGTAATGATAAAAACCGACTTCCAAAAAACCCTTCAAAGTGAAAAATAACTTTAATTTCGGAAGTCGGTGTCTTTGGTTTTGTATTATCGTTTTTTGCCACCGATGTCCGAAATTAAAGTTTTGTTGCAGTGTGAAAGGTGATATGGCTAGAAAGGGGGTGACAACCGATAGAGAAGTATGGAAGAAAGCGACATGTTGCACCGACCACAAATAGGTAAATTGGGATAAGGGCAGGAGAATGATGATGTGGTACGTAACTAAGTACCCTAATTCGTATACCAATGTAAATAACAGTGACAGGAAGTTAATAAAACATCGTCAACATACACTAAGTGGAAAATTACGTATTATTGATGTGACTCAAAAAGTAACTCAAAAACTCCCCAAGCAAAGTTAATAAAATTTATATGGGACTTTCTACCAAATGATAAAGAATTTTTAATATCGGTCCACAATTGACGAAAATATCGATAAAAATACATTAAAAATAAATACATATACAAGCGAATGGAGAACGTTCTCCTTTTTTAAGAATTCTGTTAAAAAATAAAGATTTGTCCAACTCCCTTGCAGAAACAGATTCTTTAGAAAGACAGAAATATTTTATATTAAATTTCCACAGAAACACGTGCATATACATCTATTTGAAAATTAAACTAACTACTAAGTAGTTAGTGTTGCCCACTATAACCATCTACATAGGCGATCTACGAGGGAGCTTGATATTTTTTTCAAGCTGTTAATCATAGTTCTTTAAAATTATATCGTTAAAATGAAACCCAACCTCTTCCTCTTCCGTAACTTTATTAAGATTTATCTCATGTGCAAATCAGGTTTCGAAACACTGAGTCGGAACAAAACATCGCCGTAATTAACCTTTGTGTGCATATCTTAACAGATAATTTGCAAAAAAGAAGCATTATTTATATTTCATGCTACCTCGGCGATCAAATGTGTGTAACAAATATTATCATACGTAGATCATGAAAAAAAAGACCCTTTTAAAGATCTTTTATGGGAGTTTTAAATCGTCACAAACAGCTGTTGTTTTGGTATTGAATTTGTATCGGTTTTTATGTGTTCGGCATTAATATTATTGACCCTCATTTCCCCCTCGTCATGTGACGGGTGATGTGGGTTAGTGGATCAATTTGAAATTAATGATTTTGTAGTGAAATTGTTGATTGTTGTGTTTATAGAAAACTGCATTATCATTGGGGTAAGCTAAGTAAGACTTTTTGTGTGTTTTTGTAATTTTTATCCGATCTGTTGGTAGTAAAAACTGGCCAAGTGCATGTCGGACCACGCACAATGAAAGGTTTCGTAGTTGGGAAGTTGGGATGAATTTATCCCAAAAACAAACTTAACATTGTAGTTGAAAAACATGTGAACCCATACATGCATATATGCCACGGTCAATTCTCCAACTGCTAATTTAAGTTGGTCGACTATTACTCGTTAACTTGTAAAACCCACGTGGCTGTGATAGTTTTGCTTTTAATTTCATTATATTTACTACTGCCATGATTTTTTTCACATCTCCATAAACAACCATTTAGCTGGCAGGATACTTGACTCTTGACTTAACAAAAATTAGCACTTTAATGCTTAATATTACGCAAACGGATTCTTGAATCGAAAAGTGGTGTTGCAAAACCCGCAATACTTTTGAACGGCCTATCTAACGATACCCCACTTCATGGGATAGACGAGAAAAAAATATCATCCACACATTACGTGCAAAGTAGGCACCCTAAAAAAAAAGCTCTCTAGTACTAAGCGTCTCCGGCTTACGGCTCTCTGGTACTAAGCGTCTCCGGCTTACGGCTCTCTGGTACTAAGCGTCTCTGAGCTATAGCGGGGACAGATAGACAGACGGACATGGCGAAACTATAAGGGTTTCTTGTTTACTACGGAACTCTAAAAAGGATAACACGAAGGGATACCATACTTTACATTTCGTACAAAAATTTGCTAAATTGCCTCGCAACCATTTATTACTGTTATAGATTTACATTTTTACTGCTCACAATCATGCTCACCTTCAAAAGTCAGCCGACTTATATTGCTATTGCTTCAGGTAATTCCTATTCATATGGGGATTCATACATAATGACATATTTGAACATTTTACCCACATTGTTATTTTCTAGTAAACGCCTAGACATCATTAACCATATTACAAGTATTGTCAGGGGACATAACATTTCTGTTAAGTAAAGGAAAATTTAAAAAAAAGTATTGTAAGCAATGGTCGCATATTAAATGACCATAAAATGTATGATTTGTTGGTTTTTGAATCCTAAGAAACAATTGTAGATTGTCACGGAGCGAGGAGCAATCCCACGATTAAAAAAGAACAAGGATAACCACTTTCTGCATGGTTTGAACCAGCCAGTGAGAGTTTTTCACGGCGGCTGACTTATACAGATTATCCTGAGCCAGTATTATTTGTCTTGAAACCAATAATTTTATCTAATAGTTACAATTACTGTGAACTCCTACCTTCGCCCTACCATCCGTCACGACTCGGAATAAAACATTCTAACTTAAGCTCGTGACCACGACGCCCTACTTTTTATACGGTTGCTCTAGCTTGATTCTGCAATCATACCAATGATTTTTCACCCCTATTGCCAACAAAACATGGTCTAAAATCGTAAGACCTTTGAACAGAACAGAAGTTTTGAATGCAACAATTGTTTTACAATGGAGTGCCCATAGGTTCGATACTTGGGCCACTGCATCAAGAGTTTTTCAATAGCAATCTTAAGTTTGTCTTTTGTCGCTGGAGGCTTTGTGCACCTGATCCCGAAGTAATGTGGCTTACATAAGTAATCAAGTCGTTTCCCGTACTTTAACAGGTTCTTGGGGTTTAGAAAGTGAAGAAGAGGCGGGATCTAATTGGAGAAGTTTCTGATTCGTATATTTAGTCGAGTTAAATTAGCTTCTGTATAAGTTTATTGTATTGAGCACATAAGTTTCTTGTATTGAGCGCATAAGTTTTTGTTATATTATTGAATCAATAATTTAGTCGACATTAAAAAGATGACATAATAATAATATGCAAAGCGATGTACAGAATATTCAAGCAGACTTTGACAAATAATTTCACATTTTATATTCAGAAAGTCTTAGATAAGAAGATATAATATCTAAAAGCACACAATATTTAGGTACGACCCAATTTGGTATATTGCACACGTACGGCACAGGTCACATTATGTATCACAAACATTCACGGTATTATAGCCAGTAATGTTAGAGCACATAAAGATAAGAATAAAGTTTTTTGAGCATCATGGGTTGATTTGCGAATTGTATAAAAATGTATGTGACTTACAGAAAATTTCAAAAACAGTAATAATGATAAGTGATTGACGAACAACACGACAATGATTTTATCAAGTAGGTACATTTGTAGTAATTCTATAATTTGAGTTGGTAACTTGTTCAATTTTTTACTTTAAATTCGAGGTGGTAAGGATGAAAGTTGCAGCAACAGTGCTCCAAATAACAACGCATAGAATGGTGAGTTTCTAAACTGAAATGTCTTGAACAACGTGCTCCACCGGAGTGTGACTATTTCGCAAGCAGTTTGTTAATATTATCAAGTAGGTACTTACTTGACCTTATTATGGTTTAAACAAATGTGTAAAAGTTGATGAATATTCATAAGTCACCTTGCTATGTAATATCTACACCTGTGTTTCTTTGCACTTCTGGGATAAATGGAAAAGATATTATATGTGTCGCCATATATTGAGAACAAATTTTGGAAAACTCCTTGTATTTGGCAGCAATGATGGCACATCAATGTGTCACTTTCACGTTACCTACCTTGGTATCAGATATAATATTTTTTTGTACGTGTTTCTGGAAAGTTCTCTGTTCTCCGTATAACTTTATATTCCTCTAATCCAACGCAGAAAATATCTTATGGCAGATATAAATTCCTTTAAAAATGATGTGCACTTACAAGTTCAATAGATTAAGTAATGTAACACAAGCTATTAAAATAAATAATTACATGGAAGTTTATCTAGAGCTGGATGCTGTAAATATCAGATCAAATAATATTCAGATCGAGATTATTTTAATGGCACCTTTTCAATTATTCATGAGAACGTGAATTTATCTATAACAAGCGTAGTCGCTTGTTAAATTTTATTTCAATCCTTTTGAATTTACATTAAAGCGAAATGTAAAATGAAAGTGAATATAAAATGAAATGAATAATTTCTACTGAGTTACGAGATATTATGAACTTTGACGATGTAAAAGGAACGTAATATATATCTACGCATATGAGTAACCATTACTAAAAACTATTTTACCATATTGCGGTTCTATCAACGTATATCAACTTTCCCGCTAAACGCAATTTTCATAACATCTTCCTCTCTATACATATGTATGTTGCAGCGACCGGCGACGTACTCGTAAAGGGGATTCTTATGTTTGTCTATGATCGCCTAAGGGCTGTTTTGAAAACCAACATACTGCGTACTCTGTATACAACGTGGCTCCCAATATTTGTTCTTAATTTTAACATACTCTTAACCCCTCAAGGAGAAGACAACGTGATCCTTTAGAAAAGTATCTTCAAAGATACATCCACCGAATGTCCAAGTAATCTTTCAATCCTATTCAAAGCAACGCTCTCATTTTGTGTGCTTACAATACCGTCACATATGTTGCCTCTATCGTGTCAAACGACTTGTCTATGGCACACACACACACAACACAATAGACAAGATAGAATGAGGCGAGATCGTCTGAACTTTGGCACGGAGTCACGCGGCATCAAGGAAAACCGGTCAAGATAAAATGATTAATTAAAACCTACGGGCGTGCAACTGCGATATTGATCAAACTGATTTTGTTTTTCTTGCTGTTTATTATTAGAGTACCTAAAGCTGCAAAATTATTCGCTGGTGGACAACACCTGGTGGCGGTTTGCGATTCGTTTTTGGTTCAGTGACTTGGTCGTGTCTTTGGATGAATTGGCTATGCCAATATCTTTTTTTTGTGGACAATTTGGAAAAATGTTGTTAGTATAATCATTATAACGTTTATATCAATACAAGCTTATTATGTGTCCAATTATTGTTTGAACCAACGGAATGGAAATAAATTGATCTACAAATTAACTATTAAGACCGATTCAATATTAAGCAACAATGATCAATTTGACACTATAGGGGAACAGTATATTTCAGATTAAACACCACATTAAAGTTTTGTATAGGTTGTTAGTTCAAGGCCCTCGGTCACACAAGTCACTGCTAAACAAAATAACATTTTTGGAAATGCGTTCTTATATTGTCTGCAGAAACTTCTGCAGACAATATTCAAAAATCATTCTCATCTACCGTGCATAATAAACCGCTCTCTTTCTTCGACAAAAAGCTGACCTGAGAATTATAAATGTCGGCTTTGCGGTTTATGCATTGACTTATTATATTACTGCGGGTCTATGTCAACCCAACCGTTCCTTTATCTTTGACAGATTTACTTCACTATCTTATGATATAGGTCCTTCACAAATTTTCCTGCATATGAAGTCTTCACTGCTTCCACATATCTGTCTGCTTAGCGTTTTCCCAACTATATATTATGTTGGGGTCGCCTTCCAGTCTAACTAAACTTACATAAACCTACTGCCTATATGACCTCCACAACCCATTTATTGGGTAACACGATACCCCTTGGTCAGACTGGTTGTCAGACTTTTGGGCTTCTGACTACCCGTAACGACTGTCAAAGATATACGAATGATAGTCGGGACTAACGTTCCCAGAGACGGAGGGGTCTCGAAATGTATTGGATGGTTACTTAACTACGAACCGACCGTGACAACTCTGTTTCCACATACAATCTTCTTATTAACTACATTTTGTTGTTGTGTTCATCTCATCTCAAAATTTGTGTCTTGTTCGTGTGTTTTCATGTACTTGACTCGTGACATAAAGACTAACCTTGCAACTCCTATTGTTTCAGAACCGGTTCTAACGTAGTCGAGAACTGTTGTAGCTAATTCAATTAGTGGCTAAACAGCCTTTTGGCAATTTTGCTGTGATTCTTATTTCTTTGGTTATTGCCGATATATTATTTTTGACTTATCAAGGCTATACAGTGTCATCGAACACAAATGGTTTGTTGATCTTTATCGAAAGTCATACGATATGGATAAACCTAATCCCATTTTACCAGCTTATTATAATATTTATTAGAGTTGGGTCGTTGTTTCATCTGGTTGATTTCCAAGGTTATTCGTTACTTTCAGTATTATTACCAAATGAGTTCTAACTTTAGTCCAAGCCAAAACTTTCAAGCCAGTTATTGTATTGTGGACTTTATTCCGACTAGCGTAAAGTTCAAAATACAAAAATGACAACTTAAAAAAAAAAAAAAAAAGACTCGGGTATAACGTCAGTTTTTGTAGTTAGAAGACAAGTATTAGAACATTAACTATCTCGGAATAAAGTTCAAAACTCATACTTGGTTCTATAGATTTATCTATAGAACCAAGTATGAGTTTTGAACTTTATTCCTGGTTTTGTTATAAAGTCGATTAAGTTTATTTGATCTTTTGAACCCGAACAAAAGGTGTGTAAGTCTTCATAATCTGCCATGAATACAAAAAATCTGACTGCTGCAATTACTAGACGTTTTAGTTCAACGAGCACAATATCAATAAGCACCTCGTTCTTTCAGTCTAGTCCTCAGAGCTTTGTTTTTCCAGTTTTTCAAATCTTTTAAGTCATCAATCAAATGTAAATTAGCTTAAAAGTTTTCTTTTCGAATTGACGTGAAAAGAAAAGCGATTTAAAAAACATTTTAAGCATAATTAATAAGTTTTAATTTCTCAAGTTTTCAGTTGTAGAATGTATTTACTTTGGGGTACACAAATTACAAAGTAATCAATCCTAATAAAACTCATTGTCATGCTATGCATAAACAAAGATGCAATAAAAAGTGATGAAATTTCGAGAAGACTTTTTTTTTATTTCACACCTTTCTGTCAAACGTGAGGGCTTCAACGGATACAGAGAATGGTAACATCTACCTGAGACAGCACCTGCTTAAACAAGAAAACAATTAACACACTTGTAAAGGTGTCACTGCTACAACCCGCTACTGATGACGATGAGCGGCCTCAAGTTACAAACACAACTACGTAAAAATGCAATAAAAGTAATTAGAAAACGAAACGAGAATGTCGTCGTTCGTTGTAATCAGACTCCTTTATATCGAGCCCAAGTTACAGAAATCAGAGCACTCGGGTGGCGCGTTCCAATGGATCGAGTTACACGGGCATCATTTTACTTCTATGAGTTCACGTTCGATTTCTCACTAGGACCACAACACAAGAAAGTCTTGACGACGTGTGACGATATGCAGCTTTCTGTCAGCGTATAGAGATGGTAACGGCTAGAAGCTGGTCGTAGGATAATCTTGCCACCCGTGGTGCCCATATGTTTAGTCGTCTTTGGTTGACACACTTATCTAAGACATGCACTTACCAAATATTTAGCATCTCAGGATAGCAAATATATTTTGCAAGGCTATTTAGGTTCTCGGATTTTCAAGTTTCTTTGAAAAGCTATAAAAAAAAGCGTGCCCTTCTTCTTTTGCTTCATATCTTAACACGTACGTACGTGCGTGCGTACGTACGTGGACAGTCCGTTTACTGTAGATTTAGTTAGGTAGTAGGTAAGTATTTCTATGGTTCATTTGTCATATATTCCTAATCGGTTTTCGAATGTTATCACATTTTTTGTGCCCCCCCTACCGTTAGCCCACTTAGCCACGGTAGAGTGCTCATCAAAATTGCATCGCTTGAAGCGCTGACCCATCGAATGTCAATTAGTTAGAGTTATTGGCAGAAGTAGGTTACTTCACTGGAATTGATATTCTGCTGAACATGTTTTTCCTATATTTATATTTTTCCTATAACGTGATCGTGTCGTTTATATTTTTCATATATTCTGTAAATACAGGAAAACTTTCCTGACTTGCTACTTTAAAAGTATTTCCTTAGTTTCTTGCGCTTGATATCCTGGAAACACTAACGAGATTGTATATAAATTATACATTATCTCCATGTTGAATTGTCAACGTAACAGAACGGACGATAAAAATGTTTCGTACACGATTGTTCGCGAACAAAAAAATATATTTGAACACCGTGTGCAAACAGCTTGGGAAAATAACTAACTAATTATATAATTAACTGTTATTAATTATCAGATTTACGAAGCGATATAAATCATTAAAATATTTCAGTTTCAGCTTTGTATAAACGTGGGTCAATTTTAGCTGACTGCGGGTAATCATATGAGAAATGGGTCGAATGTAAATAAGGTCAACCGTATGGGGCTGTATAGGGTGAGTTTCCGTGACCGATACGCCGTGTCATGCCCCGTAGCGCATTAAAAATAATTTATTTAATTTATGCTCGAAAAATGGGCGGGACTTTTAACTTGTCATTAATTTTGTCATGCTGTAGGTAGATCGCGATGATAAGTTTTAATTAAGTGAAACCCTTTTAATTAATTAAATTTCATTACGATGAGCAATATCAGGAAATTAGAAATTTTCGGGTCACCGACCTATTGCTTTATTCATATATTTTTAATATTTGTTCAAATTTTTGTTGCTAGGTCCATTAAACTGTAATAAATCAACTTTTTTTTAGTTCGTTGATGGAGTAGGCACATTGAATGTTCCAAGAAGAATTACCTAAATAATATACATTTAGTAGTTACATATAATATGTATGTGTTTAACAATAAAATACATGAAGTGCCATACCTTACAGATAAAAGTATATGGTATAGACCAGACGACATGGACGAGAAAATTAAACGCGTTAATCAATTTAATAATAACGATGGCGATAAATCGAGAATCGATTAATCGCTTCATCAAGCGTACGGTATTGGACTTTTATTTACATTGATCAATTTGGCTAAGTACCGTAACTGCACGCTGAAGTATGTCGTGTGACGTGGACGTGTCTCGAGCGACAGGTCGGACAGACGAGAGATAATGAGCAAATAGTAAAAATCGTTGTCATTCTCAGGATCCGATCCTGATTCACTGCAAGCAGCTGACTCACCGGTGCCACCACCTATCTACACCTATAGCCGGTGACTCACCGAGTCACCGCCGAGCGAGTGCCCAGCTTACCACACCACGTTACCGTCCTGCCCTTGTGTATCAAACAATACAAACTGGACGCAAACCAGCGCGTTAGCCGCAGCGGTAATCTGGTGACTTGTAGACCGGTTTGGTCTGACTGTCTGAGATACAAGTTTGCAGTATAAATATCGGTAATACGTTGCACCAGTGCTAACGTTTCGAGTTTTGTGCAACTCTGTGTCCTTATTGGCTCGATTTTGAAGCTCAAATGATCAGTTACGTGCATTGCAATGGTCGTTAAGTGGTAGTTGTCATAACTGAAATATATACATAAAATGAAGTTTCAAATACCTAGGAATAAGCTGAATTATGCAACTTGATCATAAAAGTACTTTTCAAAAGCTTTTATTCGTCACAAGATGGCACAAAAGAGCTTGATACTATTGAAAATAAAAATGTGCGAAAGCTTTTCAAAACTTACATCTAACTATGAATCCATATAATATTATAGTCAGAAAACTCACACCTTTCCAGATTTATATACCTAGTTAATCAGCCCAAACATTTTGCAGACGGCACTATAGACGAAGAATAAAGTGGCGAAAACCTCGCAAATCTTGGAATAACAACAAAAACTTAGTATCAAGCTATCAAGAACAATCTCCTGCGCGATATACATAAGTTCGCATAAGGAAAGTGCATGAAGTGGGCGAGCGAGTGGGAAGATTATAATGTTCAATATATATTAGATACCACCATCTTTGTAGTCCAGTTTATTTAACAATACCTACAAGATTTAATTAATATTTGGTGTGGCTTTGCAATTCCAGAAAATTGACGTTCACTCCCAAATGAGATTTATGAGATAGTCCTTGTTTTTCTCAAATTATGTAATCTTAAAAACAGTGCGTTTTAACATTACCGGCGGGCGCCCTGGGTGAAATTTCTATGGGGCACCATAGAAATTCACCCTCTACTCTCGAATTCCCATCATGTGAAAAAAAAAGCAACCGTTTATTTCAATAAAACTTTATCTAAACAAAAAATATCGAGGTCTATATTTTTTGCAATTTCATTTTCGATTGACAAAGTTTCCAAGATTGAGATATTGTAGATCATAGATAGGTTTTTATTAGCTAAGCTTATTCGCGCCCATTCATACCTGGTGCCCTTGGGTGGTCACCCAAACGCGACCTACTCTAATGCCGCTACTGCTTAGGAATGATCTTAGGTCTATATTTTAAAGAGGTTTTCGGGCTCGGACACAGGAAATATAGTTACATATATTATATTTCGTACTTTATGAACTTTTTCATACATGGATGAAAAAGCCAAAAAGTAATAAACATATTTTGTTCACCGATTTCTATTAATTGTATTGTATTTCTACCGAATCTTGACATTTGGAAGGTTGTTTCGCACTTAACTGTGTATGAAATGTCAGGGTTTATTGTAAATTGGTTCGAAGCAGCGTCAAATTAGATTGCTGATTCTATAGAATCACCGAATTGTTACACAATCTATTTTAATTTGGCATTTTCGTGTAAAGTGCTCAATTGCTCATGCATCATCATGACTTCATGAGGCTCTACATCTATTTCATTGTTTGCCAAGAAAAATAAAAAGGTAACTCAGGTAGGTATGATGTCAAATGATGTGTCAGAAGCAGAAACATTCACCCTCTCTACATCCCCTATAGAAATGTCACAGAGCCCTTCTGTTTTCACAGGCATTTCAAATTAAGAACCCTCTACTATCCCCAAAATTAACAAAAGTTTTAATAAAAAAAAAACTGTCACGAAGTACACAAAAGAAAAACAATCATTCTTGATGAACCACAGACTATAAAAAACTCAGCTCACAAAATAATGACGTCGTCAGTCACATGTATTCACATGTGCATTTGAAAACACAAGATTCGAGTTCTTGATGACACGTCAGTTTTTAAAACACATATTATTATTTATTTTGTTTTTGACTCTTTTCTGTAAATCCTAGGTACTATCATGATACATATGTAGACTATAAGATATGTAGACTGCAGACTGTAAGATAAAAGCAATAATTTGATTAATTCGTAGCTATTGTTATTTTGTTTTTTAGCTCATTAATTAATTCGAACGGAAATTGGTTTTATCTAAAGCTTTATAAACTACTAGATGCGCCCCGCGGTTACACCCGCATAAGTTTTGACCCCGTGGGTATATCGGGATAAAAAGTATCCTATGTGTTATTCTTGGTTAGAAACTATCTGTGTGCCAAATTTCATCCAAATCCGTTCAGTACTTTTTGCCTGAAAGAGTAACAAACAAACATCCATCCATCTATCCATCCTTACAAACTTTTGCATTTATAATATTAGTAGGAAGTAGGATACTCCGTCATAATCACGTTCAGGTTTAAAGCTCCCGCAGACAAGCGCGGCGCAAGAGCGCAATGCGACTATAGTAGAACAATTTCTAGGAAAACTTCATGGAAATTGTTTTATCAGAATCGCGTCGCACTGTCTGCGTGAGCCTTTATATGCTTAACTTGTTTTTGCTTTTTTATATTTGGTAGTTTATTACTATTAGCTATATCTATAAACTTAAAAAAGCTCAAATAAGTTAATAATATACAGGGTGACATTGAAAACATGCGACAAATCGAAATGGGAGATTGTACTCATCATTATGAACAACTTTTACTAAGGGACCAAAGCTACAATCCCAAAAAAAAAACTGCTGTCCCCTACATTTATGTTCGCAATACCCCATCAAAATGTAGGAAAAGCAGATTTTTTTTTTGGGATTACAGCTTTGGTCCCTTAGTAAAAGTTGTTAATAATGATGTATACAATGTCCCATTTCAGTTTGTCGCAAGTTTTCAATTTCAACCTGTATAAATATATACCTTTAAGTGTGAAGTGACCTGACTTCTAATATTGATATCAAAAACTTCTGAATAAGGGGGCCACAAATCTTCCAGTTAATATGTACACTTAGTATACAAATGGCCGACCCCTCGCCCTCCTCCATAAGGAGGCACAATTTACGACGTAGTACAGCTACGGAAAACAGCGATAAACTGCTAAATTTTATATGAGTGCTTTTGGAGTTAATAAACTATTCCGTTATTTTTCAGAATTTAATCAATCAATTTGCCTAGCCTTTTCCCAACTATGTTGGGGTCGCCTTCCAGTATAAACGGATACAGCTGAATACCAGTATTTTACATGGAGCGACTGCCTATCTGACCTCTACGACCTACCTGTAAGGGTGGGAAATCATCAAATAACTTCTCCCGCTCTGGGCGGAGCGGGAGGGTGTGTCAGACTCTTACTGACTAAAACCCACCCGTATTCCTTCCTGTTGCCTGTGTTGCGGGGGCCTCGGTGACCCATAAGTACCTTCCCGCGACCCCGGCAGGTACCTGTAACGCTGTCAAAGATTTACGAATGACAGCCGGGACCAACAGCTTAACGTGCTTTCCGGGCACGAAGGGGCTCGGTAGGTATGTCATGATGATGGTCAATTGGTCACCCATCCACGAACCTTCGTGCCGTGGTAACAATAAATATTAATCAGTCAGCAAGTTATGACGAGGCTTTTTTTCCAACCTGTAATGTCCCACTGCTGGGCAAATGTCTCCCCTACAGGTTTCCACTCTTCCCTGTGGGTTGCCGACGAGGCTGACTGCCCAATATTTCGGAGTAAATTTATCATTTTAATTTTTGGTTATATCATTTCTGTAGGTAGGTACGAACCTTCGTGCCGTAGTAACAATAAATATTAGTCAGTCAGCAAGTTATGACGAGGCTTTTTTTCCAACCTGTGATGTCCCACTGCTGGGCAAATGTCTCCCCTACAGGTTTCCACTCTTCCCTGTGGGTTGCCGACGAGGCTGACTGCCCAATATTTCGGAGTAAATTTATCATTTTAATTTTTGGTTATATCATTTCTGTAGGTACAAGAATTTACATGATCTTTCGGTTTGAGTGATAAGGGGGTACCTACAGTACCTACCTATCTTATCTTCATTGAAAGGATTCAGATTAACAGAAAAACGAGGTTTCCGGATTGATAAGACATGACTATCAACCACGAGATAGCTCTAACAGGAAGTCCCCTAGCTGCCAAAATATCTTTGATTTCTACAGTTCTTGTCAGTTTCGTAAGAACTTTACTTAAACTTTATCGAATCTATAGCAGGCTCAGAAGGCCTCAGAATGAATAACATAACATAATCAGCCTATAATATACCCAATGCTGGGACACAGGCCTCCTCTCTGTGAGAAGGAGTGGGCCGTAATCCACCACGCGGGCCCAGTGCGGGTTGGTAGATGTCAAATGTCTTCGAATTTTTTGTTTACTCACGAAGAAATGAATGAATGAAAACATTTATCAGCCAGCCGAGCCAGCGATCAGTCAAGTTACGTTACTCATCGTCATTCTTATACCCTTGAAAATAAGAATAACTGTAGATATATTATATGCTTCCCGGAATGACATCAAGACTACTTTGCATTAATAAATGAGTAAATATTATTACTCGTTAGAGGACCTCCTTACTGCTGCAAGACTTAATGTCTACAAACACTTATTTATAGAGACGTATGTAAATATGTTTATTTCTATTCTGATAGTGTTATGTACCTAAATACAGTCGGCAAAGACCGCATAATCATTATACGCAAAGTAAACGTTTAAGGTAATGGCTTATCAAACAAAATAGTACAATCTGCGACACGAAATAATAATCTACCTACTATTTTAAAAGTAATTAAAAGTTGTCCCCATTTATTTATTTGTAGGTATTGCGTTTAGTTATTTACGATTTAGGGTTGCTTTTTACAACGTCCGATAACGTTAATAATAATAATATCCTTGGATACAAATTGACGTCTTACAATTTTCATATGGAAAAGCTGTCAAAAATTCAAAATTATTCCTTGGACTATTAAGGAATCATTTTGAATTTTTGTCAGTTTTTAATAGTCAGATTATATCTGGCGTTAGTAAAATCTACAATTATTATTACAATTACCTACGACATGTCAATTGGAGTAGTTACTTAATTACATACCAAATAATCGTAAGTTAGTGACCCGTCACATCAAACAGAAATTAATACTACAAAATCAAGTTTGTATTATAATTAGATCGTTTTTCGCAGAATTTAAAACCTTTTAAGAACATCATTTAATGTGTCAACTTAAGATATAATAGAATAATAAATAACAGAAAAAAACTATTGATGTAGATTTTTTTCTGTATAATTGGAATTTATATAAATTGGGGCACTATTTTTCTCTAGGTATACTCGTAGGTAACTAAATAAACAACTCGATAACTTTGAAAAGTAAATTAAAAAAAAAACAAGATTTAACAAAGCGACAGCATCAACCAACAGCATCAAATTAGTTTTCTTCAAAAAAACTTTATCAAAAAGAGTTTTGCTTTTTTATGTGTGTGTGACGTTTTCCGTCGAGTTTCCGACTGATTGCTATTCAAAGTTCGTCGTTTGATTACCATTAACTAGTGTCAGTCGGTCTGTGTGGACTGTGTGTGTCAACGAACTAATTGGCAAACAAAGGACGCGAAGGTAATGAATGACACAACACAGTGTGCATCGCTTACATTTCTTTTAAATCGCGCGTCAAAAATTTTCATCGGATTTCTGCGCAAATATTTGAACGTAATGGCCATTTTCTTCTCTTGACTTGTCTTTTTATAAACATTAGCTTCTGCCCGCGACTTCATTCGGTGAAATTATCGCCTGGCCGCTCTATTTCGTTTTCGCTTCGCGTCCTTTGTGTCTTCTTTTTTGCTATTTAACATCACGCTAAGGGCCTTAGCGTGATGTTAAATAGCTTATAACCTTCCTCAAGACTTGAGCTAACAAATACAAATGATATTTTTTCAAATCCAACTGGTATATTATAATTACTTCAGCTTTATTATAATTACTTTGCACATAATAGTAGATAATATGTAATAATCATTGTAGCCATTACAAATACAATTTCGTGTTGTTTAATATTTCTACTAAATACGGACCGAATTTATGCTCTGACTACTTTTCTCGTTTTTCCATCCACTGACTTCAAAAAGCTTTTTGTTAAAAAAACTGCGCCAACGTTAAATTGTAAGCTTTTATAACCTGTTCAAGATAAATTATATTACAAGATATATGCCTTTAAAACTAAACATTCATTTGACAGTTATATTAGCGCTAAGAATTGATGCGTGAATTAAAAACTCCAGGAAATACTGTGGGAAGATTAATTTTGACACGGATAAACTAATCAAGTCCAAATTATCCAACATGAGACATCCTATTGATGTTTTTGGGTTAATTCTGTAGCTTTCAATAGCTTTACATAAGTTTTAAGTGGGACATTTTGCAAGTTATCGGTTCTTAAAACAAAGTGCCTAAATAATTACTAACGAATAACCATCAAAACAAAACATGTTATGCATACTTGGCAGATCCATACTCAGATAAATATAAACATCTCCCCATCTAGGTGAATGGTTTATTATCAAAATTACAGCACCACATTATCATATAAGTAGTCATCATTTTAATTATGAAACTCGCCAAACGCGTTGAATATTCACCATTACAAAACTAAAAGAAAAACTCGAACACCATTACAAAATTAATTTAACGAAATAAGTATGCAAATTAAAATGAAAACACTTAATTGCGCTTGTTTGTTGGAAATAAGGCAGAAGAACTGGTTTAATGACTCCAAAGAAATAAGAAGTGAAGTAATTAGTTTTTCAGTCATGATGTCATTTCCAAGTTGGCAATAAGTTTTTTTCCATAGTTTAGAAACTTAACGATTTATTTATAAATGAAAATCCTTTAACAAAAAATATACAATAAACACCATAATATGGTTTTTATTGTTTAATTTTTGCATCCAATAGTAAAAACTTAGTTAAAACTTATTGTATTCTATCTCAAAACTGCCGTCTGTAAAATGCATTCTCTATCCGACTTTCACCAATCTCTATGAAAAAACAAGTATAAGAAAAACAAAATTACCTCTACAGACAACATAGCTAATTTTAAAGAAAAGTTCTATAGTTTACAAAGAAGTCCTCACTGAAACACGTCCCAAATATTGACAACAATATAGAACGTAACTAAGCAAGTCGCCCTGATTCATTCACCTTTCGAATGGCCTAAGCTAAGCCTTCAAAGCTCAAAGCTTTCACTTCAGCCAACTAAAATAATTCCAAACGATACTTACAAAAATAAAAATCCAATGTTCTCTTAGAAATTTATGAAACACAGCACGGTTTTTTCTTAATAAAAAAAATTCAACTGTTTTTTTCCGGCACTCAGATGCGACGCGAGAGGGCGTGCGCTCCGCACGAGGTTTATGAGAGGACTGAGGGACGCCCTCACTGAGTGAGGGAAGCGGGGTTGAGCGCCTTTGTACCGTGGACGAGCCTCTAGCGACGCTTACTTAGTTTCTCCGTACATTGCTTGTTTCACCATCTCTAATTAAACAAAAATCAACGACATTTTCAACGTTTTTCAGCAAATACCATTAAAATTCAAAACATACTTAACTGACTTAATACTTAAACAAATAGCCTCATTATCTCCACACAAATATCGTTAAGACCGCAAGCTGTTCTACCTATAATGTGCTCATCATTACCGCGGCTGGTCCCTAATACCGGCACTGTAGATGTAAGGTCGCCGACTCATGGTTCGGACCGACTCACCGGCCGAGTTCCGCAACGGTTGCATCTAGGTGATTGCAGCCATGCAGCCATCCTACTCTGATACACGACTAATACTTTGAGATGAAACCTGATACCTGACTTTGATACGGAATTACAGACCTATTGTTTTTCCCTTAGCTTTTTTTCCATTTAAGTTGTAAGCTACGAAATTTCAGATAGTCCATTTCTTTTTAAACTTGCCGAAAAAAATGTTGAAAAGTCGGGAAAATTTATTGCGGATTTTTTTTTTATATGTATGTCGTTGACTTAAAATATGAGCTGAATGTAAGTATATACGTATGTTAACATTATTACAGATTACTGCAAAGTGCAACGTAATCAACCCATAACATTTAAAATGCCAAAGGTGATTTCAAAGTTTGCTTCCGCGGTCATACAGACTCTGATTTGCCTGTTACTGTAATTTACATAATGATTGTATTGATATTGATTTTGAGTTAGGACTTGGGATGAGAGAGATGAGAATTTGTCAAATCTAGTGGCACTGTTATTGATGATTATTTTGCCTATAACGATTAAGTAACTAATCTCTAGGAAGACGGCTAATAGAGATGTAGAAGAAAAAGACGTATTATGCTAAACTGAAATAAATTGCGCTAGAAGATGAGGATGATAAAAGGTACAACAAGGGAGCTGATCGGTTGTATAGATTCGATCGTTTGGGTCATGATAACTTCTATGCATTTCTTACTACCTAACTTTTTATGGCCAATTTAGATGAAGCCCAGACCCAGGTGTAATAAATCTTGCCAAATTTTTCTAGCTTCCGAAAAGTCAAACTAAGAAACGTCCCTCCGAATGCGCTCTTGTAATACGTATGCCACCGGCCTATGATCTGAAAATGATAGGCGTAAAGATGACCAGATAATGACAGGGTTAGCCCATCGCTTCCAATCATCATTAACTGTAACAATGTAGGCCGTAATTATTACACAATGCATAACCATCGCGGGTCAACTTTGACAATCATGTACCAAGTGGCTATGACCCTTACATTATCGTCCGAACTTAACTAAACGCCATCTTCATTATCTTTGGATTACTTCACTCTTACTTAACCTCGTCATTATTGGAAACTTCTCTTACTATGCCAAGGATTATGTTCGAGAATGAGTCCACACAATATTGACAGTATTATATTGTCCCAACTTATCTCTAACACGTAATTGCAGGAATAAGTACGTTGTCAGGAATTTTAATACGAATTTCATTATAGCTTGAAAAACCAATAATTTTGCCCCTGATTGATTATACACGGCTCTGTCCTGCAATTAGAGTAAATAAATAGATGTTCATTACTAAGTGAGCTTTGCAGTAATAAAACCGACAGTAATTAATGACAAATGGTGATGAAAATATAAAATAATTTTCGTCATCCCCTTCATTAAACGTAGAAAATTAAACAAAAAAGAAAATTGAGCACCAACCCAACCACAACACCGCAGGGAAATATAAAAAGTTAAATAAAAGTGGGCATTATCCATAAAGGTCGGTATTACCCGCAGCATACAACTGTCAACGTATTTAGGTTAATATTCGATTAAAGGAAAGAAAAATTGAGAAATAAAAATGTACGTTCGTTTTGGGGAACGACAACCAACAACATTATATTGAGTTAAGTTTAAGTAATTTTATAACAACACTGTTATTATCAGGAATGTAATCCCCATAGCATTGGGTTTAACCGAACCCACCCACACCTATATTTTGTCCATGTGGTATTGC
The DNA here is from genome assembly GCA_905333075.3 of Atethmia centrago. NCBI lineage: Eukaryota > Metazoa > Arthropoda > Insecta > Lepidoptera > Noctuidae > Atethmia > Atethmia centrago. Next base: position 7,374,517 of record HG995374.1, read on the forward strand.
GTAACACGTGCGTCCAATCATTCCAGGATTACCATATTTTAGAATAAACTTGCTGTAATATCGCCGCTAACCGGTTACTGTTTTACAGCTTTTCGATCAGAAAACATCGCACAGTAAATTGATGTACTATGTACTATGATGTGTAAATTGATATTGTTGTTACTATTAACAGCCCAACTTTTAACATGCGCCTTCGCATTCGGTGATGGTCCAGCGTAGGCGTTCGTCAAACGTCCACACAGCGTCTACGCATCATTAAGGCTGGCGCACATTACTGCCGCATCAGGCCGCAGCCTGACGCATTTCAATACAAAAAAGCGCGATGCGGCCCGCCTTCAGTGTGCGATATTTCATACAAAATGTACGAAAGTGATGCAGGAGGATTGTTGCAATGCGATGCAGCCCGCTCTAGCGTCTATACGCAACGCTCCACATCGCTTGCACATCGTCTACGCAATGTCTGCTCAGAATCTACGAAGTGTCAACGCTATGTCCGGTGTAAAGATATTAACAATATTCATTTGCGAGATTAATTCATTGGACACTAACTCCGTTCACGTTTAGTTTAGGTAACTTGTAACTGAAGTTCTATCAACTCGACCTTGGACTTTACTGTGTCTTAAAACAAAGTTAATTAGTATTGAAGAACTATTCCTCTGAAGCCTCAAGTAAAAACAATTAAGAACATGCAAATAACTTTCAAGAAATAAAAGCAACGATAATACAGAAGTCGAAAAATGAACGTCGATGTCGGAAAAATTCAATATTTTTTATGCGGTTAATTTGATTAGTCCCGCGACTTCGTATGCGATCCATGGTGAAAAGCGTATCCTTCTCCATGGCCCAAGCTACCTATCTGTGAAATTTCATAACGATCCCTTCAGCCGTCTTAGCGTGAAAGCGCACAAACAAACTCACTTTCGCATTTATAATATTATTTAGGATGAATTCCCTTGAGTGTGGCTTATGTTTAAATTAAAAACACGAAGTTTATGCGTCGTTCGGTTTCCGAGTAATATTTTGGGCGTTCACTGAGTAAACATTACCGTCCCAAGGGGTCGGGACGGTACAATCGATTATCCTCCTATATTGTTTGGAATTTTATAAAAATTAGGTATATTCATTTTTACATCATGTCTAAATATTGTTTGGAATTTTATACAAAATAGGTATAATAATTTTTAAATCGTGTCTAAATAGTGTGACACGAATGGATAGAACAAGAAATTAGTAGGTACATATGAGGAAGTTTGAAAGTGGCACCGGTGACCGAAAAGTTGTGCGGAAATCGGTTGGCATGTGATGCAGAAGAATGAGGAAAATGTCGTGAGGAAAGTCTTAAGTATGAATGTCGATGGCTATAAGAGTAGGGGAAGACCAAAGAAACGATGGATGGACTGTGTGAAAGATGATATGGCTAGAAAGGGGGTGACTACCGAGATGACAACTGATAGAGAAGTATGGAAGAAAGGGACATGTTGCGCCGACCACAAATAAATTAGGATAAGGGCAGGAGAATGATGAAGATCGTGTCTAAATAGTAACAGCCGCACGGGTCGATCGAAGTTTAAGCTACGCTTGCCGCGCTCGGTTCGTGGATGGGTGACTATCCATTCCCTATCAAGACCCCTCCGTGCCTCGGAGAGTACGTTAAGCGGTTGGTGCCGGCTGCTATAGTGGATCTCTAACAGTCATTACGGGTAGTCAAAAGCCCAAAAGTCAGACAACCAGTCTTACCAAGGTATATCGTATTACCCAGTAACTGGTTTTGGAGGTCAGATAGGGTCGCTCCACGTAAAACACTGGTCCGCTGTATCCGGTTAGACTGGAAGCTGACCCTAACAAAGTTAGGAAAGGCAATGCAGATTGCAGCATTAAAGCAAATAAGCAAATAAAGACCTATTCTATTCTATTCTATTGATTGATGATCAGAAATGTTTTGAACTTTTCCCTGAGAATTGTCTAATTAAATAATGTTAATAATAAGCCCACCGCCGTAACTACATCTACGTTGACGTCATGTTGGGGCTTGCGCGCTCCGAACTCTAGGTCGGTGCCGGTAGAATTTACTATGCCAGAACAGGTCTAGTGTAAGGAGCCAGACCAAGAGAGATACAGAAGCCCACAGGGCAGCATGTGGTGAGCTGTTGGGCAGCAGCGACCCCACGGACCCTATCTTCCGAGAGAAGTCTTGGTCCTCATCTCTGGATTGCCTTATTGTCCGGCTGGAGAGAACACTGACGTGGAACAGAGCTCCCACGTCGTTCTGTCGTTCTAGCCTTTATTGGCCGGCTTTAGTGAAGAGTCGCAAGAGCAAACGTGATCGGAAAAAGAAAGTATTCCAGTAAGTGCTGGTAGGGATCTTGACCATCTTCCGGGCTCTGGGATTGTTCTGATAGGCGTAGGTGGCCCTAGCTGGCTAATTTAACCAGATGGCTGCGACGTATGCATTATTCATTACATGGTGTCGCATGTCGGTACGATGAATTGATGGGTGAATCGCTGGTCTCCTAGCTAGATAACTGAGTAATCTGTATTTAGAAGAGAATTAATACTCAAATAATACTCAATAAACTAAATTATTGAGTATTATTATATATGCCAATGTATAAGGAAAAGCGCGCACCTACGACTTTATCTTTCAAAAGGCTCTATTAACCATCAGTGGCGTGCAGTGGTTCTCCACAGAGGGTAGGCCATGCATACTGATACCAAAAAAAAAAACGAATTCGCTCAACATCACAGCGCGGCTCTACATACAAGAACTCACCACATTATTCAAGGACGATTTTCTAACGATGCAAACAGAAGAAAGATTCGGCCACCTCAAATATCATAACTAAGTGGGTGGATGATAATTACAGAACACGTCACTTGCAAGATATCCGAAGTCATGAATTATCATATTTTTGGATTAATTCTCGTAATTCGGGCACACATCTACCTTTAGACACAACTTGAATCTTATCATTAAACGACAAGTGCGACTAACTTAACCTAACCAACACATTATCGGCGCAAACTTCACAACAGAACACCATTCTTAGGTAAATAAACAAATAATAACACAACACATAATCATTACACTACTTTACGTTTCAAAACCAATTACTTATAACTTAATAAGATCTAAAACAGCAAAACATTCAAGATCACATATAAATTACGTGTCTCTGTCACATGAAACAAACACTACCAATTGAAATTGTATCACTGTCATACCGTGTTCTTCCACAAAAGGGACTATCATATTTTGAGGGATAACACTGACACACTGGACTGTGTTGCCGAAACTTATTTTCTTAACTCCCACCAAAAACCAAGCGAAATTTCCCGAATATGAGAAGAAAAATAAAAATTTTGCTATTCCTTACAATTTATAATTTTTGGAAGGTATAAATTCAACAATACCACCCTTTTTTTAATTGTCTCTAGTAGTCTGGTAGTCATGAAGGAAACTTCCCCGCAATTCGGGGAATTGTCCAAAAATTGGGAACCCTGGTCTTCAATATTTTTCATTCATTAAATCTACATACACACAACGGGGACCAATGGGGACCAAGCTCCTGCCGCCGGAGTTACGCCCCTAATTTAAACCATTTCACTATTGTGTGCCGTTCATACACACGAAAATATACACGAGTGTGCGTAAAGTTATCAATGGCTTGTAGGCAAAACGAATACTTGCCTTGCCTGATAGATCGCGCATACCTACCTACGTATAACGTAAGCTCCGTCGAACTGTGAGTCACGTGGCATCTGCGACAAGTTGCTATAAGAGTTTTAACAGGAGTTTAACTTTTTTTTTAATATTTTGTATTATTGTATTACATAGTTAAAATAAATGCATTTGGCGTTGTTGGTAGGGTAGGCTAGGCCTAATTGCCTCTATGGATGGCACGCCCCTGTTAACCATCATCGTAGTGTTCACTTACTTCCCGGCCATTTCACATCCCATCCATTCATCTACATATTTTTTGGTACAGTTAGCCTCAAAAACATCATCATCATCTACCTAACCTTTTCCCATCTACGTTGGGGTCGGCTTCTAGTCTTACCGGATGCCGCTGGATACCAATATTTTACATGGAGCGACTGCCTATCTGACCTACACAACCCAGTTACTGGGTAACACGATACCACTTGGTCAGACTTTCGGGCTTCTGACGACCCGTAACGACTGTCAAAGATCCACGAATGACAGCCGGGACCAACGGCTTAACGTGCTTTCCGAGGCACGGAGGGTCTTGGTATGTAAAGATGGTTACCCATCCACGGACAAACTGCGACAAGCGTAGCTTAACCTGATCGATTGACGTGCGGCTGATTTTATTCAGCCACAAGCCATCGACAAAAATACATTTGATTGCCTACAATCTGTGTTCCTTACTATTTATCAATGTGTAGCTACAACGTGGTACCCAATGTGCTAAAAGTTTGGGGCTACAAAAAAGCTGACTGTACCTATTCCTCATTTCTTATAGCTATCCACATCTGTTTAAACTCATTCAATTTTGAACTTAACCATGAAAATAATTAAGATTTAAAATCACAGTTTGTGTTAACTTGATTTGCTGGCGACTGTACATAGTTATTTTGTAAAGGCTCGTGCAGACTGGCGTGACGCGACGGCGCGACGCGACACTGGTTTCCGTGGTCTTCACAGAAATTGTTCTACCGCTGTCGCGTCGCGCCAGTCTGCACGAGCCATTAGTTCACACTCGTTTAAATAGAACAACATTGTAATGGCAGTACGTATAAACTAGCCCAAATTCGCTATATTAAACTTAAAGAAAGTCGTTTGAATCCCGGAAACTCAAACGGTCCATTTTGAAAAACTATAAATTTTATGGAGAAGTTTTAGTGCAAGAGTTAAAATAAAACTGTAAATAGAAATAGGTACATTTTTATTTACGAGTTGACCCTCTTGTTTGGTTGTTTTGTTTCCGTTTGTAAAGTAAAATCGATTTATTATTATTTATTTATTCCGACAAAATGATCCATTTTGTTAGTAAAATAGTGCTTAAAACTATGTTAGTTCACACATAAATACGAGTACATGTATACCTACATACAATGCTTGAATTATTTGAATAACGGTCAGTCATACCTGTCCGCTATCACACTCTGAATGCTGTTGATACTCACACGCACTCTGTGGAGCAGCGATACACAGACCGTGGCCCTCTATCGGTACACGTGCGGCCCGCCAGCAAATTAAAAAAAAACGGAAGATAAAAGAAAATTATAAAATAAATGTTGACAATGTTGTATACCTAATTACCTACATTATCAGGCATGTGTTGCGAGCTTGCGATCGGAACTATTCGGGTAGCCCCGTCCCCCGGGTGATCCACACAGTGGAGACACCCGGGCGTTTCCTCCCGCCTTATCCGACACAGGATCCTCCCGAAGCTGCCGTGACCCGTGAGGACCTGCGTCAGGCGGAAGGTGAGGACGCCGTGGCGTCTCTCTAGTCACTCATCTAAGAGGGGAATAATCGCCGCAATTGTGGCGCAGCGGAGTTACGCCCCGTCCGTCGTTTCGCCTCCTCGCGCCACTCTCATACGATTCGGGTAGCACTTGGGTGAGTTCAGGAGAGAGGGGTGGGGCAGGGCGCGAAAAAAAAATTGTCACGGCAATGCAATTCATCAAACTAAATTTTCAACTAAATATCAAACTAAATATATAAATTATTATACTATATTTTGTCCTGGCGGCCCGCCTTTAGATCATAATGTGCGGGCATAAGTCTGTGCATCCCTGCTGTAGAGCAATGCCACCGCTTTCTTGTGTAAAATTTTGGAATAATATATTATTATAATGGTTATGTAAATGAGTCCTGTTAAATTTTGATGTACAAGAAATCAAGAACAAAAATATCATGCACATACATGGTGTAATTTTAAACACCATCAACCTCTTAAGGGGTCGTTGTACTCATCATTGAACATTATGAACAACTTTTACTGTGGGACCAAACCTGAAGTCGCGAAAAAAATATCAGCTGTTCCCTACTTTTATGTTAGCTTAACTCGTCAACATGTAGGGAATAGTTGATTTTTTTTAAAGTTGTTCTAAATGATGAGTACAATAACCCCTTAAGAGGTTGATGGTGGTTAAAATGACACTGTGTAATTACGACAGTAAGTTGCGAAGCATGCACAATATTGCTCATGCAGCGATCACTACACTGCCTGCTGAAATATGGTCCGTATAGCAAATCTATTTGGCTATAACACTTTATTAAACAGTGAACCTTTACGTTGGTACTTATAGCCAAACTTTTATAAAATAAAAAATAAAATAAACATGATTTAATTCAGACATCAGTCCATAGATTGTTAGTAATAAGTTAGTAACAATTAGTGCTTATCTGCATTGTTAGTAATGTACGTAGATAACTCTGAGTTGCTTTACTGTGCTAAACCCAAAGCCACCTCCACCAGGTGCCTTTGGATGAGGCAGTCTGGTCTCGCAACAATCATTATACCGAATGTAGATAATTTCCAAAAAAAAAACAATCTTATCAGTAGCTATTCATGAATTTTGAACTCAGTAATAAAAACATTTGTAGGTCATCTACTACGTAATGAATGATTGAGTAATGTTCGGTTCTGTCTTCCTATCCGAGCATTTGAGATAACACTAAACTAGGAAGATAGTAGGAAAAAATGTGCAATGAGGTTTGTCAAACTTGCAACATATTTTCCAAATACAGGGTCAAAAGTCCGCAGACGTGATGTGTATCGATAAAATACAATAACAAAATTATACATATTTTAATTATATAGGTATACAATAACAATAACACGACAAAATAAAATAAAACATTTGATATTTTTTTGGGTTCATCAACCGCTGGTAGCGTTGTTACTTAGTTGAGAAAATCTGTTTATTTTTATTCTATTGTGTTTAATTATCGATACCCATCACGTCTGTCAAGTTTACACAAAAAAAAATGTTTTTTTTTAACTAATGTTTCAAGTGACTTCACGACCGGCGTTGATGACCCCAAAAAGTAATCATCAAATTTATTTATTTTTTATGTTTGGATTGGACAGAGATACCCATCACGTCACGATTTGAACCTGTTTACTCTACCGAGTTTATAATTATAAAACTAAAAATAAGTAGGTACACACGGCTATATCAAGCTATACATTCCCGGTATAAGCTGATCTTGCATTATATATGATTTCCGTACAATAAGAGATCAGCTTATACTGGAAATGTATAGCTTGATAAGTAGCTGGCGAACCACAATAAAAGCAGAAGAGAAGAAAATTTAAGAGGTGATTCAACAGAGAAACAAATTCGTTGACATCGCTGAAATGGCAATGGGTGGGCAACATAAGCTTAGTAACCGAAGGCTGTTGTGGCAGTCATGTTCTTGAGTATTGACCGGAACCCGGCAAACGTAGCGTAGGATGGGGTAGCTGGGTAATGCTTGGATGAGAGTTGCCGAAGGAACCCCGCAACGTGCCAGTAGAGAGCCTGAAGCCTTGCAGGGCACTGCTTACACTGATCAATTCCATATTAAACACAAAAAATAACATAAAGGCGGTTTTCCCCGAAAGGTTATTTATTCAGACGTGTACCTAAAGTACACCCACATCCCATATAAAGTCTCCCGCAGAAAGGTGTGACGCGACCCCCCGACCCCCGCTCGACGAAGTACCAGCTCGCGCCGTAGCTGAGCCTGTAGCTGTAAATCCCCCTGATAATAATAATTATCCAGTTCTGATCCAGCCAGTCCCACCTTGCTGTCCTCTCCCCAGCGACGCCCTAAGCCGAGGTTCGTACCCCACAAGGGGTGGCCTTTTAGTAATGTAAGTATTGCTGGTTCCGTAGCCTCGGTAAGGACTAAACTTAGAGACGTAATTGTATAATTGTTTTTTATATTTTTTTTTTTTTCGTTCCGAACTTTTTCATTATCTATGGAAAAGTTTTTCAATTTGTAAGATTTGTATAACTTTTTTTATTTTTTTATTAAGTAGTAGGTAAGTGTCAAATGTAAGTGTTACTTAAAATATGCATGCTAGATTCACATCTAGTAGATGTCAATCAGACATACTGTGTTGCAGCTGTTTTTATTGGATTTCTGATTGTACATCAGTTTTGTGAATTTAAAAAAAAATAAAAAATTCGCCACTGGCTGAAGGCTTTGTGTTCGCTTAAGGCAGCCACAGGATATTCCAATTAAGTAGTCACGACCTCTCAAGGTACACCACGAGATGCCATTCACAGAAAAAAAAAGTGAGACGTGACGGTGAGACGCGAATCTTGTAAAACAATTTCCATGAAGTTTTCATTGAAGCTGGTCCACTGGAGTCGCGTCGCGTCTGTCTGCAGAACAAACAAGTTTTATATGATTGAAGACAATGTAGATGGATAAGTTTTATCTCTTATCTTCATGCATTTTTTGGTTTGAGGTAGAGCAGAACGGTAACACCGCTTGGAGCATGTGAAGCAGTGTTAAAGTGCACATTATTCCGACCACCAGAGGGTGGCAGACAACGCATCGCACCGCAGCACATCGTAATGATTGAGTTTTGCTGCAAGTGGAAATAAAATACTTTATACCTAAAAGTTATTTAAAAGATATAAAGTGATTTAAAGTCTTTATATCTTTTGAGGTAAAAGTTAGGTGTAATTTTATTTATCGCAAGTTTTGTATCAGGCCACAAGTGGTGGAGATTACCGATGAGGAGATACCAGATAGAAAGACCACTGAATCGGAATGGTGATCTAATGCAATTAAAAGCAAAAGAGGAATTTAACTATAACCCCATACAGAATTATTACAATAATATTACTGGAAGAGGAAGACCCATTCATAACCCGGAAAGGAAAGAGTAAAGCCCGATGGTGATAATGGATCTATTGTTCTGTTAAATGAACAAGTCCGGTTAAAGCCTAAAAGCTCATCTAAAATGGGACTTTCCAAAAGGCATTTGGTATATACATATAATTTAAGGCTCTTACAGACTAGCGCGATCACGCGGGTGCGACCGTGTTATCGCTGCCTGTCGCGCCCGCGATATCACCTCAGTCTGCACAAGCCTTTAATTTCCAGTCTATGTTTCTACAGTATAATACATGAAAATTACAGGAAACTGGCAAGCTCTTCAGCACAGTTTATTCCGTCGTGACCTTGACAATATTATCATACCCATACCTAAAGCATGCCAAAGTGAAACAAATGCTTTCGCTACGGACTCTGCGCCGACGACGCTGTTCGCAATTCATAATTAGTACCCATAGATCACGAGAGATGGCGCTAGTTGTACCTACTACATAATTTCAATATTTATTTCTTTTACTTTAATATAAATCCAATCCGGCCAATAACATTAGTAAAAGATAACAATTTGGCAAAAATTCATACACTTATCTAACAGAACTCCAGACATACTGACATGATCGTCATCCAATGATCCGCGAACACACCACAGTCAGGTTTAGCGTCTAGAAGGCACAGCGAACAAACTATGTAATTTTAATTTGCAACTAGTTCTCGGAAGCTATATGAGATGAGTTTAGTCACAAATCTAAGCTAGTAGAATTACTGAAGACTTTCCTTGACTTTTGTTGAACGGCACGTTGAGGATAACCTCGATTATTGTCATGACCGACTGCGTAAGCGACTGCGTGAGCGTAGGTAATACTGTCTGGTCATCATTTGATTGAACAACGGCTTCAATCAGAAGCAAGCTGGGATTTTATCAATAGGGGGCCACAAGTCCACTGTTCAATTGTTTTTTTTTGACGTGATAACGTCTTATAAAGTGATGAACGCCGGCTACACGCACGAAAAAGTGTCACGTTCCGCCGAGCGTGCAAACGAGAGCGCGGAACTAGCGATAGAGAGGCACGATTGGCCTAAGCGTTCGGCTTGTGACGCATCTCTCTAGTTATCGAACGTAAAAGTCACGTAAAATTATCGTCCGTAAACCGACTTTACAGACAACCAGTTTGTCTTTTTTTACGGACGCTTTTACGTTTTGCATCGTTCTCACATGTATAATTTCAAAATAAATGATGTCAATATTTTTGTAACCATAATATACATAGATAGATAGATAGATAGAGGTCCAGATTCCATAACAATATATGTTGATTTAAAAGAGTTTCTTGCCTGTTCTTCTCCATAGGTACCTACTACGCTTTGGAATGGGCAACTAGCTTCTTTCTGACTGACCGACCCCTTGACAATTCAAAAGTGCCTGTAATTGGTTTATTTGAAATAAATGCTTTGAGTTTGAGTTTGACACGTCGTTGTTTTCATCAGGGATTTAACGAGACAGAAAGAAGAACAAACTCGCAAGATGACAAGGAGTTCGTTTATGTATTGCCAACCTCAGAGACACAAACACAATGTCCTACTAAGGTCTCAATGCACCTTTAATTACACCCACCCTTTCAAATTGGAATACTGCTAAATAAGCATTAATTCCCCTGACATACTACACAAGATTACTTAGGTACAGTCGCCAGCACATCAAATTTTCTCATTCGGTTTTGAACTTAACCAACAACATTTTAAGGTTTAAAATCATTTGAAGAAATTTGACAGTTTGCGGTAACTTGATGTGCCTACTACGTACTACTAAAAGTTATTTTACATCACATTAACTACACCCATAAAAGTAGTAACGATTATCATTTTTATTCCCCATCCTGTAATCCAGTTCATTGAGCTCAATATAATCAATTGTAATCCTATTACCTACGCTGATCGCGCCCCATCCTACTAGCTCCTCCCTGTTTACTTTGACAATAAATCGAAGACTGACTGTCAGTCACATTTTAATTCTGCCTATAAATAATATGTTCACGTCACAACCTTGGAAAGATTCTGTTTAGGTATCATTCGAAATCTGAGTGCAAAAGTGCATTTTATCCGCTAACGTGGAATGATTTTTTTATAATTCCCTAATTTTCTATACCGCCAGTCCACTGAACTTATTGCATGTCAGTGTGCCAACCTCATTTTTAGAATAATTGCACTGGCCAGCACGACGAATGCATGAAAAAAAAACTTTTAAAAAATTTCTTCTCTTTATTCAATTCACTTTCCATAATGTTGGTTTGTTTTTTGATAAAAACGTAAAAAATCATAAAATAATTATGAGCAAATCTAGCTGGGCAATTGCGGAACACCTAGAAAATGACGATTGTTCGCAATCGATTTAATTTTGACAGATCACCAACGTCCATTACGTTAGTTACATAGCGGAGCAGACGAATTTTTCAAACCTAAGAAGCAATGGATTAGCAATATCCTTCAAAACTCTCGGAGTGTGATTCAAACGGTGTTACACAATTACCTAGTTTGCTGCAGCGACGAAGATATAAATTTAACACATGCAGAGTTAGGGCAAGCGGCACATAATGCCGAATTGTATTTTACATAGTAATAGTACACAAGTGACAAACACAAGCATAACAGTTCCAAAAAAAAAATTTTTCAATATTATCAATTGTAGTAATTTTTCTTTTAATTTTTATAATAAATAAAAACAAATTTAATCTATTATTTAACCTGTTTTTCTTGCACCTAGCACTTTCCTCGCTGTAGTGAGGTGAAAAGTTGTTTCGCTCGGCAGCAAAGTTATTCTGCGTCTCGTACCTTTGACACCCTCGCTACGGATTCTATATTTGAACTACTCGCTTCGCTCGTGGGTCAATTCTAGGATCCTTCGCTTGCTCAGATTTCAATACAAGTACTCGCGCCAAAATACAAGTTTGCAGCCTTGCTTAACGAACTACACTTACGTGCAAAAAAATCGACCCATCCTGTAAGTTTCGATTCGGAACACAATATATAAAAATTAAGATCAGACAAACAAAAACTAATAATGTAATTTGAAGGTATGTTTCATAAACTTTATTTGTACACTTCAATAAATGGGATGTTGTTGATGATATTGACTCGTTTATTCGGACACCATCATTTCTCATTTTTAATAACGCAATCTCAGTGACATTGCATTGTGTTAACAGTTAATCAATTTATTGTTTATTCAATCATTGGTTATTTTACTGATTTAGTGACCATTTACCTTGAGTTTAATTGTTTTTACTCTCTGTGAAAATAGATACTACTCCGTCTGAGTGCGCACAAGTTGTAGCACTGATCCAGGCTGGATTGAGTCAGCGCGTCGTGGCCAGACGTCTTCACCTAAGTCGATCAGCAGTAAGACGAGTGTACCGAAGATTCTTAGAGACTGGGAGCTTCAATAGACGATCAGGTTCGGGAAGAAATCGGGCTACTTCAGAACGAGATGATCGATTTATGGTGTCTACAAGTTTAAGAACTCGACATTTGACTGGTGTTCAGGTGCAACAGCAACTTCGTAATGTACGCGGTATAGCTGTAAGTGAATGGACTGTACGACGGAGACTTGCAGAAAGCGGATTGCATCCTCACAAACCCGCTAATGGTCCAAAATTTACCCCCGCGCATCGCCAAGCGCGGCTTCGATTTGCTCGTGCTCACGTGTCGATTGGACATTCGAACAATGGAAGGTCGTACTGTTCTCGGACGAGTGTAAAATCAGTCTTCATGGAAATGATGGGCGCAGGAAAGTTTACTGAAGAGAGGGAGAACGATTTGCACAGGCTTGTATTGAAGAACGAGTGGCTTTTGGAGGAGGTTCGTGGACTGTTTGGGGCGGAATTTCTTTGGAAGGAAAAACGGATCTTCTGTTCGTATCCGGACCTCGTCTAGGCAATCTGACTGCACAACGATACATCCAGGATGTGCTAGAACAATATGTTATGCCATACGCCGGATTTGTAGGTGAGGGTTTCACGCTAATGCAGGACAACGCCCGACCACATACAGCCACGATAGTATTCCAGTACCTACGTGAGGTGGAAATTCCTGTTATGGAGTGGCCAGCAAGGAGCCCTGACCTTAATCCCATTGAACATCTATGGGATGAGCTGAAGAGAAGGGTCAGGGCCAGAAATCAGCCTCCAGAAACCCTCCAGGAACTAAAGGTGGCTATTCAAGAGGAGTGGGATGGTATACCCCAAGAATTCATAAAAACATTAATAAGGTCAATGAAAAACAGGATGGAAGCTGCGATAAGAGCACGTGGGGGGAATACAAGCTACTAAACAAAGTATTCTTTAGAAATTTAATGCTTTTTTTGAATTTTACTTTCAAAATGATTGATAAAAAAATTGAGCAATTCTAACCGTCTTTGTTTTTCTATCTGTAAAATCAATAAACCAAAATCTGTTACACTAAAAACTGGTGTATTGTAATCTTAGACTGACATTTAACAAACAGTGTGAAAAGTGTTGATTAATTTGATTTAGATTTTTTGCTATCGTGTCCTGAACGAAAGCGTACGGGATGGGTCGATTTTATTGCACGCAAGTGTATTTCAGTATAAGCTCACCTCACATTGTAGGCTCCCATATTATGAGAGTCATATTCTAGTGAAAATTTATAGCTTGACAAGACAAGTGTCGTCTAGAATTGGTACTTACTTGCAAAGAGTATTTGGCTGTAGTTACCCAATTATAACAATATATATAAAAATGATGTTATGTTGGTATAATAAATGAGATTGATGAACTCCTAACACCGTTTGACCGAACCCCATGAAACTTTGCACATACTCGAACTATATTATATGTTTGCACGAAAGGTTTGAAAGATTTTGTATATTGCAGTTGGGAGGACGGTTCCTTGGAACAGTTCTATACAGGTCCCCCGACTTCGCTGAAAAGATTGGTATTCAGGCATAAGGCAGGCCGCATGTTTTTATATTGTGATTTGTATTTATCTCGTATTTCCTAACTTGTGATTGTATTATGGGAGAACCTGAAATAAATGGTTTTTTTTTGTACAAGTACACACCACACACCCCAATACATATCTATCACACATACCCAACTCACATAATTATAACATACAAAAACACACACTCATTTGAATAAGCTGATATAAAATATTAATCTTCTATAATTTTCCCTATTTTGTATTAATTTACTTTCGTAAAATTATATAACTAGTAAATATTGGCATAATTTTTATACGTGAATGTATACGTACTTACATTGTGTAAATCTAAGTTGCGGAAGAGTGGAGTGTCATAATGCAGGCATTTATTTTCTTAAACGGACTCTTCTATCACTAGCTATGTAGTACAAAGCTTGTTAAAAAAAAAACTATTTGTGTTTGTAAAGGATTTGTTTTGAACCTCCACGCGGGAAAAGCTAGTTAGTTAAAAATAAAGAAAACAATATAAAGTTATGATATACTAAAGTGCCTGAGATGTAAGTACCTTTAATAAGCCCACATTTCTATATGCCTAATTAATAGCTATGCTGAAGTCGAATATAATGTACTGTTGGGCGAGCCAGATATCCACAAACCCAGACTCCTGACTGCTACTGAAAAATTTCCACTGCCCGACCCGGTGAATCGGTGAAAAATAAATGACTTTTGATTTGAATCGGGGATCGGACCCCACTTGAAATAACAACAGCGAGAGAAGATTTCAGTTTTCTTTTCGTAAGTATCTGCTCTGTTTGAAACACGATGACCCTTGTCATCTTATATCTACGTCCCTATTCCCTATGCACATATTTATAATAGTCGCCATTACTTCCAACCCTCCATGAAATAAAGTCCTTCCGTATGAAGGCACCCTTATAAATATCCACTCTTCATATTTCTCAGACTCATATGAAAAATCCTGGTCATCTATTTCTATATTGCCCGTTTCAAATGTTCCCCTATTGCAAGTATTCCAGGGGTTCTAATGATGTCCGATTCCCCTAATCGCGTTACCATCGATTCATGGGTTTAGCGTCCCTGCCTTGGCATAAAAATTTCATGCCGTTGCCTGCACGCTCCTCGCGTAAAACTCGAGTGTTATTTACGAAGATAGTAAAGCTGTCGAGTTCGCTGCGAGAGTAAATTCTGGTTACGCCTGCTGCTGGTCGGTAGGAAATATTCAGGGAAGATTATTTAAGTCTGGGAGCGGTTACTTACTTATTCCATGCTAGAACAACCTCTGTCATAGTATTCACCATGTACCTAAAGATTTCAGACAGCAACAAATATTATATCGTAAAAAAAATCAGAAAGGAATGTTTCACTGTACTTCAAGCTTTTGCTTTTATCCATACACAAGGACAAGCATAATTTCCTGCGCATGATGAAGTTATCAATCATCATGATGAAGTCAATGGTCCAACTGCAAAGTTGGTGCACTATTACTCGATAACTTGTAAAGCCTACTTAGCTTTGATAGTTTTAATTTAATTTCGCGATATATAAGTACCGTCATGAAACTTTTCGCATATCCAAAAACAACCATAAAAAACACTAAAAATAACAAAAACAAAAGAAAACACTAAAATTAAAATGATCACTAACGGATCCCTGAATCTAAAAATGATTTTCACAGACCCACGATATATTTGAACGCATATCCAACGATACCCCACACCATGGGATAGACGAGAAAAAAAATATCATCACCACTTCCCTAAAAAAGTAATCTCTTATTTCAAGTTTTTCTTACCACTTTGTCGGCCTAATTAATATGTAAGTCCTCTATAATTTCATTAATTTCACAAGTGCTTCGAATGTCAATACATTAAACATCCAAATCATGCTTTCAATAAAGCAAGCATATTGTTTATAGTTACAGTCAGTTTAAGTCCTACCACCTATAAAACTAACTGATTGTAAAAACATCTGAAAATCATCATTTGGGTTACAGATGCAAAGAAATAAATTCTTGTCATTTTATCAATTATTTCATTTCAACTTTATCTAGCAAGCAATTCATCTGCTTCCAAGTCCCTGAGCAAAAAAAGGACATCCATCACTCCGACCTTAGACAAAAGTCGGTCATGTCAGTCGACACCGGATATCCACCGATGCAGGGCCAATGTTGACACTTTCCGTTATCACCCTGCCTTGAGGGACCAAACTTACCTTTACAGCCTTCCAAACACACATAAGCAATTTTCAACCTTCTTCCCTCGTCATAAGAAAGCCAGTCTTGTGTCAAAGTTACAAAAAATGTATGGTATAGTTAAGTTAAGGGGTGACTGTGAAAACAAAGCTGTATTGTAGGGCGGGTCTTATACAACTCAAAATAAACTTGTGGGCAACGAAAATATTGTTTCTTGATAAAACCCCGAAGGGTTTCAGGAATAGAATGGTGTCAAAGCGAAAGTGTTTCACACTGCGGAAGAGATTAAAGTATGAGTGATGATGTGTTACATCGTCCATTTTGTTTACCTAAAGGTCCTCAAAAAAACATAGGGGACGCGCTGAAAGTTGTTTTGAGTTTTGTTTATTATTAAACTAGACCAAAGTATATTGCAAGATTGTACGACTATGCAAATGCAATTGAAGCTTTAAAATAGTACTTTTATTGCAATTGATCGTTTAGTCCGCGTCGCTAATAACTTAGAATATGGGTCAAAACAAGACGAACCTGGGTTTACCCGATCAAGTCACTAAAATGCTTAAGAATACATCGAATAACGTACCTAATATCTATGGAACGGTAACTACGAAAATAATAATTTCGATGAAATTAGAAATGCCGTAAAGCAAACCAGTTCGGAGGAAATTGCACCATGAACCAAAGCTGGCGAATCTGGTCCCACGGAAGTAGACCGCTTGTACTGCCTTGCAGGCGCCACCGCGTGGGGCACACCTTAGCACCGATCATGTCAGACGCTGCTAGCGATGTAAAGCCTGGCCTGATTGTATATCGCCGGTGGGTCGGGCCAAATCCGGCCTTTCTAACTGAATAGTGGAACAAAAAGATCCCGTATAAAGGGAACATTATTCACCTGAGGCGGCTTGAGAATTGCCTCTCATGGACTAAGGCATCGAAATAGAACCTGTGATAAGAGACACGACAAGACCTCACAACTATCTTCAATGACTATTTAGGTACCTACCTAGGACTGATAGCCGTTTTCGGAAAACTAGTCCTGAACTAAACGGGCTCCAAGCTTAAACGTGACAGTTATGTACGTTCCTACCATGATAAATTAGTGGATACAATTTTCACACCTTGAAACAATTTAAACAGCAACTATAATATTTGCCGAAAATGCCATGAAAATATAATAAGGAAATATTCTTTGGCACATTGTATATTAATAGGCGTATAATAGTCCGTATCTAAGGCGTTGTCTCCAGTTATATAAATATAAACAAGTCGACAGTTTCAGCCATTGTTATGTGCTTCGTTAAGTAGATAAACATGTACAATTTTAAGTTTTTCGTGTCCGTTAGCGCGGTGGTGGTAAGAATTGTGAAAATTTTAGTTTTGTGCTCGTGGATTGTGATGTTTCTATTTTTCCTCATAACTTGTTCTGAAATTTATATGAACAAGGGTAGTTGGACATAGGTAGTTGGAGAGATTACCTAAATATTGGTTCGAAATGTTATTACAGGCGTTCGATCAAGCGAGATGTGTTCCAATTTGTGCTCATGTTAGCTAAATGATGCCTGTTTAACCTATGGACACTATGCGATCCTACACCAAGCGAACAAAAGAACCCAATATGCTAAAGCTCCCAATGATACTAAAATTATTTATTGAAATAATTAATATTGATTTGTACATTAAAAAAACAAATTCATCTAATTAATTAATAAAAATAACTAAAACTATACACAAATTAAAATAGGGCGTCGAAAAATTCATCCACATCGCTGTCGACTGGAAATGTACCCAAGAGACTGGCGGCATTGCCACGTTGAATGGCAATGCTTAGCCTCTGGCCAAGGTAAAACCCAGCTCTTGGGTCACGGGAAGTGTCAACCAGCCGTCTGGAGATTTCCTTAAAAAGGCCATGAGCACTCGGACCCTACGGCCCGATGGTTTCAACCCCAAACGGCTCGAAAATATAATTACCAACTAGGTTATTATACTTACGCCGCTTGAGGTTCTCTGCAGCCGCAGCAGCAGCGCCAGCATAGCACGCCATGCCAGGAAGATGGGATGGCGCAAGAGTATCGACACACATTGCATCCCACACTAAAGGCCTACCCACCTTCCATGGAAATAATGGCAATGGCAATGTCTCTTGCCATCGTCGCGTGCCAGGCCACTGGGTTCTAATACAGCTGGAACGCCGACGGTGACAAGAGCTCGTCGGATGATGGCATTAATGTTCGCGTGCCGCGCTAAGCGACCCGCACTTCGGCTGCAAGACAGGCCGTGGTGTCCGTGACTGTTGACAACTTCGCCACAGTGTCAGCGATGAGGAGAACAACATGGAGCTCCTAGTCTTAGGGAAGCAGCGAGGCGGAAAGATATAATGATATAATTTCAACCCTCAACTAGATACCTAACTTATAACTTTCAACCGACTTCGACTTCAAAAAAGGAGGAGGTCTATGTTCGTCTGTTGTATTTTTATTTTTTAAGTATGTTCAATATATGTTCATCAATATTTTCGACCCATTTTGGAAATCTTCATTTCTATGTGGATGGTGTTATAATATCTTCCTGTCTCTGTTATTTATATAGCAGGGAGTGCTATTCGACTTTTTGTGGGGTAGGTACCACAAACCACAACCAAAAAGTAAAAAAAAAACAACTGCCTTCCAAAAAAACAAACACAAGTGAAAAATAACTTTAATTTCGGAAGTCGGTGGCATAAAACCGAAAATACAAAACCAAAGACACCGACTTCCGAATTAAAGTTATTTTTAAATTTGTAGTGTTTTTTTTATGATTTCGATTGTTTTTTTTTTAAGTTTTTGAATATTACTTAATTTAACTTAACTTTTCAGGTTTTAATCTTCCCTGCGGACAATGAAGGTGAGACATCAAGTTAACAACGAAAGTCATAAACAATTTGGCGTTATTTAGTTAGACGCCAGCCTTATTTCTATTCTGCGGGCAATGCTTTTTCGACAGATTATTTGTCTACAAACAGTATAAGAACCTTAAAAACACTACTATACCTACCTATATCAGTGTGTCCCTGGATAAAGTGCACAAATGAAAATGGGTGAAACTAGAACATTATTAATCGACAAAAAAATTAGAAAAAGAAATCTAATATATAAAAAAAAAAATATTATCGATTTTTTTTACTTTTTTATTGCCTATTAAAGACGCCTGTATTGAAAATGCAATAACTTTTTATTAGTTGAGGGAATTTCGTTAAAATAAAAACAATATTGTTGGCTGATAATTGATGCTGCAATAAATACAAAGAAACCTCTTAAAATACAGCCATCAAGTAAAAAAATGCGTTTCTTTGTTTTTTTTTTTTTAATATTGTCTAAAGTTTTCAATAAATTTCGATTAAAAAAAAAAACAAAAACAAATTTTTTTGGCGATGAATAATGGTCTAGTTTCACCCATTTTCGTTTGTGCACTTTATCCAAGGACACACTATATAGTTACATAGGTAGGTATTAGACGTCACGCATGTCGTGACGTCTAACCTATACACAACCAATGGAACACTTAATATTATGTCCTGCGTGTCCTGTCAGCTGCACGTCACAGGAACTGATGGACGCCAGTGAAGGCGCCAAACACGTAGCCGAATTCTGGGCCGAGTCCATTTGGATTGCCATCGACAAGCTAAGAAGACAGTACCTATACGTATCTTTATCTGAAGTCATTCTTCGATACATGAAGATAGGAGAGTCAAGGGATAGTTGGAGATACTTGTCTTCTCCAAAAAGTTTTTGAATAAGACTCCAACCTTTCGCACCTTTAATTGCATAATCAGCCTATAAATATTCCCACTTCTGGGACACAGGCCTGAGGAGTGAGGACTCCTCTCGCGGGACCAGTGCGCTGCAAAATGCAGACTTACTTGTAGAAGGTAGTAGATACCTGTGGGGTAGAAAGCTGTAATTTGGCATATGTATATATATTAATTACGCCGACAAAGTGCTAAAATAAAATCTTGAAAACATTTTTTTTTTTTAGGGAGACAAGGGAGGTACTTGCACGTAATGTGGGACTAAAATAGTGGGACACTGGTGCCGATTCCCTTGTTCACAAACTAAACTAAATTTAAGTTCAGTGCATCTTTTTCTTTCTACTTCATTAAGAAAAGGACAGAAGATAAATTTTAGTTTAGTCCTGTCAAATTAATCAGCGCCTGTCACTACTCTATACAAGTTTAGACGTGATTAAAAACTTGCCTTCTAAAATAACGTCAATTTACGTCAAGCGCTGATTAATTTGACAGGACTAAACTAAAATTTGTCTTCTGTCCTTTTCTTAATGAAATAGAAAGAAAAAGATGCACTGAACTTAAATTTAGTTTAGTTTGTGAACAAGGGAATCGGCACCATTATTTTTCGATTAAAGAATCGGTTTGCGTAATATTAAGCTTTAAAGTGCTAATTTATGTTAGAGTCAATTGTGTCCCCCTGCCAGCTAAATGGTTGTTTAAGGAGATTTGATAAAATTCATGGCAGTAGTAATGTTATTTTTGTTTTTAGGTTAAATTCATCCCAACTTCCAAACTACGGAAACCTTCATTGTGAGTGGTTCGACACGCATTTGGCCGGTTTTTTTTTATTTTCGATTACTTAACTTATTTTTTTGCAATAAATTACAAGCGTTTGTCACCGCGCTTCTCGTTCTTTTCTTTGCAGTCCGAGCAACAGTGATGCATAACACACTATCAAGGGGCAGGGTAGCAAGGGGATTCATTTTGACAGTTCAACAACATTCATGGCGTTATTCACGTTGTTGAGCACACAAATTTTTCGAACATATGAAGCAATGGATTAGCAATATAATTCAAAATCACTCAGGTTGTGATTGAAAGTGTGTTGCGCAATTAGGGTGCTGGGCACTAATAATAAGTTAAAGCCATCGTTCGCCAAGACTTCGTTCATTTGATAGGATCCCGTCGAATTCAGTGTTCACAGCTCCTAGATGGTAATTTATTTTTTCATGTTCGCAGTTAAAGCTGCACCTGCACCTGCCGCCCACCCTTGTCTACGGATGTTGGGTTACGACCATCGCCACCCAGAGCCCACCACCACGACCACAGCCAAGCCTCATGTAGTGGAGGACTTTGCCAAATTGACGAAAAAGAAAACAAATCACTTGGAGAAATGTAAGTCCTATTTTTAACCAACTTCAAAAAAGGAGGTTTCTCAATTCGTCTATATATACAGGGCGTCCCACGGATATGCCACATGGAGGGAAAGTACCTTGAATATTGTAGATGGAACATTTTACTGAAAGAAGACATTATTTGAATTTAAAAACAATTTAAACTGCATTCATAGATATTTAGATAATTACATGGTTGAACCGGAAATCGAACCCGTTACACGAGAAAAATAATCACCTTGTAGCTTTATCATACTGATCGGAAGGCTTCATCATAAGGATTATTTTTTGCTAAATAACATAGTGTCACAAATAAAAAGAAGACCATGAATTTTAACATTTTTAATACAAAATTAATCAATTTATTAAATAGGTACTCCAAATGAGTCCCTTCCTGTTTAATACAAAGTCGCACTCTTGATTATTTGGCTCCCTGTCGAAATTTCGATCTTGTTGTGGTGGATACTTAGAATAATACGTCTAAGTTCTGCTTGTAGCTCGTGGACACTTTCAAACTGGTTCTTATAAACTAATTTTTTTACATAACCCCGTAAAATAAAATCTGACAGGGTTAGATCTGGGGATCTCGGCGGCCATCTATTTGTCCATTTGTTCCGATCCAGGGATGAAAGTGTTTGAATTGAAATAGTCCCTTGTTCTGTGACTGTTATGACCCGGAGCCCCATCTTGCTGAAAAGTAAGGTTTTGTCGTTCTGCAACCGAAAGATTATTTATCTCATTTCTCAAAATCTCAAGTATTTCTAAATACCTTTCCGTATTCAAATGCCCTTCCTAAAAATGTACTAAGAGGGCCCGTTTTTTTACAATCCCACACCAACAGTTGAACGAAAAACGCACTTGATTATCTCGCGGATACGTAAGGGATTTTCCCTGGACCGAATGCGATTATTGTGTCGGTTGTACATACCATTATTGCTGAAGTTTGTCTCGTCTGACCAGATAATATTATTTAGAAAATACTGATCCTCTAGGACGAGCCTCTCGATTTCATGGCAGAAAATAAGTCGTTTTTCAGCATCACCGGGCAGTAATTTTTGTACTAATCGCCCTTCAATTTAACTTTTGATTTTGTATTTTTTTAGTACACGGTGTATTTTGCAGTGTCAGCTTTCATTTTTCTGAACAAAATTTCACATCAAATGTTAAAATTCATAATCTTCCTTTTATTTGTGACACTATGTTATTTAGCAAAAAATAATCCTTATGATGAAACCTTTCGATCGGTATGATAAAGCTACAAGGTGATTATTTTTCTTGTGTAACGGGTTCGATTTCTGGTTCAACCATGTAATTACTTAAATATCTATGAACGCAGTTTAAATTGTTTTTTTAAATTCAAATAATGTCTTCTTTCAGTAAAATGTTCCATCTGATCTACAATATTCAAAGTACTTTCTCTCCATGTGGCATATCCGTGGGACGCCATTTATATATATTTATTTCTATGTTCATCAATATTTTCGTCAATAATTTTCTTAATTTTATTAGCTTGGGTAGTTTTGAGTTAGCTTCAACAATACGTATTAAATCCACTGTGTATGTTCATGATGTTATAAAACTTCGTGTCACTGTTACAGTGGTGGTACTTATACGAATTGGTGTTTGGTAGGTTACCACAACTAAAAAAAGAAAAATTAAAAAAAAATACAAAAACAAAAAAACACCCGACTTCGAAAAAAAAAAACACCACAGTGAAAAATTACTTTAATTTCGGAATTCGGTGGCTTTGAAAAGTTTTAAGTAGAATAAGCTTTGTACGTAAATCTATTGGTATCTATACCCACGTTATGAAGACGATGA
Organism: Atethmia centrago; assembly: GCA_905333075.3. Lineage (NCBI taxonomy): Eukaryota > Metazoa > Arthropoda > Insecta > Lepidoptera > Noctuidae > Atethmia > Atethmia centrago. Next base: position 7,397,451 of record HG995374.1, read on the forward strand.
TATTATTTTAGCATGATAAAGCAGCGTTTACAAAAGCCGGAAATTGAATATTCTGTGCAAACTCTTGAGTTGCAGATGTTGAAAGTTTGTTTTGGAGTTCAGGTAGTTGTTTATTAGAGGACTTTTCCTCTGATCTTAAAATTCCTGTTGAATAGAATAATGTTTATTGTAATAGGTACAAACTATTGTTCGAACTCAAACCGAGTCTTTTGTAAAGCCCCCTTCTTGGAGACCTTCTGTAGTCAATTGTTCGTATTGTTTATTCAAAATTGAGCTATGGGTAGGTAGATACCCATACCCCCTACCCACGGCCTCAATCTTAAAACATTGAATGGAACACAAACCGAAGTCAGAACCTCAAGCCTGAATATGGGACTGAATTTTCTCCTATAAACGTGACCCGAGTAGATAGGTACCAGACATATAGTATGACACTGGTGCCGATTCCCTTGCTCACAAACTAAACTAAATTTTAGTTCAGTGCATCTTTTTCTTTCTCTTTCATTAAGAAAAGGACAGAAGATAAATTTTAGTTTAGTCCTGTCAAATTAATCAGCGCTTGACGTAAATTTTATTGACGTAATTTAAGTAGGCAAGTTTTTAGTCACGTCTAAACTTGTATGGAGTAGAGACAGGCGCTGATTAATTTGACAGGACTAAACTAAAATGTATCTTCTGTCCTCTTCTTAATGAAATACTTACAAAGAAATGACGCACTGAACTTAAATTTACTTTAGTTTGTGAACAAGGGAATCGTACCACTGTTCAACTTTCTATTAATGTAACTAGTATTTGGAGTACCGCTAAATAAAATTAAAACTTGGAATGGAAATTCGCTTTCGAGCTTAGACTTAATTAATATAGGGCAGCTAACAAAAGATGGCGCTAAACACCGATATACTAATTTTTTTTTTGTTTAACGACATCTAGTAGAAAATTGGTGAACTAAGTTGACAGAAAAGACACTGGGCCACTTCGAGGTGACTGATACATAAGTTGGAATGAAAACTAAAGCGAATCTGAACAATCGTAATTTTTATTTTTTTATTTTATTTAAATTGATTGTGTATCTCTTCCAAATAGTTCTCTGGGGGCCGAGCAGCGAGGGTCAGAAGCCACACTCTAGGAATGCACTGGACAGAATGATTTCTGGCTATATGAAGTTCTTAGCAAATATACTCAACATGTTTTAAAATGTACTTGTTTGAAGTTTTATCAAATTATTTTGCTATAAATATTACTAAGTACATATGTAATGTAACTATGTACCATGTTGGTTTATAAAATATAAATATTTTACCATTCCTCGTAGGGTCATCTCATAATCAGCTGTTATTGTTGTTAAATTATAGACAAGATTCTTTAAAATGTTAAGTTTATTAGAGTAAAACCTGGGCATGACTATGAAGTACAAAATCGTTTCAAATAAATATTATAAGATTAAGAACTTATTTTATTAGGAGGGTCATTTACATAACGCGCGCTCATCATTCATCAAGCTTTTATTCATAATAATTTTGGATACTACTCCTTGGTGTGGACTCCAGAAAGATTTCTGAACCAATGTAACACACACCAGCTTTCGTGGACTTGAAAAACTTTAGTAACGGGGTCCAGCCGATACTCAAACCATCCAATTCAAACCAAAAACAATAAAACCAAAAATAAATTTAATATATTAATTTTAATCAGACTCGTTTCACAACATAAATGAGAAACTTTCACTCACAGATTTATTCTACAACATTAGTTAAATTCTTACAAAAAATTTAGGCTACAGCAACTAACACTGTACAATAAATCCCTGCACTCGACGACACACAGTGCCGTATTAACATTAATACAATAAAAACCGAGCGTGATTGCAACCTTTATACAAAAAAAAAAGTTTGTTGGGTCCGCAAAAATAAATATTAACCCCAACTTGGAATATTTCGAGCCACGCACTGTAAGATAAATATGATAATTAATAAAATTTTACAGCTAGGTATTTATCATACATATTGTTTAGGAGAAGACTGGAACAGACACACTATAATGCACTATGATGAACTAAGGGTTCTTCAAGTTATTGGGACTAAAGCCTGCGCACAGGCATGCCCCGCGCAAACACACGCTCACGTATGTATCCGACGATACTTAATGTCTTTACACACACATGGACACAGTTTACAGCTCATCGTGGTCCTCCTGTAACAAAGACAATTCCTAATTAGAATGGAGGTCAACAATAAATTAAGACGTAATTACGTATGTCTTCAAACTCTGTAAAGAATTCTAATTTTAAATACAACACAATGCGATTATAATGCCAAGAATTCAAGTGCAAAAAACGTTCTAAATTCGCAAGTAAAGAAACTTTGTAAGGCTTTTTAATGTTGTAGGTACTTCCTTTTCAAGGTAAGCGCGTTTTCATGATTTTTTTATCTTTGAATCACTTTACTTTGGCAACAAAAACCAACTGCGGCAATCATCTGGCTAGGCTACAATTTAGCGAGTGGATTGGTGTGCACATATTATCCACTTATTTATTTATTTATAGGAGAACCAACAGCTATGGATAAAAATTGTATATGCTACACAGAGCCAATTATAGGTTCTCATCGGTAAAAACAGAGAATTTAGTAGAAATCTTAGGATCACTAACAAGCTCGATAGTAAATAATATAAATAAGGTACATTAAGCACTAACACGCACACTTTAAAAAAAGTCTGCATTCAGCTGATTGCGTGCAGAATTGGTTTTGGTGGTAAATGGGTCAAATGAGAACTCTTTACAAAGGATTATTAAAGTCCTTACTCGCTCGCACTATGTATGAGTTTTGCCTGTAGTTAGAAGAAAAAGGAATGGAGATAGGTGGATCTCTGGGGGATATTGAAACGCAGTTTATGCCGGAGTTAAGAACAGCATGTTATGTTGTACCTTCTTATGAGGGGCAGCTTGAAAACTGAGCCTAAGAAATGAAAGCGGCGGTAGGCAAGCATTTCGAAGGTAACGATGGCGCATAATTATTCACTGGGTTAAAAGCTCTTTATCACAAATGTAAGAAGTGCAATAAAGTAGAGGGAGATTACATAGAAAAAAAATGAATAAAGCAGTTAACAGTTTAGTAAGTTAAAATTAAAAGTAAGTCAACTTACCACAGGCGCAGCGTCACCAGCCTCATCATCCAGATCTTCATCATCGAGATCCTCATCATCAGGCTTCTCAGCCTTTTCCTTCTCCCTCTCAACCTCATCCTGTTCACTCTTCATCTTCTTTTCACCTTCTAGCCTCTTCTTGAGGGCCTCACCACGCTCTGCGGCCTCCGCAATGTCATCTCCGAAGAAAACGTTGTCGAAGATGGTGCCTGACTTAACCTGCCATAAGTCCAGACCGATGGCGCAAAGTTCGTCGCGCTTGTAAAGGTTGGGGTCTGATACGTATTCGGGGTTGTCGATCTCTGGGTGCACCCATTGTCCCTTGTAGGCGGGGTTGTCGATCTGTGAATAGGGGATTTTGTAATGGTTATATGATAGATAATAAGGTGACTTACATTGATTTAAGGTCAAATAGTGGTAGACCTACAAAAGGTTGCTTCTAGAAAATGTGACGCTATTTTAAAAAACTAGGTTATTATTCATTATGAATAATCGCATGAAAACTGGAAAATCCCGATGCATTCATCGTTCGACTTACTAAGTAAATAATTCATGTCTATCGAACTCTAATGGCTAAATAGTAACACCGGCTTACACCCAGTGTTGCCAACTGTCAATGTCAAAAAGTCGTTAGACGTACGCTTGAAAAGTCGCCAGATGTCGCTAGCTATGGACAAAGATCAAAAGTCGCTAGAAGTCGCTAAATGATCCCAGTATTCTGAGCGCTGGATAAAAGAAAATAATTTGATTTACTTACACAGAATAATATTTGTAATCGGTATAGAACAATTGAACATTATAAAAAACATTTATTTAACAAACGAAAAGTCAAGAAATTAATACTAAAAATAAAATATAAAATAAAATATTATTTATAGGCACCAAATGAAAAAAATAATTATTTCACAAATTAAACAGTCAAAAACTTAATACTAAAAATGATGAAAAAGTTTCTTCATTCATCATCAGAACATTCAGAACTATCGCTATTAATCTGAAAATCTGAAATGGTTAATGTATCCGTTCTGGAACTGGAATTAATACCGGAAGTTGATGGCTGAGGCTGTGATGTACGTTTGGCAAATGAATATGATTTATTGGTCCCAATATTCTTTAGCACATCAATTGGTATGTCGTAATCATAGCAGCTTTTATTGGTTCTTCTTAAAGAGTATTTAATCATTAAAATAGAGTTTAATGACTTCAAACTCATTCGATTTCGACTCTTCGATTTTGTAATGTTCATGGCACTAAATATCCTTTCAATTTCGGCATTCGAATGAGGTAACGATATTACAGTTAATGCCAGATCACACAATTCTTGGAATGGTTTTTTGTCGGCAGCATCTTTATATTGATTGACTTCAGCCCAAAACTGTTTTGCCATTTAACAAAATTTTTATTGTTCCACTGTAAATCAATTTTTTCCAATTGATTGACTTCAGCCCAAAACTGTTTTGCCATTTAACAAAATTTTTATTGTTCCACTGTAAATCAATTTTTTCCAATTTTTGTACGTCGTCAATCCCTAACTCTTTTGCCAAATCTATAATGTTATCATTTTGATTCTTCGTTCGCAAAACTTCGCTGACGGATAATTTATTCATTTTGATCAATATTTCAATATTTGGAGGGAGCCTACTTTGCAATTCCCTTATCAACTTCACTGTAAACTCAACGCACCTTTGTTTGACTATATTTGTGACATCTTCATTCAAATTAAGTTTTCGAGCACTAGTTTCAAAAGCATATCCAAGCGTAGCGTAGGGGTTTAGGTGATTTTCTTGAACTGTCGTAGTTAGTACATTTATATTTGTGTGAAAGTAAATGACTCTGTTACATATTGATCGCAATAAAAATGTCAGGGTCTCGAGCAATTTTGTGGGATCAGCATTTTCACTTTCAAATACTTTCAAAGCTGTTTGAACTTCTCCTAATATGCTTTGAATATATGTCATATATAGCCAATTACTACCATCTTCAAACATAGCATGCAGAAGTTCTGCTGTGTAACAATTTTCTTTGACCTTGCATAACGAAAAATGTAACTTCAATTCATCCCATTGTTGTAAAATGCGACTAACTGCTGGGAATATTGATAGCCATCGTGTAGTACACATTTTAAGAATTTTCAAAGGCTGCGATCCACAATTGATGGTCTCATAAATTTGTCGGTATTCATCCTGTCGTTTGGGAGATAGGGAAAACCAGTTATAAGACTCCCTTATTATGTACTCAATATTACATGGCAAGGTTTTTTCAGAAGCATGACTTACCGCTAGTTGCAACGAATGGCAAACACATCGTACAAGTACCAGATTAGGCAATCCATGTTCTGTTTTCAAAATTTGGTGCAAGCCATTATTCACACCAGTCATCACTGAAGCATTGTCAGTACCTATACCGACTAATTTTTTTATTTTTAAATTATTATCGTTCAATGTGTTTATGATTGCTTCAGCAAGCCCTTTTGCATCAGCTTTTGTAATAGGTGTTAATGCCAGAAATGTTGACAGAACTTTATTTTGTGAATTACTGAAGTATCTTATTGCTATTCCTAAGTATTTCAGGACACTGATGTCAGTTGACTCATCTAGAATGAGGCTATATTTTTGGTCGCCGATATCCAACCTCAGCGATTCTTTGAAGTGTGGTCCCAATACTTCATTAATTATTTCAGAACATTTAGTTCTACGTATATGTATATCGTGGCCGCATTTAGAATCGGAAAAGAGTTTTTTACACATTTCTCCCAAATGCTCTACCGTCACCACGGAACAGTGTTCGGCAATAAATAGAGCCATGGCTGCTTCTGCTCTACTTGAAGGCTTTATTTTATCAACTGGCAGGAACGGTGGCAAGGGCTTTTGTTTGGTTATTATTTCCGCTTTTGATTTATGTTTTTTAGACTCCGACCGTCTTATTACAAAACAAGGATTATCTTTAGACCCAGGTTTAAACTATTGAGCCATTTTTGAATTTCGAACTTTATTCCGTCTACGTTAAAGATCTTAATGCAAAACTGTCAAATTAGTACCGGACTAAGTAGTCAGTTTTGTATAAAGAACTGTATTTCAACCATAGTAACGTACTTATTACAAAAACTGGCTCGATGGATTAAACCATGTCCAAAAGTGATTCTTGTTTTGTAATAACGCCGCGAGTGTTTTTTTATATCACTGATTTTGGCAAAAAATTCAGCTTGACACCAGCGACACATACCTTTTAAATCAGTTCCTTGAACCGGTGCCAACCATGCTTTGAAGTCTGGATTGTCTTCCCACTCTTTTCTATTCTTCTGTGAGTAACTTCAACAAACGTAATCAATCACTGACTATCTATTCTACGTAACTTTGAGTTTACGTAACTTACAGCAAATTTAATAAGTAACCGTTAATCTTGTACAATTAGAGAGCACAATACACTCCATCAACGAATGAATACTCAAATTTCCCTGTAGAGTACGCGCCACGAAAGAAGACTCGCGGAAAATTGTGGAACTACATTTTTTTAATGTAGTGTGTTGAACGTCGCATAGACACTAGCGCCGCGTCAAAGGGACTTCAGTGGTGGCGCGGACTCTACACAAGTCAATTACAGCATTGGGGAATCCCGGCTTAAGCATAAGAATTTATGGCAGCGTTCCGAATATAGATTTCTGGATTTAAATCTTGCCATATTTTAATTTTATGAAGATAGTTTAAAGTTGTAATTTTTTTTTATTTAAACTCTAGAAGTCGTTAGAATAGTCGCTAGATTTTTTTGTCGCTAGAAACATAATTTAAGCCGCTGTAGAAAACGAAATGTCGCTAGATCTAGCGACAAAGTCGCTAAATTGGCAACACTGCTTACACCGTCCAGTCAATGAGACGTTCAATTTTCACATTATAACGGTAACGCGGGTCAATATACGTTACGAACGTTATGCAAACAGCCACGCGCGACTTCTAAGGAAGCTGACGTCATCAAATGACTCAATGGTGTTTTTCTTTAGTTTTAAATAGATTCTACACGGTACCACAGCGAAATTATACATTTCGGGTGTAAATGTGTAATGCAGTTTTTACATAAGAGAAATTGTGTACATGGGAACCGTTTCTTATTGATTAAAATACTCTTGTTGCAATTGGAGCGTGTCGACCTCTTATTTTATCTCTTAAGTCGACAAGATGGACTTGAAACTTCGTTATTTCCGTGTCATTGCTCTGCATTTTCAGCGTTTTATTAAACCTAATTTTAGCTTATTAACATAGCCTTCTTTCTGACCCTAATTGCCGAAAAATGCAAATTTGAACAACATATAAAGATTAAATCATAATTTATGATGCTACAGTCAAAATAAAAGTTCGTTCGTTCGCAGTGTCGCCAAACTATGCTCTATTTCATGGCATATTAAAATAAAGACGCTGCTGCTCAAGTTACATAGCAAGTGACACTTTTCCGATGACGTAACTTCGCGCGAACCGGTTCAGACAATGACCGATAAATCCAAACATCTAAAAGGTTAGCAGAAAGTCACAAATTACCTGCTTAGGTGCCCAAACTCCCTTGTAGTCAGGGTTGTCAATCATGGGGGGTTCCCATTCGCCGTCCATCTCATCATCCCAGTCCTCAGGCTTGGTGGCATCAGGGTCAGGAATGTGCTCAGGTTTTTCCCAGTCTTCGGGTTTCTTGTCATCAGGATCAGCGATGGTGGCCCTCTCGTCCCAGTCTTCGGGTTTCTTGGCTTCGGGGTCCTTAGGGAGGAAAGAAAGTTAGAAAATTCGAAGAGTGCTTTAAACTAAGCATTGCATTTTTTGTAAACGGTTATTCCATCATGGTATGGTTTAATAATTTTACATGACTGGTTTTTATGTAATCAAATTCCGTGAACAGAAAGCTCCACCTAGACAACGAATCACTGAATTCGTCATATTTTGAGCTGCTTAGCATAATTCAAACATTCGTAAGTCTTCCAAATTCTAACACAATAAACTCTTCAATAAGTATAACTTCATACCTTGATCTTCTTGGGCGGCAGGAAATCCCAGTCAGCCTCAAGCTCTCCTGACTCAACCTTCTCATTGTCAATGAGCACTTCATAGGTGTTGTCAGGCTTCACAATCAGTGTATACAAGTGGGTATACACGTCATCCTTGCAACGGATATCCTTCTTGATCAGATGGTTCTTGCCCTTGTAGCTGAAGATCACGTGAACCTGGGGGAGACGTAAGATGTAGTTAGCACTAAGGATCGAGAGAGACAAAATGGAAGTTAGTCAAACTCGTTTGAGGTTGACGAACTACGACGTTCCATCGAACTTTTGCGATAATTTATATATTTGCATATTTTATTAGACAGGAGCAGCTAGTTTGGTTTTAAAATTGGCCAATGACCTTAAAATTGTTTAGATATTTTTAATAATACGTATTATTAAATTTAGACAATGTCATATAAGAAACTTAACAATTACCAAAATATACCTCATTACATTAGCAAATGAGTACCAAATTAGTGTTGCCACCTAATTGTTACAGAGTTCAGACAGACAATATCGGCTGCGTGAAATCGCCGGTTGGAAACCAATGTTATGCAACATCCTAGCTATTCAATGCTTCATTGAACATTTGTTATAAAACGTAACGCTGGGGGCGGTGTAAATATACCGATACCTATAAGAGTGACCAGCCTGGAATAATCTATAATGCTAGAGGCTGCATGCACTCGACACGCGTCGTAAGGTCGCATGCATTTTTAATGAAGACTGATCAATAATGTTGAAATGGTTTTTATTTTTTATGAGCTACTTGCACGGCGCGTATGATAAAACTAAAAACTTTCGCGAAATTGCTACAATAGTGTCGAAACCGCATCAAAATGTGTTGAGCCTTTTCGGGATCAACTTCGATAACTACACTTGAATACTACGATAAACGATTTATAACGATTGATCAATTAAATGTGAGGAGAAGTAGATCAATACTTTCATATTGGTCATTAGGTATGAATGTTTGCTGACCTCGGAACTTTTTAATATCTGTAAAATATTAATTAATCTCCATGCTGTTTGTCCAGCTGTCACGATACCTATAGCGATAATACGGAACCGGCGCATTTTTAATTAGGTATTTACTCATTTAATTAGCATTCAGGTCATTTTCAGTTTATTCGTAATTATGTTACTAAAAACTGTGATAGCGTGATAATGGATTGATGCCTGAATAGTTTCGGAAAACAAGTTATATAAACTTATGTCAGAATGAAAGCCAAGTAGGTACATAATATTTGACATCATTAAGTTTCATCAATAATAATGAGTTTATCAAAAGACGCTTCGCTTCTAAACTATATACCTGTTTTCGTCATATGAATGATTCATTGGGACATGGAATCGTAATCGTACCTTTAGATAATATACATATAACAAAGTCCCCCCCGCGCCCCGCCGCGTCTGTCTGTCTGTCCGAACGTGATAAACTCAAAAACTACTGAACGGATCTTCAAATGTTCACCAATGAACGGAGTGATTCATGAGGAAGGCGTGTGTGTATAATTCATTATTGTTTTGTGTAAATTGGTTGAAAAATGACTATTATTGTTGAAGATGTCGGAAAGTCATGCCGACTGGGAGCTTTACTGTCGTGGGCCACGTAAATCGTACGAGATATATACAGGATTGTACATCTTAAAAAGATCAACAAAAAAAGTCCGCAATGGTTTATGTCTATTTTCTAAGGATGACCCACAGTAACCATTGCCATGTTTCAGAATTTGATAAAAATTTCATTATTTCAGAAGCTACTTTATACGATATTATATAAATCCTTATCCAATAAAATATGCCTTTACATAATTTAAATGAATGCTTTAAATAAAATACATCATCACAGATTCAAAATTATGCGTAACAAAATAATTATGGTTGACGCGGCGGGCGCAGCGCTCGGCTATGAGGTATGCGATCGCTTTAGTTACCTTTTAATCGTGGTAGTACGTTCCCGTGGGATATTTTCCGACATCCACACGGGTGAAGCCGCGGGCGAAGCTAGTTATGTATAAATTATTGTCAATGCCTTGATTTAATTGTTGGTAAAGGATATTAATAAGAAGGTAAAGGATATTGAAAAGATGTGTGAACTTTCGTTACAACTTTTTAAGTATATTTTTATGATGTTTAAGGGCCTGTCGTTTAGTGGCCTGTTACCTAATAGATATAAGTTATTTTGTGCAAGTGAAATTTTGTCTTAATTCTAAACTTGTTTTATGAACCCTAATCCATTAATTAGCTGTATTTTCCATTACACTCTAATTACTTGTAATTAGGAAGAAAATCAATCAAATTATTATTGAATCCTAACTTAGCCAGCTACTAATTTGTAATAGGTGCATTGGGTAAATAAAAAAAAATATTAATCACCATGAAAACTAGCTAATTGACAGCCAATGTCCTAATCTAAAAAGATATGAACCTGTAAAATCCATCAGTTGTAATAGCGTGCCTGATAAAAAAAAATGAACAAGTGTCCACATTGTACTATTTTAATTAGTTTTTCCTGTGACTGACAATGATCACACAATGTGATGAGAGAACAGTTTATACCTAAACATGTATTTATGTAAAAATAACGATATATTTATTCAACTTTATGATCATGAGATTGAAACTGGTTATTTTAGTTTAGTGGGCCATTGATTTGGCATATTACTTAAAATTTTCATTTACCTAATGAAAATTAAAAGGAATAATTAACAAATTTTTATGTAGCTTTATAAATTTTAATCCAGACATTGTTGTTTGTGTCATTGCTTCCAAAATATTCAAATCAATTTTAATAAAAAAGTTAATTCTTACCTTCTTGGTACCAGGACCGCAGATGTCAGGGCCGAACATAATCTCATAGGGGGTCTCTCCATGCATGTCAGTCTGCTGCAACTTGCAGTCGAAGACCTTGAGGTAGCCACCTCCGCAGTCAATGTCCTGCTCATGCTTTACTGAGAACTGCACCACCAGGGGCTTGCCTTCGTTGCTGAATGGCTTGAACTTGCGCGACAACGCGTAGAACCTCGCGTCTTCAGACGTCTGCAGACCTGACAAGTACCAAGAGAACAGGAATGTATAGGAGATGCAGTGAGAGTGGCGTGTTGTGACGCTGACGCCCGGCCTATTGTTAATTTGTTGCGTGTAATTGAGTTCAGTGCCTTTTGCACGCACATAGTATTGGGTAATTTACTACATATACATACATACATGCTTTAGTGCATAGATCTGCATACAACAAAATTAATTCATCACTCAAATGTGAATGTTACATTGTAAGGGGCATTAGAAGGGGACCGGTCTCCACCTACCTTTATCTTCCTCCGGTTCGTTGTAGAACTTTCCAGCAGTCAGCTTGAACTTGCCGAACTCTTTGCCAGGGTGTTCACTGTAAACCCAGTTGGATTCCCATGAGTCTGAAATGAAAAACTTACTGTTTTAACACATTACTCCCCAAAATAAACCGGCTGCCGATCATCTTGGAGATGATCGATAATAGCACACGCGGCAAGCCGGCACAGAGCAAAATTACGATTTTTTAATAAAATGCTTAAACTTACCATCGAGGAATTTCTCCTCGAAGAACACTTCACAATTTATTGATGAAATCGCCAGTAAACTGACAACAGCTAGCACTAAAGACTTCATTTTTGATTCACACGAGCACCTCAACGTTCAAAGGACTGGCCACGAATAACATCAAAAATTGGCGAATTCTCTATTATTACTTCGACCGGTTTGTAAGCTTCAGCAATGTTTTATCTCGCTCTGTTAAAAACAAATATGTAAAGTGCGAATGAGATGGAGATAAAACGTCACTGTATTGGGTAATTCGGAAGTGAGGCAGAGATACTTTTGTATTGGGTGTGTTCGCATGGGAGTGAGAGAGTAGGAGCAAAATGACGTTTTACGTTAAATTACGCCAGACAGATGGAAAGCTGCTATTGGCTGGGCGTTAGCAAATAGGAATTGAACACACTACATGAAATTAGTGATTCAGACGGCGGGAAATTATAAACACTGGTTGTTACATTTCAGTACTCTACATTTCTGGGTTTTCATTCATGTTACGAACTATGTTTATTTAATCCTTCAATATCTAAAGCTTAAATCTAATTGTCTGAACTATGATCATAGTTTATTATGCGTAAATATTATTGTTGTTCGATAATCGAGAAAGTTCATTCGGAGTATTGATGATAATGTAAACGTAGCCGCCAATCACTACTGCACAGAGCATAAGAGAGGGATAAAAATAGCCAACATCTTTAGTTGAAAAGAGAGGTGATCGTCTAGTACGACGTGGATTTGTCGTGGGCTCTTCACATTAGTTGTTGTATATAATGTGGCCTTCATTATTTTTAAAAGCTCCCGCACACAAGCGCGAAATTGTCCGAACCGCGACGCACCATCGCGTCGCGCCTGTCTGCAGGAGCCTATATACTATTTGAACTACTGAGTAATTGTTAAATATATTTATTTTATGCAGGAGAATACATAGCACCTTCTGGGTAACTACTACCACAGTAGAGGGTCTATATTTGATGCGATTAGACCGATACCTGGAAAAATACCTATGACTAGATCTAAAGGTCACACCAGATCCATTTGGACGGCTCATTATATTAGCACCTATTATGTAGGTACTATCTCTTTAACCAACTTAAAAAAGGGGGAGGTTCTCAGTTCGGTAGAATCTTTTTCTAATCGGTTAGGTACTAACTACCTCCACCCTATCCTATCCGTAACTAGGATACATAATCAGCCTATAATGCTGCTGGGACACAGGCCTCCTCTCTGTGAGAGGCAGTGGGCCGTAATCCACCACGCGGGCCCAGTGCGGGTTGGTAAATTTCACATGTCTTCGAATTTCTGGTATCCTTCACCGTTTTGAGAGCAGTGGTGATGAAATAATTTACACAAAAAGTAAGGCGCCTGTCAGGGTTCGAACCTACGACCTACAATTTGTAAGTCGCGGCCGTTACCACTGCTCTCGTAACTAGGCTATTTTTGGTATATTATTTCGTGCATTATTATACAATAATCGGAATTGATAAGCGATCAAGGTACCTGTTACATAGCCAGAAAATGCCTTATCATTCGCCCATTTGCAATAGCTGCAATAAATTAACGGTAGATATGCTGCGAAATGACTAAAGCTGTCAGTCACATGTGGTACCCTCGAGATGGAAGAAGAAGTAAAGGGCATCAAATAATGAGATGGGAGGATGAAATAAAAAAAAAAACAGCCAATGCGTGTCGGACCACGCACAATGAAGGGTTTCGTAATTGGGATAAATTTATCCCAAAAACAAACTTAACTGTTCTCCCATACATCGATATACGGTCAATTCTCCAACTGCAAATGTTAAGTTGTATTTCTCGTTAACTTGTAAAGCCTACTTAGCTGTGACAGTGTTCCTTTTAATTTCGTTATAATTATGTACACTGCCATGATTTTTTTCACATATCCAAAAACAACCATTTAGCTGACATTGGGGCACACTTGACTCTAACAAAAATTAGTAGTTCTTAATAAAACGCAAACGCATCCTTGAATCGAAAAATGATGTTCATAGATCCGCAATATTTTTGAACGGCCTATCCAACGATACCACACTATGGGATAGACGAAAAAAATATATCATCCCCCTTTACGTGCAAAGGATAAGTAAGTACCCAACCATTGTTTATTTTTTTTTATTTTATAAATTATGGATAAATTGTATCAGAAATAAAGGCTAAGTATTTGAATTGAATGCTACCAAATTATCTAAATTTAGGTCAATCTAGCCTCTCATGTTTCTGATATCGCAGTAGACAATGCATACCTACCTAGATTAAGTAGATCGATTCGATAGATTAGATAATTTTATTTGTCTTTTTATGTTTCATTTTGTCAAATTCATCGTTCAGAACCACGAACCACCCGCCTTATGAATTGGCAGAGAGATTGGATTGAAAGTGTTGTAGAGCTCCTGTCTCTACAACACGTTTTAATCCAATCTGTGGAGGCTGCATCTTTAGATAAGCATAAATCCTCTATCAGTTTTAGGAATCCCAAGCTGTGGTGCCACTCAGTAGAGAACGTACCTATACAGATTAAGGGGTGAGTCCAAACTCAAATTCATCGTCCAGAACCATGAACCACCCACCCTATGACTTGGCAGAGATAGGATTGAAACGTGCTGTAGAGACAGGAGGTGGAGGCTGCATCTTTTATCTGCAGCCTTTTATCAGGTTAGCAGGTTAGCAGGTTTATCAGGTTTAGGAAACCCAAGCTGTGGTGCCACGCATTCAGTAGAGAACCTATCTAGAGATTAAGGGGTCAGTACAAACGACGTGTCCGTATTTTTCTGAAAACAAAAAAAATAATTATGAATTTGGGATTGATGATTAAGCGACCTTGGTAGTGATAGGTAGGTACCTATAATAATATTTCTACATTAGATAGCCTTTTCACATGTGATAAGGAAAGAACTCGGTAACTATTGTTATTATTATTCATGTTCATGTTTTTTCACGGTTTTGCTCGTAGTTGGGATTGGCCCACTTTTTTCATCACATCATCGGACAATCCCGTGACAAGAGGTAAAACTTTGAAAGTGTAAACAATCATGCAGATTTTATACCCACATCCTTTTGGATACTGTAGGTGCCTGGAGCCTAGAGGTACCGAGGAAAGAATCTAGGAAGCACCATCTTATACTGCTACATTTTTTTTTTGTTTGGGAAATTATCAAATAACTTCTCCCGTTCTGGGCGGAGCGGGAGGGTGTGTCAGACTCTTACTGACTAAAACCCACCCGTGTTCCTTCCGTTGCCTTTGTTGCCAGGGGCCTCGGTATCCCTTTCGGACTTCCCCACGACCCCGGCAGGCATCGGCCCTAGTGGACCCCCACACTTGTGCTGATATCTCTTTAAGGCGCGCGTGGAACACGTTGCGCCGTCGATCAGGGCCTGGTCCTCATCGCTCAGGGCCTCTGGCCGGAAATCCGCCTGGGATTCCCGACACCCAGGGTGTTTCCTGCAGCGACTAGGGGCAAGAGGGCGCGAAATTTGCGTTTCCCTCAACCGTCGCGCCTCCTCCTTCTCGAGCATTACTACTTCGCAGAAGGAGGTGATGGCTGCCCATGCCCTCTCGCCGTACCATGGCCTGGACCAGGGCCGGACGTGAAAGATCTCCGCCGCCGATCGCTTCCACGAGGACCTGAGGTGCTCTGCCCAAGCCGGGCAGACCTAATCTTATACTGCTACATGCAAGACAGTTGTGGCCAGGAGGACGCTGTTAGTAAACATTTGTGCAATTGTTTTGTGAAATACATTAAATAACAAGATGGCGGCGTAAATTCCGATTTTGGTCTCCCGCCAAAAGATCTTTGTAACTAGCGTTGTAGAACCAGAGGTGCCAAGTGAAGGACCTAGCAAGGACCATCCCATCATACATGTGTATTTTTTTTGTTTTACCAGTTGTAAGTTTTCTTACCAGCCAGTCAATCAAAAATCAAAAAAACAAAATATTTTTATTTCACATAAACCTACATGGGCACTTATGAAACGTCAGAAGCTAGGTGCACGGTTCCAATTGGTCGTTTCCTATGGAGAAGAGCCGGTTACTCTTTTAAAAATAATTGGCTTTTACAATGTTTTCAAATTACACAAATTAGGTATGGGAGAACAGTGTAGGCCTGTCGAGAAGTACTTAACAAAAAAAAAGAGAAAAGGAAACGGTCTAAAGAAAAAAAGATCTAGTCTATTAAGCCTACAACGTTCTCACATTCACAACGTACACAAGAATCCATGTAAAATAATATTAATAATATTAAGTCTGAAATATAAATTGTAGGTATATAATGTCAAATAGTGAAAGTATAATGTCAAAAATGTATGTCTAAAAAATAATAATAATAAACATCGTAATTTGGGAGCAGTTAATAGATATTTCAATAGTTATGCCGTTTCTGATGTACCAGGGAAGCCACATGTGCGGAAGGAATTATTGCCAAACTTCCTTGTCTTCAACGTAGTCCCCACGAATCTTCTTGATCATTGTTTATCTGTTATAACAATGCGCGACATTTATACCAGGAGTAATAGTGCTCTGTGTTTATACCTCTACATTATTGCTGTTTCCGGTATTCATACGGGTAACTGGACAATCAGACACTACGAGCAAAGATTGATGACGTGAACGTTTGTAGGAGCAAAATGCGTAGGAGATGCAGGTTTAGGTAGTAGGTACCCCTTACCTTGCCCATAATCTAAATCTATACATCTTCTATACAGATTTTTTTTTTTTTTTATTTGTGATGGGTTTGCTCTTGACCTTAGTCTATGTCAGAGGCGACAGAAACAAAGTCGACGATGGAGCGAGCTTACCCAAAAGAAGCCTGTTCACAGATAAATAAAATTGGAGTGTCTGTTTGTAATATTAAAATAACCACTTTGTACTAAATGCATATGAATGTATACACGGTACATATACCAAAATATTTTTTTTACAATTTTTGTCTGTCTGTCTGTTTGTTCCGGCTAATCTCTGAAACGGCTGGACCGATTTTGACGGGACTTTCACTGGCAGATAGCTGATGTAATAAGGAGTAACATGGTTTATTTTAGAAAAAACCACGCGGACGAAGCCGCGGGCAGCAGCTAGTGTGTCATAAAGAAAGATGTATTCACCAAACATCATGCTTGTATTGCCGGTAGGGAATAGGGAGGTATGTAGATATATAGTGCAGTCATATTTCGCCAGTTATGTTTAAGATGTCCTATTTAAGTACCATTACGGGCGAATCTACTGCCATCATCCGGGCTAGAATCCAGACACTACTAGGAATAATAAACTAATTACATAATACAAAAGTGATTACGAGACTAATTAAATTGAGGAATGGTAATTAATTTATAGGTGTTGAAAATAATGCCCTCGTGGTGGATTACGGCCCACTCCCTCTCACAGAGAGGAGGCCCGTGTCCCAGCAGTGGGAACATCATAGGCTGATTATGAAAAATAATGTTGGCGAGGATATTGAAGGATTTTCCATGTGATGTTTAACCAAAACACAATTGGTGAAACGTGGGTGTACCATACACCTCTGCCCAACCTTTTGGGAAACAAAACAAGGCGTGATGATATGTCATGTTATATTTTCAGTCTGAAGGTTGATTTTGTTTCCTATGTTCCATGAAGTGTAGGTAGGCAAAAGTTTATAAAAAAAAATAGTAACTTACAGAACAGAACCACGTCAGTACCTACATACATATTAATTTGGATGATAGTAAAGTAAATAACTCTGCTATAGTTTACCGTCACGCATGCCGTTGATAATTTCAATAGTAGCCAGAGATAGTGGGCAGTTGACTGACGTGTTCCAATAGGGTATTTTACTATATATGAGAAAAAATCTATAAATAGATTATTGAGATAGTTTATGCAAAAAGGAATCGGAAAATGTTACTTTTAGTTCATAAAATAACAAAATAAATTTTAAAATTCAATTCAACGTTTTCAGTTTTTCTAATCTGTTAAAAAACACCATGAAATAGTAGCCGCCATGTTATTACATCATACCGCTAAGTAAACTAAAACGTGTCAACTGATAATTAGATAATAGATCAGCGCATTTGTTTACTAGCCAAGTGACGTCATGACCACAGAGCAACATGGCGTCCACTGCGTCCAGCGTTGTCGCCAAACTACGCGCGAAATTTGAAAATGTAAAATTTAAATGCATTTTTATGGCACTTATCGATTGAATAAAAATTTTTTTGTGATTTTTTTTGGGGCATATTAGCACTATAGAATTTAATTAAGACACTTTTCAAAAATGGGTTTAAGTCCCTATTGGATATATTTTGTTTGTGTTATTTTGTGCCTATAGAACGTTACACTAGCTAAGTACCTACACGATTTCAATGAGAAGAGTTATAATTTATAAATAACTAGCTGCACCCTGTGGTTTCCCCTACATAAGTCTCGATTCCGTGGGAATATCGGGATAAAAAGAATTCTATGTCCTAATCCAGGTCATGGTCTACCCATGTGCCAAATTTCATTCAAATCCGCTCAGCCGTTTTAGCGTGAAAACGTAACAAACAAACTGAATTTCGCATTTATAATATTAGTTAGAATACGATAAGATGTCCTCAGCAGATCCTCACAATGATCACAGATACTCATTAGATAAATAGTTTTCGTTATAGGGGTCTAGCTAGC
This sequence comes from Atethmia centrago, assembly GCA_905333075.3. Lineage (NCBI taxonomy): Eukaryota > Metazoa > Arthropoda > Insecta > Lepidoptera > Noctuidae > Atethmia > Atethmia centrago. The sequence continues at coordinate 7,415,828 of HG995374.1, forward strand.
GTGGAGGTCGGAAATCATACCATGGGAACCTACTACCGGGATGATAAAGTATCCTATGTCGTAACCCAATTTGTGTGCCAAATTGCAGTCAAATCCGTTCATCCGTTAAGGCGTAAAAAGGACTTTCGCACTTATAAAATCACTCTAAAATCATTTCCACGCAAAATCCGCCCCATTCACCCCGCCACTCTGAATATGAACTGATAGGTGCTGTGGAGTATGTTCCCCCGGTTGTAGGTCTGATTGGTCATTAAAAGTGTCATTGCTTATTAAATAATTCTACAATGATTTGTTACGACGATAATAAAAACGGAACGCACGCAAGTTCTGAACAACCTATGACAATAGGTACATAATTTAACATATGGTCTTAAAGATGATGATTACATAGGATTGTTTGTGTGAAATGTCAGTCTTTTTACATTTAGAAATAGTCTTTGGCAATGAGGTCATATTTTTAAGAAATATATCTTAATATAAGAAAATATTCTGTGATTTTGAAAGAAATTTAATGTATCTTAGTGTAAGCAAACAATCCCTGATTTATGTGATTTTTAAAGAAATAAACATATTTTTTGCACCTTATTTTATTTTTTTATTTTTTTTATTTGTGATGGGTTTGCTCATGACCTTAGTCTATGTCAGAGGTGACAGAAACAAAGTCGACGATGGAGCGAGCTTACCCAGAAGAAGCCTGTTCACTCTCACTTTGAAGAGATTAGGGTTGTATGCGTTCGGAAACACAGACGCAGGCAGAGAGTTCCATTCCTTTGCTGTGCGCATTATAAAAGAAGTTTGGAAACGCTTAGTGCGAGCTGGTGGGATAGCCACCAGGAAGGGATGGTAACCTGAAGTGCGCCTAGATGACCGATAATAGAAGGGGGCCGGTGGAATGAGGTCGTGGAGTTCTTGGGCACACTCTCCGAAGTACAATCTATAGAAGACCGACAAGCAGGCAACCTTGCGACGATGGGCCAAACTGTGAAGCTTGGCATCCACCAGATTTACGTCGCCAATGAGCCTCTTAGCTCTGCGTTCCACCGAGTCAAGCGCGGCAAGTTGGTATTTAGCCGAGCCATCCCAAAGGTGGCTACAATACTCCATGCAGGATCGGACCTGCGCTTTATAAAGGGTCAAAAGCTGTCCAGGCGTAAAGTATCGCTTCACCTTATTTAGGATGCCCAGTTTCTTGGCCGCAGTTTGGGCTTTGTACTCGATGGTGGCGCCGAAGTTGAGGTTAGATGTCAACTCCGTGCCTAGGAGCTCGAGCCGATCAGTTACAGGAACCGATGTACCCCGAAAAGTAGGAGTCAGGTCGAAACGACTCCTTTTTGTGGTAAAAAGACACGCCCGTGTTTTGGTGGCGTTAAAAGTGACCAGATTATCATCACCCCACTGGGAGACAAGGCTTAACGTCAACTCTGTCCGCTCTACCAAGGCCTCTCTCAAGGAACGAACTGCGGCCCCGTTGGTTTTTGCGCTGGACAAGTATCTCTCTGAAACAGTACTGTCGTCCGCGTACCCAACAATACCAGTCTGTAGTAGGTCATTGATGTGCAGCAGGAAAAGAGTTGCAGAGAGAACAGACCCCTGAGGAACTCCGGCATCAATAGCCATAAGGTCAGAGGAGCAGCCGTCAACGACTACTCTGATCGACCGTTCACTAAGGAAGTCTGATATCCAGCTACAAAAACCAGCTGGGATGCCATAAGCAGGAAGCTTGCTGAGCAGACCAGCGTGCCAGACCCTGTCGAAAGCCTTCGAGATATCAAGCGATACAGCAAGTGCTTCGCCATGTTTCTCGATGGCTTCGCCCCAGCAGTGCGTGACATACACAAGAAGATCACCAGTTGACCGTCCCCGGCGAAAGCCATATTGACGGTCACTGAGGAGATCATTGTCTTCGAGGTAGGTCAGCAACTTACTGTTCAGTACCCTTTCCATAACTTTGCACAGAATGGAGGTAACGGCGATCGGACGGTAATGGGCAGGGTCTGCACGGTCGCCCTTTTTGGGCACTGGTTGTACATTTGCAAGCTTCCAGGATTTTGGTACCGTTCCTTTCTTAAGAGAGAGGCGGAACAAACGTGTCAACACAGGAGACAGTTCAGGCGCACACTGCCTCAACACTCTCGCCGGAATGCCGTCAGACCCGCTGGCCTTGTTCACGTCTAGACTGCACAATACTTTTCGGACCTCTCTAATGTGAACTGCGATCTCCGGCATCGAGGAGTCACAATGAGGTACTGTAGGTGGTTGCTTGGAGCCAGCGTGCAGACGTGAATTGCTTGCAAAGAGAGATGCAAATAAATTTGCTTTCTCACTTGCGGAGTGGGCCAGCGACCCATCAGGTTTCAGCATTGGAGGTAAAGTGGGACGACAGAAATTCGCTTCGGCCGCCTTATCCTTACCTTATCGTTTCATTTTAATTTAATTTAGAATCCTTGAGATATAAATTCTAATAAAATAGGTGGAAAGTTTTCTGTAAACAATAAGCCATGGCCACCCTATCGACATATTCAAGACTTATTGATGATTCCGTACCACAGCTCCTGAAATGTAAACCTAGGATTTTTTGTGCATTTTTACCTATTTTGACAAATTCAAATCTAGGTTTTACAAAAAACTTCAGCCGTCTGCGATGCTTTTTCAGCGAGATATCGGCGATAATGTGTTTTTCACCGCTTCAATGGCGCGGCCATGGGGTTTCAAGTCTTGCAGCTCCTAAAATATAAACCCAGGATTTTTTTCTATTATTTTACAAATTTTTTACCAATTCAATCTGTTATTTACCTAAATTTCAGGTCTCTGCATTGCTTAGTTTTAAAGATCTCCGTGGCCGCGCGGTACGCCGCGTTTCAATGGCGCGGCCACGTTCAAACCCTTATAACTTTTTAATCATAGCTTTGACAAATTTATGGTTTTGGGAATCAATTTTTACAAATTCTTACAAAATATTGGCATGGTTTTAAAAAAAAAAACATCGTGGCCGCGCCATTGAAACGGACACGCACATTCTAGGTACTTGCGACGTTGGATGATAGTTGTGTTATGTTAGGACGGTTGATGATGTTCCTTTATTATCGTGAATCCTCATACAAGCATGCATTCTTCCTCAGGCAAGCTAGAACTCATCTAATTCTGTGAAAAGCCCAAGGGTACTTACCAAACAGAACACACTCGGAATAGATAAATTTATCTATTCCGTGAGAACACAGATACATCTTGTATAGGTATTTATTTTTGTATTACTAACTACGACAGTGAATATTAAATGTTCATTAACCTATTGACCGCCACGTCAAAAAAGCAAAAACGTGCTCTCGGCGCCATGCTACTTATTCCTTAAAATGTCATGTAGTCGTGACCATGGCGTGCTGGGCACATTTTGGTCTGTCATCTATACATTACTGTGGCAGTCAAAAGGGCAATGTAATTTAAGCAATTAGAAGAACAGTTTCCCATTTCCTTATCGTCTTCATTGCATATTATCAGTCAACAAATTAGCCAGAAAATACCAAAAATATATTAAAACACCAATTTATATGTAAACGTCTTTAATTAATCAACAAGTTTACAGATAACCGTGGCAAATACTTGTGTAAATATCGTTCAAGGTAATATAGGACTTATTGCAATGACAATAGTTATGCACTTATTTATTTTATTGATTGTTGATAGTCCTTGAAAAACAGCTCGACAAATATAGTAGTACCACATGTACTTCAAACATTATTGAATAACTTATATTATAAAAATATGACGTGGCTTTAGGAAAGCTCCTGATTGGCCAGCGAAATTCCAGTTTCTCAAAAGTGTAAGCATTTTTAGTATGTATAATTTGGCGTTAGCTACAAATTTGTTTATCTACATTTAAATAGGATGAGTTATCAGTCAACAACCCTTCTCGTCAGTCGTCAAAATGGTTTTTAAAACTTCTTGTTTTTCAATAATTATTCACAAACTTTATTGTGTTAAATGGAAAAATTGAGAAGCGTCATAGGTAAGTAGTACCTACACATGCCCCGAATAAAAATATTATCAACAGACGCGATAAAAACTAGAATTTCGCAAGCTAACCGAACACAACCAACTTAGAGCGAAAAGTCTTCCTTAAAATCATAATCATCCTTCTTCTTATAACTCGTAATCGTCACATTTTCGAGAACATCAGCTAACATAACAGCTTGCTTCTCATTTTTCGCTTTTTTCTTTTTATCTTTCTTAAATTGTTGTTTCCGTAACTGGTTTAGTTTGGTGTTTCCTTCAATGAGCATTTCTGGGTCGGCTTTAGTTTTTTGGTTTGATCTGGTCCCTTTGTCCTGTTTGTTCGCTCGTATGCTCACGGATTTTGGGAGAAGACTCGAATCTTCTTCGTCGACTTGCATGTCAACTTCTAAAGCAGCTTTGACTGGGCCTGTGCTTGAAATCTGTGGATGAAAAATATTGCTGTTATGTGTAAGATGATTTTTGACGGCATTCAAGTTGCAGGGACAATTTAATTCTTATTTGGAAAGGTAACGTAAGTTATAAACTGTGTTTTTGCAGTGAACTCTTGCCGAACCAACTCTGGCCAGCGCTAACCAGTCCGCCGTATGGTTGACTCACTCGCACTTTTGAAAATATTGACATCTTCAACTGTCCAATGAGTAGATTCAAAAGCCTCACTTATTCCTCTTTATTAAATAAAACCAATGTGTGTACCCTTTCTGAACCTCATCAGACTAATTTTATATTATTGTAATCTTTATCTAAATTTAAAACTTTATTCATACTAATTATACAACTATGTACTGCTCGTACTGCTGCTAAAACTCCTAGCGATTGCACGCTTTTTTTTACTTTTATGTCTACCTGTGGACAGCGTTTTGGTTAATTTAAAATTAATAAAATTGTTATGTTAAATTAGTTGTAAGTTCATATAATATAATAGTTTGCTGTTCCTTACAATAAAAATAAAATAAATAAATAAACTTGAAATATTTCGGAGCTTGGTCAGAAAAGGTTTTCAAAAGGCAGGCAATTATTAATCATAATTTTAGTACGAAGATTTTGTTGTACTCATTGACCTTGAAAATTACACTGTTTCAGCCCGATTCAAACTTTATGGCGGCTTGGAACATGAGGCGAGTCGCTGCGCATTAACGAATTCACGTGTCAGTGGGTGAGGGGTGCGGTACTGCGCAGCGAGTAGCCCACTTCAGAGCCGCCATTAAGTTTGACGTAATTATAACATCATTACAGTAAGGTCAACTTTACCATGATTCCTTTAACTCACATATTATTGTTGACACAATCTCTGTACCATGTACTATACAAAATAAACTCTTAAGACGCTGACAACACCTAAACCGCGGTCACTGTCTGTTTGCATAGAAAAGAAAGAGAAGCGCGATGACGCAAAGCTTGTAATTTATTGCAAAATATGAAGCAATTATCTATTTACTCAAAATTGAGTTGAGTAATCGAAAATAAAAAACAACCAAGTTCTGCATTCAAATAAGACGCTCTTGTTATTAATTAAATACGTAACGTATGTTGATATTTAATATAGATATTTTGGATTAGAACTCAAAGTAAGAGGTTAGTTTAACGTTAGTTTGTATCGAGATTTTTCTTTCAAAACGTGTTTTGGTAACAACCAAGTTCTGGGAAATATGTTCAAAATTAACATATATTTTTTCCGCTACCACAAACTATACAGATTTGCCAATTTTTTTTCTTAAGAGAAGCCAATTTTGGTCAATTGGGTCTTGTCAGCGCCTTAAATAAACAACAAAAATTTTACCGTGATCCCTTCGACTCCTGTATCATGAGAGGCTAGTTCGTTGATCGCTTCGGTCTCCATCGCTTCGAACGAGTTGATGTCAAACTCGGCGGCTATTGTTGATACAATCTTTGCATCGACGTGGATGTCTGAATCGGGGGTCTCAGGTGGCAGTGTGAAGTATCTGACCTAATAATAGAAAAAAAAAAGAATTTTCAAAATCGGTCCATAATTGACAGAGAAATCGGCGAACATATTAAAAAAAATAATCTATAAACATTCGTTGAGAACCTCCTCCTTTTGGAAGTCGGTTAAAAAGACAAATGAATATAGAATTGTGCTAAAGAGAGACACAGATCAATGAACCTGTGCATTTTAGATTGCTTCGGGGCTAAGTTTTTACGTTTGAGGCGCAGATATATGATTTTAGTGACTTTTATATCTGTTATTACGCCTTCATATAATGCAAGTAACTTATAAAAAAAATATATTAAACTAGAACGCATACACATTTTCACACATACAGAATTGATGTCAATTCTTTATGTGAATATTTAAGCATTGTAGTAAAATACTTTATGAAATAAATTCAGGAAGTAATGGTGCCGATTCCCTTGTTCACAAACAAAACTAAATTTAAGTTCAGTGCATCTTTTTCTTTCTATTTCATTAAGAAAAGGACAGAAGAAAAATTTTAGTGTAGTCCTGTCAAATTAATCAGCGCCTGTCACTACTCTGTACAAGTTTAGACGTGATTAAAAACTTGCCTACTAAAATTACGTCAATTTACGTCAAGCGCAGATTAATTTGAGAGGCCTAAACTAAAATTTATCTTCTGTCCTTTTCTTAACGAAATAGAAAGAAAAAGATGCACTGAACTTAAATTTAGTTTAGTTTGTGAATAAGGGAATCGGCACCATTGTCTACCCAAAGCATAAAAATCTATATTACTTTCAAACTACTTAAGTTATTTTCATGATTTTATTTTATATGAACAGACTATTTTAGTATCTATGTATAATTCTATCCGTGGTCTCCACTCAACGTGAAGTTATGGTGATCGATTGAGGGACCACCTTCCGCACGCTAGTTTTTTTATTAAGTGACCAGTAAAGGATAATATTAAATAAATTAGTTTTACAAATCTTTTACTATGAATAGTCATTTATAGCAGTTGTAAATTTTAACTAGGTTTTGAGATATGGATGCCGTCAGTCACGAATGAGGGACCACCTTTAACCAATTGTAACTTTTGAGTGGCTACTTTTACAAACTAGTGGCTGAATTTAATATTGTTTGAGAACTTTTACTTAAGGCTGACGCATTCCAAAGGATGGGAACGCAAATATTGTTTTCAAATATTAATATTTTCGTTGCTAAAAATAAATATTCCCTATGAAACCGAACGGCGCGGCCAAGGTCAACGGCGATTACTTGACCCTTAAGGAATGGTGTTTCATCATCATCTCAGCCAAATGACGTTACTGCTAAACAAAGGCATCGCCATAATGACCGCTCTTTCGCTGCCCGCAACAATACTATACAATACAATGGTGACTAATTTACGAATTGAATAATATTGGAGGTCATATTCAAACACTTTGGCAGTTAGTTGTGGACAGTCAAAAACCTGTTAACTACAACCTGTTTAACTTATCGGTATTGTATTTCTTAGTTATTGATGAAAACACTGATATTAACCAGAACAAGATTATAAGGGAAATAATAGGGAATATGCTAGTCATTCAAAACTTTTTGATTATTTAAATATACTTACATTGTATGGGAGTCAAGAGACAAATTTCATTTTTTTTATATTTTTTAATGCATCATTTATTTTACAATTCATTATTTTATGTTGCGTTTTTTGAAGATAATGTCTGAAGTTACGTAAAAACCCATGTGAATAAACATCTATTCTTCAGTGCTTCTAAGTAAATGAGATTTCTGTCTGAATAAATCACAAATAATTATATGATTTGAGGCTAAAATCGAGATGTAAACAAAGCATTATGGTGGATACTGACGTCACATCTTGGCCGTGAATGCAACAAGCAGTAGTTGTATTATGGGTTTATATAAGACTTTTCAAATCAAATCTGCCTGGCCTTTTCCCGACTATGATGCGTAGTATAACCTGATGGATCGACCCGTGCCGACAAAAATATGCACATTGGGAAATAAGTAAGTATGTATTTTATTTCCCATTAAGCATGTTTTTTTTTAAGTTTTGCTGTATTTTTGGCATCATTCGGGGAAATGTTACTGGCCAAAAGGCCCTTAATTAGACAATGAGTCATACCTTGCCAGTATTCCAATCGTTGAGTAGAATTCTAGCAGCTGATTCCTGATCGGGCACACCACCTCTTTTGAACCTACCCATCCGAGATGCCAAGTGTGCGAAGAATTCCTGAAACAAACGTTCATATTTTATCTAAACAACTTTTATTTATCAAAAAAATATGATATGGCCAAGAAATGAGCTCGTGTGCCACTGACACCAATCAACAAAACTGAGTTTGGTACCCAAATCAAGCTGAAGCGGCGCGGCCTGATGAATCTACGTGGTAATTATGGTAATTAGAGATGTTCCGACTATTCAGTAAAGCCGAATATGCGGCCACTTTCGGCGACTATTTGGCAAAGAGCGCTGACTATCCGGCTTGTTACTTTGTATGTATTTCTCAATAAAATGTTTAAAAGAGGAATTACATTGATAATCATTTTAATTGAGGTCTTTCACTTTAATGAACAATAACAGTATTGTCTTTAATTTTTTATTTTTTACACTAAAACACCGCTTTGACGGCGCAAAAGTAAAAATCAAGAAACAATGCGAAGTAAACAAAACATGTTAAACATGTTCCGACACGCTCGCAGGCGGCGGTTGCGACTTGCGCGCGAATCAGCTGTAAACGAAGCGTCACGGAAATTGCCGAATACCCCCAAAACCGAAATCCTCTTGGCCGACTAGTCGGTCTCTTTACAACCGTCTAATCGGCTAGTCGGCCAAAGTCATAGTCGGTCTCTTTACAACCGTCTAATCGGCTAGTCGGCCAAAGTCATAGTCGGTCTCTTTACAACCGTCTAATCGGCTAGTCGGCCAAAGTCATAGTCGGTCTCTTTACAACCGTCTAATCGGCTAGTCGGCCAAAGTCATAGTCGGTCTCTTTACAACCGTCTAATCGGCTAGTCGGCCAAAGTCATAGTCGGTCTCTTTACAACCAACCGTCTAATCGGCTAGTCGGCCAAAGTCATAGTCGGTCTCTTTACAACCGTCTAATCGGCTAGTCGGCCAAAGTCATAGTCGGTCTCTTTACAACCGTCTAATCGGCTAGTCGGCCAAAGTCATAGTCGGTCTCTTTACAACCGTCTAATCGGCTAGTCGGCCAAAGTCATAGTCGGTCTCTTTACAACCGTCTAATCGGCTAGTCGGCCAAAGTCATAGTCGGTCTCTTTACAACCGTCTAATCGGCTAGCCGGCCAGTCGGCCAAAGTCATAGTTGGCACATCTCTAATGGTAATTCCAGGGAATTACCATTAGAGAACCTGTAATCGGATAACTGCCTAAGGGCTGATTTATGCGTGGCGAAGCACAGCATTTTACACTGCCAAACAATTGTCAACATCGCTGCTCTGTCCGTGAGGTCTCGCTGACTAACAGAAGTTTGTGAATGTGCCCTGGCGGCTGAGAGTATGTCATGCTCACTCTAAAGTCTCGCTGGTAGTGGCGCGTGTGTTAGATCAGTAAATTCCCTTCAAAATGGTTGAGCTTTACGGTGCTAATCCATGCGTCATGTTCGTGAACGGGCGCCGTCAGTTGGGACTGGTCATCTCTTAGCTGTCATGGCTCATTTTAATTTTTGAATTGTTTTTTTTTATCTTTGTACATTGTTCTCACATGTATAATTTCAACACAAATGATATAACCAATATTTTGTAAAAATATTTTGTTTTAAGTGTCCGTGGAGTCTGTTGTCCATTCTTCTCCATAGAAACCTACTACGCTTTGGAATGGGCAACTAGCTTCATCTTTCTGACCGACCGACCCCTTGACAATTCAAAAATTAATTATTATTGACTTTTTCAATTGATACAATGTTGACATTTGTTTAGCACTGAAAAAACGTGCTTCCTTAACCCTACCTTAACTTAAAAACTTACTTGTGGCGTATTAAAGTCAGGTATACAATAAAGCTCAGTCAGCGTTTGTTTATTAGCTCTCTGCAAGATGGCGGCCGCCGGTGTGACGGGGTCCTTCAGGCTGCCCACGCGCACCGCGTTCTTCAGCGCCACGGACGAGTCGCTCTCGGGGCCGGAGTGGAACACTATGCCGGGACTGTCCAAGATCTTGATCTTCGAGTCTAGCTGGACTGTCTGCATTTGTCTGGTATAGTTGGAAGATGGGTTAATTGTCTTATTGGTTAAAAGCATATTCGTTCCACCAGCACAATCACGAACACTGACTTAAAGTCTATTCAAACAAATCCTTTTTAATCCCCGACAAAAAAGAGGGGTGTTATAACTGTTATAAGTTTGAAGTGTGTAAATATTATGGTGCAATTATCTGTTAAAATGAAAGGAGGGTGAAGTTAAATTGCTGATTATGCGTTTGCAACAAAAAAGTTTCGGGTAAACAGTCATGAGTTTTGTGCCTGCAAATCCAGACATTGGGCTGCTACGTAGAATGTCCTAATAGGACTTTAAACGTAACTGGTTAAATTTTAAGTTTTGCTCGGGGTACGCCCCTTTGACCGGCGTGATGACACCCGCGTGGCGTTTGACATTTGTATAGAATCAAGTTTATATAACTAAACAGACAGCTGTGCTGCTGGGGAGTTTGTTCCGCCACTTCTTCTTTCCAGCTAAAGCACTAGGAAGTGTTGAAGGGCGGGCATTTTTTGGGGGACTGTCTTATGTAACTTTGACGTTCGAAAAGTGCTGATTCTCAGCCTAGTTTGAATAAATGACTTTTGATTTTGATTAAAAATCCATTACTCACTTAGTAACCCCCGGTGTACTGCCAACATTGCAAGCTTTAGACCTGTTGAGACTGTTGATGATGGAGCTCTTGCCCACGTTGGGTAGACCGACCACACCCACTGTGATGGAGGTCTTGATACCCTTGTTGCGACAGTAGTTACCTAGCAGGCTCATTATTAACTCTGCGCCCACGCATGCTGAGCCTGGGAATGGTGAATAAAGTGTTATGAATATTGATTGTTGTGAAAGGTAGACTGTCGAGGGATTTTGCGAATTTCGTGCTGAATATTAAAAAAAAACCATAGTCTGAATGACGACTCCAATCTCAAATTGTTAAATTCAAGTTTTTACTAACTCATCACTGATAGTGTCTTTCAAAGGTTTATTGGCCACATGCAAACCCAGTTCAGGTTTTCAATATAGTCGGTAATACAATAGAAGTTGCTGTTTTATAAAGAAAAACCGGCCAAGTGCGTGTCGGACCACGCGCAATGAAGGGTTCCGTAATTGAATTTATCGCAAAACCAACATTAACATTGTAGTTGAAAAACTTAATAATAATAATCGTTTTTTGCTTAGAAAGTAGGTACATAAAATAAAGGTGACACATAATCAGCCTATAATGTTCCCACTGCTGGGACACAGGCCTCGTCACTGTGAGAGGGAGTGGGCCGTAATCCACCACGCGAGCCCAGTGCGGGTTGGTAGATGTCACATGTCTTCGGATTTTTGGTTCTAGGACATGCCGGTTTCCTCACGATGTTTTCCTTCACCGTTTTGAGAGCAGCGGTGATGAAATAATTTACACAAGTAAAGCGCCTGTCTGGGTTCGAACCTACGACCTACAACCCGTAAGTCACGGCCGTTACCACTGGGCCACCACTGCTCAAAGGTGTTTACCTTAAATTAGGCATGCAAACGTTGAAAATATTTTTTTTATTAAAAACACTCAATCAAATTAAACAAAACTCGTCAATCAAATTAAAATAGGCAAAGATAATAAATTACAAATGATAAAAGATAGAATAAGTTTAAAGCGACCATAATAATAATAAGGAGATACACAATGTCAAATAATAAAACTAAAGTGTAGTGTCATTTAAAAAATCGTTAATTGAGTCATAACACTTATCAAGTAATAAGGCTGTCAGATTCTTTATAAATATGGTGGGACCCATGCCGAAAACACTTTTCCTAAGTAAAGCTGTATTGTAACTACCATTCTGTAATAGGTCTTCCTTACATCGATATATGCCACGGTCAATTCTCCAACTGCAAATTTAAGTTGGTCGACTATTACTCGTTAACTAGTAAAGCCCACTTAGCTGTTTAATTAGATTACATGTACTACTGCCATGAATTTGTCACATCCACACAACAACAACCATTCAGCTGGCAGGGGGACACGTGACTCTTAACAAAAATGAGCACTGCAATGCATTGGTGTTCACAGACCCGGGATAGACTAGACAAAAATATCAACCCCACATTATGTCCAAGAGAGGCATCCCAATATAAAAAAAAACATGAATTTATTTTAGCACTGTCGGCGTGATTAATATATATACCTATGCCAAATTACAGGTTTTTAGTACTAAGCGTCTCTGATGTACCTACAGTGGGGACAGACAGACGGACATGGCGAAACTATACGGGTTCCTTGTTTACTATGAAACCGTAAAAACCTGCTCTACTGTATCTTAACATGGCAGTTACATAAAATTAAACAAAATATCTGACAACAAATAAAATTATAAGCTTTATAAACAAAAAGTAAAAAAGAATAAAAAAACTTTATAAAAAAAAACGTTAATATGTGGTTTGAAATACAGTGACTGTATTTCAAACCACATATTAACGTTTTTTTTTTTTAAATTACCTTTCATCTGCTTGTCCTTAACAACATGCTTCATCTTCCTCGTCCCAAGATTATGCTGCTGGTCTTGCGTTGAAGCCTTGAATGGTACTGCTGGGGCCGACCGCCGTAAGTACTTGAGCCAAGCCTCAAGGTTGGTGCGGGGAACAAGGTCCGCTTTGTTCAGAACTATGACTAGACGCTTGCCAGACTCACGGACAGCTTCCTCTACTTGAGAACAGCGTGTGCCTGGAGATTTTAGGTTTAACTGTTAATAGATGGGGCCATAGATACACATAATACACACCAAGCTCCTTGTTAAATCAAAACTAAATTAAAAGTCTAGAATAATGACTTTTAAAATGATACAGAAACTAATTATGATAGTTAACATTTATCTTTTTTATATTAAGGGAATGATAACAAAAAAATCTAATAATCTTATTATAACTGATTCGAGATTTATGGTACATCACCATATTATCGACTATCATGGTGGATGGTGATACCAATATGTTTACAAGATATCAAGTTATCTTAGCTTAGGTATTCGCTGCAACTCTAATACACAACTTTTACTTACCTTTCGGCCTATTTTCCTTAATGTTAAGACGCTGACAATACCTAAACCGCGGTCACTGTCAGACTACTTAGAAAAGAAAGAGAAGCGCGATGACACAACGCTTGTAATTTATTGCAAAATATGAAGCAATTATCTATTTACTCAGAATTGAGTTGAGTAATCGAAAATAAAAAACAACTAAGTTCTGCATTCAAATAAGACATTCTTGTTATTAAATAAATACGTAACGTATGTTGATATTTAATACGGATATTTTGGATTGGAACTCAAGGTAAAAGGTTAGTTTATCGTTAGTTTGTATCGAGATTTTTTTTCAAAACGTGTTTTGGTAACAACCAAGTTCTGAGAAATATGTTCAAAATTAACATATCTTTTTTGCGCTACCACAAAATATACAGATTTGCCAATTTTTTTTCTTAAGACAATCCTATTTTGATCATTTGCCACTTGTCAGCACCTTAATATGAAGGTACAAATAAACTATTTTTATTTTATTTATTTTAATAAAAAGCGAGTTTAGGTTAGTTAGAGGTATGTAACAAAAATAACAAGGTAAATTAATAATTTCCATACCTAAAGGATCTCTGGCATCAACAATTTCTAAGATAACTTCAGCTTCGGATATGACCTTCTTAAACTCTCTGTAGTAAGTCTTGAGTGAGTTCTCCTTTTTTCTGTCTTTGCCAAACTCTATGTCATCTGTGGGTTCATCACCTTTGAATGCATCATGGACTTTTCCTCTAGCTTGTGCGTTTTGTACCTGTAATTATTAAAAAAAAAAATTGTGGTAATTGGGTGTTATTGGGGTACATTTAACCCATTGAATGCCGAAATTGGCTACACGGCAAAAGTCGCTTGCCACCATACATTTGTCTATTTACGTATATGCCATCAGCGAAAAAAACGCAGCCTGGGTATAAATACGTATACTAATTTAACCGCTCAGGCCCGTGGCTCAATAACGTCATCTCTCAATCTCAAAAAAAACATTTTTATTCGATAACTACTTTCAAATCGCGCGCCGCGAGGGCTCCTATTCGGAGCCATTGGGGCTTTATCGGTTAAAAAAGATATTATCCAAATCCTCCATCAATCGCCGGATACTATGCTAACTCAGTAGTGCCAGTTTAGTCATACTTGCATAGACAGACATACACACATCATCACACACATTTACAGCACCTACACCACACAGATACACGCACGCACACACTTTAAATACCTACTAATAATTATGTCACTCTCTGTATTTCTTATTTTCTTGTGTACTTCGTAATTGGCGTAATGTTTAGATTATCAAAAAGATTATACTTTTGTCAGCTGTGAAGCTACCTTATATTAAATAAAAAAATAAATAATTGGTGAAGCCAGTTACTGTACATTCTATTGAAACTAACATATAAATAATATAATAATAATATTTATTTATCCAAAAAACATACAGAGTTTGAAATACAGTTTGATATTTTGGGTGTGGTTATGGTTGGTTATGGTTATGGTTACTGAGGCCCTTAGCATCACAGGCAACGGAAGGAATATGAGTGGGTTTTAGCTAGTAAGAGTCTGACACACCCTCAATATACAATAATAAAAAATCCGTAAAGATATATCCATAATCGGCATTCAATGTGTTAAAATTATTTAGGAAACTCTAGGCAGTGAGCCTGAGTATCCCTAGTTCCCTACTACCATTGTCAAGTTATTAAGAGTAGAATCAAAATCTGTAAGCATCTAAAAGCAGGCCCTCATTGTGTCTTCTTCTTAATGTCTCCACTGCTGGAAGTCAGGCCCCCTGTCTGTAAGAGGGTTCTTAGCATACAAGTACAAAAATAACTTACCAATGTTCCCATACTAATTTTACTACCCTTCTTTTCTTCCTTTTTCTTTTGTTTCTCTTGTTTGGCTATTTCACGCTTTTTCTCTCTCTCTTCTTCCTTATGCTTTTTAACAGCTTCTACCTCCTTCAGAATATCATCTTTAAACGGGCAACCATTAGGAATCTGTATGGGCTTGGCTTTCTTTGATTTAGGATTCTTCTTTGCTTCTTTCTTTAATTTTCTGTTGTGATCTTTTACTTTCTTTTCTATTTTGTAGCGGAGGCGAGCTGGCTGCCTCTTTGAAGGTTTCTCTGGGGAAATAAAGTTAAGTTTCATTCATGAGTTATTCTTTGCAAGGCTAGCTAAATGGCACATATAAATCAAGGTTATGTTTGAATTTTTCAGTAAATACATGTTACAAACTTATTGAGAATGTTAATGTATTTCATTAAACTGAATAATTACTAAGTATACTGCTACAAAACATAACTTATTACTATTATTCTGTAATATTGATCTCTAGCTCCGCTTAGTTACCAATATTTGTCGAAAAAATATACAGTAGCTATATGCTACATATAAGTAATCAACTAAGCTAGATATTTGGTAGGAAAGGGATGAATTTGTTTTAAAATTATCGTCATCAACATTGTAAAGTCGCATGCTCTTACGACTTGCAATATAGTGTTAACTGGCATTTGACAATTTTAAATGTTTTACTTACTCAACTTAAACTTGGCCATCGTACTAGAGATGTGTGACTTCTTATTATAAACTCTACACTATGTTTAAACCTAGAAATGTTTTAATCAAACTATTTCGTAGTTCACTTTACCGAACATAACCAAGTAATTTCAATGATGACATTGACATTGTTGTCAAAAAAATTAAACGTTTTAAGACATTACCAGTAAAGCGTATCTCTACTTTTCCACGGTATTAATAATATGCCATCTCTTTCTAAAGAAAAAGTTATGCTTTATTACATGTGTTTTTTTAGTTTGATAAGGAACGCATGAAGCATGGCAGCTGTCAATATAATGTCACAAGTAAAAACACGTGCTTTGTCAAAATAGGTACCATAGAATAAAAAAAAACATTTGCTCGGAAATCAATATTTTTATTTTAGAAAAGATTATGATAATTGTATTTCCTTTCAGTCCTCATTGTTTTATTTTGATACTTACATTGATATCAGTGTCTGGATAGGTTTATGATAGGGGGAGAGCAGAGGCAAGCCGAATCATTGCTATTGGCATTTCCACTAATTTCCAGTTTACAACTAAACTGGGCACAAAACCAGAGTTTGATGCACCCTGATTTGTACTTAAATGACTTGAGGTAGGTGAAATCATTCCGCCCTTTGGAGGTAGGTAAGTAGGTAAAAACGAATCCATACCCGCTCTCTACCAGAGCAAATAATAAAATTAAAAAGAGAAATTATAAGCTGACCTGAGTGCCATGGCACCATGGCTATTCTTCTTTATGCATCGACAACTTTCTAAGTACAAAGTTTTAATATCTATTTAGTATTTGCCGACTGCCTGCTGGTCTCGTGGTCACTAGCGCGACTGAGCTAATGTCCTGGGTTTGATTTCCGGATCCATGCAGCTGTGATAGCGGATGTACCTGCTGCGCTCTATAATATAAATTGTAATATCAATATTATAATATCTAGACTATTTAAGTATCTAGGTTAGTTATGTACTTAGAAATATTACCCAAACAACAACTAAACAGGCATGTAGGTGTTGTAACGGTTATTGTTTGGCAGAAGTTCGTTACTGTGACTGTTCTAATTTATTCTATTATTATAAGGACAATAATCCTTATAAGGACAATAATCCTTGTTGGATTAATTAATAAACGGGGAATTTAAATGATGGCATCCATGATTTGCACCATTTCAAATTCTATGCCACTCCGGAATCGAACATAGAGACTTGAAGCAAAAGGTAAAAACAATTGATGATAAGTTAGAATAAAGTTATGCCTTCCAATCCAAGATATATTATTATGATATAACAATAAAACAGTATGACTTAATAAAACAGTCCAAAACGAGGTTGGAAACTATCTGAACCTAATAAGTAAACACGGAATATTTGGTAAACAAAACACGTCGTGGTTCATTCATCGGTGGATATCGTGAATGAATTTCCTTGCGGGTTTATGTGAGGCGGCTGGCGACGCGACGGCCTCGCCATATGACGGCTTTGTTCACGGGCAGCAGCTGCGCTTTGCTCGCGAAACGGTCGCTTGTACCTGAACAGGTAACAGAAGCAACAGGTCATTTCTCCGGGCGAGGGGAGCGCGGCTACCACCGGCCGCCGCCGAGCCGAGACGAGACAGTCGCGTTCTGTTCTCCGCAGTGACGGCACGTCGCTATTCGCGTCCGCGCGCTCCACAAACCGCGATATATTTCGATTACATCGGGCAAGTAATGTGCGCGAACGCACACCTCGATAATCCGTTTGTCGGTAGCCAGTCGTGACAGTGCAAATGTCTCCCAGTTTAGAAGGGATCATGTTTAACAGAAACGCGAACCTGTCGGCTCGCCGGCCGTTGCTGGCGGAACCGCAAAAGCCTCTAATGGTCCCACCACGCGCGCCTCCCCGCGACACTGGCCCGCACAGGCCTTTGCCCGCGCCCAGGAACATGCCTACAGATTATTCCTACGAATACCGACCAGATTATTGGAAACCATCGAACGTCGAACTCGAAAGGCGACTGCAGGAGACAAGGGCACGCGAGAAAGTTGGATACTTTCAAGATAAAGTTACGTCTCCAGAAATAAGTTTGGATCGGAGGGAAGCGGAACTAGTGTTCAGGTTCGATCCGCAGGCATCTGACGAATACCTTACGAGTCAGTACCGTGCCCCGGTAGTGCATTATGCGAAGCCCCCGACTCCGGCGAACGGGTTTGCTGCCCGTGTGCCCGAGAGAGACGGGCCGTTCGTGTTTGGAGTGCACAGTCCGAGCCAGTTCCCGATATCGCGGCGGGACGACGACGACTACGACTATTCGGAGGTGGCAGAAGAGAACGGCCGCACTGTGATACGAGACAATGTGTCCGAGGACTTGAACTGCTGTGATAAAGTGAACGAGTGGGCGGTGAGGGATAAGAAGAGCAGGCGGACTTTGAACCGAATGTTCCAGATAAAAGATAGGAGGAAGGTGAAAGGTGGAAAAAAGGAGAAGATAAAGTGTGTGTTGGTGGGTGATGGAGCTGTGGGGAAGAGCTCGTTGATAGCGGCGTACGCGCAGGACACGTTCCGGGAGGATTACCAGCCTACAGCATACGACACATTCAATGGTGAGTTTACCTGTAAATGCCATAAGATTATGTACCTACTAAGAAACAATACATTCTCCAGGAAAGATAAAAATATATGTACATATGAGATAAAAACAAAGACATCATCGCTCCACGGGCGGCCAGTTGCGTGACTTATCGCGAACGACCCTGATTTGTGGAGATAATGAGTGATTACCTATAGAATTATCGTCTGGCGAGCGATCGTATCGTTGCCTGCATTTTACGATAGTAATGTGTTTTATTATTACTGGCGCCACAAACAATTTCTACAAGATATCAATGTAATCCGAAAATGCTTAAATAAACATAAAACCTAAATGAATTGGCGTTACCTAAGTAGACAACGAATTCAGAAAGGCCATTCGATACAAATTTGCTGAGATTATCAAACTCATGTTAATTGCTGGGATTGGCTCACTGAGCGAAACAAATCACTTGACATCAGTTTGACAATCTGTCACAATTTTTTGCGTTTGCAGAAATCGCTTTCAGAAATCGGATGTTAGGCACGGGAAGCCTATTTCATAATAAAAAGAAAAAGTCGAAATTCTGAAAACCCATAAAAATCCTTACGACATGCGACACTGTTTTGCACTAACTCACTTCGAAAGCACTATTCTGTAAAAATCTCATCGGGAAAAGTTAGATGAAGTGAGCTTGACGTAAGCTGTCAATAGTGTCAATCCCTGGCATCGATGGGATGACAGTTCGCTTCAAGCTCACTTCACCTAAGTTTTCACGGTGAGGGTTTTTGCAGAATAGATCAGCTTTATTCATCACTAGATGCGCCCCGCGGTTTCACCCGCATAAATTTTGACCATGTGTTATTATTCCTGGTTATAAACCATCTGTGCGCCAAATTTCATCCAAATCCGTTCAGTGGGTACTTCTTGCGTGAAAGAGTAACAAACATCCATCCATCCATCCATCCATCCTTACAAACTTTCGCATTTATAATATTAGTAGGATAGGATTGATTAATTTCAAACTACGATAGATTAAAACATGTGAACAACGCTGTGTGGAATCATCGAAGTAAGCAGAAGCAGTGCTGCAGCACACACTTATCATAATTGAATCAAGAGTTCTTTACTTCCACGCTCTGATTGGCTATGATTAACTCGTTCCAATTAAAAATCTTGTGGTATAAATACCTTATTAATGGAATACGTCACGTTATTGCTAAGGAAAAGAGTATGCACAAGCTGTTATAAATACGGAAATTTATAAAAAGTTGAGCCTTTCTAAATACGACTGTTTACTTTGATTACATTACAAAGGAAACTTCCATGCCCGGTAATCCGTGTCGCTCGCTATCTAAATCGGAAAGGTTTGACCTTGACCGAGACCGTACGAACTTCACTTTGATGAGTTAACACAAAGAGACTGTGAAAATGCTGTGAACCCCTGAAAACGGACTAAGTAATTTCGCATTCAGTGAAGTTGTATAACACAACATGCAAGCGAATGCTGATCTTTGGACTTTATGATACGATGTATAATATAGGCAATAACATTTAAACTTACAACATAATATTCATACATAAATGTATGAAATAAAAATACACAACAGGAGTCAATGACTCGTCCAGACATTTTCTGTTGGCTTATCAACAAAAGAAACTTGTTTTAAACACACGTAGCAATAACACCGTGGTCGGTTTCTTATTTTAAATTCTTGTTACGCTTTCTCATTTCAATTTATAACTGGCATTCAGAATATTTTTTTTTTCATATTACATAATTTAAATTGTATCATTGTTAGTTTATATAGAACTTGGGAAAGTAAGTGGCCCGTTTTACTACCCACTAAAGGCTCTTACAGACTGGGCCGATAGTGGGCGCGACAGGCATATTGCTGCCTGTCGCGCCCACGATATCGCCTCAGTATGCAGGAGCCTTAATACTCCATTCATATGAACAAATGACAAGTGTCAGAAGTAACATTACTTACAAAACTTCATTTAAAAAAAGCGATATTTTTTAAAACAATACTAATATTCTGGCTTGTCCTTTATCGGAACAAGCTAGTCTGTCTGTCTGACCCTGCTTTAGCTCAGAGACGCTTAGTACTAGAAAGCTGTAATTTGGCATAGGTATACTTAATAATCGCGCCGACAAAGTGGTATAACATTTTTCCCTTGCACGTAATGTGGAGATGATATTTTTTTTTCTCGTCTATCCCGCCGTTCAAAAATATTGCGTGTCTGTGAACATCATTTTTTGATTCAGGGATCCGTTTGCGTAATATTAAGCTTAAAGGCTCCTACATACTGGCGCGACTTGTCGCGCGACGCGACGCGCCACAAAGGCACCGCTTGTAGCGCTACACGCGGTGCCTTTGTGGCGCGACGCGTCGCGCGACAAGTCGCGCCAGTATGTAGGAGCCTTTAAAGTGCAATGTTTTGTTAGAGTCAAGTGTCCCCCCCTGCCAGCTAAATGGTTGTTTATGGAGATGTGAAAAAAATTATAGCAGTAGTACATATAAATGAAATTAAAAGGAAAACTATCACAGCTAAGTAGGCTTTACAAGTTAACCGAGTAATAGTCGACCAACTTAAATTTGCAGTTGGAGAATTGACCGTGACGTGTATCGATGTATGACGTGTATCGAACATGTTTTTCAACTACAATGTTAAGTTTGTTTTTGGATAACTTCATCCAAACTACGGAGCCCTTCTTTGTGCGTGGTCTGACACGCACTTGGCTGGTTTTTTTTGTTTTAATATAAGGTGATTGTGGTGATGTTACAGGTGACGTTATCGCTCAGCTATAAAGCCCTTAAGACTCCTACATACTGGCGCGACTTGTCGCGCGACGCGTCGCGACACAAAGCACCGCTTGTAGCGCTACAAGTATGTAGGAGCCTTTAAAATAAAGAAAAAACAAAAAAAACAGAATAATGGTGACTAATTAACAACAATACATAAGTATCTACCAAGGATTACAATGAATACAATAATGAATTACGAGTATGTCAGCTTCTTTCAATAGATTACTCAGCTACTGTCATTCGTGTCAAGCTATATTTAACACATTGTACTGTACCTACATGTGGTAAATAGGTAGATAGGTCTTCGTAATAGAATTACTACAACTATTTCCAAGATGTATGTTAGTAGGTACTAAAGTAAGCCACAGAACATCTGGCTCATTTTCCAGCCTGTAACAGTGTTCTGGATAATGTAATCCCAGAAATGATGGCACAGATTATGATTTAGCCAGAACTTGCTTGCGTACGTAAATAAATCTAGTTTACTGTTTCATGTGATACTGGGTCCTACATACATTAATACATAAATAAATCTTTCTATCAACAATAAAGACGATCGAAGATACTCAATAATGAAGCACAGATGCGAAATTTCTGCGAACTCTGCCATACGTAAATAATGATCATTCATGACGTGAGGTCGCTACATAAATTAAACTATTTTTAGTAGTTTATTTGCTTTTATGTACCTCAACTAAGTACTACTTTTCGGAAAATGCAATTCTAAGTATACGATAAAACTCACTTTTTTAAATAAGTACCTACTGATGTACCTATATTCGGTCGTATTTCAGCTTTTTCCACAAACATTCAATCATTCAGCATTTGCGAAAGGGTCCCACAGACAGACGTGACGCCAACCTAGTAGCACAATTCCTAGTGTGCGTTACGATTGCTTCGCCAAGTTATATAAACAGAAAAAAACTTCGCCAAAAAATTGTCGGAATTTGTCAAAATCGAAGGGAACGAACCAAAAATTTGACAAAGTAGAAATAAAGAAGTTTTATGGGTTTTAAGTTGACCGCGCGCGCAAAAGTAACGTGGAGATCTTAGCAACTCTCTTCATGGAAAGTGTAAAGGCTCCTACATACTGGCGCGACTTGTCGCGCGACGCGTCGCGACACAAAGGCACCGCTTGTAGCGCTACACGCGGTGTCTTTGTGTCGCGTCGCGTCGCGCGACAAGTCGCGCCAGTATGTAGGAGCCTTTACGCTCTGCGGGTCGCGCTGCCTAACGCGCCCGCAATATCGCGCCAGTCTGCACGAGCCTTAAAGCTTATAAAAATTTACACGGATTCATTTCGGTTACTGATTCATCGGCTAGGATTACACTTCAAGCTTTACTTGATATCACAGTTACAAGAATCCTTCAAAGCCTTTCTAAGGAAGAGCATAACAAGCAGTTGAAGCTGATATCCAAGTGGGGATTTGATGGTGCTTCTAACCAAAGCCGATACAAGCAGAAAATGGAGGGTGAGGAAGATGACTCGAGCATTTTCATGACCTCCTTGGTGCCACTTAAACTGACAGATGGAGACAACATCATATGGACGAACCCAAAACCATGCTCAGTTTTGTATTGTCGTCCAGTTCAGTTTACTTTTGTAAAGGAGAGTGAAGCAGTTGTCCTTGAGCTGAAAAAACAAATGGATGAAGAAATTGAGGCCCTTATCCCCACAGAGTGCAATAATAATAATAGGGTGACTCATGAACTAATGATGGCGATGATCGACGCTAAAGTTTGCACTTACCTTTCTGAAGCTAGATCAAATGCATCGTGCTACCTGTGCTTAGCAAAGCCTACAGAAATGAACCGCTTAGATGCTGTAACATCAAAAATTGTGTGTTCTGACCTGTATGAATTTGGCTTGTCATCCCTACACGCCCGTATAAATTGTATGGAATATCTGTTACACATTGCATACAGGCTCGACTTCAAACGGTGGGCAGCGAGAAACACAAAGAAATGCTACAGACAAGGAAGAAAATAATTCAAAATAAATTCAAAGATGAGCTCAATCTGTTGATTGATCTATATCAATAAAACAAGGCTCGGGAACCACCAATGACGGGAATACTGCAAGAAAATTCTTTGAGTTTCCTAATAAAACCGCAGCTATAACCGGTTTGGATGAAGACCTCATCAAAAGATTTGCTGTAATTTTACAAGCAATTACATCTGGAGAGCAGGTCGATATAATAAAATTTAGAGATTATGCCCGCAAAACAGCAGAAAAGTACGTATTATTATACGACTGGTACTACATGTCGTCAACCGTTCATAAATTATTAATCCATGGGGCTGACATAATTGAGAAAAATAATATTGTGCCGATTGGGACTCTCTCGGAAGAAGCCTCAGAGTCTCGAAACAAAGATTTTAGGAGGTTTCGAGAACATCATTCGCGGAAAAGAAGCAGGCAGGATTCCAATCAAGACATTTTAAATATGCTTGTTGTTTCTTCGGATCCTTTGCTAAGTGCACAAAGGCCTTAGTTAGATGCCAAGAAAAAGCAGAGCTTTTTTGCTGAAACTCTCGACTTAATTCAATTTCAGGAAACTGAGTTCGAGTTTTTGGATATATCCAATCTGGATGCTGACTCAGAATTGGAGTCTGACAACGAGAGTGATAAGGAAAATTTGTAAAAAAAATATATATGTACTTATTTGTAAATTTGTATTTGAGTCTGTTTGGGTTTTTTTTTTTGTAATATTTAATGATATTTTGTCTTTTTTTTATTTATTTTACTTTATTTTACAAATGCTTAGTATTAATTCCTTAAATTAAATTATTTTGTATATAATATAACTTTATATGTTACTTAAATAAGAGTTTGATAATCTTTTTTTATTTAAAAAAAACCGCTTCTGCAGTGCCTCGGGCATGTTTGCGGAAGCGCGCACCGACTGTTTCCACACAACCATGCGCAAGCGGTGCGCGTCCTTGGTGCGCAGGGTGCGGGGCAGCTCCAATACAGTGCTGGCGATGATCGCCGGGAGATTTGACTGCCCGTATATTGGACACTGCTGTAGCAGGCATGTTGCTAGCTGTGTCCGATAGTATGTCTGTTTTGTGTATTTTTTACGTGTGTATGTGTCTTTTATGTATTCTGGTTGCTGTATGGGTGCTTTTTGGTTACCTGAAATAAATACTTTTTATTTATTTATTTATTAATAAAAATGTGTCAAAAAACAGCAATTTTTTATTTAATTTTTCTTGTTTTGTGTGTTCTTAATATTTCGGTTAATAACATATCGAACTTTTTAACTTGGACACTAAAAGGGATCGTTTTACATGTAAAAATAAATAAAAATATTTTACGATTTTTTTAAAAAAAACGGCATTAAATTTTTCGTCAAATCGGCAACCAAAAAATCATAAATAATTAGCACTATGACTACCTCCAAGGATATTACGGTTAAACATGCCGTTTAGGAGATAACTCGATTTTTCATACTAGCTTCATACAAATTTTTCGTAAAAAAATATATTTCCTTCGTTTTTGGGCAGAATTAACTCGGGTGTCATTTTTGTACATAGTAATAATCAGCAGAAGTCATTTCCAGCAAAAAAAATCACATTTAAGAAATCGAGATCCTATGTCTTCTACAGCCGATTTTCGATCCACCGTGCGGCGGCGGCGGCGAGCGCGGCGTGAGCGCGACGGGCATTTGTATGGCCAAAGGCAACGGCGATTAGCCGACCCAATGTTTTAACTCTTCGTCTTAAACTCTTAATAATTCGTTCTGCGAATTAGGTACCAAAATACCCACCTTGGTGTTTGTTATTTCATAAAATATAAGTTAGAGCAGTTTATAAATTTCAAGTGTCAACGGTGTAGGTATACCAAAGTAAATACAGATGTAATGGCTGAGATTACACGTCACGACTACCTACCTACGTAACGTGATAAATGTGATAATAAAAATGTAATGAACATTTTTACGTGAACATTATGGCTAAGATATTATGAAAGAACAATTTTTGTGTGATTGCGATAAAAAGGTTGATCTCCCCTGGGAGATCTTGCTTGTAGCGCTACACGCGGTGTCTTTGTGTCGCGTCGCGTCGCGCGACAAGTCGCGCCAGTATGTAGGAGCCTTTACGCTCTGCGGGTCGCGCTGCCTAACGCGCCCGCAATATCGCGCCAGTCTGCACGAGCCTTAAAGCTTATAAAAATTTACACGGAATTCAAAACAAAAATGATTTATAAAAACTAAAATTACTAAGTAATTACAATTACTCATAATAGGTAACATGGGTAAACATGATAAAAATAAGGTAGTAAACAACTAAACAATAAAAAACTAAGTGATTCTAATTAAGTAATTGTTCCAAAACTCGTAAAATAGAAAAGTCAAATGTTTTGTAACATTAGGTTACACGTTTATTTCATTAATTAACTAAATACCACATAACATTAAACAAATTAATCATTCTAGACTACGAGTCTATGACCGACCTTGTGGTAGCAAAAAACAAGCGCCAAACATAAGTTCTTCAAAAATGTATTCTAGGATTAAATTTAGAAATTCAACATCCTATTATTTCGAATATAATACATAAATAGAATTCTGCTGTTTCGATTTTCGTGTTCAAGTGACTCATGCATTTGTATCAGTCATCCTTAAAGTAGCAATATCAATATTAACAGCCTGTAAACATCCACTGCTGAACATGGCCTTCCAAAGACAAACAATGAAATGTCAAAAAGGGGTGACCAATTATTAGTGGTTCAGTTTTTGGTACTTTCATCCTGGATTTGGGTTTCCCAGGGGAGATCAACCTTTTTATCGCAATCACACAAAAATTGTTCTTTCATAATATCTTAGCCATAATGTTCACGTAAAAATGTTCATTACATTTTTATTATCACATTTATCACGTTACGTAGGTAGGTAGTCGTGACGTGTAATCTCAGCCATTACATCTGTATTTACTTTGGTATACCTACACCGTTGACACTTGAAATTTATAAACTGCTCTAACTTATATTTTATGAAATAACAAACACCAAGGTGGGTATTTTGGTACCTAATTCGCAGAACGAATTATTAAGAGTTTAAGACGAAGAGTTAAAACATTGGGTCGGCTAATCGCCGTTGCCTTTGGCCATACAAATGCCCGTCGCGCTCACGCCGCGCTCGCCGCCGCCGCCGCACGGTGGATCGAAAATCGGCTGTAGAAGACATAGGATCTCGATTTCTTAAATGTGATTTTTTTTGCTGGAAATGACTTCTGCTGATTATTACTATGTACAAAAATGACACCCGAGTTAATTCTGCCCAAAAACGAAGGAAATATATTTTTTTACGAAAAATTTGTATGAAGCTAGTATGAAAAATCGAGTTATCTCCTAAACGGCATGTTTAACCGTAATATCCTTGGAGGTAGTCATAGTGCTAATTATTTATGATTTTTTGGTTGCCGATTTGACGAAAAATTTAATGCCGTTTTTTTTAAAAAAATCGTAAAATATTTTTATTTATTTTTACATGTAAAACGATCCCTTTTAGTGTCCAAGTTAAAAAGTTCGATATGTTATTAACCGAAATATTAAGAACACACAAAACAAGAAAAATTAAATAAAAAATTGCTGTTTTTTGACACATTTTTATTAATAAATAAATAAATAAAAAGTATTTATTTCAGGTAACCAAAAAGCACCCATACAGCAACCAGAATACATAAAAGACACATACACACGTAAAAAATACACAAAACAGACATACTATCGGACACAGCTAGCAACATGCCTGCTACAGCAGTGTCCAATATACGGGCAGTCAAATCTCCCGGCGATCATCGCCAGCACTGTATTGGAGCTGCCCCGCACCCTGCGCACCAAGGACGCGCACCGCTTGCGCATGGTTGTGTGGAAACAGTCGGTGCGCGCTTCCGCAAACATGCCCGAGGCACTGCAGAAGCGGTTTTTTTTAAATAAAAAAAGATTATCAAACTCTTATTTAAGTAACATATAAAGTTATATTATATACAAAATAATTTAATTTAAGGAATTAATACTAAGCATTTGTAAAATAAAGTAAAATAAATAAAAAAAAGACAAAATATCATTAAATATTACAAAAAAAAAAACCCAAACAGACTCAAATACAAATTTACAAATAAGTACATATATATTTTTTTTACAAATTTTCCTTATCACTCTCGTTGTCAGACTCCAATTCTGAGTCAGCATCCAGATTGGATATATCCAAAAACTCGAACTCAGTTTCCTGAAATTGAATTAAGTCGAGAGTTTCAGCAAAAAAGCTCTGCTTTTTCTTGGCATCTAACTAAGGCCTTTGTGCACTTAGCAAAGGATCCGAAGAAACAACAAGCATATTTAAAATGTCTTGATTGGAATCCTGCCTGCTTCTTTTCCGCGAATGATGTTCTCGAAACCTCCTAAAATCTTTGTTTCGAGACTCTGAGGCTTCTTCCGAGAGAGTCCCAATCGGCACAATATTATTTTTCTCAATTATGTCAGCCCCATGGATTAATAATTTATGAACGGTTGACGACATGTAGTACCAGTCGTATAATAATACGTACTTTTCTGCTGTTTTGCGGGCATAATCTCTAAATTTTATTATATCGACCTGCTCTCCAGATGTAATTGCTTGTAAAATTACAGCAAATCTTTTGATGAGGTCTTCATCCAAACCGGTTATAGCTGCGGTTTTATTAGGAAACTCAAAGAATTTTCTTGCAGTATTCCCGTCATTGGTGGTTCCCGAGCCTTGTTTTACTATATCAATCAACAGATTGAGCTCATCTTTGAATTTATTTTGAATTATTTTCTTCCTTGTCTGTAGCATTTCTTTGTGTTTCTCGCTGCCCACCGTTTGAAGTCGAGCCTGTATGCAATGTGTAACAGATATTCCATACAATTTATACGGGCGTGTAGGGATGACAAGCCAAATTCATACAGGTCAGAACACACAATTTTTGATGTTACAGCATCTAAGCGGTTCATTTCTGTAGGCTTTGCTAAGCACAGGTAGCACGATGCATTTGATCTAGCTTCAGAAAGGTAAGTGCAAACTTTAGCGTCGATCATCGCCATCATTAGTTCATGAGTCACCCTATTATTATTATTGCACTCTGTGGGGATAAGGGCCTCAATTTCTTCATCCATTTGTTTTTTCAGCTCAAGGACAACTGCTTCACTCTCCTTTACAAAAGTAAACTGAACTGGACGACAATACAAAACTGAGCATGGTTTTGGGTTCGTCCATATGATGTTGTCTCCATCTGTCAGTTTAAGTGGCACCAAGGAGGTCATGAAAATGCTCGAGTCATCTTCCTCACCCTCCATTTTCTGCTTGTATCGGCTTTGGTTAGAAGCACCATCAAATCCCCACTTGGATATCAGCTTCAACTGCTTGTTATGCTCTTCCTTAGAAAGGCTTTGAAGGATTCTTGTAACTGTGATATCAAGTAAAGCTTGAAGTGTAATCCTAGCCGATGAATCAGTAACTGTCACTGATTGCTTCGGAGGGTAGCAATCAAGCTTAGTTTGTTGCACTTTATAGTAAGATGGATAAATATCCTTAGCACCTTCCCGAATGGCAGCTTCTCGCAACGTAATATATTGCCACTTTGAGAGTTTTAGCGAAAGAAGCAATCCAAGCGCCTTTTCTGACGTAAATATGATTGTTTTCGCTGGTTTCTTTCGTTTCATTTAATTTAGCGGCTGCTTCAGGATTTTTCATCATGTATTCGATGACAGAGGCGATATCTCCATGCCCTTCTTCTTTTAAACGTGCTACAGCTGCATATGCCAATTCACTGGAATCTTCGCCTGTGTGTTCATCAG
The DNA here is from genome assembly GCA_905333075.3 of Atethmia centrago. NCBI lineage: Eukaryota > Metazoa > Arthropoda > Insecta > Lepidoptera > Noctuidae > Atethmia > Atethmia centrago. The sequence continues at coordinate 7,444,747 of HG995374.1, forward strand.
ATCTTCTCTTTTTTTGTTTACTTCCCAGATCTTCGAATGTTTTACGGGATCTTTTCGTCATTGTTCCAATGGACGTTGATGTCGACGGTTCTGGAGAGACTGAGGGCGCTCTTGGTATCTAATCAACACTTGGTTCTTGATTAACTAAAGTTTGCACAAAACTCGGCCAATCAATATTTGCTCCCAACCAATTCTCGTACTTTCTCCTGAAATTATCAAGGAATCGGTTGGATTTCTGCCACCTTTGTAAAGCGGCTCGCGTAAATTTCCGACAAAATTCTTTGAGAACAACACGATCTTCGTCAGACAGGCAATCGCCTATGCGGGATACAACTGCACTGAACAATACTTCATGATCAAATGAAGTAGTCTCACTTCGTAGAAGAACAAACAAGTCTAAATTCGTGATTAAACTTTCCATTCTAAGATTTTATAGTCGCAGATTTAGTGTTAGCAGTTACACAGTTGTGAACAAAATAAATTATAAAACAAAACTTTAGCCCTTTTATTGCAAAACGCCAATAATTAGGTAACTACCCTCATTAGTTATCTTCTCATTAGCTAATGAAAATTTATAATTGTCACTAACTATTCTTAGAACTCATAGCACTGCTAATTAACAAATTAGCTTACTTATCAGGAAAAGTTGAATGTAATCCATAGTTGCCATTGTCGTGAGATATTGAAAATCATTAAATCACCTATAAAGACTCATTAGAAGACCTAATCAGTGTAGTTACTTAATCACTTCTTTTCGGACTCATTAGAAGAGTAAACAATTGGTAATTTGGTTGTATGAAAAGTTTTAAAACTCATGATGTGTTGATAAATATCTAGCTCAAACATAGTTGTCTACGTGTGGGTGTACTATAAACCTCTGCCAACTCCTTCGGAAATATAGGAGTGATGCTATTTTATGTTACGTGTAGTTAAAAGTCCGTGTTCTTCAACATAAACACTAAAAGGAATCGTTTCATATGAAAAAACAAATGAAAATATTTTGACGATTTTTAAAAAAAAACGGCATGAAATTTTTCGTCAAATCCGCAACCAAAAAATTATAAATAATTAGCACTATGACCACCTCCAAGGATATTACGGTTAAATATGCCGTTTAGGAGATAATTCGATTTTTCATACTAGCTCCATACATTTTTTTCTTATAAAAATTATAACTCTTCCATTTGTGCACACATTTACTTCATATGACATTTTATAGAACAGTAATGATCAGCAGAAGTCATTTCCAGCAAAAAAAAATAACATTTAAGAAATCGAGATCCTATGTCTTCTACAGCCGATTTTCAAACCAACGTGTGCCGGTCTCTTCCATAGGGAATATTTATTTTTATTTTTATATGAATATTTGAAAAAAAAAACACAGAATTATATACAGTATAACAAAATAGTCTGTTCATACAAAAAACATCATGAAAATATCTTAAGCAGTTTGAAAGTAATATCGTTTCTTATGTCTTGGGTAGACAATACTTCCTGAATTTATTTTATAAAGTATTTTACTACAATACTTAAATATTCACATACAGAATTGATGTGTTTGCGTTCTAATTTAACATATATTTTTTGCATAACTTAGTTGCATTATATCAAGACGTAATAACAGATTTAAAAATCACTAAAATCATAATTATATCTGCGCCTTAAATACGATAAATGTTGTTGGTTGCTCCTGAGTTTCCGGGATATTGGAATGAGACTACAGCTGTATCACGTTTCCCTTATCTCCTCCAAGCTATTTTCAATGATTGTATTCTAGTGATTCCATGACTCTGAAGCATCACATTGTTTCCTACGCAATCAAGTCCTCATAATTTATCGAAGTCATACTATCCAGCATCCGTTGCACCACACAGTTACCATTACAATGTCTTGACTTGTTCCAATCCACTTAAGTAATGGTACCGTAAAACGGGATGAATCCCTATTCATCCCGTTCCCGTCCCGCAGGGGTGAATCAGGACGAAACTTTAAAATGGATTTTAACGTTGAAATAATACAGTTTGCTGTCAACAAGGAAAGTTGGTCATTAATTATTATACAGTAAACACATCCTTTTTGGCAACAAACTATATTATTTCAACGTAAAAATCCATTTTAAAGTTTCGTCCCGACCACCCCTACATCCCTATTCACCCCGTTTTACGGTACCACAAGAAGAGTAACTACAGCTCTTCAGCTACTCAAACACAGACAGGATTTATACGAGAATTGTAGTCAGACAGTCACAAAATAGTGCCGAAGGGCTAAGGAGAGCTCGCAGTAATGAAAGGCTTAAAAGCTCCCGCAGACAGGCGCGACGCGCGCTCACACACAATTTCTAAGAAAACTTCATGGAAAGTGTCGCGCCAGTCTAGAGTCTAGAGCCTTGATTCGCCATGTTATCCCACTGTAGGTACTTGAGTCGTGTGAAGCCATGACGACACGTCGTCGTAAAACTGATAACATATCGAGTGAGACAACACTTCTGTGAACTGGATATAAAGGCATCCTTGAATCGAATGTCTAGATAACTGAATGATTAATAAACGGAACACTTTTTTTAATGCAGTAGGTACAGTATAGGGAGACATAACAATTGCAATTCAAGCGTTGATAACTTTTGACGCCTTACGTCAATTTGACGTGTTAAGGCTCCTACATACTGGCGCGACTTGTCGCGCGACGCGTCGCGACACAAAGGCACCGCTTGTAGCGCTACACGCGGTGTCTTTGTGTCGCGTCGCGCCAGTATGTAGGAGCCTTTAAAGCCCTTGCATACAACTGTCAGAGAATGACAGTTGCGATTTGATTATATCTACGGACAATCATTTAAGTTGTTAGTCAATCTAGAAATCAATTAAATGTTCCTCACTTTACCACTGTGAAGCGTTTACGAAACGTTTTATTATAGAGAACCAGTTATCGTTATTGGAGATTGTTATCACTTATTCACGGTATACGAATACGATATTATCATTTCGGCAATTTCCAAGAAATCTACTTAAAATTATTTCTTAATCCCAGTGGAAATGTCAAAATAAATATTCCTGGTGTGGCAACACCATAGGTTGACAGGATCTTTGTTCATCCATACGACCATACCATGTATACCACTATAAATTTCGTATGGCGCTTGGCCAAAATCGAAACTAACGCGCCGCCATCTTGTTTTTAGGGTTCCGTACCCAAAGGGTAAAACGGGACCCTATTACTAAGACTCCGCTGACCGTCTGCCTGTACGTCTGCCAGCAGGCTGTATCTCATGAACCGTGATAGTTAGATAGTTGAAATTTTCACAGATGATGTATTTCTGTTGTCGCTATAACAACAAATACTTAAAAAAGAATAAAATAAATATTTAAGGGGGACCCCATACAACAGACATGATTTTTTTGCCGTCTTTATAGATAATGGTATGGAACCCTTCGTTCGCGAGTCCGATTCGCACTTGGCCGGTTTCTTCAATACAGTTCAATCAAAAACGTATACCAACAGCGTCCCCATGTCAACGTCATTAGATCGCCAAAAGATACTTGTAGCAAGACTGGTAGAGACCTATCTTGTACACCAACCCAAAAACCAATGAGCGGCGCTACCTATTTTTATTGTCTTAATAAACATGCCCAGAATAAATTAGCAATAATTCTAAACAAGAATTTTGTTCCCTATAGCTCTAAGGATTCATTTAAATGCAATAATAGAGCCATCAACATCTATTGTGACATTTTAAGCACTAATTTATTGTTATCTAACAAAGCATAATAACCAATAAAAATGATAGATGCCGAATAATCTATTCTAAATTCAAATCACGCGCGAATTCGTATGGCAATAGAATATTAGACATTAACAAAAGTAAAAAAAAAAAAGGATTCTCACCGTACCTGCACGTAGGACAGGGTTGTTGAACCTTTTTAATATGTACTCTCTAATGCCGAGACCAATTAATGTTACACCGCCTTTGGCATCTGAATACAGAGTGGAACAAAGAGTTTAATTAATTAGAGGTTGTATGGATAAGGCTTGAATATCTTGTAAAAAGAATAACTAATTACGGCGATAGAACTGGAATTAAAATAACGTAATCAAGGAATAACAATGTTACGCGCTTTAAGGTTAATTTACTTGCACCTGGTTATTTTTCCGACTACATAATTAACAACATTTTATGACATTGTAAGTACGCATTTCTATAAAAACGACTTTTTCCTCGCGTATTTAACTCGTAGCCTGTTTCTTTGCCGCTGATCTGGGAGAAAAAGGAAAAGATAAAAAACACATTATCCTCGTGTCATGCCACGCCAGTCCCAAGTCGTTAACATCGTAACTCGTAAGGGTTACTTTTGTACTTATAGATAAACGAGGACTAACCTCCTCTCTACTTGGAAATAACTTAAGTAGTATACTGACCGTTGCAAAGTATTTACCGCTGCACGCTGTTAATATCGAAGTCACCCGAACTTTAAAACAAAGCTTTAGGTAAGTACTTCTTTTCCCTTGAAAGTCTGAAAACAAAAACAAAAGTTGACCTACTTGTCAGCAAGCTCCTTACCAAGGCGCTGCTGAAAAATAATGCACAGCTAAATATCAAAATCAGCCTATAATGTTCCCACTGTTGATACACAGGCCTCGTCTCTGTGGGAGGGCCGTGATCCAACCGGGCTAGGTGCGGGTTGGTAGATGTCACATGTCTTTGAATTTTTGGTTCTAGGACATGCCGGTTTCCTCACGATGTTTTCCTTCACCGTTTTGAGAGCAGTGGTGATGAAATAATTTACACAAAGTAAAGTGCCTGTCAGGGATCGAACCTACGACTTACAACTCGTAAGTCGCGGCCTTCACCACTGGGCCACCACTGCCCCCAGCTAAATACTATATCTAAACTTAAAAAAAAAATTGAATGGTGTTGAAACAGTGAATTTCGGAACGTTTTTCCTTGTTTCCTCGGAAACCTCCCAAATAAATGACTTGGTTATTCTAGAAGTTAACTATTTTAGAATTGCTATGTTCTAGGTCACATCTAGATGACCAGTAACATGCACATTTTTCCTTTACTTTTGTCTACGCTAACGATCATCTATATAACTAAATCTGTCTAAATGCTACCAATACTTTTCTGCGTTCGTTTTCTGTCCAATAACTTTATTTTCGGAGGCCATCTTGTCGCCATTGACACTAAGAATGACCTTCCTTATAGAGGAAAAGTTCTCAGGAAGTACAAGTCCTTGGCTGATTGCAATAACATTAGTAATCGTTACATCCTTAATTTGGAGTACCTACTAAATATACTATGTATATTTTTTATTTTTTTTTACTGGCTCGTTGGTCTAGTGGGCGCAAGCGCTACTGCTGAGCATGAGGTCCTGGGTTCGATTCCCAGGTGGAACAAAGTGCTATTAGGTTTTTTTATTAGAAATTTCTCAGACCGGAGTCTGGATTTGTGCCCGGTTGATGGCAATAGGCTCGCCCGTGGGGCTTGTGGCTAAGTAATAACAGCCGCCCGGGTCGATCGATCAGGTTAATCTTCGCTTGCCGCGGTTGGTCCGTGGATGGGTGACCATCTTTACATACCAAGACCCCTCCGTGCCTCGGAAAGCACGTTAAGCCGTTGGTCCCGGCTGTCATTTGTAGATCTTTGACAGTCGTTACGGGTCGTCAGAAGCTCGAAAGTCTGACAACCAGTCTTACCAAGGGGTATCGGATTACCCAGTAACTGAGTTGTGGAGGTCGCTCACAGATAGGCAGTCGCTCCATGTAAAATACTGGTATTCAGTTGTATCCAGTAAGACTGGAAGCCGACCCTAACATAGTTGGGAAAAGGCTAGGCAGATGATGATGGCAATAGGCTCGCCCCCTATGCGACTTAAAAATAACTGGCGAAATGTGGGTCACTCACACCTCCCAACCCTTCGGGGAAACAATGTTATGTTATATATTTTTTATTGCTGAATGTGTCAGCTCTAGACCTCGATCTCGCCTGGTGGAAAGCGATGGATAAGGTCTATGATGGAACGAGCGTGCTCAGAAGATGCCTGTTTAGTCTAGCTTTGAAGGCAGACGGGTTATAATTATGTGGATGGGAACACAGTCTCTGGCAGATAGGTCCATTCTTTGGCTGTATTTAATTGGTTCTTGTTTACATTATTTTGTACCAGTTTTCCTGTAGAGATCTTCGTTGTAATATTTCTTGATGACAAGATCCGCTTTCTGATTTATATTCTGATTTCCCCTCGCTTTTAATGTATTCGAGATGATTAATGTAATTTAGATAAGACGTTTAGTTAGAAATGTTACACGTAATCGGCTAAGTAATTTGTAGGGAGATTTATCATTTGACTAAAATTAATGAAAGTCTTAAGAAAATCCTCGTTATTAATAAAGCCAGTAAGCTAAATAGTAGGTAAAAGAAGGGTCTCGAAATAATTCCAACTAAAAATAATTAATTACACTCTTAAGCCTGAAGTTCGCTAGGCGCCGTAATTAGCGTCGTCTCCAAACTAAATTAAACCGCTTAAAAAACTATTAAGTCGACGTCCATTGTGTCTGTCTTGACAAAGAACTTGCTCCGTAGAGAAACCCATAAAAGACAATCCCTTTAACGGCATTTTGTTCAGAAGCCACAGAATGACAACATTGACAATACAGAGAATGAGAGAAAGTAATGTCAATATATTGACTTTTCCTTCATACGTATGTGTTATTTTTTATAGAACCAAATTACAAGATGATTATTATTTATAGAATATGTAAAAAGGAATTATAACAAAATTCTATAATATCATTTATTTACATAACCAAATTACAAGATGATTATTAACATTAACTAAATTAAATTAAAACTAAGTTAGGCTTAAAAAAGGCCCTCGGGGCATTGTACCGAGGATGCTGGCGGCATTTCCTCGCTGAATTGCAATGCTGATGCGTTGCGCGAGAAAGCCGCCAGCTTTTCGGTCACCAGTTACATCAACTAGACGTTTCGCGATTTCCGCAAATATACTTATGCGCACTGGGACCCCACGGACCGAGGGTCTCGACGCCAAAGGGCACAAAGTTGTACTCTCTGCCAAGGCCTCCATATTTAATAACTTTCAGATTTTCGGCATTTTCTGCCGCTGCACCCGCTTTAGAAGTAGTCCGTTGGAGGTGGGACGGTGCCAGTGTGTCTACACAGGTAGCGTCCCACACAAGCATCCGTCCCAAACTCCACGGGACCAAAGACACACCATCAGGTCTTTTGCCATCATCTCTGACAATGCCAGTCGGCTCAAGAAGAGCAGGCACATTGATGCTGGCAAGAGACCGGCGGATTATGTCATTAAGTGTTGCATGTCTTGAAAAGCGGCCTGCACTTTTTTGACAACAAAGTCCGTGGTGACCCAGTCGGTCCACGTCCGTGCCACAAGGGCATGTGTGTGGAGTGCATACCGTGACCCCAAGCCGCAGACCAGTCGCCAGACGAAGCGAGGTCGGATCCAGGAAGGTACCGGTATATGGAGAAGGATGGGCATGTAGCCAATGACCGGCCTCTCTGGTTCCGACCGCCAAAAGTCTTGCGCGATCCGGACCTGAACTGCGGCTCAGAATCGATTTGTATGTTAAATCGCAATAAATATCGTGCCAGCTCCTCTGAGATTTTAGGTTGTCTGGAAATTCTTTACCCGGGCAAGCAATTTGAAAAGCATTCTTGGCATCCTCCAAGCCCGCAGTCTCATAGTTTGTGGGCAAAGCCCTTAGGACATTACCTATGAGACGTGACGTGCTATGGGTGGACGACAAAAAGGCTGGGGAAGCAACACTCGAAATTTTGCGGATTCCTAAACCGCCAAACCGAATAGGGAGGGATGCTTGTAACCAAGATGGTTCATTGAGCTGAATATTTAAAATCGTTTCTAAACTAGTTTTGACTAAATCGTCTATTGGTGAAAGCAAATTTGGATGTTTCCAAAAAGGGCTACAGCGAAGCACATAAGTAAATTTAGGGACAAAAAGGCAAAACTTTAGAATTATAAGAGCATAATGAGGACTGATTTCGAGTAAACAATTTGCGTGACTTTGGAATTTAGAAATAGTGTTAGTAATGTAATCAGGAAAAGATTCTTCAAAGATGGGAGAACCCAGGAGGCAAAGTGACTTTCTGTCTACTATTTTGATATTCGGTGCCAGAAAATTTAATTTGGATTTTAAATTATCCAAACCGTAAGAAGTTTTTTGAATGAAGAGTTCACATTTGCTAAAATTCTATTAGAACTCGGTAAGCAACAATTCGCCTTATCCTAATTATGATTAGTTTTGTCAATTAAAGATAAACCTAATCATGGTTGTGACAAGAAATGTCAATGACATTCCGAACTATGACAACCTAACTTTTAACAAATCAGAGTTCCACTTTTTCCATTCGTTTGCAAAACTTTCATATAAATATTTTTACTTTTGGATGACGCATTGTGTGACGAGGGCCATTAAAAACTTATTTCGTATCTACACAATATGCTGAACTGATTTAAAAAGTGTGGTAACACTGTCGTAACTTTGGTAATGGCGTGACGTTTGCATGATGATTATGTATCTGATGCTAATGATTAAACGCGAATTGAGTTTGCAAACGTAATAGATTGTGACATAATTGGATTGACCAGCACCCTAATTCTGTAACAGATTATCAATCACAATCTGAATGATTTTGAAGTATATTGAAAGAAAGAAAAATATATTTATTTGTCACAGAAATACGTGCACATAAAAGATATGGGTAATTCTTATAAATAATAAAACTAAACAGACTTACACAGAGACACAGAACATATACATATAGTCGGCAACTGCACGCCGTGACTGCGACAAGTAGGCTTCCACTCAGCATGATGCTGCGCTATGGGGGGACCCACAGCAAAGCGCTGATTTTCAGTGGTCACCCGAAAACGACGTACGGAAACCAAGTCAGGTTATGAGATTTTTACATACATATTAGAAAAAACAGGTAATAAAGTATAACAAAATAAACAGTACTTAGAAAATAATATAACCATTATGATCGATAAATACTATAACAATAACAACACAAACAATAAAATAACATAAAAAAAAGTATTTAAGTAGGCATCATCACCATGCATAAACAATTCCTACCCATAGTACCTACACAATAATTTACAGTGATTTGTCTCGCTCCCACTCTCACCTTCTCGTCATATTATCCATTGCTTCATATGTTCAAACAATTTGTCTGCTCAATAACGTAACTAACGCAATTAATGTTGTTGAACTGTCAAATTTAAACCCATTGCTACTGGTAGAGTGTTACGTAATTACCTCGCTGGTATTGCAAATTGGACAGCAGACAGCACAAATGTCGCGGGAAGGTACTTATGGGTCACCGAGGCCCCCGCAACACAGGCAACAGGAAGGAATACGGGTGGGTTTTAGTCAGTAAGAGTCTGACACACCCTCCCGCTCCGCCCAGAGCGGGAGAAGTTATTTGATGATTTCCCACCCTCAAAAAAAAAAAAAGACAGCACAAATGAAACAAAACCATTATTATTATTAGATACAGTCCATTATTATTATATACAGTGTGTCCCTGGATAAAGTGCATAAACGAAAATGGGTGAAACTAGACCATTATTCATCGCCAAAAAAAAATGGAAAAAAAAAATCGATTAAAAACTTTAGACAACATTTTCAAAAAATATCAAAGAAACGTATTTTTTTACTTGATGGCTGTATTTTAAGGGGTTTCTTTGTATTTACTATGCAGCATCAGCCAACATTATTGTTTTTATTTTAACGAAATTCCCTCAACTAATAAAAAGTTATTACATTTTCAATACAGGCGTCTTTAATAGGCAATAAACAAGGAAAAACTCGATAATAATTATTACGATTTTTTTTTCATATTTTTTATCGTTTAATTATAGTCTAGTTTCACCCATTTTCGTTTGTGCACTTTATCCAGGGACACACTGTATTGTAAAAATTGATGTTGTTCGCGACTCCATTTGACCGGCGAAGGAGAGGTTAGAAACGTTTTTATTATTTTATTAATATTTTACATATATTCTTTTATATTTTGTGAATGTGTGAACCTTGTAGGCTTAATAGACTAGATTTACAGACCATTTATTTCTTGTTATGTACCTGGTACTTCTTGACAGGCCTACACTGTCCTCCCATACCTATTAACACTGTAATTTTAAAACATTGTAAAAGCCAATTATTTTTTAAAGAGTAACCGTGGAGTTTCTTGCCGGCTCTTTTCCATAGGAAACGACCAATTGGAACCGTGCACCTAGCGTCTGACGTTTCATAAGTGCCCGAAGTTCCAGAAGTTTCAGAAGTTTCGATAAAACTCCAAGTGCACCTAAGGCGCCATCTCCACAGACGAGAGAATCGCGGCGATAGTCACGCTGTGCCTTCAAATTATCGCCGTGTGGAGATTGATTCATAGTTCTATTGAATTAGATGGCACGACGAGACTATCGCCGCGATTTTCTCTCCCGTGGAGATGGCGCCTAAGGAAGATTATTTTACATTTTTTTTTTTTACTGTTGGTTAGTCTGTACGGTGTCTTAAAGTCAGCCAGAACAGGTCCTAACCTAATCTACCATTGTTTTGAAATAAACCATTTGCGTGACCAACCATGAATAAACAGCGAAGATCTTCCGCGTACAGACAATACGTTCATAAAAACATTGCCTATGCTAAACACACAGTTGTAACTTGTCGTGATAGTTTCCAGGAACCCGTACGAAGGTATTATGTCTGCATGTTAATGTGAAAGTGTCAAGACAATGTACTTTCGCCGGCTTCTACATTAGCATGCGAATAATCTTGGGTTGAAAGAACTGTGGACATTGAAAGTGGCTAAACGTGGCTAAGCTTAATGAGGCGGTAAATGAAAAGTTAAGACTTACACCCTGCACCCTATAGGCTCCCGCAGAAAGGCATGTTTCTGGTAGAGTAATTTCCATGAAATTTCCATAGAAATTGTTCTACTAGAGTCGCGTCGCGCCTGTCTGCGGGAGCCTTAATTACGTGACACGCTATCAATCACAATTTGAATGATTTTGCAGTAAATTGCTAATCCATTGCTTCATAAATGTTCGAAAAATTTTGTCTGCTCGACAACGTAAAGAATGTTTGTTGTCGAACTGTCAAAATGAAACGCATTGCTACTGATGTGTGTTACGTCATTACCCCGTTGCAGTGCTATTCTGTAAAGATCTCACCGTGAAATGAGTTTGAAGTGAGCTGTCAACAGTGCCAATCCCTAACGTCAGATGGGATGACAGTTCCCTTCAAACTCACTTCACCAAAATTTTCACGCTGAGACTTAACAAAATAGACCGGCTGATCTGCGATAAAGTTCATAACACATTGACTATCAACTTATTGTTTTTTGTGGATCCTAGGTACCGCATGGCAAAAAAATACGTTAGCGTTACCATGTAAAAAGCTAATACGCTTAAATCACAAACTTGTAAAGTAACCGTAGCTGACGTCAATTCTCCATGACCGTAACGGCCTGTGTAATAGCGATTATCAAAATAGCAATTCGCCGATCAGTCACGTCAATTTCAGGGCCGTGTGTCGACAGATAGTACAGATACTCACTCAGTCAGTCAGTCATAGCAACGACACGGACACCTAGGTTACAAATTGCGTTTCAATACCACGTTTCGTTCGTATCGTAGCAATAAAAGTTTTGACTTGCCGGTGACGCGACGTACTGAGACGCGCCGGTAGTGACGTGACTGAAGTGTGTAGCCAACGTCCTACAACTTCTACATAGTTGCTATATTTTTTGACGTGACTGATCGGAGACTTGACGTTGACGTGACTGATGTGTGTGCATGAACCTTCGTGTTTTGAAAAACTGTGTATAACCGACGTCGATAGCCGAAAAATCTTAATTTTCCATAAATACTCAATAACCCATAGTGCGCTTTTAAAATTTCTAACGTTGCCGAATTATTGTGGACGTCCACGGCATTACAATAACTCAGGGAAGTAAAATGTACGGAATACATATGTACATCAAGACGCTTTTTTCCGTCCACGATAACGTTATAAAGTGCATGTATTTCCATACGTTTTATGGACGTGGACGTCCACGATAATATTTGCCAATATTTAAAAATTATAATAGCGCACTTATTATATGAATTCCCAAACGTACAACATACGTTCTATACGTTCCAGCATTTTGCAAACCGAAGTCGCGACTTCGCGTATTGCAATATTCTTTATTGGCGTCCGTCCATAAGCGCGCAATAACTTCCATAGAGTTACAAAATAAAATAATCTTACAAGTTACAACACACATCGTTACGTTTAGAAATAATGTAGGTGAATGGGTAAAATTATCTAAACTAATGATTAGCTGTGTTTTCTGTTCGGTTTTGTGTAGTTTGCATGCGAAGCGATGTCGTAAGTCTACGTGGTGTGAAGTAGTGTGATATTATTGATGAGAAGTTACCTAATACTACTTACCTATGAGCATTTTTAGGGTTCCGTAGTAAACAAGGAACCCTTGTAGTTTCGCCATGTCCGTCTGTCTGTCTGTCCCCGCTGTAGCTCATATACGCTTAGTACTAGAAGGCTGTAATTTGGCATAGATGTACATATTAATCACGCCGACAAAGTGCTAAAATAAAATCTTGTTTGTTTTTTTATTAGAGTAGGTACCTCCCTTGCATGTAATGTGGGGTTGATAATTTTTTCTCGCCTACCCCACGGTGTGGGCTATCGTTGGATAGGCCGTTCAAAAATATTCAAGTCAAGTGTCCCCTCCCCCTGCCATCTAAATGATTGTATATGGAGATATGAATAATTTCAAGGCAGTAGCATATACATATAATGAAATTAAAAGGAAAACTATCACAGCTAAGTGGGCTTTATAAGTTAACGAGTAATAGTCCACCAGTTGGAGGATTGACCGTGGCATATATCGGTGTATGGGAGAACATGTTTTTCAACTACAATGTTAAATTTGGTTTTGGGATAAATTCATCCCAATATCCCAACTACTGAACCGTTCATTGTGCGTGGTCTGACACGCACTTGGCCGGTTTTTATTTCATTATATACTAGACTGAAAAAGTCATTTTGCCGTGAAATAGGCCTCAATAAGAATTCAACGAGAAGGCCAATTGGCCTAATGTAATTTTCAACTACGTCGATAGTATATTTTACAGTGAATCGCTTGGAACCCTACGCGCCTAATTGTCTATTTAATCTGTATCCCTCCTATTTTATGGTAGCTGGGAATTGCTCTCCTTTGTCTCTTAGGAAAGCTATCTCAGTACCTCCAGTACTGGAACAATGATATAAATATGTCTAGATAGACAAAGCTGTAAGTTCGTCGAAAAAAATTGCGTCCAACTGTTGGCCGCTAAATGCACGCACACTAGAATAACACAATGACAGCACAATGACGTGGCGCGAGTTTAAGACGTAGCTGTCACGCACACCAGCATAACAAAGTTGGCTGTTTGTTTTAGTTCTTTTGCAACGCGACACTCTATCTAGACATAAGAAATAATCAAAGACTGGAAGTTGGAAGACCTAATTCCGTCGTTGTGGAGTTTCTTGCATTCATTCTTCTCCATACTAAACTATCAGTTCTATTTTACAGTTTTTTTATTTTTATTTTTACATTGAAACATGTCTTTTATGTGCCTATTTGAAATAAATGTTTTGACTTTGACTTTGATTAACGTTACTTACTTACATTTGCCAATCCCTAAAAATGTACATGCGTTTACGCAACACAAAATTACTTTAGTCCGACACATTGTATATTTTTATGCACGAGTACATTTCACAATCGAATACATTGTGTATAACAGAAAGCAGTAAGCAATAAAAATCGAAAGTTTCCACAATGTTTATTCGTAGGTACTACATTACCACATACAGATCGACCTATATTCTTCCGATAAACTTACAAGGAGAGCGGTGCATCAGAATAAGGCCACAATTCACAAATTAACAGAACAGTTTTAAAACACTTGTGCTATTAATCCAGTTACATGTTACAATGATAGCATTTTAATGTCATAAGTGTGTGCTATTTAGATATTCAATCATTTATATTAAATGAATAGGAAGTCTTTGTTGATAATTCAAAGATTCGGATCGTGTGATTATTACGCTTTTTAATAGTTGTTGCAATTTAAACTGATCATAAATTAATCATTCATTACCACTATCATTCTTTGAAATTACTATACTCAACTTCCCTGACTCATTGATAAAAATATCGGTGATTGGGTGGGGAGAGTTTTACCATAAACAAAACACATTTGAATAGGTACTTATCTTTTTTATACATGACTAGATGCGCCCCGCGGTTTCATCCGCATAAGTTTTGACCTCGTGGGTATATCGGGATAAAAAGTATCCTGTGTTATTCCTGGTTATAAACTATCTGTGTGTCAAATTTCATCCTAATCTGTTCAGTACTTTTTGCGTGAAAGAGTAACAAACATCCATCCATCCGCGTTTATAATATTAGTAGGATAGGATTATCTAAGAATTTAATTTCAAGAGGCTCATCTATCTGCCAAAATCGAGACTTACCAATAGAACACAAATAATTATGATAGCCAATAAATAATTTAGGAAATCGTCGTCGGCTGAATGCGATTCCCGTGCCCATACCGAGAAGACTAAACTGAGATTGAGGATAGATTGAGAACGGTCGCATTTTCCTAAGAATACTGACTGTAATCTGTCAAACTTCCGTCATTTCGAAGATTACTTACACAAACAGAATATTCGAAAAAAGAATTCTGATGTTATTATAATATTCCTCCAGAATATTCCTCTAGCGTGTTAAGGCTCCTACATACAGGCGCGACATTTCGCGCGACGCGACGCGACACAAAGACACCGCGTGTAGCGCTACAAGCGGTGCCTTTGTGTCGCGTCGCGCGACAAGTCGCGCCAGTATGTAGGAGCCTTTACGTCAATCAGACACGTTTTGTTAAACAATTTATATTTATTGTAAACAGACACTTTAACGTTATTTGTATGTAACAATATTGATAAAACGATTATCTAGGAGGAAATGCGATACAGAATTATTGACACGTTTCTCTGCTGACGTCGAGTGCATACCTACTTGATTTTTTTAAGAATTGCTAAGTATTTACGTAGAGTAGGTACTAAGTCACATATATCGCCATTGTTAAACAACTTATTGTAGGTACTTATTCAGCTAAACTTCGATTATGATGAATCAATATTTGACTCACATTCTAGTCATGTTTTCGGGGTAGGTATTGTTGTAAAATTCTCTAGAACTTTTCCGGTGTTGCCTCGGATATCGAAATGTCTCAGTTGCTCTCAGTAATTTACTCGTGGCCCGTCCGTGGCATGGTGTGAATATTTCAATTCGATTCATACGTATGCTGATTTCATGCTGTGTAACCGAGGACGCACAAAAATGGTGTGCCAGCCAATAAATTATTTACATTGCGAATACAAGCAATCGAAGATATGTATCTTACATTTTAAGATTACAGCAGCAGGCTTAGCATGACGCTGTCTATTTCTACTCTACTATATAATAGATATCACTTGTCTACCGAAAATGTTCTACTGTCTACACGGAAGTGTCATTGTTAGGGTTCCGTACCCAAAGGGTAAAACGGGACCCTATTACTAAGACTCCGCTGTCCGTCTGTCTGTCTGTCCGTCTGTCACCAGGCTGTATCTCATGAACCGTGATAGTTAGACAGTTGAAAATTTCACAGATGATGTATTTCTGTTGCCGTTATAACAACAAATACTAAAAAACAAAATAAAATTAATATTTAAAGGGCTCCCATACAACAGAAGTGATTTCTTTGCCTCTTTTATATATATATATATAATGGTACGGAACCCTTCGTGCGCGAGTCCGACTCGCACTTTGCCGGTTTTTGTCTACTCTGCCGTTGACAAAACGCTTCTCTGCGGTTCTCGTGCTACGCCTGCAGAGGAAAAAGTCACGTATGGATAGAAAAAAGACAAAACAAACGTTCAACTCTACAAATACAAATCTAATTTTAACCTGTAAATGCAGTCATATTCTTTTAAACATATGAGTGTACGTCGACAGAGCGCACTTACTTATACAGCAATTAATGTACGCTTATAAAGACCAACCGTTCAATGGTTATTCCAACCATCCCACCTCCTTCCAGAAGTTGATCACGTCTCCTGGTCTGTTTAGAACGTCTGTGTAGGATCTGGGTGCCCTGAGGGTTTCTGTTCTAATCTGGGTGACGCCTGTGCATCCAAAGAGCAAATGCGCAATGGTTTCGTCCGCCTCCATGCAAGCCCTGCGCAGATGGATTAATTCTTGTTGATAGCGGTAGACGTGATCTCCACAGTAGTAACCGCCGTGTACGTTATCCTCGCCGATTGTTTCTTGATAAGTAATTTGTAGCAGTAGACGGGATCTCTGCTGGTTCGTTAGTTGCAGGCACTCAGTGTAGCTCACTCTCCTTTACGTCATGTGCAATGACTCAATACTACTGGTTAGACCCGCTTGTGGGAAGCCAACAACACCTATTTGATAAAGTAACTGGGATATCCCACACTAAGCACTTTGCTGATGAGGAGACACGACGACTCACAAAATAAGCTGCCGTGTGATCCGGCTCGAAGGACCAAAAGATGTTGTTAGCGTAATATTCACACGCGGAGTCCGCCCTTGTGCGACTAATTCGTCATATC
The DNA here is from genome assembly GCA_905333075.3 of Atethmia centrago. Classification (NCBI taxonomy): domain Eukaryota; kingdom Metazoa; phylum Arthropoda; class Insecta; order Lepidoptera; family Noctuidae; genus Atethmia; species Atethmia centrago. The sequence continues at coordinate 7,461,472 of HG995374.1, forward strand.
GTTGAGGCAGTGGACAATACAGCGTTTTCAAGTATAGTGGGGCAATGTTAGGAAAAGTTTACAGATGCATTCAGTGAAGTGTTTATTAAGTAAATCGAGATAGGAAGGCGCCAACACTTGTCTTTTGATTTTATCATCACTTTCAAGTAAGTAAATAAGGAAATATTGTTATTATATTCTCGTTTTCCAATACATACTCGAATTTATGGTTTTTATTGAGGACTTTTAGTACGTTTTAAACCGTGTTTCTTTGCTGTCGCACATAAACTCTTTTCTTTCAGACGAGAAATGCAAATACTCTTTCGGCATTTCAAAGCTAGTCCGTCGCGGAAGTAAATTATGCATTGTTAGCAGAAAACATACGTTACATTGACAATGTAATGAGTGTCGAGTTTCCGTACAAGGCTTTTATTAGCATTGTGATTTATGTTGAGACAATTTTCTACTGGAGCATATAACCAGAGTAGGAACACTCCGTCTAGTAACGTCCTCAACCTAGAATTAATGTTTCAAAAGGTTTTTGTGCATGTTGAATTGTTGACACAATCAAAGTACGCTTGGACAAAGTAGATTTGACAACTACATTCCTTTGACCGTGGCAACACTGATCATAGCGCACTTGGATGACGACGTCCAATCAAAGTGGATTAGTACCGCGTTCAACTTTTCATAGACTGCTTTGTCAAATCTAATTTGTACAAGCGCACTTTGATTGTGTCAGCGCGGCATAAACCTATTTAAAACGTTTTAATATGCTTAGTGCATTTCCATTTAAAATCGTAAGCCAAGTTGGTGCTAGCTCCAGGTGACATTTAAAAAACATAAAGATAGATCAACCAGCCAGCTGTAGTTGGCAGCTGCCTCAACTCTTTGTGCCCTTGCCTTCTAAGAAAAACAAAAAAAAAACCTCCGAGCGATAACCTTTTAGAAAAGGCACCCGGTGCCTTCGGGACGTACCTTCATACCTTACAATTTTTTGTAGATGGGCCCCGTCCAAAGCCATTATGACCGGCACATTTGATGTTAAAAAAAGTAAGACTGATTTTAAAGTAATGTAGACTTGGAATGTTAATTACTGTACTGACTCTATGGCTCTGTAGACACTTATAATAGGACGATGTTCTTTTATTTATAGGTACCCTTCGGGAATAAGCCTGTACCCCTCTTGATAGTGTACCTAATGTAACGTTGAGATTACCAGTACTTAAAACGCGAGTCTTCCTTTCCAATAAAAGCAGTGTATCTTTACTCCATGTAAATAAATGTGAAGTATATCACACGTTATAGATATCCAGTTCCAGCCGTCCTTGTGCCGGCTGTCCCGGAGGTAACAGGTAATTACCTTCCAAGTTTATTATTGCTTCGGATGCTCGTTATAAAATGTATAAACTTACCGTTAATTTCCTGTGTTCATTTAAATGTAGGCCAGCTTTGTTGGACTAGCAGTCTTTTTTTTTTTTGGGTGGGAAATCATCAAATAACTTCTCCCGCTCTGGGCGGAGCGGGAGGGTGTGTCAGACTCTTACTGACTAAAACCCACCCGTATTCCTTCCGTTGCCTGTGTTGCCAGGGGCTTCGGTAAACCTTTTGTACCTTCCCGCGACCCCGGCAGTGGACTAGCAGCCTGCGAGAACTATTCTGAGAGACTCATCAAACTTTTATGTGGGACCCCGAAGGCTCGAACATAAAATACTTGATTATTGGCTACGACGCCGACGAAAAATATACACTTAGGTTTCACCCGAAAAAAGGAAGACGTTTTATGGCAATCGTAGGCGATAAGCATCTAGGAATCAAACTAAAAACTTTAAAGGCTACCGCAGACCGGCGCGATGCGACTCTATTATAACGATTTCTATGAAAACTTCTTGGAAATTGCTCTACTAGAGTGGCATCGCACCAGTCTGCGGTAGCCTTTATTTAGCTATGATCCTCAAGGACAGCCGATTTGAGTCACTATCTACTTACTTAATTGCATTAAAGAGACTATCGTAGTCCTAATGAATAAAGTTTTATTACTTAAAAACAATACAGGCGATATCAAATTACTACGTTGCAAAGACGTAGTTTCTTTTGATAAAGGCTTCTGCAGACTGGGGTGATATCGCGGGTGCGACAGGCATATTGCTACCTTTCGCGCCCGCGATGTTGCCCCAGTCTGCAAAAACATTCATACGACTTTGCAACGTATCATTTAAGGCGCTGACAAGAAGCAAATTGGTTAAAATCTAGTAACGTTTGGCAGGAGATGGGGGTGGGAGGGGAGGGGAGGGGTGTCCCCTGGCCCCTGGCACCACTACCATGAAAAGGTAGCACATCGTGCTTGAGAAAAACAAATTATTGTAACCTACCCTCGAAACACCTAAAGTCGCTTAAAAGGCGTATTATGAATGAGTGTGAGAGGGGGGATGTAGGGGAGAGAGATTTAATTAATAACAACAACGTCTTACTTATTTGAATGCAGAACTTGGTTGTTTTTTATTTTCGATTACTTAACTCATTTTTGAGTAGATAGAATTACTTCATATTTTGCAATAAATTACTAGCGTTGTGTCATCGCGCTTCTCTTTCTTTTCTTTGCTGTCCGACAGTGACCGCGCTTTAAGGCTCGTGCAGATACAGGCAGCAATATGCCTGTCGCGCCCGCGATATCGCCCCTGCGGGAGTCTTTAGCTGATGTCAGTCACTATGATGACAATAACAGTACAGCCGGGTAATTTTCGAACATATGAAGCAATGGATTAGCGATATACTTCAAAATCATTCAGATTGTGATTGATGCGCAATTAGGGTACTGCCAGCGCACGCAGGTGATAATCCTTGTAGCGGTGGGAAGGCTAAAGATAAAAAGTGTTTGTTTAGCAAACTTTTTTGCTATTATGAAACAAAAAAAATCCCACAAAATGGTAATTTTTACAATGACAAAGGAATATTTTCAAGGAAAATGAATGTAATTTATATAAAAATCACGCTCTAATGTTGAAATACCGAATAATGGAACGGAATGCGGTAATGATGTTAGTAAATTACTGCGCATTGCGTCCCGTTCCGCGCATACATTGTAATTAAACGTTTTAGTGGGCAAGAATTCTGTTGTAATAGAGATAAAATAGATAAAACACTCTTTGGTAACTTTTATTACTGTATGATGAAGCTGATTACATGTTTGTTTGTATTTTAAATGGAATAGAGTTCGTCATACAAATAGAGAAAGTTTCTCGTTTTTTTAGGAAAAAATTAAAAACCTTCTATGATTGCATAACTAAGATTGATTAGGTAGGTACCCGCCATACGAGTTTTAATTCATTCTCAATGTCTAACGCTTTAATAATGTTTACTTTATCCACCTTTCGTTAGGGTTCCGTACTCGAAGTGTGCCAATCTGAACCCTATTACTAAGCCTCTGCTGTCTGTCCGTCCGTCTGTCTGTCAGCGGGTTGTATCTTGAACCGCAATAGGTAAATAGTTGAAATTTTCACAGATTGTGCAATTTTATTGTTTTTTAAAATAAAATAACAAAAAAAAATGTTTTTGTAATAAATGAAATAAAGAAACCAACCCCATACAAGAAACGTGTTTTCTGCTCGATCTTAATACGTTACGGAACCCTTCATATGCGAGTCAGACTCGCACTTGGCCAGTTTTTTTTTGTTTTGGATACACTATTTAGAAAATCATGCTTACTGGTACAACTTAATGATTCCCAGTAGTAATTAACGTCTTGCGCCTCTGACCACAACAAAAATAAAACTAAGTGATGCCTGTAGAGGTGTGCCTAATCATAGCCGAATGGCCGCCTATTCGTCATCGCTATATAAATTATCGGTAGGGTAGACAAACATAATTGGCTCGCAAATCTTATCGTGACAACAAACACAAACTAAATTACCTACTTTCACGCATCTCAGCTCAGTTATAATTACTAAGCATTTATTTTCCATTGAGTGAAAGTGCGACTCGCTTCTGTGAACAGTTTAATTTTTGATCACACGTTTGGATACGAACGATCAAACGTCGGTCACATGATGGCCACGAGTTTCAGAAAGAGAACGCCTCGGGCACATTTATTTTGTCACCTTTTTTATCTGTTTTTCAGGGTTCGTGTGACTGGCTGTCCGTTTGTCGCAGCCGATTTACTCCGAATCTACTGGACCGATTAAGTTGAAATTTGGTACACATGAATTTTCTTGACCCAAACACGGGCATGTATTGTAAATAAATGAATTTTTAATATGAGTATCACTTTCGGGAGCAAACTAGAAAATGAGAAAAAATAAGTTTTGCAAAATGTACCGTGTGATATTGATATACCACTCAAAAATGTCTGTACAAACTTACATTTGCTTTTGGGATAAATTCATCCCAACTACGGACCCTTCATTGTGCATGGTCCGACGCGCACTTTTGCCAGTATTTTTGTAATAAGTCTCATGCACTGTGCACATAATAGATAATGGTGCCGATTCCCTTATTCACAAACTAAACTAAATTTAAGTTCAGTGCATCTTTTTCTTTCTATTTCATTAAGAAAAGGACAGAAGATAAATTTTAGTTTAGTCCTGTCAAATTAATCAGCGCCTGTCACTACTCTATACAAGTTTAGACGTGATTAAAAACTTGCCTACTAAAATTACGTCAATTTACGTCAAGCTCTGATTAATTTGACAGGACTACAAAAATTTATCTTCTGTCCTTTTCTTAATGAAATAGAAAGAAAAAGATGCACTGAACTTAAATTTAGTTTAGTTTGTGAACAAGGGAATCGGCGCCATTGTCGTACAGGAGCTTAACCTTTTCATTCCCCAACTGTTCATCACATTCCGTTACCGAGTATATAAATGGAAATATGTACGTGAGGAGCGAATAATATTCTGTAATAAAATTCATCACATTCACAGCGGCATATCGTTAAATCGCACCTTTCATATTTATTATGACGCACATGTATATTATTCATGTAATATTCAGTCACACAAAGCGAGTTCGTGTCCAACTCTTTTAAATTGCAGGATGTCCACGAGAGACATGGTTGACCACAAGTAGGTAGGAAAACGAACAAAACCAATTGTCAATGTAATGAAATGACATTGCTTATTTGCGCAATGTAAAGTTTAAAATCAATGTCATTTTCGATTGCTTTGTGTGTTTGGAGATTCAAAATGTCTCTTCCTCCTTTCAGATATCTTTGGTTCAAATGATAAATGATTTATTTTGTGTAAGTAGGTTTGTACAAACACTTTTACACGTCAATCATATTTTTAAAATAAAGCTAGACGAGGTCGGCGTTTCCTATCTGACTACTCTGAGAAGAAAGGCCGAAACAAACTCAGAGGTCACAATCTCTTTTAAAGTCCAGACATAATCTTGGTCAGATCATGTGAAGGCCATGTAGATTGGTGTCTGAAATGGTCCTTTTGAGGAAAGAACCACACAGATTGAATGGACCTGACCAGTCAGTGCACGCATTTGTCAGTAATCGTGCAGCTCAACTCAGAACTTAAGGAGCTCAACGATGCGACGAACAATACCAAAGAAAGAACATTTGGGTAGACCGCATAAATTACTCAAACTGCCAGACCATGACTACTACTAAATGAGAAAAAAAAACAACAATGACCCATATATATATAACCATATTCTCTCGCCATCAAACGTAAAAGTTTGGCGAGTTTAGAGTTATGTAACACCTCTGTAATATAATATCATTTAATAAATAAATAAAAAAATAAAAAAAAAATATAGTCTAATGAAAAGAAGACTAATCAGTATAGCAATTAATTGTTAAGCAAATTGACACCCTGCCTCAAATAATGTTCCCACTGCTGGGACACAGGCCTCTCTGTGAGAGGGAGTGGGCCGTAATCCACCACGTGGGCCGCCTGTATTCAACAATATATAGTTTCTATAGCTGGCCTAAATATCTATATATTGTGTTTCTTTGTGTTTCCTCAATTTTGTGTTATAGCTACATCGCTACAAGGTTATTTTGCCGCGTGACCAAAATCGAAACTAACACCGCCATCTTGTTATGTTAAGACAATTTCATAAATATTATGCCCCATTTTCACGGTGCAAGTTTATTGCCTGTGGCATACCAAATACCATAAAATTGAAGCAACAATTGACTAGCACCGTCTAAACAACAGGAACAAAATAATTTGTTTCACGATACGGGCAAGTAAGTTGCTTTTCAAACTAGGTATAGGTGTAAACAGTAAGTACAATAAAATCGCATACAATTCTGCCATGAAAGTTTTCTATCATTCAAAGTTAAAAAAAAATCTCTGGAGGATTATTTTATATTTAAGTATTTGCGCTGCCAAATATTTCATTAAATTTTATTGAACGTCTTCTCATGATTTTACTTGAATCAATTGTACAAGAACGTGAAAATCTGTGTTCAGACGAGGCAAAACCTGCATGCAGTAATCACCTTGGTGTAAACAGAAGTTGCTTGCAATTATAGAATGGCAAAACTTGCAGTCAAATATTGTACGCCATTCTATGGAAATCGCACGCGTGTAAACACTTGCATGCAATTCTTAAATGGCAATAATTGAACGTGCTTCATGGAATGCGATTATTGCTCTTGAACGTTCTAGAATCTTGCACCGTGTAAATGGGTATCTATCAATGTTACAAGGCAGCAAAAGCTCCATGTAGCACTCTATTTCATTCAACTGTCATTCTTTGACAGTTGAATGAAATAGAGTGCATATTTTTATGAGTACATGACCCTGTTAGGGCGCAGCAAGTATTACATTTAACTTATACCTAGGCTAAATAAGCGCTGATTAATTTGACAGGACTAAACTAAAATTTATCTTTTGTCCTTTTCTTAATGAAATAGAAAGAAAAAGATGCACTGAACTTAAATTTTGTTTAGTTTGTGAACAAGGGAATCGGCGCCAATATCAAATAATGAAAATTAAATTATGTCATTATAGTCAAAAATTTTTTATCATTTTATGTGTGTACGCAATTACCCCGCAGGTTGGTAGCACGCGGCGTTCAAACGAACAAAGTTCCAATGTGCGCTGCACCACTGAATAATGAATCAACATTTCTCACGACCTTCCCGGTTGATCGACCAAGTCTATCATTGTAGCATAATCCGTTGCGTAACTACTCCGATGCGGGCATGCCTTGCCTACGTACCGTTATCTCCAACGCAATGCATACTATTCATACAGGCACCCACATTGTATACTAGTTAAGCTGGTTGTTTTGTTGGCACGGATTAGTTAACAGATTTTTAATGGGTCGTATAATCTCATGTTTTTGTCCGCAACTTCCGACATTGATAGTGTAAAAGTCACCACCTCTTTCAAGGAAAAGGGAAAATATATGAAAAATTGTCCCATTTTTCGTTCTCACTGCAATTACAAATTAGATTATAGAGTTTCAGCTACAGGATCCCAATAACAGTCCTCTTGTTTCTCTTGGTCATATTCCTGGACGGGATCCATTTGAAAATCACAAAGTTACTCATCCAAAAACATCTTCCTTCGATACATTATTACTACAGTATTTGGTAGAACCATCGATGTCGAACGTTACTCGAACTCTCGACAAACCAGTTCGGTAACACGTGCACATTCGGCGTCGAATCGTGACTGCGACATTAAAGCTTATGTGCACCTCTGGATGTGAACCGTTCGATGTTTGTCCAACACATCTTGATTCATTTCTTCATGAATACGTCTTTGTGAATGACCCGTGCACGGGTCATTCACAAAGATGTTTTTAAGAAAGGATATGAAGTTTAAAAGTTTTTCCATGGATTCACAAAAAATATGGGCATTTCTTTCAGCTATCTTTAGTAGTCCAATCATCAAACTAACTTCTAATATCACTTAATAATTATGCTAATTCTTCGTGATTCAAGCAGTCGTTGACATTGACAGACAATTCATGACCTGCCAGTATCAAGTGAGTCCTAATTCCATCTAGGCTGTGTCAATCAATCAGTCCTGCCGTTGATTGCAACAATCAACGGCATACTTCTCTTAATGGGTTAAATTGCTTAATACCGGGGTCCCGGGTCAACACGTTATCTAATAAGAAGGGAATTCGCGGCTACATTCACAATTAGTGTTGTAATTTAGGAAGATTCGAAGTACTATTTTATTTAGTTGAGTTGTGCTGTGTCAGAAATACTCCTAAATATGAATATTAAAGTCGGGTATACGCCGTTGGCCTTGGGTTCAAAGGGAATATTTATTTTTAGTAACGAAAACATGAATATTTGAAAAATAAACACAGATACAATTGTAGATAATAAAATAATAGTCTGTAATTACAAAAAATATCATGAAAATATCTTAAGTAGTTTAATGGAATATCATTTTTTTGTGCTTTGTGTAGATGTTACTTCCTGAATTTATTTTATAAAGCATTTTACTACAATACTTAAATATTCATAGAATTGATTAATGTGTTCTAGTTTAAGATATCTACATTTTTGCATTATTCGAACAGATTTAAAAGTCACTTAAATCATATACATATGTGCGCCTTAAGGGGAGTTTCACACAATGGGTATGGTAAACTGAAAGGAGTATGTTCCTTTTCGTCTAAGTCGTCTTCAACAAACGAAGGTTTGATTTGATTAAAGCAAATGCTTATCGAACATTCATCTTCATCTTGCAATAATTTTATTCAGAAGCCCTAAAACCTTGCATCTACTTCGATTGTTCAACAGCTTTTTTACATGTCATGGTCTTCACATTGAGCAACTCGAGATTCAATCAGACTGAATTGATTTCGGGATCGTTGGAGTTTGCATACAATGAGCATTACCATCTCTTTTTAAATCTCGTTGTGCACTAAAACACGCTATAAAGAGGCGAGCTGGACAAGAACTGCCGGTATATTGATTGTAGACCACTTCGTATTGTATTATAAATTTATAACTGCCATCATCCTTAAGGCCTTGTCCCAATTAATTTGGGATCGGTACATCTTTTGTGTCCATACCAACATCTCGCTCTGAACCCTCGTCTAGGAGTTCACATCCTAACTAGCCTATAATCTTTATCAAGGAAGTTTGGCAATAATTCCTTTGCACATGTGGCTTCCCTGGTACCTCATACTATGTAAATGTCTATTAGCTGCTACCAAATTACCATGTTTTTTTTTTACACACTTAATATTTTCATTATTTGTCATTAAATACCTACAATTTTGATTTTAAACTATTTACAAGTGACTTTTGTGGACATGATATTAATTCAATCATGTCATTTGATTTAAATAGGTTTTTATTTTTATTATTTTATTAATCTTATATATAGATTATTTTAAATTTTGTGAATGTGAGAATGTTGTAGGCTTATTAGACTGTAGATTTGTAGACCATTTATTTATTTTTTTGTTAAGTAACTACCTGGTACACACCGCTACACATCAAGCTATGCTATTGCAGTATAAGCTGATCCCGCATTGTGTAGGATTTCCGTACAATGCGAGGTCAGTGTAAACTGAAATAGCTTGATGTGTAGCCGTGTGTACGTCTTGACAGGCCTACACTGCCCTCTCATACCTATTAACACTGTAATTTGTAAAAGCCAATTATTTTAAAAATATTAATCGTGGAGTTTCTTGCCGGCTCTTCTCCATAGGAAACAACCAATTGGAACAGTGCACCTAGCTTCTGACGTTTCACAAGTGCCCGGGTAGGTATAAGTGAAATAAAATATTTTGATTTCAATCAGACTCCTCAGCTTTTCTGTCACAGCTGCGCTAGTTTATATTTCTAGAAGTTTATAGGAAGAAGAAGGAATATTTGCTTCAACATTCCACAGATGATAAGCATCGTACACAGCAAAGCTATGCTCGTGTGAAGAGGAAATAATTTATGGAGCGTTTTTAAGAGTTCTAAGAAATTCGTTGGTGGTATTTGGGGCTTTGGCCTAAAATAGGTTTTCGTTATTGATGTGATGGCTTTCTTCTTGTAGAACTTGTTGAGTAGAGTTTATTATTTAGCGTTTATGCGATTAGTTAGCGTTTGAATCGGTTTGGTTATATTTTAATTAAATTAATTAAGGAAACTGGGAGGATCATTCTGGCAAAAGCAGAGTTGTTTCTGGCAAAAGAAAATGTCTGAGTGTCTGATGATAAATAATGTACAAAGTTTGGCTGATATACGTTTCCGAAGATTCGTTTCTGTTGAAGAAAATCTTACTGAATATTTAAACTAAAGAAAAGAAAGAAAGAAGAAGAAGAAAGCAAATACATTTAATTAGCACAGACTAAAAGGCAGAAAATAATAAATATAGGTACAGCAGATTTACAAAAAAGTATAAAAATCAAATAAAAAGTGTAAAGTACGATGTAAGAAATTAGCAGGAAAGTGTGCCTCACGGCTGCGCCAAAAAGGCCCAGTTCGGCAAAATGCCAGACAACTAGTGCCTGACGCTGGTTTTCAACTGGACCTGACTACTGCACGTGCCTGCACTTAGTGTCATAATTTTGTATTTTCCTTTGGGTGTGTCTGTTCAATAACATTCATAAGTTCATCAAGCCTTTATAACTTCAAATGACACATCGTATTCAACAATAAACATTGATTCAGTGTTTTCAGGTCTCAAAGCAAGCCAAACGGTTAAGCGCTAAATTATTTCGCTGAGAAAATTCACAGACAGAAATATGAATGGGCGATGACAGGTCAAAAGCGCGGCAAGTCTTTGTAAATATTTATATCGATTATGACAAATTTTTAGTGTTCATAAATAAATTACATTGTTCTAATGGGATTTCTTATAATAGCTACTAACCGCAATTTCTTTGAATTATTTTTAATTACTGTTTATTATTTGGTTAGCTTTTTCTACGTTGTAATGATTCCAATAAAAACCGCGACATAACTTGGAACGGATCAGCTGCTTGTGAAACAAAACAAAATCGTATTACCTGCTGCGAGACTCAGGCGCATTTTTTGTAGAAAAAACACGAATTACGATTACGAGATGTAGGGAAAAAAATCTTTGTGCTACTTATTCTGCTTTACAATTTTTAACTTTATTCATTTATGTTTAAATACGAATTTGAGTGATAAGATCATAAATTAAATTTTGTAAATAAAACGCGCTGTCTGAACATCTCATGTTACCAATCACAATTTAGAAACAGCAGCTGTTATTAAGGACCGTGCCAGCGGAACCGGTCCAGCCAGAACATGGACGATTTACTGAAGAACGTTGCAGGTGATGCATTAGGGACAATTTACAATGCATTAGATAACAATAAATACAGTTAAAATAATAAACGATGTACAGTCAAGGAACTTAATTGTTGCCCGAGTTAAACACATTTCAAATCACAACTGTCATTCTTATGAGCTGTGACAGTTGTTATTTGATTGAATTTACAGAAAATTTAAGTTGATAGTCAATTAGTTATTAATTAAACTGTTGTTCTTGTAGCAACAAAGGTTTTTGATCTTGGTGACAATGACCAGTAGGTATAATAGGTACATGCCCCTATAAATTGATGTATAAAGACAGGATTTAAATACAGAAAAATGTGTTAGCGCAGCGCCCGTTGTTTATTATGAACTTACAGTGAACAATGTGGAAATATTAAGGGTGATACATAACCTTATTAATATTTTCACATTGTTCATGAATTCAAGGAATTAAGAACATGTAGCTCTATGACCTTATCTTTCTGGTGAGCCATTTTAAGAACCGTGGGGTACCTATGTAAAATGGTAATCGAGCGTAAGGACTCCCGCAGACAGACGCGACGCAACAGCGCGACGCGACACTAGTAGCACAATTTCTATGAAGACTTCATGGAAATTTTCGCGCTGCCTGTCGCGCCCGCGATTTCGCGCCAATCTGTACCTACGAGCCTTCATGCCTTTAATTTTGACAGTTCCGCCACGTTCAAAGCGTTATCTTGTTGTTTTTATTGTTTAAACAGACAGCACACATAATCAGCCTTTAATGTTCCCATTGGTGGGACACAGGCCTCCTCTCTGTGAGAGGGAGTGGGCCGTAATCCACCACGCGGGCCCAGTGCGGGTTGGTAGATGTCACATGTCTTCGAATTTTTGGTTGTAGAACATGCCGGTTTCCTCACGATGTTTTCCTTTACCGTTTTGAGAGCAGTGGTAATGAAATAATTTAGAAATAGTAAAGCGCCTGTCTGGGTTCGAACCTACGAGCTACAACTCGGACTTAAGTCGCGGCCGTTACCACTGGGCCACCAGTGCTCTATCTAGTAGACTATCAATTCGTCTGCCTAACAATATTGCAGCAAATGAAAGGCATTTCGATCAATTGCCATTCTATTTGTTTTATTCATTTACTCCGCTGATCTCTGTATGACTGATGAGTTCTTGTACTTTTGCAGTTTTTGAGGGTCAAGAAACCACTCTGTTACTCATTGAATGACATGAAACCATCAATTTTCCAATGCAGGATAGGGCTGGCAATAAAACTATATAAATAAATATAATTTTCCGTTTCGATCATCGAAGAAAAATAGTTCGATTGATCGATCAATCTCTGCCGTGTATGGCTCTGTCTTTGGTATTTACACTCTGGTTATTTTACCAAGACATCAAGTTTCTTGTATGGTTTATTATTGCTTTTGAATTAAAGTTGATTTTGGCTTGATTTGATGGCATGTTGTGTTTGTTTTAAGTTAACGGTTAGCGCCTGGGCCGCGTGACGGGTACCGCACTCATTTTCATTATGGACGCGGCGCATGCGCGATGCATTCCTGCGTCCGCTCCCAATAGGTACTTACCTACTCTACCTATTATTGTTCGGACACTGGGTGCTAGTGCATTGCTTTATTATGCCACTGTTTTGTTTTATTATCATTAAAATTTTATGACTACTACGAAACTGAGCAGGAAAATTACTGTCTGCTATGGGAAAATCCGCTTCACGTTTCGTACTCATTACCTGCTTGCTAAGATTTTTCTGAATAATGGTATGGTTCACATAAGTACCTACACAGCCAAAGACAAGAGTCTTTGGCTGTGTACTTATGTGAACCATTTGACGCAGCCCAAGATAAGCTTTGTATCTTAAACTTAGTCATTAATTAATACTAGGTGTCTAGTAGATTCCCTTGCTCAGCATATTACTTAGGAAAACATCAAAAGGAAGGAATGCTGCAAATCCACACATTATGAAATATGAACCCTGCCTGTAAAACAGGAAACTAAAGAGAGACTGCTTGCGCAAGCAACTCACGATAATCTTCTAAAGCCCATAAAAATATTAGCCATTAGCTTCATAAATCTTAACGCCAACAATATCATTCAAAGTTAAGTTTTCAACAAAATTAACTCACACGCATAAGTTCACCTCCTTTATTTGAATCATTACTCATTACCCGAAGCAACCGTTGCTGATTTGGTCATAAAAATAACCTAACAAAAACTTCTTGGCGCCAACTCCCGTTCCAAAATGGCGGCAACAAAAGAAAATTGTAAGAAGTTATATTAATAGGCATTACTTTTTACGTTAGCTGGTTAGTTTTTGTTTTTATGCTTTTGTAGTTTTCGTGTTGGTTGGTAAACAAATATTGAGATGTTTCAGCTGGGTGATTTCAAAATTGTATGATTTGCGGTTGTTGTCATTTTTTTTACGCCAAAATGGCCGCTAACCGTCTTCTTTTGTTCGTGATTATAGGTTTAGTATAATCTACTGATAGTCTGATAGTAGATCTTTATCATTTACACAACATGGCATAGTGTCATTACTGAACAGGATCTCCCAAGGCTTTGAGTTTAAAAATGGACGTCTTATTACTGAACTCATACCGGTATTTGGAAACGTCGTAGACATACATATTACATACATACATACATACATACATATTACACACATACATACATATTACATTTTTACATGCATAAACTCACGCCTTCTTCCCATGGGAGTAGGCAGAAACTACAGAACCTCATCTGCTACGACCCTTTCATACTCCTTTTGCTTCATTTACGTTCATACATCTGGTCATACGCGCACGTAGGTCTAATTCTTAATTAACAGTACGCTTCGTTTCTAATTCCATTTCTAAATTCCTTTTCTTTTATTCTCACTTATTTTTGCTAACAATGAGAGAAAATACCTTTTCGCACCGTACCCTAAACGCGTACAGAATTGAGTTGGTCTTATTGATCGTCCAAAACGTTGCGATTGTCTACCAGACCAGTCAAATGAGCAAATTCGCAAGCAATAAGGTCCGTATTCTAGAACGATTTCTAAGCTAGAATCTAGATTTCAAACTAAGTTCTCACTCTGTCAACATATTATGTTTCTCAGTTTTAAATCACTGTGTACCTGTATACCTACAAGTATTTCTCTAAATTCGGTAAGGTTGATAAGTGGTCAATCGCCATTGTCCGCGATTGTATAGTTATTCCATGAACATTATTTCCTTTTTATGAAGTTATGTAATTGATTAAATGATTAGGTATTTCAAATTAATAATAAAATACCTTGTCGTTTTTCTCGAAATGCATCGTATGTTTACTCCGTCATTTTACGTACCTACTTATCAATATTGCTGCGAATTTTCTTATCGACTTATTATACCAAGATAAACACTTCAGCACTCGACTCAGTCGCCTGATCTGATAATGATCTGTTATGAGTTGTTATCTGATAAGAAATAACGTTAAAAGAATATTCCAGTTACTATCAAATTACTACTTTGTTGAAGGTTATTCAATAGACATTATAAAGTTCTTTTTGCATGCCTCTGTCTGCGGTCTGAATGAATAACTAATTAGAAATTTTCACCACAGAATAATCTTGTTCTACGAGTGTCTACTCATAGAACAAGATTATTTTATGGCTCATTGCCTGTACCTACCCTAATGGTTTAATGAAGGATGCATAGTAGAAATTCCTGAAAAAACAGAACCATGTTAGTGTCCATGTCAGGTTGATTCTTTCAATGCCCTTCCCCATACACAAAAGAAGATAAAAGTCTTTTCACAACTGTTGATAATCTGATTGATGGAGTTACACTTTATTGAAAAGGAGTATCATCTACCTAGCCTTTTCCCAACTATCTTGGGGTCGGCTTCCAGTCTAACTGGATGCAGCTAAATACCAGTATTTTACATGGAGCGACTGCCTATCTGACCTCCACAACCCAGTTACTGGGCAACACGATACCCCTTGGTAACACTGGTTGTCAGACTTTCGGGCTTCTGACGACCCTTAACGACTGTCAAAGATCTACAAATGACAGCCGGGACCAACGGCTTAACGTGCTTTCCGAGGCACGGAGGGGTATTGGTATGTAAAGATGGCCACCCGTCTACGGACCAACCGCGGCAAACGTAGCTTAACCTGATCGATCGACCCGTGCGGCTGTTATTACTTAGCCACAAGCCCAAGAGTATGAAACATCCAATCTCCATTAGCATGAATTGCTATCATATTACCAAAGAAAACAAGATCATCTGCCACCAAGATTGCGCTTGCACAAACGCTTCTTCTACCCATCCTTGACTATGCTGATACCTGCTATCTTGACCTTACCCAAGACCAACTTGATAAACTTGAGCGGCTTCAAAATTTTTGTATAAGGTTCATATTCGGTTTGCGTAAATTTGACCATGTTTCCGAATTTCGTGTGAAGCTCAAGTGGTTACCAATTCGCCTTCGCCGGAATGCTCATATTCTTTCCCTTTTGTATAATGTCCTCTTTTCCCCTTCCACCCCTCTCTATCTCAAGGAACGTTTCCAGTTTCTTGGCGACTCCCACACGAAATTTTTAAGGTCATCAGATAACTTGAAGCTTAAAATGCCTATGCATTCCACAACGTTCGTCGACAAATCCTTTACTGTCCAGGCCACTCGTTTGTGGAATGCTTTGCCAGTTCAAATAAAACGCGCGCAATCGTTACACGCATTTAAAAGACTCGTAAAGGAACATTACTTGTCGCTGTGAGCTTGTTCTCGTAACTGTAATTATCTATAGTCTTCATTTATTTTCGTTGCTTATACATTTGATATGTATGTATTTATGTATATATTATTTAGGTTATATATATATATCTGTGTATCAATTTTAGTATATTGTATTTATTTATTTTTTACACCAACGACAGCCCCACTTTATGTCCAGGCAAATCACTGTCCATCCTATGGTTGCCTGGAAGAGATCGCAGAAAGCGATAAGGCCGCCCATTGTATATTTTGTAGTGTTTGATTTATTTTTTGTCATGTATTTTTTGTGGTGTACAATAAAGTATATATAAATAAATAAATAAAATAAATAAATAACTTTTGTAGAATGTTTTCAATCGACAATCGATATTTCAGAATGTCAAGCCAAACCCATTTTAATATTTGTGTTATTGTATAAAGATGACAATACCGCAAAACTGTGTCCTTGTATATTAAGCTAATTTACCGTGAATGTTAATAAATAACGGTCAATTGTTTTTGAAACGTTAATTAGGTTTTGGAAAACTCAAACTGCGCACTTAGTACACTTTTGAAAGAATCATTATGTTAACAATTTTACTTTTTATCATGTTTTTATCCAAGAACAACGTACTATATTTCTGTAAAGGGTGTAATTAAGTGTAATTCACATTCTCATCGTAACGAATGATCGAATCGGGTGCAAAATTAATACAGGGACAACTGAACTTTTCACCGGTACGACCGGTTTCTGGATTACGAGACTGTAAACCAATTGGTAAATGAGAGAGAGAAACTTTAAGGCAAATCGTGTGTGCTGGCTTACGTGTTGTTAGTACTTTTAAGAACTAACTATAAAAGATTTTGTAAGTGTCAAAATTGGAGCGTGAATGTCGATTTCTTTCCAAGTCGAGCAAAATCCTTAAAACACAACAGAACAAGCCAAGGCTTGCATGCATTTTGGCTCTCAAAGCCTCGTCTTATCCAGTATCGGTAGCCTTTAAATTCACTGTTATTTGAAAGGTGACCACGGCGGGGTCACAAGATCACTTTTGCCGGTTGCGTTACGAGGTGTGATATTCATTGAAAATGAAGGATCCTCCAGCTAGGACAGCTGATTCTAAATTCGTCGGTCTATCTTGCTTGAGTATAGTTTTCGATGTTTTTTTTGTTGTTGGTATAGTGGTGTGCTAGCTAACATATACCTAATAATTGAATGTTTTAGCGTTATGTAAATTATTTTTGTTTTTTCTAATTGAACAGACAGCTGTGCTGCTGGGGAGTTTTTTGCGCAACTTCTTCTTCCCAGCTAAAGCACTAGGAAGTGGTGAAGGGTGGGCGTTCTGGGGGACTGTCTTATGTAATTTTGACGTTCGAAAAGTGCTGATTCTCAGCCTAGTTTGAATAAATGACTTTTGAT
Organism: Atethmia centrago; assembly: GCA_905333075.3. NCBI lineage: Eukaryota > Metazoa > Arthropoda > Insecta > Lepidoptera > Noctuidae > Atethmia > Atethmia centrago. Next base: position 7,478,803 of record HG995374.1, read on the forward strand.
TTTATCTAACTAATGTCTCTTTACTCTATGCTTGCTTACTAGTAGGTTATTGTAATTATGAGCTGTTGAACTTGAGATGAGCATTGCAGTGTGTAAAACTGGCAGAAAGGCAACTCACACGCCCTTAACATAGTACGTTAACTGGCCAGTGTCCAAAGAAACACATTTATCGCCCTACCTACTCGTAACAAGAGACTCATCCAAGTAGTTATTTTGTAATGTAGCGGAGCTATATAATATTCTGTACCCTACAAGTTCCAACTTTAGTAGTTGGAACTTGTGGCTCCTGCTCATTTTGGATTTAGATTTTAGAATCTGCACTTTTGCACGACACAGAAAATAACCGCCAATATCATTTTGAGCGGTGAACAGTATTCACCAAGGTAACCAAGTGTTCCGGAAGACATTTTGGGAACAACAAATTGCGCAATAAACATTATGTAAACGAACAAAATTAAAACTAATTACGATTATAAGCACAAAACATAGGCTATTAAGAAACGAAATCACAGAACACATTGTTTGGTTTCGAATTAACAATTCCGTCTAATTACAGACGGAGGGGCACATTGACGTTTTTGTCACGGACATTAATATTCATCCGAAGCAGTGAATCTGCCGGTGCCCTTATAGGGTTAGTTTGCGTATATCGAAGGGGCGTGATAGGACTCCTCAATGGTTTGTCCTTAACTAATAAAATATCGTTTCATTCAATGAGATTTAGCCTTAAAAAAATGTTTAGTTTTGTGCAGATTATAGAGCAGGTTTGTAGAGATTTAGAGATAGACATTTCCAAAGACGACAGTCAGTTTTTCAATGGAACCGAAACAAAGAACTTTAACGAATCGAAAATGTAAGTTACAAATCCTGCCGATTTAGGATTGGTTACAGATTCAGTTTCAGTTTCTCATCGGTTTGAGTTTCTAAATATAGATATTCTCTCCGAAAAACTAAAATGTTTGTAACTATTATTAGCTATTTTCAATATATTTAGATGATACATCACTCAACGTTAATATTACGAGATAATATGTAGAAGCGAAAAAGGTAAAGTATTCAAGGTAGAAGTAGATGAATCATCGTGTTTATTCGTCATGTAGATGATTAAGAACTTAAACTTCTGCTAAAGGCGGAATGTCTGCTTTATCTTTTGTTATAAGTAGTTGAGACGGAAATAATAAAATTTTCTGATGCATTGCTTACTACAAAAAATATAAAATCATCAGCATGAACGTATAAGTCATCAAACTGCAAAAGGACTGTAGCACTAGCAGTTAGAATTGTGGCATCACAAGTGTAACACTCTTCCAAAGGGCAAAAACTAGATTAATTCAATGTTTTCAAAGCCATTGTAATAGATTGTTAATACCAAGCTTTTTGTTCTTGCCTCCAAGTTCGCAATCTCCTAGTCCTTCAAAAGATAAAGAAAGACAGAGATAAAGATAAACGCACTGCACTAATTTGTCAGCAAGGACGAGTCAATTATTTCCAGTTAGATTACTCACTGCACCTAATGGCGGCCCTTTATTGAAAACTATTTATAAGTTGGCGCCATGTTTTCCGCCATATTATGATCTTGGACTTGTCGCTCTATTTAAATTTCTACCATTACATCTATCCGGTTATCAAGTGTGATACTTTTTAAGTCAACGCGGCTGTTTTATGGCTGTAATTGGCGTGTAAACGTTTAATCATTAAAATTATGATGATTGCAACAATGTTTTATTAACAAGAGGGTTTTATAGGTGTTTTCAGAATAAAAATATCAGTAAGTTGAACTTGCTTAGTAGTGTAGTAGTGAGGCTAAGGAACATCACTAGGCTAAGAAATTAATACTCGAGACTGGCGGCATCTAGTCGTAAGGTCCGTATTTATATATAGCTATACCCTCTTCACCTCCTATACCAATTTATTTGAAGTCAACTTAGCACATATTCCTTTGCTTCCACATATTTCTGGTCAGCGATCATCGCCGAGTTCACTTACTTTTTTGCCATATCATCATTGTTCTCAGGTTTGTAGCACCCACACGAAATTAGTTATCATTCTTCTAATTATCTATTATTACTAACAGTGAAAGTATCTCGTCTATATCGATGACATAATAATATTGTCATTAGAAGGTGACTACCTCTGCCTCGGCGATTGTTTACAATCCTTCGAAGACTATTCACTGTTCATTGCAACTTTAAAAAATAACCTTGTTCTGTTAATTAGTCACTGTTACAACACCTATTTATGAAAGGTTTATCTGCCTATAACCGCTGCAAGAATCGACTCGAATTAGTCATCAATAAACAAGACAAAAAGCCTATAACTTATAATAGTTATACCACATAAATACGCCGTATGTGGTCGCGTTTAAAGGTAAGCTATTTACCCTTATATAATTATAGAGAATAAACTCTAACATACCTGATGGCCATGTTTGGTCGAGTTAGTTCAGACATAAGATTATTTAATTCGCTCGCTAGGATGTGTGGAACAGATATGGACACAAATGACTACCCTGCGGATGTGCGGAGACGGCGACGCTGGGTCAGGCAAGTGTTATAGGATGAAGCGTTTTGATAAATAAAACTGTTGCCTTTTTCTAGCACATCGCGAAGTTTTACTTTTAATATTTCCTTTTGAGAGAAACAGAGGTTCGAGTTTTTAGGCACTTATGCAAATCTGTTTTCAATTCCATCATGGTCTTGTGTCTTGTTGTTTTAGTTTTGTGGATTAAGGCAGCAGAAGTTTTCCTGCTTACATGCTCTTTACCATTTCCAATTTTAAAGAAGAATTGTTTATTGGTATTGCAAACTTTTTCCGACCTATTTTTTATGTGACGTTACAATATAATCTTAAATAATATCAACCTGTTAATGTCCCACTTCAGGGCATTGGCCTCTTCTCATACAAAGAAGGCATGAGCATTAATCACCACGGTTGCTCAAGGACTTATATTAATTATAATTTATTGTTCTTTGTCTGTCAGTGAATTTAAGATTATTATTCATTAGATTTTAGGCTTCATTTATTGGGTTGTCGTCCTCATTTTCTAACGCTTGTAACATGCTCCGTGAGACGCCGTGGAAGTAAGTCAGCTTTATTTTATGCCATACATGGAACGCATTGTAGGCGGTACTTACCTGACTTATTGCTACACGTCGAGCACTTTGATACCCCACGAATAACACAAATTGTAGCCTGCATTACTGTGTTCTTTATTTGAAAATAGGGTTTATTGCGGTTTGTGTTCCAGTTTACTTTTCACTTTCTTTTACTCTGCTCGCTTACTGCAATTCTGGGTGAATGCAATTTGAATGTCTTTTTATTTAGTTTTTGGATTCTTGTTTTGGATATAAACATCACCGTGAAAATACACACTAACAAGGCATGATGGAATAGTAAACATATTTTAATAAGTGACCAAAAAAGCTGGCGCCATTATTGGGCATACAAAGCTTAAAAGCATAAAAACATGGCACACAGCTTTTCAACAAAAAAAAAGAACAAAAGTACTTAACACATAATAAGTACTTACAGTTAAAAGTAGGAATGGTAATAACGAGCGACAGTACTCATATGTCTTTATAAACCAGTTTATTTAACGTTAATTGAGGAAAAAAGTCGTCGATGCCTTACTTAACACGTCCGGTATCTGTGGCATCGAACCAATTAATGAATGAAGTATTAAAACGTCATTTTGTAATTATGGAATAAGTCATAAACACGTCAAAAATATTTTTATGTTTGCACTGGCTGGCAAGAAGTGGTTATTGTCATTGTGGCAACAATCACATAAAAAAATACTTTAATCTGAAGATGAGTATCATATTGTATTATTTTTGTTGCGATGAATGTATTGTGTGATAAATAATATTAACAATATGTTAAGAAAGAGCCAGGGTTGGGTTGATAGGAATGATGAGACGACTAACAGAATAGCTATGTAGAATTATACATATTACATATTATATCCAACCTCACCATATCTTATAGCTTACATCAAATAAGTTTCACAGGGGCGCAATGATGATGAGGATGTCTGTTCGTATGCTTATTCGAAAACAAATCCAGCATTGTTCTGCTGTATCCAATAGATTATTCTAAAGTTACACTACAATCTACAAAAGTCACCTCCCAAGTTTTTTCCATTCTTTGCCCTTTGCCTTGCCTCTATCGTGAATTTGTGATGGTTGTTGGCCCATCTTATTATAATTATAATAATAATAATAATAAATTCGTTTATTTCAGGTAAATAACACCCATTGCCAAACATAAAACAATAGACAATAATTAAATAAAACCAAAGATAAGATCAAATTAAATTAATAATTAAAAATATCAGGTCAGATTAAATAAAATCAAACGAAGTCGAATAAAATCAATTAAAGTCAAAAACAAAAATCAAATAAAACAAAATCAATTAAAATAAAATAATATGAAAAACAAAAACATATACGTATAAATGTAGAGCTGCAGCCTGCTGGTTACATATCATTGTCATACACGTATCATTCAGTCAAGTAATTATATCATATATAATTTTATCACTTTAAAAGGAACACGTTGGCGGATATAAATAACCTAATAGACCTTGTAAATATGAAATTATTTACAATAGCATAAAGACATGAAAGTTTATTGACTATCGGAAATTACTGAGTATTTAATTCATAAACGTTGCAATTTACAAAATGATCCTCATTAACACAGTGTTATAAGTAATTGAATATCATTATTGTTAAATATCCGATACCTACACAGCACACGTTTTAGCTCCTAGGTCGTCTAGTGTTCAACCAAAAATATAAAACCTTTAACAGGCAATTTAAAAAAATTCAGACAGGCTGAAAAGTAAGAGCAATGTCAAAGTTATCATTAACAATACATGGCTAGACAATATATCCTAAGGAATCATAATTGTTTGTAGTATCTAATAAACTGTCAAACTGGATTGACAGGTCTGCCTATCCACGTTCATACAGTTTTTAAGGCTGAATTAAAAAAACGTGTTTTGCTTTTATTGAAATGTAGAAAAAGTAAAACACGTTTATCTTTTCAGGAATCGTTTCTTTAATAAGGTACATTTATTGCTGTTTTTGATCGACATCAAATAAGAGCTAGCTAGTCTTACGAAAAAAATACGTAAGGGACTGTTTAAGTAGGTAACTGTCTAGTTATCTACTTAAAAAGTGCCTTAAGTTTTTTTTTTATATTTAAGGTTTTATGGTTGAACACTACACGACTTAGTGTGCCGCCTATTCTCACCCCTTGTAGTCTTTAGATTTTTCTATTGCGCTTCAGTTTATTATAAATAATTTGTGTAAAGAAAGTAAGATACAACATTGTTTGTTTTCGCTTTCCTTGAAATCCAATCTTCTATCTTATCAAGTCACAATTATATTATTATTGTATCAAGAAACGGGTAAATTTTCCGTTTCCTAATTTTTTACACAACTTTTACTGGTCTGTCTCTCTGTGTAATTTTATTGTTCTTTTTTGTTTGAATATCGTTTTGTGTGAATGAGTCATGCTTATGAGTAATCTAGTGACTGTTTTTATATCTTCAACGGCCAGATTCTGTTTTTTTTTTCTTTTTGACCTTCGTCTATGATTATGATTTCTTTATCTCTCAGAGATTTGTTCATTTGTCAGTCATCCCATGCATGTTGCTGGTCTTCTACACTTCTATGTATAAATAACATAATAACTACCTATTCAGTTAAAATAGACAATTAACCTAATAGATGCGAGAAAATTGCGAAAAAATAACAGTGTTGCCAGCCCAGCCGCTCGTTCCAGCCTGCAATATTGATGAATGTGCTAGAATACGGCAATAATTCTCCGTAGCGATCGATATCACAGTGCAACCGTCCTGTATCCAGGTCACTAGATCGCCTCTTATTATATGATTCATATAAATTATTGTTGCTGGAATAATAACAAGCTTGAACACAAAGAAAACGATTAAAGATGTTGTAATCATTGACATTACATTGAATGATTGATTCCTCAATGGTTGTAATGTCAAAAATTGGATTTGGTAATCTGCTTTTTTTTTACACTGGCAAGTTAGTCTTAAAAGAGTATGTCGCGAATTCCCGATATAGATAGGTACGTAATCTTAGTTAAAGGAAGAGCCGTTATGAGCGTGAATTCTGAAAGTAGGCACCGGTGCAAATAGCTGTCAAATATTTCGCTGTTTTGATTAATTTGGCAATTTTACTGTGTGGAAATATGAAATATCGCTAACTAATGAACTAAAATATTGATTATGAAATGCAATAATTAATATCGTAACACCGAATATTTAGTTTTAGCTGTAAAAAAGTATTTGGAATCTTTCCAAATGTCCTTTTTATACCTAAAACGGTTACAACATCAAATTCAGTGTTATAATTGCAATTCATTATTAATATTTTGTGCCACTAGTTAGCGATATTTCATATTTTTGCATACAGTATGTATTAACAAATTCATAAAAACAGGTTCATATTTGACAGCCATTTGCGACGTTGTCAACTTTTAGCATGCACGCTCTTAAATCTTATAATATCTTCATTTTATGCTACCTTGTTTACGGATTAACTCGAAGCGCCTGTAGAGTGTGACCTAACATTTGCAAAAGTTATGGAGATTCGCGTTTGTACTGGTTAAAGACTGAGTTTCATGTTTGTAGACATAAATAAACGCACGCCTTCTTCCCATGGGGGTAGGAAAAAACTATAGAAGACCATCTGCTACAATCCTTACTTATGTTTTATGTCTATAACTAACTTTTATATGGAAACATGTCTTCGCGAAACGGCACAATGAAATGGAATTGTTTATTCTGTAAATAGGCTATCAGAATCACTTTTACAAGTCATATAGTAAAAAATATATTTAAAAATAAGCTAGATGGAGTCGACATTTCCTATCTGACCCCTGAGAAGAAACGGCGAAACAAACTCAACGGCCAAAGTCTCTTTTAAAGTCCAGACATAATCTTGGTCTATTATGTGAGGATCATGTAGTTGTAGATCCATGTCTGAAATGGTCTTTCGAGGAAAGAACCACACAAATTTGAGTGGACCTGTCCAGTCAGTGCAAGCATTTGTCAGTAATCGTGTACCTCAGAACTTAAGGAGCTCAACGAACAATACCAAGGAAAGGACATTTGGGTAGGCCGCATAAAGTACTCAAAATGCCAGACTATCATTAAAACTAACTGAGAAAAAAAAACAAAAAGAAATGACCCACTTAGGTAGTGCTCACATTCACAATAATTAAAGTAATTTAATACTTTTCAAGGTAGGTATAGGTCAATATCCCAATCATTGATGAATTGTTGTTACCCCTACTGCTCAATACCAATACAGGATTTATCTTTCATACGTCATACGTGTCAAAAAACGAGAGAAAAAACATAATGTCAATGAAGTGTCAATGTTATTTTTTTTAATATTCTAAAGGAGAAAGAACAGAAATGGGCCATTGTTGTGTACTCGTACACCCAATGGCCTAGTGGCCTACATAAGCTGTTGCATTCTTTATCAAGGGTAGAACTACTGCACCGTATTATATCATTGTTTTAATTACACACTATCTGGAATGTCAGTAAATTAAATATCATGTGTGAATGTCACGTGAGTTAATGATAAGGAATGATTACATAAATCAATGTTTTTCTTGTGCTCTCGTCTGAATATATTAAGTAAGTTTGTAACTTTTATGTAATGGTAAGTTTCGATTCTATTTTTGTTATGACTTTGTGATAAGAATAAAAACAAATAGCGAAGTTTGTTTAGTAGTATTCGGTCAAGTATTCTACAAAGCGCGGGATTGAAAATGGACTACCCTGTATAATTTTTAAATCTGCCTGGCTCAAAACTGGTCATATGATGTAGATATCGTAACGGCTCGTACAGACTAGCGCGATATCGCGTGCGTGACAGGCAGTAATGTGCTTGTCGCGCCTGCGATATCATCCCAGTCTGCTGTCTGCACGAGTCTTTATGTTGATACCGATACCGTACAATTTCAGTTATATAAATACTTGAAACGACTTCAAAAGTAGGAAGTAAATATATCCGTATACGCATCTACTACGCTACGGTGGTCTTTTTATGGCTAACAAAACGAGGTTATAAAACCAGGAGATCCCATAAACATTTCAGAAACTTCCTATAATGTCAATCAGCCGCGCATCCAGACATAACTATTTATATTATACATGTTCTCGTAATTGGAAATGTCTGATAGAAACATGTAATAATTTCCGTCGTGTTAAGAGAGAACATAGTGATGGTGATCGTGCAGACTATCGCGATATCGCAGGCGTGACAGGCAGCAATATGTCGCGCCCGCGATATTCCCCAGTCTGCGGGAGCCTTTAATGAGGTGTAGGTAGTTAACGATGAATAGTGTCAACAGTGGGTATCAATTCAGTTATTATGACAAATGTTTCCACAGATGAGAGTGAGCACAGATGAGGCCTTGTTTAGACATTAGAAAACCTGGGAAACGAACCCCTGAATACAATAAAGAATGACTGACTGAAAACATAATAACTAATTTTTTAGGCATTAAATAAAAACTGAAAATTTTTTAGGTACAAATGATTAAAATTAAACAAATTTGAAAATTTTTGACGTTTGTCATAACTTCATGAGAGTTACGACCATCGACAGCCCGCCATGACAGGTGGGAGAGATGACTTTTTCGTCCAGAAGTACCCACAAATCTATAATCCACAAAAGTAAAATATATTTGCCCAACCTTTCGGGGAAACAAGGCGTGATGTTATGAAATATATTTTACATACATAATGTAAAATATATTTCTATAACGATCACGTTCTTACAATTATTCAAAAAAGTTGTCTAAGATACGAGTATAAGGTGTCGTTTTGCATCGTCAAATTCAAGGAGATAACTATGCTTATGATTCTCGACACGAATCAATAATAAAATAAGTGGAACTTTTTTATTTTTAATTAGGCTGAGAATCAGCCCTTTTTAACGTCAAAATTATCAGTAATTACAAAATAATCTCTCAAATCGCTCGCCCTTCACCTAGTGCTTTAATAATAATAATAATAATAATTTATTTGAAAAGACAACAAATGAGGTCCATTGTTAGTAACAATCTTACTTAGCCTATGTTAGTACTTAATAACTAAAACAGAGTTAGCTCTTTTTCTTTTGGGAAGAAGAAGTGGCGCAACAAAGTCCCCAGCAGCACAGCCCCACTGACCCAGCTGTCTGTTAAAATTAGAAAAACTTGATTCTATGCAATAGTATGCAAAGTATTTAACATTACACAGTGCGATTTGAAGTAAGGTGTATAAACTGCATGGGTAGTGCATATATACGATTTGCACATTCATTAATATCAGTCTACTTATTTACGTCCAATTAATTTAAAATTGATTAACACATATAATAAATACCATCAAGTTCAATCAGCCATAGTTTTGTAATGAAACCATAAAAATAACTTTATATTTTTTTTTAAAATATCGCATGCAGCGTGCTGTCATTTTAATTCAATAAGTACCAGATTGTAGTGTCTGTTAATTAAGGCGCAGATATATGATTTTAGTGACTTTTAAATCTGTTATTACGCCTTCATATAATGCAATTAAGCTATGCAAAAAATGTATGTTAACTAGAACTTAAATATTCAAATATAGAATTGATGTATATGACATCAATTCTATATTTGAATATTTAAGTATTGTAGTAAAAACTTTGACGATGAAATAAATTCAGGAAGCCAAAGCATAAAAAACAATATTACTTTCAAACTACCTAAGATTAGGAGATAAGAAAAAAACATAAAAATTGTTTTTTTTTGTATGTACAGATTATTATATTACCTATAAGTATATAATTCTATCTGTGATTTTTTTTCAAATATTCATATTTTCGTTACTAAAAATAAATATTCCCCATGAAAACAAACGGTCGACGCACATTTGTATAGCCAAGGTCAACGGCGATTACCCGAACCTTAATAAGATATTTACGATTCCTCGTTGGTTTAGCCGTCGGAAGTGCCTCTGCTGAGTATAAGGTAGGTTTAGATTCCTAAGGCGAGCAGAGTTAAAATGGGTTTTTCCATCAGGGCTTTCATAGAAGCTAGTCGGAGTCTGGATTTGTGCCCAGTTAATAGAAATAGGCTCACTTCCTAAACATTGGACTGACGAAACGAACAAAATCCGAGATATGGGTGAAATTACATCTCAGCATATCCTCAGAAAGAAACACAGATGTTTTATTTTTATGTCATAATTTCAATGCATTGATAAATATTATAACTTAAAACATCGGTGGCTCACAAATCCGCTATACACGTCAAGATAATGCCATTCAATACGACAATGCCTCATTATTTGCAAAGTCGTGATATTTTCATTTAACCTTGACCTTTTCAAGATTTCACCTTCTCTGAAAAAAATGGGGCTCTTGATTTTGTATGACCTACCTACTTAACTACATAATAAGTAGATTTTTATAGAAACTCTGACTACAGGTCTTCTAAGTACTGGTAAGTTATGTTTTAGTTTCAGTCTCATGTAATAGTGCGAGCCTGCGAGCCAATGGGGTCGAAAACTGAAGGCTCTTCATAGGTGGCAGCACTGCTGTTAGTCCAGAATTCCCCATTTGTGTGTATGTGTTTACTGTTGTGTCGATCACAAATTGAATGAAAAGTAGATACAAATTTAATGAAAGGCCATAATACCTCAGCGCTACCTCACTCTTCATATCGCACGCACACACTCGCTCGCGGTCACGCGAGCAAGCGAGACAGCGGCAGGGAGAAGTCTCCAAGGCGCCGATAGTGTAGGTAGTTTCTTTTTACGGTGAAAATAATGGTAATAAAAAAATAAATAAAAAACATAGAATCTAAGCAGATTCTATGTTTTTTATTTATATTAGATCATGAAACTTTGCATAAATAATAACTGAACCAAAGATAAAGCGATCTTTAGTTCAGTTATTATTTATGCAAAGTTTCATGATCTAATTTGCAGTATATTTCAATGTACTTAACAATAAAGGCTTCTGCAGACTGGGGCGATATCGTGAGCGCGACAGGTATATTACTGCCTGTCGCGCCCGCAATATCGCCCTAGTCTGCAGAAGCCTTTATTGTTCGGTTTGGAGGTAACTGCATTTTTTTTCTGTAGAGAAAATTTTATGGAATGTTTTCGTCAAACATAGTAGGACTCAACATTAATCCTCAACTTTACCATATATTTATTTCAAAATACATGCTGCAGGATTTTCGATATAACGGAGGATCATGCTTAGCAATTTGAGGTAAGTATTGTAGACTCATAGGCTAATTACGGATAGTGATAGCTAGATGTAAAATTTTTGGACGTGTAGCGACATCTGAAGCGAGCAAATGGCAGTTTTTATCCCCATTGCCAGTAACCGGGCATAAATTCAGACTCAATATATTCCTGATGTAAAAAAAGAACTAATAACACTGCTCGACCTAGGAAGTACCCAGCGGTACCCAGGACCCTCAGATTATACCTTCTGTTTTATAATCTGATCGTGCCAGGACCATTCAGCACTGGCACGAAGTATTCGTTCAAGTTCTCTTTCACAAGTACCTAACTCGCAGACAGAAACTAATTACATACTCATAGCTAATCCGGGCCGTTGACACTTCTATAATAGGTGTCAAACATTTTGTAAAATGGCAACATTTTTAAACGGTTTGCGCCATCATTGCGTGCACACTCGTAAAACCCCACCGACTATAAAAACCACGAGACGTCGTAAATCCGGACCTAATTTAATGACACACTAAAATTGACTGGGTATGAACGTTGGCTCAGAATGTCGGGATCAGTTGGGACCCAGAGAACTGACCACTCTTCACTGGAAGTAAAATCAAATTATAAATATGAGATTAAGCGAGATTTGAGGATGCATTCAATATAACGGCACTTGGTTACCTGAACTTGAATAGAATAGTGTTCCAACGACCGATGTTTGTCATGATTATGCTAGAAAGATCGCAAAGAGAAGACCAGCAGGGCTATTGCGTATCTCTGTTGACAGTTCATAATGATGATCACTTGGCAAAGTGTTTAACGATTAACTGTCAAACAGTTAATTTCGTATTGGCTAACTTCAGTGACTAACTAGGATGACGTCATAGGCACCCAGTACCGCTGATAGCCACCGTAACACATTTTGACAGATGTTTTTGTATCGATACTGCTAAGATTGCGATTGTGTAAGCCTAGTGGACATCAAATTGATGATCATTTAGTTTGTGGTGGCTTTCGTGAAAGACACTACTCAAAGGTAGTTATTTATAAATTATAGTGATTAACACCGAAGCCGATAGTAAGTTAAGCGTGTAAATATTACTTCTTATGTTGTTTTATTGTGATTCTTGGTCGTGGCAGAAGTATGGCACGGCCAAGTGCGTGTCACGCACACTGAAGGGTTCCGTAGTTGGGAATGTTGGGATGAATTTATCCGAATAGCAAACTTGTAGTTGAGAAACATGTTCTCCCATACATCGCTATACGTCACGGTTCATTCTCCAACTGCACATTTAAGTTGGTCGACTATTACTCGTTAACTTGTAAAGCCTACTTAGCTGTGATAGTTTTCTTTTTAATTTCATTTTATGTACGACTGCCACGATTTTTTTCACATCTCCATAAACAACCATTTAGCCGGCAGGGGGACACTTGACTCTTACAAAAATTTTGCACTTTAAAGCTTAATATTACGCAAACGGATCCCTGAATAAAAAGTGGTATTCACAGACCCGTAATAGTTTTGAACGGCCTATCCAACGATTCCCACCTTGGGATAGATGAGAAAAAAAATACATCCCCACATTTGATGCAAGAGAGGTACTTACCCTAAAAACATTTTTTTTAGATATTATTTTACCACTTTTACGGCTTGATTAATATGTAATCATCATAATCAGCCTATAATGTTCCCACTGCTGGGACACAGGCCTCCTCTCTGTGAGAGGGACTGGGCTGGGTATTAATATGTAATACCTGTGCCAAATTACAGATTTTTAGTACTAAGCATCTCTGACCTACAGCGGGGACAAACTGACACACGACGGACATGGCGAAACTATAAAGGTTCCTTGTTTACTATGGAACCCTAAAAATATAATCAAAATAAGAAGTAATAATAATATTTAGAGTAGGTATACGCGAGTAATTATGTAACTACAACATATTCCCGAAATATGTACATAGTTATGTAGGTACATACATCATACTAGGGTCCTAACGATGTACATACTCGTAGCATCCAAAATGATCTTCTAATACTTTAACAACTTGTACATTATTTATCGTGGTTTTGTTTACCTATTTCGTGGTTTTATTTACCTACCTTTCCTTTGAGGGTTTATTTTCACTAAGTTACACTTTATTAGCACAAGTAAAAACATACTATTTAATTTCGCTAGGCTGTCGAGTTAAAACTGCAAAAGATTGAATTTACCGCCAGTTTCAAGTTTCAAGTATATATAAACCGCTTAATACAAAATGTTCCCTAAAATAAAGTATTCTAGCGCTCAAAAGGCGCTACTCAACTTAGCCGCATAATAGTCGATAAAAAATAGAGGCGTCAAGTGTTGGGACGATGAGCACCGATCCCGGTCTGTTGGTCACCGTAACGTGATGTCCACTTACAGTGATACATAATACCAATGTTATGAAATTCTCAGTTGTCATCAAAGTTCGGTGTACAACTGAAGCTAGTTAGTCACTGGCAATGAAAAAGATAGCCAATAGCCCTGCAGACGAGAGTGTAAAAACTGAATTAAGATGGTTGGCATGGCGATGGATGTCAAGTCGAAGAAAGTCTCCACTCTCAATCCTACTGAAACCGAAATTATCGAAGACTGCTTCGATAATTTCGATGTCACTAATAATACTGATTAAAAACAAAAGATGAATCGGTCAAAAGAAGAATCGGTAATATTATGACCTATCATCATCTCTGCACCCACATAGGTGCAAGAATCTTTTGCCGCGTAGCTAAAATCGGAACTAATCCGCCGCCATCTTGTTTATTGAATACAATTTCTGCGATAATTTCACATATGTTTACCTGGCTAGCTGGTTGCCCTATCAGAATACCAGCGCTGCGACACTTATTTTTAAATGTCGCAGCATCATGATAGGAGCCTTTTGGCCTCTTACAGGACTTTCTGCTTTTATTTTCATTTTACTTTTGTTTTTTTATATATTTGTAGGTATAAAATATTTCTATGAGCGTGATCTTACTGTGTGAATCCCAATTAACCCTTGTTTTTTCATTATTTAACATCCCCACCCCTTTCAATGTCATTCAGGCGCTAAAAGATCGTTGTATCACTGTAGGAATATTTAATAGCATTTACGCGACAGCACGTTTCCATTAAGGCTTCCGCAAACAGGCGCGACGCGACACTAGTAGCATAATTTCTATGAAAACTTCATGGAAAGTGTCGCGCAGCCTGTCGCGCCCGCGGTATCGTGCCAGTCTGCACGAGCCTTTACTCCTCAAAGACCGGCAACATCCGACGTAGTTTAACGATAACAGCCATTTAGATGTCCGTGGTAGTGCAGTGACTAAACGACCTCTCATTGGAACTCATCCTGTTGTGATCGTAACCGCAATGGTCTGCCCATTTACCTGACCACTGAGGTCTGGACCAAATTGTCACTATCTAGTTTTTAGCTGTGATAATGTTTGTGGTGAGGTGTATCGGTTTCATAGGTCCGTATTGGAGGGCGAAATTAATACTTAAAATGTAAATTGTTGTAAATGAGAGTGTAAATTAATACATCTTAAAAAAGGCCATAAAATGAAAGGCTTGCCTAATATTTAAAGAAAAACATGGCGGTACCTTAGGGTTGCCATATTTTCCCGAGACACCATCGGGACATGTTTAGTGGTGAAAGGAAGTTTTTGTAGGTGAAATCAAGCCCTAAACGATTTGGAAAATGTTTATTGTTAATTACTGAGGATACAATCATTCTTTTTTTATATTTATCAGATGATTTCACCTGGGACAGTACCTAATTGTCGGTTAACGGTTAACGAATTCATAAAATTCTTCACAGCTCGATGTTAAAATTATAAGAATAACATTGAAGAATAGCTTCCACCGCACAGTGGAACGAATGTATGGGAGCGGTTGGACGTAGACATGTCAACAAACTAATGATGCCATCTTATTCGATTACTTAATGCCTTCATAACTTGTGGTGATGAATTTCTTCATAACTCCCATATTTCGGGAGTAATTTGAGAAAATGTGAAATTTTACTATGAAAATGAGTGTATCGAGCTCTCTCCCTCCTGATTCCGGGCTTGTTTCAAGTAGCGGTCTCTAATATCATAATGCTAATACTAAGAGCTATATTTAATACTAAGACACATAGTGCGCCAAATGTGCACTTTCTGGGATAAAGAGTGATGTTTATTTTATAACACAATTTTTTTATTTTTTGTTTATTTTGTTGATTAAAACCGTTTTTCTAAAGGTTTACCTTATTACAATAACATTTCTGAGCAGCCAATTAGAGAAGATATAAGCTAATTAGGATATATAATTAGGGACTTAAGGTTTACATATAAAACTGATGCACTAATGATTACTGATAAGAACATTGCTATTATTTAATTACTAAATGGCTCTTAATACACTAATTTAGCATGCATCATTTACTAATTATCACAATAACTAATTACCTTGCAATATTTAACAAAGGATACCTGGGATACCTGGATTTTATATAAATAGGTCACTATTAGTAACTTTAAAATCAGTGTTGATTTACACCTCGTTGTATCCAAGCTAATCTCGCAATGTATTTTCCAAATTTTAATACAAATCTTGATATTCACGTTGCTTTATGCGCACGCGCACATAAAGATTTACGCGACTTTAACTATTTGTTCAGTGTTTTAAAAGATAACAGTTGTGTTCAGTTATGTGAAAGTGCTGAAACAAGTTTAAAAGACTGGTGTCGTCGATTTTGCTACCGCATTTATGCAAAATGGACACAGTCTGGAAGAAGCACAGATAAGTTTCGGAAGAAACATGAGATTTGGCTACAGGCTGCAATTCAATGGCCGGAATTACAGAATGAAAATATGGAACCTTCTACAGAAAATATAAGTGACGTCATCGAGCCCATAATTTCTCCTGCTAAATCTGATGCTTCAACTTGTACACATCCTAGTCCTCGTAAATCTTTTGAGGACCTTAGTAACCGGCAAAAAAGAAGACGCACTGAAGATAGTCTTTCATGCAGCAGTAGCAGCGCTGAAATTATGTTTTCGGCCGAAAGGGCGCTTCAAAAGGCAGGACAAAGCGATACAGCTTATGTTATGAAATACTTGACGGAGAATCCAGAAGAGGCCTCAAAAATCAAAGCCTTCATTGAAGGTAAATCAATTCAGGTACGGGAAATATCCCCTTTGAAGGCATTGGCTCTTTATGTATCGATGAACTTATCGAAATGGCGCTATAACACTCTTCGGGATTTCAACACTCAAGAAGGAGCTCTTCAATACCCGAGTTACTACATGTTGGTTAAAGAAAAAATTAAGTGCTATCCGGCCAAAGAAGATCTCACAGTTACAGAGAGCTCTGCAAAAATCAAATTACAAGCCTTGATGGATTTAACCTCAAGAAGACTTATTAGGTCGTTAGAAACCCCTGTTGATCCCAATCAACAGCTCGTATTGACCAGCAAATGGGGTTTTGACGGATCATCTAGCCAAAGCATTTATCATCAAAGGACGAGTGAAGATGAGCAAATCGATCTTGCTAGTAATTTTATGATTAGTCTTGTACCACTGCGGCTCGTCTCAAAAGGTGTAACAATTTGGGAAAACGAGCGACCATCTTCCACTTCATTTTGCCGGCCAATATTGTTTAAGTTTATAAAGGAAACCAAAGAAAATGTGCAGAGAGAGATGGCTGAAATCGAAGCAGAGATTGAAGCCTTAACTCCATCCACCATCACTGATGGAATTAGTGTCAAACACCAACTGCTGTTGACAATGATTGATGGTAAAATTCATTCCATTATATCCAATACAGCAGCTTCAGTGTGTGACATATGCAAGGCTTGTCCTAAAGAAATGAATAATTTAGAGTTAATCAAAGATAAACACGCAAACGAGGACATGTATAAATATAGCTTAAGCACCCTTCACGCTTGGATTCGCTCAATGGAATGCTTATTACACATTTCCTACAAATTAGACATAAAATCATGGCAAGTGAGGGGTGATATAGCAAAAAGGCAAGTTGATGACAGGAAGAAAAGAGTTCAAGAGGCTGTAAGAAGAGAAACGGGCTTACTTCTCGATGTTGTGAAACAAGGCAGTGGATCCACCAACAATGGCAACTCGGCAAGGAGATTTTTTGAAAACTACACTAAATCTGCTGAACTGACCGGAATAGATGCTATGCTTTTAAGAAAAATCTGTGTGATCTTGCAGTGTATTTCATCAGGAGAGAAGATCAACGTAACTAAATTCCGAGAGTTCTGCTTTGATACTGCTAAGCTTTACGTGGAGTTATACCCATGGTATTATATGCCTTCTTCACTTCATAAAATTTTAATGCATGGGCCAGACATAGTTCAGAACATGTCAATTGTGCCCATTGGTTTTCTATCCGAAGAGGCATCTGAGGCTAGAAATAAAGATTTTAGAAAATATAGAGAGGGGCATTCTCGAAAGCATAGCAGTATCTCATGCAATGAAGATATTATGCACAATCTTTTACTGTCTTCTGATCCACTTGTTACAAGTATCCGTCCAAAAGGAAATAAGTTTGTAAAAAAATCTTCTTTTAAGGAATTTTATGAGCTTACGGATTCTGAGAAAAGTGATATCGAATTTGTTAACATAAATGATTTAGCGGACATCGATTCTGAATTTGAATTAATTGATGATGATGATGATGACGAAGATAATTAAATGATGTTATTGTTTTAAAATGTGTAACTTAGTAAATTAGAGCTTACATCTTAATTATTTATTGTACTTTTAATGAAACTAGGTAATTTATTATCAACTTACTTAAAAGTCATACTCTCATCAGTTCTTGTGAATATTTTTGTTAATATATATTTCTGTATATATATAATATATTTATAGACCTCTTAATAAGTCTGTCTGCGGTTTAAAGTAAATACAAATGGGGAAAAAACGTTTTTTTTTTTAAATTTTCATTTCCTTTTATCCCAGAAAGTGCACATTTGGCGCACTATGTGTCTTAGTATTAAATATAGCTCTTAGTAATAGCATTACGATATTAGAGACCGCTACTTGAAACAAGCCCGGAATCAGGAGGGAGAGAGCTCGATACACTCATTTTCATAGTAAAATTTCACATTTTCTCAAATTACTCCCGAAATATGGGAGTTATGAAGAAATTCATCACCACAATTTATGAAGGCATTAAGTAATCGAATAAGATGGCATCATTAGTTTGGCATAATTTTACTCTTATTTTTCGGACATGTCTACGTCCAACCGCTCCCATACATTCGTTCCACTGTGCACCGTGTCGACTCCCAAGCGATTACGTTCGTCCGTCCATTACGAGGACATCAATGAAAATACGCGCTCTACAGCTGCGTTACAACATTGAAAACGTTTTTATTCACATGTTTTCTTAAAATATGTAAGCTCCTGTGACGTTTCAGCCTCAAAGACCTTCACCCATTTTTCAGTGATATTTTTTGCTCTCCATTCTTTGATTTCTGCGCTTATTTCAACAATGATACTTTGACATCCTCATTAAATTGTGTGTGTATTGGATATTATTTTTTATTGACATACCTCAAATTATAATTTTAATTCGTAATTATGCAATCAATATTGTTAATTAATATCCTACAAGTGAATAAATTCAGAAAAACAGTTGTCGCCATTGATGGATAGGGCATCCATCAATGGCGACAACTGTTTTTCTTTTCGTTCAAATATAATATGCTATCCTATCTCATTTTGTCTATGTTAGTCCACTCCGGAACCTTGATCAGTCATCCAGTCGAATGATTTGAAACGATCCAATTGTGACGTCCAGTTTCAATATAATATAAATAATTGATGGCAATGTTGTAAGACTTTGCCTCCTCTTCAATTTTTAATATGATATCCTAGATCAGGGTTTGTTCTCTTTATCACAATTATTAGTGGTTTTGCTTCCATGCCAATAAAATGTCATGATTTACTCTCCTAGCTTTACCACCTCATCCCACCCGAAACGCGCGTCCCTTGCCCACATTATAGCGTACGCAATTCCTAATCGCGTATTCGCCGATTCGGTGTGTTCCATGTTAGCCGAGTTGCCAATGTATTTAGCGGGACATTTTGTAGCTTGTCTGGACGTCGGGACATGAAGGGTGGGGCCTTCATCCATAACGGTGACATGTCCTTGCTACATATCTGCTGAAATTAAAATTACATAAGTATGAACCAAGAAACGACATTATTTTTTCATTGTAGATGGTACATAAGTTTTGCACTAGCTTGCATACAAATAGATAATTATCGAAGAATCCAAGGTTAGAATTGCCTTTTTTTTCTTAAATGGCAACTCTATGATTCACTCTGTCACACACTTACATCAGCACTCGTCTTTATTCGATAATAGGTCAAGTAGATCTAGGTTCTCGGGAAGGTCACAGTGGCGCCATCTAAACGGGGTTACCAGGGTCGACGAACCGTGCCAAATGGCAAGTAAAGGTCACAAATTTGATTACCTATCTATTTCTATGTGTGCTGCGTACTCACAAAATGTCTAAAGTAAATCTAAAAAGAAATGTTTATGCTAAGCTATTTACGTCCTTTATTCATGACTTTTATGTAAAATGCTCATAAAAATAAGCAAAAGATGTTATGTGAGTTTCAAACTCGTACTAAGTGGTTTCTCATTCATGCTTGATAAGCTTCTTAGTTTAATAAGTAAACTTCTTCATTCAGAATTTGTTTTTCTGTATTGCTGCTGCTGGTCTAAACTTCCAAGTATCTTATAGAACTTACAAACTTTTCTCTTTTATTAGTTTTTGCCCAAATATCTTTTCCAGACTCAAGAATTCAAGAAGACTCAAGAAGAAGTTTTGAGTATGAATGTAAATTGAGATGACTTTAAGAGTAGGGGAGGACCAAAGAAACTATGGACGGACTGTGTGAAAGATGATATGGCTGGAAAGGGGGTGACTACCGAGATAACAACTAATAGAGAAGTATGGAAGAAAGGGACATGTTGTGCCGACCTCAAATAAATTGGGATAACGGCAGGAGAATATTGATTTTTCCAGACTTATTCTTCATACTTTTAATCAGTATATTGCAATTCTTATCTTTGCCTAGACCTTTTAAAACAAAGGTCAACGCTCAATTTCAATTCTAACATGGCATTATCGTGCAAAATACAGCCAAGATCCGAGCTCCAAGATCTTTTATCTCGTAGCCCTGTTTGTGACTGTGAACCTCAAGCAGTGTTTTGTTGTTTGTCTAGACTAGTTTATTTTGTTCTCTGTGACACGAGGTCATTCGTTCCCGTCTCGCATCTCCAACGGGCTGAGCCCGCGACATTTTCTTGATTTATTTTGTTTATTAACCAACCATTGTTGAGGCTTTTCGTTCTAAACCACAACTCCTATCTAGATGACGTTCTTATTTCTCGGCTTGATGATTGTGAAGCAATGTTTCATATTATTGGGAGGAAATGACAAATTAAATTAACACTTGAGACCTCCTGGTATCGAGTCTAAATCAACATTAATTGATGGATCCAGTCCTAACAGCTTTGATTGACCTCTTGCGTTGAACGTTGAACTCCTACTTGGTCCTTTATTGTTATAAGTGCTACTAATAATAACTTAATTAAACCGAATTACAGCACCGTTTTGCGATAAAGGTATAAAAATACAAGCAAAACATAAAACAGTACCGGGCGTTAATATGGCACATCGAGTTTAAAAAAAAGTTCGACTCCGTAGAGCGTCGTTAAACTCGCTTCTGACACTCATATCTGTCTGACAGTCTCTTCACACAAAACGCGATGTGATATGCTGATGGCTGAGGAGTATTTATCTCTTTGTTTATGATAAATAAATAAAAAATTAAATAAACTAAACCCAATAAAAGTAGTGACATAACTAAACTAATACAGACACAAGGATCGTGAGACACGGTCACGGCTACGCGATTGTAGTGACTCCATAGAGGAAAGTAATATATTGAGTGACTCATTCGAGGCACTGGACTTTGACCAAACAGCCTAACTGCCTCACTGGCTGATACGCTCTCGATTTCAGCTCTTTTTTTCTCTATTTTTATGACCGTCTCGTGACCTCCTTTTTATTCGAAACTTTTTATTCAGTTACATCGAAATGTACTTTGTACAATATTCCTCTTTTGCTCCGGTTGATTTAATCGGTTTAAAATATATATAAAGAAGAGAAAACGGTTAAATTGTACACACATATTATTAAATATTACAGACAACTTTAATTTGATATTAATATAAATTTGTAATTTCGTTATGTAAATGTAAATATTCGTCACTACTCTCATCGTCATCTCTTATTTATTTTTCTCATAGAGAGGGACGAAAAGCGGAGTGTGCCACGCGTAGGGTTGCCAACCGTACTATAATATATAGTATTGTACTATATTTCGGAACTCCGTACTATATACTGTCGAAAAAATATATAGTACGCGAAAATACTATATTTCTGTACAATAGATGAATGTTTATATTTTGCAACGCTAAAACTAATAAAAATAAATATCTTGCATTTTTTGAACTTGCCTTCCATTCGACAGTCGTAATTTGTCGTAACGGAACGCGAATCTGTCATAATTCAATCCTAATTGATACGTCAATGTCAAACTTGACAGCATCGAGCCAACATTTACTTTTGCTTCCCGAAGGAAACTCTTTCACCGGGACGACTATATCTTTACTTCGTTCGTTTGTTTTGGGATGTTTGATTTTATTAAGTTAATACGTCCTGAATTAAATTATCTAATAAGAATGGAAAGTACCGATACTGAAACTGAAAGTGTCACACTTACACCCACTAAGAAGAGAAAAGTAACAAAAAGACTTCAAAAAAATATTGAGTGTAATAAGGCGTATGCCACTTTTATCGAAGATAAAAAATGCACGAAGTGCAAAAAAATATAAGTTTTTTTACAAAAATAAATTAATAAAAATATAAAAGTCTATTTTTTACCCTAAAGTACTATATTTTTTTTTTTAGCATACTATATTTTTTATAACATTTTCGAAAAAATACTATATAACAAAAAAATGTTGGCAACCCCCCACGGTACCAAAATTATTTAACCTCGAGTGACGTACTTTGAATCCCTCGCTACGCTTAGGATTCTACTCTAGAACGCATCGCTTCGCTCTGGATTCAAACAATCCCTCTCGCCCTCAATACATTATTTTGGTCCCTTATGACGCAATCTACTATTTCTTCAGTCTTTATTGCTGTGTATGTAACTGTGTTCCATCAGAACGATAGGGTTTTTACATTATATTTGAAGTTGGAATAAAGGGGGTTCACTTTCAAAATTTCAGGAGTTGTGGATTCCTGAATAGCCTTGGGAGATCGAAGATAGGCTCGTCTCAGGTCGCAGTCTATTAAAATGCAGTTGCCCTGGCTGGACATCATGACTTTCTGTACCAACTATGTATACCTATTATGCATTGATCCATGCCCTGCAACTCATACAACTAGCGCACATAAAAACACGTGAACAATCATCAAACAATAACAAAATATTACTACAAAACAAAACAATATGGCGGCTCGAGTGGCTAGTAATCTCAGTAATTGCGAATGGCGGTAAAATGCGGTAATACAGGTTTTTGAACAAAAGCCAGGATGTTCGGGCATTCGCTGTTTACCGCGCGTATCCGGGCCGAGGGAGACGTGACGTATCGGGTGTCGAGCCAGTGTTGTCACTGGGAAATAAGAAATCATATTATACCGTTTGACATTATTGTATTTTATTTTAATTATTCTTGTGCTGCTTTCTAGTTTTTTTATGCTGCGTGTATTTTATGAGCTAGGATGACACGTCCCAGGGAAAATATAGCTTAGAATTCCTATTCTAGGCTGTATTTGCGCTGGTACCTGAATAATAAAGCTTTAATCCATTCGATATTTTATATCAGTATCAGAAATTATGATATGATGTAATAATAATTGCATCAAAATTGTTGTCTAGTTCCGCTGTAATTATTTCTAGGAATCCATTGTTTAACAGCACATAATACCTATCTACGATTAGAAAGTGCAGCCTCTACCATATAAGTATAACTTATAATTTTCAATCAATTTGTTAAGTACCTAATTAAGTTTAAACTTGCACCTCACTTTCCACGGAGTTGAGAATTCTATTGTTAGAATAAAATACAAGAATTAAGTTGGGTTACCTAACTTACCTGCGTTCGCGGCTCTCGGTTGTAAACCGTGTTCGCACTGACATTTAAAATATTACTTTTAAGTTACATAACCAATGCTGTGTAAAACAAACACACTTGAAAGTTCTACGATAACGTACTTTGAATTTTGTTGCCAAGTATAAAATGTTGCGTAATCAAAACAAAGTAAAAAAATGCTGTCAGGAAAAATAATGCGGAAGTTTTTGGTATATTTTTCATCATATTTTCCGCACAATGAGCCTCTATAACTGTGTTTAAAGTTACTAATTAGTTACTTATTGCCTATTTTTCAGACAGCCATCTTTATTTACTTTTTAAATTTAAAAAAAAAAGCCGTGTTTGCGTGGTTATTAGTACAATTATTGTGGCTAATTTATTCAATCTTGTTCAATATTAATGATATTCATTTGTTTGTTTCAGTTGTGGTGGACGTGGACGACAGGCCGCTTTGCGTAGAAATCTGTGATACTGCTGGACAGGTCAGATATAAAATTAATTAATATTGAAAACTAACGAAAAACGGAAGCAATATCTTTATTCTATGTATCTATTCTTACATAATTATAAAACATTCTGACTTCCTAATTCGATTTACCGACTGATAACAACACAGCATAAACCACTAAAGATGAGAACATCTTCCGAAGATGTTGTCCATGTTCCATAGAGGTGACTTCTAAAAAGGATTGTATTTAGAAGTCTATTCAGATACCTATAAAAATATAAATAGATATTCAAACAAAGTCCTGGTGCAACACATTTAGTCTACTAAAATAATAAGAGACCCTTCAAGAAATTAATGAGGAGGTGCGTAAAAGACTCCTTTGATTTTCCAGGTGTATATTGGCGGCTTTGATTGCTTACCAACAGATGGCCAACATGATCGTTTACCTGCACCTCTTATAAAAAAACTGCCGCATTGGAACTCTGAAAGTAACTCTGAACCATGCTGCGAAGACGGATATGTATGTAAAAGTCATCTCATTCGATGAACTTCTTCAGCCTGGGGATCATGTGTTATGTTTATGTTAGCATGATCAGTTCTTCACGTAGCAACATCCTCCTGTAGCTACTTTTCCCAATTCATTTGGGTTTCGGCGCAGTACATTTTCTTCTATCTCTTTCAGCCGTTATCTAAGGGTTGGCCTCCCTCCTACCGATATTATCACAATCCATCCATATTTTCTTCCATTTCTACTATCAGCCGTCATCTCAGTGCTGGTCTCCTTCCTACCGATATTATCACAATCCATCCATATTTTCATTGTTTTCTACTATAGCCAATTCTTCACGTAAGTATTGTCCATATGAGTGGAGATTTGGTTTATAGTCATTCCATATCAATTTCCCAAACGTCGTGAGAACTGTCTTCCTGAATCATTATCCTCGCTTATGCTGGGCTTTGAAATGAAAAACAAATCTTTAATATTTCTAAGAACACCCGTCCTTGGTTTCTTCATTCTATATCGCAACACGAAAACCGTGACATAATTTGGAATTATCAGTAAAATCATAACACATTATCATTAGCTTATCGACCACATCGAATTATCGTCAAGATTCGCACACCCAACCTAGGCTAAGCTTACTTTTATGTGCTCACCTTTTCACACATCCATTTAAGCCGTTGTTAACGAAAATGCGTACAAAATGGCGGATCCCACGGCCATCACCTGGCGCACAGTGGAACGAATGTATGGGAGCGGTTGGACGTAGACATGTCCGAAAAAAAAGAGTAAAATTATGCCAAACTAATGATGCCATCTTATTCGATTACTTAATGCCTTCATAACTTGTGGTGATGAATTTCTTCATAACTCCCATATTTCGGGAGTAATTTGAGAAAATGTGAAATTTTACTATGAAAATGAGTGTATCGAGCTCTCTCCCTCCTGATTCCGGGCTTGTTTCAAGTAGCGGTCTCTAATATCATAATGCTAATACTAAGAGCTATATTTAATACTAAGACACATAGTGCGCCAAATGTGCACTTTCTGGGATAAAGAGTGATGTTTATTTTATAACACAATTTTTTTATTTTTTGTTTATTTTGTTGATTAAAACCGTTTTTCTAAAGGTTTACCTTATTACAATAACATTTCTGAGCAGCCAATTAGAGAAGATATAAGCTAATTAGGATATATAATTAGGGACTTAAGGTTTACATATAAAACTGATGCACTAATGATTACTGATAAGAACATTGCTATTATTTAATTACTAAATGGCTCTTAATACACTAATTTAGCATGCATCATTTACTAATTATCACAATAACTAATTACCTTGCAATATTTAACAAAGGATACCTGGGATACCTGGATTTTATATAAATAGGTCACTATTAGTAACTTTAAAATCAGTGTTGATTTACACCTCGTTGTATCCAAGCTAATCTCGCAATGTATTTTCCAAATTTTAATACAAATCTTGATATTCACGTTGCTTTATGCGCACGCGCACATAAAGATTTACGCGACTTTAACTATTTGTTCAGTGTTTTAAAAGATAACAGTTGTGTTCAGTTATGTGAAAGTGCTGAAACAAGTTTAAAAGACTGGTGTCGTCGATTTTGCTACCGCATTTATGCAAAATGGACACAGTCTGGAAGAAGCACAGATAAGTTTCGGAAGAAACATGAGATTTGGCTACAGGCTGCAATTCAATGGCCGGAATTACAGAATGAAAATATGGAACCTTCTACAGAAAATATAAGTGACGTCATCGAGCCCATAATTTCTCCTGCTAAATCTGATGCTTCAACTTGTACACATCCTAGTCCTCGTAAATCTTTTGAGGACCTTAGTAACCGGCAAAAAAGAAGACGCACTGAAGATAGTCTTTCATGCAGCAGTAGCAGCGCTGAAATTATGTTTTCGGCCGAAAGGGCGCTTCAAAAGGCAGGACAAAGCGATACAGCTTATGTTATGAAATACTTGACGGAGAATCCAGAAGAGGCCTCAAAAATCAAAGCCTTCATTGAAGGTAAATCAATTCAGGTACGGGAAATATCCCCTTTGAAGGCATTGGCTCTTTATGTATCGATGAACTTATCGAAATGGCGCTATAACACTCTTCGGGATTTCAACACTCAAGAAGGAGCTCTTCAATACCCGAGTTACTACATGTTGGTTAAAGAAAAAATTAAGTGCTATCCGGCCAAAGAAGATCTCACAGTTACAGAGAGCTCTGCAAAAATCAAATTACAAGCCTTGATGGATTTAACCTCAAGAAGACTTATTAGGTCGTTAGAAACCCCTGTTGATCCCAATCAACAGCTCGTATTGACCAGCAAATGGGGTTTTGACGGATCATCTAGCCAAAGCATTTATCATCAAAGGACGAGTGAAGATGAGCAAATCGATCTTGCTAGTAATTTTATGATTAGTCTTGTACCACTGCGGCTCGTCTCAAAAGGTGTAACAATTTGGGAAAACGAGCGACCATCTTCCACTTCATTTTGCCGGCCAATATTGTTTAAGTTTATAAAGGAAACCAAAGAAAATGTGCAGAGAGAGATGGCTGAAATCGAAGCAGAGATTGAAGCCTTAACTCCATCCACCATCACTGATGGAATTAGTGTCAAACACCAACTGCTGTTGACAATGATTGATGGTAAAATTCATTCCATTATATCCAATACAGCAGCTTCAGTGTGTGACATATGCAAGGCTTGTCCTAAAGAAATGAATAATTTAGAGTTAATCAAAGATAAACACGCAAACGAGGACATGTATAAATATAGCTTAAGCACCCTTCACGCTTGGATTCGCTCAATGGAATGCTTATTACACATTTCCTACAAATTAGACATAAAATCATGGCAAGTAAGGGGTGATATAGCAAAAAGGCAAGTTGATGACAGGAAGAAAAGAGTTCAAGAGGCTGTAAGAAGAGAAACGGGCTTACTTCTCGATGTTGTGAAACAAGGCAGTGGATCCACCAACAATGGCAACTCGGCAAGGAGATTTTTTGAAAACTAAACTAAATCTGCTGAACTGACCGGAATAGATGCTATGCTTTTAAGAAAAATCTGTGTGATCTTGCAGTGTATTTCATCAGGAGAGAAGATCAACGTAACTAAATTCCGAGAGTTCTGCTTTGATACTGCTAAGCTTTACGTGGAGTTATACCCATGGTATTATATGCCTTCTTCACTTCATAAAATTTTAATGCATGGGCCAGACATAGTTCAGAACATGTCAATTGTGCCCATTGGTTTTCTATCCGAAGAGGCATCTGAGGCTAGAAATAAAGATTTTAGAAAATATAGAGAGGGGCATTCTCGAAAGCATAGCAGTATCTCATGCAATGAAGATATTATGCACAATCTTTTACTGTCTTCTGATCCACTTGTTACAAGTATCCGTCCAAAAGGAAATAAGTTTGTAAAAAAATCTTCTTTTAAGGAATTTTATGAGCTTACGGATTCTGAGAAAAGTGATATCGAATTTGTTAACATAAATGATTTAGCGGACATCGATTCTGAATTTGAATTAATTGATGATGATGATGATGACGAAGATAATTAAATGATGTTATTGTTTTAAAATGTGTAACTTAGTAAATTAGAGCTTACATCTTAATTATTTATTGTACTTTTAATGAAACTAGGTAATTTATTATCAACTTACTTAAAAGTCATACTCTCATCAGTTCTTGTGAATATTTTTGTTAATATATATTTCTGTATATATATAATATATTTATAGACCTCTTAATAAGTCTGTCTGCGGTTTAAAGTAAATACAAATGGGGAAAAAACGTTTTTTTTTTTAAATTTTCATTTCCTTTTATCCCAGAAAGTGCACATTTGGCGCACTATGTGTCTTAGTATTAAATATAGCTCTTAGTAATAGCATTACGATATTAGAGACCGCTACTTGAAACAAGCCCGGAATCAGGAGGGAGAGAGCTCGATACACTCATTTTCATAGTAAAATTTCACATTTTCTCAAATTACTCCCGAAATATGGGAGTTATGAAGAAATTCATCACCACAATTTACGAAGGCATTAAGTAATCGAATAAGATGGCATCATTAGTTTGGCATAATTTTACTCTTATTTTTCGGACATGTCTACGTCCAACCGCTCCCATACATTCGTTCCACTGTGTGGCGTAGCGCCATATTTATCTAGCAAAAAGGTGGCATTATGTATAATAAAAAAAAAAATAGCACGTGTACTAATCTATAACCTCTTAAACGCCGGATCCGATTTTTTTCGATGAACAATAGATACGCAACCTGGTGTGTTCCCACAGTTTCTCTACCTGTGTAGTGTATGTTGCAGAAAAATTGAATTGCACATGTGTGTATACAAATGCAGGTGGCAGCTGAGCGGTTACCTGCTCTGTTTCATTCATAGGGCTAAAGACAGGGACTGTTGACTAAACTACTGACAAGCAGCAATACTTACTTTTATAATCAGTGTCTTTTGCATCCATTTACAATTTACCGATCTCAGCATGTAGCATAACAAGGTTATAGGCGTCAACATTACATTTATATTTTTATATTTCGCATTGTATATCGTGTCTATTGTGCTCCCAATGTTTGATCAAGGTGGCACCGATTTGTTCATAACAGTCGCATCACAATGGTTTCATCGTTGTACTTGTAGTATGCGCATGACAATTATTTTCAAAAAACCTTTTGAAAAAACGTGATATAGGTCTACTAGGAGACTACTGCTTGATTCTGTGAACTCCGCACACGTTGTCATTTATTTATTTAATTATTTATACGAAGAAAGCACATGAAATTAACTTCCAGAATGCATGCAAGACATGTATGATTGCAATGATACCCGTCCGCAGTCTTTGACAGCGATTTCATACTTACATTTTACAGAATATTTTGCGACATGTTTATTAATTGTAATGTTATTTTGTATGACATGTTACTCAACAAGTTAAGACAGTTAACATCCTACTAATCCTACTAATATTATAAATGCGAAAGTTTGTAAGAAAGGATGGATGGATGTTTGTTACTCTTTCACGCAAAAAGTACTGAACGGATTTGGATGAAATTTGACACACAGATAGTTTATAACCAGGAATAATACATAGGATACTTTTTATCCCGATATACCCACGGGGTTAAAACTTATGGTGGGTGAAACCGCGGGGCGCATCTAGTGTAAAATAAATACGGTGCAAAACAATCACGGTTTATTTGCCTTGGAACTGCATTAAGACGCTGACAACACCTAAACCGCGGTCACTGTCAGATTGCAAAGAAAATAAAGAGAAGCGCGACGACAAAACGCTTGTAATTTATTGAAAAATATGAAGTAATTATCTATTTACTCAGAATTGAGTTGAGTAATCGAAAATAAAAAACAACCAAGTTCTGCATTAGAATAAGACGTACTTGTTATTAATTAAATACGTAGTGTATGTTGATATTTAATACAGATATTTTGGATTAGAACTCAAGGTAAGAGGTTAGTTTAACGTTAGTTTGTATCGAGATTTTTTTTTCAAAACGTGTTTTGGTGACAACCAAGTTCTGGGAAATATGTTCAAAATTAACATATATTTTTTCCGCTACCACAAACTATGCAGATTTGGCAATTTTCTTTCTTAAGAGAAGCCTATTTTGGTCAATTGGGACTTGTCAGCGCCTTAAAGACTTTTATCGTCGTTTAAATTGCGGAAAGATTATGTTATCAGCTCGGTCATTGCGTAACACACTATCAGTAGCAATGGGTTTCATTTGACAGTTCAACAACATTCATTACGTTATTCACGTCGTTGAGCACACAAATTTTTCGAACATATGACGCAATGGATTAGCAATATACTTCAAAATCATTCAGATTGTGATTCAAATTTTGTTACGCAGTTACGAGTGCAGAAGTAGGTATTACGTTCCGAAAAGGAAGCAATGCGAATTTCTTTTACAAATATTTTCTCGGTAGTGTTAATAAATGAGCAGTGGTAGCCCAATGGTAACGGCAGTGGCGTGCAGTGGTTCTCCACAGAGGGTAGGCCTTGCATACTGACACCAAAAAAGAAACTAATTCGCGCAACATCACAGCGCGGCTCTACATACAAGAACTCACCACATTATTCAAGGTTTAAAAAACGATTTTCTAACGATGCAAACAGAAGAAAGATTCGGCCACCTCAAATATCATAACCAAGTGGGTGGGTGATAATTACACAACATGTCACTTGCAAGATATCCGAAGTCATGAATTATCATATTTTTGGATTAATTCTCGTAATTCGGGCACACATCTACCTTTAGACACAACTTGAATCTTATCATTAAACGACAAGTGCGACTAACCTAACCTAACCAACACATTATCGGCGCAAACTTCACAACAGAACACCATTCTTAGGTAAATAAACAAATAATAACACAACACATAATCTTTACACTACTTTACGTTTCAAAACCAATTACTTATAACTTAATAAGATCTAAAACAGCAAAACATTCAAGATCACATATAAATTACGTGTCACTGTCACATGAAACAAACACTACCCATTAAAATTGTATCACTGTCATACCGTGTTCTTCCACAAAAGGGATTGTCATATTTTGCCGGATAACACTGACACACTGGACTGTGTTGCCGAAACTTATTTTCCTAACTCCCCACAAACCAAGCGAAATTTCCCAAATATGAGAAGAAAAATAAAAAATTATGAAGTTTTTAATTACTTTTATAGGGCTTTTGCTATTCCTTACAATTTATAATTTTTTGGAAGGTATAAATTCAACAATACCACCCTTTTTTTTAATTGTCTCTAGTAGTCTGGTAGTCATGAAGGAAACTTCCCCGCAATTCAGGGAATTGTCCAAAAAATGGGAACCCTGGTCTTCAATATTTTTCATTCATTAAATCTTCACTTTACACACAACCAATGAGGACCAAGCTCCTGCCGCCGGAGTTACGCCCCTAATTTAAACATTTCAATATTGTGTGCCGTTCATACACACGAAAATATACACGAGTGTGCGTAAATTCATGAACGAAATGTAGGCGAAATGAATCCTTGCCTCGCGTACGTAAGCTCCGTCGAACTGTGAGTCACGTGGCGTCTGCGACAAGTTGCTATAAGAGTTTTAACAGGAGTTTAACTTTTTTTGTAATATTTTGTGTTATTGTATTAGATACATAGTTAAAATAAATGCATTTGGTAGTTGAGTTGGCGTTGTTGGTAGGGTAGGCTAGGCCTAATTGCCTCTATGGACGGCACGCCCCTGGGTAACGGCCGCGACTTACGAGTTGTAGATCGTAGGCTCGAACCCAGACAGGCGCTTTATTTTGTGTAAATAATTTCATCACCACTGCTCTCAAGACGGTGAGGGAAAACATCGTGAGGAAACCGGCATGTCCTAGAAACAAAAAATTCGAAGACATGTGACATCTACCAACCCGCACTGGGCCCGCGTGGTGGATTACGGCCTACTCCCTCTCACAGAGAGGAGGCCTGTGTCCCAGCAGTGGGATCATTATAGTCTGATTATGTGTAATAAAAGTCAGGCACTGCAGATAGCACATAGCACACATTGATTAGGTAAACTCACGGATATCTCTGGGTAAACTTGATCATTAAAATTAAGAATTCTTTTGTTTTAGGTAGGTACCAATTTCACTGTTGTTTCAAGTCACAAACTGCGAGACTGTCAATTGATATGTAACCCCGACTATGAATGACAATGAAAGTGAAATGTACGCAAGTCGTCATTTTACTGTATGAGAAATCAGAGAAACTCCTCTAGGGTATTAGGAAATGAGCACATCTGACAACAACAATTATCTTGCAGCCATTATTCTATAACAAGAGAATTCTCAATTGGTTAGATTTGCTTAGCGTGAGAGCTCAGTGGACCAATAATAGATTCCCTCGACCAAGTTTAGACAAAGCAGCATCTTTGGGGTGCTGAATCAGTTAATTTAATTTAAAAACGATACATGTATGTGATGTATGTTTTATAAAGCTTTGATATGGGATCAGACAGCACTGCAACAATCGAAAAAAAAGGAATTGACATCGCAACTGCTGATGCAGGAAAAAACGCATAGATTCCGTGATATAGATATCTATTCTGGGATAAGTAAAGGGTACAATACACGTTCTATTAAAAACATGCTTGTTTCCTAGTAGGTAGCATGCTTATTTATACAGTCAAATCCGTTTAAAACCGGTTATTACCGGTTATTACGACGAAATCTTGAGGTCCCAGCATTTCAGTTTGCTTAACATTGTTTTTAGGGTTCCGTAGTAAACAAGAAACCCTTATAGTTTCGCCATGTCCGTCTGTATGTCTGTCTGTCTGTCCCCGCTTTAGGTCAGAGACGCTTAGTTTAGAATGCTGTAATTAATGGGTACCTATACATATTAATCACGCCCACAAAGTGGTCAAATAAAATGTTGAAAAACATAATTAATTAAATTAAAATACTAGGTACCTTGCACGTAATGTGGGGATGATTTTTTTTTCTCGTCTATCCCATGGTGTAGGGTGTCGTTGGATAAGCCGTTTAAAAATATTGCGGGTCTGTGAACACCATTTTTCGATTCAGGAATTCGTTTGCGTAATATTAAGCTTTAAAGTGCAAATTTTTGTTAGTCAAGTGTCCCCCTTTTTTTTTTTTTTTTTTGAGGGTGGGAAATCATCAAATAACTTCTCCCGCTCTGGGCGGAGCGGGAGGGTGTGTCAGACTCTTACTGACTAAAACCCACCCGTATTCCTTCCTGTTGCCTGTGTTCCTGGGGCCTCGGTGACCCATAAGTACCTTCCCGCGACCCCGGCAGGCATCGACCCTAGTGGACCCCTACTTTTGTGCTGACGACATCTCTTTGAGGCGCGCGTGGAATACGACGCGCCTTCGACCCGGGCCTGGTCCTTACCGGACGGTGGACCATTGCTCACCGTCCGCAAGCCCGCGCCTACGGTGGCTGGAAATCCGCCCAAGATTCCCAACGCCCAGGGCGTCTCCTGCGGCGGCTAGGGGCGAGAGGGCGCGAAACGTGCCTTTCCCTCAACCGTCCCGCCTCCTCCTTCGCGAGCATTACTGCTTCGCAGAAGGAGGTGACGGCTGCCCATGCCCTCTCGCTCCGTACCATGGCCTGAACCAGGGCCGGACGCGAGAGGTCTCTGCCGCCGATCGCCTCCACGAGGACACGGCGGTGCTCTGCCCAAGCCGGGCAGACCTCCACCGTATGCTCCACCGTGTCCTCTGGGCGATCCACACAGTGGTGACACCCGGACGTTTCCTCCCGCCTTATCCGACACAGGAACCTCCCGAAGCTGCCGTGTCCGGTGAGGACCTGTGTCAGGCGGAAGGTGAGGACGCCGTGGCGCCTCTCCAGCCACTCCTCAAAGAGGAGACTTATCGCCGCAATCGTGGCGTGCCCAAAGTGTCCCCCTGCCAGCTAAATGGTTGTTTATGGATATGTGAAAAAATTCATGGCAGTAGTACAGTCGCCAGCACATCAAGTTACCACAAACTCTCAAATTTTCTCATTCGATTTTGAATTTAACCATCAACATTTTAAGTTTTGAAATCATTTGGAAAAATATGACAGTTTTTGGTGAACTTGATGTGCTGGCGATTGTACATAATATGTATAAAGAAATTAAAAGCAAAACTATCACAGCTAAGTAGGCTTTACAAGTTAACGAGTAATAGTCGACTAACTTACATTAATTTGCAGTTGGAGAATTGACCGTGACGTAATATCGATGTATGGGAGAACATGTTTTTCAACTACAATTTTAAGTTTGTTTTTGGGATAAATTCATCCCAAGTACGGAACCCTTCATTGTGCGTGATCTGACACGCACTTGGCCGATTTTTTGGTTATAACGACTATCGGCTACTATTTATAACAACCGTAATCCGACAGTCCCTTCAAAATCGTTATAGAGGGTTTTGACTGTAGCATGGTCTTCGTGTGTATAAAATAATCATACTCTTTTCGTATACACAAATGATAATTGTGTGCTTCTAGATAGCATCTGCTCGAAGGTAGCATGCTGTTGTGCTACTACATAGCGTAGCTTAATCAGCCTATAATGTTCTCACTGCTGGAACACAGGCCGCCTCTGTGACTGAGTGTGAGGGAGTGGGCTGTATTCCACCGCGCGAGCCCAGTGCGGGTTGGTACACACATGTCTTCGATTTTTTGGTTCTAGGACATGCCGGTTTCCTCACGATGTTTTCCTTCACCGTTTTGAGAGCAGTGGTGATGAAATAATTTACACAAAGGTGAACGGCAGGCTTGTATGGGAACTTCGTCCCGCTGATAAAATTTCGTGTTTTGGGATATTTTTAGTTTTAATTGGTAGTTAATAAGATAGACAAGCCCTTTTTAAATTCTTAGATTTTTAGAAGTTGGGACGTAAAAGTTATAACGAGTTTTATTTTTTAAGGTTATGTACTAGTGTACTAATTTAGATTGTTACTTAAAGGTACATAAACATTGTTTTGGTGATAAAGTAAATGTTCTAGATTGCTTGTCGCTATCTTTGTAGTGTTTTACTTACCATTAAGTAGGTAGATTGAGATGAGAATCGTACCTACTCAGTGAGGGGTGTATTAGGAGATATCTATGTCCAGCTGCGTACTGCAACAGTTTCATAATGATGCAGTTCTGATGGGGTTTTGAGTGTAGGTAAATAAAAAAAATACTTCGTTATTGTAGTACTTTTATTTTATTGTAAGTACTTATAAAATTAATTGATTCTTAACACTACTTCATCTAAGAAGGGGGCTGGTCGGGTAAGACCCTCATGGCGAGCATAACTAAGGTACCAAATAATACTCATCACATGTGAGCAGCATCCCACTGTTCTTAAACCTACAATGCAGTTACAGCAATAACTTTTGATTGCTTCCCGACCATTCATATTTGTTTCTGCAACTATAAATACAAAATAAGTTTTAGCAGAAGAATGGCGGGACTTTATTTTAGCACGAAGCAACATTGGGTTGTTTCCCTCTAAACCACTTATTCTCTCTCGGGATACCTCTAATGTGTATATTCCATGAAAGCGGAAATGCTCACCAACATATGAACGGGCCTGGCGAATTTGGTATACACCACATGCAAATAGTATCAATTCCTCCATGGATAGCCGCGGAAAAGATAGGGTTGTCGCATCTATGGAGACAAACCAGGAACCGCGCCTGTTTAAATTATGTTCCGTAACTAACTCGGCTATAATATTAGTTAAATACAGGCGCTCATATATAATTGAAACAAACTGCTCTGCATTTATATTTTCTGCAAATGGCGGAGTAAACGCATTCAGCAGAGCAGCTGCTATTTTAAAATCTGCCATATATGCTCAAATCTCGAGCTTGGTCCCAGCAAACTCCACAAACTGCATTCATGGAAGACATCTGTAAATAATTCATTTCATGAGATGGCCATAGATATCAAAATCATCATCACCATTTCAGCCGAAAGACGTACATAGACCTCCCTAAAAAAAAAGGGGGGGGGGGGTTGCCATAATAGCCACGCTTGGCAGGCAGGTTGGCGATCGCAGTGTGGTTTTAAAAGTGCATAGAGAACGCTGCTGTCCATTCTCTAGTAAGTCCCTTAGTCGCCTTTTACGACACCCACGGGAAGAAATGGGACGGTGCTATTCTTTACGTCCGGCACCAAACGGAACAGCAACAGATATCAAAATAGCATTGATGAAATACAAATTAAACACTATGTTCGATAGACATAAGTTGTGCTCAACATGTTCAAGCATAAAGGAAATGCAAACAAAAAAAAAGGTAGGACAGAGCGAGATTCCTGATTGAATTTGAGCAACCCAAGCTGGAGAATGGTTCTTGAGGTTTATTCTTGGGGAATAATTGGTTACCTTCACCTTACCTAACCTTACCTTACCAAGTGTTTATAAGCTAGTTACTATAAATACATTATCTCATATATACCTGCTGGTGCTCCAACAAACGGGCAATGTTGTCGGGATTCCACTCTTCATCTGATGTTGTGGTGGTCAGGCTCTGACCACATACAGCACACATTAAAACAGAATGATCACCATCCACATGATCAGGTGAAGGGGGTTGAATATCTTGAACTGGTGGAGCAATCCTAGTTCTTCTAGCTCTTAGCCAACATGGCACACAAGCTTCATCTTCAGAATGAAGCTAAAATTAAAAGTATAAATAAAGAAAAGCTTGCAAATACACATGTTAATGGTGGAAAATAATTTATAATATTTTATTTTGTAATCAAATAAAGATAATTAATAATAGTTATAGTAGGTAAGTACATATTTTTTATACCTCTCGTGGTTGGATCCAAGCAGAAACTGTATTAGCCACTCTTTGTTCGCCTTCATTTGCCCCTTCAATCAAAATCCTGCGTCGACTAAGTCTTAGTATGGATCGTCCGCATACAACACAAATACTTTGATGGCCAACTCGTCTTCTCGGCATATTCTCAGACAAATGTGAATGAGTAGCTAGCTGCCAGCATGCATGGCAAACTTGGTCAGCAGGTGTTATCTGGAAATAAAGAAGTGATTTCAACATTATATTAAATACTTTCCTCTCCTTTCCAGCAGTCAAATGTTATACATATTCATATCAGAGTTATACATATTCTAACACTCTTAGGCAAACCAACCAACCATACATGTAAATAACAATTTGTATGATATAAATAAGTATTGTTATTGTTCCGAGTGGTGCTGGACGTAAAGAATAGCACCATCCTATTTCTTCCCGTGGGTGTTGTAAAAGACGACTGAGGACTGACTAGAGAATGGGCAGCAGCATTCTCTATGCATTTTAACACCGTGTTTGTTAGATTTTCGAATAGTATTGAGATTAGCAAACGTATATATTTTAGGCCCGTATTATAAAACATCACTCAATACTCAAGCACTACTTAAAACTAGATTCAAGCCATTTGATTGGTTAAAACTAGTTTTAAGTAATGCTTGAGAATTGAGCGACGTTCTGTAATACGGACCTTAGTGTGGTATGGTTTGGTTTAAATGGTAAGGACTAATTTTCAACACGTAAAACATAACACAGTTCGTCTCTGGCCCATTAATATGCAGAATGTTATTCGTAAACTACTTACATCTTTAGGATAAGTCCACAGTCGAATAGTATTGACGAAATCTTCACTCTCATCGGATAAAGCGTGCCTTCTTATTCGAGACAAGCGAACGTTGCAATTAACACATTGCAAACTAGTCATTTTAACTATAGCGCGTACACACACACAGCACAGTTAATAAAGCGTCCTTTCGCGAAAGTACTATCAACAGATAGAGTACGGAGGGGCAGATGCTCAACTCAACGTAAAAACGGCCTGATAATTCGCTTAATTGCTCAGATGCAGTCACAAACCACAACCCAAAACAATAGCAAAGAACTGAACCACTGAACTGCAAGACAGTAACAGTAATAAATACATACAGAATTACAGATTTTCTTTACCTGTCAATAAATAATTGCCATATGAACAAAAATAATATTGATGACGAAAATCATTCCTATCATTATATCGTTAACTATTATGATTTTATGTATCAATCACGCATTCTTCGGTATAATATATTAGTGTTTAATTATATTTAATGTTATTTCTATTTCTAAATAATTAATCTATCATTTCGTTATTAGTGTTATTTTACATAAGGCAACTTTAAAAAACATAACTGCGTTTAGTTTATAATTTTATTACGTTTAATTATTAAAATCTTTTTATTGATATTATTCATTATTCCCAACTTCTAAAAATAGTACGCTTACATGAAAATAAATGTCTTAGTTGCCTTAATAAGTGGTATAAATTCTATAACAAAACAACAACAAAAATATGCGGAACGAAATCTGCCGTTCGCCTTTAAGTGCCTGCTTGGTTTCTGCTCCTACATGGCATGTTTATACTCTGTATAAACATCGTCTGGCTTTAAACCAGAGGAATAATTGAAAATCTTGGCGACGTATTCAAGTATAACGTCAGTGAGTGAACAAGTATTACCACGCTTTCTGAACGCTTACGTGACGACATAGAATACTATTTCATCACACAATCACGTTCTATACAGCACCGACACCAAACGTACAATCTGTCCAATCAAACACCGATACAAAATCATAGCTCACTATAAAAGGTGCGTACGTTGAAGGGAGGTTGCGTCACTCTGGGCAACCGACCAGAAATGGTACGTCAGTAAATTGATGGTTGCTGTGAATACTTTCACTCATGGACGATGGTAGATATCTATTGTGGTGGCGACTTGGCACTCATGCCCTAAACAAAACGATTTCATAGTTTGCGGGAGTTAGGTACGTAGATTCTGTATCTAGATCGCTATGTGGGAAAACTTTTCCAAGAATACTTAGAATGTTGGAACCTTGGATTTATTTTACAAGGAGCTTGAGAACTATTGGAAATACTGATGGCAATTAGATGGGTCGACAGTAAAGTTAAGCTTGTCGGTAAAACCTGGACGGGTAGGGGTTGGGTTTTTAGGACACACAACAGGGAAGAACTGCGTAAGTGAGAGGAAGATTGTCTTCTGCGGTGGGTCTGAAATACTGGTAGATAAAATCAATGTTTTCTGCTCTGGCCAGTGCCAGTACCAGTGTATTTTAGGGACGAGCGTTTTTCGCCAAAATTGATCTTATGTCCAGTGTTCCCGAACTTTGGCATTTGTTTCGCTCTACTAAAAGCAGTAAAAACTCTTGGCCTAGTCTTTAACCATTTTCCATCTTGAAAATAAAGATAGACCACACGACCTTACGAACTACTAGTGAATGTACCATATAAAATCAATGCGTTACGATAGTGTTATCACTCTTAATTAGTCGGTCAGAATAATTACGATAGGAACAGTTATTTATGAAATGTTCTGTTCGTTGACCCTAAACGAGGCGCGTTAGGGTCCGGTTGCACCGTTATAATAAAATGTTATGTTGTAATATCCCTTTTTGTGCAGTCTGCCGGTCGATTCTGTAATACTCTGCAAGCGTTCTCCGACAGTCATTTCTCCTTTGGACTGATCACCGACAGGACGTTTCGTTTTTGAGAGATTCGTCGATAGAACGTTTCACCTATGGACATTTCGCCGACGAACCTTTCATATGCGTCACTTTCGATGACAGCTCTTGTTATAGTAGTTTAGCAGCTACAGCGAAGGATAATGTTGGGTTAGGTTAGGTTAGAACAGTGACCATTAACGCGCGAAGGCGAGTGAGCGAAGCGAGCGTGTCGCGGCAGCGACCGCCGAGCCCCAGATCCCCTCTATTAATGTCGTCGAAAGTGACGCATATGAAAGGTTCTGTCGGCGAATCTCTCAAAAACGAAACGTCCTGTCGGTGATCAGTCCAAAGGAGAAATGACTGTCGGAGAACGCGACTTATTCTGTAAAAATCTCACCGTGAAAACATAGGTGAAGTGAGCTTGATGTGAGCTGTAATTCAACCTGTCCTATTCTGGAAAAGTCTCATCGTGGAAACTTAGGTGAAGTGAGCTTGATGTGAGCTGTCATTCCGTCTGATGCTAAAGATTGACAATATTGACAGCTCACTTCACCCAAGTTTTCACGGTGAGATTTTTACAGAATAGATCAGCTGGTCGTGATTCCGACATTTATTTTGTTTCGTAAAGTATCCGTGCTGTGTTGATTTCGGCACAGAGTAGATCACAGATCAGCATTTGACCATTCACGAATGTCGTAGTAACTCGTAAAGCTTTGGTTTCCTAAGAAAGCGGACAGCGGTTACACAATGACCGCTGTCCAAATTCAGAGCATTCTTTGACACCCTGGGTCGGGAAAACGCCGTTGACCTTGGCTATACAAAAGCGCGTCGCGCTCAAGCCGCGCTGCCTGTTCGGTTTCAAAGGGAATACCTATGTATTTTTAGTAAAGAAAATATGAATATTTGATTAAAATCACAGATATATAATTATCGATCATAAAATAGTCTGTTCATAAAAAAAAACATGAAAATATCTTAAGTAGTTTGAAAGTAATGTCGTTTTTTATGCTTTGGGTAGACATTATTTCTTGAATTTATTTCATAAAGTATTTTACTACAATACTTAAATATTCACATAAATAATTGATGTGTACGTGTTCTAGTTTAACATACATTTTTGCATAACTTACCTACTTGAGTTATTTGAAATTATATATCTGCGCTGTTCATGACGGCCGATAAAATATGACGGAACCGCTTTCCTAGGAAACCATTACAGGTTGTACACAAAATAGACGCGTGCTGCAAGCAAAACATTTGTGTTGCATTCGCAACTAATATCTACTTGTAACAATTGTCTTTCTTCATTAATTTTGGCTTGTAATGTGCCTCTGGGACATCAAGAGTATTGGTAGCTAGTTGGTAATAGCGTCTTGCTTCCAGTTATTTGCTAAACACAATACGACTAGGTACCTATACCTATCTGTTGACTTAAGATAGTTTTAACGTGAGAACAAAATTATCAGCCCTATGACCTACATTAGTTCATAATAATTTTTTCCTCTGAACTGGGAGGCTTCAAACAAATGACGATGATGATACGATGAAGATTTGAAGTAAGCCCAAGCTGGCACGGGCGATTTTTTTCGGGCATCGAGCAGATTTTCAATGCACTGATTGGCGCCGAGAGTTGAAAATTCAACGTTTTTTGAACGCTGGGATGCGCTCTGTTGGATTCTCAATGCTCGGCTCAATACCGAGAGTTAAAAAATCGTCGCGTTAAAAAATAGGCCGTGCGTACTTGGGCTAAAATGTCAGGTTCTAGAGCTATTGAGAGAGTACCTAGGTAAGATACAGAAACATGATTGCCACTTGATATTAACTGACACATGATTATACATAACTTTATTATCATAAAGTAAGTGAGTCGTGCGTGCGAAAAATACATCCGTGTTTCGCCGGTGGTAGGTGCCAACGTATTGACAATACCTTTTGCTAAATGTGGCACTTGTCGCTAAGAGTGAGGTTATCTCTTATCTCAATTTCGACGTCCTCAGGAAAAGAGATTGCCTTTTTAGGATACAGGAGTGTTAGTTTCTAAAAAAATATAGAAGTTAAAAATCTACTAAACTTTTCGCGGGTTGATCATGAATTCATGATGGTGGGAACGGGAACAGCAAGGGGAAACTGGGGAAACAACCAAATGTCATTACTTCAAAAATGTTGCCAGTGTAAAAACTGAATTACTTTCCATATTTCGTTCTTCTAATGTAACCTATGCA
This sequence comes from Atethmia centrago, assembly GCA_905333075.3. Classification (NCBI taxonomy): domain Eukaryota; kingdom Metazoa; phylum Arthropoda; class Insecta; order Lepidoptera; family Noctuidae; genus Atethmia; species Atethmia centrago. The sequence continues at coordinate 7,520,504 of HG995374.1, forward strand.
CTGAAGACATCTAACCTATTCACTGAAGATCTCATTTGTACAGAACTAAAACCTCCTTTCTTCTGTTTCCAGGACTCAATGTCTGAGCTCCGTGAGCTGTGCTACCCTGGCACTGATGTGCTAATGCTGTGCTTCTCCGTGGTGAGGCCGGAGACCTTCAGGTCTGTTGCCGAGAGGTGGACCAAAGCTGTGGCCATCGTGAACGCCCCACTCATACTTGTTGGCACGCAGAGTGATCTTGCGCAGGATTCGAGAGTACTGCAGACTTTGAAGGTGAATATCTGCTTTAGTTTTTAACATCAAGTCTTAAAATGTTTTAACCGATTCTGGTGTTGCAAGAAGTTCTCGTTGAATGTTTCCCTCGAACGTGACAATGTTTTTCGAAGCTTTCCAAAAAAGGTGATGTCTTACCGGTGCGTCGTGATGCCAGCATTTACAAAAACATTGAAATAACTTTGAATTTATGCCACTTTTCAGGGTCGTGGGGAACACGTTGTCTCCGACATCGAAGCAAGAGCGTTAGCAACTAAGATCAACGCAGTCTACATAGAAACCTCTGCGAAGACCAGAAAGCAGTTGAAAGATGCTTTCGACGCCGCTATCTTGGCGGGGTTGCCAATCAGACACGGAAAAAGACCTTTTTGGAAGAAACTATTATGTTTAAGTTAAACTATCTTTAGAAAAAAATGGACTATTTTATGAAAGCCTATTTGGAATATTGTTGTGTACAGTGTAGATTTGTTGCTTGGGAATAAGAGATTTATTAAAATCAAAATACGGAGAAATGGACCAGTTTAGTACATTGTTATTCTTGTACTTTTAATTGTTTTAATTGTAATATGAATATTGAAAATTTGCAAGCTTTAAAATGTAGCGACTCTGTGTTCTATTGTTGGTAGAGATAAATTATATTGACGCAATGTTTGTTTTAGAAAAATTAGAAAAAAATGCGCGTTATTTTACCCTGTTTATGCATTACTTACATGCTGTTCTGTTTTTATTTGTAAAACTCTTCTCTAACTTTTTCGAAGTGCCTTCTGAAGATGCTTAGCATGCTTCAATATGCATTGCTATTAATAAAGCGTCAGGCAATTATATTAAAAATAAATTGCTGCTTTAAAATAAACTTTTGGTTTAACAAAGAAAAATGTTGCGTGCGCTACTTATTTTGCAACGACTTTTAGTTATTTTAGCCTGTTATAAATAAGTCGTACGATAAAGTAGACTCTTATTCATAATTTACTATGCAGCAATAACTCTTTAGCGTACAACTGCAAGGCTTCTTGAATGCCTTGGCCTACATCAATGGATCGATTGAAGTAGCTACTATAGCAGCTTATAGCTTAAAATGGATCCGCAGGGGTAGCCCTAAAAAAATCAAATTGAAACGTTCTTACGTGTGTCAGGTTGTTTAATGATCAAAATATGATTCGCGACCATAACAAATATGTATTTACAGAAATATAATCGTAAGAATCATTCATACGTCTCTCTTAGTTAGATTTGTTCCCTTTTATCAAATATCTTACGGAAAAGTTCAAATTTTAATTATTATAATTGTGTAAATACATATGGTTTTATTTTAATTATTATGGTTGTATATGATCAAGATACAACCTGACACTGAGTTGCAAATTGCAAAAAAAAACACTGCGGGGATCCACCTCAAGTACTGAGTTTAAAAAAATGTTTCCGTTTAATACCAACATTCATACAAAAATAACACAGCTCTTATTCTACAATCACAACGATTTATTATAATTAAGTGTAATCTGTACAACACAAATTATAGTAAAATACGTTTTGAATACGTCTGGCTATTTTTAACACTGGTAACATCAATAGGCTGCATAGAAACAAAACGTAATGTGGTGATATATTTTTTTTCGCATTATCATTTTTTTTTTCATAATATCTACCCATGTGTGATGTACTAAATGATATGTACAGTAGAAAATAATTAGTTTAAATTATACGATAAGTGTTATAGGTGTATATACGGATAATTATTTTAATGTTGTTTTGATACTCAACACGAACTGATAATAATATTTTATTATAATGAAAAGCTGTTTTATTTAATTTGTCTTTAATATTATATATAAAGAAACAAATTCTTAAATATGGAATACATTTCCAATGAAATCCTATGAATAATAATAGATGAGTACGTAAACAACAAAAACAAACTCAAATTCTGCAACTTTTATAATTTTGTAACAATAAAACGAATAATTTAACTACATACGACAATAAATAAATGCTAAACTATGTAAATAAATTAAATACATAAATATGCCTTTTAAATACTGCATAGTCTGATGATTTATTTGTTGATTAGCAACATTTTTCTGACTGAGTGGCAGTCAGAACGAGGGCACAGTGGCCTGCCATGGTAATGCTAGCTTTCTGTACCTTTGCCCTGTAACAACAAAAAAAAGTAATTTTATATAATATCGCTCATTGGCAAGAAGCGTGACATAAAATTAACAATATTGAGTTGGCTGCAGTTGCCTCTGCCGTTGGTGTATATGAGATGAGCACTAAAAATGAGGGAGCTAGAGAGGTGTGACTTTATACTTCATCGCATTCTTACCGCTGCTTTGGGGTGGCAAAAATTTTAATTCGTCATACCCAAAAACTACTCTTTTTGAATTATGTCAAGCTTCTCGCAAATTAACGATATATAGGTACAATGCTACAAACATATTTTGGCACTCAAACGTTGGCTGAGTAAACACTTTAAAGGCTGTTGGTAAACACTTGTGCATATGTTTTGTGAAATGTCAATTGAAATGTATAAAAAAATCAAGATGGCGGCGTTAGTTCAGATTTTGTCCACGCGCCAAAATAATCTTGTAGCGTCAGATAGTCATTGACATTCAGTGATTGCTTGACGGACATCACTCGGCCACTCAGCCGTGGTAAAAATTTGCTAAGTTATGTCCTGTTTATATTCCATACATTCGCCTCTAGCTTATACTAAGTTCCTATGTAGACACTTATGGCAAGATCGCACCTTAACTGCTTTGCTAAGTAGAGTTTGCGTTTCATACGAATATAAACCTTAGTTATATGAATACTAGGTTCATGTCGTATGAATGTTCACATGCTCACAGCATATACGAATATGAACATGGTAAGCTTATTAATAAGGTTCTTATTTGTGTGAATCTTGCCCTTAATATAGTAACACGGTGTCTTACCCCTTCTCCAGTGAGCAATTAATACCAGAGGCTTCGACTTGAAGCTCTTGGGGCAGCAGACGCAAGGAGCTGAGGTCTACCGCAATCTCCTTATCAGACAGATTCATGACACCCACGACCGCAGGGTAGCCGGGCAGTAACCTAAATGTAAAAGTCCAATATTAAAACTGAAAAAATATTCTTGAGACGCAAAGCCGAAAACACTTTCATCGAGTTATATTAGAGATGGATAAGTTAACTAAGTTGGGGTTGGCTCCAAGTGTAACAGGATAAGCTAAAAAATTCAGTATTCTACATACATGGAGCGATTGCCTATCTGACCGCTACAACCCAAGTGGTACTACGATACCGCTTGGTAAAACTGGTAAGACGGTAAGTTCAAATCAGAGATGGATAAGTTAACTATGTTGGGGTTGGCTCCCAGTGTAACTGGATAAGCTAAAAAATTCAGTATTCTACATACATGGAGCGATTGCCTATCTGACCGCTACAACCCAAGTGGTAACACGATACCGCTTGGTAGTAAGACTGGTAAGATACGCGCGTATAAGATATACGAGTGACAGGCGGGACTTAAAATGTCCTTTCCAAAGCACGGAGGGGTCTCAGTATGTAAAGATACGACCAACTCCCAACCCATACGACCAACCTCGGCAAGCCTAATCGATCGACCCGTGCGGCTGTTATTTCTTAGTCACGATATGAGACTTCACAGTAACCATTCCATTTCAGAGAGTAAATTTATTAAAATATGAAAGTACTATTGGCAAAACTTAAGCATGCTCACTTTAGAAAATATTTCTGCGGCAAGCGCAGCTAGTGACAAACCACACCCCTTCCTGGTTTCGTCCAATTAGAGACAATATGAATTTGTGTGAGTATAGGGCGTGTAACAAAAAATATAAATATGTGTGGTATGTTGGTTACTCACTGCACGAGCCGGTATTATTCGCGCGAGCCGAGGGCGAGCGAGCGCGATAAGGGAGTCGAGTGTGTGCGCGTTTCATACGACGGTTTTCAACTTGAGAGGAAAAAAAGAGACTGGTATTGTTATTAGTTTCGTACGCCGCTAGGTATTTCTCTCTAGATTTTGCAGGCAACAGGCTGTCACTAGCGTTTCGTGCCTAGATTAGTATTTCCGGGGGGTTAAATCTACGCGTTGCTCTTCGCTCTTCTTTCCTAATTGAAGTCAACATTTTTGATAATAATTAACCACACAATGAAAACGTTAACAAGTATTTCTGGAAAATACCGCGCTTGTTTTGTTTATCCTGCGCGCCGCAGGTGTAAATAAAGGCGCTGGAAAAACCGCTAAACAGCCTATATAAAAAATATAATAAACAAAATAATGTTTTGAATAAGCAAATTAAGGTTAATATGTAGTGAAAAATATATAATTTTATGAAATGATGATAATTTTGATGATTGATTTATCTGATGTAACGAATTTTTTTTTCTCAAAAATATTCATTGTTTTTGGACAAAAACTGCGTATATTGAAAAAAGAAATGTAAAGTAAAAATACTTCTATATAATAAGCTGAATTTCTGAGTCACTTTACAAGCAAGTGTGTTGAAGAAATATTTCGTAATTTTTTGCGACCGTATTTTATGGCCGTTCTATAAAGCCGATCTATTGTTTAACCAGATGTTCTGACGTTCCCACTGAATAACAATGGTGCTTAGATAATGAACTTATTTTTATTGCAGTTGCAAAAGTTGCGACAGCAATAATAAAAAAATCTGATAACATTGTATAAACTGCGCCAAGTAATGGTTCAAATACTACTGTAAGTAATTTTGCTATTTTAATCAAAACAGCAATAAAAGAAAGAGATAGCAAATGACAATTTCTAACAAAACTACGTAACTTGCTTCGTTTTAGGGTTCCGTAGTCAACAAGGAACTCTTATAGTTTCGCCATGACCGTCTGTCTGTCTGTCTGTCCCCGGCTTAGCTCACAGACTCTTACTAGAAAGCTGTAATTTGGCAAAGTGGTAAACAAAAATGCTAAATAAAGTTTTTTTAGGGTACGCGTATAGCAATACCAATAATACATTTTCTAAACCAAACGGAAGATATTAGTACGAAATTACTTCTTGTCAACAATAACAATTCATAAAGCGCTCTCGCTGGCCGTGCCCATTAAAAAAATGTCTTACCAACAAGTGAGCATAGTAGACATGGGTAGTTCGCGAACGATTGAAGGAAATGAAGTACTTCATTTCACAAAATAAACTTATCTTTCCTTCAGTAGTCATTCAAATGTGTCTCTCCTTCATTTAGTTCAGTCCTTCTTTTGGCTCGCACCAACTCAGCATTCATTTGTTTCATTTCGCTCGCATCAACTCGCATGCATGACTCGTACGTGTTCGTGTCAGTTCGCCGGCCGGTCGGCTGAAGTCGGGCTGACGAGCGACGACGGCGCCTATACTATGTGTGTGTCGCTTGTCTAGCTTACACACACATGACTATTTTTTACGCCAACCTAGACAAAAAGGAATCTAACTATCAGTAAAATAAACAGAAAATATACTACTTAATAATAATATAATTACTTATGTAGTTTTGCTTACTTCTGAAACTGTTAATTTTAAATTAATATTTTTTTAGTTTTTTTTTTAAGTCGGTTTCATATTTCGTGGTTGACAGTCCTAATCCTATATAAAGTATGAAGGAAAATCGAGATACGTATAAAAGTGAACTAAGTGAAGTGCTTCATTCGTCGTATCACACTACGCGAGCTCGTTGTCTCATTGATTCGTTCTGATATGCTGAACTAAATGAAGTACTGAACTAAATGAGTGGACTACTTCATTGAGTCAAAAGATATACTTCATTCATTTCTTTTCACTGACACATTTTGCGCATGTCTAGAGCATAGCACGCGCCTAGTGTGACTGTCACACACACTATACATAATTACATTAATACAAACACGGCTAAAATACGCTTCATGCATCCCATTGGCCAAAACGCTTGCATCGGGCGATCGAGTCGTGAGCCGTGCTATACGATTATCGCCTTAGAGGTGAGCATGCGGAAGATTGGCCGATAGTACCTAGTAACAGACAACACGAATTCGCAGAGCGCTCGCACGTCCAGGTCACCGGAACGGACAACGGGGAGACGTTTCAACGCAGCCACATCCTTGTAGAACTGGAAATGTTAAATGATATTAATGGTATACTTCTATGTCTTTACAATTAAAGCCGCTTTTCGTGTCTGTCAATGTGAGCACGTTGTTCTTCTAAACCACGCAACGGATTTTGCGTGAAAATGGATACGGTTTTCACCATCATTTAGAGAATTGATTTTGGTTTTTGTGTTTATTACATTAATATTGAACTGACATTTAATAAAGAAATCTCGTTGGTTTCTCAAGTCGTAAATAAACTGACTTTCCGTAAATACACTTAGTACGATGTATACATAATCAGCCTATAATGTTCCCACTGCTGGGACACAGGCCTCCTCTCCGTTGGTAGATGTCGCATGTCTTCGAATTTTTGGTTCTAGGACATGCCGGTTTCCCTTCACCGTTTTGAGAGCAGTGGTGATGAAATAATTTACACAAAGTAAAGCGCCTGTCTGGGTTCGAACCTACGACCTACAACTCTTAAGTCGCGGCCCTTACCACTGCTCTACGATGCAGGATGTATAAGGATGATGAAAAAGTTGATTTCAATGATATCGAATTCTCCAACCAGTTCGTCGGCAATCCAATGGGTGCGAAAAACGAAGAGAAACGCGAAGACTGTGCGGTCTATAAATAAACTGGCAACGGTGATGGTGTTTTTTACTAGGAGAGAACTGCATGAACAGCCGCTTTATTATGTAAATATCTCACCGTGGAAAGGTGAAGTGTGCTTAAAGTAGGCAGTCTTTTCTCCTGATGCTATTGGTGCTGATGGATTGACACACAGCTCACTTCTCCTAAACTTTCACTGTGAGATTTTAAAAGAGACTAAAAAATCACTATTACCATTTCCAGTTTATTAGGGTTCCGTACACAAAGGGTAAAACGGGACCCTATTACTAAGACTCCGCTGTCCGTCTGTCTGTCTGTCCGTCTGTCACCAGGCTGTATCTCATGAACCGTGATAGTTAGACAGTTGAAATTTTCACAAATGATGTATTTCTGTTGCCGCTATAACAACAAATACTAAAAAACAGAATAAAATAAATATTTAAGGGGTTAAAAGACATGGTTTTTTTTACCGTTTTTATAGATAATGGTACGGAACCTTTCGTGCGCGAGTCCGACTCGCACTTGGCCGGTTTTCTATAGACCGCACCGTCTTCGCGTTTCTCTTCGTCTTTTTCACACATTGGATTGCCGACTAATCTGGCTGGATCGACGCTTAATTACCTTAGCAGTAACGTTAGTGCCAACACAATCTATCTTACCTTATAATGACTTTTATTGGCAGCAATCTGAGCCGCCAAGTTAACAGTCGCGTAGTTATCAGCGATGGGAAGCCAAGTGGAAGCGCCAGTTGAGAAGCCAGCATTCGTGGTAGCGTCCCAGTGGAACGGCGTGCGCTCTGGGTCGCGGCTGCTCTTCCAGTAGTTGACAGGATCGTCGGTGTTGCAAGCCTGAGGGTCCTTGGTGTCTTTCCAGCTCACGTGTCCGTCGGTCATGCCGAGTTCTTCGCCCTGGAGTTAATACGAAGCGAACAGAGACATAAGTTCGAACATTGGAATATGGACGAAGTGTCTAAGTGAGCTTGACGTGAGTTCACTCCTATCACAAGGAGTTTCAATATAATTGGAAAAGCACACCCACGTTTAAAAAAAACCAAGCGCGTGTCGGACTATGCACAGTGTAGGGTACCGTAGTTGGGATGAATTTATTCCTAAAACAAACTTCACATTGTAGTTGAAAAACATGTCCTAACACACATCGATACCCGTCACGGTCAATTCTCCAACTGCATATATAAGTTGGTCGACTATTACTCGTTAAATAGTTGTAAGGCCTACTGTGATAGTTTTTCTTTTAATTTCGTGATATATACCTACTACTGCCATGAATGTATTCACTTATCCAAAAATAACCATTTAGCTGGAACAAAAAATAGCACTTTAAAGCTTAATATTACGCAAACGGAACACTGAATCGAAAATGGTTTTCACAAACCCGCAATATTTTTGAACGGCCGATAGACGTTTAAAGTATTTCGGGTTTCGTTGGATATGACAATACTTCACACCGTGGGTGGGATAGAAGAGAAAAAAAAATCATTACGTGCAAGAGAGCAAGAACCTAACCTAGGTAAGACCCTAAAAAACTGATTAATATGTAGACCCATGCCAAATTACAGCTTTTTAGTACTTAGAGTCTCTAAGCTAAGCCGGGGACAGACAGACAGACGGACATGGCGAAACTATAAGGGTTTCTTGTTGACTACGGAACCCAAAAAAACAGGGGGTAACCATCACCTCTTATAACAGTATTATTTCAATATTACTTTAGCGTGAGAAAGAGATGGAGCTATAAGTCCTGTATAGCTCCATCACTTTCCCACTGTGAATAATAATATTATGATAATACTGCTATATGAGGTGATGGTTACCCCCCTGGCCCATAATTATAGCAGCCAGTGGCAGAAACGACACTAAAATTATTGATGAAAATTACCCTTTTTGGAATGTTTACCTGATAGGTGATGGTGATTCCAGGAAGGATTAGAGCCAACATATTCATCGCGTCCACTCTGTCGACACCGTATCTTGACGCCAGGCGGCTTTGATCGTGATTGCCGTTCTGTAAGTACATTGGCACTGTATTTTTTCATTCATGAAAACGGTTTTCCGCGTTGGTGAAGAAGTAGAGAGTCATTAGTCAAGTTAAAGACGGAAAGTAACTGAATCAAGATAACTTATTTACTCTCTTTCTCTCTCTCGGATTCTTCAATCAAGAGTCTCTAGTAACATGGGTAGTAAATTAAGATACTTACCACCCAGTTTGCAACATTCCCAGTTGGCATATACGTCATCCACATATCAATGTTCAGCTTAATATCCCTTGCAGTCGACTTATTTGACAGTTCCCCGAGGTACACAAAGTTGAAGGGAACGGAACCACTCCTGGTCTTATTTCCGTAGTACTGCATCATCAGGGGTAATTCGGTGTAGGCTTCAGTCATCATGATCTTGGACTCGTTGTGTTTCTCCGTGAATTCGTCAAGAACTGCCCTCCAGTCGTAGATAACGTCGTACGTTTCTTTTTGGTCTCTGGTGTAGATGTGGTTTAGGTAGGCATAATCGTCTGGTGTCTTTCCGGGCATACCTGTAAAGAAGTAAAGGAGTGCTTGCTTCTTTTCAAATAGAAGAAAGGTAACATGAAAACTATCTCGAGAGAAAATATTGACACAATATTCAGCAAATTCTAGTAAAATTTCACTTCAACTTCCAAAAGATTTGTTCCGAAAGATTGCCCGGTTAAAGAAAGAACTGTATCTTCGCCTGTTCGAATCAGAAACAAAAGTAATTTCACTAAGCACAAACCTGAAAGCGGTTCATCAGGGTACCGTCCGTCAAAGTTGGCTGGATCCACTTCATATAACATGTTGACAGCATCAACACGGAATCCAGAAACACCTTTTTCCAACCAGAAACGAAGAACATCCTGAAAACATTAATTTAGTTTTTATTATTTATAGTCGAGTGTTGTAGAAAACTTGGCTTTGAAATCTTTGAATTCCTTTTGTGACGAGTACCTACCTTCATCTCCTCCCGAACTTTCTCGCTGCGGTAGTTAAGATCGGGCTGACCAATGAGGAACTGATGCAAGTAGTACTGTCCTCGGACAGCATTGTACTCCCAGGCACTCTTGCGGAATATGCTGATCTGGGTAATGTAAAAATGCACTTTACTGTTGGTGAGTACATGGTACAAAATCGCAGGCAGTCATTGGGATGACCCAGGGCGTCTCCTGCGGCGGTTAGGGGCGAGAGGGCGCGAAATTTGCCTTTCCGCCAACCGTCCCGCCTCCTCCTTCGCGAGCATTACTGCTTCGCAGAAGGAGGTGACGGCTGCCCATGCCCTCTCGCTCCGTACCATGACCCGAACCAGGGCCGACGCGAGAGATCTCTGCCACCGATCGCCTCCATGAGGACACGGCGGTGCTCTGCCCAAGCCGGGCAGACCTCCAACGTATGCTCCACCGTGTCTTCTGGGCGATCCACACAGTGGTGACACCCGGGCGTTTCCTCCCGCCTTATCCGACACAGAAACCTCCCGAAGCTGCCGTGTCCAGTGAGGACCTGCGTCAGGCGGAAGGTGAGGACGCCGTGGCGCCTCTCTAGCCACTCCTCAAAGAGGGGTCTTATCGCCGCAATCGCGACTTATTGCGACAACCGTACTCTCCATGTCGCCATGAAATCCCGCCGGAGCTCCGTCCGCTGTGCCGCGATTTCTCGCGGCAGCGGGGTTACGCCCCGGCGTTTCGCCTCCTCGCGCCACTCCCATACGTGCGCGAGGACTTTTGCCTCCAGATCCCATGGCGGCAATCCGGCAAGGCAATCCGCCAAGGAGGCTCGCTGCCTCACAGGAGAGTCTAAATTGACTTGCCATAAGAGCCCTTGATTGCTTTGTACTTACCCAGTTGTTAGGAGGTTCCATATAGTCAGGGTTCTTGGGGTCAGGCTTGCCATGAGCCCAGATGTAATAGTCAGCGTACTTGGGGTCTCTTTGGGCTGACTTGACGAACCACTCGCTCTCGTTGCTCGTGTGGTTAGGCACGTAGTCCAACACCACGCGGACTCCTGCGCAGTATAGATTAATGTTATAGTTGGACACAACAGAATAGAAGGAACAGTCAACAGCAAGGGAAATTAATTGGTAAGCAAATATTCTTCCAACTTAAATTATCCGTACCTATATTCAAATAAAATCTGTGTTTCTTTGACAGTTGTATAAAATAGCTATAACACGGCAAAGTGACGTTAGTTGCCAATTTGCTTAGCAATCGTTGACGTTGGGCACATATTTCCTTGACTTTACATGGTAATTTGGCAACGCCATATTTTGTATCAATAAGGCCGGGGTTTTCGTTGTTCAAGTGGACGACCGTATTATTTGGTGCCTTTGTAGCCTTCGCATCTTACTCATTTAGTAAAGTAAAATAACATAACATAATGACCTCTTACAATCATTTGTGGCTAGGCCATCCAAATGTGAATCGTAACGACCGCGACATTGGCCACCAATCACCGGAAGACATCATAATGTCGTGCGAAGATTGTATCGCCCACTGTTGTCGCGGACGACGCCGTTTATGATGGAATAAACTATGTTCTTTAAGTTAGTCGGTATTTATACAAGTAATAAACATGTACCTGTACGTTTTTTGAACGAGTATTTGTATTTTATATATATATTTTTTTTTTTTCAAGACAGCTTTGATTTCTCAACTGAGGCGACTAAGCCGAGGGCCAGCCTAATGGTAGGTAAAAGTGGTTAATTGTGACCAATGGACATCCAAAATACTTATGTAACGCAACGGTAGCGAATCTACATTTCAGGATCGCAGCTAGGTCTCATATTTGCCTGTAATTAGGTACTTACAGACCGGCATCGCCCTTTAAGCCTTGCAGGAGTCTTGGGCGCACCAGTCTGCAAGAAACAATTTATCTGCCTTTAAACCGGAACACAGCAGCGCTGTTTGGCATCTGACCCTGTGTGTGCGTCATCATCATCTGCCTAGCATTTTCCTAACTATGTTGGGGTCGGCTGTGTGTGTATTTAAAGTAATTTTACCTAATTCCTTAGCTGTTTTCATGAGCGTGTCGAAGTTATCCATGGTGCCATACTCTGGGGCTATCTTCCTGTAGTCCGTTATATCATATCCGAAGTCATACATAGGCGACAGGAACATGGGTGACATCCAAATCGCGTCGATTCCCGTTTCTTTCAGGTACGGTAGCTTCTGGGTTATGCCTGTTGAAAAAGTTGCTCGTTGTAATAGAATTAATGTGATCGAAATTGTTACTCTCTGTCTGGTTTTCCCAACTTCGTAATGGTGGAAGATATTAAGGGTAGGGTAACTATTAGAAGGTGAAGGAAAACATCGTGAGGAAACCGGCATGTCCATAGACCCAAAAATTTGAAGACATGTGACATATACCAACACCCTATGGGCCCGCAGCGTAGTGGATTATGGCCGGCCCAATCCCTCTCACAGAAAAGAAGGCCTGTGTCCCAGCAGTGGGAACATTATAGGCCGATTATGTAGGTATAAAAAAAGAATATTGCCAACAACGAAAATAAATTGTAACAAAAAAAAAAAAAAACATCCGTTGATTATGAATTCAGGGTAAACTGGCAAAGGCCTCAGTTTCCTTTTTCCACTCAACTCGATCCTGAACCAATTGACCAATCTCGCCAAAAGGGTGGTGATGCGGTGATGACGCCATAAGAAACAAAAAAACAAAACCGGCGTAGTGCGTGTCGGACCACGCACAATGAATTGTTCCATAGTTGGGATGAATTTATTCAAAAAACAAACTTAACATTGTAGTTGAAAACAAGTTCTCCCATACACCATCCAAATACAACCATTTAACTGGCAGGGGGGGTCACTTCCTGCCGGGGTCGCGGGAAGGTACTTATGGGTCACCGAGGCCCCCGCAACACAGGCAACAGGAAGGAATACGGGTGGGTTTTAGTCAGTAAGAGTCTGACACACCCTCCCGCTCCACCCAGAGCGGGAGAAGTAATTTGACGATTTCCCACCAAAAAAAAAAAAAAGAAAAGGGGCGGTCACTTGACTCTGGCAAAAATTACCACTTTAAATTTTAATATTACGCAAACGGATCCTTGAACCGAAAAATGGTTTTCACAGTTCCACAATTTTTTTGAACGGCCTATCTAATGATACCCCACACCAATGGATAGACGAGAAAAAAAATATCATCCCCACTTTTCGCGTAAGGGACACTAAAAAAAATGTTTTTATTCAAGAATTTATTGGCGTGATTAATATGTATACTCATGCCAAATTCCAGCTTTCTCGTACTAAAAGTCTCTGAGTTAAGCCGGGTACAGACAGACAGACGGACATGGTAAACCTATAAGGGTCCCTTGTTGACTAAGGAACCCTAAAAAATGGTCGATCGTGACTTAACGCAGATTCTATTCATAATGACTGTGAGATGACAGATGATTGTATTATTGTAGTTGCTTAGGTACCTAACTATAATTTATGTACATTTGTAGCCCCTCTGTATCGGATCGTATATCTACGAGAAGGCACATTAAAAATATTGTTTCTATGATTGACTACGAGACGAGTGGACAAGTGATTCCTTTGTTTTGGATGTTTTGTATAAAGTTTACTGTAACATCATCATCATGTTATTATAAAGCTGGGCAAAAGAATGTTATGAACTTATAACGAACACCTCATAAGTGTTTTGTCAACTGCGGACACCCGGCGGCCGCGAGCCTACCTATAGGTACAATATTCTAGAATGATGAGCATGAAAACAAGGAAATTTCCAAGAGATTATAATTCGCTCACAAGCTGGAAGGTCTGTTGGACTTGCGCGATACAAAATCGTCGCGGGAAGAAATCGCCCGCGCGCGGTAAGAAATCGCCCGCGGGTAGGTATGTATACCAACCTACGAGGGCGATTTCTTCCCGCGCGCGGGCGATTTCTTCGCGCGACGATTTTGTATCGTGCAATGGATTTTCAACTATCGGTGTTGAGCCGAGCAATGAGATTACAACAGAGTGCATATCAGCACGTCAAAAAATGAACAGTGTTGGATTTTCAACTCTCGGTGCTAAGTAGAGATGCCACGAATACTCGCTATTATTCGGTATTCGGCATTACTCGACCTTTTGTTGTCGATTTTTTTATTCGTCGAATACCGAATAATAGTGTCTATTATTCGACATTCGGCGAATAGTTGTCTAAATAAAAATAAACTTATAATGAACAGAACAACTATAGACTTAAAAATAATTAAACTTTTATTAATCTTTAAAAACAAAACACACTTAGTATTATTGTCATTAATATAAAAAGTTTGCAAAAAATCAGTCATGTTGAAGTTAATTAGTTAAGTCCAAAAAGGGCAGATTGTGAATGTAATATTATTATTTGAGAATAAATAAACAACTTTTTATATTCCGTTTATTATGTCGAGTAATAATGGCGAGTATTCGACTATTAGCCATAGGAAATAGCGATTAATGGGCGTTCGACTATTCGCTACAATAACTATTCGCAGCATCTCTAGTGCTAAGCAATGCGTTGAAAATCCAGTGCGCGAAATCCCGGAGGACACGGTGGAGCATACGGTGGAGGTCTGCCCGGCTTGGGCAGAGCACCGCCGTGTCCTCGTGGAGGCGATCGGCGGCAGAGATCTCTCGCGTCCGGCCCTGGTTCAGGCCATGGTACGGAGTGAGAGGGCATGGGCAGCCGTCACCTGCGAAGCAGTAATGCTCGCGAAGGAGGAGGCAGGACGGTTGAGGGAAAGGCAAATTTCGTGCCCTCTCGCCCCTAGCCGCCGCAGGAGACGCCCTGAGCGTCGGGAATCCCGGGCGGATTTCCGGCCACCGTAGGCGCGGGCTTGCGGACGGTAAGCAATGGGTAGCTCACCGTCCGGTAAGGACCAGGCCCGGGTCGAAGGCGCGTTGTATTCCACGCGCGCCTCAAAGAGATGTCGTCAGCACAAGTGTAGGGGTCCACTAGGGCCGATGCCTGCCGGGGTCGCGGGAAGGTACTAAAGGGTCACCGAGGCCCCTGGCAACACAGGCAACAGGAAGGAATACGGGTGGGTTTTAGTCAGTAAGAGTCTGACACACCCTCCCGCTCCGCCCAGAGCGGGAGAAGTTATTTGATGATTTCCCATCCAACAAAAAAAAAAACTGCGTGAAATAAAATCACCCGTGGGTACGGGAGCTACCTGAGCCTTCCAAACATGGTAGCAGGAGAAACCATGGGGCTATAAGTAGCAAGAAGTCCGATATGTTAACCCTTCGACAGCAAATATCTACACAAAAAAAAACCAGACACAATTTCCGGTAGAGTCGTCTTACTCATTTAGTAAAGTAAAACAACATAACATAATGACCTCTTACAGTCATTTGTGGCCAGGCCTTCCAATTGTGAATCATAACGACCGCGACATCGGCCACCAATCACCGGAAGACATCATTATGTCGTGCGAAGATTGTATCGACCACTGTTATCGCGGAAGACGCCGTTTATGATGGGATAAACTATGTTCTTTAAGTTAGTCGGTATTTATACAAGTAATAAACATGTACCTGTACGTTTTTTGAACGAGTGTTTGTATTTTATATGTTTTTTTTTTCAATTAAAAAAACAAACACAATTTCCGGTAAAGTCTCACATTAGACTCACATTTCAAGCACTGTGTTTCAAGCACCGTAGGCGACATACCTACGGTGCTAAAATATCGAGAGATGGACGCTCATGAAGGAGACTGTCCACCGAGTGGCACTGAGAATGTCATGTCAAAAAAACTCATTTTGTCAAACAAACTTTTTTTGTCCCTGCCCGGTTTTGACCTTACGGTCTACAGCCGTATAAGCTAGTTACTAGACATATGAGGCAGTTCATATAATATTATAAGAAAATGTGACGATAAGGGCAGATTCAGGTCGTAAGAGGTCAAGTGACATGCTGCATCTGTATGTGAAACTGCATGTTATTATAATGTCATTATATAATGAGAATTTACTGCACCAACGTGTTACTGCACCAACGTGTTACTGCACCAACGTGTTACTGCACCAACGTGTTACTGCACCAACGTGTTACTGCACCAACGTGTTACTGCACCAACGTGTTACTGCACCAACGTGTTACTGCACCAACGTGTTACTGCACCAACGTGTTACTGCACCAACGTGTTACTGCACCAACGTGTTACTTTCCTACAATTATAAATATTCCATTAATAATTGCATTACATGATTCTCGTAGATTCTTCTACACATCATCATCATCATTTCAGCCGAAAGACTTCCAGTGCTGGATATAGGCCTCCCCCAAGCACCGCCACTTCGACCGGTTTTGTGCTTCTCGCATCCAGCGGATTCCTGCGGCCTTCACAAGGTCATCGGTCCACCTTGTAGGAGTCCTTCCAACGCTACGTCTTCCGGTACGCGATCGTCACTCCAGAACCTTTCGGCCCCATCGGCCATCTGTTCTGCAAGCATCTGTTCTTCTACACATACAACGTAGGTTTTATAAGTTAGGTAATTATGTACCTTTTTAATATTTATAAAACCGATGTTGCATCACCGTCGCCATTTTAATCTTTTTTCTAGTGCCTAGTTTTTTCAATAGTAAATCTGGGCGTTTTTACCACAGATAAAATTAGGTACTTCATAGACCGGACGGGTATCCACGCTCGAACTGAAAGCCTATTAGACGACATCTAGCTTGAAGAATGACTTAATTTCAATGGATTTATGTCAAAGATGTAAAATATACTCACCATTTAGATCTCCGATCCCGTCTCCATTGCTATCCATGAAGGAGCGCGGGTATATCTGGTAGACTACGCATGACTTCCACCACATGTCCACGCATGAGACGCTCGCCACCGTCGCAGCAACCACGAACAACGTTAATGCCCGCATTTTGACTAACTACATGCGGAAAAGAAAAAAAATGGTTATTATTATGTACTTAAATAAGTGCAGAATCAGGTACAGGCCTTGAGGTGTAATGAATGATAATTTTCTAACTGCGCCAAAATTTGCTAAGCCTGCCGAAACCCACCGCACTTTTGACTTAAAACTCGTATCGCTCGATTGGACAATCCATGGATTAAATACAATTGCAAACCTGGAGATGCAGAATAATTGTTACAGGACTGAACACAGTCAATAACAGAACACAATCAAAATATGGATCGAAATTATAATCGAGTTGCGAATCTATATGTATTGGCCATTTGCACTTAATTTTCTTAAAATTATCTATTGCACAACCAACCTGCAATCACTGCAGCTCCGCGAATAATGCGAAAAGAGCGAAGGCGACTGCACCTTAAAAGTCACAACATCCAAGTGTTTTGTGATACATCAAATTGTTCGCTCCAATGTTATCTTTTTGCTACATTATTTCTGATTGGTTTCCACTGGGATCCCATTATGTTAAGTCTTAAATAAATGTTTATGGTAAGGCTCCCACAGACAGGCGCAACGCGACACTAATACACAATTTGTATGAAAAAAGTGTCGCGCTGCGCGTCGCGCTGCCTGTCGCGCCCGCGATATCGCGCCAGTGTGCACGAGCCTTTAGTTTGTTACCGGATATGTCAGGATTGTGTATAGAAAACTAAAGTGATTAACTTTTTGGGTTCCGTACCTCAAAAGGAAAAAACGGAACCCTTATAGGATCACTCGTGTGTCTGTCTGTCTGTCCGTTTGTTACAGCCTATTCGCT
The DNA here is from genome assembly GCA_905333075.3 of Atethmia centrago. Classification (NCBI taxonomy): domain Eukaryota; kingdom Metazoa; phylum Arthropoda; class Insecta; order Lepidoptera; family Noctuidae; genus Atethmia; species Atethmia centrago. The sequence continues at coordinate 7,538,150 of HG995374.1, forward strand.
CCGAATCTACTGGACCGATTAAGTTGAACTTTGGTACATAATTATGTGAATTTCTGTGACCCAAATGCGGACGTGTAACGTAAATATATGAATTTTGAATATGATAACACTTTAGAGGGGCAAATAAAAAAATTAAGTTTAATAAACTGTACCGTGTGACATATCAAATGCAAGGACTTGTTGTAAGGATTTCAGATATATTTTTTTATAATTTTAAAATAAATACTTTTAAAGTTAGAAAATAGACGAAAATTGACATTCCCGGATTCCCCCTATCTCCGAAACTACTGAGCCTAACGTTTTGAAAAAAATACAGAAAATAGTTCTTTACTTATAGATTACTGGAACATCTATAAGAAGTCTGTGGTCTTAAAATAACATGGTAAATCTCTCAATGTTGTGCATAGAAACTTACATTTGCAGTTGGAATGTATGAGTGAACATATTTTTCAACTACAATAATTATGTTAAATCTGTTCTTGGGATAAATTCATACCAACTACGGAACCCTTCATTGCGCGCGGTTCGACACGCACTTGGCCGGTTTTTTATTATGGTTCGCATTTCTTGAACTGTTAAGTAAGGATCGGGTGTCTTGAGCTAACTGCTTGTAGGCAATCGCGTGTGGTCAGCCGGACATGACAACGGAAAGTTTCATTCCTAGTCAATATTTTAGAAGGTGCTGTCTGTCCACTGGCTAGAAGTGCACAGTGGGTTGGTTACTGCAACAGATTCTGTTGATCTTCCGAGCGTTGTAGGTAGGTAGGTATATCACGCGCCTGTGTTCCTCGAGACAAGTCTGCCTGCCCCGGCAAAGCCGTAGTAAAGCTAAATTTCACCAGGTACCCTTTAAGGGTCCCCGAAACTGCTGCCCCAGCGTATTACGTAGTGTCGGATAAGGCGGGAGGAAACGCCCGGGTGTCACCACTGTGTGGATCGCCCGGAGGACACGGTGGAGCATACGGTGGAGGTCTGCCCGGCTTGGGCAGAGCACCGCCGTGTCCTCGTGGAGGCGATCGGCGGCAGAGACCTCTCGCGTCCGGCCCTGGTTCAGGCCATGGTACGGAACGAGAGGGCATGGGCAGCCGTCACCTCCTTCTGCGAAGCAGTAATGCTCGCGAAGGAGGAGGCGGGACGGTTGAGGGAAAGGCAAGTTTCGCGACCTCTCGCCCCTAGTCGCCGCAGGAGACGCCCAGGGCGTCGGGAATCCCGGGCGGATTTCCGGCCACCGTAGGCGCGGGCTTGCGGACGGTGAGCAATGGGTAGCTCACCGTCCGGTAAGGACCAGGCCCGGATCGACGGCGCGTTGTATTCCACGCGCGCCTCAAAGAGATGTCGTCAGCACATATAGTAGGGGTCCACTAGGGCCGATGCCTGCCGGGGTCGCGGGAAGGTACTTATGGGTCACCAAGGCCCCCGCAACACAGACAACAGGAAGGAATACGGGTGGGTTTTAGTCAGTAAGAGTCTGACACACCCTCCCGCTCCGCCTAGAGCGGGAGAAGTTATTTGATGATTTCCCACCCAAAAAAAAAAAAAATACAATTGATTGTTTCGGGGACATTTTAGTTCCATGAAACTAGGAGCGAGCCAATCATCAGGCACAAATTCAGACTCTCGAGTTGCTACTGAGAAATTCCAAATTCCAACTATCACACTTTGTCCGATCGAACCCAGGACCTCATGTTCAAAAGTCGCATAAACCAGCTATATATTGTGAAACTTAAACGCGCGATGTTTTGCAAGAATTCATTGTTAATGATTTTATTATTTGTTTATTTCGGTCAAGAATAATATAAAAACTTTGATGTTTCTAAACGGAAACTCAAAATGACACGTCTTGGGTTGGGTGACAATCAAATATGTCTTAAATGACACTGACAGCCCGTAAAAACGGCGCGCCAGATTGTGTGTCGGATGTGTTATAGTTTTAATTAAATTTTATTTTGTAAAAGCAATGGCAGAAGAAGAACACTACGACGACGTAGACATATCGGATATAATTGACGAGTCTGAGCACTATCTTGAAGCGGACCACCAACATGCAGAGCTAACAGAACCGATGGACTCAGAAAACATAAACACGATACAGGATTCAGATTTATTAAGTTCGGAAGAGCAGACAGTAGACGAGAAGAGACCTCAGGTGCAAAATAAAAGCGAGGTCATACGCTCCACGCGGCTACCCATAGCTAGGATTAAGAATATTATGAAAATGGACCCTGACGTCAGCGTGGTGTCGGGTGACGCTGTGTTCCTAGTTACTAAAGCCACAGTGAGTATACTACACATTATATTGATACTCTAAAAAAATTTGAAGCTTCTCACGCTCGTTGTAAACTACAGGGGAGCTTTTTTTTGGGCTTATTTGACTTGTTCAGCACAATGATTACCTACTTTTCTGATTGATTGCCATTGTATCGAAGTGAGTCTGGCTTTCAGAACTGGTAGTTGTAAGCAGTTGTGTGGTGACAGCAGTGTATTATAAAAATAGGACCCGGCAGCATATTTTAAGCTCATTTACATAATGTACTCCCCTTTTTTCAGGAACTATTTCTGGAAACAATAGCAAAAGAAACTTATGCATATACAGCTACAAACAAGAGGAAAATAATCGCAAAGAAAGATTTGGACTTAGTCATCAACAAAGTAGACTGCTTGTGTTTCCTAGAAGGTGCCATGGACTTTTAATAGATCAGTAGAAGTTGTAGAGGGGGATATGAATAATGACTTACATTTTCGTTGATTTTGACTATTACAAATTAATCATGTTATTCTAACCAAAATTGTTGGAAAAAGTGGTGCCACATCAAGTCAAAAACTTTACTAAACTAATTCCCTTTAGTGTGTCTAATTTCCTTTAACACGTTAGCTGTCTAGTGTACCGAATACAATACACGCCGCGTGGACCCATCACGTCCGTGAACCGTAAACGGTACACTCTCTAGTGCTCTTAATCACATAATTCGTTGAACTAATGTTTAATTTGCTCAGAATTTGATGATGTTGTGAGCTGGCGGGTGGTGCAGAGATGCAAACGTCGTACCAGCTATTCGTGTAGTTTATTTTTTGCGATTATATATTATATATTTATCTTATTTATTGTAATAGTATTTATGACATCTGATAACGAATCATTTTATTCTGCTAACGAATTTAGTACCTCTTCCAGCGATGAAAGTTTTATTTCTCTTACTGACACCTTAGGTGTTCTTTTACGCCAAAATTTCAGTCAAAATTATAGCCGGCTATTTAACGTATGCCACCTCAATGCTCAGAGCATTCCTAGTCACTACAACGAACTGTACGACACGTTTGCTGACAGCAACGTTCACGCCGTCCTGATTTCCGAGTCTTGGCTCAAACCTAACCTGCTCTCAACCACTTACCCGCTCCCCGGTTTCGTTCTTCTTCGGAATGACCGGATCGGTAGGAGAGGGGGTGGTGTAGCGATTTACCTTCGTGGTGATTTCCCTTTTAAAATTCTAGCTTCTTCTTCTTCTTCCAATGAATCCGCAGAGTTTCTTTTCCTCGAGGTTTGTGTCAAAGGAGCTAAAACTGTCCTTGGTGTCGTCTATTGCCCCCCTTCTATTGATTACTTCACTGAATTCGAATCGGTACTTGAATCTTTGGGTTCGGAGTATGTACATCACATTGTTATGGGGGATTTTAATACCAACCTCCTTGCCCACAACGCCCCTCGGTCCCGTAAACTCCTGCATCTAATCGAGTCAGCCAGTTTGCATGTATTACCTCTCCAAGCCACTCACCAAAATATAGTCGGTGATGATACTTGGCTTGACCTGATCCTCACCTCTAATCCTTCCCTAGTTTCCTCACATGGTCAATATGCTGCTCCTGGCTTTTCCCATCACGATCTTATATTCCTATCCTATGTCCTTAAACCCCCTAAACCTAAACCAAAATTCCAGTACAGGCGTGCCTTTGCACGTATGAATAGCGAGAAGCTTCAACAAGATGCATCCAATATTGACTGGTCACCCCTGGAAGCAGCTGCTTCAGTTGACGAAAAAGTTAGTTTGTTCAACAATGTTGTGGTCAAGCTATATGACACACATGCTCCTATCAGAAAAATCAAGTTGAAGCGTCCGCCTGCGCCTTGGATGAACATGGGAGTTCGGATGGCAATGCGACGGAGAGACCGCGCGTTTCGGAAATTCAAAAAGGATCGCTCGGAGGACAATTGGACCTGCTTTAAGGCTGCTAGGAATCGGTGTAACCAGATGATACGCAACGCTAAACGCCGACATATCCTAAATAATATCACTTCTTCTTCTCCTGCCGATATTTGGAAGTTCCTTGGAACTTTAGGCATCGGCAAATCGCGGCACTCAGACCTTCTTAACACAATTGGCTTAGACGATCTAAATCACCATTTCTCCACTGTTCCCACGCTAGATAGTCTAACCAAATGTCAAACCCTTGACTACCTTGCTGGTCTGACGCGCCCTAATATTAATCCCTTTGTCTTCACCCCAGTTGACCCGGGAGAGATCAGAAAGATTATCCTTTCTATTAAATCCAAAGCTGTGGGCTGCGATAATATCAGCCGCCATATGATCGTTACGGCTCTTGATCAACTCCTTCCTGCAATCTCCCACATCTTAAACTTCTCCCTGTACACCGGTGTTTTCCCCTTCCTTTGGCGTAAAGCCCTTGTTCGGCCACTGCCTAAGATACCCAACCCCTCTCTTCCTAGTCACTTTCGCCCAATTTCCATCCTGCCCTTTCTGTCTAAAGTGCTGGAGGCCAGTGTTCATAAACAATTCTCCCACTTTGTCCACCACAACTCCCTCATCAGTCCCTTTCAGTCCGGTTTCAGGCCCGGGCATAGTACCGTTTCAGCTCTCCTTAAAGTGACTGACGATATAAGGCGGGGAATGGAAGACACCAAAGTTACAGTCTTAGTGTTAATTGACTTCTCCAATGCTTTTAATGCCGTCAGTCACGAAGTCCTTTTATCCATCCTTTCTTATCATATGGTCTCTCCAGAGGTATTGGAATGGTTTTCCTCTTATCTTCGGGGGCGTCAGCAGTCTGTTCATGCTGGTGACTCTTCGTCGAGTTGGTGTGATCTTGCAGCTGGCGTCCCTCAAGGCGGTATATTATCTCCTCTTTTGTTCTCCATTTTTATTAATCTCATTACCACCGAGCTTCGGGCTGCGTATCATCTCTATGCCGACGATTTGCAACTTTACTGCCATGCAAGTGTTGATAACATTTCTGATGCGATTGAGGAGCTAAACCGGGATTTAGGTGTGGTCAAAAACTGGTCTGATCGATTTGGAGTGGCGGTTAACCCTACCAAGTGTCAGGCTATTTTAATAGGGAGCCCCCACAGCATAAGGAAGCTGAATGGCTTATCTTTGCCACCTGTAATCTTTGACAACTTAGTCATTCCGTTTAGCTCCGATGTTAAAGATCTTGGTCTGCATGTCGACATTTGTCTTGACTGGCAAAAGCAGGTGACGACTGTTAGTAAGAAAGTCACCGGAACGTTGCGGTCGCTCTATCGGTTGAGAAATCTTCTCCCATCACACATAAAGGCAATGCTTGTACAGTCCTTAATCTTTCCCATAATCGACTATGGTGATGTGTGTTACTATGACCTGAATGCAGATCTCCTCAATAAACTTGACCGACTTCTCAATAATTGCATTCGATTCGTTTTCAATCTTCGTAAGTATGACCATGTATCCGCACACCGTGTGCTTCTAAAATGGTTACCCATTCGTCAGCGCAGAGAGGTGAGGGCTCTGTCTATGTTGTTCTCTATTCTCAACAAACCCACTTCTCCTTCTTACCTGACTTCCCATATTCAATACTTGTGCTCTGCCCATAGTAAAAATCTTCGTTCCACCAACAATCGTCTTCTTCGATGTCCTTCTCACCGCTCTGGTTTCATTCGCTCTTCTTTCTTTGTCCAGGCTGTCTTTCTTTGGAATGCGCTTCCTCTGAACATCAGAACGGTGACCTGTCGGTTGTCTTTTAAACTGAAGGCACGTGAACATATACGTAAGAAGTTGGCAGAAACATCCCAGCGCTGATATTTTGCTGGATTCGTTTTCTCCTCTACTGATCGATATTTCCCCACTACCGATCGTTATTTCTCCTGACAAAGTTTATTCTGTTTATATGTATGTATCTACGTATGTATTCTTGTATTGTAAAGTTATTTTCGTGTTATCTATCCCTTGAGTTGCACCTGCCATGTGTCTTCTCTGCATCACCCTAAGGTTGACTGGTAGAAAATGCCTCAGGCATTAAGTCCGCCTTTGTACGGTATTATTTTTTTTATACTTGTGCATAAAGTTTTAATAAATAAATAAATAAATAAATACACTCGCCCCTGTCTCTTTATATGAGCTCTAACTTCATGGACTTGTGTGTAAGTTGCTCTATTTGTCAGGACTTGTCAACAGTATCGATTTGAGACAGAATATTACAAAAATTGATTTGGACACATGGGGTTATTGAAAAATTTTGTTTGGGGACAGTGAACATGTTAATTGTATAAGAATTTGACCTGAACAGGGTTTGTTTACACTTTTATCAGATACTTTTGGAACAGAGCATAGTCACTTTTCATAGTGACTTAGTTCCAGTCTTAGCCACCAGCAGGTTTAGCATGAGAACCGTTAAATTACCGATAAACGTTTTGTCGATGGAAGTCTCTACAGTAGAGTAGAAATAGAAAGCTTCATGCTAAGTCTGCAGAAGAAAGTTTTCTATCCCAAACTGTTAAAATCACGCTTACAACTGACAGTTGACCAAGGTAGTGAAGACAATTTGATTTTGTAATCGCCATGGTAAAGACAGTAGAAAACTTTCTCCTCAACGGCCACAAAGTATCAATAAATCTACAAAATCATGATTTTACAGTAGACCATTTTGAACGCCAAAACTGTGATAATTAATATAAGAACAAAGCTTTGTTCTTAGAATAACAAAGCTATCTTTACAACATTTAATTAATAGGCCAAGGAAATGGTACTTTGAGAAAAAAAAATTCTATAAATACGTGACTTAATAGCAGTAAAAATTGAGAATCAAACAGAAAAAAAGTCCTACGACAAAACAAATAATTGTGAGTCAAATTATGTAAAAGAGTGTATTGCATAAAAAATGCAGTTGACTCTTTCTACTTTGCTGCTGTCATACTGTGTACACGGAACATCATTTTTGTCTACTACTTTCTACTCTGCCGTCGACAACACGGTGCTCGTGCTAAGCCTCCTGAACATATAAGTTTTTGACACTATAGTCCTCTACTTCACCACATCCATTATGATCTGTCACATTATAAGAATCAATGGCTTACAATTGGAGCCTCATCAACATCACTATAGGCTCTTGTTAGCTGCTAATGGCTAGCTAGTTGGAAATGATACTCTGCTGAGAGGTTCCTATCTCTTGAACCATGACCCTCGTAAGTAGGATTAACACTTTCACCGCTAAGTACATAGAATACATACAAATTGGCATGCCATATAATGTTTATTGCAAATCTATAACAATTCAATCAACAGAAGTCATCTGAACAGAAGTCATCTTTAGCTACATATAGCGACGACTCGGATGCGAGTTGTGGGCACACGAACGAATTATTTTTCGACCCATATGCTGGGTGCTTGGCATAGAAAGTGTTAAATGTGTAGTTTTAATCTGAAGTCAAAAGTGTAAAATTCAGTATAATTAAATTAATAACAAAGCGTCATTTGTAATTTCAGTGTGATTTTTCTTTCTAAGAATTATATTCTTAAGTAATCCAATACCATTTTTAGGGTTCCGTATCCACAAGGAAAAACGGGACCCTATTACTAAGACTGCTGTCTGTCTGTCACAAGGCTTTATTTCATGAACTGTGATAGTTAGACAGTTGAAATTTTCACGGATGATGTATTTCTGTTGCTGCTATAACAACAAATAATAAAAAACAGAATGAAATAAATACCTATTTAAGGGGGCTCCCATACAACAGACTTGATTTTTTTGCCGTTTTTTTATAAATAATGGTACGGATCCCTTCGTGGGCGAGTCCGATTGGCACTTGGCCGTTTTTTTTGTTTTCAACGAGACCATTTGCAGGTACTTTTCAAATTAAAAAGTCACAAAGAAAAGAGAATTGCCTCTTCCAACGAAGAAGATTGGGTAAGAAACACTATGCTTTCTCATTTCTGTAGTTTTCTAGTTTTACATAATAACTTTATGGTTTCGTCACGTCTGTCCACAGAACATATATTATATACAGATGTTCTATGTCACGAAGTCCGTTTGGCTATGAATGTTGTCAAGCGTGCACATGCACATTGTTTTTGTGTGCGTAACCTCGAGAGCGCTCAGTGTCGATCGGGACACGGTCCGGATCAGTAGTGGTTTTTAGTTCGCGCTAAATTGTTTCACGGAGTAAGGTCAGCATGGCAACAAAACGAAGAAGAGTTGTCCATAGTGAGGTAATATTTATTTATACGTTTTCAATTAAAATGTTATACAAAGATACTTAATATAGCAATAGAAGTATTTATAAAATGAATGTTTTTTTGTGTTATAAAATGTTTATATTACTTAATTATTTTGATTACATTTTGTTTTAGGGTCGAAACATGATAGCTAGTGTTTATCATTTTCTGCGAGAAGAATATGAATTTACAAAATCATTAATGGAACTCAACTGTGATTTGTCTCATTTACGAGACATTACACGCCGTACAGCTGAAGCTACGGGTGTGAGCCAAAAAACAGTTCAAAGAATATTAAAAGAAGATAGATAGATAGATAGATAGATAGAATACTCTTTATTATGTACACCATAAAAATTACAGATACAAACGTTGAAATTTTACAAGGGGTGACACAATGGGCGGTCTTATCGCTAAAAGCGATCTTTTACAGACAACCTTTGGATGGATTAAAGGGGGAGGAGAGACAATACTGCAGGTAGTCAGTGGTGTACCAGTTACATATACAATAAATACATAAAGCATATACTATACATAACATATATCATACATACATACATACATACATATATATATATATATATATATGCCATAAACATGAAACAAAATCAAGAACTATATAACTATAAGTAATGATGATATTTAGGGAGAGAGAAAGTGTTTTTTTACCTGAATTTTAAAAGTGGACAAAGTTTGTGCACGCCTTATCGACACGGGTAAGGCATTCCATAACCGTACTGCTTGAACTGTAAAAGATTTGTCATAAAAGCTGGTGGAATGCATCGGCATCTCTAGTTTTAAGTTTTCCGATGACCTCAGGTATCTATTATGTGTGTCATGAAGGAACTTGAAACGTTCTTTAAGATAGGAGGGGGTTGTAGGATTGAACAGAATACTGTATAGCTGAAATAAGATATGAGCATTCCGGCGAAGACGTATGGGAAGCCACTTGAGTTTTGTACGATATTCAGAAATATGATCATACTTGCGCAAGCCAAATATAAATCTTATGCAAAAGTTTTGAAGTCGCTCAAGTTTATCTAGTTGTGCCTCAGTGAGATCGAGATAACTGACATCAGCGTAGTCAAGGATGGGAAGTAAAAGGGATTGTGCAAGCGCAGTTTTAGTGGCAGTTGGAAGAAAGTTCCGCAATCGTCTCAGGGACTTACCAGATGCAAAAATTTTGCGACTTACGTCCTGTAGCTGGTGACCCCAAGAAGAGAAGGAATTGCCATCCACTTCATCAAAATTCAAACCTATGAAGAAAAGGAGAAAGCGAGATAATAAAGTGGATATAGATAATTTTACAGCCGATGTGGTTCGCGGTACTGTACAAGATTTCCATATTGTCCATAAAGAAATTCCAACATTAGCTAAGTTAAGAACAGCATTGAATGAAAAAATCGGATTCGAAGGTTGTTTAGAAAGCGTTCGCAAGTTACTGTTGAAATTAGGTTACAAGTGGCGCAAAACAGAGAACAACCGTAAAGTCTTGACGGAGCGTCATGATATACAAATGTGGCGTTTAAAATATTTAAAAAACATAACAGAGTACCGCTCTCAAAGTCGGCCCATTGTCTACACCGATGAGAGCTACGTCCTTTCGACACACGTGCGAAACAACACCTGGGCAATAAAAAAGGAAAGAACTCCGTTTTTAAAAAAAATTAGCACAGGCACTCGCTTTATTTTAGTGCACGCGGGAACCAAGGATGGTTTTATTGAAAATGCTTCCTTGGTTTATAAGGCCAACTCAACAGCTGGTGATTATCATTCAAATATGAGCTATGATAACTATGTAAAATGGCTAAATGAAAAGTTGCTACCCAATTTACTTCCGCGCTCTGTCATTGTCTTAGACAATGCATCTTATCACAACACACGGGCTGAACGACTACCGACGCAATCTACAAAGAAAGCCGATATGCAGCAATGGCTCAGGGATAAGGGTATAGCATTTGATGAATCTCTTCTTAAATTGGAATTGTACGATACAATAAAGAAGTACAAAGCCCAACACGTAATCTACAAGATTGACGATTTTATAAAAAGCAAGGGTTTTGATGTCTTACGCCTTCCCCCTTATCACCCAGAATTAAATGCGATTGAAAATATTTGGGGGATCGTTAAAAATTATGTCGCATCTAAAAATATCGAGCAAAACATGACGAATACGGAAAGACTGATCAATGAAAGTTTGGGCCAAGTTAGCAGTGAAACGTGGCAAAAAACTTGTGCTCATGTTGAAAAAGACTACTTGAAATATTTTGATCTCGATTTTGAATTTATAATCAATGTACAAGATGATTCTGACGACAGCAAAACGGAATCGGAAATCGAAAATTTATCTGATAGTGATTGAAAATACTGAATAGTCCTACTTGTTTCGTTTCCATTCTGTAACACCAATGCTTAATTAAATGCCTACATACGAGGGTCATTCAATAAATACTTAGCCTACAAAAAGTAAACGAAAATTTTGGAAAAGTGGCAATTTATTTTTCAACAAAGTCTCCTTTTAGTTCGATACACTTAGCCCAGCGATGCTCCAACTTTTTTAACCCGTCCGAAAAATAGTTTTTGTCAAACTCTGCAAAATAGGCCTCCGTGGCGGCGATGACCTCCTCATTCGATCCATATCTATTCCCGGCGAGTGATTTTTCAGATAAGGAAACAGAAAGAAATCACAAGGGGCCAAATCTGGAGAATACGGTGGATGGGGCAACAATTCGTAGCGTAATTCGACCAATTTGGCCATGGCAACGGCAGACGTGTGAACCGGTGCGTTGTCGTGGTGAAACAGCACTTTTTTCTTCGCCAGATGGGGTCGTTTTTTCTTTAATTCGGCGTCGAATCGGCCCAATAAATCGGCATAGTAAAGCCCTGTTTTACCCTTCTCGAGGTAATCGATGTAGATCACACCTTGTGAATCCCAGAAAACGGTGGCCATAACTTTTCCGGCCGATTTTACAGTTTTCGCCTTCTTTGGAGCACGTTCCCCGGTCTGGATCCATTGTTTTGATTGCTCCTTGGTCTCTGGTGTGTACCAGTGGATCCAGGTTTCATCGACGGTCACAAAACGACGCAAGAACTCCGCTGGATTCCGCTTAAACAGCGCCAAACACGTCTCCGATGTGGTCTCACGGTTGCGCTTGTTTTCTGGTGTGAGTAAACGCGGCACCCATCGCGCCGACAGCTTTCTCATGCCTAGTTCCTCGTGAAGAATATGATGCACTGTTCCTTCTGAAATGCCTACAGTCTCAGCTAGCTCCCGAACCTTCAATCGGCGATCTGCCAATACGAAATCATGGATTTTTTTAATGTTTTCCTCCGTAGCAGCTGTTTTCGGTGCACCTGGACGTGTTTCATCAAAAACCGACGTACGGCCATGTGCAAACTCGTTGAACCAATTCTTGACGGTGGCCATCGATGGAGAAGAGTCACCGTACACATCCAAGCATCCAAGCGCTCTTTGATTTCGATGCGCGTTTTCCCTTCCAAAAATAGGAATCGAATCACCGAACGATATTGATATCTTTTTCCATTTTTGTAAAACCGATCGACACGTTCGCTTCCATAAGTTGTCAAATTAAAACAAATGAAGGGATTGGAATGAAAATTTGAAAAAGAATTAAAAAAGAATGTGCTACACTGTGGTAAAACTCTTTTGAAACTACAGCGCCCTCTGGCGATGAGGCTAGGTACTTATTGAATGCACCTCGTATTCTTAATATTTTTGTATTTATTGCAACCTAGTCTAATTTATTTACAAAATGTATATACTTTTAAAACCAAAATTTTATTTAGATTATTAAATCTCGACTTGAATATATATCAGATTTTTTTGCTAACGTTACCTACTTTTACACACACAAGCGCGCTTGTCGGGATACGTCAGTACTACAATCAAAGCCGAACGGACTTCGTGAAATAGAATATCAGGGGGGTAACCATCACCTCTTATAGCAGTATTATTTCAATATTACTTCAGTGTGAGAAAGAGATGGAGCTATAAGTCCTGTATAGCTCCATCACTTCCCACTGTGAAGTAATATTATAATAATATTGCTTTAAGAGGTGATGGTTACCCCCCTGTAGCTGAAAACATGTTTAAGTAAATGTTTATGCAAATGTAAGTTCGTTGTACCTACACATAATACTGGGAGATTTAACACGTTATTTTAAGACCATAGACTTCTTATTGGTTTTCCTGTAATCTATAGGTACAGAACTATTTCCTGTATTATTTTTAAATTTTAGGCTTTACCTATAGTTTCGGAGATAAGGAAGGTTAATTTTCATCTATTTATTTAAATAACTTTAGAAATATTTATATTAAAAATATATATATTTATATTATAAAATATACTTGAGACCCTCACAGGGGGGTAACCATCACCTATTATAGCAGTATTATTTCAATATTACTTTAGCATGAGAAAGACATGGAGCTATAAATCCTGTATAGCTCCATCACTTTCCCACTGTGAAGTAATATTATAATAATACTGCTATAAGAGGTGATGGTTACCCCCCAGTAAGCCCTTTCATTTGATATGTCACACGATACAGTGTGCTTTTTTATTTGTCTCCCATATTCAAAATTAATTTACTTATATACGTAACACCGTTTTGAGAGCAAAACGGTGAACAAAAACATCGTGAGGAAACCGGCATGTCCTAGAACCAAAAATTCGAAGACATCTACCAACCCGCATTGGGCCCGCGTGGTGGATTACTGCCCACTACCTCTCACAGAGAGGAGGCCTGAGTCCCAGCAGTGGGAACATTATAGGCTGATTATGTATATACGTAACACGGACGGTGTTTGGGTCACAGAAATTCATAAGTGTACCAAATAACTTGATCAGTCCAGTAGATTCACTGGAAATTGGCTGTGACAGACGGACAGACAGACAGACACATGAGTAATCCTATAGGGGGTTCCGTTTTTTTCACTCTGACATACGGAACCCTTTTTTTTTTTGAGGTTGGGAAATCATCAAATAACTTCTCCCGCTCTGGGCGGAGCGGGAGGGTGTGTCAGACTCTTACTGACTAAAACCCACCCGTATTCCTTCCTGTTGCCTGTGTTGCGGGGGCCTCGGTGACCCATTAGTACCTTCCCGCGACACGGAACCCTAAAAGCAACAAATTGACTGCTACAAAAGATTTATTTGAAGAAAATAACAAAAATAAGGCAATAAAAATATAATTTTCCCCTTTATTACGGTTAAAAAAAAAACAAAAACTATCAGTTCAAATTGATTTTTATTTAACAATTATACATAATTTACAAATATTTAACAAACAGACGGATCTTTTAATACCTTACAACCTCTATCCATATATCTTACAAGGTAGTTGACCTTTCGGGCTCAGTGTTCTTATATACAGGATGTCCCGTAAATACATGGATAATCTTGAAATAGCATCTAATATACATGCCATCTAATATGGCCGTTCTAAAAAAATAACAAAAAAATATCCCATCTAGTAACTGTTCTAAGATTTTGAACTAACGTTTTTTACCTTATTTTAGTCTTTTTCGCCACGACCACGAATGAATTCCATCGGTGTTATTTGTTGTTGTAATATTTTACGTTGACTGTGCCGAGACAGAGAGGCAGTAAATAATGTGACTAGGAAATAAACAGCATTTTTTTCAAAAAAATCGTATCTTCGGTACAACTTGGGATTTTCTATATTTTTTTTGAACGGCCATAAGGTCTATTATATGCTATTTCAAGGTTATCCATTATTTACGAGACACCCTGTATACATAAATAAACTGAAACATATAGCCCAGGGGCTGCATTACGAACTATGAACACTATAATTTTTCCAGTGCGAAAGAGAGAGAGACGGAGCTATACATGACCGCTAGCATAGAAACATACCTTTTTCGCAACGGACCCATTATGGCATTATTACTTCAATATACGACCCCAGGTTTGGATATGTGAACTAGTTGTTCATTCTAGGTATATGCATCAATTTGTTTTCCATCCTTCTGACGAGACACGGCCCGGAGGAACCGACCTTATTCGTATGGATAGAACCTTATATAAAAAAGATAAATTATAACTTATTTAGATAGGTTTAATTAACAAAAACTATATTATCAAAGGCTTTTTGATTTAGTTATTAGAACGTGTACGTAAGCACATTATTGTAGCCATACATGAATCAAAGAAATAATAATATACAAAATGAATGGTGCTACGATACTTGTAGCACCACCTCCAGTGTTGGTACCGTTTCCTGTAGTGGTACCAGTATCGGTACCATTTCCGCTACCAGTATCGGTACCATTTCCGCTACCAGTATCGGTACCGCCTCCGCCAGTGTCGGTACTATTTGCAGCTGCAGTTTCCAATGCCAAAGCACAGTTTGCCAACAGGACAACATTGTTCCTTGACACTGTCACGCTGTAACACACAATACATTAAAAATAGATACCAACAAGATGTTCTAAGATTTTTACTAGCATATTTTTTATCGCCAAACCGTCTTGAGCATTCGTGGTCTTCAATGCTCGTGCTTTCTCTGTATGAAAAGCGGCCTTTGTCCAGCAGTGGGACAGAAATAGGCTGGTATTATTATTATATTTTTTATGTCACAGATTGTCTATAGAAAGCTATCAAATACTGTAAAACCAAGTGTTAACTGTGAAATATGTAGAATGAAATATTACTACCTACTTAAATTATCAAAAAAATCATAATGAACAATAAATCAGATTGGGGGGTAACCATCACCTCTTATAGCAGTATTATTTCAATATTACTTAGCGTGAGAAAGAGATGGAGCTATAAGTCTTGTATAGCTCCATCACTTTCCCACTGTGAAGTAATATTATAATAATACTGCTATAAGAGGTGATGTTTACCCCCTGATCAACTCAAATGAGAAATTAAATTGTGACTCCTGTCAACCAGAATCTACAATGGTACCAAATGGATCCGCCAGGAAAATCTCAACTACCTTAGAATTAAGACTATAATTATTAACCTTTAATAACTATTTTAAATGGGTATAATAATAATATGATCTTACTTTGTGTTTTGTGCGCAATTGACTCCCGAGGCAACCACTCGCATCGATTGGGGCACGCCAACTATAGCATCCAGATTTACGGTTGTCGCTGTAGATGCCAAGTTTATTATTCCCACGACTGTAGGATCACTTGTGGGAGGCACCCTAAAGGAGACAAAAAGCATTAAATTAATACAGATACATGTTATTCCCGTGCAATGAAATAGAACGCTACCGTAGTTACATTAGGTTTTCTCACATGCATACCCACAGATCTGGGAACCACTAGATCTAAATATTAGAAAATATTTGTTCATGGGAACGCGCAACCAAGAAGCCATTATTTAAGCCTTTGCGCCGGCCGTGTTGCCGTAACGTGACGTCGGGTAGCAGCGATCTTTATGTGCCTCAATAATACAACATACCGATCGTATCCAATCTATTTGACAAATGTGAGAGTATTCCAAAGTGAAACGGTAGGTGCGGCTGATATGTTGCTGATATTGGTGCCGATTCCCTTGTTCACAAACTAAACAAATTTAAGTTCAGTGCATCTTTTTCTTTCTATTTCATTAAGAAAAGGACAAAAGATAAATTTTAGTTTAGCCCTGTCAAATTAATCAGCGCTTGACGTAAATTGACGTAATTTTAGTAGGCAAGTTTTTAATCACGTCTAAACTTGTATGGAGTAGTGACAGGCGCTGATTAATTTGACAGGACTAAACTAAAATTTATCTTCTGTCCTTTTCTTAATGAAATAGAAAGAAAAAGATGCACTGAACTTAAATTTAGTTTAGTTTGTGAACAAGGGAATCGGCACCAATACGTACCTTGTAACAACTAAAACGTCACTTGTAAGGGAAGTCGTTCCCAACGAGCCGGCACTCACGGCCGCAGAATGTTTCAACGCAACGACATCCTTGTAAAACTGTAAAAAGGAAGTATAACAGGCATTAATAACACTGGCTGGTAATGGACGCAGTGCAGCAGAAGCGTCTGGATAAATGTAGTTCTTTTATCGTGGTGAATGGTGCCGATTCCCTTGTTCACAAACTAAACTAAATTTAAGTTCAGTGCATCTTTTTCTTTCTATTTCATTAAGAAAAGGACAGAAGATTGATTTTAGTTTAGTCCTGTCAAATTAATCAGCGCTTGACGTAAATGGACGTAATTTTAGTAGGCAAGTTTTTAATCACGTCTAAACTTGTATGGAGTAGTGACAGGCGCTGATTAATTTGACAGGACTAAACTAAAATTTATCTTCTGAATGAAATACAAAGACAAAGATGCACTGAACTTAAATTTAGTTTAGTTTGTGAACAAGGGAATCGGTACCAATGTCATCTGACAACATCTACACAGGTACAGTGCTAAACCGTTTTACTAAGATATAACCGTGGACTTGAAATTTCAGGCTTCTGACTGTCCTCAAAACAGTCATTAAGTAAAAATGACAACTGGAAATGTGCTAAAGTGCTCCACATAAATGAAGAATGACTTTCACGATATGACACTGACATGAAAGGCGTTCCCTTATGTCTAATTTAGACTTTAGTATTACCTTTAAGTGACTCTTATCTGTTGCATTTTCGACCGCCACGTTAACAGTTCTGTAGTTACTAGCGACTGGAAGCCAGGTAGAGCTGGCGTTGGAGAAGCCGGCGTTCGTGGTAGCGTCCCAGTGGAACGGCGTGCGCTCTGGGTCGCGGCTGCTCTTCCAGTAGTTGATAGGATCTTCGGTGTTGCACGCCTGGGGGTCCTTGGTGTCTACCCAGCTAATGTTTCCATCTGTCATACCAAGCTCTTCGCCCTGGAATAGGGAGTTTTATTTTGTAGTGGTCATGCGGTGATAGTCGACAGAGTAGGTACGCTCGCCAACGCGTTGAGATTGCTGGTGTACCTAAGGCAGCAGTAGATTGTAATTCAACAGTCTACCTAGTTGGACCCGCCATTTACGAAAAGACAATTGACACATTTTTCTTTGTTCCTGGTTGGAAAATCCTTATGGATGTCCTCCGCCTTCGGGTGAGAGGGGTCTGTCAGACTCTAACTTACTAAAAACCACCTCGGTGTTCCCCTCCCACACTTGCACCGGGGATCATGGAATACAGTGCGACTTCTGCGATCCCCAGGTGGTGCCGGCCCGCCTTGGCCGCCCGGCCACTTCCGGCCCGCGACGGAGTCCGCGACGTCCACTAGGGGCACGCGTAGAACACTACGCGCCGCCACCTCGGGTCCTGTTGTGTGGAGAGCGACAGATGTCCCCGAGTCCATCGCCCCTGGACCCATTTAGGGGGGCTGGAAAGTTGTCCGACCTCCGCCGACGCCCGGTGCGCTTTTGCGGGCAGGGTGAGTGGAAGAGATCTCCCGCTCCCTTTCCTTCTTCTGCGACATGACTGTTTCGCAGAAGGATACCACTACGTCCCAAGACTCCTCACTGCCAACCGTCGATTCGACAACGGCTGGCAGCGACAAGTCGCTGCCTACTCCTAAAACGAGGGCACGGCGCGGCTTTTCCCAAGCGGCACACTCTGCCAGTGTATGCCGCGCCGTATCCTCCCGGCAGGCAATTGACACCTGGGTTAACGAGTCGGTGGCACTGAGCCAGCACTGTAGTACCAGTCAAGTATGTCTACTACCGCTGCGTCAGCAACACGGTGAAGTCTGAGGAACTTGTAAAATATCATGCGATACACAATTCGGCGCATCATCAAGGTGCTTTTAGCGGAAATGGCCTTCCGCGCAAGTGTGCAAATCAAAAATTGAACAGCACCCTAATCGCGTAACACACTATCAATCACAATATATTGCTAATCAATTGCTTTATAAATTCGAAAAATTTGTCTGCTCAATAACGTAAATAACGCAATGGTGCCGATTCCCTTGTTCACAAACTAAACTAAATTTAAGTGCATCTTTTTCTTTCTATTTCATTAAGAAAAGGACAGAAGATAAATTTTAGTTTAGTCCTGTCAAATTAATCAGCGCTTGACGTAAATTGACGTAATTAGTAGGCAAGTTTTTAATCACGTCTAAACGTATATAGAGTAGTGACAGGCAAAGTAGTAGTTAAGAAAAAGATGCACTGAACTTAAATTTAATTTAGTTTGTAAACAAGGGAATCGGCACCATTGAATGTTGTTGCGCAATTAAGGCTCCTACATACTGGCGCGACTTGTCGCGACGCGTCGCGCGACAATTCGCGCCAGTACGTAGGAGCCTTTACCCTGCTGGTTTGAGTCAAATCGAAATGAAACCACTTTCGCGCTGTTTGAATTTTTGGAACAACCCCTAAAAATCCATGACTCCAAAACATTGTTCAACGTGTCTGGAGTGGCTTGAGAAAGGATCTGGAAGATAATGATGACCTGGGAATGCTTGTACCTAATGTTTAATTACAAGCATCCCCAGGTCATTCCCGCCATGCTGCGACTTGCTGTGTGGTAATAATACTTCCCCGGACGAGCCCTTGTAGAAGGAGAAAGTTAGAAAGGATAAAGTACAGTGTTTCGCTTACCTGATAGGTGATGGTGACTCCAGGGAGGATGAGGGCCAACATGTTCATAGCGTCCACTCTGTTCACGCCGTATCTTGTGGCCAAGCGGCTGTTGTCGTGATTGCCGTTCTGTAATATAGATACAGTAAATACTTAGATGATATTTGGGCCAACATCATGATGTTGATCCAAAATTTTCTCATTATAGAGAAAATTTTGGATTTACCCCGAAAAACCAAACAATGGCATAAGTGTTATATTTTGTAAGGCCCACAAAAACATCCATTTACCTAAACATTTTTGCGGATGTGAGAACGGCGGCTAAGAGATTATTAGCTAAGAACTTACCACCCAATTAGCGGTCTTATTAGCTGGCATATTAGTCATCCACTTATCGACTACAGTCTTCATGTCGATCGCAGTGGACGTGCCGCTCAGCTCCCCAAGGAATACAAAGTTGAAAGGCATTGAACCGTCGCGATCCCCATCGCCATAGTAACGCATCATCCGGTCCAAATCGGTGTAAGCTTCAGTCATCATGATCTTGGACTCGTTTTGTCCGAATTCTTCGAGGACATCCTTCCAGTCATACACGATGTCGTACGTTGCATTTTGATCCTTAGAGTAGATGTGATTTAGGTAGTCATAGCTGTTCGTGTCGTCAGTAGTACCTGAAACCATGATGAATTACTTAATATTATTTAGAAATGAATATTTTGCAGACTTCCTAGAATAGACATTTTCCTACTTCCTTTTTTTACTAAATCTGTGTGTGGAAGTCGTAAGACAGCACAATATACTAAAGTTGTTGTTTTCACAGTTCTATAAAACGTCCCTGTATACTACGTTTTGTATTAAGTTTTGGTCTCAGCAGCCAAAATATGAATAGAGTCAGGACTGGTGACGCCTGAGCAAGTGACGTACAATTCCGTGTGAGATGCAGCTCGTTCTGAGGTCGACACCCGCAGCCTTCAGTAGCAATTTCCCATTGCTTGCGAAGTTTTTCCTTTTAATGAATTAATGAACGCCTGAATTCTTGCATATAACTACTGTAGTAGCTAATATTGCTACACAATATTATAATGATATTTGGCTCGCCTACGCACCACCACGTGCTTGCGGGCTGGCGGTTGGGCATAGAATGACCCCCACTCACCCCGCACCTCGTGACGTATGCGCTCGAGACAAATCATAATTATATCTAGATACACTACATCCCTTCCTTATTTTAATTTATTTTATTTCTGTATTATACACCCAGGGGGTGTATAATACAGAAATAAAATAAATAATAAATTAAATAATAGGGATCTTTAGGAAGAAATAATAAGTATACATATTCATCATCTAGTATTTATTAAGTTACACGTAGTCTGCATGATATTACTTTTCTGTAGTGAATCACTTATCCTTTTGCTAAATAAATAAGCCCAACTTAGGCATCTTTATCGGTATTTTTATCAATCATCACAAATAATTGCTTTATTCAAGAACTCCATTATAACTTATCAATATAATTTCCAGTTCATTATGTCGCCGCACCTTCCTTTTCCTTTCCTTCAATTTTTATTTTTATTATTTTAACTTTAATTTCTTCTTAATTTCTCGAGTTCTCCTAAATTATCTCCAAAATTTAGTTCTTCGCATCATTAAAAATTTTCCATTTTTCTTTCCAGATGTAATGCGTTTCTCCTTAGAACTTGTCCTGTTGAATCATTTCGTACATCTTCTCCTGCTGTTTTTTTTCATCTGTGTGAGGAGTTGAGTCATAATTTCAACTTAACCCTTTCAGACCTGGCGTACACAAATGTACACATAAGATATAAAAAAATATTTTGGTAAGTATTTCGCAACAATTGCAAATGAAAACGGTTGTATCCATATGTCCACAATATAAACTACAAAAAACGATACTACTAACGCCATCTCTTAGCATTTTTTGTGACTTTTTCGACAAGTTTCGATCAGTGGCTGACCGAAGTTGGAGCTGTGTAGGTAAGCTCATCATTTTTATTTCAAAAAAGTAGGAAATAGCGAAATATACGCACTGCAAAAATATGAATTGATGTGTTATATTCCTAAGGTCATACGTAACATATAATTTGACTTTGTTATTCTATTTTTGTATCAATTATCACAATTTTTATATTTGTACACAAATGTACACATCAGGCGTAAACGATGTTTTTACGATTGTTGAAGTATTCAAGCTGTATTTGAAAAATCAGTTTTGAATAATTATGTTTTTAACTATTTATTTTAATGTTATTGATGCTATATATTGAGATAAGGCTTTTTTTTTACATTTTCAGATAAAATAACACCGATATGTTTTCACCGGACGCCTTGAAAGCCCTACATGAAGGAGATCTTTCCGATTTGGAGCTATCGTCTGATGACGAAGAACCGTTTGGATTTACATCTGAAAGGGAGTTGCGGTCTGTCCGAGTTGGTGCAGATGTCATCAATCAAAACCAACGAGAGGTATTTCCACCCGACACTGATGATGATGAAGGGCCCAGCTCATCGTGGATTGGAACGAATGATCCAGAAGTTACTGACACCTGCGATGAAGTGGTTCCCGAAGTACCACCGACAACAGAAATGGAGTCGTCTCATGAAAATATACTTCAGAATATTACGCCTAAACTGAACATTAGGTGGAGACACAGGGAACTCCTAAATACTATTTCATCAGATTGGCTACCACCAATGTCAGTTGACCCTACAGTTGAAGCTCCCGTGGATTATTACTTTCGGTACGTGCCAAAACAATTATTTGAAATTATGGCTGAAATGACCAACTTATACGCAATACATTCAAATAAACTCAGGTTTAAACCTACTACTGCACAAGAATTAGAAATTTTATTTGTGTTACATTTAGCTACTGGTATATTTAGCTACCCGTGCTTGAAAATGTACTGGGAAACCGGCATCAGCATTCCCTTGTTCTCAGAGAATATGGCACGGGATCGCTTTTTTGAACTACGTAATAATTTACACCTTGTTGATAATACAAGAATACCAGCTGGTTGCAAAGATGCATTTTACAAAGTTCGACCAATATTTGATGCTGTTAGGAATCGATGTTTGGAGTTACCACTTGAAAAAGAACTTTGCGTAGATGAGCAGATAGTTCCTTTTACTGGCAAACATGTTGCCAAGCAGTATATAAAGGGTAAACCTTGTCCATGGGGGCTCAAGATATTTTTTTATGTGGTAAACATGGGCAAGCCTATGATTTTATACTTTATCAAAGCTCTAGTCCAGAACTTGATAATAATTTGACAAAAAAAATTGGATATGGTGCAGCTATTGTCCTTCATCTCACAAAGAGAATTGGAGAAAGCAAGGGCCACGAGCTGTACTTTGACAACTACTTTTCGTCATATCATTTATCGCAAATTATGAAACGAAAAGGCATTATGGCTGCATGCACAGCTCGTATCAATAGATTTGCCAACCCATCTCTACTAAGCGATAAAGAAATTAATAAAAAGCCTCGAGGATTTTCTCAAGAAGTAAGTAGTTATGACGAAGATGTAACTGTGGTCAAGTGGCTGGATAATAAGATTACCCATCTTGCTTCTAATTTTGTTGGTATTGGTGAAAAAGACTTAGTCAAGAGGTGGTGTAAAAAAGAGAAGAGATTTATAGACGTCGAACGCCCCGAAGTTGTCAGGAAATACAATCACGCAATGGGAGGAGTTGATCTATTAGATCAACTCATGAGCTATTATAGGACTTTCATAAGGTCAAAAAAATGGACCCTTCGCATGATATTTCATGCTTCTGATTTAGCTGTAGTGCAGGCATACCGAGAGTACCAAATTGACAATGAGTTGCTAGGCATACCAAAGAATAAACAACTCAGGTTGCTTCACTTTCGTCGTCAGCTGGCTGAAAGTCTGGTGTTGAGGTATAAAATTACCATCGGTAAGAGAGGACGGCCCAGTGGCAGTAGCCCAATACCGCAAATTATTTCGAGAAGACCAGGAGAGGTTCGCCCTGTAGCGGATATAGCAAGAGACGGTGTTGGGCATTTCCCTGCACATGATGAGGGACTTGGGACACGGTGCAAAATGGTGGAATGCAAGGGAAGAACCCGGATTAAATGTATAAAATGCAAAGTTCACCTTTGCCTTACCAAAGACAAAAACTGTTTCTTAGCATTTCATACGTAAAATGAATCATGCTGCTTGAATGGGGCGAATGACTGATTTACCTATGTGCCAATTATTTACCTATCCCAAAGAAGAAATCTATTTTTTGTTAATTATTATAAGGAGTTTTGTTAATTTTATAAAAATAATTAATATTTCCTAATAAAAACATTTATAAATGAAACATTTTATAATTTCAGTGAAACTTCTACTACACTAGTCTTGTCATTAAGTAGGACGGATGTGCACATTTGTACACTAAAAGAAAAACTATTTTTTCTTGAAAAGTTGACAGCTAGGATTTTTTTCATTATTTTTTCCTTTGTCTTTTTACCCTAGTCTAGCTACAGGATTTTTTTAGATTCATTGGACAGAAAAAAATAATTCAGGTCTGAAAGGGTTAATTTGCTATCTTTAATGATATTTTTTAAACATACTTTTTCTCCTGGAACTAAATAAATTACTGTTTTGCTTTTCGTTTTCTATCTGCATATTTTTTTTTCCAACTGTTTATTTTCCTTGTCCATATCTCTCACCTCCGAGTCTTCTAGTTGACGGTTGATATCACTGACTATTGGGATTTTTTTTTTCACGAAATTGTTTTGGTAAATAATTCTGCCGGAGGTTTTCCTGTCACACTATGTGGGGTACATAATCAAGTATTCCTCTAAACACTCTCTCCAGTTCCTTCTCTCAGCCTGACTGATTTTTAAGCGTTTCGAGATATCCCTGTTTTGGCGTTCTACTTCACCATTCTGTTGTGGCCAAAACGGTGCGGTGTTAAACAAAAGCATGTTTCTTTCGTTACAGAACCGCTTGAATTCTTTGCTACGGAATTGTTTTCCATTACCTGCAGTTATTTTTGATGGATTTCTAAGACGGCAATTTTTTTTTTTTTTCAGATTTAATAATATCTGCATTCATCTTCACTTCTTTATACCGACTAAAGTAATCCACCACGACCAATATACATTCTCCACTCGAAAGCGTTTTCGTAAGAGGTTTTGGTGGATTTGGAGCTGAGACAAGGTTGCATCCTTTGCAAGCCTTAACCAAAGTCTCAGCATCTTTATCGCACTTTGGTCACCACACTTTAGATCTTAATCTAGCCTTCATTAAGACTATGATGACCGGGGGTGACCCTCTTGAGCTGCCGTTAAAACTTGATTTCGTAGTTCACTTGAGATTACGATCCTAGTTGCATGGCACATGTGTGAGCACTTGGTACCTATTATAAAACTACCATTTGCTGAGTACGACTTTAATTGACTTGAATGTGCCCTGGCGGCTGAGAGCATGTCATGCTCACTCAAATGTCTCGCTGGTGGTGGTGTGTTGCATTAAGTTCCCTTGAAAATTGTTGAGCTGAATGGTGCTGATCCATGCGTCATGTTCATGAACGGGTGCCGTCAGTAGGGATTGGTCATCTCTTAGCTCCCACGGCTTATTTGAATGTTTCAATAGTTTTTGATTTTATCTTTTTATTACGGACACTTTTAACGTGCACGTCTTTTTACATTGTTCTCACATGTATAATTTCAACATGAATGATGTAACCAATATTTTTGTAACAATATTTTAATTTAAAAGAGTGTCCGCTTTGGAATGGGCATCTAGCTTCATCTTTCTGGTTTACCGATCCCTTGACAATTCAAAAGTGCCTGTATTTGGTTTATTTGAAATAAATGCTTTGAGTTTGAGTTCTTCTCAACAAACTCTTCATTAAAGCACAGCTCAATTTCACATAACTTGTAATTGTTTGACTTCATCATCCCATTTGTTATTGTAATGTAAATACCTTCTTTGTCACGGCGGTAAGCTTAGCGTTCTCTACAATCCAATGTACGTAATCTTCTATTTCATTTACTGATGAATTCTCCAAGTGCATAATCTAGACACACAATCTGCAATGTTTTCTTTGCTTGGTTTATAGACGACCTGAATACATATGTCTGGAGTCATAAAATCCACCGTTCTATTCTGGCGCATGATTTTAACTTGGGGCCGAATATAACCTCCAGTGGCATATGGTCAGTTATCAATTCGAATCCCTTACCATACAGAAAAACGTGGCAGTGTTCTACAGCCCATACTAAAGCCAGAGCGTCCTTCTCTACTTGGCAGTATCGCCGTTCGCAGTCTGTCAATATATTATGCCCTTATGCGATACCACTTGGCTCTTTGTGGTCTATCTGTATCAAGACACCACCTAATACTACTGGACTAACATCGGCTATAACCACTGTAGGAATACGGGATAGAGCTCTTTAGCTCTCTAGAGAGACTAGCTCATTAAACCCGGCATCCAATTTGAAACCCCAGAACTGACTAATTTCTGATCCTTATCAGTGTTGGGTTATGTTTCGAAGTAACACTTTGAGAGGTTCAGTTTTGGTAGCTAAATTAGCAATCCATTTCCCGACACAGTTTATAAGACCCAGGAAGCTCTGAAACTCACCTATGTTGCTAGGTGGTTGAAATCCCTGGATACTTGATATACATTTCAGTAAAGGTTTGACTCCTTTGTCCGGAAATTCATGTCTAAGAAATTGTATCTCAGTCATTCCAAATAAACATTTGTGTTTTCGCACCAAATTGTCCTCTACTAAAGTCTCTATTCCTTTCTTTAATCTGCGGTCGTGTTCTTCTCTATTTTTCACATATACTAAATTTCCTTACTTCCACAAATAGGTGGCTGTGTTCTATAGTCGTCTTTCTCCTAGTGATGTGTAACTCATCAATTTTATTTGAGGTTGAGGGAGCACCTCATTTTGCCTCGTGAGGTCCTCACGAGGTACCCCTCATTTGAGGTGAGGATTTGAGGAATCCTCAACGGCGTATTCACCTCACGAGTCGTGAGCCCGAGCCGAACTCAGCCGAACGTGCGAGGGAGCGAGGCGGGCGGGCGCGACGACATTCACGAGTACTCACGACTCTCCGTCCGATTAAACAAATCTCTCTCACCTCTCACACATATCATTTTCTTTCGCTCATAAATTTTAGACCGCCAAAATAAACGAATCAATGACACTTGATTATCAATCTAATGCTGATGCTTTTAGAGTTCATAATAATTAACCATAGCTGAAATAAAAATATTTTCTTTAAAATTCGTTTTGACTAATAATGTTACATACTAATTTTAACAGTTTACGTAATGTTGACCTTGGAGGTGCACGTGATTTTCTTGTAACAATTACGTAGACTTTTGTTTTGTTTGTTTTCGTACTTTAATCTAAATAATTAATATCCTACCAAACATCAGTATCACACTCACCACACACACATGACACAACTAACATCATTACATACTTAGGTACATTATTTCATTAGGTACATACCAAAATCATAATGTTAATGTTTATTATGCTGCCAAAATTTCGAGACCAGACCTCACCTCACTCATTCTTTAATTCTATACAATTTTTTAAATCGGTTCATTCGCTCAATCGTTGAGGAGCTCATCACTCAACCACTCAATACTCACTCGCGAGTCACGCCTCACGCCTCACCTCGCTCGCCTCACCCCTCGCCACAATTTCATATTGTCAATGTCAATTTTTGAGGACGCGTGAACGAATGAGGTGAGGTGAGGTAATGAGGTGGTTCATTGTTGAAAATCGAGTAACTCTTTCAATTTGCGATCACGAGGACCTCAAACGAGGGACCTCATGAGTGAGGGACTCTTCACTACTTTCTCCCCTCTTTTGTTAGTTTTTGTATCCACTTTATTACAACATTTTTTTTTTTTTAGTCATTATTTTCAGTCTTATTGCAGTCTTGAAGATTCTGGTTCAACTGTACCAGTTAAATTAATTTTGGGAATATTTTAGAATATTCCTTGTAATTCTAAAACGCCTAAAT
This sequence comes from Atethmia centrago, assembly GCA_905333075.3. Classification (NCBI taxonomy): domain Eukaryota; kingdom Metazoa; phylum Arthropoda; class Insecta; order Lepidoptera; family Noctuidae; genus Atethmia; species Atethmia centrago. The sequence continues at coordinate 7,565,194 of HG995374.1, forward strand.
GCAATAAGCTTGCTCTTTTCTTCTCAGTCGAAGCGTCGAGATAGATAAACGAGTGCTCGTTTCTATCGCTCCCATCGAGCTCCAACCGAAGAAGGTCCTTCAAATTCGATCTTCTCAAACATGAGTTAGTACATGGCAATTACCCGGAACCAACAAGTTTCTAGTTGTTTCAATATCAATTTAATGATCAGAAAATTCTGCTTATTTGATTTTCTCAAGTACAATTTGTGACATGGCAATAACCAGGAACAACCAATACTGTTGTTCAAATACCAATTGAATGATCAGAAAATTCTGCTTATTTAACTTCTCAAGTATAAGTTGTGACATGGCAATAACCTGGAACAACCAAAATTGTTGTTCCAATACCAATTTAATGATCAGAAAATTCTGCTTATTTGAACTTCTCAAGTATGACTTGTGAAACGGCAATAACCTGCAACAACCAATATGGTTGTTCCAATATCAATTTAATGATCAGATAATTCTGCTTATTTTACCACTCAATTGACAACATTTCCATGGCACCGCATAGTGTACCATTACACCCATTAAAATTGAATTGAAATTACTTCTACGGATTATTGTTATTATTACTTCTTCATTATTATTACTGTTTTTTTTTTCTTTTTTTTTTCAGCCCTGAATATATTGTTTATATATATAAGTTGTTTCTGTTTTAAGGGCTCATTCATTTATAATGCTGTCAAATAAATTAGTGACCATTAATGCTGTTGAAGACATAATTATCCTTTGAACAATGTCAAACTGAGTCAATTTAATGACCAGCAGTGCTGCTTTCATATAATATTATTTGTTGGTATGTGGTATCAATTTAATGATCAGTTTTTGTACTTAAAACTGCTATATTGTCAATTTGATGACCAGGCACTTCGCCAGCTCACGTGGAAGTAGGTTACTCGGGGTTCAGGGTTGCCAACCATGCTGATTAAAACAGTATTTTACTTTGTGTTCCTCTATTGTACTGTTCACTAATAAAGTTCTAAATAAGTACTTATACGAAACTTTAAAGTTTAGTAATAAGTGTTAATTTTCTTTCTTTAACCGCATTGCTTATTTTGTAAAAGAAAAATGGCAACCCCACGTAGGGAACCTATACCCATTTATTTAGGCTCCACCGCTTAGTAGACTTCAAGTCACCAACCAATTATCAATTGTGTTTGAAGTAGGTATTCCAAAGTAATTACTAACGAAACATCTCTGCTTATACTTTGGATAATCTTAAGCATGATGTTTGAATTTTTTCAAACAAATATAATCGACTAAAGCCTAAAGACTCGCCCGACTTGCGATCGTGATCCGTACCTTACTTTATTTACTGAAGTAGGTCGTAAAATAAACGAATTTGTTTGTGTAATAGGCACTCGCAATAAGTTATTTTATTTATTTATTTTATTTTATATGTATACACAATAAAATATAAAGAGATAACCTAATTATAATGATTTGTTTTTTTTTTTCAATTATCTTGTTTTAATTATTTACTGAAACAATTAAAAACCCTCATCATCTGCCTGCCTTTTCCTAACTATGTTGGGGTCGGCTTCCAGTCTAACCGGATGCAGCTGAATATCAGTATTTTACATGGAGCGACTGCCTATCTGACCTCCACAATCCAGTTACTGGGCCACACACGATACCTCTTGGTAAGACTGGTTGTCAGACTTTCGGGCTTCTGACGACCCGTAACGACTGTCAAAGATCTACAAATGACAGCCGGGACCAACGGCTTAACGTGATTTCCGAGGCACGAATGGGTCTTGGTATGTAAAGATGGTCATCCATCCACGGACCAACCGCGGCAAGCGTAGCTTAACCTGATCGATCGATCCGTGCGGCTGTTATTACTTAGCCACAAGCCCCACAATTAAAAACCTTAATTAGGAATATTATTATGTGAAATCTTACCTGGGTATAAAACAGGATAATGTTACTTCCTTTATTGTAAATTAAATAAGTATTAACACAGCTCCCTGTTAAATGGGACTTAAACATAACAGGCGAAATATGGGTTTTACTACTCGTATACACACAGCCTATACTACTAGTACACCTCTGCCTAACCCTTCGGGAAATACAGGCGTGATATTGTGTGTGGTAACACTGTTTAACGTTTGAACTCAAACATAAACGTACCTACATATTTTAATCTATAGGAGTATTAGCAGTTTAAACTTATTTATACATTTTATGCATTAACATTTACATAGCAGTAGGTAGGCACTAAATAGCGAAATGTGTCTGTACTAAGTCAAAATATTATTAAGCGTATAAACATTAATTTAATGCGTATTCGTAAATAATAAAAAGTTACCAGTGCAGCGACGCGGCGTGGAGCGGCGCGGCGGCGGATGTAATGAGTCATTTATAGATAGCAAATCTTTGCTTAACAACTTTAACATAAGATTAATCAGTAGTCACCACTGCTGCACCGTTACGATTAACGTTTTTAACTTTAGAATCTAGATAGCGGAGTTAAGGTTTTAAGTTTAATGGGTACCTTGTTTTTAATATTTAAACAATTACATGAAGTTAGGAATTGAAATGTGTTGCGGCATAAATGCATAATAGTATCATTCCAATATGCTTAGTTAAGTTTTGTTTTCTAATATATATTTTTATCTCGCCACAGGCACATTTACCTACCTTTTATTTATTTTTTTAAGTAGATCACTTTACTTACAGTTTTGTTTTTTTTTTTATCCTCGTCGCCAAATGTAGTAGCTAATATTGCTACACAATATTATAATGATATTTGGCTCGCCTACGCACCACCACGTGCTTGCGGGCTGGCGGTTGGGCATAGAATGACCCCCACTCACCCCGCACCTCGTGACGTATGCGCTCGAGACAAATCATAATTATATCTAGATACACTACAACTACTAACTAATTTCTTGATATAACTAGGTACTAACTATCTTCTTAATAGTTATATGCGAGTCGGGGGACGGCTAATGAAATTAAATATAATGAAAATACGTAATATGTATTGTTACTTTTTAAATGTTTTTATCGGGTTTTTTTTTTTTATTTTAAATTTAACTCTTTACATTTTTGCGGAACATATATTTTTTAATAGTTAATTTTACGATATTGAACATTCTAATTCTGAGTTCAAATTGATGAAGAGCTTAGTTAATATAAATTTCAACAAAGCTCTGTTTCTCATTTCAATCATGAGCAAAAACAGGGTCGTTTTTTAGGGCTTTAGCTCCCAGCCAGGAATAGGTTAACAGGTTAGACTCCCTAGAGAATGCTGAAGTTGCAGGAATTAATTCAAATCAAAGTCAAAGTCAATATGAGTAGCTAGAGTATTTACGCCTACTCTATTGCTTCTGCAGATTAGATACGCCTACGCGAAAAAAAAATACAATCTATAGGTATAGTGCGAGAGCCGGCTGCAAAAATGCCTAGATAGCCTATTGGGGTAGCCGATAAGGCTACCCCAATAGGCTATCTTTATATCATTAACCAACACTTAAACACGTAAAAAAAATCAGGTCTGCCAGAGCCGATCTTGCCGGGTCATAGAAATAATCGATAGTTTTTTTACGTATTTTTTTAGTTCATATTACGTCATAATGTACCCGAATTAAAGTGCTGGCAACAGTTTACCATTGATTAATTATGTAAAAAAAGAGGGTCTGCCATTGCGAACCCTGCCGGAAGTACTTGGCAGACTACTAAAATAAGCCCTTCCGACACCCTAAACCTACCTCATCGAGTACCCGGATAGAACCTACGCCAAATAATAACCAAGATGCCCCTGATATTGGATCAAAAGGTCTGCCAGGTCTAAGCTTGCCGGAACTTGGTGTTCAAAGCTTTTAAGTTGGTAGGGAGCATAATTTCACCTGAAGTCAAAATAACATTATTTTGTTTCTAAATTTATACAAGTTTATAAATATAAAGTGCTTTATTATCAAAACGCCAAATAAAACAACAAGTTTAGCGATAAAAGATGTATATTTAAAATTTAATAACAATCGCTACGAGTACCTACAATAACATGCTTTCAATATAGCTACTCAAAACATAGTTAAAGTTGGCATTACAGTTACCTGAATTCTGTATGGTGGGTTTAGCGAACTAAGTACCTAGGTCCGAGTGTAGAATCTGTTATTGTGTGAATCATCGTAGGTACAGTCAACGCCTAATCAACCTGACCACCACCAGGATCACTCTAATCCACCGAAATAAGGTCAAAGCTTAAATGATAATGGTATGGTTGACTAGCCATTTATTGTAGATATGTAGGTAACTAACAATAATTATCTGAATACAAAAAATACATACTTACTATCAAACTAGCTACAATGACGGTCAAATGACAGCAAGAACTATTTTTAGCCATACTCACGTGCAAAAAAAAAAACTGTCAGATTGAACTGTTCTAATGTAAATCAATAAAAGTACGTACAAAAAATAGATTAAATCCTCGCCAAGAGAATAAAGGCTCCTACATACTGGCGCGACTTGTCGCGCTACGCGACGCGACACAAAGACACCGCGTGTAGCGCTACAAGCGGTGCCTTTGTGTCGCGACGCGTCGCGCGACAAGTCGCGCCAGTATGTAGGAGCCTTAAAATTATATTTATAACATAAACGTAGAATCAAAAATTAGTAAAAATCACTTTCATCGCTTAAACTGTCCTATGACTGATCATTATCATCGTCGTCTGAATCATTCATTATAATGGACTCTACAGTGAGTGTGTTGGCTAACCTTCATACTCGTACCATAGAGGTTTTTGGCGATTGTTATTCGAAATCCATCCAAATGCATCAAATTTTATTAGTTCATTTGAACATGCGTTTTGCCTCATAGCATTTATGAAAGCCGTTCGCAATGTTTTTTGTTTTATTACCTTTTTACAGGGCGGGGCATTTAGCATGAACTAAAATTCCAATTTTTTTAATAAGGGAATTTTTGATTCTACGTTTAAGTTATAATTTTAATTTCTTGGCGAGGATTTAATCTATTTTTGTACATACTTTTATTGATTTACATTAGAACAGTTCAATCTGACTCTGTTTTTTTTTGCACGTGAGTATGGCTAAAAATAGTTCTTGCTGTCATTTGACCGTCATTGTAGCTAGTTTGATAGTAAGTATGTATTTTTTGTATTCAGATAATTATTGTTAGTTATCTACATATCTACAGTAAATGGCTAGTCAACCAAACCATTATTATTTAAACTTTGACCTTATTTCGGTGGATTAGAGTGATCCTGGAGGTGTTGACTGTACCTACGATGATTCACACAATAACAGATTCTACACTCGGAAGCCTACTTAGTTCCCTAAACCCACCATACAGAATTCAGGTAAATGTAATGCCAACTTTAACTATGTTTTGATTATTGTACCTATATTGTAAGCATGTTATTGTACTCGTAGCGATTGTTGTTTCACCACTGTGTGGATCGCCCGGAGGACACGGTGGAGCATACGGTGGAGGTCTGCCCGGCTTGGGCAGAGCAGCGCCGTGTCCTCGTGGAGGCGATCGGCGGCAGAGATCTCTCGCGTCCGGCCCTGGTTCAGGCCATGGTACGGAGCGAGAGGGCATGGGCAGCCGTCACCTCCTGCCAAGCAGTAATGCTCGCGAAAGAGGAGGCGGGATGGTTGCGGGAAAGGCAAATTTCGCGCCCTCTCGCCCCTCGCCGTCGCAGGAGACGCCCTGGGCGTCGGGAATCACGGGCGGATTTCAACCGCCACCGTAGGCCACCATAGGCGCGGGCTTGCGGACGGTGAGCAATGGGTAGCTCACCGTCTGGTAAGGACCAGGCCCGGGTCGATGGCGCGTTGTATTCCACGCGCGCCTCAAAGAGATGTCGTTAGCACAAGTGTCCACTAGGGCCGATGCCTGCCGGGGTCGCGGGAAGGTACCAAAGGGTTACCGAGGGTTACCGAACTGAAGGAATACGGGTTAAATTTTAAATATACACACATCAACACGGTCTAGGGATATTTCATACTCTATTAAATAACTCGAAAAGTACTGGCCGCATTGTAATCTTTCATACACCGATTTGTTTGTAATTTATCTCAGACTAATTCCAAATTCAAATTTTTGAAAATTCTTTTGTTTCGGTGGCATAAAAATGTCTTGATGTGTAGGAGAGGGAATTTTCATTTGTGCGAAATTTAGAAAACAATACGAATTACGTTTAGTTACAGTTTTTTTTCATTTTTAAACGAAAGATAAAGTTAAAATTGAGGTATTGTAGCCATGCAACGCCAACATTTGACGAGGGCGGAGATGTTACGAGCTGTGGGAATGCTGGAAGCTGGGTCTGTTCAGCGTAATGTTGCTGAGGCCATAGGGACCCACCAAAATGTAATTTCAAGATTGTGGACACGCTATCGTGCCACAGGTGAAGTAGCGGAGAGGCACCGGGGGCCAAGTCGCATCACTACCCCCAGACAAGATCGATTTTTGCAAATTACTGCGCGAGCTCAACCAAATGCAACGGCGACTCAATTGGTCCAAAGGCTGCGAGTGGAACACCAAGTGCTTGTGAGTGACCAAACTGTAAGAAGGCGACTGCATGAAAGCAATCTACGCTCTCGTAGACCACTCCGGGTCCCACCTTTACGGAGAGGCAATCGTGGATGACGATTAGAATGGGTTCGGAACCACGTGGACTGGGGCCGTGAGCAATGGTCCAATGTGCTGTTCACGGATGAATCCAGGTTCGGCTTCCATCCAGATTCACGAAGGACGCGTGTTTGGCGAGTTCCTGGACGATGGAGCCGTCTTCAGAACCCTCAGGAAGTTCACCCATACCAAGGAGGAACAATTATGGTTTGGGCAGGAATTCGTCTTGGAGGACGGACGGATCTCGTTTGGGTGCGGGGCAATATGACGGCAGAACGATACGTCCAACAGGTGCTGGGGCCCGTAATCTTGCCCCACAGAACACAAATGGGGCAAGATTTCTTGCTCATGCACGACAATGCCCGGGCACACACGGCGAGAACGGTAGCAGCTTGGTTACATACACACAATGTTAGGGCCTTAGACTGGCCTGCTCAATCGCCAGATCTAAATCCCATTGAGCATGCGTGGGATATGCTGCAAAGAAGAGCTCTGAAGGAAGTTCCTGAAAATCTGGCTACAGAAGATCAACTTTTTGCGCACCTCAGAAGGACATGGGACAATATTCCGCAGCAAGACATTGACAACCTTGTTCTGAGCATGCCGAATCGTTGCCGATGTGTTATGAACATCATGGGCGCTTTCTCAGACTACTAACTTCAAGTTTATAAACACAAATTTAATGATTTTTCTATTTTTTTCAGTTTTTACTCATAAATTAAAAGTTAATTCATATACGGTTTCCGTCTATGCTTAATTTTTTTGCCATTAAATCCTGAAATTTTAATCGAAGTACCTTAACCATTATTAAAAAATGGTAGAATATTAAATAACGTATCTTTTAAATATATACATGTCATATAAATAATTAACACATTGATAGTAATTCGCTTTTTTAAAAATATCCCTAGACCGTGTTGATGTGTGTACATCTTTTATCGGTAAACTTGTTGTTTTTTTTGTGTTTTGATAATAAAGCACTTTATATTTATAAACGTGTATAAATTTAGAAACAAAATAATGTTATTTTGACTTCACGTGAAATTATGCTCCCTACCAACTTCAAATGCTTTGAACACCAAGTTCCGGCAAGCTTAGACCTGGCAGACCTTTTGATCCAATATCAGGGGCATCTTGGTTATTATTTGGCGTAGGTTCCATCCGGGTACTCGATGAGGTAGGTTTAGGGTGTCGGAAGGGCTTATTCTAGGGGTCTGGCAAGTACTTACGGCAGGGTCCGCAATGGCAGACCCACTTTTTTTTTACATAATTAATCAATGGTAAACTGTTGCCAGCACTTTAATTGGGGTACATTATGACGTAATTTAAACTAGGGATGCAACGATAAGGCTATTACGATACCAATACAAATGACGAATACATCGTAATGGCCAAATACGATAACAAATTACGATACGAATGCATTAAGATATTTGTTTAATACCATTTTGATGAATTTATTGGAAGCTTTGTTGTATGTTATTATTGTAAGACTAAGTAAAGTAAAAGTATAAAAAAAGGTAATGCATTTTTAATCAATATATTTATTAATTTTATCAATTTTCATCATTAACTTATATTTTAAATTGTTACTATTTGTTACATTTACTGAGTATTATTTAATTTTAATTGTAGTCGTAATTTATTACTGGCAAATTCTTATTCAGAAAAACACAACATTTTTAAGTTTTTTCCCTTAAGTCGGTTTCTCTCATCACTGTGTATCAGTCCTGCTGTGGAGAATAGTCTTTCAGATGGCACCGTTGCAGGTTTAAGGGATAAATATTTCAATGCTATCCTTTTCAAATTTGGATACTCTGAAGCTTTATTGTGCCAATAGTCAGCAACACTAGCGTCCATCTCTAAATTAGTAGTTTTCAAATAGTTTTTAATTTCTTCTTGATGACACCATTCTGAAAAAAAAATACAGCAATTTAATTTATTAAACTGTCAATTTTAACTGTGTAATAATGTAATTTGTAAGTAAAAAAAGGTTGTGAATAAGTTATTCAGTACTCACTTGAAGCAAAATTTGACAGTGGTTCATCAAATTCTTTGTCTGTGATAATGCTTTTGCATATATTCCATATGGTCCCTTTCGAAGTAGACGGTTGATTAGTAATAGTATGATTAGCCATTGGTTCAGTAGGGCCTTGTACAGATGTTCTGCTTGTAGCTGAGTTATGCGTTTCGTTTCACCCGAAACAGTAAAAATTTAAAAATGTTGAAATAAATGTATCGTAAAAATAGCGTATCGTAATATTTACGATAACGAATGATCGTAAAGGTTTACGATAATCGCCGATATACGATTATCGTATCGGTATCGTTGCATCCCTAATTTAAACTATTAGAATACGTAAAAAAATATCGATTATTTCTATGACCCGGCAAGATCGGCTCTGGCAGACCTGATTTTTTTTACGTGTTTAAGTGTTGGTTAACGATAGATAGCCTAATGGGGTAGCCGATAAGGTAGGTACTTTTGCAGCCGGCTCTCGCACTAAATACCTATATATAAAATAGTAAAGAAATCAAAACTGTACATTGAATATAAAAAAAGGAATTGCTACGAGGTGTGGGAACGAGTCTGATGCCGAAAATATAGTTTTGAGAATTTGTGTCCGTTTTTCGGTACGTTTCCGTGGGATATTTTCTGACATCCACGCGGGCGGGGAATTGAACTCCAAACTCCCCCCTGTTTCCCGGTGCTTCTGCTGTTAACTTACCCGAGAGTGGTTCATCAGGGTATGTGCCGTTGACTACCACTTCATACAAAAAGTTGACTGCGTCCACTCGGAAACCGGACACTCCCTTTCTTAACCAGAAACGAAGCACCTCCTGAAAGATTTCGTTGACTTTTATATGACATCTTTTAAGGAAAATATCATGCGGGGCGCTAGCCCTGGCAAGGAACTTGAACGTTAAGGCATACAAAGTTAAGATAACAGGGAGGTAGGTATTGGTAAATTCCAAAAAATTCAAAACTTCTAATGTGTGTTATAAGTGTAAACGTTTACATACTTTCATTTCTTCGCGAAGATACTGGTTATTGTAGTTGATGTCTGGCTGTTGAATAACGAACTGATGCAAGTAGTACTGACTTCTGTTGGCGTTCCATTCCCATGCACTATTGCGGAATACGCTGATCTAAACAAAAAGTAGGTAAATTAATTTTAGGCCGGGATAGTCGACGACGTTCCGTGGGGCTGTAGGTAGATACTGCCTTTATGTACAAATTTTGGAAAATGTATAAGATATTTTACACATATAGAGATTATCTACACTAACATGGCCCGCCCCTCCAAAATTCAAAAAGTTTGAAAGTGTTTGTGAAAGTATTTACAAAGCGCCACCAAGACTCACGACGCGTGTGTGCGTAACGAGACGGCTGTAAAACAAAACAAATCCACTAATTTGTTGCTCGACTAGTGTCGTCATTAATCGCTCATTATTATTAGTATGGCGCTGCACTGACGTACTCTATGAAAATGACACGTGCGTTGACTTGCGCGGTCGGCTGGTTATGATTAGTTGACCAACAAATCTGGTAATAAGTGAGATATTACGAGTACTGATTGCACAAAAACTATGAATAAATTTTATTGTATTAAAATATTAAAATTTAATTTACTCTATTATACTATTTTGCATGTTGAATGTTTTCAATAATATGAAACCTTTAGTTATAATGTAAGTATTTGTAACACATTTAGTTTTAGTTACTAAAACATCAAAATCATTTACAAAAATACATACCTGATCATTATCATTATACAAAAGTTTATAGGTATGAAAAGATCCAAGTGATAACATTATTAATAATACTCTCATTAATCACTTGGCCCACAACATTTATATAAAATTAAAAGTCTTAATGATCTCTATTGGCACTGGAACTAAACTTTTGTTCATCGCTGTCATAGAAGCTTGATATGTCACTTTCAGAATCTGATTCTCCTACATGAATAATAAATTCTTGCTCGTCGTTGTAGTTTTCCCAGTATTTGGATTCCGTCTCCTCTACATGTCTGCAAGTGTTGGTCCACATCGTGCAATCGATCATGTCTAGACGTTCATTTAGTAATTTCATGATAGATGTGTAGTTTTGGTCTACATTTTTGTTTGCGACATAGTTTTTTAACACTCCCCAAATTTTCTCAATCGGGTTTAAGTCGGGATAATATGGAGGAAGTCTTAAAATATCGCAATTAAACTTTTTTGCTTCGCCATCAACGGCGTAATTTCTAGAATTATCTTTATTTTTTTAAATGATATCATAGAGTTCGATTTTCTTCATGTCTTCCTCGAAGTTGATGTGTTTATTCACCAGCCAATCTTTCATGGCTGCTTTGTTGCTGTTGGAGGTGGGAAATTTTTCTGTAAATGTGTTATGGTAGGACGCGTTATCCATAACAATTACGGACTTTTCTGGTATGTTAGGTAGTAGTTGTGATATGAACCACTTCTTGTAATTGTCATGGTTCATGTTGTCGTGGTAGTCGCCTGTCTTCGAACTGGCCTTGTAAATTAAAGAAGCATTGGGGACAAAACCATTTCTCCCACCAGCATGGACAATTATGATGCGTAACCCTTTAGAGTTTTTTTTCTTTGCTACAGTTCCCTATTTAGTTCCCCATGACTTATTTTGTACATATGTGGTATGAATGTAGCTTTCATCAGTATAAACAATATTCCTCCCTTCTTCTCTATATTTCTTCAATTGTTTTAAATATTTATAGCGGAGGAGCTGTACGCCATGTTTTTCAACAAGCGCTTGACGATTGTCTTCAGTAGTTTTCCATTCATATCCTAAATCAAGAAGTATACGCCGTAATGTCTCCAAACATCCGTCAAAATGTATCTTTTCAGCACTCTTTTCAGAGCTTTTAATGTTTGGTATTGTTTATACTCTCTGTGAAAGTTACTGGCAGTACGCCTTATTCGGGGTCGCGGGAAGGTACTTATGGGTCACCGAGGCCCCTGGCAACACAGGCAACAGGAAGGAATACGGGTGGGTTTTAGTCAGTAAGAGTCTGACACACCCTCCTGCTCCGCCCAGAACGGGAGAAGTTATTTGATGATTTCCCACCCAAAAAAAAGAAAAACGCCTTATTACCCCCTTGTCAAATTCATCGATGTCACGCTTTAAACGTTTGCAAGGATTTTGGTTTTTACGCGGTGAACTCATTTTTGTGCCAGTTGCATCACATTTTGCTTTTTCTTTGAGAATTCTTGTTATAGTCCTTTCACTAACTCCCACAGCTCTTGAAGTTCTCCATCTAGCGTCTGTCAAGCGCTCCACTCCATTTTCAGCCTCATACTTCATTTGTTGGTATACTGTAGCTATCACTTCTCTTGCCTAAAATATATAGAAAAGATTTTACATTAATAGCCATAAAAGTCAATCAAAACATTACGTAAACTTATTTCGCAAACAAACAAAATTACCTGACTCCGCATAATTATTTTTCTTGAATTTTCCATGACTAATTATTTTGCAATCAGTACTTTCGTGTCACTGAGCGACGTAGTAACAATAACTTGACTATCTCCGACCACTGCCGGCCTGCTACTGAAGACGAATACTTACAACTACAAACAAACTCTTTCGTAAGGATGTGACTACACACATTGAAACAGTAATTTGGAGGGGCGCGCCATGTTATCGTAGTTTACTACCCGTGCGCGATAAGTTGGGACCTGAGCGCGGTGACGTCATATTGGCGTGTTTGTACCGCCCGCAAAAAAGCGAACATAACAAGCAGCCGCCCGCGGCTTCGTCTTTGTTTTTTTTAACCTAATTTATTATGTTACTCAGAGAGGACGCTGCTTTTTATCTAATCTTTTTTACACTATTTGAATAAAATAGGACACTAGGTATTTAATTATGTATCACCGAAAGTGTTGACTATGGTTTTGTAATGAATAAAAATACAATGTTTAAGTTTATACATTTATTTTATCTATTATTTACATTATCTCATCTTCGTCACTACTTAGTGGATTTATGCCTTTTAGAGGTTACTCTTCGTCCTCAGTCTCACTATAATCACTTGACAAGAACTATAACAACAACAAAACAATAACACAAACGAAAACTAAAAGAATTCCAGAGCGCGTCGTTACGTGACGTAGGCCAGTACGAGACTAAAAACCCTAGTAAAAAATAGTGATGCGAACGGTACAATACGGGCGCCATCGGGGAAGTGCAGGGGAAGCGGGCGGGGAGTCGCATTCCTAGCAGGTCCCAACTTATCGCGCACGAGTAGTACACATATATCTACAAATTTTTTTTTACAGGTCGGTTGCTTAAGTCGCACATGTGCGTTACATTTAGCAAAGTCTACAACTTTGCTAAATGTAACTCACATGTTATTTTAGAAATGTGTTACATTTTTGATGTGAAAACATTTCACATCAGAAACATATGGGTTCGCATCCCCGACATGCCCGCGCCGACATGCTATAATAGCGATATAAGTAAGCGATAAGTAGTGGAGTTAAATTGGCCACGTGAAAAGTTGATTTTTTGTGTAAACTGTGCATTATGTGTTTTATATAATCATTATTTTATTGTTAAGTGAAAACTTATTTAGGTGCGTTGAGCCAAATGCCCAAAAAATAGTTTTTAACCGCAAATTTATAGTTAAGGCTTCTACATACTGGCGCGACGCGACACAAAGACACCGCGTGTAGCGCTACAAGTGGTGCCTTTGTGTCGCGACGCGTCGCGCGACAAGTCGCGCCAGTATGTAGGAGCCTTTATTGTACTAATTTGTAACACTATGACATAAAACATATTATTTTACGCTGTTCTTAGAGGATTTCTTCTATTTTCACTCGTAAAAAAGATGCTTTTTATTTGACACTTTGAATCGGGTTCGAGTTCGAAGTGAGCGTCGAAGTGACGGCGGAATTACCTTACTGGATGCCACTTCTTACGTCAACTCAAAAGTACTTTAACTGTCAAAATCTCACGGTCAATTTAGTTTAACTCGCTGACACGCTCGCAAGGGCAGCGCTAGTGAACCGAGTTTTTAGAATGCCAATCAAGAAACTCACGGCGGATTCAGATTCGAAGTTTAGAATGAGGTCTTACAGAATCACACTACTGTCGCCAGTCTCCATGACTGCCTATGTTTTTTTATTTGGTAGGCTGGGAATAAAATATGGTATTGGCTAGCTCCACGGAGCGGCGTAACCGCGTATTGTAATATAATAAATAATACATAGATGACTTACCCAGTTACTAGGTGGACCCGTTACTCCATCGACCACTTTGGCATCGGCCCAGATATAATAGTCCGTATAGTTGCCAACTCTGTTTACTGAATCCAGGAACCACTGACTCTCGGTGCTCGTGTGGTTGGGTACGTAGTCCAACACCACGCGAATCCCTGTACGTCAGGAAAGTAGCTGTTAGAACAACATCTTAGAGGCACCGGAGGTACGGCTGTACGAGTTCCGTTGATTTAGGGCCCTATCTCACTAGAAAACCAGGGCGGTGCAACCAGTCGCGTTACCAACAAAACCTTCCTTCACCTTCTCACCAGCAAACTTAGCATGACGCTTTCTATTTCAACTGTACTGTAGAATAAAAATCGCTTGTCTACATTTCTCGGTGGAAAACTGTCAACTGTCTACACGGAAACGTAATTTTTGTCTACTCTTCCGTCGACAAAACGCTTCTCTACGGTTCTCGTGCTAAGCAGGCTGGTGTCCGTTTGGTTGCTCAACCAACCATACATTTTTGACAGCACGCCCATGGTTGCGCCGCCATCGTGTAACTGAGATATAATTATAGTTAACATAGCGAAACTAGTAATTTGAAAAACATTGCGCCTCTGAAGTATACATATTCCGATAAGATTAAAACACTTAGCAAGTGTACACTTGAAAACTGAGTGGTAAGTACCACAATTTAACATTGGCACTGTAGTTGTAACGAGGTTAGGGAAAGTACCTGCTTTAACCGGTTAAGCCCCGCGCGACACCGATTCGGAGTCAAACAATAGAAAATCAATTGTGTCTCATTAGCCGTCCTTGACCAATTAAAAGGTTGTTAGAGGAAGACCGTGTGCTTAAAGTCCGGAACAGTTTGACAGGTCCCCCCGCATTTTCGTATCTATGAGGTCTTCAACACGTTAAAAAACCGGCCAAGTGCGTGTCGGACCACGCACAATGAAGGGTTCCGTACATAATCAGCCTATAATGTTCCCACTGCTGGAACACAGGCCTCCTTTCTGTGAGAGGGATTGGGCAGTAATCTACCACGCGGGCCCAGTGATGAGGTCTTCAAGCGCCTGTCGGGGTTCCAGCCTACAACTCGTAAGTCGCGGCCGTTACCACTGGGCTACCACTGCACACAATCAGTACAAGCTGGCCACTTAATCAATCGAAACTACTAAGCTAGGCCAGCTCAAGGTCAAAGTGTTACCACCGAAGCGCGGTTGACTGTACCTAATAGTCACAAATTGTTGATTTAACATTTGGTCTGTGATGGCATATGGCACTGAAACGTGGTCGCTCACAATGGGCCTTATTAGAAGGCTAAAAGTCACCCAAAGGGCAATGGAGAGGGCTATGCCTGGAGTTTCCCTACGTGAACGAACCAGAAATGAAGAGATCCGCAGGCGAACCAAGGTTACCGACATAGCCTGAAGAATTGCCAAACTTAAGTGGCAGTGGGCAGGGCCCATTGCTCGCAGAACAGATTGCCGATGGGGCCGAAAGATTCTGGAGTGACGACCGCGTACCCGAAGACGTAGCGTTGGAAGGCCTCCTACAAGGTGGACCGATGACCTTGTAAATCCGCTGGATGCGAGAAGCACAGATCCGGTTGAAGTGGTGGTACTTGGGGATGCTGGTTAAAGCCAGCAGTGGACGTCTTTCGGCTGAAATGATGATGATGATGAAGATGATTTAACAAAGACTTACCTAATCTCTTAGCTTCAACCATGAGGGCGTCAAAGTCGTCCATAGTGCCGTAGTCTTCCGATATAGATTTATAGTCTGTTATATCATAACCGAAGTCGTACATCGGAGACTTGTAGATCGGAGACAGCCAGATCGCATCTACGCCCAACTCTTGCAGATACGGCAGCTTTTGTTTTATACCTGTTGAAAATGTTAGGCTATATTATACATAGCTCCATATGAAGACATTCTCATAGGTCTTGTTACTACTAATACGTATTAGCACATTACAGCAGGCTCAGCATGACGCTTTATATTTCTACTGTACTGTAGAATAGAAATCGCTTGTCTACATTTCTCGGTAGAAAACTGTCAAATGTCTACACGGACATGTCATTTTTGTCATCCCCATCGTTGATAAAACGCTTCTCTACCGTTCTCGTGCTAAGCCTGCAGCTGTTACTAATAACGCGAACAATAGTAATGTCATCAGCACTTAATCAGCAATAGGCATTTTACCAGTATCAACACGTTTGCCAAACGGATTCGGGGTTGATTAATAAATTACATAATGGCACAAAAGGAGACTGCTGCTTGCAAGACCCGCAAGATGCTTGCAAGTCTCATTAATTTTCCCCCACTTTCACGAAGAGAAAGGGCGTGGTTTATTCTACGACAGCCATGTTAAACAAAAAATGAAGTTCTAAAAGTGTTACCTGTTAGATCTCCGATCCCGTCGCCATTGCTATCCATGAAGGAGCGCGGGTATATCTGGTACACGACAGCCGACTTCCACCACATGTCCACGCACGAAACGCTTGCCACCGTCGCAGCAACCACGAACAGCGTAAACACCCACATATTGGCTTAATACACGAAAAGAAATGTGATTAATATTACTTATGAGTAGTAAGTATTCTTAATAATATAGTACTTATAGCGGCACGGAACTGGCCTTTTAACAGCAAATTGCTGTCCTTTTCGCCTTGGACCGAGACTAATAAATTATGTCCCAAAGTAAGATGACATGATCCCAAAGTGACCATGCTGCGCTTTAAGTTGTCTCTTGTAAAGATAATGCTGTTTTACTGCTTCCGAGCTCGAAGCACACCGCTCATCAGTCTTCTGAGGAACTGGTCAACGGTAGATCCTAGCACCGCCGCCCTCAGCTAGATCACCACTTACACAACACGAACACACACAATGCAATTTTATTATGACACAAGCCGTGTGCCCGATGTGATTTTCCAGCGGCAAGAATGAGAAACTTCCATATAAAAATTCCTCCCATATTTAACCCCTTTAAAAATCCTTCCTAAAAAAAACCTCCTCACTTTCATTAGGTACCTATATAAGTATATTTTCATACTTCAAGACACAGCGGTTAAAGCTGTCTGTTGTCTGTCAGTGAATTAATGAATTAAAGATTTCTATTTCGTCGAACATTCTTTCGCTGTCGGTGCTGCCTTGCAGAAAATTTAAAATTAATTCCCTATTTTGGCACTTTCATATTATGGTGGGAGAAGCATATGACTCGTGTATTTACATAATCAAATTACTAGATGGTTATTAACATTAACTAAATTAAATTAAAACTAAGTTAAACCTGAAAATGGCCCTCGAGGCATTGTACCGAGGATGCTGGCGGCATTTCCTCGCTGAATTGCAATGCTGATGCGTTGCGCGAGAAAGCCGCCAGCTTTTCGGTCACCAGTTACACCAACTAGACGTTTCGCGATTTCCGCAAATAACTTATGCATATACCTAACTTGTTGTTGTACGATCTATATGAGGAAGCACATGAGAGTCCCAGGATGTATCTCCTGGATCCTAAGGCACTTTGAAAGATGATTAATTTGAAACACACCGACCTGTTTTCGCTGCTGCTCCACCAATAGAGATGGTCACAACCGGCTGGCCCTTATATGCAGGAAGATTAAAGTGGTATGTGAATGCGAGCACTCCACATTATTTGTCTCTTAGTGATATGTTATCGTTGATGATTATATTACCTACTTTATAGGATTGTTCAAGAATACTTCATGACTTTCAACTTAAGACGCTGACAACACCTAAACCGCGGTCACTGTCAGATTGCATAGAAAAGAAAGAGAACCGCGATGACACAACGCTTGTAATTTATTGCAACATATGAAGCAATTATCTATTTACTCAAAATTGAGTTGAGTAATCGAAAATAAAAACAACCAAGTTCTGCATTCAAACAAGACGTTCTTTTTATTTATTAAATACGTAACGTGTGCTGATATTTAATTCAGATATTTTGGATTAGTACTCAAGGTAAAAGGTAGTTTAACGTTAGTTAGTATCGAGTTTTTTTTTCAAAACGTCTTTTAGTAACAACCAAGTTTTGGGAAATATGTTCAAAATTAGCATATCTTTTTTCCGCTTCCAGAAACTATACAGATTTGGCAATTTTTTTCTTAAGACAAGCCTATTTTGGTCGTTTGCGTCATGTCAGCGCCTTAACTATACTTCTGAATTGGTAATGCTTGCTGTAGGTAGGTAGGTAGGTACTCAAAGATCTGTTCGTGCCAAGGATTTTTTTTTAACTTGCTATGGTAAAATGATTTTTTCTTAGTTTTGAATAATCTAACCGCCTCTGTGGCCTCTGTGTGTGGTAAGACCACCTGTCTCAGACCCATAGGTCCCGGGTCTGATTCCCGGCGGAGGAAAAATTTTCTGCTCGGTTTGGTTGGTGTTAGGGTTTGTTCTAAGTCCGCCTGACTAGCTACCACCATCTTATCTAAGTCTGTTGCCATAACAACAATGTAAACAGCATTGTTGTGTTTCGGCTGTTAGAGGTCCTCTGCGGTTGAGGATTCCGGGTGAAGCTCCCAAGCAGCCAAACATCATGATTAAATCTAAAATAAAAGGTCTTTAAAATATCTTAAATTTGATTTGGCCAAGATAATGTTTGCTAAAGAGTGTAATTCATAAATTCAAGCAGTCCTAGAGTTCAAAATAGTTTTTCAAATACGGTATTCAGTGCTGCGAATTTCAAAATCCATTTAGTATAAACTTAGTCTTAACCATGTCCATGATAAATACGACTTAAGCATAAATGTACTTTCTGGACACAGAATTAAAAAAAAAAATAGATTATACTTAATTGAATTAGGAAGAATGGCTTAAATCAATGAGACCAAATCACTTAAATCGTTCCTAACTCTGATTTACTAAAATATTATTTTCTTTACTCGTACTTAGTACAGTTAATATAGACGCCATTTTGAGCAATGTTAAATAAGAACACATTAGTTACTAATTTTATTTTTCGTAACTTTAGGCTCTTTTTAGGGTTCCGTAGTAAACAAGGAACCTTATAGTTTCGCCATGTCCGTCTGTCTGTCCCCGCTGTAGGTACCTCAGAGACGCTTAGTACTAGAAAGCTGTAATTTGGCATAGGTGTACATATTAATCACGTCAATAAAATGTTAAAATACAAACTTGAAGAAAAATTTAATTTTTATGGTTTACCTCCCTTGCACGTAATGTGGGGATGATATTTTTTTTCTCGTCTTTCCCATAGTGTGGGGTATCGTTGGATAGGCCGTTTAAAAATATTGCAGGTCTATGAACACCACTTTTTGATTCAAGGATCCGTTTGCGTAATATTAAGCATTAAAGTGCTCATTTTTGTTAGAGTCAAGTGTCCCGTCCTCCCATTCCCTGCCAGCTAAATGGTTGTTTATGGAGATTTGAAAAAAATCATGGCAGTAGTACATAATATAATGAAATTAAAAGGAAATCTATCACAGCTAAGTGGGCTTTACAAGTTAACGAGTAATACTTAGTCGACCAACTTAAATTTGTAGGTAGTTGGAGAATTGACCGTGGCATATATCGATGTATGGGAGAACATGTTTTTTAACTGCAATGTTAAGTTTAAATTCATCCCAACTTCCCAACTACGGAACCCTTCATTGTGCGTGGTCCGACACGCACTTGGCCGGTTTTTTTTTAATTTGTCACAATTTTACAACATATCACGAAACGTAACACACATCAATATTGAATTACGAGGGCTGCACTAAAAGTATCGGGAATGGAATATTTCCACTGTTCCTGTCATATTAAAATCTTTTTAATTGAAAACTCCTTGGTTTTAAAAATCGAATACCATTTATTTATTTAAAAAAGATTCTCGGTCTTGTCACAAGGTTTTGTCAAACTTGTTTAGTCGTTGAAAAAATGGAATTGGCGCCGATTCCCTTGTTCACAAACTAATCTAAATTTAAGTTCAGTGCATCTTTTTCTTTCTATTACATTAAGAAAAGGACAGAAGATAAATTTTAGTTTAGTCCTGTCAAATTAATCAGCGCTTGACGTAAATTGACGTAATTTTAGTAGGCAAGTTTTTAATCACGTCTAAACTTGTATGGAGTAGTGACAGGCGCTGATTAATTTGACAGGACTAAACTAAAATTTATCTTCTGTCCTTTTCTTAATGAAATAGAAAGAAAAAGATGCACTGAACTTAAATTTAGTCTAGTTTGTGAACAAGGGAATCGGCACCATTGACTCGAGAAAATTCAAGAGCGATGATTTATTATGACTTTCGAAGTGGTTTAACACAAAAACAGTGTGTTGACCGGATAATTTCTGCATTTGGTGATGAAGCCCCATCCAAAACCACAATTTATCGCTGGTTTGCTGAATTTCAACGTGGACGTGACAAGCTCAGTGATGATCCCCGTCAAGGTCGTCCAAAAACTGCAGTCACCCAAGAAAACGTTGATGCTGTGCGTAAGCTAATTGAGGAAGATCGACATGTGACATACCGCGAAATTCAGGCAAATTAGGTGTAAAAAAGTTGTTTTCCCGATGGATACCGCATTCGCTCTGTGAAGAGCAAAAAGCGGCTCGCGTTACTTAGTGCGTCAGAACTCTCGAAAGATTCCACGCAGGATCCTCAAATGCTGTATACAACATCGTATCAGGTGACGAATCCTGGATATACGCGTACGAACCCGAAAAAAAAAACCAGTCACGAGTTTGGGTGTTCGAAAATGAGTTAAAGCCAACAAAAATGGTTCGTTCACGGAGTGTTGCAAAAAAAATGGTGGCCACGTTTGTCTCCAAAACCGGCCATGTTACGACTATTCCTCTTGAGGGACAAAGAACGGTTAATGCAGAATGGTATGCTAGTATTTGTTTGCCACATGTCGTTTCTGAACTCCGTAAAGAGAACTGCAACCGCCGCATCATCCTCCATCACGACAATGCGAGTTCTCACAACGCGCACAGAACAAAAGAGTTTTTAGAGCAAGAAAACATAGAATTATTAGACCATCCGCCGTACAGCCCCGACCTAAGCCCTAATGATTTCTATACTTTCCCTAAAATAAAGAATAAATTGCGTGGACAGAGATTTTCATCACCCGAAGAAGCTGTGGACGCCTACAAAACGGCCATTTTGGAGACCCCAACTTCCGAATGGAATGGTTGCTTCAATGATTGGTTCCATCGTATGGAAAAATGTGTCAAATTTCGCGGAGAATACTTCGAAAAGCAATAAATACATTTTTAAATAGTAATATTGTGTCACTTCCTTGATTCCCGAAATTTTCAGTGCCGACCTCGTATGATTCTGTTTTTTTTTCTAAATATATATATACCTGCCTAGTTTTAGTTTTTGGTGCTAATAATATACTAACAAACTAATGCACGTTTGAAAATAATCTGTAAGATTAGACAAAACAAACTTTACAAAATAGGTATTAATTTATTAGAGAACCATTTTATTTTGCCTCTGTTTTAGAAAACTAAGCCACCATAATTTATGTAAAATAAATCTGAGATTAGTATGTGAAATTTGAAGTTAGTTTTTATAAGTCTTGTTTAATTCTCTGCGGAAAAAAATGAATTTCTTAACTTGGTATTGTAGATGACCAATATTATGTCTAAAGTGTAACGTCGAGATATCTAGTAGATAAAAGGAAGAATACACCAATACCGTTACTCATTGAAGTTTATCTGTAAAGTAGTTTGAAGTCTTTCTTAACTTATCCTGTAAGCCTGTGCTCACTTTTGATTAACTCTGTCTTGGTGGATATCCTCAAGTTATCCTGGGGGTTCGATCCCAACATAGTTGAGGAAAACGCTAGGCAGATTTATTGACAGTCCCAGGGCAAACTATGCGTCTAGTCGCTGCAACAAGACGTTTTCCTTGAGTATAGGCTAGTTGACGGTTTTAGGAAAACCAATTATTATGTTCCTTGGGTTTATTTACGTCAATATATGATTTTTTCAAAATACGAACATAAATTTCAGGAAAATATTTACAGAACAAATTTTTCATTTCTATAACAAAATAGGGCGGGCATTCTGCCATGGCCACTCGCTCTCATTTATTAAAGAAGTCTATGGAGTCGCTCGAGTGACTTCAATACGTAGACAGAGTCTGTCTACGCTTCAATACTTAAATTCTGCCAAATCTGCGAGTTTAGCAAACGCTCTCGTTTCTTGTCGCAGCAACTAGACGCACGGTGCATGCGGACATGAATTGCGTCTAGTCGCCGAGCTGTCGCAGTTGCATGTCGCATAGTGTGAGCCATGTCTAAGTTCTTTTTTACTCATAAAATTAGTTTAAAAAACTCTAAAACCGACACCATGACGAATTTGACCAAACTCTACCACCATAGGTTTAATTCTTTTTATGCCCATCAATGAATCATATACCTACTTTCTTAAGTATTATGTACTAAAACTTGTAGATACGCAAACAAAACACTTCCCTTTATCATCAGAATTTCCACTCGGTTCCTTGACGTCATTGTTTTAAAACCTTTAAACAACGCATAATTATGTGTGCATAGTAGATATGCACCTACCTAATGCAAATGAGTTCCTCGAGAAAAAAATTAAGGGTGCTCTTTTAGGAATAAAAAAAAAAATATTGTGAAGTTTTACCAAACCGTTTACAATTCGGTACGTAGATTTTATGTTAGAAATCCATCTCGAGTAGACCATGGTCACTGTGTTGGATCATTAAGTTCCCTTCAAAATGGTTGAGCTGAATGATGCTGTTCCATGCGTCATGTTCGTGAACGGGCGCCGTCAGAAGGAACTGTCATCTCTTGTTTTTTGTAATCTTTATTACGGACGCTTTTGACGTGCACCTGATTCTACATCGTTCTCACATGTATACGAGTAATTACAACATGAATGATGGAACCTACATTCGGTCACAATATTTTGATTTAAAAGAGTGTCCGAGGAGTTTCTTGCCCATTCTTCTCCATAGTAACCTACTACGCTTAGGAATGGGTAACTATGTAGCTTTATCTTTCTGGCGGACCGACCCCTTGACAGTTCAAAAGTGCAATGTAATTGGAAATAACTGCTTTGAGTCGAGTAGAAAAATAAAATATAGAAAAACCCAATAGGATATTTACTTTGTTCTACTTGGGGAATGAGGTCGAACCAAGGACCCGAAGCTCAGCAGTACCTAGGTAATATAAAACGCTGACATGGGCAACTAATATTGCGAAATTAAAAAGCCGGCTTAGTGCATGTCGGACCACGCACAATGAAGGGTTCCGTACTTGGGATGAATTTATTCAAACAATTACCACTCTAGATGAAAAACATTACTTAGGTACCTAATAATAATACCATCCTATAATTACCCCACTGCACGACACGGCACGAGCATTAATCATCACGCTTGAATCCGTTAAAAATTGGCGAATAATTCGCTGAACAGACATAGGTACAAAGAAAAAACTCTCGAATTGATAAACTCCTTCTTTCTGAAGTCGGTTAATTAAGTAGATAAGTTTAGGGCCCTATACCACAAAACTCTTACCAGTCTACAATTCATTAATTTCAATAAATTTCACGAGGTTGTGAGATCAAATCCGGGCAAGCACCAATGTGACATCACAGGGAGCGGCCTATGTGCAGCAGTGGACTGCAATAGGCTCTCATTCATTGATTGGATGTCTCATAAGTCCCACTCTAAATAAACAGAGGCGGCGTAAGGCGTGGGCGGTGTGGGCTACCGCCCACGGCCTCGCGGTGCAAAGGGCCTCGCCCCTCACAGCCGAAAATAAATTTGAAAAAGTATGGAAAATCCAAAAGCACACGCTACAAGGTTTTTCTTATAATAACACATTAGAATTCATTCTCAACTTAAATATTCCACTCTTCGGCGCACGAAATGAATGTGAATGAAATAATCGATATTTCGTGTGTCGTGCGTCGGTGACTTCCAACCATAAGAGTTGTATGAGGAGTTACAAAATATGATCCTAAATTTACCGAACTCTAATACAGACGTGAAACATCTGCTCCAATATATCATAGAGAACGATTTGAAAGAAATTTACCCAAATCCATTGTCATTAGAATTTTGTTAACAATACCTGTAAGTACTGCTTCCGCTGAAAGGAGCTTTTCAAAATTGAAACTAATTGAAAATTATTTAAGAAATACTATGGGTCAAGAAAGACTTTCGGCTTTGGCAGTTTTATCTACTGAAGCAGATATTAAATTACGAACCAATCTCTAAGGAGTTCAGTAAAACCAAAAGTAGAAAATTTTTGTTTCTTAAATTTTTTCTTTGTTTCTTTTTTCATTTTTGATTAATTTTCCAAAGCAGTATCAGTAAAAATTTAGGTTTGTTTCTTATTGAATAAAAAACTTAGTGATTTTTTATTTTATATTCCCCTTCTTCTTGCACCATCAGAGGGCCTCGCGAAATGTACCTTGTCCACATTAAGTTTAGGTCTTGCGCCGCCGCTGTGAATAAAGCTCACGTTATAGAGTACGCGCAAAACTTTATGAGCTCTCTGAAGTTGCACGCGAGTGGTCCAATATAAATTATAATTCGGTTTGTAAAAGTACACACAAAATTGTATTTTATCTAGCTGCACCTGCACCACACTTCCACCAATAAATTTCAATAGCTTGGAAAAGCTATCTCTGTTGAAGTATCTACTGGTGGACTCAAAAAACTAAAAAACGAAGTCAATTAAATCACTACGGTTGTAACCGAAAAGCTCCCATATCCCAAACACTATTGAATTAAATATAAAAAATCATTGAATTCATCATACTTTTAAATGTGGGATCCAACGATACCCCGCACGCTTATTTGAATTGAGTTTTTAGGGTTCCATACCTCAAAAGAAAAGAACCCTTATAGGATTACTCGTGTTGGGGTTCACTACACTTTTTTTTCGTAATTTTAATACCTACACCATTGTTTACGGTGCATATAATACCTACACCTTTAATTTTTTTATTGATTTAGAGCAAGTAGTCTCCAAGTAAAATGGCTGTGTAACATCCGGACAGCTGGACGAATAGACGGACGGACGGACATGACGAAATTAAAAGGGTTCAGTTTTTGCCCGTTGGCTACGGAAACTTTATAAATAGAGAGGGGGAATAAAATCATCCACAAAGTGCCCGGTGGATGAAACAAGTTTTCAGAACCGGAGGCTGGTCTGATGTTGGGTCATCATTTGGTCTGATGCTGCGCACTTATCTGGGGTCAACTATCCCCTCTTATAGCAGTATTATTGTAATATTACTTCATAGTGGGAAAGTGATGGAGCTGTACAGGACTCATAGCTCCATCTCATTCTCACGCTGAAGTAATATTGAAATAATACTCCTTTAACAGGTGATGGTTGGCACATAATAAATGGCCAGCATAATTCAAGCAATAGACCAGTCTATTGCTTGGATTATGCTGGCCATTAATGTATCGTTAATGGCCTTGTAATGAACTTTGATTTTGGAAGTTGCTTTCTAGCTATTGTTTTTTTTTTTCCTTTATATATCTGAAAAGGGCATTATGAAAGGATCTTTATGCATATTCATGTAACCCCTTTAAAGTGGATGTTTATTAAAACATGTGCTTAATTAAACATTATTTTTATTAAATATATTACCACATTTACAAATATTCTACAAAACAAACTCATAATCTAGATATAAAAAAAAAAAAATATAATACAAAAAGTAGATAATTGTTCATAACCACATTATTAGAGCCATGCATGGATCAATGTAATAGAAATATACAATATCAATGGTGCTACGAATCTTGTTGTACTTCCATTTTGTAATACCATCGCGCAGTTTCCAGACACACGTACAGCGCTTCTTTGTACCTGTGCGCTGTAACAAAAAATAAATAAATAAATAAAAGACAGTATCACAAGTAATAACTTTACTAACAGTATTTAGGACCTATAAAGGGGCTCGTGGCTAAGTAATAACAGCAGCACGGGCGATCCATCAGGTTAAGCTATTTCGGGTTGAACCGTGGAAAGTTCACCATCTTTACATAACGAGATTCCTCCGTGCACGAAGCACGATAAGCCGTTGGTCCCGGCTGTCATTTGTAAATCTTGACAGTTGTTTCGGGTCGTCAGAAGCTCGAAAGTCTGACAACCAGTCTCACCAAGGGGTACCGTATTACTTAGTAACTGGGTTGTGGAGTTCAGATAGGCAGTCGCTCCATGTAAAATACTGGTATTCAGCTGCATCTAGACTGGAAGCCAACTCCGACGTAGTTGACAAAAAGCTCGGCAGAATAATTGATAGATATATTTAACATTGGTTCAAGTTCAAACGTGTATTTCGGTTCGTTTTAACTGGCTACTCATTAAGATTAAAAAGATATAACCCTGAAACTGACAGACAGACGGCATAGGATCCCGCTCGCACCCCCTTGGCTATGGAACCCTTAAAATAAGGGGCGGGAGCTAGTTTAAAATGAATAAATATTAAGGCGACTACAGGACCTAAACGCAAATTTTTTAAGTTTTATACTGCCTAAACATAATACTAGTTGTATTATGTTTTCAACACACTATCTACCTAGCATATATTCTGAAGAATATCATATATTTTTCTGATTTTGTTTACTGCAGCGGATCTTATACTTTTGATACGATAGATCTCTCGGATCTTATACTTTTGATCGATTTGATACAATAGAAAAAAATCACGAAGATACCTCTAAAAATGTCTTTTAACGATTAAAAACCATACTAATATACATACATGCAATGATTCTGATATTTTGTCAGATTATTCTACAAGCAATATATTAGCATAATAGTGTTTTATTTTTTTTATAAATCTTTTTTTATAAAGCTTTATTGTAAATCGAGAATTGCTTCATATTTTGCAATAAATTACCAGCGTTCTGTCATCGCGCTTCTCTTTCTTTTCTATGCAGTCCGACAGTGACCGCGCTTTAGGTGTTGTTGGCCTCTTAAGACAGAAACTTACTTTTTGTCGATTGCGCAATTGACTCCCGAGGCAACTACTCGCAACGTTTGTGACACGCCGGCTATCGAAGTCAGGTTCACGGCTGTCTCTGTTGACCCCAAGTTTAAGACTGCCACGACTGCAGAGTTACTTCCAGTAGTCACTCTAATAGAATAAAAAAAAAAATAAGAAAAAGTAATAAGACAATAATTTTTTTCTTCCATCACATTGAAATGTAACGGTATCCACACTCTAGATTTCTGCTGTATTGTGCATTTACAGACACAACACACACAAATACACAGATCAGGATCAACTATCTATCTGTATACATAAAAAAACCGGCCAAGTGCGTGTCGGACCATGCACAATGATGAGTTCCGTAGTTGATATGAATTTATCCCAAGAACAAACTTAATACTGTAGTTGAAAAGCATGTTCCCCATACAATCTTGTACGCACAGTATTAAGAGATTTACCAAGTTATTTTTAAAAATAGATCTATACGTAAACAACTATTTTCTGTATTTTTTTTTGGGGTCAGTAGTTTCGGAGATAATGGTCAATTTTCATCTAATTTTCCAAATAACTTTACAACGACTTCTTTTAAAATTATAAAAAAATATATTTGAGGTTCTTATATCCATGTCCTTGATATGTCACGCGGTACAGTTTGCAAATCTTTTAATTTTTTATATTTTTTATTTGCCCCCTAAAGTGACCCTCATATTAAAAAAAACAAACATTTATTTACGATACACGTCGGTATTTGGGTCACAGAAATTCATATATGTACTTTACTTGCAACTTAATCGGTCCAGAAGATTCCAAGAAAATCGGCTGTGACAGACGGACGGACTGACAAACAGCCAGACACGAGTGATCCTATAAGGGTTCCGTTAATTCCTTTTAAGGTACGGAACCCTAAAAATATTTGTTCCTGTATAAATGTGTTTTAGCTTACCAAAAGCTGAAAGAGTACGTACCTTGTAACAACTAAGATGTCACTTGAAAGTGCATATGTTCCCAACGAGCCGGCACTCACCGCCGCAGAATGTTTCAAGGCAACGACATCCTTGTAAAACTGTAACCAGGAAGTATAATGGTCATTTGGTCATTAATAATACCGGCAGGATAAAGTTGCAAGACGTTTGGAAAATGAGCTACGGATTTATGAATGAGCTTTCCAAAGGCGATTACTCAAACCCCTTTAAACGCAAGCTAATGGAAGTGTATTCCCCTCATAAAGATATATGGTTATGGTGCACAAACTTGGTCTTTGATTTGATCTAGAAGTCAGAACTCAAGGTTTGTCAAAGGGCTATAGAGCAAGGCTTATTTGACAATAAGTATATTGTCAAATGAATAGATCGAATAAGAATCACCATACTCCGCTCCAGATAGTAAATTGGAGATGTAGCTCGCAAAGCTGCAAGGCCATGTCAGCCGGGTGCCAAACTGTGTGCCCGAATAATATACATGTCTGATCCGGTCATTAGTACGGATACAAAACGTATCGCAAGCGCGCCAACTGGCGACATAGGGTGATATCTCCCCACACCTACAGCGCGCTTCTACAGAGTCGTGATGTTTTAAGCCCATGTCGAGGAGGATATTCAGTGTCTGATCGCATCGGAGTTAAGACGTCGGAACTGTACTCGAGTCGTTGTGCTCAGTTATTGTGTTTATTGTAATTTGTAGTTATTGTTTTAATTTGTGATTTTAATAAACGCTGTGCATCGCACCCAGTGTGTTTTCATTGCACGAAACCCATCTTCTGCCCACATGACGCCTGAATCTAACGGAGTAAATCCTGACGATCCTACATACATATAATATAATTTTAAAGTCTCGCAAGTCTCGAGATAAAGGTCAAACTCGTTACGATTATCTCACTTGATGGTAAGCGATGATGTGGGCCACGGACCAGGCCCAGCGGGATGCATTTAATGGCATCTTCAAGACTTGACGAAAGGAACCTCATCATAGAAAGAAGTGGGAAGGCCTTTGCGTCGAGATAATATGAAGGCGCTTCTTATGTCTAATTTAGACTTTAGTATTACCTTTAAGTGACTCTTATCTGTTGCATTTTCGACCGCCACGTTAACAGTTCTGTAGTTACTAGCGACTGGAAGCCAGGTAGAGCTGGCGTTGGAGAAGCCGGCGTTCGTGGTAGCGTCCCAGTGGAACGGCGTGCGCTCTGGGTCGCGGCTGCTCTTCCAGTAGTTGACAGGATCGTTGGTGTTGCAAGCCTGAGGGTCCTTGGTTTCCACCCAGCTAATGTTGCCATCTGTCATACCAAGCTCTTCACCCTGAAATGGGGAGTCATATTTTAAAAAGCTCAGAATATTAGGTCCTTGTTTCCGATAAAAGAAATGGTCATACATGGTGACGTAATGAGTTTGGCAACGGTGTACGGTATGTAGACAGAAAAACGCTTTTAATTATTAAGGTTCCTAAGACAGCAGCAGTTATCAGCAGTCTACTTAGTCCTCTAAGTTTCTGAAAACGAGGTTACCTGAGTAAGCGAGTCGGTGACACTGAGCCAGCGCTGTAGTACGGGTCAAGTATGATGATGAGATGTAATACGCAGCCATCTTATTTTTAGGGACCCCATTACTAAGACCCTACTGTTCGTCTGTCACCTGGCTGAATCTCATGAATCGTGATAGTTAGACAGTTGAAATTTTCACAGATGATGTATTTCTGTTGCCGCTATAACGACAAATACTAAAAACAGAATAAAATAAATATTTAAGGGGGCTCCCATACAACAGACATGTTTTTTTTTTTTTTGGCCGTTTTAATAGATAATGGTACGGAACCCTTCGTGCGCGAGTCCGACTCGCACTTGGCCGATTTTTGAATACATTTCAAATGAAATTTTCATAAAACAATTGATTAAATGTTTACCAACAGGGTTCCCTCATCAACGTCATGCACCAACAGTGTAAGTCGGATTACCGCCATTTTCGCCAGCATGACAGACACGCTTGTAATGAAACGAGCCGTTGCTCTAGTACTGCAAACGTTAGAGAGGTAGGCAAGGATAAGGCGGCAGGGCCGTCTTTGCCATTGGCCATTTTGGGCAAGTGCCCAGGGCCCCGCGATCTATGGGGCCCCCTAGTTCCTGCCAGCATCGTAGCTAGAGGCTGTCAAAACTCTTGCATTCTGCATTCTCCGTATCCTAAAGTGCCCAGGGCCTCCAACAGATTAAAGACGGCCCTGTAAGGCAGTGTTTCGCTTACCTGATAGGTGATGGTGACTCCAGGGAGGATGAGAGCCAACATGTTCATCGCGTCCACTCTGTTCACGCCGTATCTTGTGGCCAAGCGGCTTTGATCGTGATTGCCGTTCTGTAATACACAGTAAATACTTAGATTATCTGAAGTGCCATCCTGATTTTTTTTGCTACGATTTTTTGATAGAACTTTTAACAATATTGGGCCAATATCACGAGCAGAGGTCGGAATTAGGTCGGAGTTAGTATTTATGTACTAACACTGATTTCATACAGCGAAAGAATACAGTGGATATGCCTCAAATCCCGAAATTAATTTTAAAGAGTAGAAAATTCCCGTGATTTGTTAAATAACTTTGTTATTTACTTTTACACAGAGGCTTGTGGCTAAATAATAACAGCCGCACGGGTCGATCGATCAGGCTAAGCTACGCTTGCCGCGGTTGGTCCGTGGATGGGTGACCATCTTTACATACCAAGACCCCTCCGTGCCTCGGACAGCACGTTAAGCCGTTGGTCCCGGCTGTCATTTGTAGATCTTTGACAGTCGTTACGGGTAGTCAGAAGCTCGAAAGTCTGACAACCAGTCTTACCAAGGGGTATCGTGTTACCCAGTAACTGGGTTGTGGAGGTCAGATAGGCAGTCGCTCCATGTAAAATACTGGTATTCAGCTGTATCCGGTAAGACTGGAAGGCGACCCCAATATAGTTGGGAAAAGGCTAGGAAGATGATGATGATGATTTACTTTTACACAATAGAAACCACTGCACGCGCGACGTTGCCAAATTTACATCAACGACATCGGATGTCCGAAGTTGCAAAATTCCAATGCGCACACGCGCGATGTTGCCACATTTGTAGTTCGCACAACATAGCTTGTGAGAACAAAAGAAAACAATAGCGGAAATGCGGAGCACACAATGTGGCCACACGGAATTGTCTATTAGAAATCCCGGGAAGATTCATATTAATATCAACATTTCGATGTAAGTATATAAATAACTCTACCTAATTCTGACCTCTGACCATGAGTCAATGACCAATATAGATATAATTATTGATTTAAATTAGGCCAAAAGTACCTTAACATCAGATTCGAAGACACTTACCACCCAATTAGCGGTCTTATTAGCTGGCATATTGGACATCCACTTATCGATTACAGTCTTCATGTCTGTCGCATTGGACGTGCTGCTCAGCTCTCCAAGAAACACAAAGTTGAAAGGGATGGAACCGTCGCGATTTCCTTCCCCGTAGTAACGCATCATCAACGCCATTTCAGTGTAGGCTTCTGTCATCATGATCTTGGACTCGTTTTGTGCGAACTCTTCGAGGACATCCCTCCAGTCAAACACGACGTCGTATGTTTCATTTCGATCCCTTGTGTAGGGGTGAAGTAGGTAGTTGTAACTGTCTGGGTCGTCAGTAGCATCTAAAGCCACGATATGGAACATATGTAGAAAATTAAAGAACACTATGTACCTGTTTAACCCTTTGACCGCCACGTACAAAAACCAAAATCGTGCCTACGGCGCCAATCTACGAATTATTCCTTAAAATCTGTAATGTAGTCGTGACAGAGGCGTGCTGGGCACATTTTGGTTTGTCATCTATACATGACTGTGGCGGTCAAAAAGTTAACTTATTTTTTTTAACGTTATCGGTAACATATGTAAGACACAGCTAGTTCTTCTAATATTCAAAGTAAGTTCTTTTTTCAAAATACATAACCAGGTTAACGGTCAAGCTTCGGCTTTCCATGTCATAATATATTTCGGTTGTGTTTATGTGTTGTCAACTTACTTGAGCGTGGTTCATCCAGGTATGAGCCGTCGGCGTTGGGTTCCACTTCATACAACATGTTGACTGCGTCTACCCGGAATCCCGACACTCCCTTTCTTAACCAGAAACGAAGCACCTCCTGAAACATTTCGTTGACTTTTATATGACATCTTTTTAGGGAGCTATTATGCTGCACACAACAATAGAACGGGTTTAATTGGTCAAGGACAGCTAATAAGACAATTGATTTTCTATTGTATGACTCCGAATCGGTGTCGCGCGGGGCTTAACAGGTTAAAAATAATCAGCCTCGGCAACGTTAAAAGATAGGTAGTTACAAAGTTAAGGCTCGTGCAGACTAGCGCGATATCGCGGGAGCCTTTAAGAAAACCGGGTTTGAATTCTTTGAATATATGACATGGGTTATTGATAAAGTTAAACAATTGCATAACAGAACTATCGTTATTATGGTTGGTTATAAGTGCAAACGTACTTTCATCTCTTCACGGAGATACTGGTTGCGATAATTGATGTCGGGCTGTCCAACGACGAACTGATGCAAGTAGAACTGTTGTCGCACATCGTTCCATTCCCAGGCGCTATAGCGGAACTGACTGATCTAAACAAAGTATAAGAAGCTCAGCCGGAGATACTACTAGACTCGGACAAAAATAATTTCCTTTATACGTAATGATATTGACATAATGTTCTCGCATGATGGGAACCTCGTGAAAGCCGAGAAAGATAAACAAATCAAGATAGTTATTATTAAAATAATTATTTATGTCAAACATATTATATCAATAATTAATTTACTTTGGTATCTTGACTTGGCTCGCGAGGTTGTCGACTTGTGGGATGTGGACTTAGCGATCATTGTGCCGATAGTCGTATCAGCCAATGACTTAATTGCCAAGAGCCTCGACCAACACCTAAGGACGCTCTCGTTGGGCAGCTGGATTAAGGGCTTGATCCAGAAAGCGATACTTCTGGACACGGCTCCCATTGTTAGGAGGTTCCTTTCTCTGGAGCCCTGACCGCCGGTCGGTTGGACCGTGTTCCAGATACTGGTGGGCAACTATTTTTACGAGATAATATTAGATAGGTACATCTACATTAAAACATTTTTAGTACTTACTGACGACATATAAACAACTTACCCAGTTACTTGGTGGAATTCTGGCACCTGTGGAGTTTACTGTGCCGTTGGCCCAGATATAATAGTCAGTATAGTTGCCTACTCTGTTTATAGAATTTGTGAACCACTCGCTCTCGTTGCTCGTGTGGTTGGGCACGTAGTCCAACACCACGCGAATGTCTGTACGTCAGTGGAAGCATTGAATGAATGAATAAGTTTTATTCAGCCAAATATACAGAAAACATAAAAAGTAAGTACAAAATATGCATAGGCTTGATAAAAAAAAGTTTATTTCGGAACAATAACACAAGACTACAGAATGGAATGATGTTCCATGCAAAAAGTGCTTAATAGGTAATTATGTTAATTTAGTTAATTCGCGACCGTATCGGTATAAAAATCACTCGTCACCGAATAACCCAGTTACCTGCCGTACTACAGTACCAAAAACCAGAGAAACGTGTCCTAGAACCAAAAATTCGAATTCATGTGATATCTAACAACCCGCACTGGGTCCGCGTGGTTGATTACGGCCCACTACCTCTCACAGAGAGGAGGCCTGTGTCTCAGCAGTGGGAAAATTATAGGCTGATTGTGTGCGTGTGTATCTACAGTACGTTAGATCTCGACAGCCACACCCAACATTCACTTCCATATATAAGCGATACCACACACCATTGCGGACAGTCGAGCTGTTTTCATCATTAGACATCGACTGGATGGCCACAAACGCTTGTATAATACCGTTCACTCTCTCTCGTAAACAGAGACACTTCCCAAGTAAATATTCTCTACTTAGTATAGAACGTTTATCAAATTTGTGATTCTAGTTGGCTTACCCAATCGGTTAGCTTCAACCATGAGAGCGTCGAAGTCATCCATAGTTCCGTAATCTGGTGATATAGACTTATAATCTGCGATGTCATAACCGAAGTCGTACATCGGAGACTTGTAGATCGGAGACAGCCAGATCGCATCTACGCCCAACTCTAGCAAGTACGGCAGCTTTTGTTTTATACCTGTTGAAAATGTTCGGTTTTTTATTTTGAAGTAGGTAAGCAGGACCTAAATTTCATAATTCTGCTGATGACAGCTAAATTTCATAATTCTGGCTGAATCCTACACACGACACACCCCTTTTTAGGACTTCGTTCTGTCCAAATCGTATCAGAATATCGTCAATATAAATAATAATTAAAGGTCGAGGCTCTTTGTTGATGGTCATTGCTGATGACCATTGAAGCTAGAACACGAAAGAGGCCTTTGCACGCCCTCGGTAATTAGGTCGGCTCTGAAAGCTGGGTCAAAATGTAAAGACGTTACCAGTTAAGTCTCCAATTCCGTCGCCATTGCTATCCATGTAGGAGCGCGGGTATATCTGGTAGACTACGCATGACTTCCACCACATGTCCACGCACGAAACGCTCGCCACCGTCGCAGCAACCAGGAACAGCGTTAACACCCGCATTTTGGCTTAATACACGAAAAATGTTCAATTATTAGGTTAATATCCCCTATATTTTAATGGTTCGGAGCTGGCATCTTGGCAGACAATTCGATATAAACGGAAACGGTATTTTTTCCGAAAATTAAGTATGAAATGGGGCACAGCGGCGGGTCCTGCCAGCGCATGCATGGCTCTGCACTTAGAAAAAGACGCGACCGCAATGCAAATAGGGTACTTGGCTGGATTTTTCGAAAACTAAAAAAAAATAGAGCAACAAAAAAAAAACGAAATTGTACGCGTTTTAAAGTCTATGCTAGACAGAGCCAGCATCACTAGCATCTGATGTCACAACACAGAAGCGCCATTCAGTAAAATTATCGTTTTGCGTGACAAGGATAGCAGAATAATTTCAAGTGTTATTTTTTCAGAAATGGTTTTTTTTAGTAAAATCTTTAGAATTAGTATTCATTCATGTATATTTTTGATAGTAGTGAAATATCCTATTGTATCTTAGCATTCTGTAGCGGTGCTGCCTTCCAGAATACGTAAAAGTAAATTAAGGTCCGGATTCTGATGCACAGGAAGCTCAGAGTTCAGGGATGTAAGACAAAACGTCCCCTGGGCCCTTCTTTTTTAATTTATTTTAAAACACACCTACCTTCGTTCGCTGCTGCTCCGCAAATAGCGATAGTCACCAACGGCAGGTCCTTATATAGATTCAAGTGTACACTCGAACACTCGACATTGTTTGCTGTTTAGCGACAACATAGTTAATGATTTAAAAGCTACTAAGTTCCTTCAGAGATAGCTACTACATAAACATCTACATTGGTTCTGTATTGGTAAGGCTAGATATTATAGTTACCCAATACTTTCCCGTATCTCCGAAGTCGGCAAACCAGACAATCTGAAATAATTATAGTAAAACAAGCTTTTTCCCGCTTTGACATCGGAAATTATCCCACAGGAGTGTGTCTACGGGATACAAAGTATCATAATTATGTTCTAACCCAGATCATGATGTACCCAAGCGCTAAATTTCATAAAAATCAGTTCAGCCGTTTTAGCGTGAAAACGTAACAAACAAACTCACTTTCGCATTTATAATATTAGTTAAGATTTTGGAAACTGACTTGTTTGGATTTGTGCCTGCGTGATGGCAATAGATGAATGGATTTTAAGAAGTCAAGTCTTTTGGAAACAACTTTTTTTTATCCACAAGGGTGAAACCCATTTACACGAACAGATGAGCATTTTCCTGTCACTATGCTTTATTTAAATTTAGAATTGCAATTTACTAGAGAGCTTTCCGTGCGAAAGAGTGGATGCTTGCGAGCGGTTGTTGCAGAACGAGATATAGATACAGAAAAATGCTGATTACTTGTTAGTATGATTACAACCTAAATGGATGTCCTCCATCCTCTAAATATGTATTAAAAGGAAAACAAAAGCCTTCAAGACAAACAAAGGTACTAAAGGGTTACCGAGGCCCCTGGCAACACAGGCAACGGAAGGAATACGGGTGGGTTTTAGTCAGTAAGAGTCTGACACACCCTCCCGCTCCGCCCAGAGCGGGAGAAGTTATTTGATGATTTTCCACCCAAAAAAAAAAAATACAAACAAAAGGTCTGAGTTGTAAGTGTCACTTTATTGAGTCATATTCTGATTTTATATAAAAAAATAAGTCAAACGGAATTAAACATTATCTCCTGTCACATTTCAATAAAGAAAATACAATTTAAAATTACACACACGGATATTTATAATTAATGGGTTGAATAAGTACTAGTAAGTTCGTCGACAACTTTGATGATTTCTTTTGCATGCTTTAATGTAGGTGCACTTGCTTCAACAAGTAATTTTATTTAGAAACTATTCCACAAAATGTCCGTAGTCCATCTAACGCCTGAACACCATGCAAGCACCGCCTTACGTTACTATACAATATATAACAACAGACTCTAAGCACAGACCTATGTATTCGTGTACACACGTTTCAGTTTCTGTTTTTTTTTAAGTTTTCTTTTTTTATCCGGTATGGTGCTGTAACGTTACATGGATGACGTACATACCACATTCAGTAAAGGCATTCCTGCATTTCAATTTATTTAATAAATTTCTTGCAAAAGATTGTCTCCGTCGATGCAATTTGTATATATTATGCACACTCATACATGGAGCCATTACGACAGAACTGCGTCGCAATTAATACAGAGATTTACCACCGTTCTACCGTTTTTACTTTACGACTTGTAACTCTAACTTTTAATTACAAAATGTATCATCAATGGGTGACCAAATCCACAATCATTTAGATGGACTCAAATTATAATGTCTGTTCAAACTACGTATTATAAGCCTATTGCGTTTAATGTCTACTAAGAATTAAGGAGAAATACAGATATGGGAAATGTTATTTTTACACGAGAAAAATAGATTTATTCGTAATGCTAAGTACTTTGTACTATTTAAGTGTACATGTCAATGGAAGTCGAACTGGAGACCATTTTGTACACAAGTGAGATGAAATAGGAAATGTACTGAATTGGGAAAATAGAAACAGAAGCAATTGGGAAAAAAAAATGTTTTAAAGATAATGCATTCGATGCAAAAAGTCGTCAAGAATCGTGAAAGTAATGACATCCATGACTTTTATTGTTATGACGAGAAGTTGTATAAAACTCAGGAACTTTAAATCAATGCTGTCATTCATACACCGAGATTATGCACGTGTTTTCGTTCGCCTAATTGACATTTTCGTCAATTTCATTTTCAAGTAATTTAGAAATAATAAATACTTTAGACTGGCCTTTAAACCAGAATGTATATAATCTCGACTTAATTCCATTTAAATTAATTGATCACACTCATTCATTACAGATTCTTATAACTTCATAATATTTACAAAATGTACAAGATTTTTATTCTATAGTGAGATGCATCAAACTTGAAATTTTCTCCGAAAACTTGCTTTTCCCATTTTTTTTCAAGTCAATCAATCATAAGCTCAGTTCTAAGTCACTTATTGTAAGATTGAGCCTACTTATAATGCACGCTACAGTTCCTGTTATGCAAATCGGAAACACATATAACATACGTAAAATTTGAATTACTAGAGTATCAGATTGTATTCACGACCCTGTATTTTTCTCTCTTAGAGATACCAAGTTGCCTCATTTGATATGTTAAAAGGTACATTCTAATACTCAATACAGGTAAACGAACATACAGACAGTATATTTAGTCAAGTTGACCTTCTGATATTAATCCTTAACAATTGAACAGGCCATACAGACTTGTAAAGTTGAACATGAATTCAGCGTGCACTATGAGCAGTGTGCCCAATCATATACTATCGACGTCTGTTAGTAATACAAATAATTTAGTCTATTTGGAAAGGCAGGTTGGCTGCTATTCTCGGTTTTTTCTTCTTCATTGGCCGCGATGTCGGGTCCTGGTGTTGTTGCACCTGTTTCCAAAGATTTATGTTTTATTTTAAAACTAGCAACCCACCCCTGCTTTGCACGAGTGCAATGGCGTAACACATAAAATATTAATGGATTGGGCACGTAAACTTTCCGTAATAAATTCTCTAAATTATCGCGAATACCGTATCGTACTAGATTGATTAGAAGTTTACTTCTAAAGAAGAACTACGCGGAAATACAAAATCAAAAGTCATTTATTCAAACTACGCCGACAATCAGCACTTTTCGAACGTCGAAATTACAGTCCCCCAAAAACGGTCGCCCTTCACCACTGCTTTAGCTGGGAAGAAGTGGCGCAACCAACTTCCTAGGAGTACACCTGTCTGTTTACTTAGATAAACTTGATTCTATACAGAGATTTTTTTATATTTCTACTATGTATCCAACGTGTTTTACTATCGTTGATTTGTGGCGATTGGTGCATTACATTTAATTGGTGCTTACCGCAGTTACTTTAAAAAGAGCTGTTATCAGAGGTGTGAGTGGGTAACGTTCGATAGGAAAAAGTTGTTTGTTGTAAAAGGTGTGTCTGTTTCATGGCTGAGCCAGAACTATCCTATTATTACAATTTTGTGTAACTCTATCCCTTTCTATCGCTCAGGAACATACTTTACTAGAGCGAGAAAGAAGAGGCGCCCTTTGCATCAGTGGGAATGGCGGTTTTCAAAATGCGTATCCTGTTGAATAGGTTTAATTACTTTAGAAAACACGCACACTTTCAAAGCAGTCAACCTCTCTTGCAGTAACGATGAAAGAAAATTTTGAATGTTGCTGGACGTTACCTCAACCTAGCGACATGACATAACTATTTGAGTCGACGGTCGACGTCAACCGCGGTCTGGTTGCACCCAATATTTTCGATATAAAACAGGGCCCTAACTTTAGAAGGTAAGTTCACCTCTGCAAGGAAAACTCCATTCAAATGTGTTCTACCGTTCTCAAGAGTAGAAAATTAACTTACCGGTGCATTAGAAGGCTGTGGTTTCGGTAATGTAGACTTGGGCGCCTGCATTTGGCCGGAATCTCTTCTGTGAGAAGAACCGCTTGGTTGTGAGACGCGTCTGTTAAAAGTAAAGTGTAAATTAACATGCAAAATAAAATTTGTTTTTGGGAAAATAACTTTAATGCTTCACACAAAGTTCAGTTTGCGCTAATGCTTATTTTTTATGACGTTTTGTATAAAATGAAATGAAATTATTTATTCTATAAATAAGATATCAGAATCACTTTTACACGCCATAATAAAAAAAATATTAATAAATAAGCTAGATGGAGTCGACATTTCCGAAATGGCGAAACAAACTGAAGGGTCAAAGTCTCGCCGGGGCGTAACTCAGATGCCACGAGAAATCACGGCACAGCGGACAGAGCTCCGGCGAGATCTCATGGCGACATGGAGAGTGCGATTGTCGCAACCCAGTGCTGGGCACGCCACAATTGCGGCGATAAGTCCCCTCTTTGAGGGCGCTTTGTTGCACTTGCAACCACTAGATCAACGCGGCAGCTTGCGAGGTTACATAACATTGGGCACGTGAAAAAAAAACGTGATTTTTCACAAGTACACAACGATGCTTGTTTACGCAAAGATTTGGAAGTTAACAAGACCTTGCAGTGCTAAGCTCTCTAAAGACTTAATAATTATCAAGTACTTAAAGTGGAGTAGCTCTAGGCACATAAATATGTCGTGGCCTCCTGTACTGAATAATTGAACATCACGCCTGAAGTTCACGGAGGGGTAGGCACCTATGTAGCACTTAGTACATCCAAATTTCAGATGTTCCATTTTACTGGTGCCATCAACTAAATACAAATCCAGACTCTGGGATGTTATGTAGGGGTCCACTAGGGCCGATGCCTGCCGGGGTCGCAGGAAGGTACTAAAGGGTCACCGAGGCACCTGGCAACACACAACGGAAGGAATACGGGTGGGTTTTAGTCAGTAAGAGTCTGACACACCATCCCGCTCCGGCCAGAGCGGGAGAAGTTACTTGATAATTTACCACCAAAAAAAAAGACTGGGATTTTACTGAACAATTCCATATGGAAAACTCGTATACCACTGCCCAATCTTGGCACCTAACGCAGGACCCCATAAATTACAATATTGCAGTTTAGTTTTAATGTTTTGCTATACTGAGCAAGATGTTCTTCAGAAAGGTCAGATGCGTAGTACTCGGAACCGTGTACGACCAGATGTATGAACGTAAACGAAGAAAAGGACTATGTAAGGCACGTAGCAGCTGGCGTTCTGTAGTTTCTGCCTATCCCCCATGTGAAAAAGGCGTGAGTTTATATTTTTGAATGTATGGAGCAGTGGTGGCCCAGTGGTAACGGCCGCGACTTACGAGGTGTAGATCGTAGGTTCGAATCAAGACAGGCCGCTTTACTTTTGTAAATTATTTCATCACCATTGCTCTCAAACCGGTGAAGGAAAACATCAAGGAAAACAGCATGTCCTAGAACAAAAAAAAAATCGAAGACATGTGACATCTACCAACCCGCACTGGGCCCGCGTGGTGGATTACGGCCCACTCCTCACAGAGCGGAGGCCTGTGTCCCAGTAATGGGAACATTATAGGCTGATTATGTTTATGTATGGAGGCTATTGCGGGTTAACGGGAACGCCTTTCATTAAACGTTTCGTATTTCGTTATACTGTATATGTGTATGTACTAAGTAACTGACACTTATAAAAATGTTCCTTTTGGATAAAATTACGATGCTATGAATAACGTTCAATGATTTGAATGATTCAGTCAATGACAGTCAGTCAAGTAAATCAAGTTTCTCGCCTACAAAAGTGGCCTTCGGTCAGCCGTTATTGATTATTTCATTACTAAGATAACGTATCACATGTATAGGTGCTCTATCGAGGATTATGTGTTGCACGGAAGTGTTTACCTAGTGAGTAAGCACTCACGCTCGAGTGCCACAATGTGGGTATTTTACAACGATTCAAAGACAATCACGTTTATTTGATAGCGGTTTATGATTCAGTCTGATTACTTAAAGATATTATGGAAAAGGTATTTTTTTTCACTATGTTAGCCCGTTTTCATGAAGATATGTTTAGGATACATGACGAATATGGTGTATTTATTTATTAAATCTTTATGCACAAGTAAAAAAAATACCATACAAAGGCGGACTTAATGCCTGAGGCATTTTCTGCCAGTCAACCTTAGGGTGATGCAGAGAAGACACATGGCAGGTGCAACATAAACTTTGTCAGGAGATATAACGATCAGTAGTGGGGAAATAACGATCAGTAGAGGAGAAAACGAATACAGCAAAATATCAGCGCTGGGATGTTTCTGACAACTTCTTACGTATATGTTCACGTGGCTTCAGTTTAAAAGACAACCGACTGGTCGCCGTCCTGATGTTCAGAGGGTGGTAGAGAGTGCGGTGTATCCAAATATGTCATCGAACCATCACATCTTTATTTCTCGAAGGATCAGGCAGAGATTTGTTAAACAAGCCTTGTTTGAGATCCAAAATGAATTTATAAATTTTAAAAAGTATTGTGTAACACTACAGCAGGCTTAGCACGAGAACCGCAGAGAAGCGTTTTTTCGACGGAAGAATAGACAAAAATGAAGTATAGACAGTTGACAGTTTTCTACCGAGAAATGTAGCCAAACGATTTCAATTTTTTTTTTTTCGATTTATGTAAATGGTGCACCACTGACTACCTGCAGTATTGTCTCTCCTTCTCCCTTTGATCCTTCCAAAAGTTGCTTGTAATGATCGCTTTTAGCGATAAGACCGCAAATTGTATCACCATATTTGTAAAATTTCAACATTTATATCTGTAATTTTTATGGTGTACATAATAAAGAGTATTCTATTCTATTCTACAGTAGAGTAGAAATAGAAAACGTCATGCTAAGCCTACTGTAGAACAGAAAGAAAAGACACTTTGTGTACACACAGTGTGTCTTTTTCTAAGTATTGTGTGATGCTCGTGTCTTCTCTGTGTAAGAAGAGGTATTTTGCCCTACTACAGTGGGACTACACTAGGCTGGTATTATGATTGTGTAACTCACCTTTGACTAGTCTGTACTTGTAGCGGTACGAAGGGGTTGTTGACTTTGTCCGCGTTGCTCGGCGGGGGCGCCGCAGCTAGCTTGTTGGTATGCGGCGGTTGCTTCACATTCTGCAACAATCACATGAGCTCAAACCAGGACTATATTATATTACCAATAAGGCCGATAAATAATAGAATATAATAAACTTTATTTACAATTTACACAAAGGCGATAGGTTATTACAGTTAGTGCCCAGCTCAACCCTTTTTTTTGTAGGAGGGGTCAGGTAATGCAGAGCACTGACCGTACTATGAAATTTTGTTTTATTCTTAATGTTTATTAGAGAGGCATTCAGGCAGAAATGAAGAGATCCACAAGCGAACCAAGGTAACCAACATAGCCCGAAGAATTGCCAAACTTAAGTGGCAGTGGGCAGGGCACATTGCTCGCCTGGTCTGCGAATGATGGGGCCGAAAGGTTCTGGAGTTGCGACCGCGTACCGGAAGACGTAGCGTTGTAAGGCCTCCTACAAGGTGGACTGATGACCTTGTGAAGGCCGCAGGAATCCGCTGGATGCGGGAAGCACAAAACCGGTTGAAGTGGCGGTGCTTGGGGGAGGCCTATGTTTGGCCGAAACGTGTTTCGGCTAAAATGATGATGATGATTACAGG
The DNA here is from genome assembly GCA_905333075.3 of Atethmia centrago. Lineage (NCBI taxonomy): Eukaryota > Metazoa > Arthropoda > Insecta > Lepidoptera > Noctuidae > Atethmia > Atethmia centrago. The sequence continues at coordinate 7,607,796 of HG995374.1, forward strand.
CTTTTATCCACAGTGGCATGTCAGCCTCATCATAACTTAAACTATTCTAAACTACATCTACAAATATAATATCAATTCTCAATTCTTTATTGCATTCCATATGTAATACATAGGTGGTATAAAGTAGACCAATATGGACCCTGTCGGGCACAGCAATATTAGGAGAGAGGGCTAAGTCGCAATTCAAGAAATTCAAATTCATTTATTGTTATTATATATATTATTTCAATATTATTATAAATTATTATATGTGTTTAATTGGTTGTATGATTATGTATTTAGGTTTGTGTGTATAGGTATAGTATATAATAGTTATTTTTAATAATATAATATATTATATATTTTTAGTATATAATATACATTAGTCATGTCATTAAAATCAGCAAGTAGGTTTGCTATCTCAGGTGAAAGCTGCGCGTGACATTATTGTTTTTTAAAATTGCATATATCACTGATTATTACGTCCAACACCCAAGCTAAGATTAAACTTGTGTTATGGGCTCTCTCTATAAATAAAATTTGATAGATGGAATCATTTTGAGACAAACATGTTGATAGATGGTGGAGTAAAAGGAGACCTGAAAAAAGATGAATGGATTGTGCGAGAGATAATATTAATGAAAAGGGTAGGTAGAAGAAGGTTGAAGTCTCCTATTAAACGCATCAGTGACATCTAGCGTCAGCGTAAACGTCACTGAGTATTTTTGAGCTGCAGTAAGCGATCCAAATAGCTCACATCAGCATTCTCTTTGCAAGCATCATGACGCGGTGACAAGACACTATATGCCGATGACGTTTATGGAGTAAACCCCTAAAATGTCATCGACTTAGACGCAACCAAAAATAAGCATAAACATATGCTCTGCGTACCATAACGTAGGTTCGGATTGTACAAAAGGAACTCTTATATAAAGGCTATAAAGGTTTATAATAAATCACCAAACACCTTCAAAGATTACCTTTGACTATGTTCAAAAAAAAGTTGACAGTGGTTAAAAGAAAATTGTTTTTTATGATTTAAACGAATTTATGCCTTAACGTGCAGAAGTTCAATCTAAATAAAATTGATATAGTACACAACTTATAATAATTAATTTATTGTTTAATATTATTAAATCGTGACATTACAAGGAGTATGGACTTTGCATTATATTCGTAATTTGACATTTTAATATTTTTTTAAATTTTAATTAAAATAAAACTATTTTGACGTTAATTAATGTATGTTCCTGAAACTTAATTATTTTAATCGTATTGTCATTATCCGTTGATAAATTAAATGTTAATATGACATATTCGCTCACCATAAGGTCCACAATAGTCTTAAGTTCTACAAATCAAGAACTTAAGACTATCGTGGACCAATTACATTCTACCAGTACAATTCGATTACACCACACACCTACATTCTAGTAAATAAATTAATTTGAATTTGAACCATATAGGAACAAAATATATATAATTTTTGTTTGAATGAGGAACGCGTCTATGAGGTATATGGTTTTATTTTATCATATACATTTTATCGGGGTTAACCGACTTCATAAAGCCGTACTCCCAATTTTCACAGAATTTTCAAAAATTATTGATTTCTAAACGCCTTGGACATTTATATATTATTCATCGTTTTATTTGATTCATTGCTTCTGTCTTTCGAGCATTTCAAGTGGCGATCTTGTGGAAAGCCAAGTCTCAGTCACGTTTAATAAGTACAAAGCACTCAAAAGATAATGCACTAAAAACTTGTGATATCACACTCCACATTGTGACCGTAAATCTTATAAATCCCCGTCCGACAATCCCCCAGCACGTGAATTAACTCGTCGTTATTAAAAAAATTGAATATTTAACAATTTTTTTAAGAATAGGTAAAAGAAATGACATAGAATACAGCCCCCAACGTTACAAATTTTATAATATAATAAGTCGTCCATGTCGCTAGAAACGGATGTTATGCTGAGTGATCAGAAGTAAACTAACCTCTCCAACTGAAAATTTTTCGCCCACATCCTACTTTTGATTTCCCTACATCCCATCTTACCGTAAGGGCCAATTCACACCGGAACACCAGAAGCGGTACGCGGCCGGGCAGCCGCGGGCATTACCGCTGACAAGACGAGCGTGGGCGCGCGGCCTTTTCAAGCGATACTGGTCTTTTAATAATGTACATAAAGTTTAAAATGATTTCACACTGAAAGTGCTCGCCACGCCGCTACCGGCCGCTGCTTTCCCGGTGTGAATCGTCCCTAAGACTATTGGGCGGGAGAACTGCCAGTGTGGTAATACCTTTCTTTATTGAGTCGATATTATTGTGTGACCAAGTGCGACACTTTCATTTCTTAAACAGAAATTTCCCGGATCCAATTTCCAGTAATTTCTTGATTAAACACTCGTCTCATAATCGAAATGGTTCCAATTGCATCTAAATTACGCAATCATCACGTGATTGAACCGAGCTAAAACACAATACATTCATAAGACAAAGATTTACTAATATAATTAATATTCACCTGTGGTTTCACCTGATTATTAGTTGGTTCGTTCCAACTTGGTCCCAAAGTAACATTGGCCCCAGCGGCGCCAACACTCGGCAAATGTTTGGGGAAGCCCGGCTGTTCAAAGCCTCTGTTAGGTTGCTGCACTTGGTTGCGTTGGCCGTTGTCCTGGTTACGGAACGTGAAGGGTTGGTTGCGCTGTTGGAAATGAGGGTTTTGGAACTGTGGGAACGGAATCTGGCTAGGTCCTGGCCCTTGGAACGGTTGCCCGAAGGTTGGGTACGGCGGAAGAGGTGGCTGGCTCTGTGGGAGAAAAGATTGTTTATTTATTTAAACTTTTTACACGCAAAAAAAGGTGCAAAGGCGGACTTAATGCCTTTGGCATTCTGTATCAGTCAACCAAGGGTGGTGAAGAGATTTGATGGCAGGTGCTCTGTTTGAGAGGAACAATGAGATTTTTTATTAAAATTATATCTTAAAGAATTATAACCTAACTAATATTATAAATGCGAAAGTGAGTTTGTTTGTTACGCTTTCACGCTAAAACGGCTGAACGGATTTAGATGAAATTTGGCACATGGGTAGATCATGACCTAGGTTAGGACATAGGAAACTTTTTATCCCATTATTTCTACGGAATCTAGACTTATGCGGGTGAAACAGCGGGCCGCAGCTAGTAAACTTATAAAACACATACATACATATTTACTATAACATATACCTATATTATAAATATACATTATATACAAATTGAAGGGAAAGGCGTGTTGGGGGGTAACCATCACCTCTTATAGCAGTATTATTATAATATTACTTCACAGTGGCAAAGTAATAGAGCTATACAGGACTTATCTCATGCTGAAGTAATATTGAAATAATAGTGCTATAAGAGGTGATGGTTACCCCCCTGATTTGTTATACGTACTTAGTAACTAGCTGTTGCCCGCGGTTTCGCTATCATTATAGGGGAATGTCGTGGGTGTATGGCCCAGTGGTTAAGGCATCGCCTCATATGCTGATGGATTGGACTCTTGTGCAGATAGGGCATTGTAGCCTGAAGTAAAATGTTTATCATTATTGACCTTATAGGTGTTGTTCCAGTCGCTGCTGTGCGCGGGCGGCGCGCTCTCCTTGCGCCAGTTCTGCTGCTGCGGCGGGCCCCTGCGGTACACACGTCATCATTATCATAATTTGGTTTTATATCAGAGCTCACGAAAGGAAAGAAAATTAGTCTGGGTCGCTGTCGCCGGATACGGTGACGAGGGCTATACAGTCGTCCCATACATTTGAGTCTAGTAGGTATTTAAGTTTGCTCTGGGACATTTGACAATTTTTTCGCAATTACGATGTTGGTCCCATGCAGAAAGTTGTTCAGTTTGATGGTCTGTACCCTTTAATGTGACCAAACCTTTCAGATACATGATGTATATATCAATTATAATATATTTATACAAAGTTGATACGACAGAGAGGCTTTCCTTTAAACAGCATAAACTAGGTACCATTTTCAAGCTCTGTACCAAAAATCAATTAAATAGGAGCAGTAGTTTAGTCGCAAATAATTTTTTAAGTTTTTGCCCCGTTTGAACACGATGTATCTTTTCTAACAGCTGATTATGTCTATACGCATAGGTCATGCACATTAAAACGATTTTGAGTATACCTACGATGCGTTGTTGCCGCTCTGACGCAAGTCACAAGTACAACCAAATATTTTCGCTAAAAGATGGCAATGCAAACAAGGAAGCAAAATAAATACACACACGTGCACTTTCACTGCGACAGTGACAATCATAGCAAAACACCCCGCGCGTAAAAGAAATAGAAATAGGTCACTGTTTTGCGTCTTAAATCCTAGCGATCGGTAAGTGGGGCGCCTAAAAAACTTGTTTTTTCAGTTCGCCGGCGCTACCCTTTGGTGACGGAACCTCTTGCGCTGATTTTGTTTTGTCGAACTCGCGCGCTGACAATTGTAATTTTGTTTTTGTGATAGGACACTAAATAAGTTTAAGACAGACAGTACTTCTTTTTTTTATTGTGATAGGACACGTAACTTTGAATTATTATTATTTAGTGTTAGGTAGTGTTTTTTTTTTGTGATTGTTTTGTTAAACTTTGGTTGTGTGTGTGTAATTAAAGTGTTCCACAATGCCTCGTGTAACTTACACGGCGTCAGAATACACAGACATGATTTTAATTTACGGCGAATGCCGTGGAAACGCAGCTGAAGCGAACATACCGATAGGTATGGTGACAGACGCAATTGCCCTAGAAACGCCCGCACCATATAATTAGCAGTACAAAGAATACGGGACAATAAAAGTATAGTGCCACAACAAGAGGGAGTGCCACCGCGGCAAATACCTGCTGCTTGGGACGAACGAATTTTAGACCATTTTTCCCACAATCCGACAACGAGTCTCCACCGAGCGGCCCGGCAGTTAAGGGTTTGTCATCCACAAGGTTCTAAAACGTAACAAACGCAAACCTTATAAATATCGGAAGGTGCAAGCTTTGTTATCGAGAGACTTGCCGGTCAGGAACAGTTACTGCCAATGGTTTCTAAATAAAACAACCGAAGACGGTGATTTTTTATCCAATTTAATATGGACCGATGAAAGTACTTTTACTCGGAACGGCATCTGGAATCGGCAAAACCTCCGATACTGGAGTTCGGAAAATCCACACGTATTTCGAGAATCTGAACACCAGTACAGATTTTCTCTCAATGTGTGGGCTGGTATCCATAATAATAATATTATCGGACCAGTTTTTATTGACGGCACCCTTACAGCGGCGAAATTTTTAGAATTGGAACGGATCGGTCGATTCGGACCTGTTCGGTGGCCACCACGATCTCCAGACCTCACTCCCATGGATTTCTTTTTGTGGGGGTACATTAAGGGTGAAGTGTGTGCCTCAGAGGTAAATACAATTGATGAACTAAAAAATAGGATTATTTTAGCATTTCATAAATTAAAGTGCTTAGCGATGGACAGTGATTTAATTAGAAAAATAAATAACAATATTCTCCGTCGGTATAATTTGTGCATTAATGTTAATGGAGGACACATCGAGAATTTAAAAATTTAAGTGTTTTTGTTGTTGTGCGCGTATTTCAAAAACTAACATAAAAGCCAGCGCTCGCGGAGGCGTAGGGCGCCGCCCGCGCCGGCCGACCGCTTGGACACGAGAGGACACACGCCGCGCCGCGAGCGCGCGTGCGACGTTGCCGATTTGTTACCTAGGTATCTAAGGTCAGTTAAATTTATTTATAAAGGGTGTTTGCGTTTTACTCCGATTTGTAAGCTATTTAGTTTGTTTGAAAAAAAAAATCCTCATTTTTGGTGCTTCTTATTTTTGTACCGTATTGAATTAATACTAAACACGTATAGTATACGTAGTGTAATATATTGCCCCTCTCTCATATCAACTCTGTATATACACAGTGGATTTTTGAGACGGGGCAGTAAGGGCAGCTACCTTAACCATTGTAGCTGCAAGAAAACGGTCTTAGGAGACCGTCCTTAACTTTTTGAGACATTTAGATCTACATTGACAGATTTTGTAAAAAATGTACAGTCAGCAAGAAAATGGCAGTTTTCACAAAAACTCTTTTTGGTGCCAATCGATCTTGTTCCTTACAGGGATCAAAAAAACTCTATTAAACCAACAGAGGTTTGAGTACTAGAAAAGTCAGAAATTGCAAAAGCTATTCCCATACATTTTGTAGGAAATGAGACTACAACATACAATGTAAATATATATAAAAAGTTAACTAACTAAAATTATTATATTGTGGAAAGACGGTTTGATGACAAGATATTTAGGTGCTTTTGAGCGTAGATTACCTAAGGGACATTTTATTGTTTCACTAGATGGCGCTTATGGTACGATATTAAATTATTACAAGCCTTGTATGATGCTATCTAAGGGCATTATCACACTGGCGATTTGCGAGCGCTTTTCCAGCGAGGCGATTGTTAAACGAGCTCGCCACAAGTGCGCAACGTGATCGCCACGAGTGCGCAACGTGATCGCCACGAGTGCGCAACGTTTTCACAATATTTTACACTCGCTTGTTTCACTCTCTTTTGTACACTCACGTCAATAACTCTCGTATCGCAAACGCGGCGAAAACGTTGCGCACTCGTGGCGACCTCGTTAAACAATCGTCTCGCTGGAAACACGCTCGCAAATAGCCAGTGTGATAATGCCCTTAGATAGCATCATACAAGGCTTGTAATAATTTAATATCGTACCATAAGCTAAGTAATAACAGCCGCACGGGTCGATCGATCAGGTTAAGCTACGCTTGCCACGGTTGGTCCATGGATGCGTGACCATCTTTACATACCAAGACCTCCGTGCATCGGAAAGCACGTTAAGCCGTTGGTCCCGGCTGTCATTTGTAGATCTTTGACAGTCGTTACGGGTCATCAGAAGTCCGAAAGTCTGACAACCAGTCTTACCAAGGGGTATCGTGTTACCCAGTAAATGGGTTGTGGAGGTCAGATAGGCAGTCGCTCCATGTAAAATACTGGTATTCAGCTGTATCCGGTAAGACTGGAAGCCGACCCCAACATAGTTGGGAAAAGGCAGGCAGATGATGAAGACCATAAGCGCCATCTAATGAAACAATAAAATTTCAATTAAGTAATCTACACTCAAAAGCACCTAGCATCTTGTCATCAAACCGTGTTTTCACAACATAATACTTTTAGTTAGTTAACTTTTTTATATACATTTACATTGTACACCCGACTACATATCAAGCTATATCTCCAGTTTATGCTGACCTCTCATTGTATGGAAATCGTATACAATGCGAAATCAGCTTATACCGGAAAATTATAGCTTGATATGTAGCCGTGTATACTTAAATTTTAAATTATTATTTTTCAAATTAATTTGTAAAATATAGCTCCTAAGGATCCTATGTAATCTGTTACTAGTTTTTTTTAAATATTGTACCGTGTTTTTATTTATTTTATTCAAGTAGTTCTAGACAAGAATAAGGGCGCCTACAGATAGTTGACTGTATCATCACCGTCGGTCTGTGGGCGCCCTAACAGTTGCATTTCACAAGCGCATATTGTGTGTTTTATGAACATTGGTTTAAGGTTCAAATAGAAATGATTGATGTGCGCCCTTAATCAATGTTATCGTCTTCGTCTCTTTGTCAAGGATGACCTCGGTATGTCCGATTTGAATATCAAAGTCATATTTCACTTGTGTATCATCAAATGTGTTGCTTACCCGGAAAATAGACTCCAAAACGCAGGTGGGGAGCTTGCACAAAAGTTAACAAAATACAAAATGTGTTGCTTAAGTTGGATTACTTGGCAACTCATTTCCATTATATAGCCGTACAGTGTACAGTCACGGGTACGTACAGTCGCCAGCACATCAAAATACCACAAACTGTCAGTGTCCTTCAAATGATTTTAAACTTTAAAATGTCGATGGTTAAGTTCAAAATCGAATGAGAAAATTTGTGGTAACTTAATGTGCTGGCCACTGTACATCTGACCACAGTGAGAATAAAATCCCATGCACACGATGACCACATCTGTTTACCGCCTCTTTTTGCGACGCAAAATAAAAAAAAGGCAGTCATGGAGACCGCTGCGCCGACAGAAGCGAAAACATAAAACTTTAGAATAACTGTTTTTTTTTTCAGGCGCAACACGTCACTTTCGCATATCGCTGACGCGAATCCATAAGTTTTACCCCCACCAACAATCGCTCGACGCGGTTAGAGAAGTTTTCACTTAAATGCATAGTAAAATTTTCTTTTGTTTAAATTTTCTCAGCGATGTTATCGGTTGATGAGCGTAGGTAAGCGTTACCATAGTGGCCGAGCGCTGCAAGCAACAAAAGTCCTTACGGTGGTTAGATGTACGTGCCCGTGACTGTACAAGGATCTCTGCGGAAGGAAATTTCTCACCTCTGTTGTTGTGTTACCGGGACTGGTGCAGCGGCGTTGTCGTTCTTCACCCGCCAGTTACGATTCTGTTCTGGCGTCATAGGCTAAGGAAAGATACATTAGAGGCTTAAAAAACGGGACGATTACGCAACCTCTCCATTTTTTGAAGTCGGTTATAAATAGTGTTCTTTACTGTAGAGTAACAAAATAAACAGGAACAAATGATTTTAATACAAGCATTAAGATTATTTTAAGCCTTTCATCTTTATCCTGAAAACTACTGTTGCTTTTTTTTTGGGTGGGAAATTATCAAATAATTTATCCCGCTCTGGGCGGAACGTGAGGGCGTGTCAGACTCTTACTGACTAAAACTCACCCGTGTTTCTTCCGTTGTCTGTGTTGTCAGGGGTCTCGGTAACTCTTTCGGATTTTCCGCGACCCCGGCAGGCATCGGTCCTAGCGGACCCCTACATTTGTGCTGACATCTCTTTGAGGCGTGCTACTATTATAGATGCATTAAATACTACAAAACGTAAGTTACCTTATTTTTCTTAGCTTCAGCATCGGCGGTTTCGCTGATCTTCAACAAGCTTCTTAGCAAGTGTGTGGCGTTGTCCTGTTAACAAACAAATTACAAACTATTTATAATAGTTTTTGCTAAATAGCTCACTTGGCTTTCTCAGTTCTAAAACTCCTACACAAAATTCCCAAATATTGTTGGCAGTCATGGTCGATACACATGGGATTTGGACCTGTCGAGACTCAGTGTAGATTTTAGAAATCTCGTATTAAGGCCCACTTGCACCGCAAATGTATGTATGGTTTAATTTTGACATATTGTTCTCTTAACTTATAATTCTTTGAAATATTTGTACGCCGGAAACAGCAGAATATTATGGATATCATATTACGTGGAAAACCTCTGTAATATTATTATAATCTGTAATCTATTATATTATTATAAATCACTAAATGCATTTAACGCTAAACGTAATTAAAACATAGTCTCTTCAAACGATTGACAGAAATAGAACGATGTTTTAAATTTGGTTAGTGCTAAATGCATTTAGTGATTTGTTGTGCAAGTGCTGGTTTAAATGTTTGCCGTACTACTCGCACGTTTTACGACCGCGACTGCCTCGTTGACTGCCGTTTAGTTAGTATAAAAGTTTAGTTTGTGAACAAGTGAATCAACACTAATAATATATGTATAATACCCACATATCATTTATACACACAGGCTACAGGAGTTTTCCTCGAACATACCTACTCTATACAGGTGAAGTTTGATCATAATTGGAATATTCACTAATTAAAGTTATTGAAATTTTGCAAAAACGATCTAGAGACTAATATCTAAAAAAAAAATAAAAAAAAAACATTTAAACATTTTGGACGAAACACTTGTACAGTCGCCAGCACATCAAGAGCTGAGCTGTTACACAGTTTAGGATTACACACTGCAACACGTTTCTGCAACCTAGCTAGTTTACATCTTCTTCATTCCAAGTCCGCGTACAGGCAGAATTCGTTTCCAATCCGTGCGAGCAAAGTTTTTAATTAACTTTCTAGTGAACATCATTTGGATATATTCAATACCAGTGTTTCTCGGCTTAGACATTTGTTGGTGAAAAGCTTCTTTATTGAAAAGTAATTGTTTGCGTCTAAACGATTATTAGTTTGTATTAGTGGATCGTGTACTAATTATTTCCTATATTAATGTAATAGGTATTTTGTACCGACCTTATTTTTGGTATTTATTTTTAGTGTTTATCAGTGGAAATTTGTAAATGGCCTTCAATTTCATATTGTATAAGAACACTATAAGTTAGCTGTATGTTTTCCGAATAAAATTAAATAAATAAATATCATTGCTAGGATAGAGCATACCTGTCCGTCGGGTCCGTTGTCAGCGAAGGCGTGGCTGCTGTGGTTCCGATTGTCTGGCGACACCGCCTTATCACCCGGTGGACTGAAACGTATTATTATTTTCAGTCGTTTTTAATTCCAAAACGTGCATATTCAGTCACTGCAATATAATATCTTCTTTATAAAAAGCAACCCGCTCCTGCTTCGCACGATTTTTGGAATAGAATACTCTTTATTATGTACACCATAAAAATTGGTTCTTACGACTTGACAAAACATCGAGATTTCTTGCAGGGCTTGTGGCTAAATAATAACAGCCGCAAGTATCGATCGATCAGGTTAAGCTACGTCTGCCGCGGTTGGTCCATGGATGGGTGAGCATCATTACATACCAAGACCCCTCTGTGTCTCGGAAAGCACGTTAAGCTATTGGTCCCGGCTGTCAGTCTTTGACAGTCGTTACGGATCGTCAGAAGCCTGAAACTCTGACAACCAGTCTTACCAAGGGGTATCGTATTAGCCAGTAACTGGGTTGTGGAGGTCAGATCCGGTTAGACTGGAAGCCGACCCCAACGTAGTTGGGAAAAGGGTAGACAGGTGATGATGAAAACATCGAGATTTCTTTATTACTTTTAAGTATAACATTAAAGTATTTTGCACAAACCTTTCAGAATAAATTCTCTTAAATCTAAATGATGGTTAAAATAGCATCAAAATCCGTTGCGTAGTTTACAGGTACAACGCGGTCACACAGAGAGACACGAAAAGCGATTTTAATTTGTAATATGACTGTACATGCAGGGAGTAGTGGTGGCCCAGATGTAACGGCCGCGACTTACCGAGTTGTAGGTCGTAGGTTCAAACCCAGACAGGCGCTTTACTTTGTGTAAATTATTTCATCATCACTGCTCAAAACCGTGAAGATAAACATCGTGAGGAAACCGGCATGTCCAGAACCAAAAATTCGAAGACATCTACCAACCCGCACTGGGCCCACGTGGTGGATTACGGCCCACTGCCTCTCACCAAGAGGACGCTTGTACAATTTCTATGATGGTTAATTCTCCGAGTGAATAAGTATTTTGAAATTAATAGAAAGAAAAAGAAAAAAAAAAGAAAGAAAAATTGGTTATTCTGCACACACAAAACGCACATTACAAAAATTAACGTAATATACACACATAAAGTAGCTAAAAGTCTCGTAATCAAGCCATATAAGTTTGACAATCCTGTCTATTACGTAATATTTACTCCGTGACAACTCAATTAAAACAAAAACAGAATGCCGACTGCAGAATGGGAAAATAACTACTTTTATAACAAATAAACAACTATAACTAGAACAATTCAACAGTGCGTCGCATCTGTGCAAGAAAAGGTCGTTGCTCAGCGAAATGCAATTTTTTAATATTTTTTTTTGTCTGTTTGTTCCGGCTTATCTCCGCAACGGCTGGACCGATTTTCACGGAACTTTCACTGGATACCTGATGTTATAAGGAGTAACTACTTTTATTTTAGAAAAAGCTACGCGGTCGAAACTTGTGCAGCTAGTAGATAATAAGTTGTTTGTGTTTTGTGTTGCGTCTAAATCCAGTGAAACTTATGGGTGGACAATGTCTGTTGGGGTGAAGTGCATATTCGTTCGTACTTTTGTCTCATGGTAGCAAGAAGTACCGTACCGTTTTAGCCAGTAGGATTTCGACAAAACCTTCTAGCCTCTCCAGACGGAGGGTATCTATGGAGATTTCGGCACAATGATTTAGCTAACCTGTAGTTCGCGAAGGCGGAGTGATGTCCGTCCCCTCGCCGCAGCAGGTTGGGCGTCTGCTGCGGCAGGAAGCAGTCCTGTGGGGGCGCCACGTTCACTGTGCCACGAAGCTTGCGGCCGTACGACAGGTTCAGCATGTTGCAAGGGGACAACCTGTTGCAACACATACCATATTAAGGTCAACGATGTTAGAAATTCAAAATTATTGTTATTCTAGCGTATTTAAATACTAATATTAATATAATTTCGAAAACAAGGTTATACAGAGTGTTTGAAAGCTAGATGCAAAGTCTTAAGGGTGTGATAGTTGACACCATTTGGAGTATTTTGAGCATGTTTTTAAAAAGGTTTGACCGATTGTGGCTATTTTATTTTTCAAATTTTAAAAGTATTCTACAACTCCAAAAGTGTCTAGTTTTTTTTTATATCCAGATGCTTGGAACTTTGTTTTATAGATTAGATGCAAATCAGATTAACCACGAAAAATAAAAAATAACATACCAGCTTTAAGTGGGGCACTGTTGGCAAAACTAAAAAATAGCAAATAAAAAAACGTACTTCGTCTAAGACATATATGACTCAAAATGGTCTTAATGGTGCTATCTATCACCCCCTTAAGGCTTTGTACCCAGCTCCCAAACACCCTGTATAACACACAATATTTAAAGTTTTTACAAATTGATGAAAATCAACAATAATATCACGTGTATTTTAAGGTATAACTGGATGCGGTCGACGGCAAAAACTGTTTAGATCGGTCCGGTGTAGTGTTTGATAGCCGGATTACGGTTATCAATAGAAAATAGATTTTATTTACAGATGTTCTATGTCACGAAGTCCGTTTGGCTATGAATGTTGTCAAGCGTGCACATGCACATTGTTTTTGTGTGCGTAACCTCGAGAGCGCTCAGTGTCGATCGGGACACGGTCCGGATCAGTAGTGGTTTTTAGTTCGCGCCAAATTGTTTCACGGAGTAAGGTCAGCAAATTGAAAATTGAAAAAGACTACTTGAAATATTTAGATCTCGATTTTGAATTTATAATCAATGTATAAGATGATTCTGACGACAGCAAAACGGAATCGGAAATCGAAATTTTATCTGATAGTGATTGAAAATACTGAATAGTCCTACTTGTTTCGTTTCCATTCTGTAACACCAATGCTTAATTAAATGCCTACATATTCTTAATATTTTTGTATTTATTGCAACCTAATCTAATTTATTTAAAAAATGTATATACTTTTAAAACTAAAATTTTATTTAGATTATTAAATCTCGACTTGAATATATATCAGATTTTTTTGCTAACGTTACCTACTTTTACACACACAAGCGCGCTTGTCGGGATACGTCACTACTACAATCAAAGCCGAACGGACTTCGTGAAATAGAATATCTGTAGTAGCATTCATGTCGACTGGTCGACGTCTTGAACGAAATATTGTTGGACTTTTAGTTTACATAAAAAAAATCTGACCTACAAAACCTCGCCTCTTCAAACAGATTTTTAGTCATAACCCCAGGAAAGGGTCTGTCAAACATGAAGAGATATGAATGGTCCGTTCACAAAAATATCAAATCTTTCGAAGAAAAGAGACACGAAACTATTATCAAGAAGCGCCAAATACGCAAAGTGTGACCTAAGCCCTCCAAAAATATACATACAACACTGCAGGCTAACTTTATTGTTCTAGTTGCGACCGGGTGTTCAAAATTATATTCGGTCTAGCCAGTCATCTAAGGTCGCACGCAAGGAATTGATTTCAAAGGGTCGCCGTTATAGAAATCGATACGGAGTACTATATAATATATATTCAACTTGTCACTAAGTCGCACGGTATTATTGTTAGGTGGTGCACAGTAGGTCATAATCGACCGACATCCAGCTAACCTTTAGCTCCACATATTCAAAATTCAAATTTACCTATAAAACCTCGCCTCTTCAAACAGATCTTCAGTCATAGCCCCAGGAAAGGGTTTGTCGAACATGATGAGATAGGAATGGTCCGCATTCAACTTGTCACTAAGCCGCACGGTGTTGTTGTTCGGCGGCGCGCAGTCGGCCACGACGGTGCCGGCGGCGCCCACGGGCACGGTCATGTGGCGCGACACGCACACCACGCGGTCGTAGAGCTTGAAGTCTGCGCGAGGATCCGGCGCGATGTTGCCGCTGTGTAGTTCCGGCTGAGACACACATACAAACATATATAGATATTGTGACATTAGGCGTGGACTCCCCGAGGATGTTATAGGCAGGGGTGTACGCCCACATAATTTATAACTCATTACTCGAGACTGGATTCGCATGAAATCCGATCTCTAGTAGACCGCATTTTACTCAAATTAATTCTTGCTTGCATATGCGTTTGCATATTTTTTTTAGTTTTTTGGTGGTAATGCCATGCACAATCTACTGATCTGTTGGAACCTTACGTTTTCGAAAACAAAGATGATAATGTCTCGTTGAAAATGTAGCTCGTATTGTCCCACTATTCTAATTAAACACAAAATATTTTTTTGTAGTATTTATTAAAATTTGATGTTGCATGTGTTGGCATATTTGCATGCATATTTCGACCATTTTAAGTTGCATATTATTATCGAGTACACATACTCATATTTATATGTGCACTCATATTGTTTGTTGTGCTCATTACTCATATTGTTATTATTATGTATTGTCAGAGCCTAGCAAGAGGAATAAATTTAGGAACACAGGAAGTAATTTCAGTAATGTGAGGATGTAACCATTATGTATGAGATTTACAACATTGATATAACCTTACACCAATCTCTATGATGGTTATTAAAATTTATCAGAGTATCAGTTTAAATAAATAAAAAAAAAAACAAATGAATAATGTGATGCAAAGATCATAAGGATAACGTATTATAAATCGGATGTCACCTCCATTTCATGAACAGTCATTACAGAATGAATGTTTTTTCACTGAAGTTATAATATACTCTTGCATCCATCGTTCCATAGAATGACATTGATAAATCAACCATTTTTGATCAACCATTCTGACGGCATTCCGGCGAGAGTGTTGAGGCAGTGTGCGCCTGAACTGTCTCCTGTGTTGACACGTTTGTTCCGCCTCTCTCTTAAGAAAGGAACGGTACCAAAATCCTGGAAGCTTGCAAATGTACAACCAGTGCCCAAAAAGGGCGACCGTGCAGACCCTGCCCATTACCGTCCGATCGCCATTACCTCCATTCTGTGCAAAGTTATGGAAAGGGTACTGAACAGTAAGTTGCTGACCTACCTCGAAGACAATGATCTCCTCAGTGACCGTCAATATGGCTTTCGCCGGGGACGGTCAACTGGTGATCTTCTTGTGTATGTCACGCACTGCTGGGGCGAAGCCATCGAGAAACATGGCGAAGCACTTGCTGTATCGCTTGATATCTCGAAGGCTTTCGACAGGGTCTGGCACGCTGGTCTGCTCAGCAAGCTTCCTGCTTATGGCATCCCAGCTGGTTTTTGTAGCTGGATATCAGACTTCCTTAGTGAACGGTCGATCAGAGTAGTCGTTGACGGCTGCTCCTCTGACCTTATGGCTATTGATGCCGGAGTTCCTCAGGGGTCTGTTCTCTCTGCAACTCTTTTCCTGCTGCACATCAATGACCTACTACAGACTGGTATTGTTGGGTACGCGGACGACAGTACTGTTTCAGAGAGATACTTGTCCAGCGCAAAAACCAACGGGGCCGCAGTTCGTTCCTTGAGAGAGGCCTTGGTAGAGCGGACAGAGTTGACGTTAAGCCTTGTCTCCCAGTGGGGTGATGATAATCTGGTCACTTTTAACGCCACCAAAACACAGGCGTGTCTTTTTACCACAAAAAGGAGCCGTTTCGACCTGACTCCTACTTTTCGGGGTACATCGGTTCCTGTAACTGATCGGCTCGAGCTCCTTGGCACGGAGTTGACATTTAACCTCAACTTCGGCGCCACCATCGAGTACAAAGCCCAAACTGCGGCCAAGAAACTGGGCATCCTAAATAAGGTGAAGCGATACTTTACGCCTGGACAGCTTTTGACCCTTTATAAAGCGCAGGTCCGATCCTGCATGGAGTATTGTAGCCACCTTTGGGATGGCTCGGCTAAATACCAACTTGCCGCGCTTGACTCGGTGGAACGCAGAGCTAAGAGGCTCATTGGCGACGTAAATCTGGTGGATGCCAAGCTTCACAGTTTGGCCCATCGTCGCAAGGTTGCCTGCTTGTCGGTCTTCTATAGATTGTACTTCGGAGAGTGTGCCCAAGAACTCCACGACCTCATTCCACCGGCCCCCTTCTATTATCGGTCATCTAGGCGCACTTCAGGTTACCATCCCTTCCTGGTGGCTATCCCACCAGCTCGCACTAAGCGTTTCCAAACTTCTTTTATAATGCGCACAGCAAAGGAATGGAACTCTCTGCCTGCGTCTGTGTTTCCGAACGCATACAACCCTAATCTCTTCAAAGTGAGAGTGAACAGGCTTCTTCTGGGTAAGCTCGCTCCATCGTCGACTTTGTTTCTGTCACCTCTGACATAGACTAAGGTCAAGAGCAAACCCATCACAAATAAAAAAAAAAAAAAAAAAAAAAAACCAGTAGTATTAGACGATGCATCAAAATCTTACAAATAAACTTAAACAAAATGAAAGTTTTCTGTTTTACAAAATACCTTAAAACAATATTAAATTTAAATGTAAGCGAACATTATGGTATGTTTGTAAATTAAAGCTAGGATAAACATCCATGTAATAGATGCAAATTTCATGCATACAATAAACATGAAACAAGAAGTAATAAATTACTTACACTATCTAGAGTCTAGATTATGTATTTGCAGAGTCGAAACGATGTCTAGATCCTAGACATCGTTTCGACGCTGCAAATTTTCTTATTGCTTCATCTTATGGCGTTTAAATTGATTCGTGTAAATTAGTACTCCGTATTTATTGGAAACTTGAGCAAGAATCATTGTCACAACAGTTGATGTGCGCGTCATTTGTTTTATCATGAATACGGAACATAAGCTTGTTGCCAGCAACATTTTAACATTCCAAAATATTTCCCGCATCGCAAAAACATGTTGCGGAATTTTGTTCTCCAATAATACTCGGCTTTATGGGGATGGTAGTCATGGCGAGTGGGTGGCTATAAGAGTAGGGGAAGACCAAAGAAACGATGGATGGACTGTGTGAAAGATGATATGGCTGGAAAGGAGTGACTACCAAGATGACGACTAATAGAGAAGTATGGAAGAAAAAGACACGTTGCGCCGACCTCAAATTAGAAATGTGTCGTTCGTTCAATCTTAAAGATCCAAATCAATACTGAACTGTCAAGACAACGACCCGGTTCTTTCGACCCGTTCAATCGATTGATTGGTTCACACTCCACTCCCGCAAACTTCGTTCATGAATTAAAAGCGGGCCAAGCGGTTCATACGGTCACAGGTCTTGTTACAGTGTCTTGGTTGTTTATTTTGGTTCAATGCGTCACATGACATAAACAAACAAATCTTGGGCACATTGCTCGCAGAACAGATGGCCGATGGGGCCGAAAGGTTCTGGAATGGCGACCGCGTACCGGAAGACGTAGCGTTGGAAGGCTCCTACAAAGTGGACTGATGACCTTGTGAAGGCCGCAGGAATCTGCTGGATGCGGGAAGCACAAAACCGGTTGAAGTGGCGGTGCTTGGGGGAGGCCTATGTCCAGCAGTGGACGTCTTTCGGCTGAAATGATGATGATGATGATGAGTTTCGTATCTACTTAGGTCTTGTTGTCTCTGTCACACACAATGCAGCGGCCAGTGAGACGACGCGCCACGTGGCCACCCGAATCTTGCTTGCTCGCTCTCACTCGACTCCTCGATTGAAAATCATTTCCGTCGTAGTGACTCAATCATTCGCGCGGATCTTGAGAACCGGTTCGTTAGTTTCGTTAAATCGCGAACGACACATTTCTACTTCAAATAAATTGGGATGAAGGCAGGAGAATGAGGATGATCATGATGAGTCATGGCATGGCATATAGACTGCTAAGTATGTTCATTTCCTTACCTTATACAGTAAGTTCCACTTGACCTGTAGCGTGACCTTTTTCTCCTTGATCTGTAAGTCTGCCAGCTGTCTGTCCAGGTCTTGTGCGAGTAGCTTCATCTCCTCAGGTTCTAACGCTTCGGAGCCACACTCACGTCGCGCGGCGCGGCAGTGAGGCTGGTTCTTTATCCATTGGGCTATCTCTTGTGGCTTATTTTTGCTGTAGGAGATATAGGGGGTTGTTGAAATTGTTGGTAAAGTTCCATAGATAATCAATTTTTGGTGTGGGACCAATAGATTCGTGATTTTGTTTTGTGATGTTTTAAACTAAACTAGCTGATGTTCGCGACTCTGTCTGCTAGCCAAGATGAAAAGTACCCTATTACCTTCTCCAGATCTTGGTCTACCCATGTGTCATCCACATACGTTCAGCCGTTTTAGCGTGAAAGCGTAACAAACAAACTCACTTCCGCATTTATAATATTAGTGAGGATTAAAAGAAAAACGATTTATGTTATAAACTTTCCAACCCTACATTCTGTTAGGTCTTGAAATTAAAAGAACACTTTATAACAATTATATTGTATGCAAAACAAACAACAAGTCAGTCTCCCGCCCCCCACGAATATTTATCGTCTATCGATCACTTCGTGCCGATCGCTAGTGCTGCCCGCCCTGATACGCATAGGGTTGGGACAACCATTGGATTGTCGCTATTAAAGCGGTAATCTGTATTTCGGCACTCACATAAATAATTATAAGAAATACCATAAACATAACATCACACCAATATTCCCACAATTTGCCAGTTACGTGTTAGCGCCAGTAATAGGGGGCGACCCTATACAAGCATGTAGTAGGAACTCTCGATTTAAAATATAAATAACATGAATTAAAGAAGACTTACCCAATATGATTCGGGAAGAGATCGCTCTCAAAGTATATGTCTTTATGGAAAGCCGACAAGCTATCGAAGAGCTCGGGATACTGCAGCTCGTAGGACTTGACCAGCTCGATGCACCGCTCAGAGTACAGCCAGGAGTTGGTTACCTTACAACGACGCGTGAAGCCTGATACCTCCAGATTCTACGAGAAAAAGGGTAACTTGTAAAAAAAAAAAGAAGTGAAAAGAGAGCAGAGAAGCCTTAGCACTGCAGTGGGAAAACACAGACTCTTAATAATAATAATAATACATTGTGTGAAGGCGTTTGGGCTTACAACACAAACATAAGGTCTATTCAAGTTCTTGTTTCCAATTGATATTATTTGCGCTTCAAATATCAACTTTATGGTAATGCAAATAAAACTGATTTCAGAACGCAAACAAACAAATGTGTTTATGGGAAAAACATTTTAATATCCAACACTTAAAGTTCACTTTGCGCCACATTTTTTTTTAATGACTTGTTCAGTAGTAGTAGTCTACTATTAAAAAGTAATACTAAAGAAAGAACTTTAAGTGTTGGTATTAAAGTTGTGTTTTCCTAAACCACATATCTGTATACATTTTTGGAAACTAAAGCTGGAACGCAGTAAAGAACGAGAATAAAGCTTGTACATACGGCTACATATCAAGCTATACATTTCCAGTATAAGCCTCTCATTGCACGGAAGCCCTATACAATGCGAGATCAGCTTATACTGGAAATGTATAGCTTGTAGCCGTGTGTACATTACAAAATAAAAAATTTCGCCATCACGTCAGTATGCTAAAATACACTGTGATAAAATAACAGTGATTAGGATATATGAATGAATCAGGTGTCAGCTCCACTTCATGAACAATCATTACAGAATGAATGTTTTTTCACTGAAGTTATATACTCTTGCATCAATCGCTCCATAGGATGACATTAATTATCAACCAGTGATATTAGATTATGCATCATAAACTTACAAATAACTAGGGAAGTCATCACACCTGTATTCTCTGAAAGGATACGCGTAGGTGAGTATTGTGATACCCAAATTTACTGACTCGTTCACCAACATGAAGTAAACGATGTCTCTGGTTTAATTTAAATAAATACAGCCTAAAAAGTAAGGCACCCTCTGGCTGAGATTAATAAACGTTAACACATGCTTTGGCTAAGCAGTATCCTTGTCACTGTCAATCCACTAATGTAAGACAGAGACAGGTACATTTCTATGCCAAATTGCAGGGTGGCGCAATAGAACGTGCATATTTAAAATACATAAACATGGATATGTGAAGTAAAACTGTTGAGCAATTTCTTATTCATTGCAGATATTTTTTTTTTTAAATTCCATCATCTAAATGATGGCCCTCTCGGTGGCGGCACTCCTCCAGTCACGAGCGTTGGTTCGTAAAAACTTTCTTCAATAATGTTGGTGTAATTGTAGCCATTTCATTCCGGATATTCTCTTTGAGCTGATCAATATTCCTCGGATTGTTAATGTAAACTTTTTATTTGAGGTATCCCCACAAAAAAAGCATACCAAAAAGTTACATTACGTGCTAAGTGACGATTTCAATCTCTGTATTAATATCAAATTAAGGCGCTGACAAGACCCAATTGACCAAAATGGGGTTCTTTTAAGAAAAAAAAATGCCAAATCTGTATAGTTTGTGGTAGCGGAAAAAATATATGTTAATTTTGATCATATTTCCCAGAACTTGGTTGTTACCAAAACACGTTTTGAAAAAAAAATCTCGATACAAACTAACGTTAAACTAACCTCTTACCTTGAGTTCTAATCCAAAATATCTGCGTTAAATATCAACATACGTTACGTATTTAATTAATAACAAGAACGTCTTATTTTAATGCAGAAGTTGGTTGTTTTTTATTTTCGATTACTCAACTCAATTTTGAGTAAATAAAGAATTGCTTCATATTTTGCAATAAATTACAAGCGTTGTGTCATCGCGCGTCTCTTTCTTTTCTATGCAATCTGAGAGTGACCGCGGTTTAGGTGTTGTCAGCGTCTTAATACTAATTAAAGTACGATTCGAACCTTAAATGTCTTCTAGTAAGCTTAGATTAGTGTTACCTTCTTATTAAACTTCAAGTTGAGTCCTACGTTGACTTTGTTGACGCCTTCAGTGGGCATGTCATGTCGCTGGCCTGCTATTACCAGCACCGTGCCTGTGATGCGAGATAGCATCTGTGCTGATACTCCTGCGAATACCAATAATTTGTATTTAGATTGTAAATAAGATTATTTTTATATTCTTTTGATGAGCGCCAGATTAGTGAACTTAGCGATGGAAAGTTCAAAACCCACATCAAACGTGTCCTTATAAAAAACGCATATTATAAGATTAAAGACTATGTTGAAGACAAGGAAGTTTGGCAATAATTCCTTCTGCACATGTGGGTTCCCTGGTACCTCATAAACGGCCTAACTATGTAAATGTATATTAACTGCTCCCAAATTAGGATATATATATATTTTCTATACATACTTTCTTGACATAATATTTCATTATTTGACATTATATACCTACAATTTTGATATCAAACTATTTATTAGTGGCTTTTGTGGACAGGATACTAATTCAGACTTGTTACAGTTGTAATGGCAAACATGTCATTTGATTTAAATATATTTTTATTATTTTATTAATATTTTATATAGATTCTTTTATATTTTGTGAATGTGAGAACGTTGGAGGCTTAATAGACTAGATTTGTAGACCATTTATTTTTTGTTAAGTACTTGGTCCTTGACAGGCCTACACTGTCCTCCCATACCTATTAACACTGTAATTTTAAAACATTGTAAAAGCCAATTATTTTAAAAAGAGTAACCGTGGAGTTTCTTGCCGGCTCTTCTCCATAGGAAACGACCAATTGGAACCGTGCACCTAGCTTCTGTCGTTTCATAAGTGCCCATGTAGATTTATGTGAAATAAAATATTTTGATTTTGAATGTCTGGGTATTAGTGTCTAATATTAAGTTTTGCTGATTCATCCAACTCTAAAAACCAGAGTTATGTTACCCCCATTACCCTGGTTATCGTGTGCATTGCTGCCGAAAATGTGGTCAAAGTTAAAATCACAAATGGCTTCCTAACGACCGAACAACCACTCCCGAAAGGCAAGTAAGGCGCTACTCCCGTGTGAGCCCCTCAACTCACCCATAGTTGACGGTGTGGCGTCTAGACGGCTTTGATATCGTCGGTGATATTCTGAAACCAGTGTTTAAAACCGCGTATTTACAAAAGTAGCAAAATCGAGATTTCGAATTTTCTAATTCATTAATATATATATTTTACATAACTAATGCCTACAATATTAAGAGGAATTTATCAATTTAAAATTTTAAACAATAGAAAGTCAAGTGGTTTAGTAAATATTACGTTTTTCCTCGTTCCTGTAAAATTCACTGCACCTACTTTACGCGGTTTTAAACACTGTTAGTTCTGCGGTTTCAGAATATCACCGACGATATCAGACTGTATGGTTCTAGACTGTGATAGTTGTATGTCCGTAATAATGTGTGCATACAGGTAAACCATAAAAAGTATGGGCTTCGATAATTATCGTATTTCGGAATTAGCACGAACTTTGGGCAACAGAATAACCCCCCACGAAGGCAAAGCTTCGGAGTGTTGTATTGCCACGCTCTGTAGTATTATTGTGCGTTTGTATGATGTTTTCTCTTGGTCGGGTTACCTACCCCGGTCGCAGATCGTTCGTCATCTGTGAGTTTAGAAAAGTTTTTTGGAATTGAATAGAGTTGTTAATCTATAATTTTGAAATCAGGGTAACACAAAAGAGGCAAGTACATTCATGGTTCTAAAAGCTCTATATCCGATCTCATCATAGCACGATCGTATTCCCGAATACAGACGATGATTCCCGGAGCGTATACATTTCTTGGCATATTTGTAGATGAATTTGGATGGCTATAAGAGTAGGGGAAGACCAAAGAAACGATGGATGGACTGTGTGAAAGATGATATGGCTAGAAAGAGAGTGACTATCGAGATGACAACTAATAGAGAAATATGAAAGAAACAGACATGTTATGCCGATCTCAAATAAATTAGGAGAAGGGCAAAATAATGGAGATGGTCAGTAGGTACGTACCGCAGGCGGCGGCGGCGTGGTTGGCGGTGCGGTAGGGCGCGGCGTGCGCGGGCGCGCCCGGCCGCGGCTCGGCGCGCTCGCGCACCGACACCTTGATGCGGCCGCTGCGGATCGACTCCGAGTCCACCACCTGAGGCGGCACAGTTACTCAATCAAGATCTGCCTAGCCTTTTCCCAACTACGGGTCGGCTTCCTACCTGAATACCAGTATTTTACATGGAGCGACTGCCTATCTGACCTCCACAACCCAACTGGGTTATTAACTACACCGTGTGCGGTGTAACTACACCGCACACGATACCCCTATACAAGGTGTTGTTTTGGACCTGCAAAACATTTTAGGAGGTAATTATGTTAGTGATTCTCGACCCGAATCAACAAAAAAAAAAAAAAAATTAATAAAAAAAAAAAAAAAAGAAAAAGAAAAGATAAAATAAAAAGTATTATTGATTATTGACTTGGTATCGTATTGTTATACGATTATTTACGAGTTTCATAACAACCTCCTGAAATGTTTTGCAGGTTCAAAACAACAGCTTGTATTTCTATCTCACGAAGCGACGTTCGCTTTACTTGTGATTACCAAGTGTACAAACACGCTATGAATGCGTGTGTAAGCAAGCACAGGAGCTCTCGGTACCGTCCGAGACAATGGCGAAGTTGGAAGTGTGTGTGTTATGTGCTGACGCTACTCGTCTTCACGCACACATTCACAGCGTGTTTGTACACCTAAGTGTACAAACACGCTGTGAATGTGTGTGTGTGTGCTGTGAATGTGTACGCGCGCTTTACTTGTGGTAACTAATTACAACAAATAAAGCGCGCGTCGCTTCGTGAAATAAAAATACTGTAAGACTGGTGTTCAGATTTCTGGGCTTCTTTCTGACTTCCTGTGACAACTTTCAAAGATCCACGAATGACAGCCAATGGTAACACGATTATTATACTGACATAATGGCCGTGGCGTAGTAGAAAACTAACGTAAGATTATCTACATTAAACTTAGGTTAGAAGGCGGGGTGCCGTCATAATAATAACCACAAAACGCTCTCTGTAAAGACGACCAGAATGAAAATAATGGAACCGCTTTCTTAAGAAGCAAGTTTTAGCGAAATATAGCAAAAAAAAATCGGCTTAGAAACGTTCTGGCGTAAAAAGATCAATCTAACGAGTCCGTGAGAACATCAAAGCGGACAGAGGCAGGTGGTTAATTTTATCGATTTTCGACATTACGAGTTTTTTATGCTTTTGCTCCGGACGCTTTTAACATGCGCGTCTTTTTACATCTATCTCACATATAACTATGAATTTAACATTAATAATGTAAGTCGAATCATATGTTGTAACAATATAATTTAAAAGAGTTTCTGGCCCTTCTTCTCCATATAGTCCAATCAACGAG
Source organism: Atethmia centrago (assembly GCA_905333075.3). NCBI lineage: Eukaryota > Metazoa > Arthropoda > Insecta > Lepidoptera > Noctuidae > Atethmia > Atethmia centrago. The sequence continues at coordinate 7,632,356 of HG995374.1, forward strand.
GCGTATGTAACCCGAAAAATTCTCCCGCCTATGAAATTTGGCATGTGATGAAGTTAGGTAATACAGATTACAGATGTACAATAAGCCAACAAATTTTATTACGAGAAGTTAGGTATTTTTACCTAAACATGAAAATCGCTTATAACTCTCTGAGAATATTTCCTCAGACTGAAATACTTTCTGTATACGTACGTATGTACTAGTTAGAATAAGTATGTAAAGGTATCCAACATTTTTTCAATTTCTCTGCCAATTTTTGTTTTTCTAGATGGTTTTATTTCCTTAAATTAATAGCTATGTTAAGTTATCCAAAAGTTTTTCCTTTACAACATTTTGTTTTTAATTTTTACGTAATTACGTCATGTGAATAATTGCTCAGGTTAATTCAATACGTTTATTACTTGTAAATCGCTGTATTTTAATAGTGTTTCCAATAAGCCAATGGAAATTCAGCTTAATATCTAAGTTATTACAATCTCAATAATTGCTTAGTACAAGCATTGTCGTCGCTTAGCAACGACCGATCGCGGGTGCGAAGAGGGGTGCGGGGCGCTCGCGCAGCGGTGCGGCGGGTGGCGGCGCGGGCGGCGGCACATTTGTTTCGCTCGAGGCACGAAACGGTGCAGTTGTATACTTGTGCAAGGAACGTTTGTGTTTAAAAATGACGGAGGAAGGCGACGGCGAGTTGTGTGTGCTATGTAAAAAACCTATAATAGTGGGGTTTGTTAAAGTGACACAAAAGGGACTTGAAAAGATTCGACAATCAAGCAGAAGAAGAGATGATGGACTTTTCCCGCAACTTATGGAAGTGTCAAACCTTACAGTACACGTGAAATGTCGAAAATCATATATAAATGATGCCATGATCAAGGCGTTTAAAAGGAAGAAGACATTATTCATGAACGCCACAGCGTTAGAACCACCGGCAGCGAATATACCGCCGCCGCTCGAATTCGATTTCCAGTCAAAATGTCTAATTTGTGGCAACGACATCCCAGACAATTCAAAATTTCGACGAATCAAAATGTCGCACACAAAAGAATCACTAAAAACAATAGCCATAAGTCGCAATGACTTATCTGGAGAAACGGTAAGAAACCCATTTTTACTTTTAAAGATTTTTTTCTGTCAGTATTATGGCGCCTCTTCACAATCGGCGATCATAGATGATTACCCGCGAACATGATTGTGTGTGTACGAGCATCGCCACATGATATTTATTGTTTTAGTTTTTACCTGATCAAGCAGTTGCTAAGTCACCGATTTATGTACATTCGCTGACTAAGCTATTACGCCCGCCACAAGCCACCTACTTTTGGCATTATATAATTCGTTGTTTTATTAAATAAATGGTCAATCATTATCGGACACAAAACAGTGATTTTATTTCCTGTACACATCCCGAGTGATTCATCCACCTACATCCTACATCTCAGTGTGCGGAGCTGCTGCCCGTACAGTGTGGAGGGCTTACTCGTCTGTAGTCGCTATGCTCGCCATATGATCGCGGCGATCGGTGAGTTGTCGGTTTTTCAGGCACGCATCAAAGGGAATTTCGGCTAGTTGCGTACACGTGTCCACACAATCGCCGATCATCTGTTTATCACCGAAGGACAGCGAACCCGAGCTAGTTTTAATTCGATAATAATGGCTACTGGGTGTAGTCAAATAAAGATACGAGATATAATGTAGGAATATATAATTCGAATACAAATACTACTTATTAAATCGTATAGCTATTGCAATGACTTTGTTCTATTTCTTTGAATGCTCAAACACCACCATCTTCTTTTCATCTTTTTTTACGACTTTTCGATCAATCATATTTTGATAATGGCTGTACCTATACCGAAATTAAATAAACGGTAGTAGCAGCAATATAGTCCACTTCCATCTTGAATGCTTGCCGCTCAACAAATGACTAAAGGCTCCTACATACTCGCGCGATTGGTCGCGCGACAAGTCGCGCCAGTATTTTGCCTTTACGGACGATCAACGAAGATCATCCACATGTTCGTTGCGACGAACATGTGGATGCTCGCACGATGTCATTAAATTCGGTTCCAATTTCCAAAATATGTCGGTCTAGGCACAAAATACATAATAGGGTATTTACATTTTTTTAAATTGTATACCTACTATACAATAGTCTTAATGTCTGTTTAGTAAATGTAAAAATTATACCTACCTATACATAATAAAACATCACAAATTTATAAAGAGTTGAAGTTGCTAATTAGACAAGAAGGGAAGTAGTATCGTAAGGGTCAGCGCACTCCTAGTGGCAAATGACGCGCGAACTTTGTGTGCAATTGATGATAATTTTAACTCTTAAAGTTAGTATAATCTTGTAAGGTTAAAATCCTCCAAGCGCGCGATCGTGCTGCCTGCTTTAAACTTTATTTCTGTAGTGATAGAGTTCATAACCGATTGCACTCCGAAAAGTGTACAATTGGTTTTGACATTATTAAACTGTATGAAAACATAATAATAATAAAACATAATAAATTGTTTTTTTCACCAAATATTCACAGTTTGAATTACAACAATTTTCATACGAATCGAATAATTATACCTATAATTTTAAATTAATTATTAGACACATTTAACATGCTTATACAGGGTGTGGCGTAAGTAGTGGTCCACCGTTCAGGATTCGATGAACCAGATAATTAACTATAACAATTAAAAAAATTAACCATTTTTACCCAAGGGTTACGAAAATATTTCCTTTTTGTCTTTTATTTACGAAATTTCTATCTTTTTTTACAAATTTGTTTGTAGTTTCAACAAAAACCATTATTTTTTCATTTTGATTTCTGTAAATTACTGCTGAATACTAGAGCTATCATGATTAATTATGATTTTTTATGTAAATTCAGCTCTTTTGAATAAAAAGTTGGTTTTTCTCTAATTTTAACCCTAGTTTTTAAAACACCTTCAAGTTCAAGAGCGATTTTTGTAAAAAAAACGTACTACATTGTCAGTGCCCATGCATTTAATAATATGCCTACTAAATACCGATTTCAAAATGATATCACTATAACAGATCCAATAATTTAACAAAAAGATATTCAATTTTAACTGAAGAAAAGAAGATTTTCATGAAACTACTTTTTTAAACTTTGTTGCGTTAATACTATTACAAAACGTATAAAAACTCAAAAAACGGATACAATGTAACTTTTTACAATTCAAATGTGATTTGTGTTAAAGCACAAACAGGTAAAAAAACCCTGACCCTTTTTTTACCTGAGACATGTTTGTTTTGTTAACAAAAACCGGTTGAAGCTCTCGCAATCGAGTTACGCACAATAGGAGTGATAAGGAAGAGATATGGTAGGGTATTGCTATCTCTTTCATTACTAACGTTGAAATCTTCAGAAATCTCGAAATGATTTAGTACGATCTCGTCACTCGTGTCGTGCGTCGTATGCGTTTCGTTTTTATTCTGCCTGTGTTTACCTCCGCCATTTTTTTACCCCTGCCTGCCCCCGGACTCTGTTTAATTTGCCTATTGATTGGACTTGTTGTTTTGGTGATCTCTGCGATATTGGCTACGTGTACTGGTGACTTTGGCTTGCTCAACAATTTGGACAAACGTGCAGTGCAGTGACAATTAAAAAATGTCTCGGTACACACCGCGCGAATATGCTGACATGCATTTTATTTATGGCGAATGCAGAGGTGTCGGTAGAGAAGCAGCTCGACTTTATCGGGAGAGATATCCCGATCGAAGACATCCAGACCACCGACTTTTTGGAAGAGTGCATAACGCATACACCGAGGGAAGGATACCTGGCACAGGCGTAGGCGGTGCAGGTGAAGGACGACCGCGACGACACAACGATGAAGAGGTAATGAATTTAGTGACAGAAGATCCTTCAACATCGGTCCGTGTCTTAAGTCGCAGAACTGGCATATCAACTAGATCTGTACATCGAATACTCAAAAGACATGAACTGTACCCATACCACTATCAAAGGGTACAGTCATTGCTACCAAGAGATTATCAATTGAGAGTAACATTTTGTAGAGTAATGCTACGCAGAATAAGAGAAGACCCGCAGTTTTTTAATAAAATACTATGGAGCGACGAGTCATCCTGCAAAAAAGATGGATATTTAAATCTACATAATTTGCATAACTGGCAGCTAGAAAACCCGCATCTCATAAGGCAAGACAGATCACAGTATCAATTTAAAATAAACCTTTGGACCGGAATCATTAACGGACAAATAATCGGTCCACACGAGCTGCCAGAAACATTAAATGCAGAAAGATATTTAAGTTTTTTGCAAATTGACTTGCCCTTGCTTCTGGAAGGTGTCGTTCCTGAAGTCCAAGAAGACATGTGGCTGCAGAACGATGGCTGTCCCGCTCACTACGCTGTTAGAGTACGAGAGCACCTTGATACAGCGTATCCAAATAGGTGGATAGGGCGCTTAGGTCCTATATTGTGGCCACCACGCTCGCCAGATCTAAATCCCCTAGATTTCTTTTATTGGGGTTGCCTAAAAGAAAAAGTCTATAGCAAAGAAATCACTAGCATTGACCAATTGTGGACTAGAATCCAGGCAGCAGCTAGAGAAATCAGCGAAAGCAGGTTTGCCCGACGAATTAAACGGTCGTTTATTCGACGTTGCAGAGCGTGTATAGCTGCGAATGGTGGCCATTTTGAACATTTTGTTTAATTTTAATGATTGTAATCATGACAAAGATTAATAATAAATGATAAATAAAGTGATTTGTTTTTTTTTTATTCTTTGTTCAAATACCTAAAGTAACAAGTTAGGTCTAGATAACTCTGCAATAGTAGTTTTTTTATACAAATGGGCACTGACACTGTAGTGTATTTTTTTGCAAATTTCGTAAGTATTAATGCAGTAAAGTTTAAAAAAGTAGTTTAATGAAAATCTTCTTTTCTTCAATTAAAATTGAATATCTTTTTGATAAATAATAGGATCTGTTATAGTGATACCATTTTGAAATCGGTATTTAGTAGGCATATTATTAAATAAATGGGCACTGACAGTGTAGTACGTTTTTTTTTACAAAAATCGCCCTTGAACTTCGATGGTATGTAAAAATTAGGGTTAAAATTAGAGAAGAACCAACTTTTTCTTCAAAAGAGCTAAATTTACATAAAAAATCATTATTTATCATGATAGCTCTAGTATTCAGCAGTAATTAGCAGAAATCAAAATGAAAAAATAATGGTTTTTGTTGAAACTACAAACAAATTTGTAATAAAAGGTAGAAATTTCGTAAATAAAAGACAGAAAGGAAATATTTTCGTAACCCTTGGGTAAAAATGGTTAAAATTTTTAATTGTTATAGTTAATTATCTGGTTCATCGAATCCTGAACGGTGGACCACTACTTACGCCACACCCTGTATAACATTTTGAAATAATTCTAGGTATAGTTTATATCCAATTAAAATTAAAATAATTAATTTAACACCATACACATTCATGCAACTAAACATATTATTTTTTCCGTTTAGTTTTTAATTTTGGGTAAAAGCCTCCTCTATCGCTTGCCAGTTTGTCTATTTTGAGCGAGTCTTGTCCACGTAGAGCCAGCTACCACACTCGCCAGGCATCTCTATTACTTTGCCACTGGGCTTCTCTGGTATAATTAAGCTCTTATGCTTGGTATATTTTTTTCAGGTTTTACTTCGTATTCAAGACGTAGATTTGGTCGCTGTTGGTGCAAGGTATCACATTTCGTGTTATGATACTTTTCGATTGACAGCACTACGTCCCTCTGCAGAACAACGCAAACGCGGCCGACCAGAATCCGACTTCACGATCTCTGCTATGGAAGAAATCTACCGTCATATTGAAGAAAATTATGATGAATGCCAATTTTCATTAATTGAATTAAAAAACTGTGTAACCAATGAGTGCCCTGACGATCGAGCGATTATAAAAAAAACTTGAAGAAAAATACGGCGACAAGTTAATTAAGTAGCTGGAATAAATAAAGTAGCTGGAAAACAGACTCTTTTTTGTTTTCGGGACACTAGTTCCAAAATCCTGCATGAAGCCTGGCAAACAACAAAAAGTTGTGACGACAAAGACGAAAAACTTAAAATAATTCGAACCGCGGCTTCCATACTTTTGGATGATATAAGATCGACTGCTTTTGATTTATCTGAGTATCCACCCCCAGACAATTTCCTTAAAGAAACTGAGGATGTTATACCGAAAACTTTAATTACTTTTTTAGAGGAAATGATACTTAAGAACAAAAAAGATGTAGAAAAAGCTTCTCGAAAATGTATTGCTATTGCCCATGCTATTGTTTCAGCCGTTAGACCTCGATCTTTCATTTCTCCAATATTACTTGGCCTTGCAGCACTGATCAATCAGAGATATGCAGCGAAATCACTAATTGACTTATTAGCAACCATTGGTTTTTGTGCATCCTACTACGAGGTCTCTTTATTCCAGATATCGGCTATTGCTCATAATCATAACGCACCTGAAGCGAACCCCGAATTTTGTCAATACGTATTTGATAATGCCGACCATAATATCAAAACAATTGATGGACACCACACATTTCACTCCATGGGAGGAATTAAATGTCACACTCCTAAAATAAATACTAACAATGAAGGAATTTTACGTCACAAGAAAATTCCCCCATCTTTTGTTGTTGGAAATTTTGGTCACGTTCCAGTACAGAAATTTGAAAAATCTGAGAAAGGTCTAAAGCAGGTCTTGATCCCAAACTATGCTGCAGACGAGGACATAAGAAAGATTTTAACACCTTGGACAAACATCATTTGGTTTTATGCAAAAAAAGAAGAATTTAACGTGGCTGGCTGGAACGGGCTTATGGAGAGGTTAAACACTTCTAAAGAGTACAACGTGTCTGAAATCGTGCCTTTACCATTTATCAATAACCCACCTTCTCAATATGAAACCATTTACACGGCAATTTTGCTGGCTGTTGAAAATTCAAAATTGAATGGTCATAAATCAACAATTGTAACATTTGATCAACCTCTTTATCATAAAGCCAAAGACATAACAACTTCCAGCAAAGACCCCAGATTGAAGTCTGTGGTCGTCCGATTGGGAGGGTTTCATTTATTGATGAGCTACATGGGTTCCGTTGGTTACACGATGAATGGAAGCGGTCTTAAGGAATTGTGGTGCACGGTGTATGCTCCCTCATCTGTAGATAAGATGTTATCTGGTCACTCGTACTCCCGAGCGGTAAGGGCCCACATTTTGACACAGCTCTCTCTAGGCAAAATAGTTCTCAAAAGCACCAAATACGACGATGAAGACATTGCAGCTATTGAAAATGTAATATTGAACACAACTGAATGTGGAATAGAACATTTGGCTTCAATCGAGGAAAAGTTTGAAAACGCGCTTGACGTACTTAATTCAAATGGGCCAACTGCTAAGTTATGGGTTCTATACTTGCAAATGGTAACACTATTGAAACAGTTTATAGAAGCTGAACGGTGTGGAAACTGGGACTTGCATTTGAGTACTATTAAAAAAATGTTGCCGTTTTTCCACGCAGCTGGACACTTTTCATATGCCAAGTCAGCTACGTTGTATTTGCAAGATATGCTAAATTTGGAAAACGTTTTGTCCCCAGAAGAGTTCAACAAATTTACGATAGACGGGTTTTTTACAATTCGTAGGACTAATAAATTCTGGTCAGGTATATGGTCAGATATGACGATTGAACAAACGCTAATGCGTTCAATGAAAAGCTGCGGAGGATTGACTCGTGGAAGGAGTTTGTCTGATGGGGTTCTAACTAAATGGATTTTAACAACACCAACTTTGACCAGCGTCACAGCATCAATAGAAGACTTTGCGGATGAAAAATCCTCAACAACTGAACTGCATGTTGACACGCGTACATCTAGGTTGAAACGCGATTTACAAGACACAAAAAAAATTGACGAATGGTTTAAGTCACAAAACCCGTTTATAAAATTAGATAAAATAATGTCAATAAGTACGGGCATAACAGGAGATAATAATATAAATTGTTATCAGGCACAGAAAATTGGAATAGGAATTATGTCCAAAACCGAAGGTCAAAATTTTGAGGAAATTTCTTATTCAAGGAAAGATAGAGTGCTTCCTCTTGCGGCAGTGAATACTTCTATAAAAGTTGAAGACACTTCAGTACCAGTTGAGCCAGAAATGATGTTTCGGAGAATAGCTTTTGCCAAAAAAACACAAGAGGAACTCAAGAACTTTTTAAAATTCGAGTTGGCGCCGTTTCCACTACCCTTATTTGATGTTAATGGCATGAGAAAATGTAAAAAGTCTGCGTTTTATGATCTGTTTAATCCTTTGGATGTGGAACCGCATTTCGAAAACAAATCATTTGTTATAGACGGAGGATATATACTTCACAAAGTAATCTGGCCCAGAGGAGCTAGATTTTTAGCTGCATGCGATCAATACGTGAAATATATAAAAAACAATTATGGACAGAGCTCTATTATTGTATTCGATGGATACCCCGATGATCCTCAAAATAAAGGTACGAAAAGTACAGAGCGCCTAAGACGCGAAAACCACAAACGCCGAACTAACTGCGCAGAAATATTATTTACCGGCGAAACGGTTATTTCAGTGACACAGGAAATTTTTTTGAGTAACTCCAAAAACAAACAAAGATTTATAACTCTGTTGAGGAAAAAATTTGAGGACAATGGCATCCGAACAAAACAAGCCGAAGAAGATGCCGATACATTGATTGTTCAAACGGCCTTAGAGAACGCTGAAAGTAGTACCGATTCTGTAATTATTGTCGGGGAAGATATCGACTTGCTGGTTATTCTTTCTGGAAGTCCAGACAGCAAAAAAAATAAAGTTCTGTTTCTAAAGCCAGGAAAAAATAAAGTTCCTAGAAAACTGTACACGAGCCGCAGTTTTGCAGAACAGGGGCTAACTGATCATGTGTTGTTTATGCATGCATTTTCCGGTTGTGACACCACCTCAGCATTGTTTCGCGTAGGTAAAAAGAAGTTGGTGGATGTAATGAAAAAAAATACATCGCTGCAGGAATACTCTTCACTTTTTAAGGACCCAAATGCTAAAAAGGAGTCTTTAGTTGAAGCCGGCGAAAAAATTATGACCGCACTATACTCTTCAAATTCTTCAAAAAAATGTCTTAATGATCTTCGATATGAAATGTTCGCACGATCTATAACTAAAAGCAATTTTAATTTAGCTTCGTTGCCCCCAACTTCTGGTGCAGCTGCACAACACTCATTAAGAACTTATTGTCAAGTTCAATTTTGGCTTGGAGAAAAGAAAGCACCTGAAAATTGGGGATGGAAATATGAAAACGGTTACCAACCAGTACAAACTTTAGATGACCCAGCACCTCCCGAAATACTTTCTGTAATATCTTGCAAATGCAAAACTTTCTGTGGTCGTAACTGCACTTGTAAAAAGGCAGCTTTGAATTGTTCCGCTATATGTAATGATTGCCATGGCAAACCATGCACTGGTTCAATAACCATTGATGATAACGATGAACCAGATGAGGATGAGACAGTATTTGAACAATTGCTTACATGTTGTTCTGAATCTGGCCAGCCACATGATTCTGACATGGATGAAGATGAACAGAATATTTTAGCATCAGATGATTTATCAATCCATGAAGCTATCGCTGACGATTTCAAAGAAAATTTAGATCAAGCTTCGTGCTCTAAAAGATCTAGATATTAGAGTTTTGCTCTAAGCAATATAAATTCATTAGAAATAAGTATAAAACCTTTTATTGCCTAAGTGAATAGAACACAGATTGTTAAATTTTACTGTACCAATGTCTTGAAGTATTATACACACATTTATAAATATTACGTATATTTGTACAGTAAAACAGTGCGTGAAAGTCATTTAAGATGACTTCTAGGTACGTTTTATTGTATGGAAAAAACTGAACCAAATAAAAATAATAATGTGTAGCTAGTTGATTATCCATGATCGGTACTACAACTTGTATAACTTATTTAAAATTAATGTAGGATGACTGTAGACAAGGGTTGTAATTAAGAAAAAACACAATTTAAAATAATTATAATATTGTGATTACACCTAGTCGATACTTTAGGTACACACGGCTACACATCAAGCTATACATTTCCAGTATAAGCTGATCTCGCATTGTATAGGATTTCCGTAGAATGCGAGGTCAGCGTAAACTTGAATTGTATAGCTTGATGTGTAGCCGTGTGTACTACAGCCTGTCTGATGGTGGGTACGTTTTATTGTATGGAAAAAACTGAACCGAATAAAAATAATAATGTGTAGCTAGTTGATTATCCATGATCGGTACTACAACTTGTATAACTGTGAAATTAATGTAAGATGACTGTAGACAAGGGTTGTAATTACGAAAAAAACACAATTTAAAATAATTATAATATTGTGATTACACCTAGTCGATACTTTAGGCACACACGGCTACACATCAAGCTATACATTTCCAGTATAAGCATCTCGCGGTACTACAGCCTGTCCGTGTTTGTGATCTAACCAAATATTGTCTGATATTGATTAAAGTGCTTAAATTACCTAACCTAACTTACCTATTGTTTTATTTAGAAATACCTACCACTGTCTTTAAACTCTTAAGGATGATTTACGCATCGACAACTACAGTGGCGAGTCAAGTAGCGGGAAGAAATACATTGCTTAGTGGAAGTGTTGCTGTATTAAAAACTTGTAAAAGAATAACTTCCATTCAGCAATGTTTTTCTACACGCCTTTAAGGCTTCGCCGCTTTAGAAATCTTCTGGCCAATTCACGGTCCGCTCCTCTCCACTCCACCCAGTTCCGCGTCAGTGGAAACGTACCCTTAAGCGGGTCGTGCTTACATACATTGCGTAGCCTAAGCCGTAAAGTAGTTCACAAAGCACTTTATCTATCCACTCAATAAAAACAATGAATTTTAGGGTCAGCGCACACCTAGCGTCAAATGACGCGCGCAATTTTCGGTGTGCAATAAAGCATTATGACGCCAATCCTTGGCATGCAAGTTATGCAAGCCGATTTCAACTTTATTTCCGTCGTGCTCTTGCGGGATAGAGTTCTTCGAAAAATGCGCGCTGAATTTGGCGCGAGATTTACGCTGTCCCTTAGTAGTATCAAACCATTTTCAACGAAATGATATTTTACACGTTTTAGAGATTTTACCAAGAGGTATTTTATGTTTATATTAGTGTTTTCTAAAACATCATTAAATTTTATCGGTGAACGCAGATGCTACAAAAAGTTATAGGAAAATTGTTATACAGGTTGTACCTACTCGACGCAAATGTATGGGACGGCTGATAATTTTTTCGCGATTACGATATTGGTCCCATGGAGAAAGTTGTTCAGTTTGATGGTCTGTACCACACCCTTAAATTTGACCACATCTTTCTGGTACACCCTGTATATTCTTCGGACACCTTTGAACGAAACTTTTTTTTTCTTAATTCGATATCTCCTCAGTAGGTGCCTTTCTAAACAGTATACTTACTGAGCTTTTTTCGCTTATTGTACGAAGTCTTTAAGGAAGTATCAAACGTTTATTTTAATTTACTATGTAATTATATAAGTATAATATTCTAATAACGCGAATTTCTAAACGCCCGTTGTACGTTGTGCGTATTAAGATATGGCCACCAAACTCGCCTAGACTATTCCAAAAATGCGTGGCAAAGTAGCTCCGAGCGGTCAAGTGAAGGTCAACCCTTACGCTCTAGCATAAATCAGCGAACATATCCTAAAAAATACATAAACTTTCAAAATTTTGTTGGATAATTGATAAATCTGTTTTAATATTAAATCATATGACTAATAAAGGTAAAAAAATTGACGGAGTTATTTTTCACATTACGTAATTAAGAAAAATAAAAAAAATATGCTTAAGAAGGAAAATCTTTTGGATAACTAAACAAAGCTATGTATTTAAGGATATAAAAACATATTAAAAAATAAAAATTAGCAGAACAATTTTTCAGTAGAAGCTATAGCGCAAAATGTTAAAAGTTAAATTTGAGTTATCTCTGAAATTGAAAAAATGTTGGATGCCTTTACATACATATTCTAACTAGTACATACGTACGTATACAGAAAGTATTTCAGTCTGAGGAAATATTCTCAGAGAGTTATAAGCGATTTTCATGTTTAGGTAAAAATACCTAACTTCTCGTAATAAAATTTGTTGGCTTATTGTACATCTGTAATCTGTATTACCTAACTTCATCATATGCCAAATTTCATAGGCGGGAGAATTTTTCGGAGTCTCCATACAATAAATATCCTCGTTGATTGGACTAATAGGACGCCTCCTACTACGCTTTAGAATGGGCAATCACCTTTCTGAATGACCGACACCATTTACAATTTTAAAGCCTGTAAATGGTTTAATTGAAATAAATAGTTTTGAGTTTCAACACAGGCAAAGTATCAAATTTCTTTCACAACCGTACCACCACCCTACCCAAAAATATTACTAATTATACTCACAGTCGCATGAGTGCCATAATGCTGTCCCTGTGCGAGTAGGAACACGCTGTCTCCGGGTGGATAGGCCTCCTGTGGCGTACTAAACTTGCCTCCCTCTTGTATGATGTGAGCCCGAACATCTCGTACTACGGCCTGAGAAGCGTAGCCGCAAGGAATACTGCACCATTCCGGCTCTTGAACCATTCGCACGTTGTCTTGGATCATGTATTTGAAACCTACAATTGGAAGAGATTTTATAGATTTTATTGTGGAACCCACGAGCATTATGTACGTTGCACTTACGCAATTTTTAAAAGCGATTTTCTAGAAAATTGTATAAGTATCAGCCTATAGTGTTTCTACTGTTGGGACACAGGCCTCCTCCTTTTGTGAGAGGGAGTGGGTACGGCTCACAGAGAGGAGGTCCGTGTCTACCACGCCCAGTGCTGGTTGGTAGATTAATAGTTTTGATTAAATGATACGAGGGTCATTCAATAAATACTTAGCCTACAAAAAGTAAACGAAAATTTTGGAAAAGTGGCAATTTATTTTTCAACAAAGTCTCCTTTTAGTTCGATACACTTAGCCCAGCGATGCTCCAACTTTTTTAACCCGTCCGAAAAATAGTTTTTGTCAAACTCTGCAAAATAGGCCTCCGTGGCGGCGATGACCTCCTCATTCGATCCATATCTATTCCCGGCGAGTGATTTTTTCAGATTAGGAAACAGAAAGAAGTCACAAGGGGCCAAATCTGGAGAATACGGTGGATGGGGCAACAATTCGTAGCGTAATTCGACCAATTTGGCCATGGCAACGGCAGACGTGTGAACCGGTGCGTTGTCGTGGTGAAACAGCACTTTTTTCTTCGCCAGGTGGGGTCGTTTTTTCTTTAATTCGGCGTCGAATCGGCCCAATAAATCGGCATAGTAAAGCCCTGTAATTGTTTTACCCTTCTCGAGGTAATCGATGTAGATCACACCTTGTGAATCCCAGAAAACGGTGGCCATAACTTTTCTGGCCGATTTTACAGTTTTCGCCTTCTTTGGAGCACGTTCCCCGGTCTGGATCCATTGTTTTGATTGCTCCTTGGTGTCTGGTGTGTACCAGTGGATCCAGGTTTCATCGACGGTCACAAAACGACGCAAAAACTCCGCTGGATTCCGCTTAAACAGCGCCAAACAGGTCTCCGATGTGGTCTCACGGTTGCGCTTGTTTCCTGGTGTGAGTAAACGTGGCACCCATCGCGCCGACAGCTTTCTCATGCCGAGTTCCTCGTGAAGAATATGATGCACTGTTCCTTCTGAAATGCCTACAGTCTCAGCTAGCTCCCGAACCTTCAATCGGCGATCTGCCAATACGAAATCATGGATTTTTTTAATGTTTTCCTCCGTAGCAGCTGTTTTCGGTGCACCTGGACGTGGTTCATCAAAAACCGACGTACGGCCACGTGCAAACTTGTTGAACCAATTCTTGATGGTGGCCATCGATGGAGAAGAGTCACCGTACACAGCATCCAAGCGCTCTTTGATTTCGATGCGCGTTTTCCCTTCCAAAAATAGGAATCGAATCAACGAACGATATTGCTCTTTTTGCATTTTTGTAAAACCGATCGACACGTTCGCTTCCATAAGTTGTCAAATTAAAACAAATGAAGGGATTGGAATGAAAATTTGAAAAAAGAATTAAAAAAGAATGTGCTACACTGTGGTAAAACTCTTTTGAAACTACAGCGCCCTCTGGCGATGAGGCTAGGTACTTATTGAATGCACCTCGTAATTATGGTGTTACGAATATGGGATTTTCAAAAACAAGCTTATATGAAATAGGTTTTATCGATTTTTAAGTTTCCGTACGTCCGAATGAAAAACGGAACCCTTATAGATTCGTGTGTCTGTCTATCCGTCCATCTGTCACAGCTAAATTGCTCCGAATCTAATAGACCGATAAAAAATATATTAATTTACATAACCAAATTACAAGATGATTATTAACATTAACTAAATTAAATTAAAACTAAGTTAAGCCTAAAAAAGACCCTCGGGGAATGCCTTTTTTAGGCTTAACTTAGTTTTAGCGAGGAAATTTCCTCGCTGAATTGCAATGCTGATGCGTTGCGCGAGAAAGCCGCCAGCTTTTCGTTTACCAGTTACATCAACTAGACGTTTCTAGCACATAGACCGATTAAGTTGAAATTTGGTACACATATGAATTTCTGTAATATGTATGCATAAATGAATTTTGAATATGTCCCTTCTAATAAATACTAGGTCCCTTTTAGGAGTCAAATAAGAAAATATTTTAAAAAAGTTTTGCAAACTGTTTAATATACTTTTTTTTATAATTTTAAAATATAATGTAATAAAGGTATTTACGAAAATAGGTGAAAATCCACTCCCCGCTTATCTTCGACACAACTGACCCTAGATTTTTAATACTTCTATAGATTACAGGAAAACCTATAAGAAGTCTATGGTCTTAAACTTGGAAAATCTCTCAATATTGTGCATACAAACTTAATTTGCTGTTGGTGACGGGAGGACATTTATTTATTTATTTTTATTTGTCCTCCCACTGGAGTATGGCGATACAGCAATTACACCAACATGTTTTTCAACTACAATCTTAAGTTTGTTCTTAGGATAAATTCATCCCAACTACGGAACCCATCACCCTCATGTGCGTAGCCCGCCACGCTCTTAGTCGGTTATCTCCAGAAAATTGCTTTTTAATTTTGCGTAAGTGTTTTGTGTGTGTATTTATGCTCGTGGCTCGCGGAGGCATTCGTAATGTTTTTAGTTTTCATTTAATTACTCACCTTTTAAATTTACTGCATGGATTATGATTCTGACATCACCCAATTCTATTCCAAGACGGTTCATATTGCTAAAACAGAAAGACACACTGTAGTCTGCTTCGAACAACTTTCTGATATTGCGAAATATTACTGTTCAAATTTTTAAAACAACGTGTTTCTTTGTAAATTACAAAAAAAAAAAAAAAATTGGTTATTCGACGCGTATATTTGTTTTAGGACATACAATTTAAGGTCTTCCGGACCGATACATATGTTTTAAGTATTTATTTATTCATTTGGAAGCCTGAGAGTTAGTCTCACAACAAGTTTATGATCTTTTGCCATTTCTGTATGAGCAGAACCATTGCCTAGCAGTGACTGCAGCGAGGCAAAAGTAGCCAAATATAAATTTTAATAATATTACACACATACATACATTCAGTACAGTACATAGAGCTTAGATGGTTCGGTCATGTTGAGAGGATGAATGAAAGGCGACTATCAAAAGGTATTTACAAGGCAGATGTGAGTGGAAACGCCGGGAACGCCCCAGGAAGAAATAAATAGTGACCTCATTGGTGATGTTCTTCAAGAAGGTCAGGTGTGTAGTACTTGCAACCGGCGTGCGTGTATGACCAGATGTATGAACGTAAACGAAGCAAAAGGAGTATGTATGGAGCATAGCATGTGGCGTTCTATAGTTTCTGCCTACCCCCATGGTGTGAAGGCGTGAGTATATGTGTGTGTGTATATTATTATTAGCAAAATACGCGCATTGACGTGGAGTTGCAGACACCAGCCCGTATTAACTAATACCCTAGCAATCCTGATATTAATAATGTGACTCACTGCTCAATAATAGTAGATCTCTCGCTGATCCACTGTTTGTGCAGGTTCCCGAAGTTAGCCTCGGTCGTGTAGGTCGGCTCACCGTTCACGTTGTTGTTCTGCTTGTCCACATAGTGCAGGCGCATCTTCTCGTCAGACACCGATATTACTCTGTGCAAAATGTTGATACAATACAGATTTTCTTTTTTTATAAAGTTGTTTTTTGTAACTTGTTGACAGACCTACACAGTCCTCCTATACCTATTAACACGGTCATTTGAAAACATTGTAAAAGCCAATTATTTTTAAAAGAGTAGGTAACTGTGGAGTTTCCTGCTGGCTCTTCTCCATAGGAAATTACCAATTGGAACAGTGCCCTTATCTTCTGATATTTCATTTGTGTCCATGTAGATTTATGTGAAATAAAATATTTTAAATTGAATTGAAATGGTCAATCCGCGTAAACACCGGAAACAACGTTGAGCAACAATCGCGCAACTTTTTTCGGGCAACATCAGGGGGCACGGCAGTGCCCCCGCCAAGACGAGCCAAGCGAAGAGGAACCTACGTGTTCTCGAAGAGTCTCGTCGTTCTTTTGAACCTCATAACTTGGGTTTGGATTAAACCAGATAAACAAAATTCTCGGGATATGATGTCAAATGGGCCACTATGGCTTGGCCGTTTTGTTACTACAAGAACTATTGTATAACAGAAAAGTAACGAACATTGAATAAAATTTACACCTGACGCCTATGTGAATGAATGTAGCGAAATGGCCAAGCCACACATTTGGACTAAGGTGTAGAGTTTCTGAAGTTAGGGCTTGTAGAGTTAGGGCGTGTAGAGTTAGAAGCTTGGCTCTACATGAGATTTGATAACTTTTTGACAATGCGAGCCATATGGTCTCGTCTTGGCAACATTTTAAATGAAAATGTTTTTGGTGGGATTACATATTACGGGATGTTGTTTTTACCATGAAATCATTAGCAGGTTGCAAGCAACAGTGCAACTTGCCACCAGGCCAGCAACGCATAAACATGTTGGTGAAACATTGTTTCCGGTTTCATATGAGGCTTAAGGATGGACTTAGGTAGCCTGCGAAAATATTTTTTTTCTGTTATGTTTTTTTTGAAGAATTTGAAGCTCAGTGGCAGGTGTATGTTGTATGTTACATTTTGATAAACATACAACCAAATACTGAGCTGGGTAAGAAAAAATGAATTTCGCGGGTATCCTAGCGCTTTCGCCTTTGACAGGGTCTTTATTTCATCGTGGGAAAGTCCGAAAGGGATACCGAAGCCCCTGGCAACACAGAGAACGGAAGGAACACGGGTGGGTTTAGAGGTAAGAGTCTGACACACCCTCCCGCTCCGCCCAGAGCGGGAGAAGTTGTTTGATAATTTCCCACCCAAAAAAAAGGGTTTTTATGTCATAGCAGTATCGCGGTTTTTTTCAAGGCCGCACATCGATTTTACATTTTTAGGCTTCCGTACATCCAAATGAAAAAACGGAACCTTTATAGGATTACTACGTGTGTCTTGTCTGTTTATTCGTCCGTCTGCCTGTCTGTCCGTCTTTCACAGCCATTTGCCCCGAATCTACTGAACCGATTAAGTTGAAATTTGGTATACATATGAATTTCTGTGACCCAAACACGGGCGTGTAACTTAAATAAGTGAATTGAATATGCGGATCACTTTTGGGGGACGAATTAGAAAATAAAATAAAAAAGTTTTACAGGCAGTGTGACAGATTAAATGAAAGGGGCTTACTGTGAGGGTCGCAATATTTTTTATAATTTTCAAATAAATCGTTTTACAGTTATTTAAGAAAATAGATGAAAAATTACCATTCCCCTTTTTCTCCAAAAGAACGGAGTCTTATTTATTTAAAAAAATACAGGAAATAGTTCTATATTTATAGATTACAGAAAAACCTATAAGAAGTATATGGTCTTAAAATATCATGCTAAATCCCTTAATCTTGTGCTACACAACTTACATTTGCTATTAGAACGTATGGGAGAACATGTTTTTCAACTACAATTTTAAATTTGTTCTTGGGATAAATTCATCCCAACTACGGAACCCATAATCCCAACCGCGGTTCGACACGCGCTTGGCCGGTTTGTATTACCTTTGTTTAGAGCTAAATAGATGTAGTTGGTAATAAGTACTGTTATTGTACATTTAAATAATTGAAAATAAAATATAAAAAAGATTTAAAAATTAATGACTTATTTCAATTACTATTTCTAGATATAAGGGCCGATTTTTCAATCCTCAGATAAACAGACAGATAGGGTTTATTCGATAGATAGCAAAAACATTAGTTGTTCAATCGTCAAATAGGCTTTATCCGTCGAATAATTCACTTATCTGAAGAATAAATCTATTTGACTCTTTGACGGCCAGATAACCGCTTATTCTATAGATAAACGAAGTTGACGTTACTAAGTTGGAGGTTAGCTTTCGTGCTTTACAGAGTGTACTTAAATAAAATGGATATTTTCTATAGTATTAACGACATGGGAATTGAGGAAGAAGCCATAATAAATTAATATATGTGGATTCATATATTCATTTATTATGGTTTCTTCCTTCCTCCAGTGAAAAAAAAAGAAAGAATTGTAAGACCGAGAGTCGAACACTTCAACAGAATTCTATCGTCGATTCAAGACTTACCAAAGAATCAGTGCAATATTTGCTGTTCTTGGTAAAAGACAAAATCGAAAGCAAGACACAAAAGGGAATTTTTATAAGCAGCAGCATACACATATTTTGACTTGGACAACATATAATGCTATCTCGAAGAACTATGTACTTCTCGACTAACCTCACAAGTAATTGAATTGCATTAGTTCGCTAAAGGCTTCCTTTTTTAGTTTCCATTATTTCAATAAAATTAGAATTAGAATTCACAAAAAAAAAAACACTACGAGCCAAACAAAGATCCTCGTAACGGTCGTAATGTAATAAAACCCCATTACGCTGACCCTTTTTTTGTTTGACATTGACAGCCATCAAAGAAATAGTCCGTCCCCTTCTAACATTCGTTTATTCTGCATATTTGTTTCACTTCCCTGAAGTTAGCGTTTTAACAGATGAGATAATCGGGCAGATAGTTATTCCTAAGTTAAATATTCATTGAAAAATTGACAACCACTTATCAGACGAATAAAGTCTAATAACTTTATTCTTTGGGTAGCTATTTGTACTTTTATCCGAGGATTGAAAAATCAGCCCTAAGATAAATAAATAAATAATGCACGTACTTGGCTCTAGTAAGATGTGGCCAGCCGACCCATATGATCTTCCCCAACAACTCCTGCGCCGCCTTTTCAAGTGGATCTTCCTTCTGTGTCTCTCTTATGATCTCCACGATCATGTTGTCGTTGCGCGACTGCTGGTCGAACACTTTCACTTTGCCTTTTTTGAGGCTTGTCTGTGAAATTAATAGGAGTAAGTCAAGACAGATGGCGAAATATTATATTTTACAAAATGATACATACAACAAAAAATAAGAGATGGTAAAGCTGGGTTTCAAATGGTTAAATGGGCGTAAATACAGCACATGTAAGCTTTAGAAAGAGACTGACACATAACATAGGAATCAAACAGAGACGACTCTCTTTAAAGATGATTTTTTTCCTAAACTCGTTGTACCATGTTTACGGCTGGGTACTTTACACAAGTCACTATACACACACATGTATAGTTGCTTTTTTGTCCTTGACATAAGAATTCAATTGCAATGATTGATGCGAATTCGTGAAATGCACCGACTATACGACCTATTGATGGTCAACTTACTTGATACTTCAGATGCCTCATGGTCGGGAAGCCCGGGAACAGCATGTCTCTCTTGGCGTTGGGTAGCATGCCTCTATGTAGCATACTGCCGGGCACCTCTATCTCTTGTCTCTAATTACTACTTACTTGATACTTCAGGTGCCTCATGGTCGGGAAGCCCGGGAACAGCATGTCTCTCTTGGCGTTGGGTAGCATGCCTCTACGTAGCATACTGCCGGGCACCTCTAACTCTTGTCTCTAATTACTACTTACTTGATACTTCAGGTGCCTCATGGTCGGGAAGCCCGGGAACAGCATGTCTCTCTTGGCGTTGGGTAGCATGCCTCTATGTAGCATACTGCCGGGCACCTCTATCTCTTGTCTCTAATTACTACTTACTTGATACTTCAGGTGCCTCATGGTCGGGAAGCCCGGGAACAGCATGTCTCTCTTGGCGTTGGGTAGCATGCCTCTATGTAGCATACTGCCGGGCACCTCTATCTCTTGTCTCTAATTACTACTTACTTGATACTTCAGGTGCCTCATGGTCGGGAAGCCCGGGAACAGCATGTCTCTCTTGGCGTTGGGTAGCATGCCTCTATGTAGCATACTGCCGGGCACCTCTATCTCTTGTCTCTAATTACTACTTACTTGATACTTCAGGTGCCTCATGGTCGGGAAGCCCGGGAACAGCATGTCTCTCTTGGCGTTGGGTAGCATGCCTCTACGTAGCATACTGCCGGGCACCTCTATCTCTTGTCTCTAATTACTACTTACTTGATACTTCAGGTGCCTCATGGTCGGGAAGCCCGGGAACAGCATGTCTCTCTTGGCGTTGGGTAGCATGCCTCTATGTAGCATACTGCCGGGCACCTCTATCTCTTGTCTCTAATTACTACTTACTTGATACTTCAGGTGCCTCATGGTCGGGAAGCCCGGGAACAGCATGTCTCTCTTGGCGTTGGGTAGCATGCCTCTATGTAGCATACTGCCGGGCACCTCTATCTCTTGTCTCTAATTACTACTTACTTGATACTTCAGGTGCCTCATGGTCGGGAAGCCCGGGAACAGCATGTCTCTCTTGGCGTTGGGTAGCATGCCTCTACGTAGCATACTGCCGGGCACCTCTAACTCTTGTCTCTAATTACTACTTACTTGATACTTCAGGTGCCTCATGGTCGGGAAGCCCGGGAACAGCATGTCTCTCTTGGCGTTGGGTAGCATGCCTCTATGTAGCATACTGCCGGGCACCTCTATCTCTTGTCTCTAATTACTACTTACTTGATACTTCAGGTGCCTCATGGTCGGGAAGCCCGGGAACAGCATGTCTCTCTTGGCGTTGGGTAGCATGCCTCTACGTAGCATACTGCCGGGCACCTCTAACTCTTGTCTCTAATTACTACTTACTTGATACTTCAGGTGCCTCATGGTCGGGAAGCCCGGGAACAGCATGTCTCTCTTGGCGTTGGGTAGCATGCCTCTATGTAGCATACTGCCGGGCACCTCTATCTCTTGTCTCTAATTACTACTTACTTGATACTTCAGGTGCCTCATGGTCGGGAAGCCCGGGAACAGCATGTCTCTCTTGGCGTTGGGTAGCATGCCTCTATGTAGCATACTGCCGGGCACCTCTAACTCTTGTCTCTAATTACTACTTACTTGATACTTCAGGTGCCTCATGGTCGGGAAGCCCGGGAACAGCATGTCTCTCTTGGCGTTGGGTAGCATGCCTCTATGTAGCATACTGCCGGGCACCTCTATCTCTTGTCTCTAATTACTACTTACTTGATACTTCAGGTGCCTCATGGTCGGGAAGCCCGGGAACAGCATGTCTCTCTTGGCGTTGGGTAGCATGCCTCTACGTAGCATACTGCCGGGCACCTCTATCTCTTGTCTCTAATTACTACTTACTTGATACTTCAGGAGCCTCATGGTCGGGAAGCCCGGGAACAGCATGTCTCTCTTGGCGTTGGGTAGCATGCCTCTATGTAGCATACTGCCGGGCACCTCTATCTCTTGTCTCTAATTACTACTTACTTGATACTTCAGGTGCCTCATGGTCGGGAAGCCCGGGAACAGCATGTCTCTCTTGGCGTTGGGTAGCATGCCTCTATGTAGCATACTGCCAGGCACCTCTATCTCTTGTCTCTAATTACTACTTACTTGATACTTCAGATGCCTCATGGTCGGGAAGCCCGGGAACAGCATGTCTCTCTTGGCGTTGGGTAGCATGCCTCTATGTAGCATACTGCCGGGCACCTCTATCTCTTGTCTCTAATTACTACTTACTTGATACTTCAGGTGCCTCATGGTCGGGAAGCCCGGGAACAGCATGTCTCTCTTGGCGTTGGGTAGCATGCCTCTACGTAGCATACTGCCGGGCACCTCTATCTCTTGTCTCCAAACTTGATGCTCTGCGGCGTAGCATTCCGATATGGCCGGGAAGTATTCCGGGGCTAGCGTTACACCTGTTTTATGGAGTAATAGGTATTATGTGATGCGGATAAATAGTTTTGAGTATAAATGCGGATGGCTATAAGAGTAGGGGAAGACCAAAGAAAACATGGATGGACTGTGTGAAAGATGATATGGCTGGAAAGGGGGTGACTACCAAGATGACAACAATTAGAAAATTATAGAATATATAAATTAGGATTAATGCAAGAAAATTATGAATCGGGCTAATGAATTGATGTTCGATCTCATACAAAAAATGTGCTTAACCAGAGGTGAAACTATATCTAACAGGAATTGGTCTCTACTTTAATTGAGTTGATTGATTGGAATCATTAAATGATACGAGAAAATTACTTGGAATATTTAGAATAAATAAATAAGTAAATGAGGGAAATAAAGTGAATGGTGCTATACATGCGATGGTGACCAACCAGTCGATGGCCAAAGAGGCTCGATTGGCTGTTCATAATGGTGTGCTGGTGCATACGCTTATGTATGGAAGTGAATGTTGGATGTAGCAAAAGAAGCATCAAAGTAGAGTAAATGCTGTGGAAATGCGACCCTTGCGAAGCATGTGTGTTGTGACTATAAATGATAGGCTGAAAAATGATATGATAAGGCAATGGTGCGGTTTAAAGGAAGATGTAGTGACAAAATTGAAAAGAGTATGCTTAGATGGTTTGGTCATGTTGAGAGGATGAATGAAAGGCAAATAATAAAAGGTATTTACAACGCAGATGTGAGTGGAAATGCCGGGAGGGGACGCCCCAGAAAGACATATAGTGAGCTCATTGGTGATTTTCTTCAAAAAGCTCAGGTGCGCAGTACTCGCAACCGGCGTGCGTATATGACCAGATGTATGAACGTAAACGAAGCAAAAGGTGTATGTAAGGAGCGTAGCAGGTGGCGTTCTATAGTTTCTGCCTACCCCCATGGGAAGAAAGCGTGAGTTTACGTATGTATGTATGTATGTATATTTAGAGTATACATTCGTCCTGTTGAATGGAATAAGAGGGTATAATAAATATACCTTGGTTTTGTGGAGTCCAGTTGTAGACCATCATAGGTCCATGTGAGTTACGTTTCTTCTCTTCTTCTGTTAATCTCTGATAACAGGGCTCCATTGCTGATAGAAGATTGACCTATAAAATATACGCAGATATATTTAAGGGAACAATTTGATGATCCTCGTTTCATTATAACTGCCTCGCTTACCGAACAGTGTTCCTAATAATATTTTGAATTGTAAGACAATGAATAAATTACATACAACAAACTTGTTAGTCATCAATGATTGAACTAATCAACTAATTTTAAGTCAATTCTTTGCACATAAGTAATATTTTATCAAGATTATTTCAAGTTTGGCTAACAATCAGTACTTTAATATCAATGTTACAAAAAAGACAGCCCCCAAAACGCCCACTCTTCACCACTTCCAAGTATTAAAGCGAGAAGAAGTGGCGTCACATTTTCCAGCAACATGTCTATCTCTTAAGTTTTAAGAAATCTTATCGTTCATTCTTACTTCGTCAATAAACGGGATGAGCACAACCGCTTCCCAGTCGTTTTTCTTCCCATTGAGATCAGTCTCGAAGTTCAGCGGGTAATAGTGTACTATTGGGGAGTCTTCATCAGTCATGAGGTCGTGAAACGGAGTCGGTAGCAGTTGCTTGCTTGCTGCTGGAAGTACTGCTAGAAGCTATAACAAAATATATATAAAGATAGATTGAGAACTCTTTATTAAACATAAAATAAAGAGAAAATAACATCATCATTCTCTTGCCCTCAACCCAATTTATTTGGGGCAAAACAAACAACATCACGCCTGGTATTCCCCGAAGGGTTAGGCAGAACTGTACCTCTAGTACACTCACATTTCGCTAGTTATGTTTAAGTCCCATGTAATAGGGGGCGAGCCTATTACCATCAACCGGGCACAAAGTTAGACTCCGGGCTGCTACTGAGAAATTCTAGGTGGAAAAACCCAATAACACTTTGCCCGACCTGAAAATCGCAATCGAACCCAGAATCGAAAACAAACAAGCATTATAAAAAGTAAAAAATAAAGTTTTCAATACATACATAGATACATACATAAATAAATAAATAAATAAGACAGACCTACAGTATGGAGGATAATTTCAACATGTTAGTCGTAAAAAAAGAAGTATATAGTGTGAAATAATAAATCAATAATTTATTTTATTTTTATTAGCAGTTATTGTCCCACTGCTGGGCAAAGACCTCCATACTCTCTTCCATATCGCTCTGTCCAAATCAATAAATAAGCATCAACATGTAGGATGATTTCGACATGTTAGATGAATGCCTCGTCGGTGTAGTGATCGCAAACGCAACCGCTAAGCCCCGAGAAACAGTGTTATGTTGGGTTTTATTCAATAACAGCCCGGAATTTGGATCTGTGCCTGGTTAATGGAAATAGACTCGTCTTTTGTTATTTTTATACCTGGCGACATGTGGGTGAACTACAAATCTGCCTACATCTTCAGTAAACTGAGGCGCGATGTCGATTTGTTACCTACACCTGTTGTAAGAGTCTACAATACCTAAAATTGTTTAGCATGATCGTCCGTTATATCCAAGGTACTGCTGCATATTTTTTTTTTTATGTTAAAGTTGAGGATTCATGTTAAGTACTATGTTTGATACAAACACGATTCCATAAAAATTACAAATCGAAAAATAAACCGCTAGTATTCAAAACATACATCAAATTAGATCATGAAACTTTGCATTAAAAAATAATTAAATATAAAGCAGATACTATGTTTTTTATTTACATATTTAAATTATCATTATTTTCAGCGTAAAAAGAAATTACCTAAACTATCGGCGCCTTGGAACCTTCTCCCGGCCGCCTTGTCTCGGTTGCTCGCGTGACCGCGAACAGTAATGTGCGAGCGGAATAAATTATAGACTCTTAATCGCTTACATTCTATGAAAATAAACATTTTCTATTCTATTCTAATACGCTCGCCCCGTGTCATGGGACTTAAACATAATTTGCGAAATGTGGGTGAACTACACCATTTGCCAAATCCTTCAACGTTTACCGTCGTGATGTTATGTCCTAACATTAATAACAGCATAACATAATCACCTGTTCAAAAGGTTTAAAAGGCTCTCCAAGTTCGAAATCAATCTTCAGGTCCTTGAAGCCTTTAACATCGGAGATATAAGGGGCGTAATGATGTGGGTAGTACCAACACCAAGATGGGCAGCCTTTGTAATAGTAGTAGAGATTCCACTGTATCGCCCGCACGTAGCCCTCCGCTTGATCAGCCAACACCTCCCTTTAAAGAAAGTTGGTGTGTAGGACACAGCTTTATTCGAAAAGTTATAGGATGTTTGGTAAATAACTGCAAGATTTTGGTGGTTATAGAGTAGGATGGTTTATGCTTGTAAGTTTTTGGTTGTCTGGTCATTTGTGTGACACATCAAATCGACTCAGCTGTCTATATTTTTTGGCATGTGTCATGCTAACTATAATAGGGAATATGCAAGTAATTCAAAACTTATCCATTATTTACATATAGATTGTGTAGGAGTCAAGAAATAAATTCCTATTCCTTTTAATTTTTGAATGCATTACTTAAATCTGAAATTTCACTAAGGTAAGTAAGTGCGATTTCTGCTTGAATAAAGCACAAAAAAATATTTAATTTATATGATTTGTGGCTACAAACAGATGCAAACAAAGAAGATTCGTGTGAAATGACGTCACATCATGCCCGCGACAGAAACGGTCGTTTGAAATATAGTAAAAAATTGTTGAGAGTTTCATAATTTTTTGAGCAACAAGCAGTAGTAGAATTTAACTTTTAATACTTTTCTTGGGTTTATGCATATTATTGATAGTTGTGCATATTAAAACATTTATTTACATAACCAAATTACAAGATGATTATTAACATTAACTAAATTAAATTAAAACTAAGTTAAGCTTAAAAAAGGCCCTCGGGGCATTGTACCGAGGATGCTGGCGGCATTTCCTCGCTGAATTGCAATGCTGATGCGTTGCGCGAGAAAGCCGCCAGCTTTTCGGTCACCAGTTACATCAACTAGACGTTTCGCGATTTCCGCAAATAACTTATGCGCACTGGGACCCCACGGACCGAGGGTCTCGACGCCAAAGGGCACAAAGTTGTACTCTCTGCCAAGGCCTCCATATTTAATAAATATATATGTTGTGTTGTGCATATTATTGATAGTGAAAAAAAATTACATGCATATTCCCTATTAAATGCACAGACAATAATGATCATTTATAATAATTCAATAGTCATCTGCCATAAAACCTTAAGGTTACTGTTACTGTGTCATCCCACTGCTGGGCAAAGGCCTCTTCCCATGAATTCCAGAGTTTGCGAATCAGAGCTAATGTGGACCACTGGTCGTTTGTTTTATCCAGCTGCCTGCTGTCCCGCCATCTTCTACGGGGTCAGCCGCAACGCCTACTAGCTGTCTCAGGGTTCCACATAGTGACTATTTTGGCCCACAGTTCATTGGGCATGCGGCAGACGTGGCTAGCACGGTCCCATTTCAACATTGCGGCTTTCTGAGAAACGTCAGCAATCTGTGTTTTGGAGCGCAGAGTTGTGTTGCGAATATGGTTTTCAATTTGACGCCTAAAAACTGCGCTCCATCGCACGTTGGCAAACCTTGAGTTTGGACTTTTGAATGTTTGTCAAAAACCAAGTCTGGGATCCATAGGTCAAAAAGGTCAAACTGACTTTTTTACGCACAGTGCGTAGCATTGACATACATACCCCACAAACTATTATTTCATTTGAAATATTTTATAAGAAAAAATATTTAAACCACAGAATTTACTTTACAGATCAACAGTATTAGGACTTAGTGCCTACAGATTTGATCGATTAATAAAATTAATATCGCGGTGTAATAGTGTTGTTCGCACGTTTACAAGAAGTATCGATACTTCTCAATCGATTTTTGTGATAACTGGGCCAATCTGTAGGCACGTAGTTTGCAAGGATTTACCAAACACCCGTGTATAGATAAATATGTGCTCATATTAACCGGAAGACGTCCTTGTCCGGACATAGGCCGCCCCCGTATAGTGCCTTAATGAATGGGTCGGGGCCGCTTGCGTCCAACAAACAAGATATACAAATATAATTCTGCTGGAATCGCATCACATAATACAATATTAAATTTTGAATTGAAGAATCAAATGGTCTGATTATGCGACTTCTAAAATGGAGGTTATGCATTCGACGCGGTCTTTTTCAACAGTTTCTCCGAGAGTTTTGGGTCGAATTTTTCTCTTTTGTAGGCGTTTCCCAAACACGGCATCGGTATCCAAGCCAACACCATTTAATTGTCTCAGTATTTATCAACTGGACTGTGGCATATACCCTTGTTTAACTGTATAAAGCAAGTATTGATCAACTTACTCGGTTACTTTGGAATAATCTAATTTATTCATGTAATAATCCTTTTTGTGTAGAATGAACTCCATTGCCATATTTGCTTCCTCTGCAAAACAAATGAACATCAAACTTGAGTATATAAGAGACAATGACGAGTGAATGTTTCAGAATTTACCTCCTTGAAGTTTTTAATATAAAACGTATTTACCATCACTGGTCTCCTCATACCCATCTTCATCATCCATATCATCATCAAGGAACTGCAAAAGACACGAAATTTCAACAAAGTTTGGAACAAAAGTCCATGTGAAAATTGTACTGAACAGACAGATGTGCTGCTGGGGAGTTTGTTGCGCCACTTCTTCTTTCCTGCTAAAGCACTAGGAAGTGGTGAAGGGTGGGCGTTTTGGGGGACTGTCTTATGTAATTTTTACGTTCGAAAAGTGCTGATTCTCAGCCTAGTTTGAATAAATTACTTTTTATTTTGTACCCAAAATACGCGCTTAGGCGACACCTCCACGAGCGAGTGTATCGCCACGAGTCCGCCCTGCTATCGTCGGGTAATCTTCACAAGACTATAATTCTTCCGCTTGCATATCGTTGCGAGTCACGACGAATTGCCGCGTGTCCGCAACAAGTCGTTTCACGGTGTTCACACGCGCGCGGGGCGAGGGTTAGCGGCCGGTCGCCACATGAGCGCTGCGAGCAGGTCGTGTCTCGCGGCGAGCGCGCTGGTGTAGGTCGTGTCTCGCGGCGGGTGCACGGCGAGTTTTTAACGTTATGCTCGTCAATGTTACTCGCCACATCATCGCAATAGTATCTCCGTGCGGAGACACGTTCATAGAGTTGTTATAGGATGACTTGGCAGGACGATAATATCGCCGCGATTTTCTCGCCCGTGGAGGTGGCGCCTTAGACGTGGAGTTGCGGACATCAGCCAGTTATACTGTATTATACCATTTGAAAAACAAGAGAAATTTATCATGCCAAATAGGAGGAATCCAGCCATATTTTTTTTTTATTCATGCATCTCTATTAGCCGTCACCTCAGTATTCTTTAGTTTTTAAAAGCCAAATAAAAAACAAATCTTTTTTACAACTATCCAACTCAATTTGACAGATCTAATTTGCCTCTCTTTTTCCTTTTATAGGCAAGAGAAGGATAGGAATAGTTTGTGTTACGTCATTGTTACTTACTATGGGTTAGTCTCATACATACCATATCGTGTGTGGCATTGATGAGTGCTTGCAGCTCGTCATCAGGTTTATTAGATTTGATGTCATCTACATTCACGTTGAACGTCTCGTCATTGTTAGGTTTATACTGCGAAATAAAATGAATCTCTCATACATAGCTGCTAAAGACTAAACATATAATAATAATAGGGATAATGCATGGTTGAAAAAAAAGAAATTCTATTTAGTCCATCAGTCAGATAATAAAAAAATATTAGACACTTATTTTTTGCTTTATCATATTAATAAAAAAATGACTTAAAAACGCATTAAAGTTGGGGAGTGGGGGCTCGCTACGTCACAATTCAGTATAAAATCTAGCAAGGCGTGACGTCATGTCATGTTTTAACTAAATGTATCAACCGTAACCTTTTGATAACGTAAAATAAGAAAAAACACGTGTCTAATATTTATTAATACTCTTGGTACTTGACGGGCAAAAAAAAATTGACATCATCCCTATTCGTTGGAAATCACGAAAGCGCGACTTACAAGGTTAAGACGCTGACAACACCTAAACCGCGGTCACTGTCAAATTCCATAGAAAAGAAAGAGAAGCGCGATGACACAACGCTTGTAATTTATTGCAAAATATGAAGTAATTATCAATTTACTCAAAATTGAGTTGAGTAATCGAAAATAAAAAACAACCAAGTTCTGCATTCAAATAAGACGTTCTAGTTATTAATTAAATACGTAATGTATGTTGATATATTTGATACAGATATTTTGGATTAGAACTCAAAGTAAGAGGTTAGTTTAACGTTAGTTTGTATCGAGATTTTGTTTTCAAAACGTGTTTTGGTAACAACCAGGTTCTGGGAAATATGTTCAAAATTAACATATATTTTTTCCGCTACCACAAACTATACAGATTTGGCAATTTTTTTTCTTAAGCGAAGCCTATTTTGGTCAATTGGGTCTTGCCAGCGCCTTAAGGCTGCTTTTCCATCAGAGATGGGCTATGCAGCTATGCTGCGAGGATGTGTAAGCCAAGCTAACCACTAATGCTAAGCCGTGTAGCGGATCGAGTAAGATGTGCTATGAA
Source organism: Atethmia centrago (assembly GCA_905333075.3). NCBI lineage: Eukaryota > Metazoa > Arthropoda > Insecta > Lepidoptera > Noctuidae > Atethmia > Atethmia centrago. Next base: position 7,662,435 of record HG995374.1, read on the forward strand.
GATGCGCCGCCACGAGGTAGCTGTGTGAGGAAGACGCGCAGCTCGAGCTATGGGATATATCAGCAGTAGGAAAAGCACGGGGAGCAGCTGCAGCGCGGTGGGAGAGAGGTGCTCGATATCAAACGCATCTTTCGATATTAAAAACATAGCTTAGTTGAACCCGCTTCCACCAGTGCTATGCCGATCAGTGAATATGATTGGTGGTTATTAAACGCATCCATAGCAATGTAGCATAGAACATCTCTGGTGGATAAGCAGCCTTAATCTGCAATTATTGACTGGTTCTCATGAAATTTAACAACTTTCCTATGTTTGAGCTCTCATAGGTAGTACTTGGAAGATCGAGATATTTCGTGTGTTACCGTGAGTATTCGCACTACTCAATACGTTCCAAAGACATACATAGCGTGTAGCCTTTAAATTATAAAAACATTATGAATTTATAGTTATCATTCTCGATTATATTGGCAACTAACATAAAATATATTAAATACTGATGACTGATTAAACAAGTTAAGTAATGGCTTCTTTTAGTACAAAAATATCAATCAAAACCTTTTTCATACCTCTCTTCTTTCGTTAGCATTAGGCCGCCTGCCCGTCTTAGCCTCAAAATACTTGAGGTCTGCGTACGTGTCTTGAAACTTTTCCTTGTCAATCTTAGCTAGCTCTTGCATGAACACCTCAAATCTTCGCAGGTTTAGGTCACCCGCTTCGTTTATATAACCTTAAGAAAAATGGATTTATATGGGCTGTTATGTCAGCTTTATTTTCAATACTATTAGTGCCAAGCACCCGGCTGCCATAATTCGTTCGCGTGCCCACAACTCGCCTCCCGCGGCGTACATATATAAATAGCTGTAGGTGGCATATGACCACCTAGCGGGTGCAAATCTAAACGTGCTACTCGGGTTAGGGCGACTTGTGGGCACGCGGAACGAATTATCGTGGCACTAAAAGTGTTAAAATGTTGAATTACATTACAGCTTTGAATTTCCGAGTTGCGGTTGGCTGACAAAAGATTTGATGACAATATAAATTGAATGGATAGTCTTTCAGAAACCAAGGGTTCATTAGGCTTCTAATGGTTTAGTAATTGTTTTACATCAGCAAATGATTAAAGCTCACAAAAAAAAAAACAGATTACTTTAAAAAAAAACAGGATCAAATTAAATTAGCTAGGGTAACTCCGCAGAAATGATGCGTATCGATATTTAAACACGAAATACTAAATATGAATAAAATTTGATAATTTTTCTGGGGTCACTGGTATGGTTGGTATGGTTATTACTGGAAGTATGAGTTGAGAAAATCTTTTTTATTTTAATTTTATTGTGTTTAGTTATCGATACCCATCACGTCTGTGAAGTTTACGATAAAAAACCTGATATTTTTAACTGATATTTCAAGTGACTACACGACCGGCGGTTAATGACTCCAAAAAAAAATCATCAAACTAATTTGTTTGTTTTATCATATCCAAATTACAAGATGATTATTAACATTAACTAAATTAAATTAAAACTAAGTTAAGACGCTGACAACACCTAAGCCGCGGTCACTGTCAGAATGCATAGAAAAGAGAAGTGCGATGACACAACGCTTGTAATTTATTGCAAAATATGAAGCAATTACCTATTTACTCAAAATTGAGTTGAGTAATCGAATATAAAAAACAACCAAGTTCTGCATTCAAGTAAGACGTTCTTGTTATTAATTAAATACGTGACGTATGTTGATATTTAATACAGATATTTTGGATTAGACCCCATGGTAAGAGGTTAGTTTAACGTTAGTTTGTATCGAGATTTTTATTCAAAACGTGTTTTGGTAACAACCAAGTTCTGGGAAATATGTTCAAAATTAACATATATTTTTTCCGCTACCACAAACTATACAGATTTGGCAATTTTTTTTCTTAAGAGAAGCCTATTTTGGTCAATTGGGTCTTGTCAGCGCCTTAAGCCTAAAAAAAGGCCCTCGGGGCATTGTACCGAGGATGCTGGCGGCATTTCCTCGCTGAATTGCAATGCTGATGCGTTGCGCGAGAAAGCCGCCAGCTTTTCGGTCACCAGTTACATCAACTAGACGTTTCGCATATCATATTTCGTTTATCATATTAGATATCATCACGTCTGCGGAGTTCAGCTAAATAATTCAAGTTGACCATGTATTACTATAATAACGAATTTATTTTTTTTGTAAAAACTATAATAATAAAATATCATTTCAATAAGCATTAATTTACTTACCATCTAAGGTAGGCAACACCGTCATATAAGTCTTATATAGAACAGGCAAGGCATCATTACTTATATGCATATTGGGCAAGTTGGGAATAAAATCATTGCCTACTAGGAAGCCCATGAGAACCCAGTCATCGACAATCTTCTCTATGTCGTACTGGAAGGGCAGACTGCCCTTAATAGATATAAACTCTTGTTCTAAATATTCTCTTAACAATGATAAATGTAAAAGGTAGAAATTAGTCTCTTCTGGACTTGTCGCGCGCTGTGTCGATCTGCCGAATTTTACCTGAGGAGTAGACAAACATAATCAGCCTATAATGTTCCCACTGCTGGGACACAGGCCTCCTCTCTGTGAGAGGGAGTGGGCCGTAATCCACCACGCGGGCCCAGTGCGGGTTGGTAGATGTCACATGTCTCTCGAATTTTTGGTTGATGTTTCTCTTCACCGTTTTGATAGCAGTGGTGATGAAATTATTTACACAAAGTAAAGCGCCTGTCTGGGTTCGAACCTACGATCTACAACTCGTAAGTCGCGGCCGTTACCACTGGGCCACCACTACTCTCTCAGTAGACAAACGATAAAACATTATTTAGACGCCTAATTGAAATGGTTTAATTTAATTTAACTTTTGCGTTTTTTGATCGTGATAAAACACTAATTAAATTTAAAATTGGTTGAGTATTTTACACATACACACCATACTTGTTTTCTGTCTAAGAATTTTTGAAGTTTATCCTGTTCCGGTACGAAAAGCCTTCTTGGATAGCAATTGCAGGTAATTTGCGCGATGCAGTGCATTTTCAGATCTTCATTAACCTTGAACTTGGCAGACACATCATGTATACTAATTTCGTTGGTATACATACGATTAAACGAGAAGACATAGGCACTAAGTAAAGAGTATTTAAAACTGTTAGAAACCTCAAGGGCCTAGGGATATCAATAATTACGTACCTCTTCTCTTAGCAATGCGAAGTGCGGCTCGTGCGTGCACATGCCCAGCATGATGAGGTCGGCGTCCAGCCCGTACAGACAGTGTCTGGTGTTGGGGTCGTAGTCGGGCTGAGACCGCGACCAGCGGATGTAGTCCATTATCTTGTGCTCGCCTTCGCCGGGGGTCTGTTGAGGAGTTACTTTAATCACTCAAGGACGGCTAAAGAGACACAATTGATTTTCTATTGTTCGACACCGAATCGGTGTCGCGCGGGGCTTAACAGGGTAAGTTGAAAATGAAATACATAACATCGCGCCTTGTTTCCCCGAAGGGTTGGACAGAGGTGTACCTGTAGTACACCCACATTTCGCCAGTTATGTTTAAGTCCCATCCTACAAATCCAGACTCCGGGCTGCTACTGAGAAATTCCAGATAGAAAAACCCAATAACACTTTGCGACGTGTGAAAATGACGATTTCCAAAAAAAGTCTACCGCCGGCCTGACGCTAGCATTGCCACGACCGGTCCTGCGCTTTCCCCAACCAGCGGATTACAGCTACCTTCACCAGGTTGCTAATTCACCTCGTTTGAGGCCGAGCCATGTTCCATCATGATGACGGGTATAAATTGAAGTCAATTTTTCACGTTTGTATGTACTTCAAAGCTATGTGATGGGTTTAGATGTAGTTTACAACATTAATTAATGTTTCTTACGATAAAAGTTGATTACTAGCTGTGGAAGCAACACAGACACCCATAGTCTGTGCTGCATTATCTTGCGAATAGCTTAAAGCATTAACAGTTCGTCCGAACCCAGCTGCAACACCAGTTTGTAGTGGAGCCGCATTTGTTTGAATAAGGCAATGAAAAGGCGGATTCAACGCAGGCACCCATAGGAATATTTCCGACAAATTATAAATTATAACTGGTGGTGAACAGGGTGAAATGGGTTAGGTTAGAACTGTAACCAACGGCGCGCGAGCCGAGCGAGCGAAGCCATGTTCCATCCGCCTTTGTATTTAAGCAGCCGGAGCTTGTCGCTTTTTATAATATATTGAATAATTAAGGTTCGTCTATTTGAAAGTTATTATGGACTGAGTTAAACTACCGATTATAGTACGTTACTTATATAACTTTTAACAATAAATACTCTATGAGTACAACTTGTAAGTACCAGTTAAAATCTGTTCATCATTCCGAGTCTTCACTGCTATGTTTGAGTAATCAGTCGTGCTTACCTCATGCCCCGACAACACGACCTTGACCTTGGACCACAAGGGGTCGGTGGACATCTTGGACTTGACGAAGTACTTGAGCTGTTCATGCAGACGTGCCATAAACACGGTGCCCGGCGTGATGCAGTTGCTGTCGAAACGTTTCTCCGTTGGCAGTACTTCGCCTGTGTAAATGAAGTAAAGATAGAGTGCAAGAAATGTAACTATGAAGTTTATTGCCCATTCTCCTCCATACGAAACTACCTTCTGGAAGGTGTACCTAAAATCAATTCGAGTTACAGCTATAGCCTTATGTAAGCGAGCACGCCCTTTATGCCTGGAGGATTTTATTTAGGTATTAAATTCTGTTTACGTTTTTATGTTGTAATTTTTATTTCTGCTTGAGTACAGTTTTCATTGTTTTGTTGGTATATTGGCGTGTGCTTGCTAACATATGGCAAGTAATTTAATGTTATGTGTTTCGTAGTGTTAATTACTTTGCATACGATTTGTATAGAATCATGTTTAACCTATGTAATTGGAGATTATATAACCAGCATTTTCAGATTTAATTATCTGTGGCGCGCAATTTGAAATTCAAATAAATTTTATTCGAAAGCCGTGTTAATTTAATTTCAAATTCAGTCATTTGCCATTTGTTTTTAGATATTTTTTTGGTTTTGTGAAATTGTGGTAGTTTTAGGCGCCATGGATAAACTGAATATTCGTACAATTTTCGAATATGAGTTCCAACGTGGAAATACCGCTGCGCAAACGACACGAAACATTAACGACGTGTACGGGCCTAACACTGCTTGCATAAACACGGTCAATTATTGGTTCAATCATTTTAAATCTGGAAATTTTGATTTGAAGAATGAGCCTCGCGGTCGACCCGTGACCATTGTCGACAACGACGAATTGAAGGCGATAGTGGAAGCGGATCCAACTCAATCTACGGCTGAGCTTGCTGCGGGCCTTGGAGTTAGTGTCAAAACAACATTGAAGCACTTGCGTCAAATCGGAAAGATAAAAAGTTAGATAAGTGGGTGCCACACGAACTAAGCGACCAACAGCGAAACTTACGCGTCAAAGCATGCCTATGCATGCTGCCTGCATTACTGAACCGGCATAGAAACGAGGGAATTCTAAATCGAATTGTTACCTGCGATGAAAAGTGGATCCTGTACGACAACCGTAAGCGTTCGTCTCAGTGGGTGGACCCGGGTACAGCACCTAATCAGTGCGCTAAAGAAAGATTAATCATAGGAAGATGATGGTGACTGTCTGGTGGACCAGTGCCGGACTTGTACATCACAGCTTCTTACCGAATGGCACAACAGTGACGGCAGATGTCTATTGCCAAGAATTGAAAACAATGATGGAGGAGCTCGCAATTCAATAACCAAGACTGGTCAATCGCTCATCCCCTTTGCTTCTTCACGACATCGCGCGAACTCACACTTCACGACAGACCATCGTAAAGCTACAAGAGTTACAGCTCTCCGTCGCCCACCGTACTCACCGGACCTTTCCCCAACAGATTTTTACTTTTTTCAAAATTAGGACATTTTTTTAAACGCTTTCGCTGACTTCATCACCTCCCGTCCAGCAGACTTCTACAGTAAAGTGATAAACAAACTGCCATCAAAATGGCAAAATTGTATAGATAATTTGGGCCAGTACATTGATTAGCTGAAATAAAAAAAATACCAAAATTTTTATATTTTAAAATGTTCATACAAATCTCCAATTTCATAGGTAAAGACTAAACAGACTGGTGTGCTGCTGGGGAGTTTGTTGCGCTACTTCTTCCGAGCTAAAGCACTCGAAAGTGGTGAAGGGCGGGCGTTTTTGGGGGACTGTCTTATCTAATTATGACGTTCGAAAAGTGCTTATTCTCAGCCTAGTTTGAATAAATGACTTTTGATTTAGATTATTCTTTATTCTTGTATATTTGGATGTTCAAAAGTGCCTTTTAATGGCCTACTTCCGCTAGTGCCATAAAGGTCCGTTCAGCTGCTCCGTTGATGATCTGAACAACGCTTCTGATATGGCCGGCTACTGGGCCCAAACAGAATAAGTATCATATATACCGTCGAAACGAAAAGATGGCCTGCTTAAAAATTAAATTATTTGACTTTGCATATAAGCGAAACAGGACATGCTCTTTAGGCATCAATTGATTTTGTAACTAGGCGTATCTACGCTGCGAACGCATTTAAAATTGCGCTATTACAAAAATGAAGCTTAGGAGCGTATAGTCCAAATTTCGCTTTTGTTTTTTTTTTTCAACAGGTGACCAAATACATTGGGTCAAATATATTTATTTGTAGTGTACACTCGCTTTAGTATTATATTAGGTCTTTACCTATGAAATTGGAGATTTGTATGAAAATTTATAAATACAGTGTAAACTCCACGTAACGTCACTCGATTTAACGACAAACTCTCTAAAGCGTCTAAATCAATCGACTTTGTCTGGTTTAGCTTGTCTACCATACAATGATACACTCTACATAGCATCACACTCACTCTCAATAACGACAATAATTGAGTAATAAAAAGTACCTTTTAAGTTGCTAAAATTAGTAAAAACTGCGCAGCTGCGTACGTTTTTTTGTTGCTTTGTTATCCTAGCCCGCAATAAACTCTACTGTCGGCATCATATATACCGAACTTTCTAAGAAATTCATTCGTTTGTTTACAAATTCGGATTGCTTGCACGTGTAGACTGTTTTTGACCATGACTAATAAGGAGTCATGGATCATCTATACCTTATCTAGGTATCATTATTCTCTGTTGCTTACAAACTTTCAAGCTGTAAACATGGCGCAATAGCATAAGATTATTTTTTTATGTACTATCGGCCAATCTTCCGCATGCTCACCTCTAAGGCGATAATCGTATAGCACGGCTCACGACTCGATCGCCCGATGCAAGCGTTTTGGCCAATGGGATGCATGAAGCGTATTTTAGCCGTGTTTGTATTAATGTAATTATGTATAGTGTGTGTGACAGTCACACTAGGCGCGTGCTATGCTCACTTGTTTGTAAGACATTTTTTTAATGGGCACGGCCAGCGAGAGCGCTTTATGAATTGTTATTGTTGACAAGAAGTAATTTCGTACTAATATCTTCCGTTTGGTTTAGAAAATGTATTATTGGTATTGCTATACGCGTACCCTAAAAAAACTTTATTTAGGATTTTTGTTTACCACTTTGCCAAATTACAGCTTTCTAGTAAGAGTCTGTGAGCTAAGCCGGGGACAGACAGACAGACAGACGGTCATGGCGAAACTATAAGAGTTCCTTGTTGACTACGGAACCCTAAAACGAAGCAAGTTACGTAGTTTTGTTAGAAATTGTCATTTGCTATCTCTTTCTTTTATTGCTGTTTTGATTAAAATAGCAAAATTACTTACAGTAGTATTTGAACCATTACTTGGCGCAGTTTATACAATGTTATCAGATTTTTTTATTATTGCTGTCGCAACTTTTGCAACTGCAATAAAAATAAGTTCATTATCTAAGCACCATTGTTATTCAGTGGGAAAGTCAGAACATCTGGTTAAACAATAGATCGGCTTTATAGAACGGCCATAAAATACGGTCGCAAAAAATTACGAAATATTTCTTCAACACACTTGCTTGTAAAGTGACTCAGAAATTCAGCTTATTATATAGAAGTATTTTTACTTTACATTTCTTTTTTCAATATACGCAGTTTTTGTCCAAAAACAATGAATATTTTTGAGAAAAAAAAATTCGTTACATCAGATAAATCAATCATCAAAATTATCATCATTTCATAAAATTATATATTTTTCACTACATATTAACCTTAATTTGCTTATTCAAAACATTATTTTGTTTATTATATTTTTTATATAGGCTGTTTAGCGGTTTTTCCAGCGCCTTTATTTACACCTGCGGCGCGCGGGATAAACAAAACAAGCGCGGTATTTTCCAGAAATACTTGTTAACGTTTTCATTGTGTGGTTAATTATTATCAAAAATGTTGACTTCAATTAGGAAAGAAGAGCGAAGAGCATCGCGTAGATTTAACCCCCCGGAAATACTAATCTAGGCACGAAACGCTAGTGACAGCCTGTTGCCTGCAAAATCTAGAGAGAAATACCTAGCGGCGTACGAAACTAATAACAATACCAGTCTCTTTTTTTCCTCTCAAGTTGAAAACCGTCGTATGAAACGCGCACACACTCGACTCCCTTATCGCGCTCGCTCGCCCTCGGCTCGCGCGAATAATACCGGCTCGTGCAGTGAGTAACCAACATACCACACATATTTATATTTTTTGTTACACGCCCTATACTCACACAAATTCATATTGTCTCTAATTGGACGAAACCAGGAAGGGGTGTGGTTTGTCACTAGCTGCGCTTGCCGCAGAAATATTTTCTAAAGTGAGCATGCTTAAGTTTTGCCAATAGTACATAACTAATAACCAGAGATCGGATATTCGGATGCATATTTACCTAAAGTTAAATTTTAGCTGTGAAAGTATGGAAGCGGCTTCTTAAAATATTTTTATTTGTAAAAAAAAAAAAACACGGGATGCAAGGAACACCGGGAATGCATAGCTAGTTGGGTGTATAATAAAGAAGCGACTTCTAAAATATGTATATGTCGGGTGTAAGAGGAGGGGTGGTGTGTGTTAGTTAAAACAAAAAAAAAAACCACCCGAACGCATGGCAAGCACAGCGACGAATGCAATTATTGTAATTAAATAAACTGAGAGAACTATTTGTCGGGGTAGCTACTTGCGCATACGCAGGTACCTATAATTTGCCGTCCCACTCACAAACTCGCAAAATGCCTATCGTCGTTTTCTATTAATATAATGGTGCTAACATATACTATTTTTTTCGCTATGTGGAGAGGACAGGAATTTAACAGAATTTCACTAAGCACAATAATTTTTAACTATTTGTTTCAATAGGTACCTACATCAATTATTCTAAATATATGTAGTCCGTTATCTTATATTAACGTTGTTTGCTATGGCAGTTTGGTATGTATCTACCTACTTTACAATATTAGGTAGGTAGATATTATGCATCCGCTTATATAGTCAGGAAACAAACACAAAATTTGTCGATTCCGTAATCGCGGGTTTTTTTTTTACTATAGTGCATTCCATATAAGCCAACATTTGAAAGTAAGTTATGTAGATTATAATACTAATCTGATCCAATAGTCAGAAACCTTGTTGATCCCGGAACCGCGGGATTTTTTCGATACAAAAGCGCATTCCACATTCGCTAACTTCTCAACTTTAGGTGAATATGCATCCGAATATCCGATCTCTACTAATAACACTACTCTGAAATAAACTTTTTATTTTTCTAATTCTGATTTTTCTTCTCTCCATTTAACGACAACTCTCTATAACGCCATAAAATGCACAGTCCATTCAGTGTCGTTATATAGAGTTTACACTGTATAAAAATGTTGGTATTTTTTTTATTTCAACTAAGTAATCAAAGTACCTATTGGCCCAAATTATCTAAATAATTTTGACATTTTGATGGCAGTTTGTTTACCCCTTTACTGTAGAAGTCTGCGCGACCGGAGGTGATGAAGTCAGCGAAAGCGTTTTGTACTGCCTCTCGGGTGATGAATTTTTTCCAACTTAAAAAATTGTCCAATAGTTTGAAAAAAGTATAAATCTGTTGGGGCACGGTCCGGTGAGTACGGTGGGCGACGGAGAGCTTACAGCTGTAAATCTTGTAGCTTTACGATGGTCTTTCGTGAAGTGTGAGTTCGCGCGATGTCGTGGAGAAGCAATGGGGAAGAGCGATTGACCAGTCTTGGTTGTTGAATTGCGAGCTTCTCCATCATTGTTTGCAATTCTTGGCAATAGACATTGCCGTCACTGTTGTGCCATTCGGTAAGAAGCTGTGATGTACAAGTCCGGCACTGGTCCTCCAGACAGTCACCATCATCTTCCTATGAGTAATCTTTTTTTAGCGCACTGATTAGGTGCTGTACCCGGGTCCACCCACTGAGAGGAACGCTTACGGTAGTCGCATCGCAGGTAACAATTGGATTTAGAATTCCCTCGTTTCTATGCCGATTTAGTAGTGCTATGCATGGTTCAACGCGTAAGTCTCGCTGTTGGTCGCTTAGTTCGTGTGGCACCCACTTATCTAGCTTTTTATCTTTCCGATTTGACGCAAGTGCTTCAATGTTGTTTCCACTAACTCCAAGGCCCGCAGCAAGCTCAGCCGTAGATTGAGTTGGATCAACTTCCACTATCGCCTTCAATTCGTCGTTGTCGACAATGGTCACCGGCCGACCGCGAGGCTCGTTCTTCAAGTCAACATTTCCAGATTTAAAACGATTGAACCAATAATGGACCGTGTTTATGCAAGCAGTGTTAGGCCCGTACACGTCGTTAATGTTTCGTGTTGTTTGCGCAGCGGTGTTTCCACGTAGGAACTCATATTCGAAAATTGTACGAATTTTCAGTTTGTCCATGGCGCCAACAATTACACAAAAACAAAAAACTATCTAAAAACCAAATGACTGAATTTGAAATTAAATTAACACGGCTTTCGAATAAAATTTATTTGAATTTCGAATTGCGCGCCAATCCACAGATAATTAAATCTGAAAATGCTGGTTATAGAATCTCCAATTGCATAGGTAAAGACAATGTATATTTTGACATCATAGCATAATGACAACATCATGTGTGGGCAACTTTATCACCGGATTCAGCCAGCATAAATAGTATTTTGTCAAACTTTCAGTTTAACCTTTTGACCGCCACAGTCACATGACTGTGGCGGTCAAAAGGTTAAACTGACACATCTATCTGTCATCTATATGTATCTATCTATACATATACAGCCTTGGCCAAAAGTATTGCGCACCTTACAAATTTCGCTCGTTCACGGTAAGTATGGGAGAAAACCAAATCTACTGTTGAAATATTCTTTTGTCGGTCATCTACAAAGATTTAAAAATAATGACCCACGCCGCAGCTAGCAATAAAACACCTGGGTGCAATAAAATGTGTCTTTTATAATTTTTGTATTTATTTATCAGTTCGCTACCATCGTGCATCGCTCGTTGTGAACACATCCAGTGATCTAGTGCGCCTTTGGTATTTTATTTCAAAGTTTTAAGTGTTATCGTTGCAATATGCCAAAACGAAACGAACGTTCTTTAGAAAAACGTGTGCAGATACAGCTTCTGCATGAGCAAGGGAAATCACAAGTAGAGATTTCGAAAACTGTGAAATGTTCGCGCCGATCCGTGCAATATGCTATTAAGCGATTCTCTGCTACCGGATCACATCAAAATAGACCGAGAACCGGGCGCAAACGCATCACCACAGACCGTCAGGATCGTCAGTTACTGAGAGAGTCGTTAAGAAATATGAAAAAAACATCTTCAGAGCTCGCTGCTGAGTTGTCAGAACAAATTAAGAAATCAATTTCTGCTGGAACTAGGTCAATTTAATGCCCTAATAAAATTATGAAATGGTTTAAAAACCAAACGCATAGATGAAGTTATTTTTTTTTTTCCGGAACTCAATATTTTTCTCTTTATTGCAGATTTTTGGCACACCTGGTGTGACCTTTGTGCGTCGCCGGGTGGGCGAAGAATTTAAGCCAGAGTGTGTGATCCCAACCGTAAAAAACGGCGGCGGCAGCATAATGGTCTAGGGTTGCATGACCGATTCTGGAGTTGGCGAATTGTTCGTGTGTGGGGCCGCATGGACTCTACTAAGTACATAAATGTACTAGAAACTGCGTTGCTGCCTTCATTCACGAAACTTTTCGGCGACACGAACATGGATGGTGTTAAATTCCAGCAGGATAACGCGCCATGCCACAAATTGCCCGCACTATGACATGGTTTCGGGAAAATAACACAGAGCTTCTTGACTGGCCTGCCCAGTCGCCAGATCTGAACCCCATAGAACATCTATGGGGTTTATTAAAGCGTAGAGTTAGGCGCCACACAATTAACAACAGAGAAGATTTGAAACGCTACCCGCGCCTAGAATGGAACGCGAATACTGCTGAAGACTAAAAATCTTGTTAGCTCTTTACCAAAAAGAATTTCTGCCGTAATTAAGGCAAAGGGTGGATCCACAAAATATTAATTTTCAATTAATAAATAGTAAAATAAACCTATATAAAACGTTTTGTTTTATTTCTATTTGATACTAATTATAAACATAAAACTGAAAGATGTCATGGGTGCTCAATACTTTTGGCCAAGGCTGTAGATGACAGAGCAAAATGTGCCCAGCACGCCACGGTCATGACTTAATGACACATTTTAAGGAATAATTCGTAGCTTGGCGCCGAGGGCATGTCTTTGCCTTTTTGACGTGGCGGTCAATAGGTTAAAGACATTTATCTTATTACTACCAAATGAATAAATACAGTATGTACCTTTTCCTCTAGCTTCTTCTTCCAATTTTTCTGCTTCCCTTGCTGATCTAAACCTAAAATATTGATTAAAATTATTTCTGTTGTCAATTTTTTCCAATTGTAAGGCAAAAACAGAACAATAACCAGAATTTGTAATTAAATCATTATTTGTACAGTGTTTGTTTTTTCTTAATGTCTCTCTGCAAACTTCGTGTTTCGTCAGTTGTTGGATTTCTATCAGTCTAAACGAAACAACAATAAAGTAGGTACCTACTTAGTTCTGAATTTAAAATTATTATACACAATAAATCATATTATTGATGGACATAGAAATTTGAACTTGTTTGTATTCAGAAATGTCATGATTTCCGAGAGACATTAAGAAAATAGAAGCACTGTACATAGGTTTAAATGTAATTCTGTTTTCAAGCATATTATGCCAGAAGCAATCATCTGATGAGTGAAAATAGTTGTTCACAGGTCTAACATGAGTTAACTAGATTTTAGATACAGCTAGCTGCATACAAAAATACTTTCTTGACAAAACCTAATAACTGTGAAAGATTTCACAATTTTCTCTGTTACCAACTGATAAAAAGCAAGTTGCACATAATATATGTATATTGTAAGTACACAGTAATCAATATGATATATTTTATTGCACACCATAAATTAAGTTGAAATGTGAACCAAAAATGATCAGTGTTCCACATTAGCCAATAGCCATGGAGCGAAAGAGGTGGAAGTCATGGGGAGAAGTGTTTGCCCAGCAGTATGATGATGCAGGCTGACCATAAATAGTAATATTACCTTCTGCCTCTTTGCTGGTTCATCTTCGCCCTGGGTGCAACTCCGTCAATAGCCATAAAGAACAACTTCTTAGGCTTAATAATTTGAAACAGTATGCTGAGATAGTGGAATATGTCTTGGAATATTTTCTCTTCCGTTATACGGAAATGCGGGTTTGAGTCATCGGGATGCGAACAGTTGTGAATGATTCCATTCATATCCAAATACATATTGTCAAAGTCTGGGATCTGAAACATGTCAACAATTTTTAAATAACAAATGGTTGATAACACATGTCAACTTTTACTTTCTAAAACATGTTTCAGTTGATCACATAATGTGCACCATTCAACTGCCAATAAATTGAAGAGAAAGAATTATTCCATTATTCCTATGCTTGCAAAATTTTAATAGGGTGTTGCTGTTGATCAACATTGTGGCATGCTTTATCAAATACTTGTGCAAATGATAACACAATATTTATAAAATAAGGTTAAAGATATAACCTTTTTGTTTCTGTGTTTGTGTACTAACAATATTTTTTAAGAACAATGTTACTAACAATTGGGCCTAGTTGCCATAAATAAACAAATATTTAATTTTAATTTAATAACTGTAAACTGAAAATAACAGCAAACTCAATTTTGATTTGCTTATTTAACTAAATTAACTACATTACGGAAAATAATGAGTCTCATTCAAGATGTACGTAAATAAAGGGCTTTTGATTATAAGGCAAGGCAAGGTCTTCCTTTTCTTCTCAATGAAGTAATAGTAATAGTAGAGTGGTAAGTACCTAACATGAACTTCAAATATTAGTCCTGAAAAATTACATTGCTCCCAAGTCTGATAGTTTCAGTGAGTTATGAAACATTGTTTTCTTGTAAATAGTTATACGACGACAAAAGAATACTGATAGAAGCTATTTACCTGATACTGCTTCACTAGCTCGTTGAGGCAAGGGTACCTCTCGCTTGTATACCTGAAGAACTTCGGTACACCCATTCTGATAGAATCGTATGCCAATTATTTGCGATAGTAATGCTTGATAAGCGTTTGTTGTGCACTGACCCCAAACTGAAATAACCTATTTTACAGTTACTTAAACGGCGGCGCACACTGTTAAACAATGGCGCTACCCACTGTTTTTCGATATTGTAGTTGTGGTAATAGGATGAATTGTATTTATTGTGATATTGAAAAATTATCTTCCAGCAACCTACATCGCGGAACGTAGAATTTTTAGTGTTGTACAAAACTTACTAAAATATCCTAACCTAATCTCGGAATAGTTTTTTATTTGATGGCTTATAAAAACTTGAAAGCTTGTAAAAAACAATTAATTTTGTTATCTATACATTTTATTAACAACAGGGTATGTTAGTAAGAATCTGAGACAGCCCAAACCGCTAAAGATATAAACTTAAATTTTGGACAGTTAGTAGTGTAGTTTAAAACAAAGGTGTGTACACATGGCTACATATCAAGCTATACAATAAATATTCGCCAGTTTCACCATGTCCGTGTCTCTCTGTCCCTACTGTAGCTCAGAGATGCTTAGTACTAGAAGGCCGTAATTTGGCACTGGCATACATATTAAGGCGCTGACCCAATTGATCAAAATAGGCTTCGCTTAAGAAACAAAATTGCCAAATCTGTATAGTTTGTGGTAGCGGAAAAAATATATATTAATTTTGAACATATTTCCCAGAACTTGGTTGTTTCCAAAACACGTTTTGAAAACAAAATCTCGATACAAATTAACGTTAAACTAACCTCTTACTTTGGGTTCTAATCCAAAATATCTGTATCAAATATCAACACACGTTACGTATTTAATAAGTAACAAGAACGTCTTATTTGAATGCAGAACTTGGTTGTTTTTTATTTTCGATTACTCAACTTAATTTTGAGTAAATAGATAATTACTTCATATTTTGCAATAAATTACAAGCTTTGTGTCATCGCGCTTCTCTTTCTTTTCTATGGAATTTGACAGTGACCGCGATTTAGGTGTTGTCAGCGTCTTAATCACGCCGACTAAGTGGTTAAATAAAATCATGAAAAAACTCCCATGACGTTGTTTTTTTTTCTCGTCTATCTCATAGCGTGGGGTGAATATGTAGGTCATCCAAAAATATTGCGAGACTGCTAACACCATTTTTCGATTCAATACATATTTGAGTAATAGCTTTAAAGTGCTAATTTTTGTTAGAGTCAAGTGTCCCCCCAGCCCCCTGCCAGCTAAATGGTTGTTTATAGAGATGTAATTCATGGCAGTAGTAAATATAATGAAGTTTAAAGCAAAACTGTCACAGCTAAGTTGGCTTTACAAGTTAACGAGTTATTGACGACCAACTTAAATTTGCAGTTGGAGAATTGACTGTGGCATAGAGCGATGAATGGGAGAACATGTTTTTAAACTACAATGTTAAGTTGGTTTTTGGGATAAGTTCATACTAACTTCCCAACTACGGAACCATTCATTGTGCATGTTCCGACGCGCACTTGGCCCTGTTTTTTAATTTGAATTTGATTTCAAGAAATAGTCAAGAAATAACCGTCTTCAATCATGATAATTTCGACCTGTTTTACTATGTTTAAGTATGTTAAACTTCTACATTTATGTTTAGTCGAATTTGAGACGTTCATAAAAGAACAACTGTCTATGGTAACTTGTGCTTGTAGAACAGGTTTCGCCTCACTAAGTAGTTTGATTACCTGTATTTTGTACTTGTCAGATAAATATAGTCAGATAGTCAGTAGAGATGGGTTGTAACAGGTTAAACTTGATATCTGTTATCACTGTTACTGTTACACAAAAATAACAGATCCAAATATCTGTTATTAAATAACAGCCTGTTATTTTTGTACGGACGATAAATACGTATTTAAATCTCAATTGAATATGTTCTTTGTTTCTTTTCATTTAAAGTCGAAAATGATATCCGAAGTTTTGTCTAGGAATGACGATGTGAAATGGTAGAATTACGTTTATTTATTTATTTTTTAGTCATCCGGTTAGACTGGAACATAGTTGAGCCCAACATAGTTGTAAAATGCTGAGCAGATTGATCGATTATTTTTCCAAACTGAACACTTTCCTTCATACTTTATTACAGGCTTAGGACTGTCAGTTTACTATTTTATTAATATTACGTCGCCGCGTCGTAATTAAAAATTGATTACGATTCTCAAACTGGCGCACTTAAAAGTGTTCAATTCATTGTATGTACATGACTACCTATTTACAATATCATCTATTCTATATCTACATGGCTATTTACATTACCTATCACCTATTCTATAAATACCTACATTTCCTTATTCTATATTTACATATTTTGATTTAGAAAAATTAGTTGCTGTAACTTTCTGACTCCTAACCGGGTCCGCCTTTCATTAAGGATATTCCCTGCAGCAGAGAATACCCTTTCGCAGGGAACCGACGAAGCCATTGCGTTGAGCTTTGTGGCTGCTATCTTATATAAAGTGGGGTACACCGATTTGTGCTCTCTCCACCATTTCAAGGGGCAGTTGGTTCTAGAAATAATTTTGTCATCTTGATACCGTTGCACCTCTACGATGGCACGAGATTGAGCTGTGCCCTCCGGTTGAATGCCTTGCATTCTTCTCTCAAAATCTTGCCAAATTGATTTGGTTTGGCTGGTAGAAGATGTTGTGGGTTCAACTGCTTGTACATGTACGTCGCTTTGAGTCGCAGCATCACGCGAATGTTGAGTTGCAACTAATGAAATTATGCGTCGCTTCGTTTCTTCTGCCACATGTCCTTGAACGTGCCAGCTAAACAACAAGACGGCGCCGCGGCGGCGGTAGCGACGCGGCATACGATTAGTTCCAATTTCAGCCACGTACAGACATAATTTGCGCGCACTTTTTAGTTGCAATATAAATTGCCATTAACGAAAATAGATTATAATTTTAAGTTTTTTTTTATAATGGTCACTGGTCAGTAACAGGTAACACGACCTAATTTAGGAGTCACATTTTCGAAAATGTTTGTTATTGTAAGACCACCAACTATATTTTAAGGATAATAAATACTAAGTGCTTCTCTGTTTAGCGTACTTTAAACGCTTTAGTAAGAGTGAGAAGTAAACATATTTCGAAGTAAATAATAGGTGTTTCTCTTTTTAGCAAGGGCCATTCTTTAATGAGGGAGAGAGAAATTGATAACCTTACTACATTTCTTCCTTTGTGTGAGTGTATAAGTAAGTAATAGCCGTAGTAATAGTCTGTAGGTGGGGACTATTCAGAATAACAGATTAACAGTAACAGCCGCGGTAACAGTCTTTGAGGGTCTGTTATTTTAGGTAACAGATAAGTTATATTGGTAGGAACAATTGTTATTTGTTATTTTTTAATATCTGTTAATTCTACCTGTTACGATAAATACGCCTCACCCCTACTTGTCTACGTTTAATGTCTTGTGGCGTTGTAAGTAAACATTATTGTGATTCTTGAAATAATTAATTTATCATCTGATTAATAATTATAATTACATTCAATAAAATATTTTCAGCTCTGTTCATTTCATATCACTTACGATATTTCGTTCTGTATCTTCTGTAAGAAATAATCTTGTTACTGTGTTGTGACTTCTCTATGATAAACCACTTAAACCATGGAAAACGATGAAATTGGCAATGATTTGGTGCGCCTAGACAACGGATATCTAGTCGACGAGGAGAATAACATTCGTTGCGAGTATGTCGTGAACTCTGACGATGTATTAGGTATGTACTCAAGGTCTGCTTGTAAGTATCTAGCCGTCCTATGTTCTATCACAGAACTTGCATTCTTCGACGTATATTGAAGAACTGACATAGCATAATATCCACTCCTTTAGCCCAAAACTACCTCAATATAGTAGTTAGGTATGTACCTAAGTTTCTCCAAAGTTAACTATTTGGATGGCCTTCAAAATCTAATCTCAAACCAATCGAAATTTTGAATATTATGTTGTTATTGCACAATGCCTAAGACGACCCACTGACCACGTGCATTGTATGATTCCATAAATCAATTTCTTAGTGAAACAATGGACAAAAAATTGAAACATGTTTGGCCCAAAATGAGCTGCATGAACTCTGCTCACTGACGCAGTCATCAGATTGTCAAATGCACATGTGACAGTCCATTTAGCGCAGGATGGAAATAATTATTTAGTGAATTTAACTGTACACAATATTTTAATAGTTTATGAGTCATGATCTTTACAATGCATGCATCATGTTGTCATATTGTAATATATTTTACAGACCTACATTTTATCTTGTTTTTTTTCAGATGAAGAGAATAACTCAGATTCAGGTAGTAAGAATGCCCCACTGAGGGAACAGGACAGATTTCTGCCTATTGCTAATATTGCCAAGATAATGAAGAGAGCAATACCTGAAAATGGAAAGGTACAATGCATTGTAAACTCTCATCCTTTATTCTTTTTTATTATTATTAATCTTTTTTCTCTCTCATCCTTTATTAATCATTTCCTATTTTTAAAGTTCAAGCTCACCCTAAGTGGCAAGGCAATGGGACACCTTGTATTTTATAGTCATACCTAACCTAACCTAACCTAAATGTGTAAATATTGTTGATCTAAATTATTGTACACTTTAAGCTAACTCTATAATCATTTCAATTGCTTTTAACACTTATCATAATGGAGAGAAAAGTTTTGATTTGAGTTTTTAACCTTTTGATCTTGAAGTCTAAGAGTTCACTGTATGACATGTCTGTACAATTTTGCAGATAGCAAAGGATGCACGAGAATGTGTCCAAGAATGCATATCAGAATTCATCTCGTTTGTAACAAGTGAAGCTAGTGACCGGTGTCAAGTGGAGAAGAGAAAAACTATCAATGGAGAAGACGTCTTGTTTGCGATGAATGCACTGGGTTTTGACAACTATGTGGAGCCTTTGAAGCTGTATCTTAAGAAATATAGGGAGATTGTGCTATCACCAGTAAGTAACCCTGTAAGTTCAGCTTTGTATGGTTATTAATTGCATACCATCTGCCGCAAATTATAATTAATACTACTATTCAACTAGCTAAAAAATGAAAATAATTACTTTGTAAAGAGAACATTAAAAATAGCACACATGGTATGGAACAGCATACCCAGCTAATTCAAATGTATGTCAGTAGTTCTACTTGAAGTAATAGGTCATCTTTATTTTATTTTTTCAGGTTACAATGAACAAATTAAACAAACCTTTAATAGTTTATGGAGGTCAGTAATCAATTAATTAAACAATTAATTATTTAAACCATACATTTTCTATAGTTTTCTCTATTTTTGTTTGCAGAAGATGGAACTGCATGTATTCCAACTGAAAATGATGGTGAAACACAGACCGAATCAGCTGTACTTTATCCATACAAAGAATTAAAAGTAATTGAAGACTTCACCATTGCGTGAACAAATACTAGGAGTATAAGGTTATCAGGTTTCATACATTATATGGAGCGACAACTTAACTCTTCTTGTATGCATTAATTTCCAAAAACTGAAAAAGACTGTTGTAGAAAAAAGTATAATCATTTACTGAAGAAAATATTCATTGGCGCCGATTCCCTTGTTCACCAACTAAACTAAATTTAAGTTCAGTGCATCTTTTTCTTTCTATTTCATTAAGACGAGGACAGAAGATAAATTTTAGTTTAGTCCTGTCAAATTAATCAGCGCCTGTCACTACTCTATACAAGTTTAGACGTGATTAAAAACTTACCTACTAAAGTTACGTCAATTTACGTCAAGCGCTGATTAATTTGACAGGACTAAACTAAAATTGATCATCTGTCCTTTTCCTAATGAAATAGAAAGAAAAGGATGCACTGAACTTAAATTTAGTTTAGTTGGTGAACAAGGGAATCGGCGCCATTGAAGAATTTGACCGCTAAGGAAAATGTCTGGTTACGTCTTCCTCAATACATTTATATTATTTTATAAACCATGTAGAGTTAAGAACTAAACCCTAATTCATTTTCCATGCTGTGAGATAAATGAAAAAATGTAACTTAAAGGAGTTTGGCTAGTATGGGCTAGAAAATAATAATCAACCGTCATTTTTATGTGGTTTACTTTAAATAAAATAGAGTGATATTGTAAGTATTGTTATTAGAAATATACCATCTGACTTATACGTGGTTTCTTCTTAAGGTGGATCCAAATTCAAAATTGGATTCAAATCTGGGTACGTTTTTTTACAATTTGCAGGTCTGTGTTATCTTGATCAAAATATGACATGCGACCATAACAAATATGTATCTACAGAATTATAACCATTAAAATCATTAATACATCTCTCTTAGTTACATTTGTTCCATGAGAACAAATCATATATCAAAAAGTTGTTATGGAACGAATCTAACTTAGAGAGATGTATGAATGATTTTAATGATTATAATTCGTTCTGTTCTCGTATCGATCAGGACTTTGTCTTGGTGATGAATGGAGTTGCTAGGGCACGCAATTTGATGTCGGGTCGCCAAAAAACCCGTTCCCATCGTGGAACTAATAGCATGTATGTTCCCTCTGCTTGATTGAGATAACTTTGGACCTTGAGGATCAGAAAGGGTGGAGGAAACATCCACGCTAGGTTGTAATTCCACATCGAAAGAACGCGTCGTAGAACAGGGCATGGTCGTAGTTTTGACCCAAGAACACGTAATTCATCACTACATGCGCTCGATTTCATTGGACGCAAACAGGTCGATTAGTGGAACTCCCCATTAGGAGAATATTTTGTTCGTGCATTCTGGAGTTAGATGCCGCTCTGGAATCATCCGAAACCTCGACAAGTGATCGGCATGGCCGTTGTATATACCGGGTATATGAAAGACGTTCATATGACTGTGGCAGTAGGTACTCTGTGATTTGGAAAAAATTGTAGGTTAAGTCTATGAGAATAGCCGACTTGGTGCCGCCTTCGTGACGGAGATATGCGACTACCGACTTGTCGCTTTAAATCTCTAAATCAAAACCACCTTGCGTCTCAAGAGCTGACAGTGATTTTGCAAAAACTTAGGATTTCGTAACATTCTTTTTGGTTGCAATGGAGATCTTTCTCGGCCTCTGACCAAAGACCCGAGTGATAGATTGTCCAGGCGAGCTCCCCATGCGATGTCCGACGCATCCGTTGTGAGGAAATTAGAAGGCGGCGGCGTATGTATGGCCGACGGATATTGACAGTTCTGGCGCCACCACGTTAGATTGTCTATAGCAGCACGAGGTAAGGCGTGTAATGTCCTGTGATCTGACTTCAAGATTTGGTTCAATAAGTTCAATAGCGCTCGAAAGTTGTCTTCCTTTCGGAACTGCAAAGCTGGCAAAATTTACGAAGCTCTTAAGTTGTCTGAGTGTTGTGCGTTGCTTTTTCAGCATCTGACCTATTTTGTCCAAAAGTACAGGATTTTCTCGTCGAAAAGTCATTTGCGATTCGACCATGGATCCCAATGAATTCTTAGAAACACTAGTCTTTTCGGCGGTGTGATTGATTAGCCAGCCCGACGTTTCCAAAGTTTCGAGTCATGTTCACATGACTTCGGAATCTTGTTTTCGTCCTGATGAGTGAACAGGAAATCTTTGAGAAAAACTATAATTCTAACACCTCGTATCCTGAGAGTCTGAGCTATCCAATTTGTGAGCATAGCAAATGTCTTTGGCGCTGTGCTTAGGCCAAAAGGCAGGTAATTCATTTCTAGCAATTCGTTGCGATAAATTAGGCGCAGAAACCTTGCTATAAATTAGACAAATGAAAATACGTTTGCGAGGGGTCGATTTTGCATAGCCAATCCTGCGGTTGTAGAAACTCTGATGCGATTCACATAAATATTATTAGAGTCGATCTATTATGATGTAAGAATTCAGTGCTTTTAAATTCAATATTGGTCGAATCGAGCCGTCGGCGTCGACTTTGGGAACAAGCAACATCGATGAAAGCTTGGCGAAACTACAGACCATTCTGGAACTCCCTGTTCCATCATTTTGTTTATTACAGATGTCATTGCTGCTGATTCTGGGACATTTAGATTTGTTTCGACAACACTTGGATGCATAAGTGGTGCCTTCTGATAAAAAGGTATGCGGTACCCGGATATAATTTTTAGAATGATATCCGGAGCATTAATTTGCTTCTATTGGTCTCGACACTGTATGAGGCGGCCTGCTTTGAACGAGTCAATACTTACGTACGCCGTTTGCTGTCATTACTCCGTTGGGGAGGCGATGACTCGCGCCTTCTTCCATACGTTTGATTGTTTTGTCTAGCATTCGACCGGCCTCGAAAACAATTGCGGTTATTCGATGCGACCGAATTATACTGAGCAGCACGGCCATGAGCAATACCGTCACCTTGCGGAGGTGCGGGACCGCTGTTGCATCCACCTTGCGGAGGTGAGTTACTGCTAGCGCAATGTGTGTGCGCATTATTGTGTTGACAAGCCGGAGCTGCAAGAGAAAAACCCTGCGAGGGTTTGTTATGAGGCTTTGGTTGGCGACTTTTTTTGCATCCCCCTGTGAGGTAGAAGACGTATTAGCATTTTGCAATGGCCAAAAACATTTTCTTACGCCGCCAGCTTTTCGATAGCAGCTGCAAACTTCTCTGTGTTGAACAGGTTTGTACATGTCGGTGGAATTTTCTTTAAGCTGGCCTTCATCAGGGGGTCCTTTGCCTGTTTAGTGATACAGTCTCTCCGCATTTGGAGAATCTCAGCACGATGTCCACAGAGAAGGCTCGCCTCACAAGCCTCCCCCCATTGCTAGGCGGAAGTGACGTATTAGAATGAGATAGACATAGGAAAAAGAGAGAAATAGCAAAGGTGGAAACCGAACAGCCTATCTCATTAAACTTCGAATAAAGTCACAATAATGAGTCATTTAGGCTTAGCTAGACTAAGGGCCTGCGCCCACTGGCGGTTTTATGCGGCGATAAGGAATATAACTTATACTGACATAAAGTATGACAATCAAATTGAAATTTCAATGATAATGCCTAAGGACGTGTCGCAACATACCTAAGGATACCGCGGCATTGTTGCCGTCAGTTTGCGCATGTGTGTAGTGATGCCGAAAAATCCCTGCCGTGCCATACCGCCAGGATGCTTAGGTCATATGAGATTTTATATTTCGCTTTCCAGTTTTTTTTCTCGATTTTCTTTTTGATTAAAAAGTTTTGGTCTTCAACATTTAGTTTAAAATGAAAGTCTCACTCAAATAAAAGATCCAATTTTAATAATCCTTAAAGTTAAATATCAATACAGACAGATTTCACTCAATAATTCATCAAAAAATAATTTATTTCAATCAGTGCTACTCTCTAAACTTATCAGTAATATAACCAGGCAATGGCATGAGATACAAAAACTTATTGAATACCATAATACCAACAGAAAAAGCGAAGGACACACCTAAATTGAACTCTGGATTAAAATCACCAGCCGCGTAGATGTCTCCGTTGAAATTCTTTGAAGAAAACCGTTCTGTGAGGAATGCTTTACCGCTAGCATATCTGCAGTTAGCATTAGAATTAGTATTTAAGTTCGAAGAGGTTTGTATAAGACTAGATATTGTTGAAGTGCAGTTTTCTTGGTCGCTGTACGGAAGGATGTTGAAAGTGGGCTGCTTGAAGACGTTCCGGTGCATGAAGATTGAAGCGTATCGTGTGTGGGTAGTGTAGGTTATGTAGTACAGCCATTCTTCGAAGCCTTTGTAGGATCTGCAATCAAATGTTTTAAGTTTGTGGCTTAGGTGATTACATTATATGTGCAAATCTGAGAAGAGTCAGTGGCCTAGTGGTAACGGCCATAACTTACGAGTTTGTAGGTCGTGAGTTCAAACCCAGTCAGGCGCTTTACTTTGTGTAAATAATTTTTTCACCACTACTCTCAAAACGGCGAAAAAAAACATCGTGCGGAAACCGGCATGTCCCAGAAACAAAAATTCAAAGACATGTGACATCTACCAACCCGCACTGGGCCCGTGAGGTAGATTATAGCCCACTCCCTCTCGAAGAGAAGAGGCCTGTGTCCCAGCAGTGGGAACATTATAGGCTGATTATACTAAATTTGAGGACTTGCTTCTTAATTGGGATCGGCGTAATTTGCCTGTCAGGCGTCACCTTACCATTCACTCCATTTTCCGTCATTATGTGCCTCCCACAATTTCACATATCACAGCTTTTCTTGGGTCTCATTATATTCATCACTCTTAGGTACTACATTTCATCCCTCCTTCATTACATGCCCAAAAGATTTGTCATTAAAAGGCTTTACCTGAGTACTCCACTGGCTAACATGACATAAATGCAAGTGATGTAGATGTTGACGATGCCGGCTATCATGCCATTCTTCACGAACATCATCACGGCTATGGCCTGCTGTTCCGCGTACACGTAGCAAGACCACAGTGCTAGAGAGAAGTACAAGAAGTCCAGGTTCTCGGTTATGTCCGATAGGATCCTGAGGAAAGAGGGTAGTTTTGAGTTTGCTGATTAAATGGTTTTGAATTTATTGGTGACTTTTGAGTTATTGCCTTCTGATGAGAGTAGAAGCCTTTGCCCTTCAATGGGACAATAATAGGCTGATATTATTATTATTTATTTGAGTTATTGTAAAGGCATTGAGTTTTATCCTGAAATTCTGCAAACATCTTCACTGGAAGAATTTCAAAAGTTCATTTCCCATGCGATTAGGTATAGAGAAATTTCAGAACACCAAGTTTTACGGTCGAAGAATAATTTGGATGCTTTTATAAACGCACATAGGTTCAAAGTTACAAGTCTACATCTTACGACTGATGAACATCGGCATAAAGTTTAAATTGCATTGATCCCGGTAGTGTAGGTAATTCAACTATACCAAGTGTTTTGGTGCAATATACTCGTACCTACATGATCATCAGAACCGTTTCATAAAATTAATGATGTACTTAAAGAAGAACTTACGGATATATAACAGCGGCTGAGGCTAGAGTGCTCAGGAACGAGAAAGGCAAGGACACGAGGTTCCACGACAGAAGTAGACTGGCTCCACTGTACAGACCTTCCTGAGACTCCTGGTAGTATCGAGTCCGGTATGGACTATCTGTAACCAGATGAAAAAGCCCGATGGATTGTTATTTACTAGAAGGGAACGGGGAACGTGAAGCATATATGCAGTTTTTCATAAAGGGACCAGATTTTTTTTAAAGCGTTTTAAAAGGTCACGTCCAGATTAACTACCAGTTAGCGTAAGATTGAACAACTGTACTCAAGCAAGCTACTGCAAAATTATTTAAGCACAATATAAATAAAAATAAATCTTGGACTCAAACCACAAAAGGTGGTGGTTCGGACCACACCAGGTCTTTTGAACTTTAGACTGTTCATAATTTCACAAACAAAGGTGTAGGTACTCATCATCAAGGTAGGTCTATCAGGATGCAGCTGAATACCAGTATTTTACATGTAGCAATTGCCTGTCTGACCTCCACAACCCAGTCACTGGGTAACACGATACCATTGTAGGTACTGTCAACTCGAAAAGAAGGGAGTCGGTGGACTTCGTCGGACTAAACGTAAGTATTAGTATCGTCATGTATCATTTCTACAGTAGCAATGATACTTACATAAACAAATCGTGTTCATAATGCTGATGAAGTAGGTTCCCACCATAGCGTTGAATATCAGGCCGCTCTTAGTGATGAAAGCTCTCTGGTAATCCTGTCGACAAACATTTATATTATACCATTCTTGTTTCGTTGAATCGGTACAGGTATTATACAAATCATATTATGGCATCTTTGTTATGTTGTTGGGGTAAATTAAAAAGTCTTCAAATTCCGACTAGCTCCACATTTCATCACAACTTGGTCTTGAAGGTGGGCACCCCGAAAATGTCCAAAAAGAAGCTTTTTATTCAGGAATTTCTTACCTTTGCTTCATTGTAGAATATCCACATTATAAAGAAGTACATCGGTAAGCTGAACAATCTCATGAACATTTGTTTCATTCCATTCTTCTTAAGGTTGAATATCGAAGCTAGTAACCTCCTGCAAAAAAACAAACAACCGTTAATTTTTCGCTATAACAATATTTTCGAAACAGAAGTTTGGAGGGAATGGGGCCTTTGTTATTTATCTTATGAACGTCTATTGTTTCGGGTTTTAGGTGCCCTTGGCAGGCCTTTCTTTTTTTTCACTCTCTGGCTGGCTCACTGTCCGTTCCATTACTGGGGAAAGGCTTCCCTCAAATCTTTCCAGATACTCTTTTCCTGTGCCGTCCCGTACGAAGTCTTGCTTATGTAGCATCATTCAGCAGTCTTCAAAAATCGTAAAAAAATTGCAACTCACAAATACAACATCCATATAACTTGCATGCCTCCCGGCTTCCCGTAGTTGAGCTGTATCTTGTTGGGGTTCACGATTCGGTTGTTCTCATGCAGGTTGCCCTGCATTATGCCCTGACCCTCCAGCTTGAACTTCTCCACCAGTGCTGCTATCTGGTGGTTGGATTCTATGAACCGCTCCCGAGATCGTCGGTCTACCGTTGATAGGCATACTGCAGAAAGAAGATGTTTCAATAATATCGTACTGTACCGAACGTACCTACTATGAGATGTGAAAGCTATCTACTCGGCGCGGATAGGTTCATCTCTCTCCCACAGCGAATTTATTACCTACTGTTTTAAGAGATGTTGATAAGCACCCGGATTCAGGGAAGTATACCATCATATTACGCCTGTATTTCCTGAAGGGTCAGGCTGTGCTTATCCTGTACAAACAGTTGTGCGTTCTCTTTTAGTCTCATGTAGGTAAAAGATATAATATAGAAGAATTTTTGTTTTTTATAGTCAATAATCATCTAAGTTAAATGTGGCTGTACTTACAGTAATACATTAATGGGTTCTCCAGTTGTGGACAAGGGAATCCAATGCTGCCGAAGTAATCCAGGAGGTTCCTCGTAGGACCAGCGTATACGACGTCACCGAGGCATAGGTACACCACGCGGTCCAGGAATGGGAAGACATCTGCAACATTGTGTGCGGTTTAAAGATTTATATAAGACGTTCTCATCAGAAAATTAGAGCCCTTTAGTTTTGCCAATTATGTTACACATAAAATGACTTGGTGGTTGATACCACCAAGTCATTCTTTTCTTGGGAACTCCTTTATTTAATTTTCATTTTCATTTTCTACCTATTACGGTTCATGAGATACAGCCCGCTGACAGACAGGCGGACGGATGGAGAGCAGTAATAGGCACCCTTCGGGTACGGAACCCTAAAAATGGTCGTCAAATCTACAGTCTATTAAGTTTACAAAGTTCTCACATTCACAAAATATAAAAGAATCTATTTAAAAGACATGTATAAAAATATAAACAGACTTAAACCAAATTACAAGATTGTCATTACAACTGTAACAAATCTGAATTAATATCCACTCCACAAAGCCACTAATAAATAGTTAAAATTTGAATTGTAGGTGTATAATGTCAAATAATAAAAATATTGTTTTAAGGATGTAAAAAAAATAAAAATAAATAAACATCACAATTTGGGAGCAGTTAAAAGACATTTACATAGTTAAGCCGTTTATGAGGTACCAGGGAAGCCACATGTGCAGAAGGAATTATTGCCAAACTTCCTTGTCTCCAACGTAGTCTTTATCTATGTCTAATCTTATAATATGCTTTTGTGATAAGGACACGTTTGATGTGGGTTTTGAACTTTCCATCGCTTATCTATTACTCTGTAACCGACTTTGGCTACTGTTTATAAGAAACGACTGGTATGACAATTTCATGTTTACTACGTGTATTTATGTTATGAAAATCGCTTCTTATTTTGAAAACTCCTAAGTTTTTGAGATGAGAGTTAGCATATATTATTTTTTCAAATTGTTTCTAAGGGTCTCAAGAGGACCTTTTATAGATCGCGCATATATAACATGGCGAAACAAAAGTAAAACATGTGTCTTCGAAGTTCGTTCGAGTTTCGAATGTTTTCCTTCACCGTTTTGAGAGCACTGGTTGCCCAGTGGTAACGGCCGCGACTTACGAGTTGTATGTCGTAGGTTCGAACCCAGATAGGCGCTTTACTTTGTGTATACATGTGGTTAATAAGTATAAACAAATATTAAATAGTATTTTAATAAATAATTACCTACTATTATTAAAAATACAAAACGTTTCACAGTACAGTGACCCACTGACAAAATTATGAAATACGCAAGTGAAAACTGACATATTTCCACATATGCACAGCTGTGCCAACAGTCGCAAACAAAGGTTTTCAGTACATATAGGCATAAAGTAAGCCACATGAAGTGGACTGGATTGTTTAACAAAATACCATGATTAGCATCATAATGGGGGTTATGTAGGTGAAATGTCGACGCACTGTCGAACGTGTCTATTTTGGTGTAGACTTAGTTCAGTATTGCATAAAAAGTTTCAAGAAATGTGTCATGAAATTAGGTTTAAAGATTTTACTAAGACAGAAAGTCACTTACGTGAGAACAATGTTTCTAAGCTAAATTATAAGTATGAAGTTCGTCACAATCGTCACTGCATCAATTATGATTCTATGATGTATCATAAGCTGATAGATAGATAGATGGGTGTACCCATCCAATGCATTTATGTGATACATATTCAGCTTATTGGGTCTTGAATGCAGTGGCGTGCCTAGGGTTTCAAAATAACGCAAGCCCAATAAAATTTTAACCGATTTCAAAAAAAGAAAGTTCAGTTTTCGACTGAGTATGTAGGTACCTACGTATGTATCATCGCAATTTTCTCATAAACTACTGGTTAGGTACAATAAATTAAAAGTGAATTCTTCCATCCATTTTAGTAAGGCATTTGGGCTTATATGAAGGTACCGCCACTGCTTGAATGCCAGTGAATTCAAGACTCAATAAGCTGAATATTTACACACCACAGCACAGTACTGTAATGTCACTTATTCAATAATAAGTGAGATTACAGTACTGTGCTGTAGTTTCGCAGTATGTTTGTTATTATTTCTGTATCGTCTTGGAAGTTCTTGGACAAGTTCTTACATCGCTCAAAACCAAAAGGATAATGATAACAATGATAACTACACAACCTGTACGCCTCGTAAGCCGCACATTGGCTAGGTTTTATTGCTTAAGACGCTGACAACACCGCGGTCACTGTCAGATTGCATAAAAAAGAAAGAGAAGCACGATGACACTACGCTTGTAATTTATTGCACAATATGAAGCAATTATCTATTTACTCAAAATTGAGTTAAGTAATCGAAAATATAAAACAACCAAGTTCTGCATTCAAATAAGACGTTGCTGTTATTAATTAAATATGTAACGTATGTTGATATTTAATACAGATATTTTGGATTAGAACTCAAGGTAAGAGGTTAGGTTAACGTTAGTTTGTATCAAGATCTTTTTCAAAACGTGTTTTGGTAACAACCAAGTTCTGGGAAATAACATTAAAAAATTAACATATATTTTTTCCGCTACCACGAACCATACAGATTTGGCAAAATTTTTTCTTAAGAAAAGACAATTTTGGTCAATTGGGTCTAGTTAGCGCCTTATGTGACATTCGATCGAAAACAACTATTTGCTCACCCGATAGTAGCGAATGTGCGGACAGCCTCATAATCCAGTGCCTACTTCTTTAGATAATGGAAATGTTACCTGATCGAGGTTTCTCCATAGTTAATATGATAGCGGTGCCATATTTCTTCGCAGCATTAGACAATATTGAAATTACTAGGTAAGTGTTCAGTGGATCTAAGTCCCATGTCGGTTCATCAAGGAGTAAAATAACTGAAAAATAAAAAAAATATTGTTGAAATCTAGTAAGTTTGTTATTTTTTGTGCATACAACTGAATGTTAATTTTCATATTTATTATGATTCTTACTTGGGTCTCGTATCAGCTGCACGCCTATAATTAATCTTCTGTATTCGCTCTTTGTAAGGTTCGTCACGCATTTGTTAGCAACCTGCGCAAATAAATACATATAAAATGTAAATACATAATGCGTTTACTGAGGAGTGCAAGTGGCGTGAAATCTTTAGGAAAATTGAAGAGATTTAAATATATTCGTAGTTACTGGTTGAAAAGTTACTTACATTTGATAATGCTAGATCGGCCATTACTTGTTTCACTTTCGACGACTTCAAATACCCTGAAATCTAAAAATAAATATTCGATAATGACCTCATAGGCGAGCAGTGGTGGCCCTGTGGTAATGGCCGCGACTTACGAGTTGTAGGTCGTAGGTTCGAACCCAGACAGGCGCTTTACTTTGTGTAAATTATTTCATCACCACTGATCTCAAAACGGTGAACGAAAACATCGTGAGGAAACCGACATGTCCTATAACCAAAAATTCGAAGACATATGACATCTACCAACTCGCACCGGGCCCGCGTGGTGGATTACGGCCCACTCCCTCTCACAGAGGAGGCCTGTGTCTCAGCAGTGGGAAAATTATAGGCTGATTATGTAATGACCTCATAAACCATTATCGATTGTGTTATTTTCGAAATCGTACGCGCTGATTGAATGGGGCTAGTTAATGTGCTTGTTGTTTAAAAAACAAACATTCGGACTGCTAAAACACATAACTGAAAAGAGAAAAACAAGCATAATCTATAGTCGGGTTTTTAGTTTTTTAAATAATTTGTTTTATTTCAAGCTTTTTAGTTTTATTAATATATACATACATGGATTTGACTAATTACTAGCTATTATTTGAAATCAATATGGTTGTAATTTTATTTAAAAAAAAACCGTTCCCTCCCTTTTTCAGATTCAATATATAAATATTATATTGTCTATGTCACTCCCACAATTAAGACGAATCGAATGACATCTCTTATGTTAAAATCCATCAAACCGTTTAGGCTATAGAGCGTGCCAAAGAAATAGACATACATACTCTCGAAAAACATTACCGTCCTTCTGGGGCTGTCGGGTAAAAAGAGAACGGAAATAATGGGCAGCTGTCGATAAATATTTTTATGGGTCCATCTACGAAATAATACATCAAAACAAATAGGCATCTGAAATGCGAGGTACCCGTCCCCTTTACATCCAAATTCATCCTCTAAAGCTAGCTTTCACTTTGTGTAATAAAATGGTCATATTTATTGTTTTATTGTATTCTAGACTTTTACACTTACACACACACATATACACATATACATTTATTACACTTACATACATAAACTCACGCCTTCTTATGAGGTAGGCAGAAACTATAGAACGCCACCCGCTACGCTCCTTACATACTCCTTTTGCTTCGTTTACGTTCATAAATTTGGTCATACACGTACGCCGGTTGTGACTACTACGCAAAATTTATTAGATGATATTGCAAAATTTCTAGGCTTGATTATTGATAGACAGCTCAACTGGAAGGATCACACTGAAGCGCTATGTAAGAAAGTTAGTAGTCACACCTATGCCCTGTATAAACTTGCTCCAACATTTAACACAGATGCACTACTCACAGCTGATCATGGTCTTGTTGCATCTGTATTAAGATACGGTATTATATTTTGGGGTAATTCTACAAACAGAGACGCCGCTTTTAAAGCGCAAAAGCGATCCATCAGAGCTATGTTTGGACTACAAGTAACGAACAGTTGTGAACCATACTTCAAAAAATACAAAATTCTGACACTCCCGGCTTTGTATATTTATGAAACTGCCTTATTTGTAAAGCTAAATGCACACTTGTTTCCCCACCTATCAGATACTGTTAAACGTAACAGACGGAATGATATGTTACGCGGACGGCGAGCCAAAACAGCCTTAAGGCGCTGACAAGACCCAATTGACTAAAATAGACTTCGCTTAAGAAAAAAAATTGCCAAATCTGTATAGTTTGTGGTAACGGAAAAAATATATATTAATTTTGAACATATTTCCCAGAACTTGGTTGTTACCAAAACACGTTTTGAAAACAAAATCTCTCGTTAAACTAACCTCTTACTTTGAGTTCTAATCCAAAATATCTGTTTTAAATATCAACATACGTTACGTATTTAATTAATAACAAGAACGTCTTATTTGAATGCAGAACTTGGTTGTTTTTTTATTTTCGATTACTCAACTCAGTTTTGAGTAAATAGATAATTGCTTCATATTTTGCAATAAATTACAAGCGTTGTGTCATCGCGCTTCTCTTTCTTTTCTATGGAATTTGACAGTGACCGCGGTTTAGGTGTTGTCAGCGTCTTAATGTGGAAAAGCATATTCTGCATAGCCCCGCAGGTTTATAACAGAATACCAAAATCAATCAGAGTTAAATTTAAATAGATTTAAAAAGAAACTGAAAGACTTGCTATGTAATAAATGTTATTATAATTTAAACGACTATTTGAATGATACTTTGACATCCTAATTGAATAGTGTTAATATGTATATATGTTTTTTTTTTTTTTCGTTTTCGTTTTTCTTTTTACCTAATATTTGCACGCCACACTTGGCAGAATGTGATGATACCATCGACTAAACCTAAGACCATATTATAATGTACCATATTCTGACAAATAAATGATTATTATTATTATTATTATTACGCACCTGACTTTTTTGAAGAACATCACCAATGAGGTCACTACATGTCTTCCTGGGGCGTGCTACTATGCATCTAAGCATGCTCTTTTCAATTTTACACTTATATAAATCGATTAAACTAAACGATCACTATTACAATAAATATGACCATTTTTTTACACAAAGTGACAGCTAGCACATGTCAGATTACTCCGGTGAATAATTCGACTTTAGGATCTTTTCTCTCCCGTTCTTCCAAAAAACAGAATACTTCCTTACCTTAGTGAGAGATAAGCCAAGTGTTTGCTGCACGCTCAGTCCAGGCAGGAGTCTTGTGTTGTGTCGAACCAGTGCACATGTGCTGTTGAACTGATCAGCTTCGAGAGGCACCCCCTCCAGCAAGATGTGGCCCTTGGCTGGCACGCGGCGGGCTATTACGTCAAGAAGGGCCCTTTTACCGCTGCCTGTGAGACGGAGAAAGGAATTCCTTAAAAACGGGAAAGTAGGATACATCAGTGGCAGTCTCTTTGACTTGTAAATCCCTTCAGTCATTTCAGAAAGTGGTTGCTGGTTAGCAGGGTAAAAGTTTTGTTGTGACGTGATATAAACACGATGTGTTTGTCGTTTGACAAAAAGAGAAAGAAAGTTTCTTGCCCGATCTTTTCCAAAAAAAAAAAAACCTTCGCAAATGACACTTAAAATTCGGAAAAGATTATATATAATAAGTGCTGTGATTATCTCGATACAATAGATTTTATTAAAGGTGCGTTTTTAAAAACAAATGTAGTAAATATTTAAAGATATGTTTCGTTCGTAATCGAATCTAACCCGCGACACGTATGAATTCATATTCATATTCATTTATTGCATTCCATATTGTAAAAAAGATGTTACAGAAGGCTTAAAGTTAGGTACAAAAATATGGACTCTGTTAGGGCACAACAACAGGATAAAATTTAATTAAAAAGGAATAAAAAATACAAAAAAAAACAAAATTAAAACTACTACTAATATAAAAAATTGAAAACTAGGTATTCAAATTAATTAAACACTAAAATAAAAACATAGGTAAATAGTTATTAAGATTACAGCAAATCAAATTACCACGAACAGTTAAGTTTCTCCAAATGATTTTAAACCTTAAAATGTTAATGGTTAAGTTCAAAATCGAATGAGAAAATTTGACAGTCTGTGGTAACTTGATGTGCTGGCAAGTGTACGCAACAGCAAATTATCAGTGCGCCAACCGTGCTTAGTAGGTATACTGTCCAAATAAGTCTACCTTTCGATCCCAGGATAGCCGTGACCTCTCCGCTGTGCGTGGTGAAGGAGACATCTTTGAGGATGACCCCAGTCTTCACACCACCTGTCATTCGCTGGAAGAAGCTGCCGGGCTCCACCTAAATGAAGACATTATGTCCATGATTGTGTGTCTTAGTCATGAGGTCATCATGCGGGGAGTTCGCGGTTCGAACTATGCTCATGGGTAGCCGTTCTAGTTCTAAACGGGTTAGTGTGATCCCAAAATAAATGCGTGAGATATTAATAACTATAAAACATTATTGCTTTCGTCGTTAGACACATTAATGATTAATTATTATTAATTAATCATTAATGTGTCTAACGACTTTTCGTGGATAAAATCAGTTCAAGTGTATTTAAAGTTTTGTTCCTATTATAGGTAGGTACAAATTACAGATAGTTGAGGGCATTTTAAGTGAGTATTTCTTTCCTCTAAACAGATTACCACTGTTGTAACAGCTGACACATTCCGGAAGTTCCAAAACAATTCAACGAATAAAAACAATACGACCCCGCAGACCCTAAATATGTATATACTCGTATCACAACAAAAAGGTTTGTTGTCATAACAAATTATTTTAACAATACCAAGTCAAGGAAACGTAATGAAATTTAAAAAAAAAAACGTAATTTATATTCAGCAAAATCTCGCCGTACAAAAGACATCAACGAATTCGGCACGCTTCATTGCACATTCACAGTAAGGTCTCTTAAATGGCTGGGCAGACGTCATGCCTTTCATTAATGAGTAGAATTAAAACTTATGTGTGAGTGTTTAGAAAAGCCTTGTTTTGGACTACGCGACAGTAAGGTGTATTCAGTTATTTTATTTCAAGACGTGATGAGTGTTTTTTTACGTGGTAGTTTTGCGGCAGTCCTTGGACTGCTATAGTTGGCTAGTTGAAGAGATAGGATTAAATCCTATCTCTCTCCAAACATAAAAAAGTGGCACCTATTTCCAAACGAATAGGTGCTACATTCGGCAAAACAATAATACTTAGCTGACAATGATACCTAGATCAAATAAATAATTCAAAGTTAACTACGCGGTGTTGCAACTATTTTACACACACAGAACAAACGACAACAAACCTGTCCCGAATGAAAAACATTACACAACTCCAACGTATAATCACTTCCAATCATGTTTTAAACTATTTTTTTTCAAAAAACTCAATCAAAACATTAATTTTTGAATAAAAACACAAACAAATGCATCTCAGAGCGACACAGCCTCCGCGTCAAAAAGATGCCGCACACTAAACCAACTGCGGTTAACTTCAATCTAAACGAGACAGTTAGCAACGTTGCCAGACTTATCTGTTGCTTACTTCGTTTCTATAAATGCACTTGATTTTTAGAACGAATTGGTGTTACTTGGAAAATGAATCTTACTAGAATGGTTATAGGATCTACTACGGTATAAGATTGTTGAACTATGTTGTTAAGGCGAAGAATTAACAAAGTTGGACTGCTTATCAAAGTACGGAGACGTGTATGTGGGAAAAAGCAGCATATTTTTTGCGTGTCTGCGTTTATCTACTGTACTGCTGTAAAAACAAATCTCAAGCCAATCCCGCGTTGTGTTCCACGCGCGCCTCAAAGAGATGTCGTCAGCACAAGTGTAGGGGTCTACTAGGGCCGATGCTTGCTGGGGTCGCGGAAAAGTCCGAAAGGGATACCGAGGCCCCTGGCAACACCGGCAACGGAAGGAACACGGGTGGGTTTTAGTCAGTAAGAGTCGGACACACCCTCCTGCTTCGCTCAGAGCGGGAGAAGTTATTTGATAATTTCCCACCCAGCAAAAAAAACAAGCCAATCTGTCATTACTGTGCCTTGCCAGGGATCCTGTCCAACTCCATTTAAGTTCCATAACTCGTTTTCTGATATCGAAAACCTTCGTTCGTCAGCGGATCTCAACGTTTGGGACTCGGTCTATAAGCTTTATGCCAAGCATGAAACGCTCAATTGCTCTCTGTGCAACTCTCAACCTGTACACAGCCTCCTACGTGAGCGTCCACGTCTCAGTACCGTGCGTCATGGTGGGCGGAGCGCACTGGTTATAGAGGTGAAACGTCAGACGTTGTGGAATTTTGGCTGATTTCAGAATGTCGTCCAATTTGCTAAATGCGGCCACCCAAGCTGTATTCTTCTCGACGTCTCTGTTTGTTAGTTTGTTGATGCTCTTTGCCAAATGAAAGAATATGGCCAAGATAGACACACTGGTCAACCATCTCCAACATTTCATTTTCGATTTTAACAGAAGGATTTGAATTGCTTAAGATGTTTTCCATAATCTTCATCTTGGCCATATTCAAGTCCTACCTTATAAGAAGCGTCAGAGGTGTTAAAGAATTTTCTGGAGATCATCGAAATTTTCAGAGAAAAGCACAAGGTCATCTGCAAATCTTAAGTGAGACAGTTAGGCACCATTGATGATAACATTAACACCGCAATAGTCACAATGTAAACATTTCACAGCAGTCCTAAGAGACTGCTGTGAAAAGTTTTGGAGAAATGGTGTCGCCCAATCTACATTGGTATTATTGGAGCAATTTTATGCTGTCACGGAAAGTGCATCGCTTTAACGATGAAAGCCTCATTTTTCCACATAATTTCTACGCGTGGTTGCCATCCATACTCACCGTGAACCTCAGAAAGGCTAAACGGCATCTCCGTCTCTTTTCCTCCCGTAACAAAACCTGATATGACGGCGAGACACCCACGCAATACTACCTTCTTTATGTTTATGCATTCCAATGATTAGTCGTCTCGTTCTTTTCAACTAACTTAGGCGGGGTCAGACAGAGAAGGGGCGACTTGCGCAGTGTCACTGACTCAGTACGACTCTGCACACTCGTATAGTCGCTGGAGTTAGCCTTACTCGCTAAAATAACAACACTAATATTCAAACGAGGTCTGTTATCGAAACGAACGAAAATTAAACGAAAGCAACACTGAAATAACATCTCAAAATTAAATGTTATTTATGTTTTAGTGAGTTTAGTGTCCGGGGTTTGGGTTGAGTGCTTAGTGATTGAGTGTTGGGTTTGGAGTGTGTTCCGCCGGAGTCCCGTTGGCCCCGTGTTACCGGTAAGTTCAATGAAAATGTTGAAACTATTAAACTTTTCAGACATAATGTTCGTTTCTTGTTATGTAGTTCTCCATGAAGAACTTTGTTTCTGTTAAGATTATTAATCAAAATGATACGTTGACTGAGATATCGTAGGTGTTACTTTGCAGTTCGACACAAAAAAGGAATGAAAGGTTTTAGTTATTGTTTTAGATTAAAATTACGTATAGTTACAGCTTATCCGAAAACATAATTTCTATTTTGTTGTTCAATACCCACGTAAACATCAATCAGTATTTTTACTGACGGTCGTGGGTTAGCCACAAAAACATCGCACGTGTGTTTTTGTGCCGGTTTACCTGCCCCAAGACCCCAATACCAAAATTCTGATATCAATTTGAAATGTTTAGATTTAAGTAAATTTTCCAAAGCCACAATTTTCTAAGCAAAAAGTTCCAAACACAGTTTCAATGAGGTCACTCTGAGTCCTCAATGAGGCGTTAAAGTCGCGGATTATTTTTCTTAAATCGATTCTACACGAGCATTAATTGCTGTTAGATATGAAATTTGTAAAATTGCTTTGTTCCATGAGAAAAATGCATGTCCTTACTATTCTGGATTATTTAGAAATAGGAACATTATTTTCCCACAGTTCCTCTTCAAATATTTATTCAGTTGTGTTGATGGCCTTTAATTAACCATGATTGCGGTAGGACTTTATGAGGTTAACAGCGAGTTAGCCAGGAAGAGTGTGGACACTAGAATGTGTAATTTGTTCCTAATATGTTAAGAGAAATTTCCAAAAATGGACTCCTAAAAAGTGTTAAATAACGCAGATACAATACAGTTTGGAACGCATCGGAAAATCTAACCTTGAATGTCGCCGAAAATCACTCCAATCATAACTTATCTTATTGTAAACTTTTCTCATGATTCGGCGAAAATGTTTGTGAAACAATGGTCGGTGTTAACGAACTTTGGTCGGAGCCATTCGGAGGTGAGTCAATTTGTGGCTGGCAGACCGGCGTATCGTATCATGTCGGAGACAAATCAGTGACCTCATCATCGACATTAATAAGAATAATCTTCTAAAGGTGATCTCCAAATCATGTATGTAAATGCACTTTGTAATTGAAATTTACAAATTTATTAATTTTTTTATTGCACACTTATAGAGTTAAGGCTCCTACATACTGGCGCGACTTGTCGCGCGACGCGACGCGACACAAAGACACCGCGTGTAGCAGGCGGCAAGCGGTGCCTTTAAGAAGTGGTTTGGAGAAGTTTTGGAAGCAAGCGAAGTCTTGGCTTGGAACTTAACGAAGGATTACCAAATGTAAGGAGAATCAAGATCAATGACCTGACATGGTGACTACGAAATACGACATTAGAGAAACCTGATTAACAGTATCAAAAAGCTGGTATAGCTGGCTCTTCGCGGAATTGACCCCGAGCCTCGCATTTTGACTGACTTGGTCCTTGGATCATCTTCGTCGAGAAAAAGTCTTAATAATACCAAGTTGTGGGACTGACAGTTAATAAAAACAAAAACATTAATTACATTTCTGAAATGTTAAACGTTAATCTTAAATCTGCCGAGGTTGGAGGTTAGTGTTACGGATGCAAAATATGACCAACAACAAAAGGTATTTGATGATTCATTCAAGAGATTTGCGTTGAGTTCCTCTTTTTTGTAGCGTTTAACATTTTTAAGAATCACACCGTAATTTGACGGTCGATTTTGTAACGGCAAGCGTGCAAACTAATCG
The DNA here is from genome assembly GCA_905333075.3 of Atethmia centrago. Classification (NCBI taxonomy): domain Eukaryota; kingdom Metazoa; phylum Arthropoda; class Insecta; order Lepidoptera; family Noctuidae; genus Atethmia; species Atethmia centrago. Next base: position 7,701,752 of record HG995374.1, read on the forward strand.
AGGAAAATATAAGCTTTTGAAGAGCTATTCGAAAACGTTTAAAAGCCACTTATCATTTTTTATAATAGCAAATACCTAGATTATTATTAGATATATTAATTTCAGATGAATCATAGAACCCAATGAACTTCTTCAACCTATTGAAGATTAAAATAAATAGGTAAGTAAAACGAATCATGTCAAAAGATTAATCACGCTAAGCTAAAAAGTGGTCTGCGGGGCAATTAAGTAACATACATATAAAGACAATAAATTGATCGCAATGGGTTTCCTTTTGACAGTTCACCCGCGTTCATTGCGTTACTTACATTGTGGAGCAGACGAATTTTTGAAACCTATGAAGCAATGGATTAGCAATATCCTTCATAACTCTAGAAATGTGATCAAACTGAGTTACGCAATTAGGGTGCTGGTCCTAATTCCCATAAACTATGCTCTGCGGATCTAATAGCTTGTGATAGTGCCGTAAAAGTGATTAAATACCATGTAATATATAGGTACCTAGCTACTCAGTGTTCGGACTGCTAAAGTAGATAAATTAAATAACGGAGGTATTTGGAACAATTGCATGTTACCACACTGTAACAGACGCTGACCTTTAAAATTAGTTCATTCGTAAAATTAATATTTATATCTTATTCTTCGGTCTGTTTAGAACAGCGTAAGCTCAGAGCCAATTAAATGTAGTTGCCCCCGCATCAGACCATGACTGTGTGTTAATATTTATTATAGTTTTCAATTGTTGGTAACTTGAAAGTATGTATTTGGTCTGGTTTTGTCACGCACTAGAATTGCTATTACAAAATTTTCATGACAACGAAAAAGGCTCAAAGGACCGGAGTAAAAATAGCGTCCTATTAGCACGCGTATTAAATTGAATATTTTATAGAAAGGACTAAATTAATAACCAAATTCTTCGTACCCATACAAAGGGGGATTTCCGGCCACCGTAGGCGCGGGTTTGCGGACGGTGAGCTATGGGTGGCTCACCGTCCGGTAAGGACCAGGCCCGGGTCGACGGTGCGTTGTAATCCACGCGCGCCTCAAAGAAATGTCGTCAGCTCAAGTGTAGGGATCCACTAGGGCCGATGCCTGTCGGGGTCGCGGGAAGGTACAAAAGGGTTACCGAGGCCCCTGGCAACACAGGCAACGGAAGGAATACGGGTGGGTTTTAGTCAGTAAGAGTCTGACACAAAGAGTGGGAGAAGTTATTTGATGATTTCCCACCAAAAAAAAAACTCATACAAAGGGAAACAGAATAAAAATTATCGAATCAAACGCAATACGTTTCAATACCTCGAACTCAAAGAATGGGCTATACGCACACATACATTCAACGAATAAAATAGAAACGCGAGCTAAGTTCACCGACATTATTGTATTCGACGACATAATTATGGCAAAACTTCATACATTTATACATCCAACTTTGTATAATTTGCGTTTGGTTAATTATGCTGATATGTACGTCTGTTTGAGCAATGAACTCGCTCGCTCTACTTATATTATCTAATGGGTTAACTAGCACAGAATGTCCACGGCAATTATTACTAAAAAGTATGGCCATATTGCAGGTTTGGCTAACAGTAGTTTACAACTCAAATTCAAATTCAAAATAATTTATTTTCTCTTCACAAACAATGACATAACAAATACATAGACAAGCTTAAAAAGTACGTTATAAAGTTCGGGAGAGACTGGTGTCTGCACTAGGAAAACCTGTATAGCAGATCACCAGGGTCCCACCAGACGGAGTTTAGACATGATTATAGAAAAATATACAGTAAAAGTGAAAGAGCTGTGTGCTTATCAAAATAAATAAAATGTAAATAGATAATAATAAAAACCTAAAAACTAAATCAGAGTGAAAAACTATAAAACACAATAAAAGAGAAGTGGAAAAATGCGAGAAATATTATGAGTTATATAAATATATTTAGCGGGACGGACTACTTTGGATGAGTCAGTAGCTCCTCAGTTGCTTTATAATCTAAGTTAAGGAGCCATTCAATTAGAGCACTCTTACATTACTTTTTTGATAGGTGATACTGACTTCAAATGGCCATTACTTTTAGGAGATATCGGCTTTTATAGGGACCAAATAGATTTTTTCTAGACTGGAATCGAGTATCGCTTTTGATTAGATTTTTATCTACCTAGATTTCGATAGGCTGAGTACATTTCCATGTTTCTGTTGCAAGGAATACACTTTACTCCTTGTTAAGCCTTGTCAGAATTGCGGGTTTACAAAGAGGCTCTGCTATGTGATCCTTTAACCAACACACTCTAAGCTGCTATTGTTTTTTAAGCCTCTTTTGAGTACCTTCCTACAGAACCGTCTAAAACTATAAACCGATTCAAGTGTACGTCAATCCAATACCTGCATAACTACACCCATGTCACCCATCCATCACATAACAGCTTTCAGTACTTTCTAAGCCGATAGCGTGCCCGTGCGCAACCCGTCAGCGTGATGTGTGGTTGTCTTTATGGCACCTGCAATCATGGTTACAGTCCCGCTAACCATTACCTGCCATTACCGACCACCTCGAGTTACGTAAAGTACGATACACTGCACTTTACGATTTGTTAAGCATCTTCGCGATTGCAGTGTTTCCTAACACGGCGATTTGTTTTGTGTTATAAATTTGCAAACATGCTGCTGATTGGTATTTCCTTTGTGAGACTAAAATTGTGTGATATGTGATTGTTAGCACGTAGGCGTTTTTGGCCCTTGTGGTCTCAAAAATGTAGGAAGGCATAAAATTGGTCCTTTTTTGGGCGCCAACAAAAAATATAGGTATATTGCCATTGAGGTATAAGTAAATCAGTTCCAAACTGACTTTATATTAAAATTGTACTTATCCTTTCTATAGGTAAAATAGTAGGTACGACAGTGACGAAAACAGTTACAATTCAGAAAAAAAAAAATAGTTTCTAAAATGTTTGAATACATATACAGGGTGAAATTGAATTTATGGGCATCCTCTTAAGGGGTCATTGTACTCATCATGAACAACTATGGGACCAAACTTGAAGTTGCATAAAAAGAATCAGATGTTCCCTACATTTATGTTCCCTGAAAGGCTCATTCAGACTAGCGCAATATCGCGGGCGCGACAGGTGGCAATATGCACATTGCACAAGCGTTAACCCGTCAAAATGTAGGGAACAGTAGATTTTTTTTTCGCGATTTCTGGTTTAGACCCATTGTAAAAGTTGTTCATAATGACGAGTACAATATCTACTTAAGAGGATGCCTATGAATTCAATTTCACCCTGTAGAATCAGAAATCTCATAACATTATCACAGTTTTAAAGTACTCTATGTTCAACAAGCTTGGGTCAGATCCGTGTACGTAATAAATAATACGATAAATTATAATAACATAAACTTGACTGGAACGAACCGGACTAACTAGCTTTCCAAGGTGAAGAAGAAAGCGTCCCTTATGCTACTGAACTCAGATATTTGTATTTAAACAGAACTGTTTATTAATTTGACTGCCTCGTAGGTCTATTGGCCGCAAGCGCTACTGCTGAGCATGAGGTCCTGGGTTCGATTCCCGGGTCGGGCAAAGTGTTAATGGGTTTTTTTATCTGGAATTTCTCAGCAGCAGCCCGGAGTCTGGATTTCTGCCTGGTTGATCGCAATAGGCTCGCCCCCTATGACATGGGACTTAAACATAACTGGCGAAATGTGGGTGTACACCTCTGCCCAACCCTTCGGGGAAACAAGGCGTGATGTTATGTATGTTTATTAATATAAATTAATTTATTTTGCTGTATTTTAACAGATGAACAGTGATATTTTATCTTGATTGTCTATTGAACGCTACTGTGGGTGTCTAAAAATGCCGCTTCCGGGAGTGGTGGGTCAACTTTGGCAGCAACATCAATCATCTGCAGATATTAACATAGTGTACCTATAAGGTTTTCGGCGGTCATTCTCTTACCTATTAAATGTCGAAAGAATTTTTAATATTTTTACATCATGATGACGAAGGACCAAAAGTAAATTTTATTGTCTATATTAAAAAAAAACATTAAGGCGTTGACAAGAGGAACATTACCAAAGTAGGCTTGTCTTAAGAAAAAAAAATGCCAAATTAGCATAGTTTGTGGTAGCGGAAAAAATATATGTTAATTTTGAACACATTTTTCAGAACATGGTTGTTAATATCTCGATACAAAATTTTTGAATACTTTTACGTTGAGTTCCAAGTTCCAATCCAAAATATCCGTATTAAATATCAACGTACGTTACGTACCAACTTAATTAATAATCTTGTTATTAATTAAGTTGGTACGTCTTATCTGAATGCAGAAGTTGGTTGTTTTTTATTTTTGATTACTCAACTCAATTTTGAGTAAATAGATAATTGCTTCATATTTTGCAATAAATTACAAGCGTTGTGTCATCGCGCTTCTCTTTCTTTTCTATGCAGGCTGACAGTGAACGCGGGATTGTTTTTCCGAAGCCAGTCTTTATCCGTGGCATAATGTTGAATTTATAACAACATTCAAAACCTAAAATCAGCCCTAAGAAGCATGTTTCATTTAGCTGTTATCCAATAAACAGTAATAACTAAGAAGAATGACTTTCTTTCAAACAAGGAAAGTGTTTAGCTAAACTCGTGAACACGAAGGGTATACAATTGCTGTCGTTATAATTATGCGAATATCGTGAGGAGCTGTCATGTTTGAAGACTTAGGGACTAATCGTACTTGACAGCATCAATTCGCAGCTTAGCATGCGTTATTATGTTCTTCTTCGTCAACTATACACCATCCATTCGAATGAAGGTCATATACATTTTTTTAATTTTGGTCCTTCCGCACCTTTTCCAATCAGGAACTCTTTTTCCTTTTTCAATCCGGTTTTCGCCGGTTGCTACTAGCTATTCAATATGTGCCTTCGTACAGAATGCTAAAATGAAATGAGGATAAAAAGAAAGCAAACCCCTATACTGTATAATATTTCTACAATAGTACTCAATATGCGGGCTCAATCAGGGAGCATTGCCAAAAAGTCTCCTTTGGATCCAACCACGTCAATAAACCAAGGTTCTTTCCTGACACTCGGCTTTCTCCAAGAAAGTTAGTAGCATACAGTCTCATAGTTTCTAAGTATGGCGAATAATAGTTATCTGAAAAGTATGAGTATTCCCTTACTATTGGCGCCTGCTCCACGGAGACACGATAAAGCGAGTCATTGACCTGCTTAGCAAAGTATGTTTCCTATTGTACCGTCGTATCTTATGTGTTAGTGTAACTATGAGTATACTTATAGGCTGCAACCTACATTGTGTATAAGTAATAGGCATGTTGCGGAATGTAGCCTATAATAATAATGTATAGGGTTACCATCCATCTAGATTTGTACGATCATGTCCGACTTATTGAGCCACGGTCCGCACTTTGTCCGGCCTTGTCATTTGTCTGGACTTATTAACTTTGGAGTTCTTTTAGTGCTAATTGTTTGTGTTCCAATTTGTTCACATATCTTAAAACAACCTTTTAGCTGGCAGGGCCCTGCCAGTTATACGAGTATATAACGTAGATAAAAGGAAAACTATTACAGCTAAGAAGGCTTTACAAGTTATTGAAATATTAAAAAGTAAAATGTTCGGACTTTTTGCTAAAATCTGGCTTTTTGTCAGGACATTTCAAATTTCGAAATGGTAACCTTACTTATGTAAGCCTTTATAGTTGGCAGAGTTCTTTCAAGAGATGATTTTTATTATGTATTATATTGTAAGACACTAGCATTTAAAAGATTTTAATACGGATATAGGTAAATTCCACATCAAAGGACTTTTAGTCAGTATCGCTCAACCCTCCTCGATTGCGTCATGCGGTCGGTAAAGTTATTTACTCAAATCATTATGAATAATGAAATAAACACAGGTTTCTGTTTTGAAAATAAAGTTTTAAGAAAACCCAATGAGTCATCAATATCGGTATTGTTTAGATCTGTAGCTCTACTATTCATAATTTGTCTCGCATGCCATTCCCGAATAAGGCGTACGAGGTAACCCACATCTAGCGAAAATTTAAGTAATCTCCAATAATATGGTGGCCTTCATAGATTTTTGTTACTGCCTATCGAATTTATCCGACACTGTTGGCATTCGGAGTTTCGGACATCTTATAAATGCTTCTGGATTCCTTTTCTGCGGAACCTGTTGTTTCCATTTTAAACCTAAGGAAATAATGAAAAGCGATGAAGCCACTTCTTCTTAACTTTAAAAACGGAGATTATTTTTCATCCCCTTTCAGTCATAACTTTCTGACTTCCATCTTCATTTCGAAAAGTGTCGTCAGTAGTCATTTCTTGTTTTTGTTTTAAGAAAATATCGATTCGTTAAATAATTGTCTGTTCGTCCGTTCGGGAACGTTCATTCTCGAGTCCATATATCTGTGGCGGCCATCTACATCGCCACATGCAAACTACGCAGCACACTGATGTTATGCAAAATCCTGCATCGCGCAAGCAGAGTTTACCGCGCAACTAGCGTATGTATAAACAACATCCCGACATCAACCGTCGGGCAGTTGCCCACCAGAAACGACACCCGTCTGGTCGGAGGATCCCCGCTTTTCTATGGAGCATGAGTGAACTTTACACCCTAATCCTCATGCCTCCATATTTATTGCCTATATATTCTGAAAGTATCTTTTCACATATGTAGTAATTCCGACATAATAATTATGAGCTATGTCCCACAAATCATCAATAGCCGTGAAGGCGGCCATATGCCACCCAATGGTGCGTACCTAGTCTTGCAAAACACCATTGTTTGTTGGCAATTTATTATTTTGCGCATCCGAGGCCGCGCATGTAGGTGACTGCAATCGACGATCGTATCTGGCAGCAAATAAATAATTCATAATTCAAAATTGTGGTTGATCTGTCGAGGAAAATGCTGTGCCAATCAATGCATCTGTTTAGACTGGAAGAATATTGCACAGAGGATGGGTAAAAGATTAATGGAAAGTTTAGACTACGTATGGACCATGGTCATCAGTATGTTCCCAATTATACGAGTACTGGGGTCGAGCACGAGTACTGGCTTCCAATGGAATCGGATGTAGCTGAATAACAGTATTTTATATGGAGCGACTGCATATCTCACCTCCATAACTCAGTTACCGGGTAACACGATAACCTTATCTTAGTAAGAATGATTATCAGACTTTCGGGCTTCTGACTAACCCAAAAATAAAAAGACGTGTAAAAAACCAAAATGAAAAAGTTTTGCTGGTCCTACCACACATTTTTCTCCTGAAACTTATAATTGTGCATTCATCCATTTCGTTCGCCAGCCTATTACACAGCAACAAAAACTTGGATTACCTACAGATTTATCCAAGTACCTGTATGTAATCATTAAGTTGAGATGTGCATGCGTTCATTAGCGGTGGCATTGACATCAGAGACGTGGGATGATGGCATTATTGCGTCATGAACTAAGCTACTGGTATCATGGGCCACTGGCCTTGTAGACTCATCAGATTGATGAGCGGTTATACGTCATACGTCACTCAAGCAACAATTATAAACGTCCTAGATATTATTTGTTTAGTTTTAGTTACGCTACGTTTTCTGCCAGATTGAATAAGGTATTAGAATGGTGGTGATGGCTGATCTTTGCGTTATGCTCGTGAACGGGTGCTGCTTGTGGTGACTGGTCGTCTTGCTGATCATGGTTTTAATTGTTATTAGTAATTGTTTACTTATTTTACTTCGATGGGGCTAGTTTATCATTTCTCACTTCGAGCTACAGCAATTGCCTTATGTAAGCGGGCACGCCCTTTATGCCTGGAGGCTTTTATTTAGGTATTAAGTTCTATTTACGTTTTTTTTTATGTTGAAATTTTTATCTGCTTGAGTACAGTTTGTTCATTGTTTTGTTGGTATACTGGCGCGTGCTAGCTAACGTATGGCAAGTGTGTAATTTAATCCAATGTTTTGTGTTTCGTAATGTTAATTACTTTGCATACGATTTGTATAAAATCAAGTTTATATAACTAAACAGACAGACGTGCTGCTGGGGAGTTTGTTCCACCACTTCTTCTTCCCAGCTAAAGCACTAGGAAGTGGTGACGGGCGGGCATTTTTGGGGGACTGTCTTATGTAACTTTGACGTTCGAAAAGTGCTGATTTTCAGCCTAGTTTGAATAAATGACTTTTGATTTTGATTTTTTGATTTTGAATGGCACTAGCATGGTACTGCCATGGCAGTACAGGCTAGCTAAGGCACCCACAATTTTGGTATCATAGATTTTACAATCCACATTAAGGATATATTCATGAATCATCAAACAGTTCGAACCCAGTCAGGCGCTTTACTCTGTGCAAATTATTTCATCACCACTGCTCTCAAAACGGTGAAGGAAAACATCGTGAGGAAACCGGCATGTCCTAGAACCAAAAATTCGAAGACATGACTGTGACATATGCCAATCCACACTGGTCCCGCGTGGTGGATTACGGCCCTTTCCCTCTCACAGACAGGAGGCCTATGTTCCAGCAGTGGGAACATTATAGGCTGATTATGCTTCAAATGGAATCGTGAGTATTATCAAAATGACCGGTAATAACAAATTGATGTTCAACTTCATAATATAATGTACAAAACGGAAAGAGGGACCGATGTAAACACGTCACCGACATCCGCTACTCTCTAATTTGTTATTACAAAATCAAATGTTTTGTGAAAACGGAACCAGTTTTACGGTTCATTAGACAATTATAAAAAAAATCGTAAACAATGATCTGAATTTTAATTCGGTGACTGGTTTATTCTGATGTTAGAAACCGGTTTTTTAATCAAATAATTTTTATATAAGCGGATCAATGTCCAGGTTCACTTTCTACATAAAAACTTTTTCTTGTCTCAACCGTAGCGTATAGAAAAAAAAAATGTAATATGTGGTCTTGTGGTTGTTATAGGTTGTACCTAGGCGAGAAGTCTTTTTGCGTTGCTTGTGCGATGGAGCGTCCATCCAGAGTACTGGGCGTCTTATGAGAACATACAATGATCATGTATTTGATGCTAGACAAACTAAATACTATATATAATATTACATAAATAATATACAAGCAGATTTATGTACTTTCTATAACTTTTTCTTGTTAAACGAAAGCGGATTAAAAAAGAACCGGTCAAGTGGGTGTCGGGCCACGCACAATGAAGGGTTCCGTAGTTGGGATGAATTTATCTCAAAAACAAACTTAACATTGTAGTTGAAAATCATGTTCTCCCATAGCTATCGGTATACGGTCAATTCTCCAACTTCAAAATGTAAGCTGGTCGACTATTACTCGTCGTTAACTTGTAAAGTCTACTTAGCTGTGATAGTTTTCCTTTTAATTTATTCATTTATTTATTTATTACAGTAGTATTAAGGCTCCTACATACTGGCGCGACTGCTCGCGCGACGCGACGCGACACAAAGACACCGCGTGTAGCGCTACAAGCGGTGCCTTTGTGTTGCGACGCGTCGCGCGACAAGTCGCGCCAGTATGTAGGAGCCTTTAATGTCATCATTTTTTTCACATATCCAAAAACAACTAATTAGCTGGCAGGCGCCCCCCCGCCTGACTTAATATTACCTACTTGACTCATAAAAAATAGCACTTTAAAGCTTAATATTACCTACGCAAACGGATCCCTGAATCGAAAAATAGTTTTTATAGAGCCGCAATATTTTTGAACGAACTATTCAACGATAGTGGGGTATTATCATTACCCCGAGATAGACGAGAAAAAAAAATATCATCCCCATTTTATTTTACCACTTTGTCGTCGCTGTGATTAATATGTATACATATAATGTCAAACAGCTTCATCGAGTCAGTCTGCTTTGTGCCCTCACGAAATATTTCATCATACCTGTACCTATATCGAAACCCGATAACGATTTCTGGATTGTTGAAATATTATTTTCAGCTGGTAGGTATTATAGTTTCATACAGTATAATATACTGAAAATGTAAACGGACAGATTTACATACATAGAAACTGAAACAGCTCTAGATTACGCCACTTAGAAGATTTCAAGGAAAACGATATTCCAAAATGATGCTCTAAATTGCTATCGCATTTTCTATCCACAATACCCGTAATTTACATATAAGCGAACGGGATTTATAGCGGGAACCACCAAATGGCGCCTAATAACAAGATTGTTCTCACAGTAAATAATGTGCATCACTTTGTCTCCGTACTTAAGGCGGGTTCACCACAGTTGTCTTCGCTTCTTCAGTAACGGTTGTTGAAGATTTCGTTGGAAACAAGGAGATAGAAGTAAATTCTGGCAGACATTCGATTGGGAAGGTTGAACAACAAAGCATCAATAGTTTTGTTTAAGATGGCTAGATGATAGATACATAGCAGGGACTTGTGGCTAAGTAATAACAGCCGCACGGGTCGATCGATCAGGTTAAGCTACGCTTGCCGCGGTTGGTCCGTGGATGGGTGACAATCTTTACATACCAATACCCTTCCGTGCCACAAAAAGCACGTTAAGCCGTTGGTCCCGCCTGTCATTCGTGGATCTTTGACAGTCATGGGTCGTCAGAAGTCCGAAAGTCTGACAAACTGTCTTGCCAAAGGGTATCGTGTTCTGGTGGTATTCATCTGAATCCAGTTACACTGGAAGCCGACTACAACATAGTTGGGAAAAGGCTAAGCAGATAATGATGAATTTTGTTTTGTTATGGTGAGGAAGGCTGAGGAATAAAAATAGCAGCAATAGGCAAGTGTCTGGAACGTGTACGAAAACCTGTATTTCAGATACGAAGATCTAGTTCTGAAGTTCTTGCATAGAAGAACTGGAAAATTTAATTCCTGTACCACGAAAACTTAAAAAATATATCTTCGCCCAATTCTCGCTTATAGTATTGGATGTAGCTTCACCTCAGTAACAAATTTTCGCACGTTTGTAACTGAATTACTAACAATGGAGCATAAAGCCGGTTAAGTAATTCAATATCATTTATTAACGTTAGCGTTACTCCACTTTACTTTTGTACAATGACCGTCAATATTGAAGTGAGGTTATGGACGAATGAAGCAACTTTTGTTTAGTGGGGGTTCAGTTATTGGTACTTTTGCGTTTGATTTTCTTACGGTTCAGTTTCTCTGTAAGTACCAACCAAACTACATAATTATATGCCTAATAATATATTAGTAAACTAGAACAGAAGATCTTGTGTTAAGGGTCGGGTAATCGCCGTTGATCTTGGCCTTACAAATGCGCGTCGCACTCACGCTGCGCCGCCGCGCGCCCCCTGCGCCGCTGTTCGGTATCAAAGGGAATATTTATAATTAGTAACGAAAATATGAATATTTAAAATCAATCAAATCAAAATTAAGTCATTTATTCGAACTAGGCTGAGAATCAGCACTTTTCGAACGTCAAAATTACATAAGACAGTCCCCCAAAACTCCCGCCCTTCATCACTTCTTTGTGCTTTAGCTGGGAAGAAGAAGTGGCGCAAAATATTTGAAAATATCACAGATAGAATTATAGATAATAAAATAATTTGTTCATAAAAAAAAAAAAAACATATCGTAAGTAGTTTGAAAGTAATATGTGTTTTTTTATGCTTTGGGTAAACATTCCTACTTCCTGAATTTATTTCATAAAGTACTCTTCTACAGTACTTAAATATCCACATATAGAATTGATGTGTATGCGTTCTAGTTTAATTTACAGTTTTCGCAAAACTTACTTGAATTATATGAAGGCGTAATAAAATATTTAAAAGTCACTGAAATCATACATTTGCGCCTTAAATCTCCGGTGTCAACCTACACAACTGAACATTTACAGGCCCAGCCATAAAATTGTATGCCAGAACATGCAGGGTATAAGTAAATGATAGTTTTATATTACACGATGTTATCAGCGATATGCAAAAGTGTATCATTAGGTACACCGTATGGATGCCGCTAGGAATACTATTTCACCTTGTACGACATAAAGTTATTTCTAACATTCTCAGCTGTTCATCAGACCTGAACATCTTACTGATGCATTTACACTAAACGTTTACTGCATTCAGTTTTAATTGTTCGTTACTTTAGACTTTACGCAACTAAGATCCAAGGCTCACTGAAGATTCCTATCGCCTATTTTTGTTTTTAAAAAGGTACAATTAATATAATTTACATCATGTGTTTCGCCATGCAGGATAGTTTCCTAGCGCACGCGCAACTTCTGCTGCGCAATAATGGCGGCGAACGGAACGGACGCCATTGTTTTACATTTTTATCAGAATTACGATCCAATGTGGATTAGTGTCGATGCCAAACTGATCCACGTCGATGTCGGCTTTCGTTTAACATTAACTTTTGATCTGGGGTCTACTCTATAAAGTACGAAATCCGTAATTTCGGGCTAAGTTTCGGGCGTTTGCCACTTCGTATAACTTACAGATAATTACTTCGGAGTCCAAACTAAGAATTAATGACAACACGATTTGACAACTGCCCCTACTCCCGATATGTAATTGGCCGTCCAAAAAATTGAATTTAACACTTTTGTTTTGACGGACTTAGAGAGACCCCTTGTGTCAATGATTATGCGGAATTATTGTTGAAGTATAAAGTTTCTCTCGATAAAGCTTGCGAACGCTAGAGAAAATATTCTTAAGAGCTTTAGATTTCTGTTTTGTATGACCATGATCCCAAGATTCCCCATAAGAATTTTACAAAGACAATATTTAATTTTATCTGGAGAATCAAGTGAAAACAGTCCTGTTTAAAGAAGATTTAATAGCGTTGACTAGTCTCCGTGTAAATCCAAAAAAAAATTATAATTAAGAACTGACATGCATTTCTAAGTAAAAAAAAAAATAAGTTTAAATGCTACTTTGTCATACGACATGAAACGCTAAACAGTTAATAACTGCAATTTTTATCTCTCGAAGTAATTCCGGCTGTTACTACAAAAGTGTAACAGTAAAAATAAAACGGTGTTTAGTTTTATCTAACCAAAGTGACACTTCACGCAATTAACGTGATTCTGAATCGGTGTCAATTGGTATTAACTTTAATTCAATGTGGTGCACCGTGTTATAACTAGTGCTAATTTGGTTGTGCAAGAAAGAAATAGAACCCTTTTTAGAAGGTCTGAAAATTTAAAAGATCATCAGTTCATCACTGTTAAATGTCCCATATATAAATTGTCTTATCATAATTGTAAAAAGACTGTCCGCAAATTCCTTCAAAATAAAACCTACGACGAAATATTTAATTTAATTAAGTTATGACAAGTTTGTATATTGTACCACTCACCCAACACATGGACCCACACTAATCTAATCCCCGTACTTACGCACGCACACACACGCACACACACACACACAAATGCGCTCGCGCTGTAATACCTGTAATCTCCCCTTATCTTAAGGGACGTTTCAAGTTCCTAAATGACACGCATAATAGATATCTGAGGTCATCGGAAAACTTGAGACTAGAGATGCCGATGCATTCCACCAGTTTCTATGATAAATCTTTTACGGTTCAAGCAGTACGGTTGTGGAATGCCTTGCCCGTGTCGATAAGGCGTGCTCAATATCTGTCCACTTTTAAAATTATGGTAAAAAAACACTATCTCACTCCTTAAACATATTTTTAATTTTCTTTGTTCTTTGCACCTGTTTTGGTTCTTAGCGCTAGTTTTATGATTATTGAATATATTATACATATAGATAATTTTAATATATTTTATGTATGTATGTATGTATGTATGTATGTATTTATTGTATATATGTGAATGATACACCACAGACTACCTGACCTGCAGTATTGTCTCTCCTTTCCCCCTAATCCATCCAAAGGTTGTCTTTAAAAGATCGCTTTTACTGATAAGACCGCCCATTGTGCCGCCCTATGTAAAATTTCTACATTTATAGCTGTAATTTTTATGGTGTACATAATAAAGAGTATTCTATCTATCTATCTATCTATCTATCTCAGGTATTTTTATATTTTTTTAAATTTTAATTTTTAAATGTAAATTGTAGTCATTTCAAGCTATTTCATAGCCTAGCAAGGAGAACAGCACGTCACCCACTTGATTGTCAGAGATTTCATACTATACTTTCTTAAAACTGTTACATGTCAATCTGTTTTTTTAAATAAACAAAGATTATTATTATTATTATTATAAATAAAAACTGCGGGGTAATTGCGTGACACACTAACAGTAGCAATGGGTTTCATTTTGACAGTTCAACAACATATATTGCATTATTCACGTTGTTGAGCATACAAAATTTTCGAACATATGAAGCAATGAATTAGCAATATACTTCAAAATCATTCAGATTGTGATTGATAGTGTGTTACGCTATTAGGGTGCTGGGGGCCAACCACCGCCTCTTATAGCAGTATTATTTAATATTGCTTCACAGTGGGAAAGAGATGGACTCATACCCCTGTACAGCTTCATCTCATTTTCACACTGATGTAATATTAAGACGCTGACAACACCTAAACCGCGGTCACTGTCAAATTCCATAGAAAAGAAAGAGAAGCGCGATGACACAAAGCTTGTAATTTATTGCAAAATATGAAGTAATTACCTATTTACTCAAAATTGAGTTGAGTAATCGAAAATAAAAAACAACCAAGTTCTGCATTCAAATAAGACGTTCTTGTTATTAATTAAATATGTAAAGTATGTTGATATTTGATACAGATATTTTGGATTAGAACTCAAAGTAAGTGGTTAGTTTAACGTTAGTTTGTATCGAGATTTTGTTTTCAAAACGTGTTTTGGTAACAACCAAGTTCTGGGAAATATGTTCAAAATTAATATATATTTTTTCCGCTACCACAAACTATACAGATTTGGCAATTTTTTTTCTTAAGCGAAGACTATTTTCGTCAATTGGGTCTTGTCAGCGCCTTAAAATAATACTGCTATAAGAGGCGGTGCTTGGCTCCCAGGGGGGTAACCATCACCTCTTATAGCATTATTATTATAATATTACTTCACAGTGGGAAAGTGATGGAGCTATACAGGACTTGTAGCTCCATTTCTTTCTCACGCTGAAGTAATATTGAAATAATACTGCTATAAGAGGTGATGGTTTCCCCCCTAGGTCCTACGATCCGCAGAGTTAGCTTCTCTGCGGATCATAGGACCAGTTTTTATCAAGAGTAAAGGAGCATTTTGTTATACTCCGTCATTGAACCGTTCAACTTTGTCTTTCTTATCATCGTATGCATCTTTACACGGAATGTGTGTTTTCGTTTAGTAGGTTACTGGTTTGTGTTATTGAACATGTGTATCTATGTTCTACCAAGTGAATAAACTTGTAACTTCACTGCCAAAAGAACTCTTTCTTTTTTTAGTGAAGTTGTATGGCGTTTTATCACATCACACAACTTATGAATTTATAGTCTGTTCCAAAAGTACCTGGTAAAAGTGTAAATTTAAATTTTTACGCAATCACACACTGAAGGGAATTAGAAACACATTCATTTGTATTTAGAAGGTTTCAACTTCATATCTCACCACTTTTTCCAACTATTATTGTGTGAAGAACGTTATTAAATTGTAATTGAAAATTCAACGATGATTTAGGTTATAAAATTAACCTCACTTGTCAAATGAAAAACATTTTTAAAATTAAAATTTCAAGTAATCAATTCAAAGCTTTTTTTTTTGTTTAAAGAACCTAGATATTTGACATAACTTGAATATAAGCGATGCCTGAATGACCAAAAGATTCTAAAGCTTTGTTAAAGGACTAAACTAAATTTAAGTTCAGTGCATCTTTTTCTTTCTATTGCATTAAGAAAAGAACAGAAGACAAATTTTAGTTTAGTCCTGTCAGATTAATCAACGCTTGACGTAAATTGACGTAATTTTAGTAGGCAAGTTTTTAATCACGTCTAAACTTGTATGGAGTAGTGACAGGCGCTGATTAATTTGACAGGACTAAACTAAAATGTATCTTCTGTCCTTTTCTTAATGAAATAGAAAGAAAAAGATGCACTGAACTTAAATTTAGTTTAGTTTGTGAACAAGGGAATCGGCACCATTGATTCTTTTTACGTAGTACTTAAACATAACTGGCGAAAGGTGGGTGTACTAAGGTACATTTCTGCCTAACCCTTCGGGGATTACAGGTAGGGTTGTCAACTTTTTTTACAAGAAATAAAGTATATTTAGGTCTGAGGAGAATATTAAACAGTATTTTAGAAAAATGAACAGTATTTTATTTATTTAATTTTTAGATACATATTGTTTAGAGCTTCTCGCAAAAGTTATTAATTTACAGTCTTTTTTAAAAACTTCATACGCCTCACCACAATTATAGCTAAAATTAAAATAAATGAAGAGCTCATTTTTTATTAAATTAATTTTTTCTCTATTTCTATCACCCCGCCACGTTGCATTCATTACTGAAAAAAAACTCTTTCAGGTCATTAATTACTGAAGAAACAAGGTCCATACGAAAAAACGGTTATGTTCTGAGAACTCACACACTCGCAAGTCTGTGTCAGTAGTGTTAGACAGCATTTTGATGCTGAAAACAGTAGTTTGTATACTTTATTTTTGTTCAACAGTAAACAGTATAATGTAATGAAAAACAGTATAATACTGTTTTAAACTGTATAGTTGGCAACCCTAATTACAGGTGTTATGTTATGATTCTTATGAAATGTAACATGGTCTAAATTTTATTGCCAGCAATCTCAAAGGTTATCAGTAAAATAATTGTATCGTAAACAAAAACGGTGAATCTACCTTTATATTGGTAAATGCAATCTCATCACAGTGGCCGAGGCAGCCGTTATGAACAAGGAATGCACGAGCAACCGTTACTCCACTCGCATCTGATCTACTTCGCTAGATAGTTTGGACAGGAAATTATTAGTTGTAAGTACATTAGTTGGTACCATATATAAATGTTTATATTGTAACACGTTTGTTTGGTAATTTCTTCAAAAAAAACTTTGTTACGTAGCTTACTCGTATGCCAGTTAATAAAGTAAACGAATATAGATTTGACATGACTATATTAGGGAGTTCCTAATTGAGATAGAATTTTTAAGCAAGTGCATATAAATATATTAATTTCTGTACTTAGTTTATAGTTCTGTACTTAGTCATTGTGTAATATTTTAAAATTGTATTTAATTACTTAGTTATAAGTTGAATGTTTTAAATCTTTTGCATGTCTACGTGGTAAAATAATATATGGCTGAGCGCTAATATTTTTTGTCATAATCTGCTGTTACCCATATTTGCATAATTAAATAATTTTTATCTTTATCTAGTGAATTCGGCAAAATCGGAATACTCACACTAACATTATATGTAAAGAAACTGGAAGCTGAGCTAAAATAATACGCTGTATGATCTTCCAGTTTAGAAAACGCTTTGTTTGGCATTAACATATTAAATATTGACAATCCTAAAGCAGTATAAAGTTTTGAGTCGAAAGGGGTTACACGCGTTGACACAAACAAAGTACCTACGCTTGAACAAAGTAGATTTGACAATGCTGGCTATGAAAAGTTGAACGCGGTCCTTTGATTGGACGCCGTCATCCAAGTGCACTTTGATCAGTGTTGCCACAATCATAAAACCGTCCAAGTAGTCGTCAAATCTACTTTGAACACGTACTTTGATTGTGTCAACGAATGTTTTGTATTAGGAAACGATCAGTCAGACGCTGAATTGAGAATACCTCCATAGACCAATGTTTTAGGTCCTCTCGTAGCTTAAATTTTTAATGCATTTTGTGCAAGAGAGCAGTGGTGGCCCAGTGGTAACGGCCGCTTACGAGTTGTAGGTTACGACCTACAACTGGTAACTCCTCCACCTCCTCGTAGATCCTACGGGATCGAACCCTGACAGACGCTTTACTTCGTGTATATTTATTTTATTTTCATCACCACTGCTCTCAAAATGGTGAAGGAAAACATCGTGAGGAAACCGGCATGTCCTAGAACCAAAAATTCGAAGACATGTGACATCTACCAACCCGCACTGGGCCCGCGTGATGGATTACGGCCCACTGCCTCTCACAGAGGGGAGGTCTGTGTCCCAGCAGTGGGGACATTATAGGCTGACTATGACGCGCAAGCAAGTGTACTAAACTATAATTAATCTACAGACGATTTGCATCCAATACGTTTATAACAAAAGGTAATTTTAGTATCATCATAAAATTAGACGACCAATATCGAATACTTGTGTTGTGAAAGCTTGAGAAACTTAGCTATTAACATTAAAATACCCATTAACACTGTTTTAATCAATATCGTTAATATCAGTTTATAACGACTCATTAACATTTGTTACAATGGCAATGTTGAAAGTGTCTTATCTTCATGGTTAGTTTTCAACAAGCATGATTCAAAGCATGATCCATATGTTCTGCCTGTTATGTAATTTTTAGGGTTCCGTAGTAAACAAGGAACCCTTATAGTTGCGCCATGTCTGTCTGTCGCCACTGTAGCTTAGAGACGCTTAGTACTAGAAAGCTGTAATTAGGCATATTAATCACGCGCCGACAAAGTGCTAAAATAAATTCTTGAAAAAAAAAAATTTTTTTTTTGGGTTAGGTTAGAATTAGGTTAAAAAAATATCATCCCCACATTACGTGCAAGGGACGTAATGTGGGGATGATATTTTTTTCTCGTTTACCCCATAATGGTGTGAGGTATCGTTGGATAGGCCGTTCAAAAATATTGCGGGTCTGTGAACATTCAGGTCGCCGTTTGCGCAATATTAAGCTTAGTACATATAATGAAATTAAAAGAAATACTATCACAGCTAAGTGGGCTTTACAAGTTAACGAGTAATAGTCGACCAACTTAAATTTGCAGTTGGAGAATTGGCCGTGGCATATATCGATATAATGGAGAACATGTTTTTCAGCTACAATGTTAAGTTTGTTTTTGGGATAAATTCATAACAACTTCCCAACTACAGAACCCATCATCAACATCCTTATGCGTGGTCCGACACGCACCTGGCCGGTTTTCCATTTTGCTTGTGGTCGCTGCAAAATGTTATCTCCCATGTCAGCCATTGTTATCATTTACTCCCTTTTCATTCATATCATCCCTCACGCAATACACCATCATCATTCTCTTACCCTTATCCCAGAGGGAGTGGGCCGCTACCTTCAACTCGTAAGTCGGGGTCATTACCACTGGGTCACCTCTGCTGTTCTGTTTTTTTCTGCGATAATCTCTAATAGCAGTCATCTCAGGATTCACCTCTTTTCTAGCTATATTATCTTTCAAACAGTGTATCCATCTTTTCTTTGGGCCCACATTATCCATCCACAGTCGACCGCACGTCGGTGGTGAGACTTTAATCTTGAGTTCCCTAGCGTAGTTCACCTCCTTCCTAGTTAAATCATCTTACAAACAATGTAGCCATCTTTTTTCGAGTTCACATATTCCATCCACATCCAATACAGTGTTAACTAGTACAGTCGACCGCACATCGGCGATAACACTATGGTCTTGAGTTGGCCTAGCGTAGTTCACCTCGCTCCTAGTTATGTCATACAAGAAGAATATTATATAGTTAAATTTTAATAATATTTTTAATTATACAAAATAATTTAATCGCTACCTAGTGCTGGTACATTCTCGTTCGATCAGATGGTCTGCGAGTAGCAGATAAATTAATAACATCAATCACATTTTTATATTCATTAGAACTATCTTTTAAACGGAAAACATAATAAATCATTTCCATCGAAATAGAAATCATAAAAAACCGGTCAAGTGCCTGTCGGATCACGCACAATGAAAGGTTCCGTAGATGGGATGGATTTATTCTAAGAACAAACTTAACATAACATCACGCCTTGTTTCCCCGAAGGGTTAGGCAGAGGTGTACCTGTAGTACACCCACATTTCGCCAGTTATGTATTTAAGTCCCATGTAATAGGGGGCGAGCCTATTGCCATCAACCGGGCACAAACAACTTAACATTGTAGTTGAAAAACATGTTCCCTCATTAATTTCTACTCCAAATGTAAGTTTGTACGCACGATATTAATTTTTAGATTTACTATGTTATTTTAAGACCATAGACTTCTTATAGGTTTTCCTGTAATCTATAGGTACAGAACTAATTTCTGTATTTAAAAAAAAATAGGCTCCGTAGTTTTGGAGATCTGGAAAATTGACAATTTTAATACTTAGTATTTATTTTAAAATTACTCATAAAATCTGAAATCCTACCGAAAATTCATTTATTTACGTTACATTTCCGTGTTTGAGTCACAGAAATTCTTATGTTTAAAAGATATTTCTTATCTTAATAGGAGTAATAATAAAACCCAAATGTGTTGCTTCTGAAATGAAAGCATTTATATACATTTCTGTTTTATTAATTAAATTATAAACTAAAATTATGTACTATGTAATTATATACTAAACCATACCTGAAATGAAAGATACGTCATTAAAGTATTTTAGTACACCTATGTCGACTCTCCTTTTAATAAATTTTAAATAATAAATTCTTTATCAACTAAAAATGTATTGTATTTTTTCATGTCATCTTGACATCGGCACGCTACCTGTTCTAGTTGACATCCGTACTGTCTGTATCCGGGCTGTCATAAAGAAACTCTTTAGTGTTAATAAGCAAAAGGTATTAATATTTACGCGGAACGCGATTAAATAATAAGAAATACACATTTTCTTTACACCTCCCCCCCTTAGAGAAGAAAATTGTCAGCAAAATTTTCGTTTTAAACTACTTTTCTCTTCCATTACTTCTTTATTTCCAAATGCAGGAACTAAAAAAAAATTCAACTTAATCGGTCCAGTAGATTCGGAGCAAAGTGGCTGTGATAGACGGACAGACAGGCAGACACGAGTGATCCTATAAGGGCGGTACCTACCCTATAGGATCACTCGTGTGTCTCTCTGTCTCTGTTTTTCCTTTTGAGGTACGGAACCCTAAAATTATGGCTTTGCTAATAGAAACGATGTTTAATAAGATATTCTAAACGTTAATTTAATTTCTATGTTAATTAGTAGCGCTGCTGCCGCATGCCAGCTGGAAATATACTTCACTTTGACTACAATCCATTCATTTTCGATTTTAGAAAACATTCGTCGTTGGTACTTTTCATTCACTTTTATATTAATAACTAGCTGTTGCCCGCGCTTCGTCTGCGATTCAAGATTGCATGAAGACTGAGTGAGGACGAAAGTAGTCTATGTCCTTCTCCAGGTCATAGTCTACCCATGTGCCAAATTTCATCCAAATCCGTTCAGCCGTTTTAGCGTGAAAGCGTGACAAACAAACTCACTTTCGCATTTATAACATTACTAGCTGTTGCCCGCAGCTTCGTCTGCGATTCAAGATTAAAAGTAGCCTGTGTCCTTCTCCAGGTCAAGGTCTACCCATGTGCCAAATTTCATCCAAATCCGTTCAGCCGTTTTAGCGTGAAAGCGTAACAAACAAACAAACTCACTTTCGCATTTATAATATTAATTAGGACTAGTTGCGCCCCGCGTTTTTCAACTGCATAAGTCTTGATCCCGTAAGAATATCGGGATAAAAATCCTATATATATATATGACCCAATCCAGGTCCTGGTCTACCCATGTGCCAAATTTCATCCAAATCCATTCAGCCGTTTTAGTGTGAAAGCGTAACATACAAACACACTTTCGCATTAATAATATTAAAATCTTAAATCGTTTATTGCGATCCATAATGTACTATTACTGGTGATAAATAAAAAAAAATAATAGAAAGAATTATGGACCCTGTCGGGCACAGCAAATGTTTAAATAAGTAGAGAGAGGAGGAGCGCTTTATTAATTTTTCTTGTTAATAAGTTAGAATTATTTTTGACTTCTGACTTCTGACTTTACTTCTGACTTTGTTCATTCTTCCTTTCATATTCAGTCCAATATGAAAGGAAGAATGAACAAAGTCAGAAGTATGAGAAGGACAGAGTAGAAGAAGATTGTTGGAAGAACGCAGACTTTTAGCGTGCGAAGAACATAGATATTGGAAGTGAGACATCCTACCTATGTATTTATATTTCCATTCATTCACTTATTCTATTAATATTTTATATGCAGGTCTAGCTATTCATTTATTATTTATTTATATATATTTAATATTGCTTATTTCTTTACTCGCTTAAAAATTATTCATTATTATTAATTGGTCAAGGACAGCTAATGAGACACAATTGATTTTCTATTGTTTGACTTCGAATCGGTGTCGCGGGGGGCTTAACAGGCATTTTTTGTTTTTGGGTTGGAAATTATCAAATAACTTCTGCCGCTCTCGGCGGAGCGGGAGGGTGTGTCACTCTTACTGACTAAAACCCACCCGTGTTCCTTCCGTTGCCTGTGTTGCCAGGGGCTCGGTAACCCTTTTAACAGGTTGTAGTATAAGCAACTTCTTCATGTCTTCATTGTAAAGTCACTGTTCTATTTACTTCACTTTAGGTACATAGCTATTTAAGTAATCATCAATGATTTTTTGTTTTGATCAGCTTAAAATTCCATCACACCGATGATTTTATTTCTCTTTTCAACTACCCACATCTATTACTGTCATTGACTTTTTTATAGTTTGACCTTTATCTGCCTTTACATGCCCAACTGACATTGTGCGTGGCTAGAATATTTAATAAACAGGTGATGGACAATAATCTAAGCACTTGGCTCTTCCATTGGCATTGAGGAAGGTCATGTTACCCAATAATTGTGCCCATACTATGCGCCATATATCAATATTAATATGGCATCAAATTCCACACCATACATACACATTGGTACGTGTATTAATAGTTACATAATTAATACTTCTTTTTATCCTATAAAAATAAATATTAATTGTGTAAAAAAATTCAAACAATATATTTTATTTAAATATATAATTGGATGTAATATTGTATTAACCTGGTATTTATTTAATTTTCATTATTAGGTACTAAAGAATACCTACATCAATATTATTAGGGCATTAAATTCCACACCATACACATCGGTACGTGTATGAATAGTTACGTAATTAATATTTACTTTTATCCTATAAAATGTAATATTTATTCCAAAGTAAATAATTTAAAATATTAATATTGATATTATTGTTTAGTACCTAATAATGAAAATTAAATAAATACAAGGTTAATACAATATTAATTAAATTCTATTTAGATACATTCTATTTTTTGAAAATTTTGCACGCCGTATGGTAAAATGTATCGGGACTATTTATACATATAAATAACATCTTATCTGAATCTGTGTACGTACGTCTTTGTTAGTCGTTACGGGTCGTCAGAAGCCCGGAAGTCTGACAGCTGCATCCGGTTAGTCTAGAAGCCGACCCCAACATAGTTGGGAAAAGGCTGGCAGATGATGACATCTTATCTGTATACACATACCAGTGGCGGTACCTTCATATAAGCCCAAATGCCTTACTAAAATGGATGGATGAATTCACTTTTAATTTATTGTACCTAACCAGTAGTTTATGAGAAAATTGCGATCATACATACGTAGGTACCTACATACTCAGTCGAAAACTGAACTTTCTTTTTTTGAAATCGGTTAAAATTTTATTGGGCTTGCGTTATTTTGAAACCCTAGGCACGCCACTGACACATACACATAATCAGCCTATAATGTTCCCACTGCTGCGACACAGGCCTCCTCTCTGTGAGAGGTAGTGGGCCGTAATCCACCACGTGGGCCCAGTGCGGGTTGGTGGATGTCACAACTGTACACCTACTGTATACCTCCTAGAACCAAAAATTTATAGACATGTGACATCTACCAAGCCTCACTGGGCCCGCGTGGTGGATTACGACCCACTCCCTCTCACAGAAAGGAGGCCCTTGTCCCAGCAGTGGGAACATTATAGGCTGATTATGCTTATGCTATCGATTAATAAATTAGGTTATTCATTTACGGCTTTGTGTGTGTCTGTGAGTTCTTCGCATGACCTTACACTCATAGAGAATGCTTTAAAAATCGAATCAAAATATTATCACTTCAGGTTAAATGTTAAAAACACGATTTATTCAGTTCAGAAAAATTTTAGGAAGTTTAACTTCCACATACGAGTAATGTCAAGGTTCCAATTTAGCTAATTATTTCAACGCAATAATGACCGCGACGAAAGCTCGAAGCAATAAAACGGCATTGGTTATTTTATTTAATAACTTTTGCAACATGAATAATCGTAATAATCGTAATCGGTGCTATTTCGTAAATATGATTAGAATAGAGAGGTCTATTTAATTACCGTCTCGATTTTTAAATACCGAACGCTGATCACGTTGTCTCTGCTCAGCAGTCTGCTGTAGCCTGTAAAGAGGTTTCAGTCTGTGATTTCACCTTAACAGCTATTCGTATTCTGTTTAATTGGCATCTCGCCGATCGTTCCGGGCGCTTTCTTCGGTCGCATCAAGGTTACTTTGCTCTCACCCGCTAAGCTCAGCTGTTCTTATGTTTTGTATGCCTGATGGAGCGCGTCGCACGTCCCCCTTTTAACAGTTTTAACTTTCGAACACCGTGACTTGGGGCCTTGGGGTAGTGTAGTGTGGCTGCTGGCTGTTTGTTTTACGATCTTTGCATGAAATTGTTTGATTGGAAAAATAAAATAAATAATCATAGAGCACTGATGTTTTTATAAAAAATATGAGAATTATGAAATTCTGAAACTGCTTGCCTGATTTCGGCGCGATTTTCGTGATTACTACCATAATAAAACACATGGTGAATTCAAATGCCAACTTTGATAATTGCTATCTATTAGGTGGCTAAGCAAAAACTATGCGTCGATTTTGCTGCAATTTGCAAAACTACAAACAAATGCAAATCGGACTCGCACACGTAGGGTTCCGTACCGTATTAAGATCGAGCAAAAAAACGCCGAATAAATATATTTCATGGCGTTTATTAAATTAATTAATTAATTATTAACTTAAGTATTAATTAGTAACTTTATTTGATTTTATTATTTGTTTTAATAGTGGCAATAGAAATACCTACACAATCTGTGAAAATGTCAACCTATTACGGTTCATGAGATAGCTCGCTGACAGACAGACGGACGGACGGACGGACAGCGGATGCGTAGTAATAGGGTTACGTTTGGCGGTCTTCGGGTACGGAACCCTAAAAAGCATCTTTAAAAACTTGAGGTCAAAGACTTTTGTATTGAGTGGAATGCTGTTGGGGTATTCACCTAGGATAGGTATTATGAAGCTAGAAATAAATTGAATAGGTACCTAGTTACAAATGTGAATAAAGTTATCAAATACCTTATGCAAGTTCTAAAAGCTGTGGTTCTGTATACGATCTGACGCATCATCTTTTCAGGAGCTGTAAAGACAGGTGAAGCAACTTAGTGATTAGGGAAAACAAAGATATTATGAATAGTCATACTCGTCTATATGTACATGTATAAGGAACAGGGTGTAAACGTCACTCATCCTCCATAGAAAAGGGAGGATCCTCCGACCAGACGGGGGTCGTGTCTGGTGGGCAACTGCCCGACGGTTGATGTCGGGATGTTGTATATATGCTAGTTGCGCGGTAAACTCTGCTTGCGCGATGCAGGATTTTGCGTGACGTCGCTTGTATCACAAATAGATTTATTATGCGTTATATACATAGAAACATGGGCCTTGCCAATTGCACGCCATTCAGTTCGATTCTCGGCAATCCTCATCCAGGATCCAGCTGCTACCAGCCACTCTGCCAAGTTCGTCTCTCCACCTAGCCTGAGGGCGTCCAACCTTACGTTTGCCGATTCGCTCTCCACTAAAAAACACGTCTACCCCAACGATGACGATGAGAACCGATGAGTGGTTCTATGGCTAAAATGGCAGGCCCAATGCCACTTCAGCTTGCTTATTCTGTGAGCTGTTCCTGCTATGTGCTGTGAGTGATTATTACACCTTGTGTATTCAGCGCGCTCATTACCGAGGGAGGCTCCCAAGTCATCAATGTTTGATTTAGCATGAAATTGTGAACATAACGTACCTTATATTTAATCTGAGTAATAGTGCTTACCAGTGGTTGGTCAGTTGTCAGTCTTGTCACTTTGCGACATAACTGTTGGAAGCGGATCACTCGCCGTCGCAGTCCATATGACGCAAATAATGTGTTATTGCTCACTGAACTTGAGCAATTATAGCATAAAGCGTCGGCTTCTCCATTACACAGTTCGAATGTCCCGTAGAAAACGGAGCGTTGACTTAAAGGAACTGTCTAAGTTTTTCTGAAGAATAAACTGTTAAGTTGCACGTACCGTTTCTGTTGATGGAGAGAATTTTATTTTTTATTCTTTACTTCTTGTCTTATAATAACGTTCGGTATAGCCATTTGAAGTCTCGTTACTTAATTTTAAAATGTAATTTGCGAATCAATTTATCGTCGTCATTCTTGTTCAATACAAGAAGTTTCTGAAATGAAGTGTGAGATGGAAAAACGATGTTCAATTCCGATCACAGAAACATCTTGTAGGTAGTAGTTATTCATTTATTTTATGTTTCGTATACCTAGGTTAGTACGTGTAGTAGGTACCTACGCGTCAAATTTTATGGCGGCTCTGAAGTGGGCTACAGCGCAGTACCTCACCCCTCACCCTCGCTGACACATGAATTCGTTATTGCGCTGTGACTCGCCTCATGTTCCGAGCCGCCATAAAGTTTGAATCGGGCTGTAATATCATAATGACAACAAAGAAAAAATCGGCTAAGTGCGTGTCGGACCACGCACAATGAAGGGTTCCGTGATTGGGATTACTTGGGATGAATTTATTCCAAAAACAAAATTAATATTGTAGTTGAAAAACATGTTCTCCCATATATCGATCGTGCAACCCTAATCATTTTTCCACGGTTTTATTTTAGCACTTTGTCGGCGTGATTTTATTTTTTTTATTTTTTTTTATTATTATGTATACCTATGCCAAATTACAGCTTTCTAGTACTAAGCGTATCTGGGCCACAGCGGAGAAAAACAGACAGACATGGCGAAACTATATGGGCTCCTTGTTTACCTGTAAAGTAAATTTTACGTGATAGGTAACGAGAGAGATGCGTCACAAGCCGATCGTGCCTCTTTATCGCTAGTTCCGCACTCTCGCTTGCACGCCCGGCTCAGGCGGAACGTGACGCTTTTTCGTGCATGCAGCCGGCGTTCATCGATTTATAAGACGTTATCACGTCAAAAGGTCGCGGTCGTAAATGAGTTTTAAAAATTTGCGTTATTTTAAGAACAGCGTTATTTTGTATGCTGTTTGAAAGTTTTGCGTTATTTTAAGAACAGCGTTATTTTGTATGCTGTTTGGCAGTTTTCCAGACTACCTGATGAATTCTTTATTAGTTTAGAAATCATCGGCTAGTTAAATGCCCGTTTACATTAGAACCTCTGTGTCTAATCGTTCGTGTAAATAACCTTTACGGTTGACTAAATCGAGGGTCAGTTAGATGACGATGTCTATTGTCGAATTAGTTCTTAGTTTTATTCATTGGTAAGTATTTATTACGAGAAAAAAAAGCAGGAAAACTTTCAAGTATATTGCGATAACCAACCACAGTTGCAATATAGTGAATTATACCATGATGACGATCACAACTATTTGTTTGTTTAGAAAAAAAAACAAGTTAAATTACGTGTTAATGTTGAATACAGCCTTAGTTAGTGAAATTGAACTAAACACAGTCATGTTATACCTCAAACATAAAGATACTATGATAGTGCAGTGCAACTGCAATTAAAACCGGTCAAGTGCGTGTCGGATCATGAACAATGAAGGGTTCCGTCGTTGGGATGAATTTATCCCAAAAATAAACCCAACATTGTAGATGAAATACATGTTGTCCCATACATCGTATACATATATTACGTCACGGTCAATTCTGCAACTGCCGATGTAAGTTGGTCGACTATTACTCGTTAACATGTAAAGACTATTTAGCTGTAATAGTTTTACTTTTAATTTTGTTATAAGTCCTACTGCCATGAATTTTTTCACATATCTAAAAACAACCATTTACCTGGCAGGGCTTAATATTAATGCTTAATTTTACGCAAACGGATCCCTGAATCGAAAAATAGTGTCCACAGAACCGTAATATTTTAGAACGGCCTATCCAAAGATACCCCACATCATGGGACAGACGAGAAAATAAAAAAATATCATCCCCATATTACGTGCAAGGGAGTAGGTAACCTAAAAAAATTTTTTCAAGATTTTATTTTACCACTTTGTCGTTTTGATTAATATGTATACCTACCCATGCCAAATTACAGCTTTCTAGTACTAAGCGTCTTTGAGCTAAAGCGGGGACAGACAGACAGACAGACGGACACGGCGAAAGTGTAAGGGTTCTTTGTTTACTACAGAACCCTAGAAAATTACCATAAAAAAAATATCTCCCGTTGCGTGAACAATAAAAACATAACAATTTGGCCTCGCAAGTAATTACAGTTTACAGCTAACTTGGCTTAAGACTCTAACACGAAAACTGGGCTAATCAAAACAATGTGGACTCCAGTAAAATGACAGCACCGTCATCGCCAGCCTAAACATTCAGAACTTACCGTAAGATAACGGGTGATATCTTAACCTTTCCGTTTTTCCCACTGCGAGACGAATCCATGTTTTGTCAGAACATTCAAAACTGGAGCATAACATGTCGATTTTATTAAGAAGAAGTTCTGTGATAAAAACTGATAAGTAGCAAAAATCTGTTGAAGATGAAAATGTTAAACGTTTTTACGACCATTACTAGTCTCTTTAATAACAGCCGCACGGGTCGATCGACCACGTTAAGCTACGCTACGACCATCTTTACATACCGAGACCGCTCCGTGCCTCGGAAAGCCGTTGGTCTCGGCTGTCATTCTTAGATCTTTGACAGTTGTTACTGGTCGTTAGAAGTTCAAAAGTCTGACAACCAGCATGTCAATTCTTTAAAAATCTCACCGTGAAAACTCGCGTGGAGTGAGCTGTCATTTAGCTGTTTTTTTGTTTATTGATCAGTTAAGCTTGTCAATTAATCAGTTAACTGATTATAATCAAAAGAATTAAAATATTATTAAAATCTTGATTATGATTGTAAATGTAATCCTTGGTACATCTCTAGTATCAGGTGGGATGACACTGACAGTTCACTCTACGTTCACTTCACTTAAGTTTTCACGGTGAGAAGGTTACAGAATAGCACTGCTGTCTTAGCAAGGGATATCGTAATACCCAGTAACAGGGTTGTCGAGGTCAGATAGGCAGTCGCTCCATGTAAAATACGGATAATCAGCTACGTCCGGCTAGACCGGAAGCCGAACCCAACACTGAGAAAAGGAAGATTGACGACCATTACTACGGGTTTTTATTAGAGATCCCGAAAAGGTAGGTAGGTACAAACTTTACCTACAATGACATTTAATCTGCAATTCATTCAGTTGTAGTGACTGCATTCAAAACATTGTCACTATGGACGCACAAACTTTTTTACGTGCATAGTCAGCCTTACAATAGAAATTCTGCTGTGATTACAAAACCTTATTATTACTGGATTGACGTAATAATTAGAGCAAAAAGAGACCTATGTTGTTTATGATGCTACGGCTACATTGTCGCGATAATGCGAACTAAACCTGACGCGGTCTCTCTCGCACACCGCTCGACGTCTCGCTGTACAACACAGACAGCGCGCGAAGTGTAGTTCGCGTTATCGCGACAGTGTAGCCGTAGTAGCATTAGGAGCATTGACAGACTGACAGTTAAAGTATTGTTATATCTATAGATATGAATTACAATTTGGTGTGTACCTAAGTATCCTATATTTGTTTTAGTAAATTCACAACTTTTAAGGTTATGAATTAGGTATTCTTTTTAGGATTAAAAGTCCATATTACCTCTGCGCCACCTCACTCTTTATCTCGCTCGGACACTACTGTTCGTGTTCACGCGAGCTAGCGAGAGGAGGCAGGGAGAAGGCTCCAAGGCGCCGATAGTTTAGGTAATATCTTTTTACGGTGATTGATAAATAATGATGATTTAAAAATAAATAAAAACATAGTATCTGCTTTATATTTAGTTTAGTTATTATGCAAAGTTTGATGATCTAATTTGAAGTATATTTTGTATTTTTTTTTTCTGTCGAGAAAATTTTATGGAATCGAGTTTTCGTCACACCATAGCACTTAACATTAATCTTCAACTTTCAATTTATTTCAAAATGAATGCTGCAATATTTTCGATATAACGGACGATCATGCTAAGCTATTTGAGGTGTTGTAGATTCTTAATATTATTACATACAATACCTATGTTCGCAGTATGATGCTATAAGAGTAACAAGCAAAGAGTAAGATAGAGCAGGTGTTACCAAGTCGGGTCAAATTACAAACTCACTCACTTGAACGTCCGGGCTACCATGTTGGCTTAATAATTTGTACGCGCCGCGAATTTTTATTAAGGTATAGCTGCAGTAGTTTTCTAGATAATACGCTTTGTGTTGGAAATGACCGAGGCGCACGACGCGCGCGGTCGCTAGCACGCGCGCGGACGCAGCTGGTGGTGCAGGAGGCGTAGTTTGGACGCGCAAGTGGAAGAAACAATGTCGTAAGTAGGTAGGTCATTTTCCAAAAACAAAAAAGTACGTATAAAAACTTATCAAGAATAGCATCTTCCAATTCTTCGATTAATTAATATTTTAATTCGAAAAACTTCCAACCTAACCGTCGATCTAAATAATGAATAAGCGATAATTTCTCTACTGTAGTAAAGCGCGACGACAATCACAGATATTAATATGCTATCCTACGAGGTCTACAAACAGTGACATTTTTTGCGCGGCATCTCTGCGGCTAATTGCATACCCGAACAGTTTTTATTGCCAAACAACCGGATGTCGAGCCAATAAACCATTGATTGTATAACATTTTTATTTGCAACTAGGATTGGTATTTTGTTTTGGCAGCAGATAAGAGTTAGTTACATTCATAACGAAGACCTCAAATATTTTCGAAGTCTAGATTTCTAATTTCGCACACTTCCGATAATGTTTAATTGAAAAAAATACTTGATTACTTTCTTTCTAGCAAAAGAAATTCGGAAATAAACTTTTATATCCGCCTTAAATATTTTATTTAGAATGTAACATAAAATTTATTTTTGTTACACTTCAATAAAACCAAATAAATAAAACACAAATTTAACATTCAACAAAGGAAGCAAGGAAACATTTATCTTTTTGCTAATTCTAATTGTCCTTCCTGTCTAGTTAATATGCGCTATTTTATCGTGCTCGCATCATAAGCCTTGCCAAATCTTCTCTATCTCATTCGTCTCTCCGGATTTTTTTTCCATTATCAACTTACGATCTTCCTTTCTAGATCTACACACAGTCTACAATAAAAGATTTTAATTCAACAGCAAAGTTGCCTGCATGTTGCGGCTTTATGTTTTCCTTCTTGGCCAAATCTTTTCTGACTCATCTTTCGAGATCTCCTTAAAAATTATCTACATTCGATCTCCACCTCGACGGCCTAGCTTCTTATATCATGAAACTTTCTTTCTTTCTTTTTTTTTGTATCCCGGCCAAATATAGAAATCATTATCTGTATAGTATCTGTTTCAGGATCTCCAAAGTTGGCCCAAAGAACTTCCGATATTCCTCTTTGGGTGTATTCTTTAATATCAATCTGCCTAGCCTTATCCCAACTATGTTGAGGTCGGCTACCAACATTGTCAGATTTTGTTGTTGTCAGACTTGGGCTTCTGACTAGTAATGACTGTCAAAGAACTACGAATGACAGTCGGGACCAACGGCACCGTGACCCCTTCCTGTCTTGGAAAGCCCGTTATGCTTTCCGAGACACTGAGGGGTCATCCATCCACGTACCGACCGTGGCAAGCCTGGCTTTACCTTCGATCGACCCGTTCGGCTGTTATTATTTAGCCACAAGCCCCAAGCCCCTCCCTATATTATACAAATGGTCTCAAAATACTTTCGATCACCATATTGTAGCATCAAGGTTTCCAAATCTTTTTAAATCTTACTTGTCCCTTTTTTTTTTTTTTTTTTGAGTGTGTGAAATCATCAAATAACTTCTCCCGCTCTGGGCGGAGCGGGAGGGTGTGTCAGACTCTTACTGACTAAAACCCACCCGTATTCCTTCCTGTTGCCTGTGTTGCGGGGGCGTCGGTGACCCATAAGTACCTTCCCGCGACTCCGGCAGGCATCGGCCCTAGTGGACCCCTACTTGTCCCTTGGGATGTCACTTTGAAAAACACGCTCTAAGGAACTCCTACCGTTGTTTCCATCTATGTCTACAGTCTACACCTCTACAACAAACGATGTCTACAGACTTTCGTTCAGCCTGTCATCAATGTCACGTACCTCGCGGCAGATGACCTCGTTTCGTATCCGATCTAATCGAGTAACGCTGCACGTTCAACGTAACATCTCCATTGTCGTGACACTGATCAGTCGCACGTGTCGTTTTAGGAGGCCTACTTATAGTTTCACTAGTGTATCATGCAAGTGTATTTAATTTTTGTGCTGTTTTGTATCCATAAATGGCACCTATTGTTTTTCAACGCGATT
Organism: Atethmia centrago; assembly: GCA_905333075.3. Lineage (NCBI taxonomy): Eukaryota > Metazoa > Arthropoda > Insecta > Lepidoptera > Noctuidae > Atethmia > Atethmia centrago. The sequence continues at coordinate 7,734,375 of HG995374.1, forward strand.
TAATGAAATCAAGAAGCTATGAAATTATGACCAACCAATGTTTTTTTTTCTGGGCAGCTTTGAGTTGATTACTATAATGAATATAGCGAAAAAAGCCCTAAGTAAAAACATGAGCTCCGTCACCAATAGCTTCCAAAGTACATCAAGATAAGATCGATACATTTTTCCTATGTATTGCCAAACTAACAAGACAATCTATACGCCAGTTTTATATAGACCGTAATGAATCATCATAATTTGTAGCGTATGTGCCAGTATTTATATGAAGTGCGTTAGATATTTATAAGCATATAAAGACACGAGACGTGTGAAAGATTCGTATCAGGGGTCGATTCTTATGCTAATGACATTCACATGAGGTTACGGTCGGTCAAGGTAACTGTGTCATCAATCCAAGCATATTTCTAATGTTTTCTTAATTAATTAATTCGTTTTTTTATGGCAATCATTAAAGGACATTGCTCTGCGTCCATACATTGTTGGCCCTGGAGCCAAGAGCATCGGATAATTATGTATTGTATTCTCTATCATTAGTAGATTCTTAAAAGATCTTGTATTTGTAGCGGACTAGCTGCAAAAAAGGTATATTTCAAAACAAGTATCAGATTTTGAGGTTATAATCTAACCATAACAACGAATATTAAATGTAGGTACCTACGATTTTTCATAGCTCTGAGTGATTTTTAAGAAACTGAAAGGTAGGTAATATCATAATACCTACCTATATAATTAGGTACCTATGCAGTTGTTTTTCTAAAAAGTGGATGCAAGTGCAAAATTAAAATGCATTTAAACTAATTAACATAGGTAGGTAACTGAATTCTTAGCATTCGTTTTGGAATGAGATGAGTAGAAACAGCGTACCTATACGCCTGAACGGTGTGCATAGGGCAATAAGGTATATATATATATATATACGGTATATATACGGTTTTGATTACTGTATAATATTATTCTTACTACCTATTTAAAAATTGGAGTATGACTGCATACATAAAGTATTCTTATTAGGTTTTTAAAAATACACTTTAGAAAAGAAAACACAATCAATCGATTAATAATTCAATCAATCGATTATAATTGATTGGACATCCCTATTTCACTTCTGACACGACATGACATTATGCGAAGATGGCGATCTAATGTTATTAGTCGCGTTAAATTCTATTAAAAGTACATTTTGGAATACAGCTAGTCCGTGATACAGAAGTATTTGCAACTTAAATAATAAAATAGGCGATTAATTATCGTTTAATCTGATACTCTTTATTGCACAGGGCCAATTTGGACATTGTCCTTTAGTGATGGCCCAGTGGTATACGCTTCTCGAGCATGAAGATGCGAGTTCAATCTAAGTTCCGTATTACAGAACGTCACTCAATTCTCAAGCATTACTTAAAACTAGTTTTAACCAATCAAATGGCTTGAATCTAGTTTTAAGTAGTGCTTGAGTATTGAGTGACGTTCTATAATACGGGCCTAAGTGTCTATTACTTTGATTACTTAATCATCTTCACTGACGGTTAAGGAAAACAAGAATGAGAGAAACTTCGACTTATTTTGGTAACTGACACTGGCAAATTTACGTTGTAGGTATTGAATTTTATCTGATCGATTGTGATTTAATTGGTCTGTAGTTACACAAGGGAAATAGCCATTTTCTAGAGCAAGAAACCATAACATGGTCTGAAAGTAATGATCAGGTTATTGAACAGCAGTGTGTCTTATGATATAATATATCGGTTTATGAAACGCGATTTTATAAGCTATTAGCATTTCCTGCCAAATCGAGCTTGTAAATTGTTGCTTAACTTCTCATTTATCTCCCTGTAAAATTATCGCGTTATACAGTCATGTAAAATGAAATTAAGTAAGTATTAAGGCTCGTGCAGCCTGGCACGATAGGCAGCGCAACGCGACACTTTCCATGAAGTTTTTATAGAAATGGTACTACTTGTGTCGTGTCGCGCCTGTCTGCTGTACCCTTTACGGTAACGCAGCGATACGAAAATAAAACTTAACGAATGGTGATTGAAAATGGTAGACAGGTACCCTTGTCGCGTGGAAGTTAAAAAAGGGTTACCGAGGCCCCTGGCAACACAGGCAACGGAAGGAATACGGGTGGGTTTTAGTCAGTAAGAGTCTGACACACCCTCCCGCTCCGCCCAGAGCGGGAGAAGTTATTTGATAATTTCCCACCCAAAAAATAAAGACAGGTACCCTTATTCTTTCCATACGGTTATAACTTATTTTCATGGTCCCGAAAGTCCTGAAGATACTTGCTCCTGCAATTATCTCCGGGTGTTAAAAAAATCCTGGTCTCTCTGATTTCTCCCTATAGGACCTAGGGAGTTATTTGGGTTTTTATCGTACACGAGACAATTATTATTCACTTGACAAGCTTCCGGAAACTGGCGGGAGTCCGCGGGAGTTTTAAATATTGCCGGGTCTCTCTGATGTCTCTCTACAGAACATAGAGATGTATTGGGATGTTTTTCATACACCAGACCACATGTCCACATGTTGTATCTGCTTAATACAACCTTACATGATCCTATTTATTTCGTAAGAAAAACCTCGTCCGCATTCATAGGTAGATTCAGCCGAATAAAAGCGTAAGTGGCACATACTTATGCATGCGTGCGTATATTTACTTTTCCTAATGGAAGACATTTTTATTCACTATCAAACGTATTATTTCACTATGGCCGCTGGCCACTAATACTCCAATTACGTTAAAAGCAACAATCGTGTTGTGTATTCATCCGTTGCTAATCGTCTCTGCGTAAGCGCCGTCGTGCGCTCTTATTTACAAGCCGTTAGATTTAGCAAGGATTGTCTCACTTAAATACGATAACATACATAATCAGCCTATAATGTCCCCACTGCTGGGACACAGGCCTCCTCTCTGTGAAAGGGAGTGGGCCGTAATCCACCACGCGGGCCCAGTGCGGGTTGGTAGATGTCACATGTCTTCCATTTTTTTTTGGTTCTAAGACATGCCGGTTTCCTCACGATGTTTTCCTTCACCGTTTTGAGAGCAGTGGTGATTAATAAATTTACACAAAGTAAAGCGCCTGCCTGAACCTACGACCTATAACTCGTAAGTCGGTACCACTGCACTCTCTCGCATTCAGATTTACTTATCTCAAATAAAATAAATTATTTAAAAAACAAAAAACCCGACTGCAAAAACACAACCAAAATTGTATAGATTATAATGCTTGTTTTTCCCTTTTCAGTTGTGTTTTTGCAGTCGGGTTTTATGTTTTTTAAATAATTTATTTTATTTCAAGCTTTTTAGTTTTATTTACATATATATTTGAAAAGTACTCATTACAAGCTTTTATTTGATACCAATATTGTTGCAATTAATTATAAAAAAAAACCCTTCCCCTCCTTATTTTTGTATTTGCAGATGCAATTTATAAATATTATATAGCCTATGTCACTTCCACAATTAAGACGAATCTAAGGACACCTCATATGTAAAAATCCATCAAGCCGTTTAGGCTACAGAGCGTGCCAAAGAAATAGACATACATACATACATACATACATACATACATACATACATACATACACTCGAAAAACATTACCCTGCTGAGGCAGTCGGGTAAAAAATATGGAGGCTGAATTATGTCGTTTCAGTCATGTACGTTTACATATCTGCATAAACTCTCGCATTTTTCCTAAGGTGGTGGGCAAAACTATAGATTGCCACCCGCTACTATTTTTACATTTTCCGTTTTCTCTCAGTATTTTTCTGAAATGAATGTATTCTCTTTTTGCGTTTTTTTATCCTACTAAGTAGTCATGGTCATTGAATCCTGCCCATATAGGAAATCAATAATAACCGACATGGCAAACATTTCAGGCTCATTAAAAATCAGAGAAAAATTATATTCGATTAGACGTCAATAAGATTTACAAGTGAAAATCTAAGAGTTTATAATCAGTTCTTTGACAATTTCTTCTACTGGCAACCCTAGCTGCGCATGCGTTACTGTTCAACATTCATTTCGTATCCAAGAACACTGTCTAGTTAAATCACGGCCATGGCAGAGCTGCTCATTAGTTGTGAGAGAAAACTAACTCGAACCGACGCGAGAAATAAAGAAAAGGTGTTTGATTGATTTATTTATTAAAACTTTATGCACAAGTAAAAAAAATACTGTACAATGGCGGACTAACTGCCTGAGGCATTTCATTGATATAGGATGATTTGCTTTTAGATGGCTTGATTATTAGAGGAGTGGAAAAATAATAATTTTTAGAATAAACATAAAAATAAATAAAAAAGGACTTCATGCTCAGCAGTAGTGCTTGCGACCACTAGAACAACAAGTCAGTCAATTTGAAACTAATTGAAAATTGCAAATAATTTAATAATATCTAGTATCAGAATTTTATATATTATTATAGGTAATTATGCAAATTTTATAAATGAATGCTTATTCGCAAATTGGAAGTGTCACCTCGTCAAAAATCGCAGTCAGCTGATTTCTATAAGAATTCACAGGTTCATGTGAACATTGCACCCTACAAGTCGCAGTAACGTTGCACAAACGTCTATCATTGTAATCTTGACCCACATTATGTAGTATAATTCTAATTATAACCGTCGTGCAAATTTTACACACCCGAACACCGCGTGCCTGCTCTTGCGCATCTAACGCAAATAGTAATTTTGTTGCAAAAGTTTTCGCAGCACTTTTTTATGTACCGTAAAACGGGGTGAATAACGATGCAGGGGTGTATCGGGATGAAACTTTGAAATAGATTTTATAGTTGAAATAATATAGTTTGTTGCCAAAAAGGACTCTAATGTGTTAACTATATAATAATTAACGACTGACTTTCCTTTTTGGCAGCAAACTGTATTATTTCAACATTAAAATCCATTTTAAAGTTTCATCCTGATTCACCCCTGCATCCCTATTCACCCCGTTTTACGGTACCTATTAATTTAATAAACGACGTACCTATTACTAAATAATTAGTTTGTAGTTAAACTAATAAAATTTAACGTATTTATTAAATGTCAGTCGTTTTGAAGTATGTTAACGATTTTATATGAAGTGGTATAATTTAGTGTGTAGTATAAGAAAAAGAATGCTCATCAAATTATATTATTCTACATCCATACATACATAATCAGCCACTACCTCTCTGTGAGAGGGAGTGGGCCGTAATCCACCACGCGGGCCCAGTGCGGGTTGGTACTTTGGTAGATGTCACATGTCTTCGAATTTTTGGTTCTAGGACATGCCGGTTTCCTCACGTTTGATAGCAGTAGTGATGAAATATATTAATATTATAGGTCGTAGGCCCAATGGTAACCCATTGGGCCACCACTGTACTCATATTATATTATCTCATATTATATCATTTTAACAACTTAAATTGTAGGTATTTTATTTTTTTTGGGTGGTAAATCATCAAATAACTTCTTCCAATCTGGGCGGAGCGGAAGGGTGTGTCAGACTCTTACTGACTAAAACCCACCCGTATTCTTTCCGTTGCATGTGTTGCCTCGGTAACCCTTTTGTACCTTCCCGCGAAAATTGAAGGTAGGTACTTACCTTCCGTCGTCTGGTTCACAGAGGCGCGGGCGGCGTGAAACGTATCTCCGGTCTGACGAGGAGACTCGCGGTGTACGTAAATTGAAATCACAACTGTAATTTTTGACAGTCGTATGAAAGTACGGCCATTGTCGTAGTGTGTCCATCTGTCAAAAAATATTTTTCCTGACTAAACATAGGTAGGTACTTAAATTACATGGTTAAATTAATTAATATCTAAAAATGACAAAAATAAACATAAAATAATTTGATGAGTTTTTTTATCCGCATGTTGTCTGGGCCTCAAGTCTGCTATTACAATAGTGTCAGAATGGTCTGTTCCGATCCTCATTAATGACGCCATTATATTAGTAGATTACCAAACTTGTCAAAATCAACAATTATAAAATTAATGATAGACCATTCTGTCACTATTGTAATAGCAGACTTGAGGCCCAGGTCACTTGAAATATCAGCTATTAAAAATATTTTTTTTTTTGTAAACTTCACAGACTTAGAGGAGACAGAGGTTAGATATCGAAACTCATCACGAGTTTCGATATCTAACCTCGAAAACACAAAAACAAAACCTCAACTTTTAATTCAAGTAACATCACTACAAGTGGTTGTTGACCGCACAAAATAACAACAAATCTTTCATTTTATCGTGTTTAGATGTCGATAATTCGATGACCCTGTGTAAATATAGATAGCAAAATGTTTCAATTATTTAACAGAAATTGACGTGAGAGCTCTTTAGTAACTTTACTAGTTTTCCACGTATTTTCATGCGACTCAATGAATCTGTCACGATTGGTGTCGTGACAAGTCGCCGTTTGATTCTCCGCTGTGCTATTATTGTGATCTATTGCGTTCGTTTGCAGAGCTATCGTAGAATTGTCTACACTTATCAGTTGATGTGCGATAAGTAAGAAACACTAAACGCTGTAATTAAACTAGGCTGTGTTTTGAATATACCTAAATGTTACTCTCTCGTTGATTGACTGTGATGTTTTGTACTGAGTTTCTATGAGATTTCTTGTTGTGTTAGGAGTTGGGTTTCTGAGGAGGCAGGTAAGCTACCTAGTAGATACCTTCCGTATCATTATATATATATAAATATATATTATTATATATATATATTACTTTCAGCATATTATGCAACTTGCTAGTATGTACTATAGGGCAAAAGCAAATATTATATACCGAATCATAAATATTGTATGATATGCTTTGCTTTTTCATCAGAATTAAGGCTGGTAGTTCAATTTCTATGAAAATTTGGGCAGCCGCCACCTCCTTCTGCGAAGCAGTAATACTCGCGAAGGAGGAGGCGGGTCGGTTGAGCGAAAGGCAAATTTCGCGCCCTCTCGCCCCTAGCCGCCGCAGGAGACGCCCTGGGCGTCGGGAATCCCGGGCGGATTTCCGGCCACCGTAGGCGCGGGCTTGCGGACGGTGAGCAATGGGTAGCTCGCCGTCCGATAAGGACCAGGCCCGGGTCGACGGCGCGTTGTATTCCACGCGCGCCTCAAAGAGATGTCGTCAGCACAAGTGTAGGGGTCCACTAGAGCCAATGCCTGCCGGGTTCGCGGGAAGGTACTAAAGGGTTACCGAGGCCTCTGGAAACACAGGCAACGGAAGGAATACGGGTGGGTTTTAGTCAGTAAGAGTCTGACACACCCTCCCGCTCCGCCCAGAGCGGGAAAAGTTATTTGATGATTAACACACAAAAAAAAGGCTGCACGAGCCTTCATAGGAGTAATGTTTTAAATAATTCTGATATTGTGTTACGAAAATAGAAATACATAGTTAAATCAGGTCTTTTATGGGTTTATTAACACGTATAAATAAAGATTTTTTTCTTTTGTACACGAAGTTACAGTAGAACACTGACTCCTAGGTCGCAGGGTTCCCCTAGCTCAGGAGGCAGGGTTTTTTTACTATTTGTGCAGCCTTTTTCCAAAATCCAATGTACCTATGTGAAATATATTATTATTGTAGGTATACAAAGGTATTTTGTGTCAATAAGCTCAATTTTTATTTTTTTTTATTAATTGGTACATTTACCTGGATAAAAGTTTTATCGAAGCGTAATGAAACCATATTTTGTAAGAATTCGTACGTTTACGTTACAAAATAACATCATTTTTAATATGATCAATTTATCAGTAATCTCATAAAATTTATGATACTAAATATATTTAATTGCTTTGGATTGCAGAAACAGAGATACAGGTACGCAGCTGCATGCTCGAAACGTAATTCAACATTTGAATAGAGAGTTCGAAACTCGAAGTAATCAACCGATGTTCGCTGATCGAATAAATTTATTGATTTATCGCTACAAGATACTGATAGTCGAATCGATATCTACTCGACCTAAGATTATTCTCGAGAAGGGCTGCTTGAATATTTATGAAGATTGCGACAGCTTTGGCAAGCCGGCAATAAAAAAATCCGAATAAGTCGTAGTCGTACCTGTAGTTATAGTCAATTGCACCTCAATAGTAACACTTACTTAGCATTACGAAAATCGTCCTTACTACTACGACATAAAGGCGCTACCAATGTCAAATTACTACTGTTGACTGAACCTAAGTGTTGCAACGATTTGCCGATGATTGCTCCGGTGCGTTCATTCAATGACAATCAATCATCCAAATACTGACAGAAGATTAATCTGAATCCGATGAAAGACCGGTTTTAGCACTGATTGATATTACTAACGGTTTTGTTGCTCAATCAAATCTTGCTATTTGCGTATGAATTGAAAAGGTTTTCATTACAGAAACGCGTTTCGGGTAAGCTTAGTTTATGTTGGGGATACTGGGATCCTTAGGGTCAATCTTAAATAACTTTACCAATAAACTTAGGTATGTGTCAGATGCTTCCACACATCACTGCATGCCCAAAAGACTGGCAGCATACAAACTGACATCGTTTTTAGGGTTCAGGTCCGAAAGGGTAAAACGGGACTCTATTACTAGACTCTAGACTCCGCTGTCCGTCTGTCTGTATGTCTGTCACCAGCAGGCTTAGCATGACACTCTCTATTTCTTCGAAGAATCGACACGGCTCTTTCCATATAAAGTGACATTTCGTTTCTCCTTTTTTGAAATCCCACCGTAGAAATCTTCCTACATAAAAAAAGACCAAGACAAAGATCGTTGGAAACGAAAGACAAGATGATAGATTGTAGAAGGATTTCTACGGTGAGATGTCAAAAACTGAGAAACGAAATGTCACTTTGTATAGAAAGAGCCGTGTTTATTCTTCGAAGAAATAGAGTGTCATGCTAAGCCTGCTGGCTGTATCTCATGAACCGTGATAGTTAGACACTTGAAATTTTCACAGATGATGTATTTCTGTTGTCTGTGAACAAAAAAATACAAAAAAAACAGAATAAAATAAATATTTAAGGGGGCGCCCATACAACAGACATGATTTTTTTGCCGTTTTTATAGATAATGGTACGGAACCCTTCGTGCGCGAGTCCGACTCGCACTTGGCCGGTTTTTTTATGAAGTAAAACAAAAATAATCTTCGTCTCTTTCTTCAGATGTCCAACAGCTGACTCAGTATCTTTATTATCAGCAGGCTTAGCATGACGCTTTCTATTTCTACTGTAGAATAGAAATCGCTTGTCTACATTGCTTGGTAGAAAACTGTCTACACGGAAACGTCATTTACTCTTCCTTGGACATAACACTTCTCTATGGTTCTCGTGCTAACACTGCAGGAGACACAATATTTCATACCTTTGCGTATTTGCTTCGGAATTTAGCTCAAAGGCCCAACATTCTTGAACAAAGTAGACTAGATCATTCTGTGGGCATGAAATCACAAGCCACGGTACTGAATGGCAATTCGCTCTGCTCGCGTCTCTAATTTCGCATCTTTAATCTTACGAGATCATTGGTTGAGTCTAAATCTATAGTTACTGGTGCCGATTCCCTTGTTCACACACTAAACTAAATTTAAGTTCAGTGCATCTTTTTCTTTTTATTTCATTAAGAAAAGGACAGAAGATAAATTTTAGTTTAGTCCTGTCAAATGAATCAGCGCTTGACGTAAATTGACGTAATTTTAGTAGGCAAGTTTTTAATCACGTCTAAACTTGTATGGAGTAGTGACAGGCGCTGATTAATTTGACAGGACTAAACTAAAATTTAGTTTAGTGTGTGAACAAGGGAATCGGCACCACTGTCTGTGTTTGATTGGCAAAATGGTCGGGGCAATGAATGTACAGCTGGGGAATATAAATGTGGGTACAGTAGTGAAAGTTTTTGGGGTGATTTGATGATGAACGACTGGAATTGTTTCCGTGTATCGAGCACGTTAGGCCCTTGGTCCCGGCTGTTATTTGTAGATCTTTGACAGTTGTTACGGGTCGTCAGAAGCCCGAAAGTCTGACAACCAGACTTGCCTAGAGGTATCGTGTTCTGGAGGTCAGATAGGCAGTCGCTCCATGTAGAATACTGATATTCAGCTGGACCGGTTAGACTGGAAGCTGATCTCAACAAAGGGAAAGAAAAAGAAAAAGAAAGAAAAATTGTTTATTCTGCTCAAACAAAACGCACATTATAAAGATTTGCGTAAAATAAACACATATACAAAGTAGCTAAAAGCCTCGTAATCAACCCATATAATTTTGACAATCCTGTCGATTACGTAAAAGGGAAAAGGCTAGGCAGATGTTGATGAAAGGAAACTGTTTGAGGGCTTGCTAGACCATGATGTACCTGCTCATCCATTCTGTAAAAATCTCAACGTGGAAACTTAGGTGAAGTAAGCTGTCAATAGTCTTTAGTAGCTTTCTTTGGAATGCGCTCCCTCTGAACATCAGGACGGTGACCAGTCGGTTATCTTTTAAACTGAAGGCACGTGAACATATATACCTACGTAAGAAGTTGGCAGAAACATCCCAGCGCTGATATTTTTCTGGATTCGTTTTCTCCTCTACTGATCGATATTTCCCCACTACCGATCGTTATTTCTCCTGACAAAGTTTATTCTGTTTATATGTATGTATCTACGTATGTATTCTTGTATTGTAAAGTTATTTTCGTGTTATCTATCCCTTAAGTTGCACCTGCCATGTGTCTTCTCTGCATCACCCTAAGGTTGACTGGTAGAAAATGCCTCAGGCATTAAGTCCGCCTTTGTACGGTATTTTTTTTTTACTTGTGCATAATGTTTTAATAAATAAATAAATAGTCTCAATCCTTAGCATCAGGTGGTAAGATAGTTCGCGTCAACCTCCCATCACCTAAAATTTTACAGAATAGAACGCCTGGGGGGTTACCATCACCTCTTATCATCACAGTGGGAAAGTGATGGAACTATACAGGACTTATAGCTCCATCTCTTTCTCACGCTAAGTAATATTGAAATAATACTGCTATGGTGATGGTAACCCCCCAGTTCTTTAAAAACGCACAGTGAAAGGTTCTGTAGTTAGTATGAATTTATCCCAAAAAAAAACTCAACACTGTAATTGAAAAACATGTTCTCCCATTCACCGATATACGTATACGTCACGCTAAATTCGCCAATTGCAAATGTAAGATTGTGATCGCAAAAAATTGTTTTTTATGTGATAAAACTACAAATACATAATAACAGTTTTCGGCCTTTTTTTACTTGTGCTGTGAGACCTTGCTTTTTGGCAAATTTTATGGTTCTGGATCCACGGGCAGTACCCCATAGGTTTTGATTTATTTGCGAGTATCAAAAATGTCGTATAAATGGCCGATTTTTTCATTGCGTTGACTTAGATGCTTGATTTTTTTAGAACTCCAAGGGACCGTAGACTTACGTACCTATTTGATATTAATTTCAACTTAATACCTCCACGCGTTGCTGAGAAAAAGGGTCTTGGCGGACTGACAGATAAACTGACAGACGGACAACGAAGTGATCCTATAAGGATTGCGTTTTTCCTTTTTAAATACAGAACCCTAAAAATCACGATCATTTTCGTGGTTGTACGGTCAGACGTACCTACATCAGTTCCGGTCCTGGTCCAGGCCATGGTACGGAGCGAGAGGGCAAGGGCAGCCGTCACCTCCTTCTGCGAAGCAGTAATGCTCGTGAACGAGGAGGCGGGATGGGTTAGGGAGAGGCAAATTTCGCGCCGTCCCGCCCCTGGCCGCCGCAGGAGACGCCCTGGGTGTCGGGAATCCCAGGCGGATTTCCGGCCACCGTAGGCGTGGGCTTGCGGACGGTGAGCAATGGGTAGCTCACCGTCCGATAAGGACCAGGCCCGGGTCGACGGCGCGTTGTGTTCCACGCGCGCCTCAAAGAGATGTCAGCACAAGTGTAGGGGTCCACTAGGGCTGAAGCCTGCCGGGGTCGCGGGAAAGTCCAGAAGGGTTACCGAGGCCCCTGGCAAAACAGGGAACGGCAGGAACATGGGTGCGTCAGTAAGAGTCTAACACACTCTCCCGCTCCGCCCAGAGCGTCAGAAATTATTTAATAATTTCCCACCCAAAAAAAAAAGAAAGACGTACATAAGTAGTAACAACTTGAACTATGAAAATCTCCTTAACTATTACGAAATGAAGGCGTTGCCTACGACGATTGTTACCATGGACATATGGTTAACTGCACAGCGGAACTAAAACTAGAAACGTAGCGTCAATTACATCTGGAATTTCAATCCTACCATGTCGCTTTCCTTGGCGACAGAAAGAAAGTAGCGTGCACATTGTTTCTACTCGTTTACTTCAAACCTTACGTGTGGCGCAAGCGCAAAACCTCTTGACGTAACACAAGGCTCAGTGGAAGAATTAGTTCCACATTGGGATGCCTCGTAAGTAGGTACTGGAGAATTGCTACTTCGCATGCGTGACCGTTACGAATGTATAGATTATATGTAACTGCTTTCACGAAAATGAATAGTTTTCCCTTTTTTATTGTACTTACCTATATTTTCTTTGTTGCAGAATTTGATTTGGATACGTAAACCCGCTGTTTTGTTGGTAAGTTAGAACTTTATCAAAATTATAGGGAGATAAGTACCTAAAAGCAGTAGTAATGGCTGCGACTTACGAATTGTAGGGCGTATGTTCGAACCTTGACAGGCGCTTCACTTTGTGTAAATTATTTCATCGCGGTGAAAACGGTGAAGGAAAACATCGTGAGAAAACCGGCAGGTCATAGAACCAAAAAGTCGAAGACATGTGACATCTACCAACCCGCACTGGGCCCGCGTGGTGGATTACGGCCCACTCCCTCTCACAGAGAGGAGGGCTGTGTTCCAGCAGTGGGAACATTATAGGCTGATTAGGAAGTACATAAAATATTTTAATTTTCATGTGAGTCAAAGGCATAGACATGAGATATAAGGGATATATATATAGACAGGAGGTTTAGGAGGGTTTACTGAAACAGTCTGCCCTTATGGGCATAGACATAATAAAATAATTCGGAGTAGCAAGAATTACTGGTAAGGGCAACGATGAAGACGGTGATGTCATGGTTGAAAAAGGTGACTAAATGAATTTTAGGTAACTTTTTGACCGCCACGTCAAAAAAGCAAAGACGTGCCCACGGCGCCAAGCTACGAATTATTACTCAAAATCTGTCATGTAGTCCTGACCGTGGCGTGCTGGGCACATTTTAGTTTGTCATCTATACATGACTCTATATACTGGCGGTCAAAAGGTAACAACTACGCAACAAAAGGAGCTAGAATTAGTGAAAAGGTTGCTTATAATAAACAAACTTGCAAACTTACAAGTTAAAACTAATCAATATTTTATTGCGAGTAAATCGCAATAAAATATTGATTATGATTATGTACGCTTTTACGCTGTGTCCAACATATTACAAGTTTTATTAACTCGTAACGAATATGAGCTGATTACCAGCTTTAAGTTGTAGCAAGCGTAATTTCATTTACGACAGTAATGTATTGTATAAGACCGCTGTTGGCAACAAAGAGCACAATATAGGCAGAGTGAGCTGAAATTCTATTGAGGAATTGGCTCCAGACTAGGATAGGTAGAGATCAGATGAGATGACGGAAAGCGCTTACCACAGTTGAATATAAATGAATAATAATAGAAATTAACATTTATAGCATAAACATTATGGCTGCTGCAAAAATGATTTTATTCTATGAATTAATTTATAAATAATGCTAAATAATCGGTCTTAAATTAATGTGACGATAATTAATGTTGAATGTATTGTAAAATTTTATCAATAATAGAAATTAACAATTATAGCATATACATTATGGCTGCTGCAAAAACGATGCTAAATAATCTGTTTAAAATTAATGTGACGATAATTAATGTTGAATGTATTGTACAATTTATGAATAATATAAATTAACATTTAAAGGATCCCATTGGACATACATATTAATCTCTAACATAAAGTATATTGTAATGTTTTGCATGTCAAATGTCTGACTATGTATTAGGAACTTTATTACTTACTTTAACACCGACACTGTACCAATACCTTTTGCAAAATAAATGATTATGATTATAATAACATAAAGACTAGGATGTGATGTAGCCGTAGCAGCTACAATCAAGCCTAGGTATGGCCTGGACTTAGAACAGAGCTCTTAGATCTTCGCGATCTAACTGCAAAAGCTGCAAGATTAGTCGGCAACCTATAAAGCCGTTGTTAGTACCAATAAATCTAATAACCTACCCACTTTCATACATCGATTAGCAAATTACTATGCGTATTATACCCTACTATTGAGTACTGAACTAAATCTCGCGAGGAGTGCGATAATTACATCGAATAACCGGCTAATCGGTCAATCGATCGATGCATTCGCGCGTGTAACGTTACGTTCTGTAGGAAGTGAGTGATCGTCTGCGATAGATCGTACACAACACGTTTCAGGAAGGAAATGGAACTATGTATTACGAGAGGAATTGGTTCAATTCGAGAGGGTAGGTAATCTACAAATCGAAACAGATTATTAGACATTGACCTATCACAATGTTAGTAAATTTAATGATAGGGGAAAGCTTTCTTTCGGTTTCATTTTAATCAATCAACTGAGCCTATTGTAGTCCACAGTTGGACGTAAGCCTCTTCCAAGCAGCGTCACAACACCCTGTCATCCGCTTTCCGCATCCAGTCTATCCCCATCGGCCCATCTAGCTGGAGGGCGTCCCACACTAAGCTTGCCGATACGGGATCGCCACTCTAGGATTCGTCTGCTCCACCGGCCAACGGTCTTTCGACAAACATGGCCAGCCCAATGCCACTTTAGCTAGCTTACTCTGCAAGCTATGTCGATACATCCGGTTCTTTTCCGGATAACGTCGCGTCTGATTTTATTCTATAAAAAAACTAACTGACTCGCTAATTCCACTTCGTTTCATTTGCTGTGGTGTGGTGGAATCAGCGTGTATTTACGCTGATTCTCATTGGCATTATCAACATTTCCATCATTAATTGTATAAAATAGATCTTTATCATATTCCTTTAATATCTGCGTATCAATAAATAAAGTTTCTTCAAGTTAACTGACACATTACAAGATATATACGGTATCGAAGCATTTAATAATTATGATTGATCACAACTTTTACTTTCCCGTGGTATTTGTGTTTTTATGTCCGTAACATTTACGAAGAAAGTTTCTTGTTTCAATAAAAGCAGAGTTATTCTGAGATAACTTTTTTATAAATAAAGTTGCAATGCCAATAAAGCGAAAGTTCTGGTGTTGAATAAAATGTGCATATGTATGCCTGACTGCCATCTTGAATAGGTCAGGGTTATCGTCCGCGTTTCCCCGGATTTGTCCTGAATTATTTATCAATGTTGAAAATCTAAAGAATCATATTTTATCTGTGCTCTCTCATGTTGTACACTATTGCAATTTTGTCAACCAGCTCCACTGCTTTAAATAGTCTTAAGTGAAGTTATTTGCGGAATCTGTTGTTTTATCACAGTTTTA
Source organism: Atethmia centrago (assembly GCA_905333075.3). NCBI lineage: Eukaryota > Metazoa > Arthropoda > Insecta > Lepidoptera > Noctuidae > Atethmia > Atethmia centrago. The sequence continues at coordinate 7,749,879 of HG995374.1, forward strand.
ATCGTCCAAAACTGGCTATCACACAGATGGATATAGGTCTTGCAGGTTTGAAGAAACATTAGATATCGACTAAATAACATTGTCTCACTGTCTAAATCATATTGGTATCTACCATTGGTTACTACTTCGATCATATTAAGAGGGTCATACTCATAAACTCAAAACATTTCTTGAATTGTTAATGAGTCAAAGTCAAATCATTTATTTCAAATAGACACATAAAAGGCACTTTTGAACGTCAAAATTTATAAAAAAATCATGATTCCCTGGGGGGTAACCATCACCTCTTATAGCAGTATTTAGGCAGATGACCTATAATAAAATTACTATACCACAATGGGTAGTCTGTCTGTTAGTCAGGAACTTGAAGCTAGTTGCTTCTAAATAAGGTATCGTAATGGAAACATCTTAGAAATATGATTAGGGGAACATACAAACCTAAACCGTTTTAAAATAACTGCCTTCTTCATTATGTTTCTAAAGTTAAACCTTAAGACTTAAAGTGCTTGTGTGTATACTACACACAGTCAAGAAAAACTCGTTGACCTACTGCAATCCCAGAATGGAACTTGGAACTTGAAGCAAAAACCTTTGTGAATCAAACTCGGTTGGGCAACATTTAGTTTCATTCCTTTTCGATTATAATTATAACTCGATGATCGAGCAGTTTAATTCGAATGAAAGCGAATCAAAGAATCATTACTGTTCGCAACGTAACTGCGATTGTTTATGATTATATTTCCAATAACTTTAGCGATCTATGTCGTCTTGTAATGTCGTAAAAACTTAATAAGTCAATCTATTTTATTGTAGTTTCGCAATAGTTTGGATATTACTTATATTTCTATTTATATATGATATTTCTTGTCACTTGCTTTTTTTCCAAGAATTGAATCACCTAGTTAATTTTCTTCCTTAGTTATTTCCGAATCAGTTTTAAGGAAGTATCTATATTATCCTAACTTAACTAAGACTATTAGAACTAAAATATGGCGTCGAAAAATTCAAATTTCGAAATTATATTTTAATTTTATTAATTAATTCGGTACCTATAAGTTGTCGTTTTATGTATAGTTCACTTTAACTCTTAATAAATAAATAAAAATACTAGGTAATATATATATACATTAAATTAACTACAGAACATTTTAAATTATCACCGCTATTTTGACGGTTACTTGTTTCCGCATAACAAATTTAATTAACTTTGTCTAACCGATTTCCAATTTGTCTGTGAGAATCTGCAACATTGTGTCGATAGCCTTGATTGAAAGCCCGCGAATCGACCCACTTGTGTAAATACATTCCTTAGGCTCACACTGGAACACCGTTAACTAATAATCAGTTTTATTCGGTAATTAAGCACCTACGTACAGCGGAAGATCCCATTTGTAAAAATTTCAAACATTCCCTATGTTTGAAATTTTTACAAATGGGAAAATTATTTCTTTCCTACATACCTTTCCTTCAATCCTTTCCTGCACCCCATCATAGCTGAGAAAACGCCAGGCAGATGATGATTGGCAAATCAAACTCAACGTCAAATCATTTAGTTCAAGTAGGCAATTAGGTGGATCCGCAAAGGTAGCCTGCAAAATTCAAATTTTCGTACGTTTTTTGCAATTTGCAGGTCAGTCTCAAAATATGATTCGCGACCTTACTACATATGTATTTACAAAATTATTATAATTAGCATCATTAATACAGTCATCTCTCTAAGTAAAATTTGTTCTCAAATATCATGATTTCATGAAAAAGTCATTCAACTTGGAGAGATTTCATAGTGATCCTAATGATTATAATTCGGTAAATATATTTTTCTTATATCTGTTGCGAATCATATTTTGATCAAGATACAACCTGACTGACACTGATCTGCAAATTACAAGCAACCTAAGAAAATTTGAATTTCGCGGGCTACCTTTGCGGATCAGATCTCTCTTTAAAATAAGTATTGTAATAATGTTACCTAAGTAAATATAGCTTTATCTAAATGTAATAATACCTAGTATTTTAAGAAAATAGCTACTTACTTACCAATACTAGAATTATTTATGTTATTGTTATTGACTTTTATGCGAATGTAATTATTCAATGTTCATGTATAATTTTATTTTATTTTTAATAATAGCTATGTAAGTATCTAAAAATATTGTTGCTGTGCCCTGACAAGGTCTACAACGGCTCTTAGCTCTAAGCTTTTTGATAACATCTTGTTTTACCTTGTGGAACGCAAATAAATGAATGTGAATATGAATATGGGTCCACCTTAAAAGGCACTTTTGAGCGTGATTTTCAAGAAATTTGAATTGATTCTAGGTGCATTTCAAAAGGTAGTGTCGTATAAAGAAGAAACGGTGGTCAAGAAACCTCATAGTTAGGTACACTTCTTTCAAACTGTCATTATTTGTGCATAACCTCTGTATTCCTCGAATTTCTATTGTAATTCATATGTCGTATGTCATTTATTTCTTAACAAAATACATTGTGCCGAAAATTTTCAGCGACGATTTAAAAAAAAAAATAAAAAAAAATAAAAACATTACATTCATATTTAAAATGTACGTTCAATCCGCCTTGTATTTTGTGGAAGGCGCGAAATCAATGGTAGTTCGGTATGTAGTTAGTTACACCTAACCGTTGATTAAGCCGTTAGGAGATCGCGTGACTTAAACCCGTAGATAAACGTGTAGGATTTAAGATACAAAACTAAAAATATTACTTCTCACCTGATCACATTCACAGTTATAAAATACAAGGTTCGCTATATACACGTATACATTATTTACTCATTTGTGAATAATTATGAAGTGTCCCCCATATACCTACCTAGATTTGTATAAATGCAAAAAGTGGTAACACTTGCTCTTATACAAAAACACATAATGTCAGTGTCAAATTTTTAAACCAATTATGTGCGGTTGAATGTAAACAAAACGTTCAATTTATTAGGTCTGCCAACAGTCAAATCTACCCAGCGGGGTAATTCTAACTCACTATCAGTAACAATGAGTTTCTTTTGACAGTTCAACAACATTCATTGCGTTATTCACGTTGTTGAGCAGACACATTTTTCGAACATATGAAGCAATGGATTAGCAATATACTTCAAAATCATTCAGATTGTTATTGATAGTATGTTACGCTAATCGGGTGCAGCAGGCTTAGCATGACACTCTCTATTTCTTCGAAGAATAGACACGGTTCTTTCTATACAAAGTGACATTTCGTTTCTCTGTTTTTGACATCTCACCGTAGAAATCCTTCTACAATCTGTCATCTTGTCTTTCGTTTCTAACGATCATTGTCTAGGTCCTTTTTTATGTAGAAAGATTTCTACGGTGGGATGTCAAAAAAGGATAAACGAAATGACACTTTGTATGGAAAGAGCCGTGTCTATTCTTCGAAGAAATAGAGAGTGTCATGCTAAGTCTGCTGGTGATTTTCTTGCTGTTCTTATTTTTCTCCAGCCCATAACTGAGTTTAACTCTTTTATATAGAAAACCTAACCAGACCGTTCCGCTGTTCTATTCATCTGAGACATATATGTTAGTTTAAATAGAGCAACCCTGAGCTTTATCATAGTTATCTTAATCTAGTGCCTACCTAGGTAAACATAAAATCCAACAGTCTACAAATTCGTGACTAATTTTCCCGAGTTGAATCTACCAAAGAACTAGAGCAACTAGATAATAAAATAGACGGCTATTATAACTCCTAAAGTGTGACTAATACACAAGTTTCCAAGGAAAATGAAAGGAAAACCAGTACACATGAAAATTTAGACGGAAGTTGCTTAAATATTTACGTATTTTAGGCTTGCACCTAGCTATTAGCTTAAGGCGTTGACAAGACCCAATTGACCAAAATAGGCTTCGCTTAAGAAAAAAAATTGCCAAATCTGTATAGTTTGTGGTAGCGGAAAAAATATATGTTAATTTTGAACATATTTCCCAGAACTTGGTTGTTACCAAAACACGTTTTGAAAACAAAATCTCGATACAAACTAACGTTAAACTAACCTCTTACTTTGAGTTCTAATCCAAAATATCTGTATCAAATATCAACATACGTTACGTATTTAATTAATAACAAGAACGTCTTATTTTAATGCAGAACTTGGTTGTTTTTTATTTTCGATTACTCAACTCAATTTTGAGTAAATAAATGATTACTTCATATTTTGCAATAAATTACAAGCGTTGTGTCATCGCGCTTCTCTTTCTTTTCTACGCAATCTGACAATGACCGCGGTTTAGGTGTTGTCAGCGTCTTAAAGTTCAGATATCTATCTAACACATAGGCTGGAATTAATACAGGTATTTGTGTTACTAGTATAATATCTGAAGGAAGTAACGAATTAAGTTATAAATACGTTTCCTTTCATTCAATAGCGTCCGGTTGCGATGGCAGCGACATTCCTTTAATCTGAATAATATTTTCGCTTGCGCAATACCTCTGAGTAATACGAGTTCAAGTTGGAAGCGACAGCGGGTAGTGATTATTCAATTGTTTTATTTTGGACTGCTTCTTTGTCCTAGTGATAGCAAGCGCTACTGCTGAGCATGAGGTCCTGGGTTCGATTACCGGATCTGGCAAAGTGTTATTGGGTTTTTTCTATCTGGAATTTCTCAATAGCAGCCCGGAGTTTGGATTTGTATCCAGTTGCTGTCAATAGGCTCGCCCCCTATTACATGGGACTTAAACATAACTGGCGAAATGTGGGTGTAATAGAGGTACACCTCTGCTCAACCCTTCGGGGAAACAAGGCGTGATGTTATTATGTATGTATGTATGTATGTATGTATTTTAATGTATTTTACCGCATCGCACTGACACTAGTGGGACTGAAAAGAAAATCCCATCAACTTTCGGTCATGGATTGAAACTTCGTTCGTTTTAGGCAGATTGAGAGAGGTAGAGAAAAATGAACATAATTAATCCCTTTTGTTTATTTAAGTTCCTTAAAGTAAGAGACGTTTAAGGCGCAGATATATGATTTTAGTGACTTTTAAATCTCATTATTACGCCCTCATATAATGCAAGTACGTTATGCAAAAAATGTATGTTAATATAGAACGCATACGTCGCATACATAGTGAACGTTGTCCGTGTGGTGTCGGACGTAAAGAATAGTACCATCCCATTTCTTCCCATGGGTGTCGTAAGAGGCGACTAAGGGACTTACTAGAGAATGGGCAGCAGCGTTCTCTATGCATTTTAACACCATACTGCGATCGCCAACCCGCCTGCCAAGCGTGGCGATTATGGCAAACCCCCCAATATTGGGGGAGGCCTATGTCCAGCAGTGGACGTCTTTCGGCTAGAATGATGATGATGATGATGATGATGATGATGATAGAACGCATACACATCAATTCTGTATGTGAATATTTTAGTGTTTTAGTAAAATACTTTATGAAATAAATTCAGGAAGTAATGTCTACCCAAAGAATTAAAAACGACATTACTGTCAAACTACTTATATTTTCACGATTTCTTTTGTATGAGCAGACTATTTTATTATCTGTAATTCTATCTGTACTAAAAATAAATATTCCTTATGGACCGAACGAATTTTGTATGGCCAAGATCATCCGCGATTCCCCGACCCTTAAACGTCAAAACTGTGTGGTTAAAACAGTCGTTAATCATTACTTAACTTTTAGCAACGTCTATAAATAAACACCATGGTAATAATGTAGTTAAAAGCTGCACTTAAAATATTTAAACTCAAAAAAGAAAACTGCATATGTCTATGTCAAGTTCCGAATCCGCTTATTTATTGGGTACTTATTCGTAATTAAATGAATGCCATATAGTGATGCTTATGCGCTTCTTTACATATGCAAATAATCATACACCTCGTGCGTAAGAAAGTGAAATCAATATGCAAATCACCCACTTAGCAATCTAGAGAAAATCAGTAAATACAAATTATCCATAAATTGTATTTATTTTCATTGAGAGAATTATTAATTATTACCTGCGCCCCGCAGTTTCACCCGCGTAAGTCTAGATCCCGTGGGAATATCGAGATAAAAAGTATCTTATCACCTAATCCAGATCATGGTTTACCCATGTGCCAGATTTCATTCAAACCCATTCAGCCGTTTTAGCGTGAAAGCGTAACAAATAAACAAATTCACTTGCGCATTTATATTGCATATTAGTACTCGTAAGGATATGCACAGCAACAAGCATCCCTGTGGCCATAACATGTATAAAGATGTGAAATTACTCCATGCATTAACCAATATCATAATAATTGGTCCATATACATGTTGTACAGAACTCTCCCAATAGCAACATGTTTAAAAAAAAAAAAAACAAGTTAAAGTTAGTTAATACGAGTAAACACATAGTTGTGATCATCATCACGGTATAATACACTTTATTCCAACCGTGTTTCTCGCAAACTCATTTTCGTATTTATGATATTAGTATAGTACAGTCGTTAGATCAAAGTCATTAGATCAAATTTGGAAATTGAGTGTTTTAATTACGAGGAGGAAACTAATTTAATTGATATTGAGACTTGATTGATTAGTCATTAACTATTAATAATTGGTTCTTAGCAAGTCTAACTATAAAAAAAATCGTTGTCATTATTTTCTCCTGTCTTTTTTACGTTGATTTTGTACTACATTTCAAACTGGCATTTCGGTTTTATGCCAACGTGTAAAATCCTATAACTTTTGTAGCTCAACTTATAGGATTTACAAAAACAGTAATAGAAGGAAAGAAAGAAGAAAGAAAAATTGTATATTCTGCACAAACAACACGAACATTACAAAAAAATACATAAAATACACACATACATACAGTCTCGTTTTCAAGCAATAAAAGTTTGACAATCTTGTCCATTGCTCGATGCCAGGGCCAGGGACCAAACACAATTTACATTGCGTAATTACTTTGTGTCGACACTACAAATGCCAAGTCTTTTACCAGTTTCCTTCCAAAGTACCAACAGGGTCGTTATCAAGAATACAATATAGCTTTAATTCTTTAACTTATGTAGCTTAACTAACAGGATTAACAAAACCAGTAATCACTAAAGATGTTGTGTTTACTGCTGACTCAGCCATCTACTAAATAGACAGGTAAATATGTACCGGTTTCCTTCAATATTACCGTCAGGGTCGTTATCAAGGAATAGAAGTAAGACCTCGTTGATGACCAGTTACACCATGTCATTTTCATACATCTATATACAAATTAGACGCTTCTATAATGTTATTTTAATTTACGATTTCCTATCGTGTGAATTGTTGACAATGGAAATATTACCATGTATTTCTAACGGGATGCTTTTGTAGGCAATTTTACATTGCATTTTACGGTACCGTCATCTTTTTCGCATTTGGCGTTCATTAAGTCGTTATGGTTAAGTGTCATTCAATATTTCCTTACTAAATAGGTATACTTAATGTTATAAGACATTGTAACATTAAGTACTAAGGGTGAGATTGAGAAATTATGCCAATTAGATCAATATTTTAAAGTACGGGTAGTCAGAAGCCCGAAAGTCTCACAACCGGTCTCACTAAGCGGTATCGTAGTATCCAGTAACTTAAAATTTTATTGGGCTTGCGTTATTTTGAAACCCTAGGCACGCCACTGGTTGAGGAGGTGAGATAGGCAGTCGCTTCATGTAAAATACGGGTATTCAACTGGATCTGGTTAGACTGGTAGCCGACCCCAACATAGTTGGGAAAAGGCTAGGCAGATGATGAGATTAGAATTTTAAAGAATATGACCATTTATTGCATAGTGTGCATTTTTTCGGGGAGAATGAGGGTTTTCTGGCAGCACTGAGAGTTCAGGTCAGGACCTATCAAAAGTGTCAAAGCGCCTATATTTTCTTTAGTTGCGACTGAATGATGAACGAATGAATGAAACAAATGATGAACGTTATCATATATTTATATTCATTGTCGAAATGGAAGACCTCTTGTCAAAGTGGCGCCAACTGGTGGCGTGAATTTTCATGAAAACCCTGCATTGAGGAGATAGTTGGGTAAAATTGGTGAAAATTTTGAGGTTAGCCAAATAAAAACAGCAGTTATTCGAGAAATTATAGGTACCTGTTAACTATTTCATATGGGCAGATACATGAGGCAAGTTATCGTAAATGTCGGATTAGCAATATCTAAGCCGTTACATAGAGATTTTATTAGAAACTATAAAACGACCGTAGTCATCTGTGAAGCTGGTTTTCTATCGTAAAAGATCTTAACACCTTTGACAATTTATCTTTACATCTTCTTGAGTATGTAGGAGATGCAATGGCATTATTCTTATGTTCGTTCGTATAGCGAAGAGAACTTGATTATGAAAGCCATTAGTGTTATGAAGGTAAAGGTTTCGACCTCAGTGATCTTAGGTTAAAGACCGCCAGCAGATTATATAGCCTCATGTGAATATAAATGATTAAGAAATTACATGAAGAACATTAGTGACAAGTCAACAGCGCATGCATCAGAACTGCCGGGGTCGTGGGAAAGTCCGAAAGGGATACCGAGGCCCCTGGCATAACAGGCAACGGAAGGAACACGGGTGGGTTTTAGTCAGTAAGAACACACCCTCCCGCTCCGCCCAGAGCGGGAGAAGTTATTCGATAATTTCCCACCCAATAAAACATGCATCAGAAAGAAAAGAAAGATGATGTATTTGTCGCAGAAACACGGGCATAATAAAATTATGAAAAAGATAAGTTAACTCGAGCAAAGAACAAATCTATAATTACGAGCAGAGAACAGAAATAGTCAGCAGCTACACATGGTGACAGCGACAAGAATGCTAGAAAGAACGCAGTTAGTACAACATATGAAACCTACATACACTGATTCTAAATAGAATGCTGAGATGATGGCTGATAGGGATGTGTGGAAGAACTCCAATACGGGCAGGAGGATAGTTGATGATAATGATACTACAAGGGTTTCGGTGCAAGATTCAGGAACTTCTGACGTCATGAATGAGAGTCGTGAAACCTACAGTCAAGTGAAACGAAACAAGGCAGTGGTCAGTGGTTAAGAAAGCGCTGAAATGAACAAGAATAAGCCATATTAGCCATGTAAGTTTTATTGCAACAAGAAAGTAAAATTGTTTATAAATATTGCTAGTTTCTGCTGCGTCGAGATATTATACGGTGCATTATTGCGTAGCAAACATTGTACAATTTATTATGATGTGGCTACAAAATGAGGTGTGCTTACTGCTCCTATAGAATTGATTATTTTACGACTGTTTTCAACGCCGTAACAACATCTGAAAAAATAAAGTGTTAGAAAACTCAATCTAGATGAAATCTCTCAAGCACACAATCAATCTCACTTCGTTCCACTTATCAGCAATTCTTTTCTTTTTAATAAAGTTGGAGCGACGTGCTTCACACATTGCGTTTACAAACACTGCTGGAAATGAGTTCAACTGAACTGGAAATGAACTTACTGAACCCAACGGATTTCTGGACTACTTACATTCAAGAGAGATTTTTGACTAGGCCGCGTCCAAGACAAAAGTATGCGATTGTCGCGCTCTTTTATTTGAATATGACATAGTCGCGCGATCAATGTAGTCACATTTGTACGTCAAAATTCATATAAACGATCGCTTTTGATTAGGACGCGGGATTAGGATGAAAACTAAAAAGGAGATGAAAACAGAAAAGAGCAAATTATGGAATGCTGGATTGGCAAGATTTTATTGGCATTGGTAACAAGACAAAGAGACAAAACTCAAAAGAGAAACAAATAACAAGAAATAACCAAGTAAAGGGAGATAACCTTTATCATGATGGCGATGATTTTTTAATTCCTTTCTCACACTTCAAAATCTTCAACACAGTACAAGTTATGTGATAGGTAATATTCGCTGGAACGGTAACGGTACAATTTTTACCAGGTATGTGACGTGAGTCAGCTAAGGCCTGCCAAGCTGGCATGCCGTTAAGATATCTCTGTATGACATACAGCGGACGGTTGACTTTGAACTGACCGCATAACTTAGGTGTTGAACGTGAAGGATTTTGAAGATGGGTTCCAAAATACTTGCAGGTACTAGAAGGCTATAGATTGGCAACTGAGAGTAATAATTAAATAATATCAAATAAACTCGCGACAATCTAAGAAGCCCGATAACTTTGTATGAACGTATAGACGTTCATTCAAAGTTATCGGGCTTCTATGAATATCCGCTTTCTTATATAGATAAGAAAGCGGATATTCATAATCCTAATTAATTCATATTTATGTTATCCATACACTATAACAATGAGTATCATTCGTAAGCACCAAGTTTCACTTTATATTGGAAAAATACACTCAAAAACACGAATTTATCGTTGATTAATATTCCAACAGGACGTTATTACAATGTCATGTCTTTGGGTTCGTTGCTGTAGTGTTGTGACCGTTATAAGCCGTTTTTTGACCGAATAAAATCAATGTTCTGAAAAATCGATACTTTTACAAACATTACATTTAAAAAATAGAGAAACGTATAATTACTATGTTATGTTTATTTTGTTTTTATGTTTAAACATATAAAAACAAAATCTGATAACATATACTTTTAGCTTTATTTTGATATTTAATATGTCAATGTAGAAAATAGTTTGATTAAAAAGGTCGGAGTCCACCCCATGATATTAAAAAGATATATGTATTTTAAGGTGGATCCGCAGTGGTAACCCGCGAAATTCAAATTTTCTTACGTTTTGCTATTTGCAGGTCAGTGTGATGTTGTATCTTCATCAAAATATGATTCGCGACATAACAAATATGTATTTACAGAATTAGAATCATCAATACATCTCTCTTAATTAGATTTGTTCCATAAGAACTTTTCCGTAAGATATAACTAAGAGAGATGTATGAATGATTCTAATGATTATAATATTATGTAAATACGTATTTGATAAGGTCGCGAATCATATTTTGATCCAGATACAACCTGATAGCATAACCAGCTTATTATGTACCTACTCCTGGGACATATGCCTCCTCTCTTCGTGATACCAGTGGGCTATAATCCACCTGGGGGTAACCACCACCTCTTAAAGCAGTATTATTATAATATTACTTCACAGTGGGAAAGTGATGGAGCTATACAGGAATTATAGCTCCATCTCTTTCTCGCGCTGAAGTAATATTGAAATAATACTGCTATAAGAGGTCATGGTTACCCCCCTGATACTGACCTGCAAATTGCAAAAAAACGTAAGTAAAATTTGCTGGTACTGCGAACTGCGAATCCACTTTAACCTCTCTCTCCATGTCATTGATTCGTCAGTGCTCCGCGTACTCTCTCGCTATCTTGGAAGTTTATGTGTTATTGGTTACTGTTATATTTTACGTGTGTTTAAGTGTATATTCACGTGAATTAAAACGATTTGCCTCGAGAATTAGTTTCAGTTTCTGCCAATTTAGATAAATTGTCGATTATTAGTCGACAATTTATCTACATATACTAACATAAGTATGATAAATCTATAAGTCTCGAGTATCGGTTTTTAAAGCAATCGATTTTTTTTCCCATCTTTACACAAATTATTTTTATAGCTGTCAAATCGGACTTCTTAGATTGTCGCGAGTTTAGTTAATTTACAAAATATAAAATGTTTAAAAAATAATCTCGTCTTTCGAATGAAAATGGTAAACTTTCCCATTTTCAAAATGGGAAAATTTACCATTAGCTGTCGCATGTGGTTAACTAAGTCATTGATTTAGTCTTCGTCCAATATACCTGGCTAATCTGAGAGAAAAGCCAGGATAAACAAAAGAGGCTTATGTATGAGACCTATGTTTTGTTTTGCAATTAAAACCACGAGTTCTTCGCAAGCATTGCAAGTAACGATCCTAAGAAGTTAAAAAACCGGAACAGTTACGAATACTATCGGATGTTATGTTCTTATTTATTCAATAGTTGCGACTTGCGCTTACGTCGGTAACGCGTAACGTTACGCGATTTACAATCTCTAATTGTAGTGAATAATTGCTTATTACAATAATAGTAAGTTTCTTGTCCTCATAAAGGTATTTATCTCCTTTGTCGGTATCGCTTTATCTTTTTTATTGCGTATTTACATTACCTGTGAATTGAACTACCTTACATTTATGAGTTTAACACTCGCCTTTCGTTTTTTCTACCAACCTTGTTCGATTTACTTTCCAATTTAAAAAATACACAATTTGTACTTGCTGCATCTCTACTGTTTTTGAACAATAAATAAAGGTGTTTTTTTTTATATCCCATAACTCTAGGGTATGAATGAGACCATATCAAAGAATCAACTAGCTTTTTGTTTACATTTTTCATACAAAATAATTCGACAAAGTCACGATTATTAATATCTAATATTAAATAAATAATAATAAATAATATTAATAAATAAATACATTTTCTTTTATTTTTTTATTTATTCTATTAATGTATAAATGAAAATACCGTAAGACATGTAGGTATTCTACTCATACCTATGTCACAGTATAATAAAGTGGGCAGTATTACGTCTTATACAAAACGGCTGAAACGACGACGCTTCGAAATCTCGGTGTATGTACTTATTCAACAGTCTGGAGTACAGACGCGGACGTTGCGAGTCGCTCCCGCACTTTTATTTACGTGAAATATGGCACGAAATTATCAACTTTATTGTTCATTGTATGGATGTTTGAATTTATATAAGTACATATCGCATGCTTAATAGAATACTGGCTGAAAATCGCCGTTAAATGTTTTGCGATTGGGGTGGGGTCTAGTCAGCTTATTAGCCAATGTTATAAATATGTAATTTACCTACGGTTAAATATAATACCTACTTTTCAAAAACCATTGATTAAATCTGTGCAAAAAAAAATTGCAGAAACCCTAACTTTGACTCAAGCTCTAATAGGCAGGGCTTTAAATACCGGTAAATTTTTCATAACGTTATCTCCATTTGACAGCGTTACCGTTAATATTAAAATAACGGTAATAGATTTAACGTTATTTATGCTACATTTTATCGTTAATTTTTATTAACGTTAATTTTATCTTAACGTTACTTTTATCGTTATTTTTAAACGGGTAAGGTGGAAGTAGCGGGGCCTGAGGCGCGTGGTGAGCCGCCCGCCGCCCGCCCTCGCACCGCGCTGATATCGTGCCGATCAAAACGTTGCCTTGCCTGATTCTTACGCGTGAGAAGTGCTGATAGTATAGTGAGCTGATTTAGTCAGTGATAACTGATCATTTATTCAATATCTATGAGTGAAGACAATAGTCAAGGTAATTATTGATTCATCATCATCAGCCTAGCCTTTTCCCAACTACGTTGGGGTCGGCTTCCAGTCTAACCGGATGCAGCTGAATACTAGTATTTTACATGGAGCGACTGCCTATCTGACTTCCACAACCCAGTTACTGGGTAATACAAGGGGTACCGGTAAGACTGGTTGTCAAACTTTCGGGCTTCTGACGACCCGTAAAGACTGTCAAAGATTTACGAATGACAGCCGGGACCAACGGCTTCACGTGCTTTCCGAGGCACGGAAGGGTCTTGGTATGTAAAGATGGTCACCCATCCACGGACCAACTTAATCTGATCGATTGACCCGTGCGGCTGTTATTATTTAGCCACAAGCCCCTCTAATTAATATTTATTACAATAGTCGTCTTACACATGCAGGATTTAACAGACTACCGTGCCGCCGCACTATGGTAAAGCCCCATACAAAGCCGCCTCAAAACCGTTTCACGTGAATGTCGTTGTTATGGAATAAAAATAATAATTTAATATAATCTAATAAATAAGCTTTTTATTCGCATTTTTTTTAAATCAAAATAATTATAAATAGGCATCAAAGCTAAATCTTGTTCAATAAAGTAATTTTGACGCAATACGTTACTGCAATTCAATGCCACATAACTCGAAAGTTTTTGATATAAATGTACCAGTATTATACATTTTTGGAATGCTTATAATCTCCTCATAACGTTTCATAATTAATATTATATATACAATATGTAACAAAAACCCTGTTGTTCCTTTTAGGAACGTATACATTTACCTGTAAGCAGAACATTGATGAAATTATAATTTAAAAAAATTAAGCATTGGCTAGTCGAGAGGTCAAAATCAAATAACTATTAAAATCGACACATTCCAAAAAATGTTTAGAGTATCTGATTTAAAAGTACATCGTTATTTCGCTAAATAGCCTACGATCTCAGCGGCTTTCATTGAATGCGACAAAAGATACCGCCAAAAACTGCCGCCGCGCACGTGCCCCGGGTCGGTACCACGTGCCTACCTACACCGCCAACCCACCACCCGTCTCCCTGCGAATCACCTTAGTCTCCCGCGCACGTTACTACCGAATGGATGTTATTGTTGACCTACGTAATGAGTGACTTGTGTTTTGTTTACGTAAACGTTGACCATATCTTATTCTAACGTAGAATATTTTAATATGTTTATGTGTCTTCGGAAATATAACTGCAATTATGCAGAAGCACGCAGACTCTACTAAGAACGTTTTGCGAGTCTACCATTACCGTCGGCGATGGTATTCCAACGTTTGCACATACGTACGTACAATACCGGCAGTGTGCATGGGTGAAACCTACAACGAGCTGACGCAGGCAGACCGAAGACTCGAGACAGAAGTCTTGGACTTGCTTGAGCACGATCCAACGCGAAGTACAAGCTCAGTGGGACACGAACTCGGAGTAAACCTTATGCGCGTTAGGAGAGTACTCAAAGATGATGGCCAGCACCCATTTCACTATTGTCGCGTCCAATCACTACTTCCCTCCGACTATGAGCCTAGAAGTGTAGAGGTACAAGGTGGTCATATCGAACAGCAACTCCGTTGCCGTCAAGTAGATATCATAATCAGTGATAGGAATAGGTAGTGCCTATTTGCCTAAACTTCGAAGAACAGAGACAAGAAACGGAGACTTCCTTAGGACTAACTTTTTTTCCGAGACATCTGTCCCGAAATTTCGAGACAACACATAAATACATTTAAAAAAAATGTTATTTGGAATAAGTAATTCGTCTATATTTACCTAAAGTTTGCGACTAGATATATCATAATAAATAACATACACAGTCGTTACAACCATAAAATTTTCTGAATTTTTTTTTGGAGAACATTTTGTAAATGACTTGTTGATCGTAATACACAATGAATCACAATGTTTGAATAAGAAGCCGTACACGTTTCGAAGTAAATATCTTCTTTCTAGCTCACTCTTGGCTACGTTTAATGAGATTTCTAAAGTTCAAGTGTAAAAAAGGCATTAAATGTAACACATAATATGATTTAAAAGAGTGTCCATGGAGTTTCTTGCACGTTCTTCTCCATAGAGACCTACTCTTTGGAACGTGCAATTTAGTTTCACTTTTCTTGGACTGACCGACATTTGACTATTCAAAAGTGCCCGTAAATGGTCTATTTGAAATAAATGCTTTGATTTTGATTTTATCGGTATTTAAAATAAATAAATAATTCATTTATTTGCCAGAATGTAGGTATACAAAGTGGTATGATCTTAATATTAATGAGGTCCCTTTACATTCTACCGTTATACATGATGTGCAAATATTTAGTTACAAATGAAAATACAAATACCTTTTTTTCTTTCATCTTAATGAAATATATTTCTAAAGTATATTTAAAAATGTGCATGATATTAAAATAATTGCATAATAATGGTATCACATTATCACATTTTACGGCAGCGCGTTTCGTTTCTTAGAAATTACAAAAGGTAACCGCCATGGTCGCATACCTGTGCGGCGCGGGGAGGGTCTACATACCCCCTCCCCCCCTACTCCTTACCGCCCCGCGTGCGCGCAGGTTACCTTCACTTCAATCCTGTACTTCGGTTTGTTAAGTGCGCATCTTCCTGTATTGTTTTTGTGAATATTGTTTTTCACCCTCGCTCGTTTTTTGGTTCATTGGATCTTCTTAATACGACTACTTTGGCTTGAATTTATGGATTACGATTTGCTGCAATAACATTGTTCCTGTCTGTCTACATCAAATAATACGGTAAGTCAACATTTATTACTTTTTAATGTTTTGGCTAAAGTTATTTACTTTATTTCTTGTAGGGAAACAAACAGTAAGTTAGATATAAAGAAGAACATTAATGTATATATTATTTTATCTTAAACTAGCAATTTGACAGTCTAGATTGATATGCAATTGTATGAACTTGATATTTTTTAGTGGAGTTTTTAAGATAATTATTGTGTATGAAACGTAGTTAAAGAAAAAAAACTTTTGGTTCAAATATAAAAGTGAACTTCAATACTACCAAGCATAGTAATGTTATATCTTTGGTGTCATAAAGAATTGCTAAGGTGGACGAATTCTATCAAAATATATTATTTTTCTGGCCGGTTCTTTTAATATTTGAACCAAAAAGGAATATGTCTTTTGCGCAATGACTAAAATGCGAAAAAAAAATTTCAATAACAATGATGTTACGCGTGTTCATATTATCTAACCGTTTTTCTTTATTAGAGCGTAAAATGAAAGAATAAAATCTTTAAATCGATACAATCGATGCACCTAGCTGGAATGCGCGCACCTCTCCCGCTTTCCTTTCCACCTCCCTGTATCTATAAAGGTTCGTTATTCCTTTTGAGGCATGGAAAACTTAAAATTTTATTTTATTTTAGGTACTTGCCATCGTACATCTTTTTGGAGACCAGTAAGATTGGAGATGGCGAACAAGCCTAAGAAAGCAACAGTACAAAGTTGGATTGGACTTCATCCTGAATTATATTACGACCCGGCCAGTAATTTGATTTACTGTTCTAAGTGCGAGAGCAGTATAACAGCTAAACTTAGTAGTGTCAAGAGGCACGTTAAAGGTCCGAAACACAAAGGGACAAGTAAAAAACCAAATGAAGTATTTTATTTGGACCTAGTACAATTTCTCATATTATGTAATATACCTTGGATTCAAGTAAACAACCCCGCTTTCAAAAAATTCTTCCATAAATATATTTGCTGCAATTGTACAAATCGACAAAAGCTTCCTGAGCAATAATTGCTGAGAAAAGTTTATTTAGATAAGATTTTTAAAACTAAAATTGACTCGATTTATGAACAAATTGCAAATCAAAAGCTGTGGGTATCTTTAGACGAGACAACTGATTTTTTAGGCAGATACATGGTACATTTACTTGTAAAACCTTTAAATGCGATCACACAAAAACCATTTTTAGTTGCTTGCAAAGTACTAGAAATTGTTAATGGGAGCACAATTGCCCAATTTGTAATAGACTGCTTTGAAAATATGTGGTGCGATTTGTATGCATCCAAAGTAGGAGACGTTGCTGTATTATGCACTGATAGTGTAGCATATATGCTAAAAGCGGGACGTGTGCTGAAAAATTATTTGCCCAACATGATACACGTCACTTGCTTAGCACATGCACTGAATCTCGTGGCAGAAAAAAATTATATTATAATTGTAATTATATTATTATATTATAATATAAAATTTGTACAACTCTATTGTATTTAATCAATTTGCGAAATAACCTGAGCAATTAGATCATATATGGGCAACAACCGACCCGCTATAAGATATTATCCGGCCCGCGAGACATTTTGAAAAAACCCAATTTCAAATATTACATTAGGTACTTATACTCACGGGAGTGACAGTGAGGCGCCAAACATCAAATCCTTTGATGTTTGCCGCCTCTTTGGAACTCTTTGCGACTCTTTGGAATCGCCGCCACTCGGCTTGCTCGATCAAATTCTTTGAGGTTTGCCGCCTCACGGGCGACACATCAAAATATTTATTGCTTCTCAATTATTCTAAACTAGTTTATTCCAGATTATTCCTTCATTTTGCCTATATAAGTGGGTGGATGGCCCGAACGTTAGTTCAGTTCTATTTGAGCTACCGAGGACTTGGACAAGCGATATCCTAGCGAACTGCTCGAGCCGTCAACATGCTTTGTGACTTTGTGTGCATCTTGAGTGGTTACTAACTATAGTTTGTTATTAAGTTTATTGAACGAAAAGTAAACAAAAATGATGTCTGGTGGAAAGAAACGAAAAGTAGATACAGAGGGGCGCCAGTTTCAAGAAAAATGGTCTGAAGAATTATTTTTTATCTTGCACAATGGTAAGCCTATTTGTTTGCTGTGTAATGAATCCATTTCAGTAATTAAAGAATTCAATATAAAGAGGCATTACTCAACTAAGCATGCTACGCTGCACTCACTGACAGGACAATTAAAAACAGACAAAATCCAGAAGCTTACCGCAAATTTGGAAAAACAGCAACAAAGAGCACCGATTTGTCTGACACAGCTCAACTGGCTATATTTATTCGAGGTGTTGATAAGGAGTTCGTTGTTACTGAGGAATTGCTTGCTTTACAGCCGCTTAAAGGAACCACTACACGAGAGGATATTTTTATTGAAGGTCAAAAGGTATTCACAAGTTTTGGCTTGCCATGGTCAAAATTAATTGGAGTATGCACTGATGGTGCACCTTCTATGTTTCGCTTACGTAAAGGTTTCATCGGAATTTTGAATAAAAAAGCAACAGAATTAAATGTGCAAAAAGATGATTTGATAGTCCTTCTTTGCATTATCCACCAACAGAACTTGTGTTCTAAGTCCATTCGACTCCAGAATGTTATGAATGTGGTAGTAAAAACCATCAACTTTATTCGATCCCGAGGTCTTAACCATCGTCAGTTCAAGGCGTTTTTGGATGAAATATCAGCTGAATATAACGACGTAACATATTATTGTGAAGTCAGATGGCTGAGCAAAGGAAAAAATATGTTGAAACGGTTTTACGAGCTTAGAAATGAGATAGCAGACTTTATGAAAATAAAAGATAAACCACTATCTGAATTAAGTGACCCAAAATGGATATGTGACTTAGCATTTCTGGTCGATCTTACAGGCTATTTGAATTATTTAAATTTGAAACTTCAAAAACAAGGACAGTTAGTAAATGATTTGTACAGCCATTTGAAAGCGTTTCAGATCAAACTACGCTTGTGGGAGTCACAGATGCTGTCTGGTAATAGTTACCATTTCAACACGCTCTCTGCGTATGAAAATATTGCTTATTTTCAATATGCTGAAGAACTCAAGTTACTGTCGGAACAATTTTCGAACAGATTTAGCGACGTCAAAAACATGGAAGACTGTTTCAGTTTATTTGCTACTCCTACAAAATGTAATGTACAAAATGCTCCAATACACTTACACATGGAGTTGATTGAGATTCAAGAAAACTCACTCATAAAATCCAAATTTGAAGACGTAGAGTTGTGCGATTTCTACAAAAAATACATAAAAAAAGACAATTTTCCGCAGTTTAGAAAATTCGCAAGAAGATTGATTTGTGCGTTTGGCAGTACTTATACATGCAAACAGTTCTTTTCATTGATGTTAATAAATCAACACAGCGTACAAGACTGACTGACGATAATTTGGAAAATTCTTTACGTCTTTGTATCAGTCGAATTAATCCAAATATCGATGGATTAGTTTCCCAAATTCAAGCTCAAGTGTCTCATTGATTTCGGTGTATTTAACTTTCGTAGTTTGTAACAATTGCAAATTTAACGATTTAATTATAATGTACCATTTTTTTTAAATTTCGTTTTGTTATTTTAATGTACTATAATAACATTGTCGTATTATTTCATGTCTAACATCTATCGCAAAAAATATGATCACTCCTTAAAAATGCACTAAGTACTTACCTACTTTTAAACGCGGCCCGCGAACGTATTTGCACGCTAAAGTTTGGCCCTCAACATGTCAAAGGTTGCCCATACCTGATTTAGATATATCTTGGAGGACTTTTTTAAGGCCTTTTTATGTAACTTATCTACAGATTTGAACCCGAAGAAATGAATAATCTCTATTTTTATATCTGGCTATCCGAATGGCTTCGGCTGATGTGCCGAGATGATTTAGCTGTGGATTTAGCAATCAAACCTAACAGCATAAACTATCGGATTTGTGAAAAACATTTTCATGTACAGGATATACTTCCTAACAAATCAGAAGGTTTTAAAAATAATGCTCTCCCATTATTTCATTTGCCGGACTTACCAAGTACAGTTCAGTACAACTCATGCCACACAGTCAGTGGGTCACATATCTACCGACTGGCGTTGGTAATTATTTCAAGGACACTGTCGAGACGTAATACTGCTTATTTTAATATACTGTGCCAATATTGTAAAGGGTAGGTAAAAGGACAGGAGGACAAAGAAATTTAAAATGACAACTTACAAGTAACTACCATTAAATGCGGTTCCCATGTTAAGTTCAAGATTATTCAAGGCATGCGTGGGCGCAATGCAGCAATTCCTACATTAATGGAAATGTATTTATCACTAATAAATGTCTCGTGACTGCATAGCCAACTATGTCATGACTACTTAGAGCGTTGTCGTGACATATGACACTGTAACATTGTAAATAACTAATCATGGAATAACGGAATGCGGATCTTTAATGTTTCATTATAGGTAATCTTGCACATATTTCATTATTGTAAGTCAGCAACTCTGCACGTACATAAATTCCTAGATCAATCTCAAAATACTTAGTTCGATAGGTACTTACGTACAACCAAACGGATAGTTTGAGCTAATTCAATGTCAACTTACATTATCCGTTAAATTCAATTGACAACAACCGAATTTCGAAATTCTTGATCAGTCGAATCTCGAATATTAAATGACACTACTCTAATTTTTTATATGCTAGACCAAAATGACAGCTGTGATCGACCTTTTTTAGAGTTCCGTAGTCAACAAGGAACCCTCGTAGTTTCACCATTTCCATCTGTCTATCTGTCTGTCCGCGGCTTAGCTCAGAGACTCTTAGTACTAGAAAGCTGTAATTTGGCATGGGTATACCGACAAACCAGAGCAGTGGTGGCCCAGTGGTAACTTGTAGAGCAGTGGTGGCCCAGTGGTAACGGCTGCAACTTACGAGTTGTAGGGCGTAGGTTCGAACCCGGACAGGCGCTTTACTTAGTGTAAATTATTTCATCACCACTGCTCTCAAAACGGTGAAGGAAAACATCGTGAGGAAACCGGCATGTCTTAGAACCAAAAATTCGAAGACATGTGACATCTACCAACCCGCACTGGGCCCGCGTGGTAGATTACAGCCCACTCCCTCTTACAGAGAGGAGGCCTGTGTCCCAGCAGTGGGAATATTATAGGCTTAATATGTATACCGACAAACCTGGTCACGCCGACAAACTGGTAAAATAAAATCTTCCTAATGTCCCGTCTTTTTTTTTTTTGTTGGATGGGAAATCATCAAATAACTTCTCCCGCTCTCGGCGGAGCGGGAGGGTGTGTCAGACTCTTACTGACTAAAACCCACCCGTATTCCTTCCGTTGCCTGTGTAGCCAGGGGCCTCGGTAACCCTTTAGTAAATTGTAGTTTTTGGATGCAATGAGGTTATATAATAACATCGTTGTTTGGATCCCTCTCACAGAGAGGAGGCCTGTGTCCCAGCAGTGGGAACATTATAGGCTGATTATATTGTTTGGTTGTGTAAAAAAGATCACGGTAATAGCATATAAGTATAACGAAGTTAAAAGGAAAACTATCACAACTAATTAGGCTTTACAAGTTAACGACCAACTTACATTTGCAGTTGGAATGTACATATGTTTTTCGACTACAATGTTAAGTTTGTTCTTGGGATAATAATATCATCCCAATTATGGAAACCATGAAGGTTTCCGTAATTGGTGGTCCGACACGCACTTGGCCGGTTTTAGGTGAGAGTCACTCTGTAACTAGCTTATTTACTAGGTTATTTTTATGTCGATACCATATGAAATTTTAGTCTAGCAAATTAAAAAGCAGAGTATAAAAATAACACAGTGTAACTGCTGCAATTTGATAGAGAATGTAATCTGGGACTTATGCAATCGGGGAATTCCCTGATTGCATAAGTCCTAGATTTTAACTGGCAATGTTGGGCCCTACCAACGCAGCTGATGCTTGCATGCTAAGTTATGATCAATAAAGATGGAAAGCAGTTATTTCGTCTAGTATTTGTGGTCAGGTTATTTAAGTTACCTTATTAATCAACTGCCTATATCATTGAGGGACATAATAATTAACTCATAAAAACATAAAGTACAAATTCTTACAAAATATAAATATCTAATATGTACATGAATGAAAATAAATGTTATAATTGTATATGGTTAAATAGTAGAAAAAAAAACATAATACCTAACAATATTCTAACAAACAAATATAGGAAAATTTATTATTATAAAAAATATGGTTTTAGGAACAACCTGTGTCAGTGTAAGTCACATTCCTCTACCACTTTATGTTTTAAGGACGGTCAGATCGGTCACCGATGTTCTCTCGTTTTTTTAGTAATAAATAAATATTTCGCTAAATACCTACCCTCGTTGTTATTTTTGTTGTTGTTTCATTTTAAGATGGATTCGCAGTGGAAGCTCGCGAACGAAGATTCAAATTTTCGTACGTTTTTTGCAATTTGCAGGTAAATGTCAGGTTGTAAAAAATTATTCGCGACCATAACAAATATGTATTTACATAATCAGCCTATAGTGTTCCCACTGCTGGGACACAGGCCTCCTCTCTGTGAGAGGGAGTGGGCCGTAATCCAACACACGGGCCCAGTGCGGCTTGGTAGATGTCACATGTCTTCGAACTTTTGGTTCTAAGATATGCCGATTTCCTCACGATATTTTCCTTCACCGTTTTGAGAGCAGTGGTGATGAAATTATTTTTACACAAATTATAGCGTCTGCTTGGATTCGAACCCACGACCTGCAACTCGTAAGTCGCGGCCGTTACCACCACTGGGCCACCACTGCTCTAATAATATCTAATATGTATTTACAGAACTATAATCATTAAAATCATTAATACGTCTTTCTAAGTTAGATGTGTTCAGTAGGAACTTTTCCATAAGAGATTTGTTCTTACGGAACAAACCTACCTAAGAGAGCTGTATTAATGATTCTACCCACCGACATTTCCATTTCAGCAATCATAATGATAAATAACAAAAAGTTCAACGTCCGCCAAAATATAGCTTTTCTAACATAACTTAACTACTCACATTCAATCTTCGTTACAAAAAAACTAACAACAATAATCAAAATAGCCCACGAAGCCAATTTGTCTCGATACCTTTGTTCTAACAATTGCGACCAAGAGTGCCTACGTGGACGTGCGATAGAATATGGCGGACCACGGGTCACTCACCCCAAAGCGCCTGACTCGCATGCCATCCCAGGTAAAAATAACCCCAGTCCCAAGCTATATTATAGCCTTAGTACACGCATTGCACATTTACTCGAGAACAGAGAAATTTGCGTACAGCATTGAAGGAATGGCGGCGTAATAGAGAATGCGTGCGCAAGAGTCACGCACTGACGTTTTGTGCACACCGGATTATTTGCCTGACAATGTATGTCAGATGTAGATTATGAAGGCGTCAGCGAGCAGCCAGCTACCATACTCTTGTTTCTCAATTATATGAGCATGGTAAACAGTTTTAATGTAATATGCTTGGGAAGTAAAGAAACATGACACGCGAGGAATATGTTATCAACTTATCATACAAGGTGTAATTTAAACAAGGCACAACCTTTTAAGTGGTCACTGTATTCATAATTATGAACAACTTTTAGTATGGGACCAAATCTGAAGTCGCGAAAAACTTCATCTGTTCAGCAAAAACGGTACGGTAACGGTTCAATTGCAATTTTTAATGATTTTTAATCATAAGACGAATGGTAATTGCGGTTTGTTCACTAATAGAAGATGATTTGTTCAATAAAATGTTAAACAGGTATTCACTGGCGCCTACGTTTCTCATCCCCGGGCAATATATCACTGTTCAAAGTCAAGTCCCTCTCTGTATGCAATCAAGTCAAGCTCAGAGGTCTAACACGATTTATTACTTTGTGCAATCACAATGCTGACTCAGGAATCAGGAATCCTTTTATCCTTTTAATTCTTTCAATTCCATTTTATTCTAGACCACGTAGGCCGAAGGCATCGTAAATCTATTCAGTTTTGTTATTTTTGTTACATTTCGAAATGAAACGACAGACTAAGTACTAATTGATGGTCACGCAAATTTTGTAAGTGCTAACTAAAATCTTTAGGAATTTGGAGGACGCGAGTTATGTAACGTGGGTGGCGCCCGCGCAGGCAGAGAAGTATTAACTTAACGACGTCGTAGAGTTCGTACAGAATTTAAATTTCACACAACCTTGACTTATTTAATTTGAAAACAATGCTGTATTTATTAATCTATCTCAAGTTAATTGACACGAGTAAACAGACCATGCGAGAGTGCCTAAAGCAGTTTATTTGATAAGCGGTTTATTATAAAGGCTCTGCTGTAGGTTAGCGGCATTACAAACTCATTTGATATAAAGCCTGAATTGCAAGTTATATAATTAATCTATACTTCATATACTTAATATAACATTATATTATAAACAGGTAACTAATGTGAAGCTACAGTATTTCCGAGTGTCATAGGATGATAGGATATATTAATATTTTATTATATTTAATTTTATGAGGGGCGTGTGGCTAAGTAATAACAGCTGCACGGATCGATCGATCAGGTTAAGCTACGCTTGCCGAGGTTGGTCCGTGGATGGGTGACCATCATTACATACCAAGACCCCTCCGTGCCTCGGAAAGCACGTTACGCTGTTGGTCCCATTATCTGACAACCAGTAATACCGTTTTTTATGCGTTTTGTTAATATTTCATAAAGTATTTTTCTACAGGGGCTTTTGGCTAATTAATAACACGGGTCAATCGTTCAGGTTGCCGCGGTTGGTCCGTAGATAGGTGATCATCTTTACATACCAAGACCCCTCCGTGCTTCGGAAAGCACGGTAAGCCGTTGGTCCCGGCTGCCATTCGTGGATCTTTAACAATCGTTATGGGTCGTCAAAAGCCCGAAAGTCTGACAACCAGTCTTACCAAGGGGTATCGTATTACCTAGTAACTGGTTTGCGGAGGTCAGATAGGCAGTCGCTCCATGTAAAGTACTGGTATTCAGCTTCATCCTTTAGACTGGAGGTCGACCCCCACATAGTTGAGAAAAGGCTAGGTAGATGATGATAGGATATATTTTATGTTAAAACAAGAAATATCACGGACGAAGTCGCGGGCAGGAGCCAGCAAGTAATGAGGAAGCAGGAATTCATATTTTCAACACGATTTTAGGCTTCGGAAAAAAAAAAACTTATACGATGATGACATGACATTTCAAAGCTTCCTCATCGGTAACGAAAGAGGGGGGAAGGCCGTGTAGGTAATACGAAATTACTAGTAATTAACATACAAAGAGCTTATCGTGATCCTCGCCTACAGACACGAACCTTCGGGCTTAATCATCCGTTGATTGAGGTGTACGATGGTACCTAGCGCTTACCACACTAGGTAACTGCAGAGAATAATCCTTATATTAACATGGTTGCGTTACCCATGCCTATAATTACTACGGAGAATATTATCAGATAGGTTGGTAGTTATAATAGGGGTAATAAAACGCGTTGTATCATGATCATAAAAAATAAATGGTACTTAAGTGTACCAAGCCTGTCCAAGTTTTGTAAGCGTGCCTAGATATAATAAAGTTGTTTGAAGTAGAATTACAGCTACTTAACATTTTACCAGAGTAACAACACCTTTATTAAATGCAGGTAGGTACAGCGATGAGTCAGTAGCAAGCAAACAACGCAGATAACATCACGATACATAGGTAAAATGGATTGTACATACAAGACCTTAGCATGGACATTAAACACATACCAACGATTTATATTGTGGCCGTAAATGCAGCTATAATTTAGCAAGATAAAAATCTAATATAGGATTAGATGACTACCATATCTGAGCAGAGAATACCTACAGCCTACGCGGTTATTTTGTGAGCCTCGTGCAAGTTGCAATCACTCATTGCAAAATAAAGCAAATTGGTTTGTCGAGAATAGATTCAGGAAATACTCCTTCACTTTAACTTCTACTGTCAACCCTATATGTTGATGTCGTCAGCACAAATGTAGGGGTCCACTAGGGCCGATGCCTGCCAGGGTCACGGGAAGGTACTAATGGGTCACCGAGGCCCCTGGCAACACAGGCAACGGAAGGAATACGGGTGGGTTTTAGTCAGTAAGAGTCTGACACACCCTCCCGCTCCATCCAGAGCGTGAGAAGTTATTTGATGTTTTGCCATCAAAAAAAAAAAGAAAAACCTCTCTGATACTTATTTATACTCAACTCTTTGGTCGATTAATGATCATTGAACTCAATACTCCACCATTATTCGCATACCAAAACGGTTCCGGACTAAATAAATGAAGACAAATTGCTAAACAGATGCGAAATCCATCAAACCATTAATAAAATAAGCAGCAATTGTTCTCCTTCGTTATCTCCATCATTATTTATCCCATACAATGTACGAGAAGACGGTATGTTCATTACTCAATGACTACATCAATAAAGCTTGCTGTAATTGTGATAATGACACGCAATGTCTTAGAACCGGTAGTGCAGCATCACGCATCACGCCATCGAAGTAGGTGAGGGTCCTCCAGTGGCTTCCGAAGTGACACTTATAGACAATAACGTATGGTATTCGAGGAGCCATTATTGCGTTACCGGTTGGACTGGCTTAGACTGATCAGCATAAAGTTGACACTCGATTGAGCACGCAGATGAGGCAAATTACAGACAAGATTCTGAAGATCGGTGAGCGGAGTATATGTTTTTAGTGTCAGTCTTGATATGGAAAATATGTAGTTTAAACAAAACTTATCGCCACTACCAGTAATACCCTTATTAGTCCTAATGGTTTGAAATACCTCAATCACGTCAGGCATTTCCGACAGTCTCAACTTTTTGCCCGACTATGAAGTTGTCATTCATTTAATTAAAACTAGGTAGACGCGAATAGATAAATCATGTCTAACCCAAGTTAGCACTGTTCAATTAACTGAATCTTCGTAATTGTGAAACAATGCGTTGTATGGGGTCCCACGGTTAGTTAATGATTCTATTTACTGCCACATAATCGATGTCTAGTTCAAGGCATGGTGTTGCTTCTGTGTATGTATGTAATTCCTATAGTTCCCGTTAGATGTTGACTTTAGTATTTATGGTGTAAGAACTTGTATTGCTTCATATTTATTCAGACTCCCAGATCACTTCCTTAACCCATCACTTCAGCCATTAAAACAGTTTTTGATTGTTCTAGCTAATTAAGAACCAGGAAACTGAACTACAGGTGCTGTCCAAAATAAATGAATCATTTATTTTGGACCGAACACTTGTACACGTTTTATAAACCTGCTATACTGTCATTGCTAGGTCAAGTGGGTCAAGGGCTTTTTTTGCATCATGTACGCCTTACAGTTTTGCTGATCCTGCCACCTCCATACGCGGAAGTGCAGACCCATGCAAAATAATAGTACCAATGACCTTCCTCACGAAAGGTGACATACCGCATCCAAATTACATCACATTACAATATTGAATTAAAAACAAATGCTTGTTGACATAGGTGTACTCATTTGTTTCGCAACGTCGACAATGAGATGTTGAGATTGGTCGTCGCGTACACGTCCGGTAACTAGTCAACTGTTGGTTGGGTTCTGACGCAACTTGGTGTGGCCTTTGATTCGGCATGCTAGCCGACAGACGGTTTTTGTGTGGGATATGGCCAATGTCGATCGCTGTTGGGAAATGACATGTGAACATGTCAATAATGGTGTTGTATTCTAGGCTTTCGAAAACTACAAAAGAACCTACTTATTATCTACATTGTAGAGAGTTGAGAACATTTTATGGGCAGAAATGAGACCATCTTTTATACAGTTATCAGATGTATCAGATTTTTTTTAGTCAGAAACCTTGCGTTTTCTAAATACAATATCTAACAGGACTGCCTTTTGTTTCAGATCAACTTGCAAGCATGAACACTGAATGACCATGTGTAAGCTCAAGAAACCAGAACACGATCTAACATTGGAATGACATTGGTAAGTGCCATCGACCTCCTACGCTCAGAATATCAAAATCCATTTTTTTTGGGTGGGAAATTATCAAATAACTTCTCCCGCTCTGGGCGGAGCGGGAGGGTGTGTCAGACTCTTACTGACTAAAACCCACCCGTGTTCCTTCCGTTGCCTGTGTTGTCAGAGACCACGGTATTCCTTTTCGGACCTTCCCGCGACCCCGGCAGGCATCGGCCCTTGACACGTTCAATCACTTGACACGTTGATTAGAATTTATAATAATATTGAGTAGTATTGAGTCATTTCAATTCATTGTGTTTTGTGCTTTGAATGTAACTCCTTCCCTCTCGGTAAGGCTAAATATAAAGTGATTTGACCTAATGAAGACAACCGGGACCTCCAAAATAAAGGAAACTTGGAACGTCATTTGGAACCTTTTAAAATATCGATGTCCTTCCTGTCTGAAGATAGTCCGATGCACCCAGAAAAACAAGTTGTTTAATCGCGTATTTAAATAATTTCACAAATCACTCATAAAAAAAACTCAAACCCCATAATGAATTCACACACAGACACAATAGAGGACAACAATGTCGCAGTCGGCGCTGGGCCTCGGCGGGGAGAGGAGGTACTCCGTGCCATCCAACCCGCTGATGCACGACCACCGCGGCATGCACTCGGAGGATCTGCACGCGTGGTCTATTTACAGGTGAATATTATACTATGTTACAAACTCAAAGCATTTATTTCAGGTAAATGAATTACAGGTAGTTTTGAATTGTTAAGGGATTTGGTCACTCAGAAAGATAAAGCTATTTGCTCATTCCAAAGCGTTGTATGGAGAAGAATGGGCAAGAAACGTCATGGACACTTACTACTTGCACCGTTAGGGAGCAAGTAGTAAGTGTCCATGAAGTTTCAAGCACTCTACTTATAGCTGGAGAAAGGGGGCATCCAAACAAGGACAGACAAGCAAAACAGCATTAATTTCGCAGTAGTTGTGCAAGGATACAGTAACTTAAGTTACTGTATCCTTGTCTCCCGCCATGACAATTTATGAACCAAGGAGCAGGGCTCATGTTAAGGGGACCTCTCAAAATACAACTATGCCAAAATACTCTAAGCCTAATTAGGTCTTGCTGCCATCTGCTATCGTTGGTAAAATGGTGATGCTGGTTTCCGTACCTGTCCTGTCTTCGTTCATCAGTGTGTAGTTTTAGGTTTGTCTAATATTACAACTACTTTAACCAGTAGTAATAGTTCCAATTTGGAGTACTTAATACATAATTTACAACACCTGTACAGTTCAATACAGAGCAAATCAAAATACGATCTGGCCTTCTGGCGTGAGAATCATGACAGTAACATAGATCATGAGTATGATAAAGCTTTGTTAATAAAATTAACGCATTTTTGACATGTTTTAGGCAAAACCTGAACTCGGACTTCACCGACAGTGCGTTGGGAAGTACGGATAAGAGTCCCCTGCCGTATGGGAACTTTCAACTTAGAGATACCACCGTGCAGTCCATACTGTCGCATCCCCGATATGGACCCAAGTAAGTGTATTATTATAAAGTTTTTTAGTACCTATTACCTATACTTTAAAAATATTTGCGCATGTCATTGGAACAGACCAAAATTTAATAATATTAAGCGAAAACCGATGTGAAACATCGATGAAGGCAGACATCGTGAGCAAACCCGGATGTTCTAGAACCAAAAATTCGAAGACATGTGACATTTACCAACCTGCACTGGTCCTGCGTCGTAGATTACAGCCCTCGAAGTTTTCGAAGAGAGGAGGCCTGGGACACAGGCCTCCTCCAGCAGTGGGAACATTATAGGCTAATTATGCTAAGTGTACCATAATTTTTGTTTTGGATTTAAATGCCTTGGGTGCTAATGAACAACTTTTTTGGTGGGTGTCTAGAGAGAATTTTTCTTAAGGATATGTTGCAGTTTAGTAGTTTTGTCAATCAAAACCGTTCCCTCACGGATCTGGATAAAGTTACCATTCATAAGAACGGCTACCGTTTAGCATTGGGCTAAAAAGTATTGAATTCATGTTAAGCATTTAGAAGTATCTGGAACACGCACCTACCAGCATTGTTTAACTATTAAAATTTCCATTAAAAGCATACTTCATAAAGACTGATTGTAACATACAGTACCTACCAAAGTTTATTACAGAATCGGCCTCGCCGTTAATGAAATTTATGTCACGGTGTTCGACTTACCTTGTCCTACAGCAAACCTTACAATTTGTCACCAGATCGGCCCTCGGCTCCAATATGTACACGTACCTGAAGTTCGGGCTACCTCGGGTGTTTCCGCCGAATCATAACGGATCCCAGCGCTCGGGCACGCCAAAACCGAAGACTTCTATTGGGAGTGGCATGAAACCAGTGCCCAGGTAATTAATTTGTAAACTCTCTAATGTTTATTTTACATTCTTCTAGCAGTTTCCTAATAAGTGAACAAGGTGCTTAGCACGTGACTCTACAGTAGTAGGTCGGTAAGGCTGGTTCATAAGCATCTCTTATTGAATCTCTGAGAAACCTAGTGAAGGACTCCGCTGAATGCAAAATTAACACACGTTTTTGATGCTTGTTTTTTCAAAATCCAGTAAAACAGATATAACTACCCAAGCAATATGTTGGCACTGTGCAGTGAATGTAGTGACAAGTTGCCAGCTTATCGAATAGGACATCCATGACCTGGTAACGAATACAATGGAACTATGACTGTTCTAACTTTTCATACACATTTTTCAATTTGATTATGTAGATTTCATAATAATTCTTTGTTCAAACAAAGTATTATGGTATTAGTTTTTGCCCGCGCATTCGCACGTGTGGATGTCGGAAAATATCCCACGGAAACGTACTACCGGGGTAAAAAGTGTAAAATCAGGTTATAAATTATCTGTGTGCCAAATTTAATCCAAATCCGTTCAGCCGTTTTTGCGCCAATCCGGATCATATATCCAGACAAATGGACAAAAATTCTAAAACTATATTTCCGACATCAGACCAGTATTTTAAATGGTGTAACATAGTTTGAATCACATTTCGAGAGTTTTGAAGGATATTGCTAATCCATTGCTTCTTAGATTTGAAAAATTCGTCTGCTCAACAACGTAAATAAAGCAAAGGACGTGGATGAACTGTCAAAATGAAACCGATTACAATCAATTATCATTTTTTGTGTGATGCGCAATTGCGCATCACACAAAAAATGACAATTGATTGTAATTGCTACGAGGTGTAGGAACAGCAGGGCAATTGCCCTGCTGTTCCTACACCTCGTAGCAATTACTTAAAAAAATAACAGTGTACAGTTTATCACTAACTTACTTCCTTATTATTTTATTTATTATATGTATGGATGACATCTGAATAGGTTCAAAATGGCATAATCTCCATAATTTACTTGTAACGTTTGTTATTACAATCTTACCGTGCGCAAAACGCTTAGACGTGGAGTTGCGGACATCAGACCGTTATACAATACAATATCAAAATCTTGCATTGCTCTCAACAGGATCCAAAGGCAAAGTCGAGGTATGCGCGAGACGTCATCAGGCTACGACAGTTCAGACAACGAGACGACCACAAACTACAAATACAGTCGGAAGTATCGCTCTGACCCGGATTTTAGGATGCAGAACGTACATCCTTCTCTGCAGGTAAATACTTTCTACTAAAACAAGTTTGATGAACCAAAAACATGTTTTAGTTCTCTGGCTGAACTTTGGTCTGTGTCAAAAATGTCTTATTTTAAATATGGAGTCGTTTTTTACTCCGAATACACTGGAAATTTTACATGTCAGAACTGTAACTAATTCTGTTTCTCTAGCCCTAGGTAGTTGGTACCGACTGTTACTATGTATTTAAGGGTGGGCCTAAATTCCATATCGTCGTTGCAAATTTAAAATCTCATAGGGGTATAAAGTTACTTTTCCAGAATAATTAAAAAAATTCCTAGCATAAAATATTCGCAAAATTGTAGTGCTCGACGATGGGTGATCAACCGATCAGTGATCACATAGGATATTTAATTTTTTATTTTTTTTTAATAAAACTGTTACTAAAAACTCATGTGAACATCGGACAATAAAGACATTTTAATTTACAATTAAATGTAGGCTGACACTTATCTGCCAAACAAATTTTCGACAAAAGTTTCACTTAGGAGATTTTAAATTTGCGACGACGATATACAACAATTTTCTCATCATTTCAATATTTTCTGGCCTCTCTGATCTTCATTTGTTTTCCAGCCGAACACTGGTGTACCACTAGTCGCGATGCAGCAAGCTGGTATCCGAGGCGACCGCGACGGTCAGTGGACGAACTCCCGAAACAAGTCAGTCAGTGAAGCCAACCTGCTGGGCATAGATGCGCGGCCACAACACCGCACTCATTATAGCCATAGAAGAAACAGCGTCGCTGATTATATTCCTGATGGAGATCACCAAAGGTAAGTTCTACGAAGTAAAAGGTAGATGTAAGCTGACGATTTTCCAAATGAAAGTCTTGGCACGTATACATGTTACATTGTTGGTTATCAAATTAGTGATCACAACAATCCTAGAGCTTTTTGTTTATGGGATGCTGCTGCCAGTTTTTAACTTCAAGATTTGTTGAAGCTGTCTTTTAAGACAGTTAAAGCAGGTACAGTCAATAGCATAAATACCTTACAGCCACGCAAACATCAATGCAACTTTGAGAAAAGGCCTGTTTCATAATTATATGGTTTCGATAAAACTATGCTCGTAACATCATATAATATATATCAATACTTTAGGAGACAAACGCTTATGATTCTTGCGTAAGTGTACCTAAGGTATTTATGCTCGCGACTGTACATTAGGTATTTGTCGTTAGCCCAAAGAAAAGCTGGATACATAGTTTGAAAGATGATATAGCTAGGAAGGAGGTGAATCCTGAGATGACTGCTATTCGAGATGATCGCAGAAAAAGACAGAGCAGCAGTGGTGACCCAGTGGTAACGGCCCCAACTTACGAGGTCGTAGGTTCGAACCCAGACAGGAGCACAGGAGCTTGACGTTGTGTAAATTATTGCATCACCAAAAAAAAAAAAAACGGTAAAGGAAAACATCGCATGTCCTAGAACCAAAAATTCGAAGACATGTGACATCTACCAAACCGCACTGGGCCCGCGTGGTGGATTACGGCCCACTCCCTCTCACAGAGAGGAGGGCTGTGTTCCAGCTGTGGGAACACGCATGTGCTGATTATGTATACCCTTATCAAATCACCACGTATCCGAATGAGTGAGAGACAGACATCTTCATCAAAAATAAAATGAACTTTTCTATCTTTGTTCCAGCTACCTAATGTCACCTTCCCACCTGGGCGGTCGCATGTCGAAGGCAGGCAGCCACATGTCCATCGCACAGTCCAGAAAACATTCCACGCTAAGACCGGGAGACCATCTCGACGGATACACACATTCCGCTTATATTTACCCTAATTATTATGTGAGTACCTCCTTTCCCTTCAGTCTGTTAACCTTTTGACCGCCACAGTCATGTATAGATGACATACCAAAATGTGCCTAGCACGCCACGTCACGAACTACATGACAGATTTGGAATAATTCGTAGCTTGGCGCCGAGGGCACGTTTTGGATTTTTTGACGTGGCGGTCAAAAGGTTAAACACCAGCTGAGATCAGCTAGTGTTTAACAGATTGAAAGAACATTTGAAACTGAAATTGTTTGGTTCGGTATCTGGATAGACACTGAAGAAGAATAATTACAATTAAGTCAACAAGTAAAATACATTTCTGTTTCTGAATTATTCATCTTTCAAGACAGTCAGTAGCCTAGAGTTCAACATTTAAAATTAGGAGGCCACGATTTATGAAATTCCAACTTTGGTTTGCAGGTGAACAGTTTAGAAATAACGGCACCTGAGAACAAGTCAACCCTGCTGGTATCTGGGCTGAGCTTCGAAGTGAAGTCAGGGGAAATATTAGCTGTTCTAGCGACTTCTCACCACGAGGCCACTGGTCTTCTGGATGTTTTAGCGGGAGTACGAAAGGTAAGAAGCAATTGGCACTCGTACCATAATGCCTTAAGACGCTGACAACAGCTAAACCACGGTCACTGTCGGATTGCATACAAAAGAAAGAGAAGCGCGATTATTGCAAAATATGAAGCAATTATCTATTTACTCAAAATTGAGTTGAGTAATCGAAAATAAAAACAACCAAGTTCTGCATTCAAATAAGACGCTCTTGTTATTGATTAAATACGTAATGGATTAGAACTCAAGGTTAGAGGTTAGTTTACAATTTGTATCGAGATTGTTTTTTCAAAACGTTTTTGGTACCTAACAACCAAGTTCTGAGTAATATGTTCAAAATAATATATTTTTTTCCGCTACCACAGACTATACAGATCTGGCAATACGTTTTCTTAAGACAAGAGGCAAATGGCCAAATTTCCAAATTTTCTTACAGATATGTATTTACAGAATTATAGTCATTAGAATCATCAATATATCACAATACTATTTTTATTATTCTCTATTGTATCTCAGCTACTAACACTACAAATAAGTTATTTTGTTTTGCTTACTAACACGATGGATCACTGTTGTCCGAACTATAAAGAATATTATTATTATTTCGTTTATTAAGTTTTTTGCCTTATAAAATACATTTTTAAATATTTCTTAGAAAAAATAATAAAAAAACATTTAAAAATATATAAAATAGTGGTCCGCCGGTATCGGGAGCAGGGTCCAAGTTACCGGTGGTTAGGGCTCCAGAGACAGGAACCTCCTCACAATGCGAGCCGTATCGAGGAGTACTGCCTTCTGAATCAGGCCCTTGATCCAGCCGCCTAACGAGAGCCTCGAGAGATGATGGTTGAGGCTTTCGGCCATCAGGCCATTGGCCGTAACGACAATCGGCACAATGACAGCTGAGTTCACATTCCACATGTCAACAACCTCGTGTGCTAAGTCGAGATATTTTATTTGTTTCTCTTTCTCAGCTTTCACGAGGTTATCGTCATGTGGAATGGTAACATCGACTATCATTGCGCGGCGCGCTAATCGATCTATCACCACTATATCAGGCTTATTGGCGACAATAGTCCTGTCAGTAATAATAGACCGATCCCAGTACAACGTGACATGGTCATTTTCGAGAACTGGGTCGGGCACATACTTGTAATACGGTACCTCAGAGTTCACAAGTTTATATTTCAAAGCAAGTTGCTGGTGAATAATCCTAGCCATTTGGTTATGTCTGTGTAAGTACTCGCCGTTAGCCAGACGAGAACAACCAGAGATAATATGTCTGATAGACTCACCCGGACGGTGGCATGCCCGACACACGTCAACCGTCCCGTCCTTCATAATATGTCTCCGGTAGTTATTCGTCAAGATAACTTCGTCCATAATTGCACAGACAAAACCTTCAGTTTCCCCGAAAAGGTCCCCAAAACGTAGCCAGGATACGGACGCTAAGAAATCTACATCGGGCTCATGAAGAGCCCGATAGAAGCGCCCGTGTAGCTCCTTGTTTTGCCATATCTCCTTGCGGTCATCCGTGGTAAGTACTACAGGTTTGCACCAGTTCTCTTTAGCCATGGAAAGTGGGGTGAGCCCCTTGTCCACTGCGACCACATCACGGTGCATACCCACTTCGGCTTTCAAAAAATATTCCCTGAGACTGCATATCTCGCGGTTGTGGAGGGTCTTCGCATTTAAAAAGCCTCGACCCCCGCACTTCCGCGGGATGTACAGTCTCATCACCGATGATCGTGGGTGATGCATCCGGTTTGCGGTCAACAGTGTACGGACCCTCCTATCCAGGGCGTCGAGTTCGGTCTGAGTCCATTTGAGTATGCCGAAAGAGTACATCAAAACCGGCATGACCCAACCGTTGAAGGCGCGCACCTTGTTTCCGCCTGAAAGAAGACTAATCAATACCTTCTTCAGGCGGCCAAAAAAGCGCTCCTTCAACAATTGCTTCATGTCAGTAACGTTGATGCCTAACGCTTCCGACATACCCAAATACTTATAGCTTTCGGGTGAGGAGAGGGATCTAAGGTGTATGGAATCCGAAAGTTGAATTCCCTCGGATTCCATTATCTCCCCTCGCTTCACATGCATGACCGCACATTTGTCCACACCAAACTCCATTCTGATGGCGCCACTGAAAGTTTCAGTTACCTTCAGTAGCTCCATCAGTCGCAATTTGTTGGGGGCAAATATTTTTAAGTCATCCATGTAGAGAAGGTGAGATATGACCTGACCACCTCTCCTCAACCGATAGCCTAGCCCTGAATCCTCCAGTAGTGTGCTTAGAGGATTCAGGGCTAAGCAGAACCAAAGTGGACTCAAACTGTCGCCCTGAAATATTCCCCGTTTAATCCATACAGGCTCATCATTCCCCTGGAACCGTCGACACCCCGGATAGCGAAGGACTGTCCTCCATTGCCCCATACATGATTCAAGGAAGGTGCGTAGAGTCGTATCTATTTTGTACAACTCCAGCACCTTCATGAGCCATGTATGTGGCACCGAGTCGTAGGCCTTCTTATAATCTATCCAGCAAGTCGACAGATCCTTGCGGGATCGACGAACCTGTTGGCTAATGGCCATGTCGATGAGAAGTAGCTCCTTAGTGCCACGGGACCCGTTCCTACATCCATTTTGAGAGGCAGACATAATGGAATTACTGTCAATGTGTGTGTTAATTTTCGCTCTCAATATGGATGTAAGAAGTTTATAGACCGTCGACAAACACGTGATCGGTCTATAATTTTTGGGTTCCGCAGGACTACCTGACTTATGGAGCAGGTGGGTAATGCCTGTTGTCAGAAACTGTGGTAGCGACCCAGACTCTAAGGATGACTGGAACTGAGATGCCAGGTAAGTGTGTGAACTAGTTAGCCATTTCAGCCAAAAGTTGTGCAGTCCGTCCGGTCCCGGTGATTTCCAATTCGGTAACGGACGGACCGCTCTAGCTATATCTGATGGCGTGATAACGACTACTTCCATTTCTGGTATAGTTTCACACACTCGCTCGACATCCCGCATCCAGTCAGCCTCAGCATGGCAGACAGGTTCCGACCAGATGCTGCGCCAGAACGCAGTCGTGGTGGCATCATCTGGGCGGCACATGTCTGTCTCGTTTTGTTCAGGTCGCTCCCAAGCTCTATATACCCACCTCTCATCGCTCTGGAACATGCGATTTTGCGTGTATCGATCAACTCGCCGCTTATACCGCCGAATACGGCTCGCCCATGCACAAACTTTCTGCTTCAGGAAGTCGATGCGCTCTGTGACACGGGACATGTATTCTCGAGGGCTGATTCCAGTCCCCGAGAATGCCCGCCTTACAAAGCGCATCACACGTGGTCGTGTATTTCCCTCCCTGAAGCAGTATAGTTTGCTGATGAGTACCCTGGCCCCATCAATACGACGCTCGATCCTGTATTGCCAGGCTGGTACGGCTGGTTTTGGTCGAGTAGCTTCGTCACAGTTTGGGAACTTCACGTTTGCTAAACGACATGCCGCAACAGCCGCGCAATACAGGATCGAGTGTGTATCAACGAGATCCTCGCTGCTCTCGAAGAAATCCTTAAGCAGCGAGTCCAAGGCACATACCAGCGCCCTATTTTTCTTGTGCATGGGTAGGCGTGGTAGTCGGGGTCTAAGTTCGGTCGGAGTGGACCTATACTCGCGAAACGCATCTTCCAGTGCGCTCCTCAATCGGACGTTGCACTGGCTACTTACTGTGGCAACCCTATCATCCTCCTCTTCAACATCGTGATTGGACCGCGGCGGGAAAGCATCAATGATAGGCGCATGTGTCGCGGTTTGTGCCGGAGTTGAGACGATATGGTTGCTCAGTACCTCTGAGCGCAGCCTATCAAGTGCGGCATCATCCAACCTGTGATTGCGTTGGATGACCCGCACTTGATCCGATAGTCGTTGGGCCGAGACGTTGACGGTTGGCTCTAGTTCCTGGAACAGAGACAGCATCCTAACACGGTACGCAGTGAGGTTAGTTCCCCCCTCTGTAGACCCGTAATATGCGCGCATGACGTTCTCGTTCATAGACTGAGTCCATCTCATGCGCTGCACACAACCACCGGCAGCGGGGACCCGGCTCGGGGCTAGTTGGCCCCTAAGTCCCAAGCTCTTCGGTGGCCGGCCTCTCCCCTGCCGACGTACAGGTGTTGGCGACGTCGGCGGGGAAAAATACTCGTCGCTCGAGCTCAACGCAACTACCGCGGCCGGTGTCGTCACAGCACTCACGGTGGGGCTGGGTACCGGCGGCGGCGAGGCGGAGCTGAGCGAAGAGTCCGGAGGTGGTGGGCGTGCACGTGCAGCTGATCTCGTCAACATTTCATAATCGTTCTTATATGTATTTGTTCTATCGAAGGTGACATGACAGATGTCACCTCCGGTTCGGCAGTTTTTGATGGAAGTCTCGAATATTGTGGTTCATTTTGCACTTTATTAAATATGGTGATTGACTTGAATTTATTCTTGATAAACTGTTTTACAATAACAAAAAAAAAACTGTGTCGATTAAAATTATTATTGAAAATATATTAGAGAACGTATTTTGTGACGTGTTGACGTTGGTGTTGCCAGCTTATTATTATTATTATTATTATTATATCTCTCTAAGTTAGATTTGTTCCATTGAATGACTTTTTAATGAAATCATTATACGTAAGAAAATTTGAATTTCGCGGGCTACAACTGCGGATCCACTTAAATATGAAGGTGATGACTATCAAACATATTAACGTGGTTTAGAATTAGAAATCCCTTCCATGAGGAAGACACAATACAAGCATACACAAAAACCACAAAAACACTAATAAAATCTACTACAGAAACTAAGTACTTAGATGGCATACAGCTACCATTTCATTACCAGATCATGACGTCAGTTAGAACCATCATCGATGAATAAGAGAGAGAGAGAGAAAGAGATACTGAAGTATACAAGTAGTAGGTCCGAATTGTAATCACACATTCTATCTTTTCATCCAGAAACTGACCGGCGACATAGTCCTGAACGGTCAGCCGGTCGCCTCCTCAACTCTTCAAAAGGTAGCCGCATACGTTCGTAAGGACACGTCACTGTGTGCGGCCATGACAGTTGACCATACTCTGAGGTTTCACGCCGCATTGAGAAGACCAAGAAACAACGGACAGGTCAAGATGGATGACAGGGATCGGGTACGTAGTACCTATTAGCACATTGACTCTGGTTCCAAATCAGAAATCAAATCAATATTTTCTTGTATTCCCTGATACACCAAATTTTTTCATCTAAGAAATATACCATGATTCATAAAATCTGCTGGGTCTTTGCCTACAATTTACCGAGAACTAGGTACTACGCTGAACATCTATTATTCTTCTCTTATGTCTCAAAACGGGTAAAGTAAATGAAGTTACAGATAACACATAATTTAATACTTATTGCTTTGAAATAACCACATCACGTAATCGCAGCCTTCACAAAACTTATAATAAATTATTCCAGATAAACCTGCTAATAGAAGAACTAGGATTAGAACAAGTCCGGGACACAAACGTGGGACGTCTCACCCGCTCCGAAATCCGTCGCCTGAACGTGGCATGTCAGCTTCTTCTCGACATGGCCATACTAATACTGGACCAGCCCACGAAGGAGATGGACATATTTGACACTTTTTTCCTGGTCGAGTATTTAAGAAACTGGGCCAGTACTGGCAGAGTTGTTATCATGTCGCTGCATCCACCAACTTATGAGATTTTTGCTATGCTTACTAAGGTGGGTTGATGCACCAATTCGGGTGTTAAGTCTTAACATGTTTTTTTCTGAGGCAATCTGGGCTTAATATTTTTTGTTTCTTTTTTCATTTCATGAATTCTTTGGTGTTTTAGGTGGTGTTAATATCGGCTGGTAGAACAATGTTTAGTGGGTATAGAAGGGATATGTTGCCATATTTTGCGTCCATCGATTATCCCTGCCCAGCTTTCAAGAACCCCTCGGATTATTACCGTAAGTAGAGGATTGCGTACATTGTTTCTACTTGAAATTAGATCTTACTAATTTCTTCAAAAATTTCCATTTACTTCGTTTACATTGTTTAAAGTTGTCTTTGCTGATAAATGTATGGGTCCAATTGGAGAACGTGTTCTTTTCGTTTTACTTAAGGGCTCTGTCTCTTTGTTTGAGACTGAAATATGGATCCATCCAGGAGTGGTCCCTCTTGATCTTCTCATCCCTAACCTCACCTCATTTCTGTATTGTTGGTGGCTCCTGGCCAGCTTTCGCCACATTTTGATGAAAGGGCTGGATCGGCTACACAATAACATCGTCATTTCCCATGTGCAGTGGACCTGGTGACCCTGGACGACCTGTCGGCCGCAGCCATGCTGGAGTCGTCGGGCCGCATCTCTGCGCTGGCGGGCGTATTCGCGGGCGCGCGCGCGGCGCCCGAGCCGCCGCCGGCCGTGCCGCTGCCGGCGCCGCGCGCGCGCCCGCACGCGCTCGCGCAGGCCGCCGCGCTGCTCGAGTGAGTGTATACACTTGTTACTGAAAGGTCTTTCATGGGATACTGCGTAACCACACAATAGTTTTTAGGAACGATATTGCTATTGCTAGGATGAGACCTTAGTAAGTCAGCTGATTCGAATACGATGTAGTTATGTCAATTTTGGAGCTGGCATGTAGTTCAATTGCAGTACCCGTCTGTTATATATAGCTACGGCCAGTCGTACTTTGGACGTGTTCTTATGCAAAATTATCACGATTTCACGAACCATGTGCGAACGTACGATACTTTAACTCTCCAGATTCTATGAGAGCTCGCACCTTGGGAATGACGTGAATCATGCGTAAACGCGTGTACAAAATTAATATTAGGACTGCTATTGTGATGGTAAAATGCAGCTTAGCTATTTGTGTCACGCTCAATTTTTCAACAATAGGATTATTTTTCTTTTCAGAAAGAGCCTGTTGTTCACACAATCGACGACGGTGTCAAATATAATAACACGAGTACTCCTAGCAGCTGTCATGTCAATGATCACGGGCGCCGTATTCTGGGACCTACCGGCTACGGATCCCAAGGTAAATGATCAATTTATTAGATCATGCTCTTTTTTCTGATGAATAGAGATCCATAGACTGCTTGATAAAGCAACCAGCAAGCTTAGCATGACGCTTTGTATTTCTTCGAAGAATAGACACGGCTCTTTCTATACAAAGTCACATTTCGTTTCTCCATTTTTGACATCTCACTGTAGACATCCTTTTACAATATGTCATCTTGTCTTTCGTTTCTATCGATCTTTGTCTAGGTCCTTTTTTATGAAGAAGGATTTCTACGGTGGGATGTCAAAATAGGAGAAACGAAATGTCACTTTGTATAGAAAGAGTGAGAAAAAGTGTCTTGTCTTCGAAGAAATAGAAAGCGTCATGCTAAGCCTGCTGTACTGGATTGAATCAGTTCATCATACTGAACAAAGATAAATATTACATAAATATACTCACGCCTTCTTCCCATGGGGGTAGGTAGAAACTATAGAATGCCACCACTCCTTACATACTCCTTTTGCTTCTGTAACGTTCATACATCTGTGCATTTACGCACGCCAGTTGCGAGTACCACGCACCTGACTTTTCTGAAGAACATCATCAATTAGGTCACTATACGTCCTCCTAGGGCATCCCCTCCCGGCGTGTCCACTCACATCTGCCTTGTAAATATTGTCTATGTGAAATCGCTACATTCATCATCTATTCATGATATGCTTTAACCTTTTGACCGCCAGTTATGTATAGATGACAGAGCAAAATGTGCCCAGCACGCCACGGTCACGACTACATGACAGATTTTAAGGAACAATATGTAGCTTGGCGCCGAGGGCACGTCTTTGCTTTTTTGACGTGGCGGTCAATAGGTTAACGTACACTGGACCTTTATCAGTCATGGTCTTCTTACTTCACTTAATAGACACCACTCCGCTAGCATTTCGTCTGTCCAAGTATTTTCCATCGTTTAATTTTAGCTTGACTACGCTAAGTCATCTATTCGTGTTCTCTTTCTTCACAGCTAACACAAAACGACAGGATAGGCTTCCACTACACAGTAATGTGCCTCACTGTGTGGCCGATACTTCTGTGGCTGAGTGCAAGAGAAGCGAGCTCGATGCGACATCACGTGGAGAGGGACATCGCTGTGGGACTGTACTCCAGAACTGTGTTCATACTGTTTGATGTAAGTGCTTCTTATCGCATCGATGGTACGTTCATTACGCATGCTGCTAGTGAGTGGAAGAACAGGAAACTGCCGGAGCCATCCCAATAATAAAGACTCCTGTACGCACAATGATCTACCTGAAGCACTAAGTGCGGAAACCAAACCCTCTAACATAGAACATACAGATCTGTCCTGGGAGTCTTCAAGTCTCGAATGAATGGGTTACTCCAGGGCCTGAAGTCTTGACATAGATAGCGATCGCTTTACGATCGAATTCGGTCGCAAATTCCTAATGGTTTCTCTAGACGGTCAAAATTGCTTGATAAGATTGTGATTTTGCTTGTCAAGTAATTTTGACTGTCTATAGTGTCTTTATTATATGGTAACTTCTTCTGGTGCTGGTAATCATAGACTTATTGTGTGT
This sequence comes from Atethmia centrago, assembly GCA_905333075.3. Taxonomy (NCBI): domain Eukaryota; kingdom Metazoa; phylum Arthropoda; class Insecta; order Lepidoptera; family Noctuidae; genus Atethmia; species Atethmia centrago. The sequence goes on from HG995374.1 coordinate 7,792,642, forward strand.
CAAGCACAGCAATGTCCATGAGATTTGGCTATTTGGCAATCTCTGAAACTGAACGATCTGTGTCGTTTGCTGCGCTTAGTCTGTATGTGGCCGTACCGTTCACGCTAGAAAACCACTGAACGCAGTGTTTTTTTTTTCTTTTTAGGCTCAAAAAGGAACCCCCTCAATGAACAAATTTTGTTTATTTTTCAGCAATTTCTGGAGCTATGGTCGGCGGGAGTGACGTGGATGGCATACTTAGTGCCGAGCTACGCCATGAGTGGACTGTATGCGCAGTCTCCCTCGTCCTTCGACGGATATTATTTATACTTAGGTATGTTTTAAAGATTTATATGCACTTGGCCAGAAGCAAATGCTGAACAACTAAATGCTTGCTTGCTGCACTAAAAAGTATAGAAAAGGTAAGTTTTCCTAGGTTGCGTAAACGCCACACAATGCCAGATTGCAAACGGGCTTTTTTATCCGACACATTTTTTCATCCGCCTTTTCATCTGCGTTTAGACTACAATGAGAAATGTATCTGCCTTTAATTTAATTTATTTAAAGAGAACGCCAATAGATCATTATTTATCTCAAATATTGTCTTCCTATAAAAATCTCACCAATCAATCTTTATTTCAGGTTACATGTTGCTCTATCTAATAAGTATACAAATGCTATGTCGAGCGACAATATTCCTTGTGCCAATGGAGAAGACTGCGGCAGTCATATCAGGTGTCTGTTTACTGCTGAGCACCCTCGTTAACGGCGTGATGATACACGAACGGGACCTGCCTGACTATGTCACGTGGCTGCAGTACGTGTCGCCATCTAGGTGGACCATGCCGGAACTATTGGGAAGGGAACTCAGTGAGGTTGCTTTGAGAAGCAGTATTAGTAAGGACGTTCGGTGTCCTAATAAGCAGGTATGATTTTTATGTTTTAAATTAATTTTAAATGTGAGTTGCTGTTTCCATTATCTATTTAAATAGAAATGTATAACAGAAGGTTGGTTTACTAGTGGAGAGTGACTAAAACAGTTAATACTTCTGGCCCGGAAGAAGACACTGTTATGTCGAGTTGGAAAAAACTCTCAGTTCGAGAAAAAGCATTATTAAGTTTTTATTTGAAATAAAAAATCCATTATCACTTGGGTCTTTCCCAAAAGTGCAACTTTATTGTTGCAAGATGGTGTCCCTAAATGATGCCATAGTTCCATGGAGTATTGAGAGAACATTGTTAAACGTTTTTTCTTTCTTACAGATACCCAGATACCAAGACATAATAGTACAATCGCCGTGCCCCCCTCCGAACGGAACACAAGTACTCTCCAATTACGAGTACCTTCGATCCAACCACCTTTGGGAGTGGAGTGAAGAAACATTCCTCATCTCTCTTGCTATATTCTACGCAGTGTTTGCGTTTATAGGTCTAGTGGCGTTTGTTGCTGACTGTACTAAATACACTAAGAGAAAAGACCGCGCTTCTAGAAGAGGACATAAGATTAGTGTTAATACTCCTTGAATTATATGGGACTGGTGTTTGATTCTATGTGAGACTATCTGCCGGTTTCTGAAAATGAAATGTTTGGGAAATTGTATGTTGGCTACTGGTTGTCCAATTCGATAAGTTGGCATAACATTTCATAGCATTATGCTTTTAGAAACTGGGGGTTGTGATTAAGGATAAGCCAATGTTTATCCTTATTATTCATTGTCATGTGAATGTGACTTTGCGATACGAAGATTAGGCTGACGGAATATTTATTTCGAATTATTATTATTATATATATACTAAGGAAATCGTCCAGATTAGTATTTTAATAAATATTATAAAATAAATATCTACAATTATAATCTTCTATGCTTATTGCTCAATCTTAGGGCGTTTGTTAGCTAAATATATTTGAATGATTTGTAATAAGGAATATTAAAGTCGAACAATGTACAAAAGTATGAATTGTCATAATAAAATTATATAATTAGGAGTAACTTCAACTTGCGAGTTGAATAAAAAGGCTGACTGTAGGTCTTCCGTCCATATAGGTTTATCTAATATTTAAGAATTTATAGTTTTTCTAGTGGGGTGAATAGGACCTAAGTGGGCACAAGTTCGGAGCGCATAATGCGTTCAATCAAAGTTTTATATAAATACGTCTTGATAGACAGACAAAGCGGTGAACTCGTCGAAAAAAATTGCGTCCAACTGTTGGCCGCTAAATGCATGCACACTAGAATAACACAATGACAGCACAATGACGTGGCGCGAGTTTAAGACGTAGCTGTCACGCACACCAGCATAACAAAGTTGGCTGTTTGTTTTAGTTTTTTTGCAGCGCGACACTCCATCTAGGCATATAAATAATCAAACCGTTCAATATTAATTAGTTGAAACTTGTGTCTTACGCTTTGAAACTGTAGGGTAGGTACTGGTGGTATGACTCCACCCTCAGGTCCTAACCAACTGTCAGTCTATGAATGAGAGTTTCTCGCTACTGACATTTGTCTGATTTCACCAATAAAATCAGACAAATGTCAGTAGTAAGTAGGTATCTTTCAGTTTGCCGTGTGTTTTTTAAAGCTTTCGGAGCGGGAATTTTCTTCTTCTTGTGTTCAGTTTCTATTCATCCCATTACCTTAATAATGCTTATCAATTTAATATTTACACACATTTCTACATTTCATTGTAGAAATGTGGACATCTATTAGTCTCTTTGATACTTATCGCTTTCTCTTCTCTACCTCTTTATCAGTAGAAAATTTACTTTTCTATTACTTTACTTTTTTATATAAGCAGCAAATACTGGCAATGCCACTAATACAGTCGCCAGCACACCAAGTTACCACAAACTGTCAAAGTTTCTCATTCAATTTTGAACTTATCTATCAAAATTTTAAGGTTTAAAATCATTTGGAGAAATTTGACAGTTTAGTATAACCTGATCTGCTGGCGACTGTACTAGTTATTTTTATAATATGGCAATGCATACATTATGCCTTGTACATACAGTAGCTATAGAAATCTATGCATAATAAATACATACTTAGCCTAATTGTTGTTAGTTTAAATATCGAGAAACGGGAAGGTGTATATTCGAAAATCTTTTTGCATCTTACTTTAAGAGAATGTAGGATGATTACAGACTTCTACACAGATCAAGCGACGATGCTCGAGTTGCATCAAACGTGTAGAAATAATTTCTCGTACACAAATATTCCGAAAAAGATTAATTATGAATATTAGTTACTATTAACATTAGCCAAACCCACTGATACATGTTACCCCGGTTCATTAAAAAAGCGAAAAAGAATAAAGTTTTTGTGTTCATACAATTCGTTCGAGTAAATGTAGATTATTTTTATTGTAAGTGATCGTTAAAAGTTTTGTTCAGCAAGGTCTTAATTTAACCCTTAAATGCATAGTGATGTAGATCTACATCACTATGCATTTAAGGGTCAAGCCCTTTTTGTCAAACTAGTTTTAAAGTGAAGCCATATCACTTAATTTTAAATATTATTCTTAAGTTACCTTAGCGTCAAAACTATACTGTAATAATAAATAATAGTAAATTAATGATTTTATTAGTTTTATTTCATGATCATCTATTTCATAAACGAATTATTACAAAACAAATATACTTAACAATGATTTATAATAATTTTATAAATGATATAAAAAGAATAAATTATTTTAATTGAACACAATGTATTTTGTAACAAAACTTACACAATACTAGATTTTTTTATACAATTAATATCTGACGTAACGCAATTTGGCTAACGACATCGTTTTTAACGAATTCGACGACACATGATTGTAAAATATTGAAGAGGTCTCTCTACTTTAGAAATATATCGATGATTACTTAACCTTTTGACCACCACGTCAAAAAACAAAATCGTGTCCTCGGCGCCAAGATTCGAATTCACCCTTAATACCTACCTGTCATATAGTCGTGACCGTGGCGTGCTGGGCACATTTTGGTTTGTCATCTATACATGACTGTGGCGGTCAAAAGGTTAAGAAAGGGTTTCTAGCAAAACTAATGTACTACCTAAAATTTTTCTTTTATTTTCTCGTTGCCCATTAAATCAAGGCTCAATGATACCAACAAAATATTAATTTTACCTAAACTTTAGATAAGTAAAAGTCTGCGATTACATTGATTTTAAAATATCTCTACAATACTTGTATTAATTTATTTTTATGACGAGGTAGGTGAACTTACTTCAATATTGGTCCAAAACTATTCATCATTATTGTTATGCACTTTTAGTTTTCATATGAAAAAGCTCATGGTACCGCTTACAGATCTCGCAGATACAGGGTGATATCTTAGGCTGGAAACATTTCTTTTCTTTTACCTTGACACCGGTGTTTGTGCATTTGTCGTGTTCGATGTAATGGCTTTCTATAACAGTCTTAGGCACACCATCGTCTAAATGATTGACGTACGTTTCTTCTGTGCTGTCCATCGATCTAGAAAGTAACATTTAGATTAGTTCGTCATTTAATTTACTATTGTATTTTAATCTGAAAATTCCTACTACTTATTGGTACCGATTCCCTTCTTCACAAACTAAACTAAATTTAATTTCAGTGCATCTTTTTCTTTGTATTTCATTAAGAAGAGGACAGAAGATAAATTTTAGTTTAGTCCTGTCAAATTAATCAGCGTCTGTCACTACTCCATACAAGTTTAGACGTGATTAAAAACTTGCCTACTAAAATTACGTCAATTTACATCAAACGCTGATTAATTTGACAGGACTAAACTAAAATTTATCTTCTGTCCTTTTCTTAATGAAATAGAAATAAAAAGATGCACTGAACTTAAATTTAGTTTACTTTGTGAACAAGGGAATCGGCACCAGTGTACTTCAAACTAAAAACGATTCCTTCTACAACCTAACGTTACAGTACCACTCGATAATCCTTGGATTATCGAATTACAATTTTATTCTACTATTGCACTACAAATCATGTACACTGCCATTCTACAGTTGCACTACAACTCAAAAATTCTCCTACTATTGTATAGCTTGTGCACTCTGAAATGACGCGCCACTCTACTCAAATTTGTGTGGGTACACTACAGTAAACGCGGTAGTGGGGTGCGTCATTTCAGAGTAGACAAGCTATTGTAACAACGTTGCATAATGCATTCACCTTTTAATAGTCTACCTACTATTGTTAACTATAATACGACAGTTGCACTACAATCCAACAGTTGCACTACAACTCAGCAATTCTCCTACCATCGTACCAACAACGTTGCATTAATCTTCCAATAGTCAACCTACTAATGTAAACTACGATCTTTATTAGTGCACTATTACTCAACAGTTGCACTACAACTCAACAATCCTCCTATTACTACTCTTTTATTTTATTTTATATATTATTATTTAGCTCAAGAGTTGCGCTAAAACTCCTACTATTGCACAACAATTCGACAATTCTACCACGATCCTACCCTTCACCACCTGTCATCGATTTCGGAAACGGGGCGCGCGTATGGGTTGACTTTCCAGGGTTGTGTGTGTACGTTGTAGACACAAAACTCGCGACACGGACGCGGGCGCCCTGGTGGCTTGCGCCGTGGCGGATGCATGCATGACTTTGGTCTACGGAAGATACAGGTTGTTGAGCTATTTTTATTGCTTTAATTAAATTAAAAAACGTTGGATGGATGGTGTAAAAGATGATATGGTTAGAAAGGGTGTGACTACTGCGATGACGATTAATAAAGAAGTATGGAATAAAAGACATGTTGCGCCAACCTCAAATAAATTAGGATAAGGGCAAGAGAATGATGATGATGATGATTTGAATTCAGAATTTGAGATAATTATCAAGTTTTGGAACAATAAGCTCAATGTCAATCATGACAAAGTTAAAATTCTATTGTACAGTCGCCAGCACATCAGGTTTCCACGAACTGTCAAATTTCTCCAAATGATTTTAAACCTTAAAATGTTTACGGTTAAGTTCAAAATCGAATGAGAAAAATTGACAGTTAGTGGTAACTTAATGTGCTGGCACAAAACATTATAGGACCGTTTTTTTTAAATGTTCACTCCAAAATCAACTCAGAATACACCACATTAAAGTAAATAGTTGAGTAAGTAACGATTGAAAGTAAATTATCTGGGATTATTTATTAAAGTAGCTTATTTTTATACCCTTCAAACTAGTTCGCCACTTTTACTCAAGTGTCTTTTTAGTCCTTAGCGGATTTTTTGTCATCTCTCTGTTCTCTGTGGTCATGAAATTCTGACTTGTCCTAACTCGCAGTTTATGGGGACACGTCTTTGAGTTCTGATTATTTTTTTTTAACTCATCTGGCGTAGCAGCTTGTATAGTTTTGTTGTTAGTGTAGTTACATAGGTTTATTTATTTAACAGGGACCTCTCCGAAAAAAACAATTATGAGGTTTTGATGTCTTCAAGTTTGAGTTTAGAAAATCTTTTTTTTTATCTTTCCTCTTGCTTTCTGTGGGAGTAATTTCGTGAAAAGAGACGGAAGGACAGGAAGTGCCAGCTTGTGCATGGAAGGAAGTAAGTACTTTATAATAGCATGGAATTAGTGTACTCGTGGCCTAATGCCATGAGTACACTAATTCCATGCTATTATAAAGTACTTACTTCCATTCTATTCCATACTTCCATTCCATTCCATTAATACTTACTTCATTCCAAGTAGGTACTATAGATTGTAAGTAGAGGGGGTCGAATTTCGACCAGTGGGCGACCACTAGTAATGATTAATTATTCGAATAAATATTTCAGTATTTAGCTTTTTTAGAATCTGAGTTAATTTCTGTCGTTGTTCAGTTGCTTATTACCAAGATGTCATGTCAGATTTTACAGATCATATGAGGAGTAACAGCTCAAAGTGTATTAACTCCACCCACCGTAATAAGAATAGTACAAACGGATTTTTTTGATAATGAATAATAAGAATGTATGTAGATTACAGTTTTATTTGCTGAATTGACTGCTAATAAACCCTATTATAGAGAAAAGTTGTTTGTTTGTGTGCTCTCTTTAAAGTATTATGGATTATGCCTTTATCTCAAAAGTTACATTGACGAAGTTAATACACTTTGATCTGTTACTCCTCATTTGCGACTACTGTAAGACTCGCTTGTTTTACCATGTTTATACATATCAATACCCATCACGTCTGCGGAGCTTCGCTAGCTTAACCCTATGTAGAGTGTTTTTGTTTAAAAAAGTTCTTATAAACAACATACTTGGGACAATGGCAGGTGTTATTGTGTTCAACAATTTTCGGCGTCAAGCTGCAACATGATCTCGAAGAGGTTGATTCTGAGCGTGACCTTGACCTGGACCTCGTCACTGATGGTGTCCTTCCAGTCTTGCACTTGTTTCTGGAAATTATAATTATTATTCATTTATCGTTATTTTAAATTTTTTAGTGTCTTTGATTTTGTATTTTTGTTTTTTTGCCACCGACTTCCGAAATTAAGGTTATTTTTCATTTTTTGTGTATTTTTTAGAAGTCGGTTGTTTTTTATTGTAAAAAGTTTTTATTTTTCACTTTTTAGTTGTGGTACCTACCCCACACCAATTCGTATACTAATATTTGCTATGTAAACAACAGTGTCAGTAAGTTTTATAACATCATCAACATACACTCAGTGGATAAATACGTATTAAGTATTGAATCTAATTCAAAACTACTCCAGCAAGTTAATGAGTCGACTATTAGGTACTCGGTTAACTTGTAAATCCTACATATCTGTGATAGTTTTCTTTTTAATTTCATTATATGTACTACTGCCATGAATGTTTTCACATATCCAAAAACAAACATTTAGCTGGCAGGGGGGAAGACACTTGACTCTAAAAAAAATTAAATTAATAGCTTAATATTACGCAAACGGATCTCTGAATCGAAAAATAGTTTTTACAGACCCTCAATATTTTTGTACGGCCTATCCAAAGATACCTCATACTATGGGATAGATGAGAAAAAAAACTATCATCCCCACTTTACGCGCAAGGGAGGTACAATTTTCTTTTTCAAGATTTTAATTTATTACTTTGTCGGCGTGATTAATTTTTATACTCATGCCAAATTACAGCTTTCTAGAACTAAGAGTCTCTGAGCTATGTCGGGGGCAGACAGACAGACGGACATGGCTAAACTATAAGGGTTCCTTGTTTACTACGGAACCCTAAAAATGGTTCATAAACAAATAGTATATATATATATATATAATTGAATTGAGAACCTCCTCCTTTTTTTGAAGTCGGTTAAGAATCATTTATAGCCAGAGTGCATCTCATGACAATTCCAATAAGCCCAAACACGGCTAGGATACATTGTTTTATTACGGAGTTCCGGTGCCTACCTTCCGGCTTCATTATCAGATCAGTTTGATGGCACCATTTTAATAGAATCATTTATTTAAATTTGCTTTGTCATAGTCGCTTAACTATATTAATCAAGATATCTTATCGCCACCCGTGAAATACTTATCATTGAAGAGTTCCGGTGGCCATCTGTGGTCTTATTTATCAGTTCCACTTTACCAAACGATACTTTCTGAATGCAAATTATTGACTTGTTGATGAGAATACAAAAATCGCTATATAATATGCCAATAATATTTGAGGAATTCCTCATGGATCCCATCAACAGAACTGAATTTTGATAAAAATGGGACCTATCTAGAAGAATATCTTAAAAAAAAAAAGAATTTTCCAAATCGGTTTATAAATGACGGAGTACTGAGGTAATAAACATTTTAAAAAAAACAACCGAATTGAGAACCTTCTCCTTTTGATGACGTCGTCGGTTAAAAACGGCGCGCAAGCCGAGCGAGCGAAGCGAGCGGTGCCGCGCTACATCCCAGTTGGTCGCAGTTTCTTGGCTATTTAGTATTTTTAGGACTACTAAATATGTAGGAATTATAATATATGAGGTTCGCAAAAAGAGGCAATTGAGTTTCGAATAGTATTAACCATCTTTCACTCACAAGTTCTAACTCACCTGTGGTACCTTGCCGTGTGGCAGACCTGCTGCTGCTGCTGTGCCTGCGATTGCCTGTTAAAGTCATCTCGCCGGCGCGGAGGACAATGACATGCGCTTACTTTAAGCGCTGACGGCACATTGCACGGTTGATTCCACACCTCATCTATACGCACTTTTGTTGCTATCTCGATTTTAGGGGACAGAATACCCTAAAAATTTTTTTTTTATGAAATTCTCTCATTATAATCGTCCTATAATCTTGACATTAATGTCAAGATTATAGGACGATTTCCACCAACGGCTCGCATCGCATCGAATCTGAAACGAGCGGATGCGGTGACAACCGATCGCGTCTGGCTGGATGTCGACGCATACGATTGATTGATACGAAGCTTGCGAACGTATCCGTTTCTGCACATAATCAAATAATGAATTCCTACCGTGTTGACGTGTTCTAATTTTTGAAAATCGTTGAAGTTGACGTAGTATTGTTGGCATTAGAAGAACAAAATAACCATAAAACACAGAAGAAGAAGAGAAAAACTTGACGACAGCCGAAAGGATTCGATCGGATATGACGACAGGCGAACGGAGCCAATCGCGCGTCGCAGCATACTTTCGTTCGGTTTAGTGATGGATAACTCATCAATTTTATTTGAGGTTGAGGTAGGACATCACTTTACCTCGTGAGATCCTCACGAGGCACCTCTCATTTGAGGTGAGGAATCGTCAACGACGTATTCACCTCACGACTCGTGAGCCCGAGCCGAATTCAGCCGAAGGTACGAGGGAGCTTGGCGGGCGGGCGCGACGTTGACTCACGAGTTGTCATGAGTCTCTACTCACTCGCGACTACTCGCGAGTCACGAACTCGTTCGCCTCACCCCTCGCCACGATTTCATATTGTCAATGGTGCCGATTCCCTTGTTCACAAACTAAACTAAATTTAAGTTCAGTGCATCTTTTTCTTTATATTTCGTTAAGAAAAGGACAGAAGATAAATTTTAGTTTAGTCCTGTCAAATTAATCAGCGATTGACGTAATTTTAGTAGGCAAGTTTTTAATCACGTCTATACTTGTATGGAGCAGTGACAGGCGCTGATTAATATGACAGGACTAAACTAAAATTTATCTTCTGTCCTTTTCTTAATGAAATAGAAAGAATAAGATGCACTGAACTTAAATTTAGTTTTGTTTGTAAACAAGGGAATCGGCACCATTGTCAATTTTTGAGGACGCGTGAACGAGTGAGGTGCTTCAATGAGGAAATTCGAGTAGCTCTTTCAATTTGCGATCATGAGTACCTCAAAAGAGGGACCTCATGAGTGAGGGACTTATCACTAGTTCGGTTACGATCGCGTGTCGCGAAAGACGCTAGCGGTGAAGCTGCTGTGCGCGACTTGGTAATATAGACTTTAAATACTGTGTACTCGATTTAATATCGTTTAAAGATTGTAAAATCCTTTTCGATCCGATGCGATGCGAGCCGTTTGGTGGAAAACATCCTTTATTGCCATACAATATTTGTATTTGCAGTAATAAAAATAAAAAATGGTTTTATTTGGTTTTTCGAGGGTCACATGGCCTGATTAAGGTACTGTCTGGTATCTTAGATTAGTGGCGTTTTACAATCATGCGGATTTGCTAACATTGATGGGATAGACCAGCATGCGTGATTGTCTTTAATATTAGGTATTTAAATAGTAGGAAACAATATAGAATCCATGCGGGGGGCGGCTTACCCTATTAAAGCGATGAAATCCGCATGATGGTTAAAACGTTACCAAAGCAAACACTGGCAAACAGAAAAGCCAGGTTGAAGCAAAGTGAATAAAAATTGACTAAAAAATTATTACAGGGAACTCTTTAGACCTCCTCATGAGTAGATCTACTCCATCGTTCGAGCACATGTTGGGTGGAAAGAGTACATCATTGAGTGCACCAAGGTATTGGGCAAGCATACCACATTCACTACTCGTACAACTATCGCACCATTGCACCAGTTCACAGTATATTGTTTCTTCTTCTGCAATTGAAATATTTTGTGGTTATTACAGGTCTTCCGCTGAACTGAAGCTTGAGGTAGCTGCGTGATGCAGGAGGGGGGTGTTGACAGTTGTGAGCTCTTGCAACACGTTACCACACCGCTCCCGTACCAAATCTAACTACAGTGGGTAGATAGATTTGTCTGATTCTAGTAATACTTCAAAGACTTTTATGCCAAGAAAATTTAAAATAGTATTTCAAATACTTACTCAACAAACAGCAAATGTTATTCAATGCACAAGACTCCTGAAACCTTTTCCGGAAGTAAAACACATCTTTGAACATGAGAGGGAATGTGGGCGGCAGCAGGCAAGTCTGGTAGCTAGTGCCAAGAGCAAATACGGTGAGGGAGACACGGCCATCTTGACACAACCACACGCCTGGACATGATACCTAACATAAAATATAAGGTTATATTTATGAACAATACATTGTGCATGTTGAGAGGTTGAGAGCTTTATCAAATTAGTAATGGCGTAAAAGGTAAGTTTTAGTATAGGCAAAACAAAGTATGATAAATTAGATGATCTTGTTGGAGTTGCACTTTAAAGGCTTAGTAGTTACGAAGAAAGTTCAAGAAAGCAAGTAACTTACCCTCTGTACATCTATTTCTACTGTCAACTCGATATTTTTTGGCATGTTGCAGCATCGCTTTGCCGATTAACTAGCTTTCACTACACACTCATGACTAAACACATAATTTTCTAACAAAGTCTGTCATAATGATCTAATTTCTCATCACAATATAAATTAATCTAATGTTTACTTTTATTTACTTAAACTGTACGCTGTCATTTTCCACTGACATTCACAATTATTCCCAAGGCATTGTGATTGGTTCTCAAAACAATAAAATGCTGTAGATCCAATGAAATGCAGAAATTATTACGAAAAATGGACAATAACAAAATTTATCCAACCATGTTCTGACTTTTTGTTGCCATGGCAACTTTATGTCAAATGTCAAACAAAGTTTAACAAAGTCAAACTGTCAATAGGCATACGTTCTGAAATTTCTATTTTTATCTTTTTTTTTCTGACTTTTTTGTCAATGAAGTTTGTTGAGTAAGGCCATGTTTTACTGACATTATGGATTATTTCTACAGATTTCTACCATCAAAACACTACAACGACGAACAAAACCAGTGTACTGAACCCTGAGTGCAAACCATTTAGATAGGAAAAACAATGTCTATGGCGAAAACCTACAAAGTCATTGTCATTTTTGAGTTTGTCAAAAATGTCAAAATTTAGCGCGCGTTTTACGGGGTGATTGTTGGTGGATTGGGTTTTTTTATGTTTTTCACAAACATTATCATTATTTAAAGCCAACATGACTAAAGTTCCATCTGTTATTCATTGGTTCCGGTTAGATCTCCGAATTCACGACAACCTTGCTCTACGCAATGCTATAAACGAAGTAAGTTTTTCATAATTTTCATAATGTAGGTAGGTACTATGACACCTTTTGACCTTATTTCTTTATTTCATGACCTTTCCTGCTATTTGCTTGTAAGGTAAAAAGTTTTTAAAACCATGCTCGTAGGTGCTAGGTGCAAATAATATAACACAACCTTGTAATACTGTTTGTTTTAGGCTGAAAACCGTAAACACCATTTAAGGCCGGTCTACTTCATAGAACCTGATATTAAAAAAAACGTTGGAGTGAACAGATTAAGGTTTTTAGTACAAAGCTTACAAGATCTGGATGTAAATCTGAAGAAACTGAATACTCGCCTTTACATTATAAGAGGAAATGCTGTTGATGAGTTGCCTAAACTATTTGATAAATGGCAAGTGAAGTACTTGACATGCCAAGTTGATATTGATCCAATTTATGTCAAACAAGATGAAATAATTGATGACATTGCAGAGAAGAAAGACATCTTCATTGTCCGGAGGGTCCAACACACTGTCTATGATGTTCACAGTGTGTTTAAAAAGAACAATAACAGTGTTCCTCTGACTTATCAGAAGTTTCTTTCTTTAGTACAAGATGTGCAAGTTAAAGAATGTATTGACATAACAAAAGAGATTTCAGATCACTGTAAGCCTACAGATGCAGATTCTAAAAAGTATGATGTTCCAAGTTTTGATGAGCTGGAGTTTGATGAATCAGGATTAGATCCTTTGAAGTACCCTGGAGGTGAAACTGAGGGTCTGAGGAGACTGAATATGTATATGGCTCGAAGGCAATGGGTGTGCAAATTCGAGAAGCCAAAATCATCTCCCAACAGCTTGGAACCAAGTACTACTGTTTTAAGTCCTTACATCAGTCATGGATGTTTGTCAGCAAAACTATTCAACCACAAGCTGAAGGAAGCTTTAAATGGCATGCCTCACTCAGAGCCACCAGTGTCTTTACTAGGTCAGTTAATGTGGAGGGAATTCTACTACACAGCAGGAGCAGGCACAGAAAACTTTGATAAGATGGTTGGAAATTCTGTTTGTACCCAAATTCCTTGGGGTAAAAACGAAGAACACTTGAAAGCCTGGGCAGAAGGAAGGACAGGATATCCATTTGTTGATGCAATCATGCGCCAGCTTAAACAAGAAGGTTGGATACATCACTTGGCTCGGCACATGGTTGCTTGCTTCCTTACAAGAGGAGACTTATGGATATCCTGGGAACAAGGAGCCAAAGTTTTCGAAGACTACTTGCTAGACTATGATTGGTCTCTGAATGCTGGCAACTGGATGTGGCTTTCAGCTTCAGCCTTCTTTTATAAATTCTTTAGAGTTTATAGTCCTGTAGCTTTTGGCAAGAAGACAGACAAAGAAGGTCTATACATAAGAAAGTATGTGCCAGAATTGAAGAAATATCCTACTGCCTTTATTTATGAGCCTTGGAAGGCGCCTAAAAATGTTCAGACTACAGCAGGATGTATCATTGGGCAGGACTATCCTAAAAGAATAGTTGACCATGATAAAGTGCACAAGGATAATTTGCAAAAGATGTCTGCTGCTTATAAATTAAATAAGGAAAGAAAAGCACTTAAGCGACCTTTGAAATAGTTCTATGAATCTGTTGTTTTAAGAGATCTGTTTTGTTAATGTACATAGTTAATATTATTTTTTTATAAGGAAATGTAATGTTTAACATACAAGCTGCCTCAATCATGATAATATTTGTATTACAATATATGTAGTTTATGCACAATCATTGTTTCTATTTTATCTGATTCAACTAATATCCACAAATTCTTAACGCATATTGTTACGTGTAATTGGAGCTGGATGGACCCGGGTTATCGATCATCACTACCATCATCATCATTTCAGCCGAAATACGTCCTCTGCTGGACATAGGCCTCCCCCAACTCCACTTCGACCGGTTCTGTGCTTCCAACATCTAGCGGATTCCTGGGGCCTTCACAAGGTCATTGGTCCACCTTGTGGGAGGCCTTGCAATGCCAAAGTCTTCCGGTACGCGGTCTTCATTCGAGAACCTTTCAGTCTCATCGGCCATGTGTTCTGTGAGCAATGTGCCCTGCCCACTGCCACTTAAGTTAGACAATTCTTCGGGCTAGGTGGTCGGTTACCTTGGTTCTTCTGCAGATCTCTTCATTTCTGATTCGATCACGAAGGGAAATTCCAAGCATAGCCCACTCCGTTGCCCTTTGGGTGACTTTTAGCCTTCTTTTAAGGCCCATTTTGAGCGACCACGTTTCCGTGCCATCTAGGTCATCACTGGCAACACACACTGGTCAAAGACTTTCGTTTTGAGACACTGCGTCATGTGGGAATCATATTATCAATACGAGCTCGATAAAAATCAATATAGATATCATAAATAAATATATTTCAAAATGCTATGATTTCCAGGTGGGTTTGTTACTAGAGATTTTTGTTAGAAACTTATCGAAAAGAAAGAAGATAAGTGAGATGCTGTATGCAATGACACCTTTGCAAGCGAGAGTTTTTAATACAACTGACAGCTCACCAGCTGGCATCTGTCAATGTCATCTCCGATTCTCCGTTCGCGATCTAGGTTTTGTTTTGGTTTGTTTTGTGGACTTTTAAGGAGTAAAATGTAATTAATTGATCATTTCTTACTAGGATGTAGAAAAATGAATACTTCGGATAGATGGGGTGCCAAAAGTATAACTGCGGCTGTTTGTGAGATACAGTCTATGGGTAAGTTTGATGAGACTGTAGCAATTTTTATTTCGCTCTATTTACTGCTAAATAACAATTGAAGACAATGTATTAAGAATTTCCTGCGTGTTTGGAAAGGTTTTGTTCCGTTAGTAGTTGGTAGAGCTTAAGTAATTTAAACATAGATCTTACTTAAATGTCTAGAATGCGTAAAAAGTTTTCTAACAGAAACGCCCACTATCCAGCATGTCATGCTATAATTACCGTTAGTATATACTTTATTTATTAGCCTCTATGACATGCCTTATTACACACCCTCTATTACATGGGACATAACTGGCGAAATGTGGGTGCACTACAGGTAGGTATACCTCTGCCTAACCTTTACTGACCTGTACTTTACAGTTTTTGGAAATTGAGGTAATTGATAATCTTTTATAAGAGAATTCTTGAAAACTTCTAAAGTGTCCTCCTTCTTTCTATAGAAATTCTTCTTTCTATTGACTTAAAAAATTATAACTTATGGTTATGATACATACAATTTAAACTTAATGGCGGCCCTGAAGTGCTCTACTTACTGCGCAGCATCCTACCCCTCACAACTTGCCTCATGTTCCAAGCCGCAATAAAGTCTGAATTGCACTGTTCACCTGTTATTAGGTACAATCAAAAATCAAAATCAAAATATTTTTATTTCACATAAACCTACATGGGCACTTATGAAACGTCAGAAGCTAGGTGCACGGTTCCAATGGGTCGTTTCCTATGGAGAAGAGCCGGCAAGAAACTCCACGGTTACTCTTTTAAAAATAATTGGCTTTTACAATGTTTTCAAATTACAGTGTTAATAGGTATGGGAGGACAGTGTAGGTCTGTCGAGACGTACCAGGTACTTAACAAAAAAAGAAAAAGGTCTACAAAATATCTAGTCTATTAAGCCTACAACATTCTCACATTCACAAGGTACACACAAATCTGTGTAAAATATTAATAAAATAATAAAAATAAAAACCCATTTAAACCAAATGAAGTTTGACATTACAAGTCTGAAATCAAAATTTTAGGTATATAATGTCAAACAGTGAAAATAATGTCAAAAAGAAAATTTGTATAAAAATAAAAATAATAAACATCGTAATTTGGGAGCAGTTAATAGACATTTACATAGTTATGCCGTTTATGAGGTACCAGGGAAGCCACATGTGCAGAAGGAATTATTGCCAAACTTCCTTGTCTTCAATGTAAGTCTTTAATCTTATAATATGCGTTTTTGGTAAGGACACGGACAATACTTTTGATTAATTGCTTCAATTAAATATAACATTAATTAGATTATGGTTAGCCGCACATTGGTCTAACACTAGACTAGAAATACGTTGCTGAATGAAAAGGCAGCAGAATCACCTTGAAAAATAATAAAAATGAAATCATGTAATGTGTTTCGTTCAGGTTTAATTAAAATTCTATGTTTGTGATAACGGTTGGGTAGCATAATTGCACAGTTACTCTTGGTAATCAACAAAGTCTATTGTTCAATGGGTCATTCAACTGTTTTGTTTTACTAGATTTTATTAAATGATCATGTCATTTCTATGTTACAATAGATAGTTTGAGAAATGAAATGATATTGTAACTGTATTAACCTATTGTGTGTGATATTATTGTATGAGTCACTTTGCCTTTAGAACTTTTCTCAGTACAGTGAGGTATTGCTTGATTGATTGCACAGGAAAATTGATAAACAAATTGATACATGTTTATGGCGCAGGTATATGATTATAGTGACTTTTAAATCTGTTATTAAGCCTTCATACAATGCAAGTAAGTAATGCAAAAAATGTATGTTAAACTAGAACACATGCATATCAATTCTATATGTGAATATTGAAGTATTGTAGTACAATACTTTATAAAAGTAAATTGAGGAAGGTAATTCAAAGCATAAAAAACGATATTACTTTAAGACTACCTAAGATATTTACATGTTTTTGTTTGTATCAACTGAAATGAACACGCCTTGTCAGTACGAATATTTCTGTATTTATATTCTTGCACACATACAAACTTGGTATTTAGCATTTAACAAACTATTTCATTAGGTAGTTACTCAATATAATATCAGTATAGACTTTAGACTTCTTGAAGACAACCTTTAGATTCCGAGGCTCGAAGAGAACTTTAACTTTTTAAACGATTTAAAAGCTGTATTAAAACCAAACTGTAAAAAAGGGTACTATAAAATTTCAGATTATTTAGAAGACAAAAAAGCTTGGGATTGAGCTGCTCGCTCTGATAAGCTTTGTGCTAAAACCATAAAATTTGATATTTAAATTATGCAAAATCATCATTATATACAACTATATGTACATATTGACATTGATGAATATTATAAGCATAATTACGTGAATATTTATGTACCTTAAAAAGTATTATACGAGTATTACTTTAATTATTGTGAATGTGAGCACTATGTGGGTCATCTTTATTTATTTCTTGTTGTTTTTTTTTCTCTTAGTTTTAATGATGGTCTGGCATTTTGAGTTCTTCATGCGGCCAACCCAATTGTTCTTTCCTTGGTATTGTTCGTCGAGTCGTTGAGCTCCTTAAGTTTTGAGTTGAGCTACACGATTACTGACAAATGCTTGCACTGACTGGACAGGTCCACTCAAATTTGTGTGGTTCTTTCCTCAAAAGACCATTTCAGACATAGATCTACATGGTCCTCACATGATCTGACCAAGATTATGTCTGGACTTTAAAAGAGACTTTGACCCTTGAGTTTGTTTCGCCATTTCTTCTCAGGGGTAGTCAGATAGGAAATGTCGACTCCATCTAGCTTATTTTTTAATATGACGTGTAAAAGTGATTGTCATATCCTATTTACAGAATAAACAATTTCATTTCATTTCATTACTAACTTAGCAACTACGCCTCACACCAAATATCATGTTTTTCATTCGGTTGTGTTGAAAAAACCAGTACTTTTACGGTAACTGTGAAATTAGATACTTTCAAATTTCATGACTACCCTGATACACAGTGGCGGCGCAAGACCTAAACTTAATGTGGGCAAGGTACATTTCGCGAGGCCCTCTGATGGTGCAAGAAGAAGGGAATATAAAATAAAAAATCACTACTTAAGTTTTTTATTCATTATGAAACAAACCTAAATGTTTACTGATACTTCTTTGGAAAATTAAACAAAAATGAAAAAAATATTAAGAAATAGAAAGGGATTGGTTCGTAATTTATCTTAGATGCTATATCCGCTTCAATAGATAAAACTGCCAAAGCTGAAAGTCTTTCTTGACCCATAGTATTTCTTAAATAATCTTTAATAAGTTTCAATTTTGAAAAGCTCCTTTCAGCGGAAGCAGTACTTACAGGTATTGTTAACAAAATTCTAACGACAATGGATTTGGGTAATTTTCTATCAAATCGTTCTCTATGATATATTGGAGCAGATGTTTCACGTCTTTATTAGAGTTCGGTAAATTTAGGATCATATTTTGTAACTCCTCATACGACTTGGTTGGAAGTCACTGCTCTTATCAGAAATATCGATTATTTCATTCACATTCATTTCGTGTGCCGTCGAGTGAAATATCTTTAAGTTGAGAATGAATTCTAATGTATTTATTATAAGAAAAGCCTTGTAGTGTG
Source organism: Atethmia centrago (assembly GCA_905333075.3). Lineage (NCBI taxonomy): Eukaryota > Metazoa > Arthropoda > Insecta > Lepidoptera > Noctuidae > Atethmia > Atethmia centrago. The sequence continues at coordinate 7,811,434 of HG995374.1, forward strand.
TGCTTTTGGATTTTCCATACTTTACGTGCAAGCGCGACGGGCATTTGTATGGCCAAGGTCATCGGCTATTATCCGACCCTTAATGTGGGGAACTTGATCCCTGATCAGTATCATATGTTAGCAATTTAGTACAAGCTTTACTTTTTTTTTAGTGCAAAAATACTTTTATGAAAATATGACTGTAGTATACAGGTCGTCTTACGACTGCCCCATGGAGGGAAATTACCTTAAATATTGTAGATAGAAAAATTTACTGAATGAAGACTTCATTTTCATTTAAAAAAAAATACGGACTGCAATCAAATAATTTTAAATAAACGCATGTTTTGAGCGGGAATCGAACCCCCCTAAATGTGAAAAAAACCTGTACTTACCTAATTTTCTGTGCCGATCGAAAGGCTCAATGTTATACATATTTCTTCTAAATAACAAAGCATCTAAAATAAACGGAAGACCATGGAATTAAACGTTTATTTTAAATAATAAGGTACGTTTAACTGCAACTTACAATCAATTTAATTTATTAAATGCTCAAAATGTCTTCCTTCCTGTTGTATACAAATTGTAATTCTTTTAATAATTTCGCTTTCCGTTGATTTCTTTAATTTTTCATGGTAAATGTTTAAAATATAATGATAAATGTTTAATATACTGGCGCGTGCTAGCTAACGTATGGCAAGTGTGTAATTTAATCCAATGTTTTGTGTTTCGTAATGTTAATTACTTTGCATACGATTTGTATAAAATCAAGTTTATATAACTAAACAGACAGACGTGCAGCTGGGGAGTTTGTTCCACCACTTCTTCTTCCCAGCTAAAGCACTAGGAAGTGGTGACGGGCGGGCATTTTTGGGGGACTGTCTTATGTAACTTTGACGTTCGAAAAGTGCTGATTTTCAGCCTAGTTTGAATAAATGACTTTTGATTTTTTTTTTTTTTTTTTTTAATAATATTTTTAAGTTCAGTTTATAACTCCTGCACACTCTCATACTGGTTCTCGTAAATTAAATCTATTACATAACTCCATAAAAATCTAACGTGGTTAGATCTGGGGATCTCGGAGGCTATCTGAAGGCTTAGCATGACGCTTTTGGGCCAGGGCTGCTTTGAAGCGGCTCCTGCCCTATCCAGGGGGTTCAAACGCCTCCTGCCGGAGGCTCTACGCGGGTGTCGTGTAGTCCATGGCCCTTTACGGGGCACCTATGTGGGCGCTTTTCCTGGCGCGGTGGCCAGCCCGCCGGTTGAGTGCGGCCCAAAGGGTCATGGCCATCCGGCTGGTCCGGGGATACCGCACGGTCTCCGGCGAAGCGGCGAGCCTCCTTGCCGGATTTTCGTCATGGGATCTGGATGCAAAATCCTTGCGCACGTATTGGGAGTGGGGCGAGGAGGCGAAACGCCGGGGTGAAACTCCGCTGCTGCGAGATGTCACGGCACAGCGGACAGAGCTCCGGCGGGATCTCACGGCACAGCGGACAGAGCTCCGGCGGGATCTCATGACGACATGGAGAGCGCGATTGTCGCAACCCAGTGCTGGGCACGCCACCATTGCGGCGATAAGTCCCCTCTTTAAGGAGTGGCTAGAGAGGTGCCACGGCGTCCTCACCTTCCGCCTGACGCAGGTCCTCACCGGACACGGTAACTTCGGAAGGTTCCTGTGGTGTCGGATAAGGCGGGAGGAAACGCTCGGGTGTCACCACTGTGTGGATCGCCCGGAGAACACGGTGGGGCATACGGTGGAGGTCTGCCCGGCTTGGGCAGAGCACCGCCGTGTCCTCGTGGAGGCGATTGGCAGCGGAGATCTCTCGCGTCCGGCCCTGGTCGAGGCTATGGTATAGAACGAGAAGGCATGGGCAGCCGTCACCTCCTTCTGCGAAGCAGTAAAGCTCGCGAAGGAGGAGGCGGGACGGTTGAGGGAAATGCGAATTTCGCGCCCTCTCGCCCGAAGCCGCCGCAGGAAACGCCCTAGGCGTCGGGAATCCCGGGCGGATTTCCGGTCACCGCAGGCGCGGGCTTGCGGATGGTGAGCAATGGTTAGCTCGCCGTCCGATATGGACCAGGCCCGGATCGACGGCGCGTGGTGTTCCACGCGCGCCTCAAAGAGATGTCAGCACAAGTGAAGGGGTCCACGAGGGCCGAAGCCTGGTGGGGTCGCCGGTAAGTACGAAAGGGTAACCAAGCCCCTGGCAACACAGGCAACGGCAGGAACACCTGTGGGTTTTAGTCAGTAAGAGTCTGACACACCCTGCCGCTCCTCCCAGAGCGGGAGAAGTTATTTGATGATTTCAGCATCATTTGTCCATGAGTACGAGGCATGCCTTTTAAGTTCTGTCGTTTCCATATTTCCTGGCAATTTTGAATTTGGAACTGTTCTATATTCGAAAGTGTTTAAATTTTTAATCTCAAAACAGTTGAAAGTATTAGGATTAATGCTATCACAGCGTCGATTGGAATCTGTCAAGTTACGTACGAAAATGAATCTTTCTAAGGAAAATGTTCGTGCAATAATTTTCTACAACTTTAGAAGAGGCCTGACACGGATGCAGTGTTTTGAAGAGCTAACATCTGTTTTCAGTGATGAAGCCCCATGTCTGCGGACTGTCGAACGCTGGTATTTAGAATTCCAGCGTGGACATACTAGTGTTAGTGACAAGTCTCGCGAAGGACGCCCAAAATCCGCCTTCACTGAAGATAACATCATTTCTGTGAGACAACTAATTCTCGAAGATCGTCATGTGACGTATCGAGAGATAGAGGCTCTATTAGGCATCTCAGGAACAACCATTCAGAAGATCTTGCATGATGCGCTTGGTGTGAGAAAGCTACTTTGCGGTTGGATACCGCATCTGCTTTCCGACGATCACAAGGCGGCCCGCGTCAGATGGTAAGAAACTCTGCAAAGGTTCAACCGAGGAGAGTCAAATCACGTCTACGACATCATCAGTGGTGACGAATCTTGGATCTATGCCTACGATCCTGATTCCAAACAACAATCTACAATCTGGGTCTTTCAAGACGAGCCAAAGCCGACTAAAGTTGTTCGTTCTCGAAACACTTCAAAGAAGATGGTGGCCACGTTCGTTGGAAAAACCGGCCATTTTGCGACTATTGCACTTGAAGATCGTAGAACGGTTAACGCAGAGTGGTATACCACTCACACACACACACACAGCACAGTTTGCTTACCACAAGTCATCGCCGAACTTCGAAAATCTAACTCAAAGCGACGCATCATCTTGCACCGCGACGACGCAAGCTCACACAGCTCTCGTCAAACGATTGAGTATTTGAAGCAGGAAAAAGTAGAAATTCTTGACCATCCTCCATACAGTCCTGACCTAAGCCCTAGCGATTTCTTTACATTTCCTAAAATTAAGAAAAGTCTTCGTGGTCAAGGGTTCTAGTCCGGAGAAGAAGCAGTCGACGCTTTCAAGTCAGCCATTTTAAACACCCCCACTTTAGAGTGGAATAAATGTTATAATAACTGGTTTGTGCGAATGGAAAAGTGTATTAAGCTACGTGGTGAATACTCTGAAAAACAATAAAAAGTACTATAAGGTTATAGTTATGTTTTTTTCTTCAAACGACAATACTTAAAAGGCATGCCTCGTACCTACTGACCCTATTCATTATTCTGAACAAAATTTATTATTGAATGTTAAATTTCATGATCCTCCTTTTATTTTAGATGTTATGTTATTTAAAAGAAATAAATGTGTATGTTTAAGCCTTTCGATCGGTACAGTAAAATTAAAGGTTCTTTTTACATTTAGCAGCTTCGATTCCCGGTTCAGACAGGCGATTATTAAAAATTCTTTGAATGCAATTCGTATTGCTTTTAAAATAAAAATTAAGTCTTCATTCAGTATTTTTTCTATCTACAGTATTTAAGGTACTTTCCCTTCACGTGGCAAAGTCGTGGGACGCCCTGTATACTACTGTAGTAGTATATTTAAGATATTTCGTAAAATATCTCATTAATATTGCCAATGAATACAGAAATAATATACTTCTGCAACTATCAAAATAATGAATAATATATTTAAATCTATAATTCCGGACATATTGAACTCAAACTCAAAGCATTTATTTCAAATAAACCAATTACAGGCACTTTTGAATTGTCAAGGGTTCGGTCAGTCAGTCAGAAAGATGAAGCTAGTTGCCCATTCCAAAGCGTAGTAGGTAGGTACCTATGGAGAAGAACGGGCAAGAAACTCCAAGGACACTCTTTTAAATCAACGTATTATGGTTACAAAATATTGTTTACATCATTCATTTTGAAATTATACATGTGAGAACGATGCAAAACGTAAAAGCGTCCGTAATAAAAATATTACAACAAAAACAAAAGCAATTCAAAAATTAAAGTTAAAATAATCCGTGGCAGAGAGATGACCAGTCTACTGACGGCGCCCGTTCACGAACATGACGCGTGGATCAGCACCATTCAGCTCAACCATTTTGAAGGGAGCTAAATGATCCAACATGATATAGAATGTTGTAAATAAATACATTCATTATCAGCAATTCCTATCCAGCTCTGTATCCAGTAATAATGTACCTAATTAAGTCATTGGACTGTTTCATCCATGCAAAGCTAGGTCGACTAAAGACGACCATTATTTGAGCTCAAGTTGTGGCCTTTGTAGCAAATGAACGAACAGTATTGTTGTTATGTAGGTATACGAGAATAATTTGCGTGTAATTTGCGACGTAATAATTAGCTCGTACTAAACTCAAACTTTAGCGTGAGCAGATTCCATAGCGCTCATTATAGGAAGATGGTAGGCGTAGAATGTCTTGGGATGCTGTGGCCATTGCTAGATCAGCGGCCGATGCCTAGGACGTGCTAAGGTGTATCTAGCTCATAAATCAAAAGAACATAAAACTAGATCAAGAAGGAGAGCATTATTTTCTTGATCATCTTTGTGTTTTATTTACATATACGTAGAACGATGAAAGAATACTCTTTCTTTGATTCATCATCATAATCATTTCAGCCGAAAGACGTCCACTGCTGGACATAGGCCTCCCCCAAGCACCGCCACTTCGACCGGTTCTGTGATTCCCACATCTAGCGGATTCCTGGGGCCTTACAACGCTACTCGGTCGTCACTCGAAAGCCGTTCACTCCCATCGGCCATGTGTTCTGTGAGCAATGTGCCCTGCCCACTGCCACTTAAGTTAGGCAATTCTTAGGGCTATGTCGGTTACCTTGGTTCTCCTGCGGATAGAGATCCGCAGAAAATGAAGAGCCAAAAAAAAGAAATCCGCATATGAAGAGCCATTTCTGATTCGATCAGGTAGGGAAATTCCAAGCATAGCCCACTCCGTTGTATTTTGAGTGACTTTTAGCCTTTTAATAAGGCCCATTGTGAGCGACTACATTTCAGTGCCATAGGTCATCACTGGCAACACACACTGGTCAAAAAAATACCGTTCGGTATGAATTGCAACGATTAGTCCAGAATGCTCTGGAATAATTCCAGACAGAGAGAGGGTTCTTATTACAATACCCATCGGCTTTATTTCCGTTACCTTCGTTATTGCCGAAAGGTGGGTTTGTGAGGCAGTGTCGGTTAATTAGTATGGTTCTTAATTAGAATTAAAAAATAACATCGCCATTCCTACTGGCCTCATCTGTAGTTTACGTCTAAACTAACACCATCTTAATGACCCTATCGAAATTCAAGAGACTGAAAGCCCAATGCGTCATCTATAAAAAAAGAGCACATATGATGTGTAACATCTGTCATCTCACCTTGGTAATAAGCAATTGAGCAGCGACAGAAATTAACCTCAAAATATAAAAAAGCTTAATACGTACTGAAATATTTATTCGAATAATTATTCATTACTAGTGGTCCGCCCACTGGTCGAAATTCTACACCCCCTATACTTACAATCTATATAGTACTTACTAATTCCATGCTTAAGCTGTCACTTCCTCCTTACGCACTTCCGTCCCCTTAGATCACTCCCACAGAAAGCGAGAGGAAAGATGTTACACATCAAAAAATGGGTATGTGTAAAATAAATAAACCTTATCCTTTTTCTTTACGCAAATATTCATAATTGCAGAACCAATAAACCGATAACATTAATCGATTGTGAAATATTAAAAGGCAAGATAACTGTTTATAGTTTAAAATTAGAATCGATGTAAGGCATCGGAGCTCACATCGAGAATTATTGAATCATCCATATTATTATCGTCTCGTGCTTAATTGCTTAAGGCGATATATGATTTTAATGACTTTTAAATCTGTTATTACGCCTTCATATAATGCAAGTAAGTTATGCAAAAAATATTTATGTTAAACTAGAACGCATACACATCAATTCTATATGTGAATATTTAAGTATTGTAGTAAAATACTTTATGAAATAAATTCATTAAGTAATGTCTACACAAAGCACAAAAAACGATATTACTTTCAAACTACTATATTGTCAGGAGAACTGAGGGTTATTTCGGACTCGTACCGACTAAAACCCCACTGTTCCTTCTACTTCCATGAGTCGGGGAGATGGTATCAGCCCGCCACGCTTAGCGAGTCTTATCACCAAGTGAGGCCGATCCCACTACCACACGATGAAGTATTTCTCCTGAGAAACTAGCAAAAGCTCGACCTACCACAACAATTTTATAACCGATCGTTCGCGAGTCGTCAACAATAGCTGAAGAACAAAATATTTTTTTATGTGTTTGTATGGCTGACTAAAATACATTTGGTCTAGTTTCGTAACGTACGCTGTAGTTACGCAACACAAACAATTTTCCAGGCTGTAAATAACAACAAATTTTCCATCATAATCAGCCTATAATGTTTCCACTGCTGGGACACAGGCCTCCTCTCGGTGAGAGGGAGTGGGCCGTAATCTACAACGCGGGCCCAGTGCGGGTTGGTAGATTTCACATGTCTTCGCATTTTTGGTTCTTGGACATTACTCATGATGTTTTCCTTCACCGTTTTGAGAGCAGTGATGATGGATTAATTTACACAAAGTAAAGCGCCTGTCTTGGTTCGAAACTACGACCTACAACTCGGAAGTCAAGGCCGTTACGTTACTACACTGGTCCACCACTGATCTCGAGTTAGGAATAACATTATTAAATTGTAATTGAAAAATCATGGACGAACATCGAAGGTATGAAGGGAACCTTTATTTTGATAAATAAAAACGGGCTAAATTCGATTTTCGGTCGATTTTCCTAGTCGTGTAATAATTTATTTCTTGATGTGTTTCTTCTTCAGTCCTTCTGCGGAGTATCTTGAAGTCGTCTTCGAATCTAAAAGACAAAGACAAAGATTTATTTGCAGATAAATATGGTTACAAAAGTTCTTTCAAATGTAGCTCTGCGCTGTAACCCTGTGCTACCCCACCAGTCCATAATAAATAGTTGTATATTTTTCAGCATTATAGTCAATTTTTATACTCGATATGGCTTTACCTCATGGCTTTACAAACCTTGCGTTGTTTACCGACCGAATTCATTCCAAATGACTCATATATTTTTACAGTTGTAATATTAGTTTGGCGTAAAATGACAATTCAAATGATTGATTAACTGCCTACATACTTACATGAAATTATGAAGTTCGTGTCTTCGAAAGTGCATAGTACTTTGATGCACTTGCCTCGCAAGTACATCAGTCATGCGACGTTAGGATGACCGTCTGACCCGGCTATCGGTGACGAATAGGAAGAAGTGCCTTTAACGACCAGACAATTGTCCAATTGTGCGCACACCCGAACTCTCTAATCTATCGGATGATAGGATAACAGCCTGTATTGCAAATTACCTCCTCTTTAGTAGTAGCACAGTGTAAGTCCTTTCAGAGGTTCAACGGGAGCGTTATCGCAGAGCAATGCAATGGTGTGAAGGAATGGGGCGGTAAGTGTGTGGATCTTATGTCCCAAGCTGCCTCAAAATCGGACTGCTTCTTCACGGACAGATTCTTCCATACAAACTTTAAAACCCTTAATGGAGGTTTCCATTGGAAGGCAAATTTTCTTGGAAGTGCCAAAACAAAACTTTACGTAGCACATATTAGCTCATTTTCATTAGATTGATATCGAGACTGCTCCTATTGTTTTTAATTCATAATATTTAAAATGTAGATACTAAGGTATTCATTGAGAAATGCTCCTTCCCAGGTCCTGTCAAATGTATGTGCGATGGGTCACTGTTAGTAGCTACACTGTGGTAGAAGGAATGTTAGATTGATATCTGGATAGACAGCGTAACGAGGAGAGATTGCGGCCATTGCATAGACTGCTCTGCGCTTTAAGAGGAAAAGTACCATCGCATAGGCTAGACAAAATAGAAAACCTACTAAACCTGTAGATACCTACATTTTTAGGCGCCTATCCCACTGCTGCCGCGGCGCGCGGCGCGTAACAAGAAGCGTCTAGAGCTTGAAACTAAAAATAATAGTTATTAAAACTAAAAAACACGCTTTAATAGAAAACTAAACTAAAAAAGCAGAAATTAGTAGTAGAAAATCATAAGTTTGAAATAAGAATATTAACAAGAAATTTATTTGATCGAAAAAGCCCCCGGTGCTTTTTAAGAATTTTGATAGTGATTCTACTTTTACCAATATCTGTCAATAAAATATTTGCAACAATTTACATCAAGCACCCCTCGCTTTTTTACGATAAAATCAATTTCTTGTTAATCACTCTATTCTTATTTCAAACTTAAATATTTAAAAATATTTACTAGTTTTTTAGTTTAGTTTTCTATTAAAGCGTGTTTTTTAGTTTGTTAAACTATTATTTTTAGTTGCAAGCTCTATTCGCTTCTCGTTAATCTACAGGTTTAGTAGGTATTCTATTTTGTCTAGACTATGTGATGCTACTTTTCCTCTTGCTTCTGGGGTCTTTCCATTATGACAGCGAAGTTCTGATTTAGTTTTCTACCTACATAATTATAACCATGTATTAAGTCATATGGGTTGTAGGTACCTAAGACATAGTAAACTAATGATGTGTTGTTATGAATTGTTTTTCTTCAGCACAGTTTCAATTTTAATATAGGTATTTAAATGCAGGTTTTCCTTCCTTCTCCATAAGATTTTAGCGCCAATGCTTTAGAAGTTAAGTCATCGTTATAAAACGTACCGCCGAAGAAAAACAATTAATTTTGAGTTGGGGTTTGCCTGTAGCTGTAGATATGTCAACTGGGAAATTATGAAATAATCTCAGGCAACTCTGAACCTAACTACTTCAGTAATTCATACATTTGGAAGAAATATACTATACGGTTCTAGCACGCCTGCGACAATTATTTGATGTCATCATCATGTGATTAGCCTTTTCCCAACTACGTTGGTTCGGCTTCCAATTTAAGCGGATGCAGCTGAATACCAGTATTTTACATGGAGCGACTGCAATCTGACCTCCACAACCCAGTTACTGGGTAATACGATACCCCTTGGTAAGACTGGTTGTCAGACTTTCGGGCTTAAGACGACCCGTAACGACTGTCAAAGATCCACGAATGAGAGCCGGGTCTAACGGCTTAACGTGCTTTCCGAGGCACGGAGGGGTCTTGGTATGTAAAGATGGTCACCCATCCACGGACCAACCGCGGCAAGCGTAGCTTAACCTGATCGATTGACCCGTGCGGCTGTTATTACTTAGCCACAAGCCCCTCCAAGCTCAACAATTATTTGATGATTTTAATTCGGAAATAATTATTGCGGGCGTAACACTTATTTCTGTATTACACATCATAATTATTTCTCATCAGAACTATTAAAATTCTGTAGTATAAGAGAAGTAATGAAGTTTTCTTTTGGTACAGGTGACGATGTTCTACCACGACCCTGAACATATCAACACTATGTTAGCAACCACAAAGGTCTTCAGAATGGATGACTGGAACTTTAATAAGGTAAGTAGGCTTTCCAAAAGTAACATCAATACTTTTGATCTTGATGCCGGATGAAAAGTAGTAGATTATATTGGTCCTTCTAAAAAGAAATGAAATGAAATTGTTAATTCTGTAAATAGGATATCGGAATCACTTAAAATGCCAGACCATCATTAAAATTATAGGAATCTAGGTCCCAACATCGTCTTACATAATCGGGTGCTTGAAACTGTAGACTCGGCACTTTTTCTTGGTATAACAGTAGATGCCAAACTTCAGTGGGGCCCACATATATCGAGCCTAGCGGGCAGGGCCCAGGCTCAGTTCAGCCGCATACGCCGTCAGTAAAGTAAGACAATACACTGACGTTGATACAGCTCGATTAGTTTATTTTAGTTATTTTCATAGCGTTATGTCTTACGGTATTCTCCTGGGGGGGAAAGCCGCTGACTTTCAAAATATATTCGTTCTTCAAAAACGAGCTGTTCGAGCAATTTACCAACTTGGTGCCAGAGTTCTCTGAAAGCTTTTTTTAAAGATATTGGTATTCTCACGGTGGCATCACAATTCATCTTCGCCAACATCTTATACATATATTAGGCAAGATATACACTTATACACTAAAAACAGTGATATTCACAATATTAACACCAGAAATAAGGACAAATTACGAGCTCCATTTCACCGGCTTCATAAGGTTCATAACTCATTTGTTGGGCTTGGTATGATAACTTTTTATAACATGTTACCCTCTTCTTTGCTCTATTTGCCTTTAAATGCCTTTAAAACTTAAGTAAAATCCACCCTTTGTTCAAAGACATACTATTGTATCAATGACTACTTAAACGATAAGAATAGTTGGTCGTTGTGATTAACTCAAGATAGTGGTGCCGATTCCCTTGTTCACAATCTAAACTAAATTTAAGTTCAGTGCATCTTTTTCTTTCTATTTCAATAAGAAAAGGACAGAAGATAAATTTTAGTTTAGTCCTGTCAAATTAATCAGCGCCTGTCACTACTCTATACAAGTTTAGACGTGATTAAAAACTTGCCTACTAAAAATACGTCAATTTACGTCAAGCGCTGATTAATTTGACAGGACTGAACTAAAATGTATCTTCTGTCCTTTTCTTAATGAAATAGAAAGACAAAGATGCACTGAACTTAAATTTAGATTAGTTTGTGAACAAGGGAATCGGCGCCAATGTTTATGTTCTTTCTCCAGAATTAGCTTACCTACTGACAGGTTATATGAATTCATATAATTGATTCTTTTTCATTTGACCTTATAAGTCAATGTATTTTAATTTAATTACAATAAGTTGTATTGCAATAAGTGGTTAGTCCTCGACAATTGATTATACTATTTTTGCCTGAGCAACCGGCGGCAAGTTCGTCATGCTCCCTTAGATGTCACTGTCTGCGGTAGCGTCGGGGGTCGGGTTGCTTCCTTCCCTCCAATATGGCGAGGGGGGTGATGGCTGTTTTTTGCGTTATGCTCGTGAACGGGTGACTGGGGTCGTCTTGCTGATCATGGTTTTAATTGTTATTAGTAATTGTTTATTTATTTTCGATGGTGCTAGTTTATCATTTCTCACTTCGAGTTACAGCAATAGCCTTATGTAAGCGGGCACGCCCGTTATGCCTGGAGGATTTTATTTAGGTATTAATTCTGTTTACGTTTTTATGTTGTAATTTTTATCTGCTTGAGTAAAGTTTTCATTGTTTTGTTGGTATATTAGCATGTGCTAGCAAAGTAATTTAATTTAATGTTTTGTGTTTCGTAATGTTAATTACTTTGCATACGATTTGTATAGAATCAAGTTTACATAACTAAACAGACAGGTGTGCTGCTGGGGAGTTTGTTCCGCCACTTCTTCTTCCCAGCTAAAGCACTAGGAAGTGGTGAAGGGCGGGCATTTTAGGGGCACTGTCTTATGTAACTTTGACGTTCGAAAAGTGCTGATTCTCAGCCTGATTTGAATAAATGACTTTTGATTTTGAAAACTAACTCAAAAAGAAAAAAAAAAAAAAATGTGCCCACATAGTGCTCACATTCACAATAAATATGTAATTTTGTATATAATATTCAGCAATGTCAAAAGTTCTGTCCTTTAGCACTTTTCTTTCGTCTTCTCTTGTTTCTTTTTTCACTGCCTCGTTGGTCTAAGGTAAGCTCTGGTCGCAAGCGCTACTGCTGAGCATGAGGTCCTGGGTTCGATACCCAGGTCGAGAGTGTTATTGGGTTTTCGATCATAAATTTCTCAGTAGCAGCCATGAGTCTAGGAAGTCCCATGTAATAGGGGGCCTTTTACATTTGTTAAATCTTTAGTAGATCAGGATCAGATCAGCGCATTTTTACAAGCTTTTTATTTAATTTCACCTGTCCCGGTGTCTGTAATCAAGTCTTGCAAGTTTTCGACCCACTTCCGGTTTCCGATTGAGCTGAAATTTTGCATGCATAATGTAAATCGGATAACAATGCAATATTATTGTGACATGGAGCTGGTCTGATGATGGAGCGGGAAGGTGGCCATGGAAACTCTGAAATAAAACGATGCAACCCCATCGAGTTTCGGCTCGTTTGATCCGTCTTGACTAGGACTCTGGTCCTAGATGATATCCAGGGTCTGATGATGGAGCCAGAAGGTGGCACCCTGGAAGGTGGCTATGGGAACTAATAAAACGACGCAACCCCATCCAGTTTGGGCTCGTTTGATTGGTGTGAACAAGTACTCTGGTTCTAGGGTCTTTTTTTTTTTTTTCTGAGGGTGGGAAATCATCAAATAACTTCTCCCGCTCTGGGTGGAGCGGGAGGGTGTGTCAGACTCTTACTGACTAAAACCCACCCGTATTCCTTCCTGTTGCCTGTGTTGCGGGGGCCTCGGTGACCCATAAGTGCCTTCCCGCGACCCCGGCAGGCATCGGCCCTAGTGGACCCCTACTTTGTGCTGACGACATCTCTTTGAGGCGCGCGTGGAATACGACGCGCCGTCGACCCGGGCCTGGTCCTTACCGGACGGTGAGCTACCCATTGCTCACCGTCCGCAAGCCCGCGCCTACGGTGGCTGGAAATCCGCCCGAGATTCCCGACGCCCAGGGGGTTCTAGGGTCTGATGATTAAGTAGGTCGACTATTATATAAAATAATACCTATAAGATTTTGAGTTTTTAAGTAAGGGGGGGGACTTTATAGACCCCCCCGTTCTATAAAGTCCTATTAATGAAATATATGTAAATTAGATAGAAATCAATAAACTAGTTATTTACATCATAAATGTATACGATAAAGTAAAAAAAAATATTTTAATTTTTACTTAGTTTATTAAGGCTGGTTTCACTGCTGTACGGACGATCCGTACGGGCGCCCGGAGCGGGAGCATATAATATGTTAGGCGCTAGAACATCGTTTCACGCGGATTGGTTACGGGCTCTACCCGCTCCGGGTAGAGCCCGTACAACTTATCGTACTCCCTCGTTTCAGAGCACTGCGGGCGCTATCCGTACGGGTCTCCCGTATACGAACGGTCCATACAGGTCTCCCGGATAGCTGTGAAAGAAAAAAAATACTTGAAAGCAGTTTTTTTTATTCCAAGAGAGTGTTGAACTTTATATTATTCTGAGGAAAAAAAAAACGCATCGTAGTGAAGTCTTCGCGTATCGCAGTATGTAATATATAGCGTAATGCCTACATTCGATAGTGAGTATTTCTACGAAAAAGCCATGTGCGCGTGAGTCAATGACTTACCTAACTTTACAGATAACAACATTACAAGGCAATTTCGGACCTAAAACTAGCAAGTAATCGTACTTAAACAAGTATTATTTTATGATTAGCAGACTGTTTAGTGAAGTAGTGAGTTGCATGGTTTGTCTATTTCTGATAGTAACTGCTAGATCCTGGTTATATTAATAGGCAGAGAGAGTGAAATTGCAGCCTTTTTTGTCCTTTGAGACGAACCCTGAAATAGGTCGTGTCGATACGACAAAGAGGACCGTTTCCGTAGTAATTGAGTCTTAAGGCGCTGACAAGACCCAATTGATCAAAATAGGCTTCTTTTAAGAAAAAAAATTGCCAAATCTGTATAGTTTGTGGTAGCGGAAAAAATATATGTTAATTTTGAACATATTTTCCAGAACTTGGTTGTTATCAAAGCACGTTTGGAAAAAACATCTCGATACAAACTAACGTTAAACTAACCACTTACTTTGAGTTCTAATCCAAAATATCTGCATGAAATATCAACATACGTTACGTATTTAATTAATAACACGAACGTCTTATTTGAATGCAGAACTTGGTTGTTTTTTATTTTCAATTACTCAACTCAATTTTGAGTAAATAGATAATTGCTTCATATTTTGCAATAAATTACAAGCGTTGTGTCATCGAGCTTCTCTTTCTTTTCTATGCAATCTGGCAGTGACCGTGGTTTAGGTGTTGTCAGCGTCTTAATTACAAGATTACGTTAAAATATTAGGTATAACATATTGTGTTTGTATTTTTCCCATATCAATGCTAATCTTTCTATTAAGTAATTGCTCCAATTATAAACCGAGCTGCACACACTCATACGATGGTCGTATTTGCCTGTGCGTGCGACAATCTGGAACGAGAATCGTTTAAAATGACTTGACATTTATTAATCAATACGTTCTTGACATCGACATCTAATTTAGATAAGCACCATGTGATAATAAGATGAACTATTGAGTCGTTATCTAGTTTTTTTTTTGTATCTTTCCGATAATGCTTCATCTGGCACTATGGTTGCCAACTTTTTTTTACAAGAAATAAAGTATATTTAGGTCTGAGAAGAATATTAAACAGTATTTTAGAAAAATTAACAGTATTTTATTTATTTAATGTTTTAATACATATTTTTTAGAGCTTCTCGCAAAAGTTATTAATTTACAGTCTTTTTTAAAAACTTCATACGCCTCACCACAATAATTATAACTAAAATTAAAATAAATGAAGAGCTCATTTTTTATTAAATTAATATTTGCTCTACTTCTATCATCCCGCCACTTTGCATTCATTACTGAAAAATCTCTTTCAGGTCATTACTGAAAAAACAAGGTCCACACGAAAAAACAGTTATGTTCTGAAAACTCACACACTCGCATGTCTGTGTCAGCAGTGTTATACAGCATTTTGATGCTGAAAACTGTATTTTATATACTTTATTTTTGTTCAACAGTAAAAAGTATAATGTAGTGAAAAATAGTATAATACTGTTTTAAACAGTATAGTTGGCAACTCCTTTCACAACTAAATTGTGATGATCGTTAAATGAAAAGCATATTCGATCATTTCTTTGAGTATAGTATGTCTTTATGTCCATCACATAGCCATTCATTCTAAATTCAAATTAAAAATATTTCATTTCACATAAGCCATACATGGGCACTTATGAAACGTCAGAAGAGGTGCATGGTTCCCATTGGACATTTCCTATGCAGAAGAGCCGGTAAGAAACTCCACGGTGACTGTTTTTAAATTACAACGGTGCTGATTCCCTTGTTCACAAACTAAACTAAACTTAAGTTCAGTGCATATTTTTCTTTCTATTTCATTAAGAAAAGGACAGAAGAAAAATTTTAGTTTAGTCCTATCAAATTAATCAGCGCCTGTCACTACTCCATACAAGTTTAGACGTGATTAAAAACTTGCCTACTAAAATTACGTCAATTTACGTCAAGCGCTGATTCATTTGACAGGACTAAACTAAAATTTATCTTCTGTCCTTTTCTTAATGAAATAGAAAGAAAAAGATGCACTGAACTTTTTAGTTTACTTTGTGAACAAGGGAATCGGCACCATTGTCTGTCAAGCTAATTTAACAAAATCAATCTGCCTAGCCTTTTTCCAACTATATTGGGGTTGGCTTCCAGTCTAACTGGATGTAGCTGAATACCAGTATTTTATGTGGAGCAACTGCCACTGACACACCGCCATCATGCACTTACTTTCCTGTGACACTGAATTTGATTATAAATAATGCAGGTCTATTGAACCTAATGCATAATAATGATACTGGAATGTTTTTAGTTCCTATTTTTTTTTCTATGGCTATTGAGCCATAGAAAAAAAAATAGGAACTAAAAACATTCCTGTATCATTATTATGCATCGTAGTCAAATATCGTATTGGTATTGATTTTTACGATTACGATTAAAGAAATACGTGAATGAATACTTATTTTAAATGTGTTACTATAAGTGACGTTTTGTGAAAAACAATCAAAGTCAGTGGAAAAAGGGTGATGTTATACGCTTTTGAAATTATTCTTCTATCCTTGTCACGCAAAACATTGTAATGAATGGCGCGAAGTTGCTATGGCTCTCCTGTGTTGTGACGTCAGATGCTAGTAGTACTGTTTCTGTCTAGCATAGACTTTATAACGCTAACAACTTTGCCATTTTTTAGATATTTAAACATTTTTTTTTTACTGTGGCTTACTAATTTTTTTCTAGGTTTCGAAAATCAAATTTAAAAACAACATTCAAGTACCAGAACATAAAATAATATATATTTAACGCTGATCTGAGAGCAGGTCAATAGGAAATAATTACGTATATATACGTAATTAGTTCCTATTGACCTGCTCTCAGATCAGCGTTAAATATTGTCATAAATCTAGAGAATACAGTCTGTAACACGATAATCATGACAGTGCAGTTTTTGAAACGAGTAAAAAAATCTGTCAGCATTCTTAGTGAACAGACGAAATCTGCTGAGTCAACTAATTTGCTGATTTATACTCGTAAACAAATTAATGTTAAAGACGGTCTTTGTACACAACACATAGAAAATCAGTTAACCCGTTAAAAGTTGTACAATCGTCACATTAGTCTGGAGGTCGTATACGCAGCTCCTGAGTATCCTAGGCTCAGTCTCAGGTCGAAATTAGTCAAATTTTGCATTATTTTAGAAAATTCTATTGCAGTCATCTGCAGTGGTAGGTCGCGAAATTCAAATTTTCTTACGTTTTCTGCAATTTTCAGGTCAGTGTCAGGTTGTATCTTGATTAAGATATGATTCGCGACTATAACAAATATGTATTTACGGTATTATAGCAATTAGTATCAATAATACATCTGTCTAAGTTAGATTTCTTCCATAAAAACTTGTCCATAAGAGACCTGTTCATAAGGAACAAATGTAACTAAGACAATTGTAATTGGTTTTAAGTACACCTTTTTCCAAGGTATTTAAAAGCGTGAGGGAATGGTGTACTTCCTTCTCTATATTTATCCTTCTGTAATTACTGAAAGGGCGGTCAACCCTTTCAGTAATTACAGCCATGACGATAATGAACTACATGATGCAATAGCTACCGTTTTTTTTTTCGGTGCGCGTGCGCATTATGTCGTCATTAGCCATGGCCGATTGGCCGGTGCGATATTTAAGTGCATCGAACGCTCCGTTTCACTTTTCTTAAACACGCATTGCACCGTGCTATGATGTGCGTATGGAGAAAGTTGATTCGATTAATGCAGACCTTGATTATGTGGTTTTGTCCTTGTCTTGCAGACTTTTTCTTCTGATTTTCTGATGAAACATGAGAATTCGTTTCGTTGGTTACCTACGTTACGCTATGCGATGCCTATGAAAACATAATCAAAATAGGTCAAAAATACACTAAGTATATGGAGTTTCTGCTTTGTATTTTCCAGGTTTTGAGCAGTCGAATGTCATCATGTCGATGTCCGAATGTAGTAAAACTTTTTGTGCGACATAATTTACCAATAGGTAATGATGATCTCTTCCTAATGAATGATGAATAAATAATAAAGACTTTACTGCGTCAGACCTTGTCTTTATCTCACGTACTGTATTTCGCGTAGACCATGCTTGGTAGATAAGAATCCTGTAGAAAACCTAAACTGTTGTCAATCGCGTATGGGTTCCGTAGGTACATTTTTTTTTTTTAACTTGAAAGATAGAAATCATGTATTAAATTGCTAATAAATTCTCTCTACAATCTCGGAAAAAAATGAAAACACATGCCACGTAATTAGTAATTCCACATTGAAATCTAAATCAAAGTTCTGGAATTTGTAAGCACGGTTGACCTGTCCCTTTTTCGGGATTTTCCAACTAGTTCCGAACTTGAGTATGAATAAATTGGTAGAACAGATCCCTAATAAAAACTCGTTAATGAGAACCAAGTTATGATTTTTAACTAACACGATAAGACAATATATAAAAAGAAACACTATAAAGATTTCTGCACACGAGTCTCTTCATAATAATTATAATATTATATTACCTAGTATAAGGATTATTATTTATCTTTTGGCACACGACCACTCTTCTCTAACTCACCTTATCTAACTTCTTACTGTAAAAACATTGCACTAGAAACTTCATAATAAAATGGTACAAGTTTTGAAATCGAGAACTGCCATGTCATGAAATATGACGTCAGAGCCTTTTGTTCTATGATATGACAAAACAACCATGGCGGGAGCATTATTCATTTATAACTGAATAATGCTCGTTATCTTCAGTTTACAGACGGTATTGAAAAATATAAGGATAGACTGTTCAAAAGTTTTTATTTTCTTAGTTGTTCTGAACAATTTGTTCGTCCCTATCCAATGTGTAACGGAAAGGGTATACCTATACATATCTTGTGCACGACTTCTTTGGATGATAAAAAACTATAAGGCAGGGGTTTTTCCGGGGTCGCGGGAAGGTACTAATGGGTCACCGAGGCCCCTGGCAACACAGGCAACAGGAAGGAATACGGGTGGGTTTTAGTCAGTAACAGTCTGACACACCCTCCCGCTCCGCCCAGAGCGGGAGAAGTTATTTGATGATTTCCCATCAATCAAAAAAAGGGGTTTTTTAATCCTATAAGCATCTATAATAATACCTCTCCACTACTCAAGCACCTCAGGACATGTTGCCCCTTCTCGCTACGTCACTTAGTGCTAGCTACCGTTTTCGGGGTCCCATTATTGAGTGTGCAAGTCACCCCCCTGCCATTTTTCCCGTGTATATAATAAAACAGAACAGGCAGAGGCCATAGTCGTTCTGGTAACCAGTCCACTTTAGACACCCAAAGATATACTCCAATATATTTGTTTCCTTATCCTGAAATAGTCCTACATCAACCAGGGGTTGTCCTTGGGTGCACTTGCATAGTGCATACAGGGATAATCGTCGGTTGGTGCCTCATTCTTTAAAAGCGTCTTAACGGGCCCCTGCGAGTTGGCTTCGTACGTATTCCAAAGTTGGGGGACCGGGACCGGGACCCCAAGGTCCCGAGATATTTCAAAGACAATTAAATAACAATATTCATTTAATTCAGGTAAGTATCCATAGAGGTAAGAGTTATCACACTACAAAGAGATCAAAGTTACAGTAAAAACAATACCTAAATAAAAACAATATTTATATCTGCAAAACAAATCCAATGTGAAAGCACCAGAGGTTACATTGCATAGACCCCCAGTGATTTCGTATTGGACAATCAATAGGTCCTTTAATAAATAGTTATGATAGCAACAAACACATGAGAAATTTCAGCACACGTTTGTTATGATTTGAATTCAATAAACTTACGAAACCAAAAATTTGGTATCAATTCTTTGAGTAATTTATTTTGAGCTGAAACTTTGCATAGAGATTTTATACCTGATGGACCCGACCCCTTTTGGATAGATCCCTTTCCGTTACACGTTGTGTAGTGTAATTTACGACGGTGATTGGACCACTAAATTGACTTGTTCGAGGTTAAATATCAGCAGCTTTTACCAATTAACCTGTGAGGTTAAGGTTCTCTTACTGCAGAAAGTTTACATGGGTTCCTGGGGACCACCTCAACACTTCATCACTGCGAGGCTTAGAGAGCACAATGAGCAG
Organism: Atethmia centrago; assembly: GCA_905333075.3. Classification (NCBI taxonomy): domain Eukaryota; kingdom Metazoa; phylum Arthropoda; class Insecta; order Lepidoptera; family Noctuidae; genus Atethmia; species Atethmia centrago. Next base: position 7,831,199 of record HG995374.1, read on the forward strand.
ATTATAATGATTGTCATTTTCAGTTAGAATCAGATAGTTATTGTTACTAGTTGTCGCCCACTAGTCGAAATTTGACCCCCTCTACTTACAATCTATATAGTACTTACAAATTCTATGAGTACATTAATTACATGCACAGGCTGTCACTTCTTTCACCTATCTCTCTTCAAGTCATGAGGCCCTGGTACTATGTGTGTGTCTCAAACGCATGGTGGTGTGTGTAATGTTTTTTTAATTAATTTAATTTAATTTATTTCTAATGCATATTCTATAAAAATATTGTCTTTCTGCATTCCTCTTCCATATAAAATTTAACTGTGCCAAATTTCATACTCCGTCCGCGTAATTTTCGTAAAAAGGGGTAGAAAGTTTTCGCTTTACGTATAACGATAAATCAGAAGTCTGAAAGTTGCCTTTGAATATTAAACTCTCAAACTCAAAGCATTTATTTCAAATAAACCAAATACAGGCACTTTTGAATTGTCAAGGGTTCGGTCAGTCAGTCAGAAAGATGAAGCTAGTTGCCCATTCCAAAGCGTAGTAGGTACTTATGGAGAAGACCGGGCAAGAAACTCCAAGGACACTCTTTTAAATCAACGTATTATGGTTACAAAATATTGTTTACATCATTCATTTTGAAATTATACATGTGAGAACGATGCAAAACGTAAAAGCGTCCGTAATAAAAAGATTACAACAAAAACAAAAGCAATTCAAAAATTAAAGTTAAAATAAGCCGTGGCAGCTAAGAGATGACCAGTCTCTACTGACGGCGCCCGTTCACGAACATGACGCGTGGATCAGCACCATTCAGCTCAACCATTTTGAAGGGAGCTAAATGATCCAACACACGCTGACCATCAGCGAGACATTAGAGTGAGCACGACATACTCCCAGCCACCAGGGCACATTCCAGTCAATGAAAGACGTATCCAGTAAATGTCAGCTTTATAGTACATAGTACTCACATAACATGTGCTGTGCAGCTATACAATACTAAGAGATTGAATTTATACAATGCAAAGAGAGTTTTTAAAATCTTCAGCAGCTCCAACACTGTTTCCAATACCTGATCAATTAGTGTTTGCGCCCTTGTGGAGCAGGACCAGCGTTATTAAAAAAATAAATAAAATAAAAGTTAAAAAATTCCATTTAAAATGTAAACGCTTTTGGTTAGATTGGAAGACGACCTTAACCAGTAGGAAAATGCTAGGCACGTGTCTTAAGTAGGTACCTACTAAAAGTATTCTGCGTTTTCCTAACGTTTTCTTGATAAACGTTTATCCTGTATTTTGTAGGTAATTAAGCACTGGCGGCGCGTTATGTCATGTATTTGTTTTTATTATTGTAGGTATTGTTATTCTATCCTCAAGACATTTTCCTTAACTTTCGGAGGTAAATGGTCCAGTTCTTGCTTCACTGTTTTCCCCAGTCAATTAATTACCTTTATTTTGCTACGTGTTGATGCGCTAAACGTTTCAGTTGAAGTTTAGAAAATATTTTCATTGTCCTGAAATGGTTTCATTTGCAGATGAACGATCTACTATTATGAGTTGTAATACAGGTGAAGATAAAGTTTCTTAGTCCATAATTACTCACAATAAAATACCTACTTGCAAACAGTAATAAATATAGGACTTTTTTCATTTTTTACGCTTTCTATCCAAGGAACAAAATATCAATAAGTACTTTAAATTCTGGAATTTTTCAGTAGCAGCTCGGAGTCTGGATTTGTGACCCGGTTGATGGCAATAGGCTCGCCCTCCCCTATTATATGGGATTTAAACATAACGGCGAAATGTGGTTGTACTATCGGTATACCTCTGTCCAACCCTTCGGGGAAACAAGGCATAATGTTATGTAAGGTATGTTATGTTACTTCAAAATCTAAGAAAATATCGGGAGTTAGGTTTGGTCTTTGGACTCAACTATACTATGTATTTTGTCCTTTTTCTGACTGACATGAGGTGTATATATTTATGTATTTTCTACTTCCAAGTGTTTGCGGAACCGGCTTCTGAGTACCGAGCAACTGAAAAATTTTGTTTACATGCGTTTTTTTTTGTGGGAAATTATCAAATAACTTCTCCCGCTCTGGGTGCAGCGGGAGGGTGTGTCAGACTAAAACCCACCCGTGTTCCTCTCGTTGCCTGTGTTGCCAGGGGCGTCGGTATCCCTTCAAGACTTTGCCACGACCCCGGCAGGCATAGGCCCTAGTGGACCCCTACACTTGTGCTGACGACATCTCTTTAAAGCGCGCGTGGAACAAAACACGCCGTCGACCCGGTGCTTGCATGCCTGGTACCTTTATATATACATACTAAGTTTTAATTCATTAATTTCATTTTGGTTCTAATTAATTAATAAAAATAACTAAATTATATCGTATATATTACTAGCTGCGCTCCGCGGTGTAACCCGCGTAATTCTCAATCCCGAAGTATTAGTGGTATGAAATATACTTTACGACCTCTCCTATACCTACCAAATATACATAAAAAAAATCATAAAAATCGGTCGAGCCGGTTCGGAGGAGTGCGACCACAAACATCGTGACACGAGATTTTTATATGTTAGTGTGTATAGTATGTGTGTGTAGTGTGTATTGTGATATGCGGGTACTGGGGTCGATTCCCGGGTCGGGCAGTGTTATTGGCTTTTCTATCTAGAATATCTCAGTAGCAGCCCGAAATTTAGATTTGTGCCCGGTTGATGGCATTAGGCTCGCCCACTATTAAATGGGACTTGAACATAACTGGCGAAATGTGGGTGTACTACAGGTACACCTCTGCCTAACCCTTCGGGGAAACAAGGCGTGATGTTATGTATGTGTATAAGTTGTAGTAGGTACTAATCGATAACAAATGAAATTAATCGGTATTTCCAACATATATTGGAATCTCGCCTTTGCCAGTGATTGGGTTTTTTATAATACCTACCTCGGTAACTTAATTTATAGGCTGTTTATTATTTCCTGTTGAATTATTAAAAGCGTAGCGTACAGTCAGCGTCAATAATATCGGGACGAACAGACTGTTCAAATTGATCTAAAAAACTATGGAAATTAAATATTAACTCAATGACACAAGATCTGTTTGAAAATGAAGAAAGTACACGACAATTGTCATTCTGACAAAAAATTTATCAAATTGAGATAAAATTTAATTTTCTTATTTCGTTTTTTTTTTAATCTTTATTTTTTTTTAATGGTTTTATCATTTAGTGATAATGTCACCCTCATAACAGAACATTCAGCAACTTAAAACTAAATAATGGGTAATAAACAGTTATTATTATAATTATGACCTTACTAGTGTTGTCCCTATTTGTTTTGGTAAATAACCAACAACAGTCGACACAACATCCTAGCCTCCTCCGACAAAGGGGACGCTAGGATGCTGTTAATTTTCTTAGTTGTTCAGATCATTTTGAACAGTCGGTTCGTCCCGATATTTTTGACGCTGACTGTACGTATCTTAACATTTTTTAAATACCTACTTTTTTATAATTGGTCTAGTGGTCGCAAACGCTACTGCTGAGCATGAGGGCCTGGGTTCTATTCCAGGGTCGGTTAAAGTGTAAGTAATTGGGTTTTTACATCTGGAATTTCTCAGTAGAAGCCCGGAGTCTGGATTTGTGCCCGGTTGATGGCGATTTAGGCTCGCCCCCTATTACGTACATGATTTTAACTTATCTGGCGAAATGTGGGTGCACTTTTGTAGTTTACCTCTGCCTAACCCATTCGTGTATACAGGCGTGTTTTAGTAGCGATGGTTTATATTTCCCAAACGCCGAAATGTAAAGTTTTAAACATTTTTGGCTAATATTTATGTTATAACTAGATGCGCCCCGCGGTTTCACCCGCATAAGTTTTGACCCCGTGGGTATAGCGGGATAAAAAGTATCCTATGTGTTATTCCTATAAACTATCTGCTTGCCAAATTTCATCCAAATCCGTTCAGTACTTTTTGCGTGAAAGAGTAACAAACATCCATCCGTCCATACTTACAAACTTTCGCATTTATAATATTAGTAGGATTGATGACGAAATAAAGTGACATCAGACGTATTTGTTTCTCATTTCAGGTAGTTTTGGTTCGGAATCGATCGTGGATTTATTTATCGAATCTGTAAAAAGTCATCAGAACGCCTTAAAAATTGGAAACTTTGGACTGAGCTAAAGGTTTTCGAACGGTACAAAAAAAAGTACACAGTTTTTTAAACGATGTATGCTACCAAACCAGATCTGCGAGTAGCCGGTATGTTTTCCTTATTTAGATTACTGTCTAAGTGCAACCGCGTATGATGTAGCAAATTGTGCCGTGTTATTACTCACTTAGCTATTCAATAGATAGTGTGACTGACTCCTACACGGAATACCTGACTCGTTCAGAAAACTGCTCGACTCGACTCTCATTGATATAATTACGCTGCCGCCAACACAACCTGTTATCATTCAGCGTTGTATCGCCGCCGAGGACGCACGCTCCGCCGTTTTGAATATTTACTTCGATTTTTAAAAGTTTTAGCGCCATTTTTTTAAATTTAATTTTAGTGAAGTGTTAAGTGCCAGTGAGTCCGGTCGGTTTTTCAATTGTTTTTGAGCGGTAAGTCGCTATTATTTAAATACATTTTAGGAATTACAGATTTCAATTAAGTAGGTATTTACTACCATTTTATTAAAAGTTGATAAACGTTCAACTTTTTTATTTATTCGAAAAAAAAATCGTACGGGAATTTCAAACGTCTTTAACAAATCTTGTTAAAACTGTGTTAAAATTTCGTAATTTAAGATGTGTAATAGTGTACTTACGAAAACATTATAGATATTTTTCTATCAGTTTTAGTATGCGGACAAAAAATAAATAAGTAAAACGTAATCTAAATAAATAAACAAAGTAGATAATGTATAATCATCGAGTAAATAAAACTTATCTATCTGGTAACAGTAAAAGCGAACTACCTGTAATTTAAACGCTTGAAACGCCAAGTTTAATTATTATACCTACATAAAATAATATCTTATTCGGGGTAATCAAGTGATCTATTAAATCATAAACATTATTTTTCTATCTTCGCTTTAATTACTTTGGTCTTGACACTAAGTGAAACGTCTATGTATGAAATTAAAATTAATTTACATAATAGGTATTTTGTGCAAGTAATCGACTTCGAATGCCATTCGAATTAAAATTCTAATCTAAATTCCATAACGTCGTAAATTGTTTAAGCAAAAATATAAGAATGAGGGAACATTTGACAGCTGTTATGTTTACTAATCATTCTTGTTTTTTTTTTAAGCTCAGTATGTAGGTAAAGGAGTTCTGTTATGGCCGTATAATAAACTGCCTGTGCTTTAGATATGTACGATAAGTAAATTATCTTCGTCTAATTACTTATATGTCATTATTAATGAGATTTATTGCAATGGTGTTCGTGTGTCCAAGAAGAGAATCAAAGCTTTATTCTTCTCTTAGCTAGTTTGGTAATTTACATAGGTCGACGAATGTTTTATTTGATTGTTTTTGTATCTATGCATAATATGCGATTTGTGTTTTTTTTAACTAGCTAAGTAGTTGTCCCATCAAAACTGACGATACAGGAAACAAAATAGCAAAGTTTATAATATAAAGACTTGTTTAATTTTCTGATTTTGTAGGTACCTTGTGCCAATTTTATTCTTATGCAAATTAAATGGTTCACACATTTTTAATTATACATTTATTTACATAATATATAAACTAACAGTCTTAAAATAATAATATGTATGTACCTACATGTATGTATATAAAAAAAGAAGGGAAATAGGCATAGGGCATCAAAAAAACCTTGTGCCAATTTTATTCTTATGCAAATTAAATGGTTCACACATTTTTAATTATACATTTATTTACATAATATATAAACTAACAGTCTTAAAATAATAATATGTATGTACCTACATGTATGTATATAAAAAAAGAAGGGAAATAGGCATAGGGCATCAAAAAATCGGTCCGCATTGCTGTCAACAAGAAAGGTGCCCAAAAGGCTGGCAGCATTGCCACGTTGTATGGCAATGCCGATTCATTGGCCAAAAAAATGAATTTTCCAAATCGATTTATAGACGTCTTTCAGAGAAACATAAAAAAAAATACAACTGAATTGAGAACCTCCTCCTTTTTATGAAGTCGGTTAAAAAATAGGCCAGCCGGTCACGTTTACACCTTGTATAAGGGTCGATTTCAAATTTGGGGCCAAAAAAGTGTGAATTGCATGATATTTGAAAAATGTTTGAAAACTAATGTTTAAATATCTGGGTGCGTTCATTAGTTAAAAAAACACATGCTAATCAAACAAACCTTTAATTTCTTCCAATAACAGGGAAAATACAAATTTTTGAGTGACACGAATGAGCAGCATAATTTCTCTAATGATATTTTGTGATTTACTAATGAGATCTCTGGTTACACTAATGAAAGTTAATAAATAATCAAGAAAACATAAAATATTTGTCATTAACATTATTAGTAGCAGGTGCAGTGGTCAGCGCTTCAACCTACCCTCAACCTACTGTCAAATTTCTATAAAAGATTTTCAATTTACTGAAACAGTGTAAAAAGTGTCAAATTCCATTACCTGGAAATTTTGACAGATTGGGGTACCATTTTTGTGCTGGTCACCGTACTACAGAATTTTAAACTTAATTCCAAAACAATAACTTATTCAACTAAGCTAATCAATGGTATACATTTCTGATTTCAGTCTTCAAGATTCGTTAACGCTAATCGTTTTTCATTGCGAATACAATAACAATATTCATATTTTTAATACCTTCTTAATTTAATCAATGGGATCGTCATCATCATCTTCACATTTCTTTAAAAAATCAAGAAATTATTTTTCATGATCTGTCGCTTTTGTATGATTATTTATAAAAGATTTGTTGGTCCACGAGTGTCGAACACTGCGGAGACTTGAAGTTGATGGCATGCTGTCATGTAACATTGGATCATCGGTATTAGCATAACGAATGGTAACATCACTTAATACCCTAATTATTTTGTTTTCCGGGATGACCTTTACATTTTCCATTGTAGATTCAATGGGAGTATAACATTTATTTACATAACCAAATTACAAGATGATTATTAACATTAACTAAATTAAATTAAAACTAAGTTAAGCTTAAAAAAGGCCCTCGGGGCATTGTACCGAGGATGCTGGCGGCATTTCCTCGCTGAATTGCAATGCTGATGCGTTGCGCGAGAAAGCCGCCAGCTTTTCGGTCACCAGTTACATCAACTAGACGTTTCGCGATTTCCGCAAATAACTTATGCGCACTGGGACCCCACGGACCGAGGGTCTCGACGCCAAAGGGCACAAAGTTATAATATGGGAGTATTATATATTTTAAAAAATCTCATATGTTTGCCATGTTTACAAGCGACATTTAAACATTCGAAACAGCTCTGTTGTCTAAATTCTAGATAAGCAGAATCGGCAGCCCAAACGACCTGAAAGAAAAAAATATGTATTATTATTACATTGTGTATCGTAACAACAGTATATTTTTTAATGTTTAATTGTTGTATAAAATATACCTGATGAACTGTCATAGTCCCCTTGAAAGTGGCAATATCTTTAGGCAACATTAATTCCTTTCATTTAATTTCGTGCTCTTGAATAATACCCATTTCTACGTTTTTTATATTTCTTCGAATGATGTTGACAAAGGCATCAAAGTCTCCGACATCCTGATGACACCTTAATTCATAATCCGCAGTCCTTTTGATCACTGCTCCGATGCCATCAGGAGCACCCTTGCCGTGCCCAGCTTCTTGGTAATTCCATGTGATAAGATTTAGTTCTGGAAAGTCATTCCTTAATTGGGTTAAAATATAAAATATGTATTTATTTCTATACTGGCTTGAGGGACTATCTGTTAAAATGTGAATGCGATTAATTTGTGATGATCTGTTAAACACAAATTTAATTAAATAATTTAGATAAGCCCACACTGCCGCTGCATCATGACGGGTGCATTCACTGGCTGTGCAAACAGAGTAGGCTTGAGTAGCATTAGAATCATTTTTTAAATAAACCACTGCTGTATGAAGTGAGACTTGACCACGGCTGCCACCAAAGTGCATGCTTTGTACTTCCTCCGCATATTTATAAGAACAGTTTTCCGAAAAATCCATATGAATCAAGGCTTCATTGGTAGTTAGAGCTTCTTTCAAACATTTAATAGTAGCGTACTGGTTGACAATGTTACTCGTGTGGGACAAAATTTTGGCAGCATATTTTCCAGTTCAATACGAGCATCAGATCTCTTTGCTTTCTTCTTGATTATTTTTATTTCTTTCGTATCTACTGTTTTGGTGTCTCTTTCCCATACCATGTACTGTATTTCTTTATCATTTCGGAATTCTTTATATGGTACTGTTTTATTTTTACATGAAGCGCATTTGCGATTAAGACAATCTAGGCTATATTTATTACAACAGATTTCCTTTGTCAAATTCTGACTATCTTTTACATCAAGAATATTATTATAGTTTGTGTGCAATAAGCAGGCGCACGTATCACGGTCGTCAGTTGGAAGAGAGTCCCAAAATGGTCTGAGTCTTGTAAAAGTCGTGTAACTAATTTTAATGTTAGTATTTTCAGCCAAAAATTTCTTGTGTAAATTTTTTATAGAATCTAAAAGATATCTGACTTGTTTAACGGTTCCATGTTTCTTCTTATATTGTTTCTTGCCTGGAGTAATGCGACTGTTAATGTCGTCTTCGTAAAACTTTTCCACTAATTTTTGAACGTTGATGTTATTTCGTGCATTCTTCTTAAATCGTCAGTAGCAACCTTAAACTTTTTAAACTTCTCTTTATCAATTAAGTTAGTGATAACGCGTTTGTCTTTCCTGTTTGCAGTTGTTGCAAATTTCCGTGTTATTTCAGCACTTAGAAGTTTATCAAATAATTGTTTCTTGTCTTCATTTTTTGTATTTTCTGATTCATTACTTATTTCTCCTGTTAGTGTAGATATTTTTCTTTTTAAATAATTTACCTGTTTAATAATAATATATAATTTCGTTTTTCTTTCTCGTGCTGCATTTTCATTGTTTTGATTTTTTTTATTAATTTATGTTCACGCATACTTAGTTTCGATTTTATTTCTTGGTTTTCTATGTTTAAGGGATCTGTATTCATGTTAACATTTTCAATATCACAACTTTCTTCAGTTACTGCAACGTTTTTTATCATTCTTTGACTTACTTTCTTTCTAAAAAACTTTTTGGCACTCGTTTTCCATTTTCGTCTTTGAATTCTTTGCTCGCGTGGACTCATTTCGTTAATACTTTTATTTTTTTTATTCTCCTTCGCTTTTAAGTAATATTGTCTTTTTTTTTCTTGCTCAGCAGCATATAACTCAGGATTGTTTTTAATAGTTTGATATTTTTGTCTTCTAGCTATTCTACGTCTCTCTAATTCTTCCTCACTTTTTTGTTTTTTTGGTTTCGCCATTATATAATATTAAATCTAAAAGTAAAAAAAAAAATCATTAGTGTGACTTTCAATATAATTTGTGTGACTCGTCAATCGACACAAATGAGAGTGACACGAATGAGATTTTTGGAAGTAATTCGAATTTATTTCGTAAATAGAACGTTCTAGAACGTTTTCGTACATTGGAAACAAAATATGCTCTCAATGGTTTGTTAGGCAGCCAAATCAAAAACAAAAAACACATTTAACTAAGCACGATATGTGACAAAACACTAATGATATAAATTTGTTACAAAAGTCAAAATCTTACCTGAAATTTGGAATTTCTCTTAAAATAACGCCACACACAACTGACGAGCACGCGCGTTCGGTCACGACTGAGCACACGGGATGCGCGCGGGGTAAAGGTCGGGTAAATCAGGGACGAATTCTATTTACTGGTGCATTTTGTTACGATCACACAAATGATACTTTAAAATGAAACAGTTTTAGAAAGCTAAAAAAAAACATTTTTTTTATACCCAGCATTGTTTTTAATATCTAATTATTCATCTTTGAAGTGTATACTTAAAAGTACCACGATAAAATTTGAATTTCCTCGACGCGTTATTTCGTTTTTTAGAAAGATTAAGAAAAAATAAGACTTTGGAGCATTAACACTAATGAGAAATAGGTACTAGTTTTAGATCTATCTTTTTAATTTACAATTATAAAAGATTCGTTGTAACTGGCGTTTGGACGTCTCATAAGACTACATGATTTAAAATAATTTTAGTTCCGATAAATTCTACACCATGAGAAATAAATGAAAATATATGCTTTTGGCCCCAAATTTGAAATCGACCCATAACCTAAATGAACCTACCTACTCAAAATATTATAGGTAGAGGACGCAAAAAAATACATTTTCCAAAACAAGAAAGTTAGTGCGTAGTGTCTATAATGACGTACGTAATTAAATAATTAAACAAAGTTTGTAAGAACTTTAATAAAACATTGTAGATGTGCGTAGTTTAGTAACATTTGAATGAACATTACAGTATTATTATGCGTTGGTTCCAGTTTGTTTAATATTTATAAAGCATGTTTCCGATAATGTGTCATGCACGTGCGTATAAGTGCAGAATATTTTACTTGTTTTTTTTTTTAGTTGCTAAGCGTCTGATCGAATGACATGTTTTGTTTGAGAAGTAACTGTTTATTAAGGCGCTGACAAGACCCAATTGACCAAAATAGGCTTCTCTTAAGAAAGAAAATTGCCAAATCTGTATAGTTTGTGGTAGCGGAAAAAATAAATGTTAATTTTGAACATATTTCCCAGAACTTGGTTGTCACCAAAACACGTTTTGAAAAAAAAATCTCGATACAAACTAACGTTAAACTAACCTCTTACCTTGAGTTCTAATCCAAAATATCTGTATTAAATATCAAAATACATTACGTATTTCATTAATAACAAGTACGTCTTATTCTAATGCAGAACTTGGTTGTTTTTTATTTTCGATTACTCAACTCAATTCTGAGTAAATAGATAATTACTTCATATTTTGCAATAAATTACAAGCGTTTTGTCGTCGCGCTTCTCTTTCTTTTCTTTGCAATCTGACAGTGACCGCGGTTTAGGTGTTGTCAGCGTCTTAAAGGAATTATTTGCGACATCGACCCTGCAATGAGTAGAATGCAATTATACTACAACGAATTGTTAAAAAAACTAATCAAAACTAGGTAAGTACACACGGCTACATATCAAGCTATACATTTCCTGTATAAGCTGATCTCGCATTGTATAGAATTTCCGTACAATGAGGTCAGCTGAGACTGGAAAATGTGTAGCTTGATATCTAGCCATGTGTACCAAAATCAACCAATAAATTTTGTCGCTTGTGCTTCTAAAGTATAGTAAGTATTTACTTACGCGCTTTCCCCTATTATGGAGAAAATGGAAAATTATGTAAGATTTCGCGGTTCATTCGGGTAGGGATATGTAAAAAACTGTGATGTAGGGGGGACGCTTCTGAGATAGAATATTCATGTGATTCCATAATAGGCGAATGTTTTTTGTAAAAATTCACCCACCTCATGGGAAAGGTACTTATAATAAATTAATAAATACTCTTAATAAGCAACAGAACATACAAAATATTTTTTGAATTCAATTATTGGTAATACTTCCATAATTGCTACCAAGCCAGTGTAGTGTAACATTGAAGAAAGATTACACTTGGGGCCGTTGTGAAACGCCGCACTGTATCAATTTCACGCGCGTACACTTGCGTGTCACCTCACGTGTAACACGATAAGGTTAGTGCGTGTTACAACCACCACTTTCTGGGTGTCTGACGCTCCATTGGTGAGCGAGCAGCCTTAAATTTTCTAACCCTTCATAGTTTCTTGAATCGGAAGTGAAATGACCGAATATGCATTGAACGGACAGTGGGAGTTTTCCGCTTCAGTCAGTCGAGTCGAGGAAAACGTCAATATAACATTAAGCTTACCTAGATATGGCAAGTATTTCAGGCGCCAAGGAGCAATTTTATTGGTTCCTAAAGAGGACTATTTCGAAAAGTGCAATTGCACTCCTGACTCTCACCGATAAGAGTATACAAGGTGTCGTTTTGCATCTTCGTCAAATTCAAGGAGGTAACTATGCTAATGATTCTCGACATGAATCAATAATAAAATAAGTAGGTCTTCTTTTTTTTCTAATTTTCGGAAATCGGCATGTGTGGGACACGCATGTTAAAACGCGGCTCGTGTGATACCGCTCTGTAACTGCCCTTTTACATACACACAACTTAAATAACTAAAAAACAAGTACGTATTAATTATTGAGCTGGTATCGTAATTTTATTTGATTATATATGTCTTTCATAGCAGCCTTCTGAAATTTGACGAGGATGCCAAACCACACCTTGTATAAAACGTCATTGGTATGACGTGGTAGTTTTTCAAGAGATTTCTTACCATATTTTAGTTAGTTTGTCGTTGGTCTAGTGGTCACAAGCGCTACTGCTGAGCATGAAGTCCTGCGTTCGTTTCCCGGGTCGGACAAAGTGTTATTGGGTTTTTCCAACTTGAATTTCTCAGTAGCAGCGTGGTGTCTGTCAGGCTCGCTCCCTATTACATGTGACTTAAACGTAACTGGCGAAATGTGGGTGTACTATACGAACAGCTCTGCCTGACCTTTCGGGGATTACAGGCGTAATGTTATGTGATACGATCACTTATTTGTCATTAACGATTACAAACTACTTAGCTTCCGAGGAGGAAAACAAATTTTATTAATAAAACTAACAATATTGAGAAAACCACAAGGAACCACCTTTTCAGGTTTTCCCACTTACAAATAATGAATACCCATTCTTCAATGAAATTATGAATAAGGACTATTATACACGGGGAAAATCCTAACTATTATTATAAATGCGAAAATTGAGTTTGTTTGTTACGCTTTCACGGTAAAACGGCTAAACGGATTTGGATGAAATTTGGGACATGGGTAGACCATAACCTGTATTAGAACTAAGGATACTTTTTATCCCGGTATTCCCACGGGATCGAGACTTATGCGGATGAAACCGCGGGGCGCAGCTAGTCTTTAATAAAAGTAAACATCCTTTCGGTCAAATACAGGAAAATCATGTCAAATAATCGTGTCGGAAATTGCTTAGTAAGTGATGGCGGAATTGTGGTAAACTACCTGACTAATTATATTATATCTACTTGAAAATAATCATCACAATCATCAATTTCTATCTCGAGAATCGTGCTAAGCTTATCGGTCTCTAGTAGATGCTTCGGTTCGTTTAATATAATTAATTGGATTTATTGCTTGCAATTTCTTCTCGCAACATGACTACTGCAAAAACGACGTTTTCTTATTAGTGATTATTAAATTTTCTCTCGAATAATCTAAGAAAGTATACTCATTTTGATGAAGATATTGGTGGAAGAAAAAATACATGACGTTTATTTATAGACTCTTTCATATGATCGAATTATAATTTGCTTTGATGAAGACTTTGGTTGATGTCAAAGTTTTGCAGAAGAAATCTTTACTCTTCAACGAATCAGCCAACCTCTGCAATTTCATCTCCGGAACACATTCATTCATACTTTCATTAAACATCACGCAACCACAACGATCCGCAATGTACAGACAATGTACAACACAATATACATTATACAATGTGTCTGTATACGGTGTGCCGAAAATTAAGGGTATGGTGCAGACCATCAAACTGAGCAACTTTTTCCCCGGGACCTAGATCGTAATCGTGAAAAAAAAAATCTGTCATCCCATACAAAACTTCATTAATTACTCGACCAAATGTATGGGACGACTGATAATTTTTACGCGATTCTGATGTTGGTCCCCGGGAGAAAGTGACGGTCTCTACCACATTTTTAAATTTCGTCACACCGTATACAGACACAAAGTACCATACTCGTAGTATTTGAATGTATGACAGTAGGGATTAGAACTGATAGTGTCGGTACTCGAGGACCACTCAAGCTATCACGCACTTGATTGCGACAGATTATTATATTAGGACATCATGGATGTATGGCATGAGACTTTATCATTAGGGATTCAATGAAATGTTATACAATACTTAAAGGATAAAGTGGTTTTGCGATTATTCAACTCGTCTTTAGTACGATATTGGCGCCGATTCCCTTGTTCACAAACTAAAGTAAATTTAAGTTCAGTGCATCTTTTTCTTTCTATTTCATTAAGAAAAGGACAGAAGATACATTTTAGTTTAGTCCTGTCAAATTAATCAGCGCTTGACGTAAATTGACGTAATTTTAGTAGGCAAGTTTTTAATCACGTCTAAACTTGTATAGAGTAGTGACAGGAGCTGATTAATTTGACAGGACTAAACTAAAATGTATCTTCTGTCCTTTTCTAAATGAAATAGAAAGAAAAGATGCACTGAACCTAAATTTAGTTTAGTTTGTGAACAAGGGAATCGGCGCCATTATCTATCCTAAGTCGTACTAGTAGGTTTGAACACTGACAACTTTAAATAGTAGGTATAACGTGAATCCGGGCAAGTACCTACCAATGCAATATGTTTTTTGTAAAATGGCATCTCGCAACCTAGGAGGTTGTCGGCCGCTTAACCGGACTTTCCTCAATAAATTAAGGCCTCCAACCAGGGCATAACACTTATAAACTAAGTGACTACACACGCTAAGGGCTCCCTATAGCATACGGACCTCGGTTTAGGGCGTGCAAGAACGAATCTGATTTTTTTTATTCATGTGCACTTTCTGAGTTAATCTTGGATATAATAGAATAGAATACTCTTTATTATGTACACCATAAACATTACAGATACAAATGTTGAAATTTTACAAGGGGTGACACAATGGGCGGTCTTATCGCTGAAAGCGATCTTTTACAGACAACCTTTGGATGGATTAAAGGGGGAAGGATAGACAATACTGCAGTGGTGTACCCGTTACATATACAAAGCATGTAGGTACTTATCTACATAACATATGTATATTATACATATATATATATGTATATATATGCCATAAACATGAAATAAGATCAAGAACTATAATAAGTAATGATGATGTTAAGGAGAAAGTGTTTTTTACCCGAATTTTAAAAGTAGACAAAGTTTGAGCACGCCTTATCGACACGGGCAAGGCATTACATAACCGTACTGCTTAAACTGTAAATAATTTGTCATAATAGCTGGTGGAATGCATCGGCATCTCTAGTCTTAAGTATATAACTGCAATCGGTGAAGGTAAACGTGGTAGTCTGAAATCGTAAAACCGTCTTCAGCAATCGTGGTAATCAATGCTTGTGCCTTCTCTTTACGAGAAGAGGTATTTGCCCTTCAGTGGGAACTTAGGCGGGTATTATTATAACGTGATACCCATTCAATACCACCCAGTCCTCATAAAATGTCCCATCTCTAACAGTACATTCTTGTCGACAAGACGCAATTCGAAGAGGAATTTGGTCCGATCTAAATACAAAATTATAGGTAAACGTACCATGCATCTAACTATTAATACGCACTTCAAGGTTGTCTAGACCGGTAGTTAGTCGTTCAGCTTAGTTTAACGGCGTTCTTGAGTTAGACTGGACATTATTCGCAAATTCCTAGAGTCTATTATACTGTAGCATTGCCGGTTGGAATGCATCACATCAAAGTTTCATTTTATGAAGAGATAAGATGAGAAGTTTGAACGAGAGTTTTGTTTTTATTAAATGTATTTCGCGGTATACAAAAACTAGCAGCTAAGTGACTTTTATTCGTCACACCATACAATCACGGAACCACGGAACAGCCAAAAATAAAATCAAAATATTATACTTTGGGCACTTATGAAACGTCAGAAACTAGGTGCACGGTTCCAATTGGTCGTTTCCTATGGAGAAGAGTCGGCAAGAAACTCCACAGTTAATCTTTTAAAAATAATTGGCTTTTACAATGGTTTCAAATTACAGTGTTAGGTATGGGAGGACGGTGTAGGCCTGGCAACAAGTACAGGTAGGTACTTAACAAAATAGAAAATGGTCTACAAATCTACAGTCTAAGCCTACAATGATCTCACATTCACAATATATAAAATAATCTATATAAAATTTTTATAAAATAATCAAAATAAATACATATTTAAACAAAATGACATGATTGCCATTACAGCTGTAACAAGTCTGAATTAATATCCTGTCTACAAAAGCAACTAATTAATAGTTGAAATTATAATTGTAGGTATGTACATAATGAAAAGATTATGTCAAGGAAGTATGTTAATAAAAAAAAATTGGAAGCCGAATTAGGCAACGAAAATATCTAAGATTTGTTTTGTCCTGGCATATTTTTTTCTCCAGTAATTTCCTAACCAAACCAGACAAGCACAATAATTCCTTCAGTTTCTCTTCTGTAAGTTCAATGATTTTGAGAATAATTCAAACAACAAACAGAATTTCCACGTCTCAGTTATAATTAGTCTGTATAATTCCTGACCTAAGCCATAAAATCTTGGTTACACTGTGTAACTTTGTGGTAGGCCAAGTCTTCCCAGCTGTGTTCACAAATAGCCTAAATATTATTGCCACTATTTACTACGTCTTATAAAATGTCTTGTTTATGGTCTCTACTAAAACTAAAATGTGTATTCTGAATCTATGCATGAAGTTTATGTTGCCACTCGATTGCGGTAAAGTGCACCTTGCTACCAAATCTTTGGTGAATATTAGGAACATGTCAATAAAATATTGCTTGGCTTAGGATAAGTCATTCATGAATGCTGCCTTGCTACTGTTCCATTACCAGAATTTACGCTTCGCCACAAAATTCATTGCAATGATCGAAGGACCAGAAAATATTTTCGCGGTCCTTTGGAATGATGCTTTGGTTTTCGTTGCACATTGTTGTAATGGCATTTCTAATCTATTTACCAACATGTTGACAACAAAATTCATTCCCAGGATTCGTAGTACTAGCGTAGGAATTTTGTATACTAATCAGGTGTTCAACAAAGACCGGATTCTACAAATTTGTAAATATGAGAAATGCATTGGCTACTAGTTATTACGTTCAAAACAATGTAGGTACACATGAGTGGATCCAACATCCTAAGTCCCTACTACATCTTTGTATTGTTGCAGTGTTTTAAAAAGGCAATTTTTTCAAGCTGACTGATATAACAGCTGACGCTGACGCTAATGGCTGCTTCCATAGAATTGGGATGATACATTTATGTGATGTGTTGAAGAGAATCTCAATGCGTATTATACTTAGTTTGAGATCAATAACTTTCTAAATTTCGAGATGAAAATAAGGTTTTAAAAAAAATAAACATCAAATACATGCTAGCTAAATCTGGATACGAAATCTTGCATTTGAATGATTATATCCATCATTTTAATAGAAATGCGGTGTCCGAAAAATGGGCTTCCGTTACTTGTTGATGGCACTCGCGCCGATTCGTCTGCACAATTCTGTCGTTTGAATGCTGACTGTAACGCCCACGTGCCTTGCATCAGAAAACTTTTATTTATAAACTAATCTTGAACACGTACCAAGTATATTATTACGGAACTGTTTAGTGCAAGAAAGTTTAACTGTGCCACTAGAAAGTATGTTTACTTTTCTGTTATTGCGGAGATGATAATGTGTACACATTTGGATGCTTTAGCTGTAATCTGGGTAGTCATAAAATATTTTGACTACTTCTAAACTTCCACGTGCCACAAGACCCTGTCCTCCGCCTTCCGCATCGAGTCTGTTCCAGCCACCTTTTTAAGATCGTGGGTCCAAATAGGTGGGTCCACTACGATTGCCGAAACGAGGTCTCTATTCCAGGACTCGTCTGCTCCACCGGCCATCGGTCCTTTCATACACATGGCCAGCCCACTGCCACTGCCAAACTTCCATTTACGTGTCTTCACTTATCTGATATTTATTTATTTTAGTTTTAATTAGATGTCCTCTATATCGTCGGCATGAAATAGTGACCCACTTTTTTATCAATTTAGTAGATTTATGATATGAAATTATTTTTTGCAAGTTCCTGCTAACTTTATCGATTTATCACTGTTACTTATAACTAAAGAGTTACTTTTATGCGGTAGATAAGACTTTAATCTATATTTTTTTATGTATGTATGTATGTATGTATGCATGCATGTATGTCTATTTCTTTGGCACGCTCTGTAGCCTAAACGGCTAGAGGGATTTTAACATAAGTGGTGTCGTTAGATTCGTCTTAATTGTGGGAGTGACATAGGCTATATAATATTTTTATATTGCATCTGCAAATAAAAAAAAGGGAAGGGTTTTTTTAAATTACCTACAACAATATTGATATCAAATAATAACGAGTAATTAGCCAATTCCATACATACATATATACATATATAATATATATAGATATTAATAAAACTAAAAGCTTGAAATAAAACAAAATATTAAAAAAAAAAACCCCGACTGCAAAAACACATAACTGAAAAGAGAAAAACAAGCATTATAATCTATAGAATTTTGGTATCGCAGGCGGGGACGAACCAATAACCTGAAATATGGTGAAATATGTGTACTTTTGTTTGTCCCAAATTCTATAGATTATAATGCTTGTTTTTCTCTTTTCAATTATGTGTTTTTGCAGACGGGTTTTCTGTTTCTAAATAATTTGTTTTATTATTTAAATGGAATCTGAAGAAAATCAAAGTAATCAAAATTATTATTTCATTCATATCTTAATACCTATACCGAGATAAGCAATAGTATCTAAATGTATACAAACATTGAACTGTTTTTATGTATTTTTACACACTGTTATCAAAATGTTCAAAAATATTATACAAAATGGATATCGTTGTTTTATTTTTGTAGATAATGATTATCATGTATTGATGAACACACGGCCTCAGTCTTTTTTTTAACCCCGAATTGCATACTGAGGCGATATCGCGGGCGCGACAGGTAGCAATATGCCTGTCACGCCCGCGATATTGCCCCAGTCTGTACGAGCCTTTATATTTATCACTTACCTACTATAAGAATAAAGTAAATACCTATATATATTCTCATCAAATGAATGAATGAATGAATGAATGAAAAGCACCGAACCCAGCGTGGTTAAACCAGACTCGATTGCTCGAATTAACCCAAGGATTCGCACTAGTCCCTGGAGCCTCATGTTTCATGGGACTACAGAGACCATTGCATAATTATCAAAGAGTAGACCGGGGGCGCGGTAATGGTCAGGAAGACGTGTCCTTAGGATAAGAAGGATTATTAGAGCTGTGGCGGCATCTACATCGCCACATGCGAACTAAGCAGCACACTGACGTCACGCAAAATCCTGCATCGCGCAAGCAGAGTTTACCGCGCAACTAGCATATATACAACATCCCGACATCAGCCGTCGGGCAGTTGCCCACCAGACACGACACCCGTCTGGTCGGAGGATCCTCCCTTTTCTTTACATGAACTTTACACCCTGTTCCTCATGCCTCTATAGAGCCATACCGGTTATGTATCCTAGAGTAAGCAATGGAATATTACAAAGGGGGAAACATTTGTGAGCTTTTATGTGTGGGATAATCTTCGGAATTACTGATCCGATTTCGAAAATTCTTTCTCTGATGGGAAGCTACAGAGTTGCCAAATGTCATAGGACATTTTACGTGTAAACAAGAAATTTCACGCGGATGAAGTCGCGGCTGAAGCTAGTGGTAGATAAATTTACTGAAAAGTTGACTGAAACCCAAACTAAGCCAAAAGTTACTGATATAATTTATTTTCACACCATACAGGTATATTTTGGTAGGCAATAAGGTTTAAAATTCTTTAAATTAATAACAAGGTTCTTTAGTTTGTTAAACACATTGCTGTGTGATTGTTTTGGGAAATGTGGTCACACGCCGATTGTGTTTGAAAACAAAAATGAAATAAAATTCGGTTTTGACTGATTGTTGCTTATTTAATATTTAGTTTCATGCAAGTGGAAACTACACCCTGGGCACGAGTTTTTTTTAGATAGTTATGAGAATTTTTTGCTTGTTTTAATAATTGAACTATTTAAAAGTGTTTATCCTCCAACTGCCTCGTCGGTCTAGTGTTAGCAAGCGCTACTGCTGAGCATGGGGTCCTGGGTTCGATTCCCGGGTCGGGCAAAGTGTTATTGGGTTTTTCTATCTGGAATTTCTCAGTAGCAGCCCGGAGTCTGGATTGGTGCCCGGTTGATGACAATAGGCTCGCCCCCTATTACATGGGACTTATACATATCTGGCAAAACGTGGGTGTACTGCCCAACCCTTCGACGAAACACGGCGTGATGTTATGTTTGTGTAAGTAAAATTAATATGTTTTAGTTCCAATAGTAATCAGTATTTTAATCGGTCGATCCATCAGGTTAAGCTACGCTTGCTGGGGTTCTTCCGTGGATGAGTAACCATCTTTACATACCGAGACTCCTCCGTGCCCCAGAAAGCACGTTAAGCCGTTGGTCCCGGCCGTCATTCGTGGATCTTTGACAGTCGTTAGGAGCCAGAAAGTCTGACAACCAGTCTTACCAAGGGGTATTTGTATTACCCAATAACTGGGTTGTGCAGGTCAGATAGGCAGTCGCTCCATGTAAAATACTGGTATTCAGGTGCATCCGGTTAGACTCGAAGCCGACTCCAACATATTTGGGAATAGGCTAGGCAGATTGCTTGATTAATTGTATATATGGCTATTGAATTAAAATTAACTTTCGAAGTTACACGTAAGATCCTGGAGAAAGTAGTTTAAAAATAATTGGTATGAAAAGAAATACATAAATCTAACTTGCAAGTAGTGTATATTATTATTTTAAACAGTACCTACTTACTATATTCAAAATCCCAATCATCATCATCATCATCATTTCAGCCGAAAGACGTCCACTGCTAGACATAGGCCTCCACCAAGCACCGCCACTTCGACCAGACCAGTTCTGTGCTTCCCACATCCAACGGATTCCTACGGCCTTCACAAGGTCATCGGTCCACAATCCGACGCTAAGTTCCATTTTTCAATAAACACTTTTAACATAAACATCACGCCTTGTTTCGCCGATGGGTTGGGCAGAGGTGTAGCTTTAGTACACCCACATTCTGCCAGATATGTATAAGTCCCATGTAATAGGGGGCGAGCCTATTGTCATCAACCGGGCACCAATCCAGACTCCGGGCTGCTAGTGAGAAGTTCTTGATAGGAAAACCCAATAAAAATTTTGCCCGTCCCGAGAATCGAACCCAGAACCTCATGCTCAGCAGTAACGCTTGCGACCACTAGACCAATGATGCAGTTACCGCATCACATTGCTACTAATTGGAACTAAAACATTTTAGCTAGTTCCATTGGAAAGCTCAAATCTAAGTAAAACAGTTGGTGAAAACTAGCTCGACTAGTTACGTAAATCTTAGATTATTAGATTATATGTAACTCAGCGAGGCAGCAAATATAACAAAATAATACATAACATACATACATAATCAGCCTATAATGTTCCCACTGCTGGGACACAGGCCTCCTCTCTGTGAGAGGGAGTGGGCCGTAATCCACCTCGCGGGCCCAGTGCGGGTTGGTACATAAAACAATAAATAATAATTATCCTGACAACTTCAGAGACATTTAAGGGTCGGGTACTTGCCGTTGACCTTGGCTATACAAATCTGCGTCGCGCTCACGCCGCGCCGCTGCGCTGCTACGCCGCACAGTGGAACGAATGTATGGGAGCGGTTGGACGTAGACATGTCCGAAAAAAAAGAGTAAAATTATGCCAAACTAATGATGCCATCTTATTCGATTACTTAATGCCTTCATAACTTGTGGTGATGAATTTCTTCATAACTCCCATATTTCGGGAGTAATTTGAGAAAATGTGAAATTTTACTATGAAAATGAGTGTATCGAGCTCTCTCCCTCCTGATTCCGGGCTTGTTTCAAGTAGCGGTCTCTAATATCATAATGCTAATACTAAGAGCTATATTTAATACTAAGACACATAGTGCGCCAAATGTGCACTTTCTGGGATAAAGAGTGATGTTTATTTTATAACACAATTTTTTTATTTTTTGTTTATTTTGTTGATTAAAACCGTTTTTCTAAAGGTTTACCTTATTACAATAACATTTCTGAGCAGCCAATTAGAGAAGATATAAGCTAATTAGGATATATAATTAGGGACTTAAGGTTTACATATAAAACTGATGCACTAATGATTACTGATAAGAACATTGCTATTATTTAATTACTAAATGGCTCTTAATACACTAATTTAGCATGCATCATTTACTAATTATCACAATAACTAATTACCTTGCAATATTTAACAAAGGATACCTGGGATACCTGGATTTTATATAAATAGGTCACTATTAGTAACTTTAAAATCAGTGTTGATTTACACCTCGTTGTATCCAAGCTAATCTCGCAATGTATTTTCCAAATTTTAATACAAATCTTGATATTCACGTTGCTTTATGCGCACGCGCACATAAAGATTTACGCGACTTTAACTATTTGTTCAGTGTTTTAAAAGATAACAGTTGTGTTCAGTTATGTGAAAGTGCTGAAACAAGTTTAAAAGACTGGTGTCGTCGATTTTGCTACCGCATTTATGCAAAATGGACACAGTCTGGAAGAAGCACAGATAAGTTTCGGAAGAAACATGAGATTTGGCTACAGGCTGCAATTCAATGGCCGGAATTACAGAATGAAAATATGGAACCTTCTACAGAAAATATAAGTGACGTCATCGAGCCCATAATTTCTCCTGCTAAATCTGATGCTTCAACTTGTACACATCCTAGTCCTCGTAAATCTTTTGAGGACCTTAGTAACCGGCAAAAAAGAAGACGCACTGAAGATAGTCTTTCATGCAGCAGTAGCAGCGCTGAAATTATGTTTTCGGCCGAAAGGGCGCTTCAAAAGGCAGGACAAAGCGATACAGCTTATGTTATGAAATACTTGACGGAGAATCCAGAAGAGGCCTCAAAAATCAAAGCCTTCATTGAAGGTAAATCAATTCAGGTACGGGAAATATCCCCTTTGAAGGCATTGGCTCTTTATGTATCGATGAACTTATCGAAATGGCGCTATAACACTCTTCGGGATTTCAACACTCAAGAAGGAGCTCTTCAATACCCGAGTTACTACATGTTGGTTAAAGAAAAAATTAAGTGCTATCCGGCCAAAGAAGATCTCACAGTTACAGAGAGCTCTGCAAAAATCAAATTACAAGCCTTGATGGATTTAACCTCAAGAAGACTTATTAGGTCGTTAGAAACCCCTGTTGATCCCAATCAACAGCTCGTATTGACCAGCAAATGGGGTTTTGACGGATCATCTAGCCAAAGCATTTATCATCAAAGGACGAGTGAAGATGAGCAAATCGATCTTGCTAGTAATTTTATGATTAGTCTTGTACCACTGCGGCTCGTCTCAAAAGGTGTAACAATTTGGGAAAACGAGCGACCATCTTCCACTTCATTTTGCCGGCCAATATTGTTTAAGTTTATAAAGGAAACCAAAGAAAATGTGCAGAGAGAGATGGCTGAAATCGAAGCAGAGATTGAAGCCTTAACTCCATCCACCATCACTGATGGAATTAGTGTCAAACACCAACTGCTGTTGACAATGATTGATGGTAAAATTCATTCCATTATATCCAATACAGCAGCTTCAGTGTGTGACATATGCAAGGCTTGTCCTAAAGAAATGAATAATTTAGAGTTAATCAAAGATAAACACGCAAACGAGGACATGTATAAATATAGCTTAAGCACCCTTCACGCTTGGATTCGCTCAATGGAATGCTTATTACACATTTCCTACAAATTAGACATAAAATCATGGCAAGTAAGGGGTGATATAGCAAAAAGGCAAGTTGATGACAGGAAGAAAAGAGTTCAAGAGGCTGTAAGAAGAGAAACGGGCTTACTTCTCGATGTTGTGAAACAAGGCAGTGGATCCACCAACAATGGCAACTCGGCAAGGAGATTTTTTGAAAACTACACTAAATCTGCTGAACTGACCGGAATAGATGCTATGCTTTTAAGAAAAATCTGTGTGATCTTGCAGTGTATTTCATCAGGAGAGAAGATCAACGTAACTAAATTCCGAGAGTTCTGCTTTGATACTGCTAAGCTTTACGTGGAGTTATACCCATGGTATTATATGCCTTCTTCACTTCATAAAATTTTAATGCATGGGCCAGACATAGTTCAGTACATGTCAATTGTGCCCATTGGTTTTCTATCCGAAGAGGCATCTGAGGCTAGAAATAAAGATTTTAGAAAATATAGAGAGGGGCATTCTCGAAAGCATAGCAGTATCTCATGCAATGAAGATATTATGCACAATCTTTTACTGTCTTCTGATCCACTTGTTACAAGTATCCGTCCAAAAGGAAATAAGTTTGTAAAAAAATCTTCTTTTAAGTAATTTTATGAGCTTACGGATTCTGAGAAAAGTGATATCGAATTTGTTAACATAAATGATTTAGCAGACATCGATTCTGAATTTGAATTAATTGATGATGATGATGATGACGAAGATAATTAAATGATGTTATTGTTTTAAAATGTGTAACTTAGTAAATTAGAGCTTACATCTTAATTATTTATTGTACTTTTAATGAAACTAGGTAATTTATTATCAACTTACTTAAAAGTCATACTCTCATCAGTTCTTGTGAATATTTTTGTTAATATATATTTCTGTATATATATAATATATTTATAGACCTCTTAATAAGTCTGTCTGCGGTTTAAAGTAAATACAAATGGGGAAAAAACGTTTTTTTTTTTAAATTTTCATTTCCTTTTATCCCAGAAAGTGCACATTTGGCGCACTATGTGTCTTAGTATTAAATATAGCTCTTAGTAATAGCATTACGATATTAGAGACCGCTACTTGAAACAAGCCCGGAATCAGGAGGGAGAGAGCTCGATACACTCATTTTCATAGTAAAATTTCACATTTTCTCAAATTACTCCCGAAATATGGGAGTTATGAAGAAATTCATCACCACAATTTATGAAGGCATTAAGTAATCGAATAAGATGGCATCATTAGTTTGTCATAATTTTACTCTTATTTTTCGGACATGTCTACGTCCAACCGCTCCCATACATTCGTTCCACTGTGCGCCGTTCGGTTTCTAAGGGAATATTTATTTTTAGTAACGAAAATATGAATATTTGATAAAAGAAAACATATAGAAATATAAGATAGTAAAATAGTCTGTTCAAACAAATAACGTATTTTGTGCTTTGGGTAGACACTTCCTTCACTTCCAGAATTTATTTTATAAAGTATTTTACTACAAAACTTAAATATTCACATATATAATTGATGGGTATGCGATCTAGTTGTTAAATCGCATACCCATCAACAACAATGCAACAATGTATGTTAATACATTGTTTGCATGACTTACTTGCATTATGTGAAGACGTAATAATATATTTAAAAGTCACTAAAATCATATATCTGCGCCTTAATTAACTGTTCTCGTACGCATTAATCAATTTTCCTTCATTATTATTGATGTTGTAGAAGGAAAATCTTGGTATATACAGGAGCAATAATATAATATGTGTGGGTAGCAAAATCCGAAGTCGATTTTATTAGTAATCACAATAATGCAAAATAATAGCTCGATTCAAACTTGATGGCGGCTCTGAAGTGCCCTACTAGCTACGCAGTACCGCACCCCTCACCCCCGCTGACACGTGAATTTGTTACTGCGCAGCGACTCGCCTCGTGTTCCGAGCCGCCATAAAGTTTGAATCGGACTGTATTAATGGTATAGATTGTAACTTTACGTGCTCTGGCATTGCCCATCACCTAACCCTAGTATTGCTTAAACTGATCCGTATTGGCTTATCCTGACTAAGTTGTAAGTGTTTGTTTATTTGTTTGTTCGTATTAAAAATGCGAACAAACAAATAAACAAACAAAAAAACTCACTGTTTTTTTGTTTATTTATTTGTTTGTTTGTTACGCTTTCCCGCTAAAACGGCTGAATGGATTTGGAACAAATTTGACACATGGGCAGACCATAGCCTGGCCTAGGACATATAATACTTTTTATCTCGATATTCCCACGGGATTGAGACTTATACGGGTGTAGCCGCGGCGCGCAGCTAGTTTCCAATAAAAGAATCGGTGTAAATTCCTTCATAATAACTTATTCTTTGTAGTTAAACTTAATTTAACCGAATATAAAAATTAAGGTAAAACGATACTAAACAAACAATTTAATTTCTTTATGAAAATCAATTATGGCATGTAATAATGGTTCATTAAAGTACATAATTCTCCGTACTTGCTCGTATCGCTATGGATATAATGAGACACTCCAAGGACCAGTTTGACTTAACCAATTTACTCGGAAACAGTTCGAAAGCTGCCCCTTCCAGCAAGAAGGTACAGTCAGCGGCGTAATTTGCATGTCAGTGAAAATCAGGAAAGAAAGAAAGAAAAATTATGTATGTATTTAATACTTTAAGCACACAAATGTACAGAGGCGGACTTAATGCCATAGGCATTTTCTACCAAACAACATTTGGGTGATGCAGAGACAAACAGTAGTAGGTGGTATTTACCTACGAAAAAATATCAGCTACCTATGTATTTATGTAGAAATGTGTGGAAGAAAGATGTTTCGACGACCCCAAATAAATTGAGGAAGATTAGGGCAGAAGAGTATTGATATATACCTACTTATGTATTTAAAGATAAAGTTGAATATAACATGTTTAGAAGAAAAAAAAACCGTTTTTATTTTCTACTGTGCGCTTAAACATACTTCCGTGTCGTCAGTGATGATGGGGGACTTAATTTGCTGTATCTACCTAATGCATATTATACTGCTGCATAATACATAACTGGAGCTTGATTATCGCTTATTTACATAGTTCCTAATGTCGTTTAATTTTGGGTATACCTAAGTAACGTAACTGGGCTTTAATTATTATTTGAAGCAACATTTCAGTTTTCACACATGCTTATATTTGACAGTTAAGATTTTGAGAATAACTTCTCGCTAAGCAAATCTCAAACAACATTATTAATAATAGCAAAAACAAATTGAACGAGTGAAAACATAAAACAAATTCCATTGCAACACCTCGCAGTTTACAAAACTAATGTTTTCTAATTACATTGCAGCGTTTCCAATAACATCAATTACACGTATTCGCGATAATGGTATGTGTGTATTGTAGAACCAATGAACAAATTAATTCATCGCCTTCTTGCTTATACTCCATGAACCTTTCACGTGAAAGAAAAAAGTGGGGTACTAGCCTTAATGAAGGTGATTATAATAAATTTGTTTAATGTTAATTGAATGTGGCTCATTGTACTATTGTTATAATTTCAATTGTACTTGCTACGTACAGTGATGGCGCACTAAGATGGTAAAATAAAGATACTGGAGATTTGACTTACTGAATTCGTAATAAACGTTAATTTAACGGATTATTTTAGTGAATACTAAAAGAATATCGATAAAGCCTCAAAGAAAGTCAAGTTCGAGACAGATTTTTAACCAGACAGTTTCAATTCGAGCGCTTATCTTCACAAATGGTAGTTCTAACGCTGTAGTAGGCCGACCATATACACCTCAGTACATTAGTAAATTGGATGATAAGAGGCGAATCGTGAACATCAGTGTTACAAAACACGTCTACATTACTCACATTACCTATTAGCCTACTTATCTCTGAATTCAATTCAACAAGCATTCATATTTTCTACACATGCCATTCACAACTGCAAAATATAACTAAACAATATTAATTCATGATGTAACTGTGCCTGACTGTATTTTATGACAGTCGATAGGACAAAAAAATGCAATTTGGCTTCGACTGCACACGGTAATGGCTGGTAATAACGGGTTGGGACTTTAATTTGAGCTGCAATGGCATCATCAGAATTTTTAGCATCATTTGACATTTACTTTCTTTGTTGCAAAATATGATTTGTTGCACACTTGTTGTAGTTGTATAACATCTATGTATACCACCCCTTTTTTTTTTGGTGGGAAATCATCAAATAACTTCTCTCGCTCTGGGCGGAGCGGGAGGGTGTGTCAGACTCTTACTGACTAAAACCCACCCGTATTCCTTCTTGTTGCCTGTGTTGCGGGGGCCTCGGTGACCCATAAGTACCTTCCCGCGACCCCGGCAGGCATAGGCCCTAGTGGACCCCTACTATGTGCTGACGACATCTCTTTGAGGCGCGCGTGGAATACATTGCGCCGTCGACCGGGGCCTGGTCCTTACCGGACGGTGAGCTATGTATACCACCCCTTAAATCGCTTACCATACATTTTATGATATGATTTTGTTCATTTGCCTGTTTTCTTATATCCAGGAATTCTTTTGTAGGTACCTATTCTTTCTGATGCAATTTGCGTGTGTTGCACAATTTCATATTCCAACCAGATAACAAAGCTTTTATCTATCCGAACCGTAGGTACAATACAAACCATTATGCTGTCGTTTAAGCATATTATCAGCGTTAAATATGGAAAAATTGTGGAGCAGATCACAATCATTTGTTATCTGACATCGTGATCCAATAGGATTATTGTCACAAATGAATACAACGTCCTCGTTGCTTACCGATGTGCCTACTTACGTCTGACCTTTATGATTGATTGTATTACTTACGTTATAAAATTACTTCTGACAATTCTGAGGATTAGAGATATACAGTTCGTTTGCCCTTGTCACTAACTGCGAAAAATCAATGAATTAGTGGATCGCCCTGAATATTTCCATTTGATTAACATCACATTATCATGCATGAATATTTTTTCTATACTATTTCACATGTGGGAAAGGTGATGAACTCACTGTCTTCGTAATAGTGGGACGGAAACGTATTAATATGTAGATTACTATCTTCTACGCCGCAGTCATTGTTACGTCATAAGACTTAAAACTGGCTATTGATTTATTTGTTAAAAGCATCTTTTCTTATGTAACTTACTATATGTTTGAATTCGACATTCATTTTTGAGTTATGTCTGCATTGTGATTTAAATTGCAGTCAGACGTTAAAAAAAGATTTAACACTTTTTCTTCTCAATGTAATATCTGCTGGTCATTTCACCGCAAGACATTATCATCACTTAAAACCTGTATAGAAATACAGGTTTTAAGTGATAACAATGTCTTGAGATGCAATGGAGTGGGCGTATGATTGGAGTTTCTCTACGTGATCGAATCGAAAATGAAGAGATCCGCATGCGAACCAAGGTAACCGACATAGCCCGAAGAATTGCCAAACTTAAGGCGCTGACAAGACCCAATTGACCAAAATTGGCTTCTCTTAAGAAAAAAAAAAATACCAAATCTGTATAGTTTGTGGTAGCGGAAAAAATATATGTTAATTTTGAACATATTTTCCAGAACTTGGTTGTTACCAAAGAACGTTTTGAAAAAAAATCTCGATACAAACTAACATTAAACTAACCTCTTACCTTGAGTTCTAATCCAAAATATCTGTATTAAATATCAACATACGTTATATATTTAATTAAAAACAAGAACATCTTATTTGAATGCAGAACTTGGTTGTTTTTATTTTCGATTACTCATCTCAGTTTTGAGTAAATAGATAAATGCTTCATATTTTGCAATAAATTACAAGCGTTGTGTCATCGCGCTTCTCTTTCTTTTCTATGCAATCTGACAGTGACCGCGGTTTAGGTGTTGTCAGCGTCTTAAGTGACAGTGGGAAGGGCACATTGCTCGCAGAACAGATGGCCGATGGGCCCGATAGGTTCTGGAGTGGCGACTTTTAGCGTTGCGTAGCGTTGGAAGGCGTCCTACAAGGTGGACCGATGACCTTGTGAAGGCCGCAGGAATCCGCTGGATGCGGGAATCACAGAACCGGTCGAAGTGGCGGTGCTTGAGGGAGGCCTATTTCCAGCTGTGGACGTCTTTCGGCTGAAATGATGTCTTGCGTGTATAATCATATATACTAAGCTGATTGGATACCGATAAGTACCTATATACTTAATGTTGTCATTGTAGTTCCTGCCACAGGACATTATCGCTTCGCCTCTTGTACCTATTTACAGTCACGGAACATTTTTTGAGCAGATCGACATTACGAAAAGCCGTGCTATAGCTATTTCTTACCACAGATAAATAATTCTAGTTGAGATTTGAATATACAGACAATTCAAGTTGATAGTCAAGTTGTACTGTACAACATGATATGATTGAATCAATATTTCTATTCTTCTTCTTTGTGTGGTTAGTGACTAACCTGGAGGTCTACTCTATAAGCAAGATGTCCGTAGCTTCGGCCGAAGTTACGGATGATTCCTACTCCCTATCACCAACGGACATAAGATTAGTTTGGGGCCCGACCTAAGAATGAATGTCACCACGATTTGAGCTACTGCCCCTACTCACGATGTGTTTTTGCCCGTCCAAAAAAGGGAATTAATTGGCTGTAGGGTTCACTTCGTAGTTTCGAACTACTTTCGGACGGGTCCGTAATGTTCGTTGACGTACTTAGAGAGTAGGCCCCTGGTGACCGAGTTTTTATTCCGCTTATGGGCCTCTAACTTGGATTCACATGATGTCGACAAATATCTCTAAGGCATGCCGGTTTCCTCTTGATGTTTTGCTTCACCGTTTTTTCAGCAAGTGATAATTATACAATACGCACGTGAATCCGAACACGAAAGAGGTGCGTGCCTTGGGTTCGAACTCGAGACCTATGACTTGGCAGTCCGACGGCACACCACTAGATTATCAGTTTATTACTGCTGATATATTAAGCAATATTTTTTTTTTTGCGATAAGGTTTTTTTGAATAAAATATTATCCGGAAGCAATGAGAAAAATAACGAATCCCAATTATAGTTTGTTTCTGTTAGGAAAAAACGTAAGACAACGTTTTCATTGTTCAAATGATGACAGTTAGTTCTTTACGTCTATTTACACAGGACTATGTCCGGTTTACCTGTAACAAATTACAATACAACCGGTCCTCGAGAGCTTTTGCTCTTCAGTGTTTCCTTATTTAGATTTTTGTAAACTATATTTTTGGTTGTAAGTACCTATTTCAAATATTTCCCACTCATCGCCAATCTGTTGGACCTAAACCAAACTAAAAAAAATCGCACTAAAAAAGTCAGATATTTTTGGTGCTGACTGTAACTTTCTCTATGAAAATCTTTCTCGTTTTATAGTCGGAATAAAATAAATATCACATTAGTAGTGGAGTGACATAAACACAAATTATACGTACAAATTTGTCAATGGAAAAATTGTCTAGGTTGTATCGTTTATACAGGGCGACATTGAAAACATGCGACAAATCGAAATGGGAGATTGTACTCATCATTATGAACAACTTTTACTAAGGGACCAAAGCTACAATCCCAAAAAAAAAAACTGCTGTCCCCTACATTTATGTTCGCAATACCTCATCAAAATGTAGGAAAAGCAGATTTTTTTTTTGGGATTACAGCTTTGGTCCCTTAGTAAAAGTTGTTAATAATGATGTATACTATGTCCCATTTCAGTTTGTCGCAAGTTTTCAATTTCAACCTGTATATAACTCGCTGCTGACCACGGCTTCGCCCGCGTGGCTTTTGAAAAATAAAAGTAGCCGTTTCGGAGATTAGCCGGAACAGACAGACAGACAAACAAAAAAAATGTTTTTTGTTATAACTGTTATAAGTACCGTATATACTTTCATATGCATATGGCAAAAGCTGTCATTTTGACATTACAAACAGACACTTCAATATTATTTATTTTTTATAGATAATATTACATTTTTTATACTTAAAAAAAATAACCTTCACTCTTGTTTTGTGGAAAAACTGTCCACTGAAATAGCGTTCCATAACATGAATAAGTAATAATACGATCAGTTACGCATAATGTACAAAATTCAATAAGAAAATATGTTTCAGGTGTACACAAATATTCAAATATCTCATGACGCATAGGTACGTTCATTGTGTTGAATGTTTTTCTTGTAATGACCGTGATAAATCAATTATTTTGATTTATTCGCTTAACATAAAAAAATACTAGCTCCTGCTGGCAGCTTCGCCCGCATGGTTTTTTCTAAAGCATAAGTAGCCTTAGTTAGCGTTATAACATCAGCTATATGCCAGTGAAAGTCCCGTTAAAATCGGTCCAGCCGTTTCAGATACTAGCTGGAACAAACAGACAGACAGAAAGACAAAAAAAAATAAGTTTTTTGTTATAAGTAGGTACCATATTATATACTTTCATATGCATTTAGTAAAAAGCTGTTTGTTGTTTCGACATTACAAACAGACACTTCAATTTACATACGAAGCTACCTTTTCCAAGGGGCAACTAAAATCAATTTTATTTAGGTACTTAAAATGTTGATGTTCAAAATTGCCTTTCAATGGCCGACTGGAAATAAATGATTTGGCTTTGACTTTGTCTTTAACTACAAGATACGACCAGGGGGGCAACCACCGCCTCATATAGCAGTATTATTTTAATAAATAAATGTAATATTAAAATAATACTGCTATAAGAGGCCGTGGTTATAGGTTAGCTTGGAACTGACCAACCACGCGCGCGCCGAATTGCCTAAAAACTAAGCCAAGGCACCCTGACCGGGTAAGGTTAGGTTAGAACTGTGACCATCCGCGCGCGAGCCGAGCGAGCGAAGCGGGCTTATTCCGATTTGTTTACGCCCGCCCACACGTAACTGTCCGTTTAGTCATTTTACTGCTTAGTATTGATTTAATTACCCATTTAAATATTTGGTATGACTCATTTTTAGGGTTCCGTAGTAAACAAGGAACCCTTATAGTTTTGCCATGTCTGTTTGTATGTCTGTCTGTCCCTGCTGTTCTGTTTTGTTAGAGTCAAGTGTCCCCCCCACCTGCAAGCTAAATAGTTGTTTATGGAGATGTGAAAACATTCATGGCAGTAGTACATATAATGTACTAGGTGGGCTTTACAAGTTAACGAGTAATAGTCGACCAACTTAAATTTGCAGTTGGAGAATTGACCGTGACGTATATGTGTGTATTGGAGAACATGCTTTGCAACTTTGTTTTTGGGATAAATTCATTCCAACATTTCCAACTACGGAACTTTTCATTGTGCGTGGTGTGTACTGCTCAGTTTTTACTGCCGAACTAGTTTATAAACATGTATTTTGGGATTTTTAATTTACCAAAACTACGATAAACACCGGTTGCTTTAAATCGGTGCCATATTATAAATACTTACTTTATTGCATCAGCACAGATGTAAAATTTATTGTCAAGTAGGTACATCACAACATGCGACAAACATTTGTTCTAACAATGAGTAACTACGTAAGTCACATTAGTAACAACAGAAAAACAACTGTTGAACGAAAGGCTTGACAAGACAATCGTAATAAATTAGTTATTAAATTGTAAGCTATAATTAATGTTCTAATACACCACACATCTGTTTATACCTACCTGTCTTAAGCAAATAAATGATTTGATTTGATTTTGAAAAGTTGAACGAAAACGTTTTCGCATAAATTACTCGTAACCACAAACTGTCAAATTTCTCCAAACGATTTTAAATCTTAAAATGGTCACGGTTAAGTTCAAAATCGAATGAGAAAATTTGACAGTTTGTGATAACTTGAGGTGGTGGCGACTGTAAGTACCTATACATACATTTTTTACATCA
This sequence comes from Atethmia centrago, assembly GCA_905333075.3. Classification (NCBI taxonomy): domain Eukaryota; kingdom Metazoa; phylum Arthropoda; class Insecta; order Lepidoptera; family Noctuidae; genus Atethmia; species Atethmia centrago. The sequence goes on from HG995374.1 coordinate 7,864,916, forward strand.
AATCATATAAGGACCTTCATTGTTACCATTGTAGTAACTTGTCACAGATATATTGTCTAATTGTCCAATCTTTGACGTTCAGATCAGTTGACTGTGACCGACTGTACAGTCAGTGTGTGTGTACACACGATTACATATCAAGCTGTACATTTCCAGTAGAACCTGACGTACTCATTGTATGGAAATCCTGTACAAAGCAAGATCAGCTTATACTGGAAATTATAGCTTGATTTGTGGCCGTGTGTACCATTAGACTTCCTTAAATGAAATTCAGGAATATATAAATCTGACTTTTCTTACTTTTTATATTGGAGTCAATTGTTTTGCAGCTTTCGTAAGCATATCTTATCTATGATACATATTATAAATTAAAGCCGCTTTTCGTGTCTGTCTGTGTGCAACGCAACGGATTTTGATGAGGTTTTCACCATCATTTAGAGAATTTATTCCGAAATGTTTATGTGCATAATATATTAATATTAAACTTACATATAATTAAGAAATCTCGATGTTTTGTCACGTCGTAATCACCTTTCAAACAAAACAAAAAAATAAACAAAATCGGTTCGGCCGTTTGGGAGATACGATGCCACAGACAGACATACAAATACACACTTTAAACTTATAACACCCCTCTGTTTCCGTAGCAGAGGTGGGTGTCTAGTTAAATAATATATTGAATCTTCAATAAAAGGTAACGTGGCCAGCATAGCAAGTTGTCTGCCCGGCTTGGGCAGAGCACCGCCGTGTCCTCGTGGAGGTGATCGGCGGCAGAGACCTCTCGCGTCCGGCCCTGGTTCAGACCATGGTACGGAGCGAGAGGGCATGGGCAGCCGTCACCTCCTTCTGCGAAGCAGTAATGCTCGCGAAGGAGGAGGCGGGACGGTTGAGGGAAAGGCAAGTTTCGCGCCCTCTCGCCCCTAGCCGCCGCAGGAGACGCCCAGGGCGTCGGGAATCCCGGGCGGATTTCCGGCCACCGTAGGCGCGGGCTTGCGGACGGTGACCAATGGGTAGCTCACCGTCCGTTAAGGACCAGGCCCAAGTCGACGGCACGTTGTGTTCCACGTGCGCCTCAAAGAGATGTCGTCATCACAAGCGTAGGGGTCGACTAGGGCCGATGCCTGCCGGGTTCGCGAGAAGGTACAAAAGGGTCACTGAGGCCCTTGGCAACACAGGCAACGGAAGGGACACGGGTGTGTTTTGGTTAGTAAGAATCTGATACACCCTACCGCTCCGCCCAGAGCGGGAGAAGTTATTTGAAAATTTCTCACGCAAAAAACAAAAAAGGGGTGACATTAATTACGAGGGCGACACTGAACGTTTTTAGACCTAGCCACTTGTAAACGATATAATAAAGAAAACAGTTAAAATTTTCAAAATGGAATGTTTTGCCAATAAAAAACGAACAAAATGCATACACACTAATATGTATTTTATTAATTTGTCATTTGTTTACGATTTGGCGGCAAATTGAAAATTGTCTGTGTCACGTCAGCATGAATTTAACGCGAGAAAAGTTTCGTACAATGATTTTTTATGACTTTCGATGTTATTTAAGAAAACAAGAAAGTTATAATAGACTTCGATTGGCCTTTCACGATAAATCCTTATCTCGTGCTACTGTTTACAACTGGTTTAATGACTTTAAACGTGGTCGCTCTAATCTCACCGATGATCTGCGTGAGGGACGGCCTTCTACGGCGACTACTGAAGATAACATCAGTGTTGTGTGGCGTATGATATAGACTGACAAAAGAGTGACTTATCATCAGATTCGGACAAGCTTAGGCAACGGGTATGAGTCAACTGCACAAAATCCTCCATGAACATTTAGCGGTCAGGAAGCTTTGTGCCCGGTGGATACCTCATAATTTGACAGAGGCCCAAAAACTGCGTCGTGTTGATTGGAGTCGTGAAATGGTTCAAAGATTAAACGGAGGTGAATCAAATGCTGTGTTCGACATACTTACGGGTGACGAAAGCTGGATTTATTGTTATGATCCTGAAACTAAGAGACAGTCTGCTGTCTGGGTGTTTCCTTTCGAGGAGTTGCCAACTAAAGAGAAGAGAGGTCGAAGTGTGGGAAAAAAGATGGTGGCCTCGTTCTTCGGAAGGACAGGCCATTACGCAACAATTGTTTTAGAGGACCGAAAATCAGTTACTGCAGAGTGGTACATTAACAATTATTTATCACTTGGCTTGGAAAAAGTTCGGGAGAAACGACCTCGCAGTAGGATCCTCCTTCACCACGACAACGCCTCGTCGCACACCGCCAGCAAACAATCGGCTACTTGGCTACGTCAGACGTGGAATTACTGGGTCACCCGCCCTATAAGCCCCGACCTCGCACATTGCGATTTTTATTTATTTCCGATAATAAAAGAAAAACTTCGAGGAAAGCGTTTTTGGACCCCGAGGAAGCAGTGGCTGCGTTTCAAAATGCCGTCGATGATACCCCTAAGGACGAGTGGGTAAAGTGCTTTCTCAGTGGTTCCATCGGATGCAGCGATGTATTGATGTATGTAAATGGACACTATTTTGAAAAGATATAAAAAAACTAAAAACTTGCTAGTTTGTTCAGTTTTTGATTTTCTAAGAACTTTCAGTGTCACCCTCGTACTTGCTAAATTTATTTCATAAAGTATTTTGCTACAATACTTCAATATTTACATATACAATTGATGTGTACGTGTTCTAGTTGAACAACATTTTTTTGCATAACTTATAGTGTTAAAAGTTACTAAAATCATATATTTATAAATCGTGGTCATTGAACTTCATCTGCGAAGAAAACTCGCACCTACATGCGAGTACAATCAACACACTTCGAATGTCGCGAAAGCGACTTTCATTCATGACCGTGTCACTCACTTCCCTTCAGTACAGGCGCCTACAGCGCTGTTAACTTCTTTGAGGCTCGTGCAGACTAGCGCGATATCGCGGGCGCAACAGGTAGAAATATCCCTGTCGCGCCCGCGATGTCGCCCCAGTCTACACAAGCCTTTACCGAGAACAATTTTATACGTATTTATTATTTTATTCCAAGAATACGATAGAAATAGGTTACGTGCGTGCTTTAACGGTTGTAGTTCACATTTTATGCGGTTTGACGGGTTTTGCTTGTAGATAATATTGGCATGTGGTTGATTGTTATTTGCTTTTAAAATTGACTAATTTGCAGTCTTAAATAAAGTCTTGAATGGTGATTTTCTTTAAACAGTCGTATTTGGGTCAGGACCAAATTTTTGACTGCAACAATTTTTTTTGAATGCAGCGCAATATAATTATTAGGGTTGTGTGAATATTTTAGGCAGGTGTAATCAAATTAATTACACTTGCCTAAAATATTCCGACGATTTACACACACCCTAATAATTATAATGCGCGCACTTATTTTCCAGTGTGATACATTTCCGTTGTGATTTCCGTTGTGCAACACGTCAAAAATTTGGTCCTGACCCATTTACGTTTCAAGATGTGTGGCGATTGGTCACTTCATTGTATTTGGTCCTAAATGATAGAATTAATCTGGAAATCTGAGTCAACCAGTGTTGGTCATTAAAAAAATGTCTCCATCCTGTTTTTTGCTTAAAGTAAACAGTACCTTCTGGACATGTTATTATGAATCATAATCATCATCTGCCTAGCCTTTTCCCACCTATGTTGAAGTCGGCTTCCAGTCTAAACGGATGCAGTGAATACCAGTATTTTACGTGGAGCCTATCTGACGTCCACAATCCAGTTACCACGTTATTACGAATGCTGCGTACAATTTACCCGAACAATAATAAAGTTTTCAATTTTCCATGTTTTTCATGAGTTCGGAAATTTATGTTGTAAAAGATCAGTGACCATGGCCTTCGAATTCGACAAAAAGTCGTTTGTTTTGTTGCTTCTTTTTGTACTGTAAACAATGTTATTGTTGACAATACATAATTGTTAGTAATTATATAAAGTCGGTTGTAGTGTTTTTGTGTGTGGTCCCGTTGTTCTTCTAAACTACGCGGATTTTGATGTGGTTTTGCGAACCAGGGGGACTACTCTTTAAGTCCGTCAACGTATCAAGATACGGGCCCGTCCGAAAGTAGTTGATCCGTCAAACAAGTGACAAATTAAATTATTCGAACGGGCACAAACATATTGCTTTTTTTTTTTGGATGGGAATTCATCAAATATCTTCTCCCGCTCTGGGCGGAGCGGGAGGGTGTGTCAGACTCTTACTGACTAAAAACCCACCCGCACAAACACATTGCGAGTAGGGGCAACTGTCAAATCGTGTTGTCATTCAGTTTCAGTTCGGGCTCCGAAGTAATCTTCGTAGGTGAAACGGAGAGTAGGAAACGCCAAAACTTCGGCCGAAACTACGGATTTAGTGCTTCGGAAGTAGGCCCCCAGGGACGGATAGTTGTTGATATTACTATGCCGCTACAGGCGGATTTCCAGCAACCGTAGGCGCGGGCTTGCGGACGGTGAGCAATGGGTAACTCGCCGTCCGATAAGGACCAGGCCCGGGTCGACGGCGCGTTCTGTTCCACGCGCGCCTCAAAGAGATGTCGTCAGTACAAGTGTAGGGGTCCACTAGGGCTGATGCCTGCCGGGGTCGCGGGAATGTCCAAAAGGGTTACCGAGGCCCCTGGCAACACAGGCAACGGGAGGAACACGGGTGGGTTTTAGTCAGTAAGAGTCTGACACACCCTCCCGCTCCGCCCAGAGCGGGAGAAAGTATTTCATAATTACCCACCCAAAAAAAAAAAGCTACTCACTCGTATTATCATTCAACTTTCAATTGTATTAGTTATTGTAATTAATGCTCAGAATAATATGTAGTTCATGCTCAAGGAACAGTAAGTGTATTTTCTACATTATTCACACACGCTTGATACCGATAAGAGACCGTGGATAATCAAAGGTTTTGTAATTAACACGGCTGAGGCTGACTCAATTCAATAAAACATTTTCTTCATAAATATTTTCAATAACATCAAGCTAGAGACTGAAAATATTATTGAATTCAAGTTCGACGACATGTAAGCAAACATTAGACGAATTTAAAACAACAGCTGATAGATATCTTGCATCACTATCTTTTGACAGATTTAGGTCAGTTACATAATTATGCAACAATAACAAAAATATTTGCATTAATCTATACTTATTATAAATTTAAGTCGCTTTTCTTGTCTATCTGTGTGACAGCGCTGTTCTTCTAAACTACGCAACGCATTTTGATGCGGTTTTCACCATCATTCAGAGAATTTATTACGGAAGGTGTATAATAATATAATATTAAACTTGCACATAATAAAATAAAATAAAAAACCAAGCGAGCCTTGCAGTAGTCGCATATCAGTGGCGTGCAGTGGTTCTCCACAGAGGGTAGGCCATGCATACTGACACCAAAAAAAAACTAATTCGCGCAACATTACAGCGCGGCTCTACATACTCGTACAAGAACTCACCACATTATTCAAGGTTTAAAAAACGATTTTCTAACGATGCAAACAGAAGAAAGATTCGGCCACCTCAAATATCATAACCAAGTGGGTGGGTGATAGTTACAGAACACGTCACTTGCAAGATATCCGAAGTCATGAATTATCATATTTTTGGATTAATTCTCGTAATTCGGGCACACATCTTACCTTTAGACACAACTTAAATCTTATCATTAAACGACAAGTGCGACTAACCTATCCTAACCAACACATTATCGGCGCAAACTTTACAACTGAACACCATTCTTAGGTAAATAAACAAATAATAACACAACACATAATCTTTACACTACTTTACGTTTCAAAACCAATTACTAATAACTTAATAAGATCTAAAACAGCAAAACATTCAAGATCACATATAAGTTACGTGTCACTGTCACATGAAACAAACACTACCAATTAAAATTGTATCACTGTCATACCGTGTTCTTCCACAAAAGGGGCTATCATATTTTGCCGGATAACACTGACACACTGGACTGTGTTGCCGAAACTTATTTTCCTAACTCCCCACAAACCAAGCGAAATTTCCCAAATATGAGAAGAAAAATAAAAAATTATGAAGTTTTTAATTACTTTTATAGGGCTTTTGATATTCCTTACAATTTATAATTTTTTGGAAGGTATAAATTCAACAATACCACCCTTTTTTTTAATTGTCTCTAGTAGTCTGGTAGTCATGAAGGAAACTTCCCCGCAATTCGGGGAATTGTCCAAAAATTGGGAACCCTGGTCTTAACAATATTTTTCATTCATTAAATCTTCACTTTACACACAGCCAATAAGGACTAAGCTCCTGCCGCCGGAGTTACGCCCCTAATTTAAACCATTTCACTATTGTGTGCCGTTCATACACACGAAAATATACACGAGCGCACACTCGCGTAAATTCATGAACGAAATGTAGGCGAAATGAATCCTTGCCTCGCGTACGTAAGCTCCGTCGAACTCTGAGTCACGTGGCGTCTGCGACAAGTTGCTATAAGAGTTTTAACAGGAGTTTTTTTTTTTTTGTAATTTTTTGTGTTATTGTATTACATAGTTAAAATAAATGCATTTGGTAGTTGAGTTGGCGTTGTTGGTAGGGTAGGCTAGGCCTAATTGCCTCTATGGACGGCAAGCCCCTGTCGCATATGATGTGTAACATCTGACATCTCACCTTGGTAATAAGCCACTGAGCAGCGACAGAAATTAACCTCAGAATGGAAAAGCTAAATACTGAAATATTTATTCGAATCATTATTCATAACGCCCGCTGGTCAAAATTCGACCCCTTCTATTTAGAAGCTGTGTAGTACATACTGATACCATGCTATTTAAAAGTACTTATTCCATGTGCAAGCTGTCACTTCCTGTCTACACACTTCCTTCCCATTTCACGAAATTACTCCTAAAGAAAGCTAGAGCAAAGAGAATCTTATATGACACATACACTTCGAGACACATCAAAAACAATATACGAGTATTGTCAAGTCGTAAGCTGTGCGAAGCAGGGACGGGTAGTTGACTTATATTTAGAGACAGGTCCAATAATTTTGGTCGAACGGGGCGGGGTAGTCACCTTGTTTTACCAAAACGATATGACCACCGAGATGACTACTAACAGAGGAATATGGAAGAAGACATGGTGCGCCTATCCCAAATAAATTGGTTAAGACGCTGACAACACCTAAACCGCGGTCATTGTCAGATTGCATAGAAAAGAAAGAGAAGCGCGATGACACAAGGCTTGTAATTTATTGCAAAATATGAAGCAATTATCTATTTACTCAAAATTGAGTTGAGTAATCGAAAATAAAAAACAACCAAGTTCTGCATTCTTGGATTACAACTCAAGGTAAGAGGTTAGTTTAACGTTAGTTTGTGTCGAGATTTTTTTTCAAAAGGTGTTTTGACAACCAAGTTCTGGGAAATATGTTCAAAATTAACATATATTTTACCCGCTACCACAAACTATACAGATTTGGCAATTTTTTTTTCTTAATATAAGCTATTTTGGTCAATTGGGTCTTGTCAGCGCCTTAAGGACAAGAGAATTATGATGAGACCTGTGAATATGTGGATCGAAGGCATTACTAACCAACATTTACAGTGATTGTAATCTATTGGATTAAGATAAACCTGTTGATATGAAACCTAATCTTTAACTTTCTTTTGTGTCATTACAGTAATTAGGGAGCTCAATGACTTCATTTTCTTTCTCATTATTAATAATAATCAATCTTCTATTCTGCGATATAGTAGACAAGATATGATAACATACACGTAGCTTAGCCGATAAAAAATCACAGCTGTATCATTGTTTGTTTTATAAGGATTTAGAGTAACTCAGTTCAACATTATCAATAATACATGTGTTGTGAAAAATTGGTCCTTTTGCTTTGTGTCGAAAATTAGAAACTTGGTGGTAAAATTTCTATATTGTAGTAGCGTCCATTGCTTGAGCGATATTGCGATTTGAAGTAACATTTTTTACATATGGTACAATGGTAAGTTGAAAATCCGTTGCAAATCTATTACTTAGTTTCTGCGTCGTTGATGTGAAGTGCGTAGTGATAGTTTGCCTATAATTTTGTATTTAGATCGGATCAAATTCCTCTTTGAATTGCAAAAGTCGACAAGCGTTTATCGTTAAAGATATTTATTTATAAGATGGTATTGACTGCCTCGTTGGTCTTGTGTTCGCAAACGCTACTGCAGAGCACGACGTCATGGATTCGATTTCCAGGTCGGGCAAAGTGTTACAGGGTGTTTCCGTCAGGCATTTCTCAGTAGCAGTCCGGAGTCAGGATTTGTGGCAAGTTGATGGCAAAAGGCTTGCCCCTATTACATGATTACGGTTAAATATGGGTGTACTATTAGGACCACTTCTGCCTAACCCTTCGAGTAATAGAGGCGTGGTGTTATGTTAGTTTGAGTAACGTTTCCTGTCTCAAGTAGCATCTACTGCAACTGCTTTATTTTGTGTACTGTCGCAGCTCATATCTTCTCATTCATTATGTATTACATAAAGGATTCATTTAGAAGCTCCTCTGTCATCTTTGTCTTATTGATGATAAGCGTTGCATTGAATCTCGGTTTCTTCTTCATGATTTAAAAAGTAACGATACCGAACATTAATTTTTGATTGCGTTTCTTGAAGGAAGTTTTGATGAATGACTGGCATTATAAAAATTGTTTTATTTAATGAGAGTCTGCGTTACATATTGGCATTTCATACGATTTGTAATTGTCTATCTTTCCAGAATTGAAGCAGTAGTGAAAGAGCATAAAAAACATGTGGAAAATTGCTGTGTTGGCAATATTATTATACACATTAAGGTTTTACAAATCAATAAATTAATCAACTTAATAAAACAACGAAGTTATTCAAAGTCAAATATTCCGTAGTAGCAGACTCCGTTGCTAATCCTGTAAAATATATGAGCATAACTGTATCTAGTTGCTTCATTAACATCTGATGGACTAATTAAGATAACGTAAATGATGCTTCTTGGCTTATTAAAACCTCGGTATGCGACAGTCTTAGTACCTACTTGTGATCTTTAGGACTGTAATTCTTCTTTTATCAATGCAATCAGATTGTTGCCAAGATAATTTTAACGATGTCATTTCTGGGCCTGATTAGGTATATGCTTCTTTATGGTTGTTATTTTTCTTTAATCTTTTAGACGCGACGTGCAAGAACGTACCCTAGTTCCGGGAGCTATCTTTTTAAAGTATAGGTACAATCAGGACTTTGCACAACACGCCATAGATAGATCAAGTCAGAGATGAACGTGTTCAATTATCGTATTCTGAACTTGTAAAGTGTAAACCAAAGCACAAATACTTTAGTATTGTAAATAGGTTACAATATAACGGTAGTAAACACCTACTGTTTCTATAAGCAACCTTCTCTTTTGCATTCATGAGGGTCAAGCATTGTATTACTAACTCAACAGTGTTCTGACAGTGCGATACTATCAGCCCTAGAAACGATGTTAACACCGATCAGAGTCAAATAAGTGATAAAATTGCATGTTCGGCCTTGATATAGTTAATCATCGACATATGAATGCATGTAAATGAGCACACTTTAACAATATCTGATAATAAAAGGTTAATTAGTAAACAAACATGTAGGTGTTAGATAAAACAGCAGTCGCTGTCTGCGAAAATTTGAGTTCGCGGCGTAGGAAGATGCGACTCGAAAGTACGTTCAACCAGTTGCATGTTGGCAAAAACAAATCGATTAAGTTATAACGGTACATATTCGTGCAAGTAACTGTCCTCGTGAGAAACTTTGGCCCAATTTTGGCATTATTTTTGTTTGTACATGATTGCTAACTTCAGGCCACACTGGAACAACAGGTTCTAAACGGATGGACGTTTTTTTGCTGTCCAACCATCGCGCATCGGTCGAGGTGTAAGTGTAACGAATGGCGGTTTCCAAACTGGTTCACATTAGTTCGTTCATTGAATCGTTTGTTAAACCGTCTATATCTTGAAGGCTGGGATCACTTGTTGGTAATGAATCGCCAATTGTTGCTAACGAATCGTGCATTTCCTGGTGTTTACATTAGTCAAAGTTTAGACAGCTTAGAAAGATTTGATGATTGAACTCAGATTACGCCTGTGTATGGCTATATCGAGGTTGCTGTGCTGTTTTCCTTTTACGATAAAGGACATGATGTGCTACTTAGTGTGTCAGCGACTTGCAGTTTACCGTGTGTTGAAGTAAGTGTTCTGTCTTGACCTGCTTATGGACCACGGTAAAAATTACCACCTCTTTCTACACAAAACAGTTTCTAACAATATAGAATAAATAATGCTCGTAAGTAAGTACGATGAACTATCTATTGAAATCTTTTATGGGTAATTAAGAAAATGATTCAATTTGCGGTTTATGATAGACAATGCTCTCAAATGTTCTTCTTATGCAATTTAACCTTTGATCACCTTTTTTGTAAACATTTCCTATATTTGAAGATGTACTTAAAAAAAAAAGAAATAAAATATAAAGACGAAGAGATATGAAGAGGAAGTATGTGATAAAACATTACTTGCTTGATTTCATGCTTATCTTATTGGCTACTGCCATATAATTATGTATAGATAATTATGTTTTTCATTTCCTGCTCCAATTATGGTTTTGTTGGGGTTGTCCTTCATTCCAGTTGGTAGTATAGTTCCACGTTTAGCCATGGATAATATGGCTACTACTGATATCAACCTATCTCTATGTGCCTTCCGATATATCGATATGCAATTTTATAATTGAATGTCATTGCAAGAACTGCTTAGTTCTCTATGCCACATTGCACGTGACACCGGTAACTGATTGTGTTTTTTTAAATTGATATTACATGAATGGTTTGTTTTTCATTTCCAACATCCGGTCATACGTTTCGCCGGTTACATGCTATTATTTTCGCTTCATAATATATGTGTGTTTGTATTTTGGACGTTTTTCCATTCAGAGTACTTCTGGGTTTCTAGTACCTGTCTAGTATCTATTAACGGATCTGTATTTTTTTTTACTATATTTACATTATGTAAGTAAGGTATAGGACATTCACGATCCAAGTAAAACCATTGGTAAACGCTGCAATGTAACTCTTAGCTCGGTAAGGTACGGTATAAATTAGAATGATCGCTGAATATTTTATCAAAATCACGGTAATCATTATAATGTATAGGTACTTTATTACAATGCAATAAGAGTGATATTGCAATGAATTATTAATGGTTTTACGTCATTCGATTTTTTACCGTGATTTTTGTATTTTAAGTATGTATAACCAGTCTTTTTCTTGTACCATTTCGGTTGGAGGACTCGTTGTGGTAGTATAATTTAAATAATACAATTGTATTATTTTCATTATACTACGTGTAAAGACCAAGCCCAAATTACCTTTGTTAACTTAGTTACATCAATTACACGAATGTAATCTTATCTCTTTAATGGTTTTCAAATCTTCAAGATATGAATCTAATCTAACCTAATGAACATGTTCATAGATAATTATTATAATCTTAACTGTTAAGTTTGGGCTAGATTACCTACTGTGTTATTAACCTTGAGAGAATTTTACTGCTATATTAATTTATTTATTGTTTAATTATGGAAATAAATTATTATAGAGATCGTATCGCTAATAAAAGCGGTCGACACAACTACTGCGAAATATAATAATGATTGTGGAAACGCATTGGTGTCGAAATTATGCAGGTATTATAAGTTTTATAACACAAGTTGCGAAATCTAGCTTGTTCCTCTGCTTGCCCTTGAAGTTCTCTGATTTTATTACTCGGTGGAGATGCGTTCGAGCCTAAGTGAATTATTCAGTACACTATAAGCCACGGTCCCATAGCCTGTCGAGGCCTGTCCCGACTAATGCCGAACATTTCAAACACAGGCCTCATCGGATCGACGGTTCCTACGGCCTGTCGGCCTGGCCTGGCGTGATCTGGCCTGTGAGAAAGCGGGCCGGCTATTGCCCTTTTCCTAATATCTTTTCGTAGGAACCCAAACATTAAACTATGTATGGCTTTTCCTTATTGGAACATGTTGAAGATTATATATCGATTCGGGACGTTAACGGCCTTAATTTCAATTGTTGAAATAAAAATGCTAGAAAATGTGGGTCAATGACCGCTATTGCTACGCTAAAGCGATTCGGGTATACACCGGATGCTTCTAGCTTTGATCATCGTGTCCTTAACCTATACTAACTACCCTTTTAGAATTTAAATGCTTCCATTTTCACATTATTTCTTTTACTGATTGGTGGCAAGAGGCTCGCCCCCTATTACATTGGACCTGAAAATAACTGGCGAAATGTGGGTTTACTATACGTATACCACTGCCTACCTAACCCTTCGGGCGTGATGTTGTGTTACTTTATCGAATGTCGATACAGATTATCACAATGCATATGGAGGTATTTCAAAGATTAGTCGTGGTTGGTTCCTATGCGACACTTGGGATTGTAAGTACATGTAACACTTATTTTTGTAATAAAAGTCAATCACTTAAATAAAGATGACTACGCAGCCAAAACACTATAATTTGAACTTGATGAAGTGCTATTGTGTAGCAGCAGTTAACATGTCACTTATTGTACGAAATGTAATAAAAGAAGATTATAAACACGAAAATAGCCTTCACGCCTCGATTCGTTTTGTTAGGGAAACCCCCGAAATAATGGTTGTGGCGGCATCTACATCGCCACATGCGAACTACGCAACACACTGACGTCACGCATAATCCTGCATCGCGGAAGCAAGCATACAACCCGATATCAACCGTCAGGCAGTTGCCCACCAAACACAACACTCGTCTGGTCGGAGGATCCTCCCTTTTCTATGGAGGGTGAGTGAACTTTACACCCTCATGCCTCTATATGGTCATCAACAATCAAATATCGTACCGTACCAATACGTAGAATTCCGATCACATTTATGATTACCACATCATATTGTTTAAATCGAACAAAATTAACGAAGAAGAAATTGAGTGGGAACTGCTAAGGGATATATGCCCTAGAATTGAGATGCCATCAACCCCCACTGGGACCACTCCTTCTCACAGAGAGGAACCCTGAGTGCCAGCTCTCGGAATAGGTATACAAACTTATAGACTGGTATATAAGGGATGTACGGTCATAAGTTCGAAGTTTGACTAAATAATTTAACTATACAGAAACAGGTTCTTCTGTTAAGAAACGGGTTGAATCGAGAACCTTTGGTTTTTCCAAAGACAGCTCAAATTATTATTTATGTTTTAACATGGCTATTACAAGTCAGTGTCCTTTCCTCAGAATAAGCGTTCAAAACAAGTCGCTTAGCATTCTGTCCATACTCCAACACTTTCTGTAGGACACAACGAAACAAGGTTACGCTACATTTTTGTTGTTGCACGCATTCTAAACATTGACAATGAAATATTGTGGAAAGGTCGTCCCCAGAAATATTTTTGTATAATATTGCTGAGTTACCATTATGTTCTGCAAGTAGGTGTAGATGCCTTCGTTATTGCTTTACCCCCTTTTGACATCAACTCCCAGTAAATTGATAAGTACTTCACAATGCAACTGAACTCGGTCAGCACATCTAAACCGCGTTCAAAAGCCTGCTGTCAGTGTCATCAGTCGCAGTTTAGATGTGCTGATCGAGTTGGTGAAATCAGTCCTAAGGTTGAAACCAGGGATGTTGCGGATAATCCCATCTGCATCCGCATTTGCGGAGCTCCCGCATTTATTGAGACCTCCGCATGCGCATCCGTATCCGCATTAATCGCAGATGTGGTACAAAAGGGTGAATAGTTCATAGTCAACAAAATGGATTTAAATCATCAGAGTTATATTGATGATTCATTTCCATTTTGTTAAATCGTCACATTTTCACGAAATAGTCTTTTAACCATCAAACACATATAATTTCAAGAGGGATATTGATTTTTAAATGATTATAATTTAGTAATGATTTTATTATAATTGCCGCGAATTGAATTATGATCAACATACAACGAAACTGCGCTACAGCATAAAAAAGTAACAAATGTTGAATTTCGCTTTGCCGCTTTGACGGATCCCTTATAAAGCCTTGCATCCAACAAAATTCCGCCTCCGCATCCGCATCCGCGTATGTAAAAAAAATCTGCATCCCCAACATCGCTGGTTGAAAGTATCTTACTGTCACATAGACTTATGACGTTTTATGACGAGCAAATGACATTCAATGGTGAAGAAACGTGGTCGACTATACCGAGATAGTAAAACGTGAAAAAATTATGATCATGTTTGGCAGACAAGAAGGTTACACAAATATCGTCCTAGTTTATTTAGTTGAATGAACAAATGCTTTAATCTTATCACGGAATGTACCTATTCAAAATAGAGATGACTAAAAGATTCTCAGTTAAGGCGCTGACAAGACCCAATTGACCAAAATAGGCTTCTCTTAAGAAAGAAAATTGCCAAATCTGTATAGTTTGTGGTAGCGGAAAAAATATATGTTAATTTTGAATATATTTCCCAGAACTTGGTTGTCACCAAAACACGTTTTGAAAAAAAAATCTCGATACAAACTAACGTTAAACTAACCTCTTACCTTGAGTTCTAATCCAAAATATCTGTATTAAATATCAACATAAATTACGTATTTAATTAATAACAAGTACGTCTTATTCTAATGCAGAACTTGGTTGTTTTTTATTTTCGATTACTCAACTCAATTCTGAGTAAATAGATAATTACTTCATATTTTGCAATAAATTACAAGCGTTTTGTCGTCGCGCTTCTCTTTCTTTTCTATGCAATCTGACAGTGACCGCGGTTTAGGTGTTGTCAGCGTCTTAAATGTGGAATTTATTATTGGACACGTAATCAGATTACCTACATATAGGTACGCTCAACGAAGATAAACATAAACCATCTCATGAATATCAAAGGAATGCAATCACATATTTCAAGCATAAGGAACATAAAAACACGATTCGATAAGTTTCAATTTTCTCCACAATAGTATATAGTCGTTAGATGCTTTATCGCGAAAACATTTATTGGCATTACATACTTATTCCAATTTTATTGGAACAATCTGTGGTTGAACCTCCATTGCAGTAGGTGGTATGTATAATTTAAGTTATATTTATTTTATGTCTTGATTTAAACCATGTAGTTTTTGTTGTTGCTTGTAGGAGCTTTGTCTTCAATTTCATCGTCAACATCGACTACCTTACTCTATTCACTGCTAGGTATTAGGTCTCCTTCTTTTTGAGCTTTGCTTCCCTGGTTTATGTTAACAGTGTCAGTCCACCTTTCCTCAATTTGACTAGGTTTTATATTGGAATTTTCTATTCTATTGACAATAGTTGCTCTCTGCTTAGTCATCAATATTAAATACTGACTAGTTTCTAGTGTTTCATTGTTTACGTTATGTTATGCGACATATTGTTTCACAATTTCTTTTAACAATGTTTTTTTATGGACCTATTGTTAGCTATAGTTATGCAACAGTGTGACGATTGTTTAAACTTCGGTAATGATTGTTTTATTCGGTTTATATATAGCTTGATCAGTATTCTGTCAGGCAGGTGTGTCAACCGTTATAACTGTCTTCGACAGTTTCATTAAATAATGAAATGTGTAAATTCTTCTTTAATCGCGTCTTAGCTGTCAAAGATTTCAGCTGTGTTTCTTTATTTGGTCCCATCGGAGTATTGTCCGATACCTATGATTTTTATACTGCTTATTGTCTATGATTTCGTTCTTTGTGTAGTTTTTTTTGCAAGAGTCTCATGCTTTATGGCTGTGGTTACATCATAGAGCCAGCCAGGTGGAGCAAAGTCGAGGCTCACAAATAAAACCAACACGCTATTCGTTAACTTATCGCTCGATTAGTGTTTTATTGCTAATTGGAACCACGATGCATTGATACTGTGTGTAACGGTCGAACCTACAGCTGATGATATAATGCTAGTGGGTATCTAAGTAAAATTAGAGTAAATAAGAGTTTGGTAGACTACTTCTCCAATTTCCCTTATTTTTCTGATTAGTTTCGGTTTAAGGTTTTTATTTAAGGTTGAATCATTTTCGTAGGAGTCGCTGTGCTTCTTCGGCGCTTCTGGTTATTCGCCACTGCAAATTCTGGATGAAAGGAGTAGCAATTGTTGCGAAAAGTGTGATGGAGCATTATAGACTATGCTTTAGTGTGTCTAATTGTGACACAAATGTTGATTTAGTTTGCTTGATTATGGCTTCTTACAGTTCTTATAACTATGACGATCAAAATGAGAATAGTTCAAAGCAAGTTTCTGTTCGAAATAGCTGTCATAAATTGGTCGAGTAAGGTAAGGTATTTTGCTTAGGATTTTTCCATAGAATGTGCTGACACATCAAGGTGAAATTAATATGACCCCACTCAAGGACAGACTAATACAAATGTTGATGTTAGCTTATAGTATCTCTTGTTTATTATTAATTTTAAAACCATATATGCCATCAAGTTGACAATAAGTTATAAAATATCAATAGTCGTTAGATTATTAAACGACAAGATGTTTTTCTTATTAATTGTATTGCTGTGGAAAGTTTTGCGTGTGAATGTGGATGGCTATTAGAGTAGGGGAAGACCAAAGAAACTGTGGATGGATAGTGTGAAAGATGATATGGCTAGAAAGGGTTTAAATACTGAGATGACGACTAAAGTGATGTGTGGGGGAAGAAGACGGCTTATTGGTTGATTCGCACGAATTTACTCGCCCAAAGCAGGCGAATCGACAGTTTTAAATATGACTTTTTAACCGACTTAATAAAAAGGAGATGGTTCTCAATTCGGTTGTTTCTTTTTTATATTTGATATCTCAGAACTCCGTCGTTTATAAACCGATTTAGAAAATTAATATAGTTAAGCGACTATAATAAAGCAAATTTAAATAAATGGTTCTGATCCAAATGGTACCATCAAACTGATCTGATGATGAAGCCGGAAGGTAGGCACCGGAATTCCGTAATAAAAGACCGCATCCTAGCCGTGTTTGGGCTTATTGGAATTGTCATGAGATGTACTCTAGCTATAAATTATTTTGAACTGACTTCAAAAAAAGGACGAGATTCTTAATTTATATATATATTATATATGTTCGAGCATAACTTATTTGTTTATGAACCGATTTTTATTATAATTATTTCATTTGGTAAAGGAAGCTTGCGCGGTGGTCCCACATAAATTTTATTAACTTAGCTTGGTACGGTAGTCTTTTTAGTGATTTTTTTTTTGGAAGGTGGTCGTTTTTTTTTGTAAAAAAGTTTTTTCTGTAGGTGATTCGCAGAAGTTAATTTATTGGTGGGTGAATCGATAACTCCAGAAATACGTGTTAGGCAATTGGCACATTTTGAACATTATGCATTAAAGTTATGAAAAAAATACACTCAAAACTACATTAGCCATTTTTTTTTGTTTATATTTTATTCAGCAAATATTTATGAGTAAATATATAAGAAAATATTTTGTGTGCCAGTTTCCTACGTATTTCTGGAGTTGTCGATTCGCCCACAAATAAAAATTAACTTGGTGCGAGTCGCCTACATATAAAATAATAATATTTACATGTCTCGATTCGCCCGTTTCGTGCGAGTAAATTCGTGCGAATCGACCAATAAGCCAAGAAGACATGCTCCGCCAACTCCAAAACAATTGGGATATTATAATGATAAGTAAAGCTGAATACATCTTTTTATCAAAAATAATAAATTAATTATGGAAATACGTTAACTAGAAGTCTGTTGAGACCTTCTACATTACGGTATTGCCTGCTTCATTAATACAATTCGTGATTAAATTATAAGTAGCACGTACTTACAACTAAATGTACCTCACAGTTAGTAGTTAGCCTTCAAGATACCCGTGCGGTTGTGTCGTGAGGTTAGTTCGATTCGTGATCTTATATGTACATAAAAGGGAATACTTACGATTATCTGTTTTTTTTAACAGTTCTAAAGACAAAATTACGTAATACATGGTACACACGGCTACATACCTTCCCAGTATAAGCTGACCTCTTATTGTACGGAAATCCTATACAATGCGATATCAGCTTATACTGGAAACTTATAGCTTGATATGTAGCCGTGTGTACATAGGCACAGGTTTAGTATTTACTGAGAGCTGATATTTAATAGTCCGATGACTTTATCTGCAGAATAAATATGACAGTTTGACATAGGTACCTACTTTCTATACAAAGGCGGTCAAACCGCAAGATTTATTCCTCAGATAAATATTACCTGACTATTGAAAAATTAGTAAATAACAGCGGTACCTAATCCAAGTTTAATCAAACTAAAAACACTAGTAATAAAATCAAACGTTGGCTATGTAGATAAGATTATCAAATAATATCATACAATCGAATCTTCAAAATTTAAATCAACGCCATCATAACTAATGTGCCAATTTTTTTTTGTTTTGTGAATATTTTACTAATAACTATTTTTCTTCTCCCACAGACACTTGAAGTATAGAAAGAACAAGAAGATGGCTGATCTTGCAACAGTATTGAAGCCGCGCGGAGCCGCGCGCGCATTCTCTAGTCATAGTTTAAGCCTGTGTTTTGTTATTGTTTTATTATTAGGTAAGTTGTCTATTTAAACAATTGAATAAGTTATCATAGGCACAATTCAATACGTAACTTTTAAAAATAGTGGCCCACCGGTATTGGGAACAAGGTCCAAGTTATCGGTGGTCAAGGTCCCAGAATGAGGAACCTTCTAACAATACATGCCGTGTCCAGGAGTACCGCTGTCGTTATTAAGCCCTACGGTATTTGGCTGTTGTTTGATTATTTATATTTGATTATTCGAATAGATATTAATAATATTAATATATAGATATTTTAATTTGATTATTCGTAACCTCAAAAAAAGGAAACTACTCCTACACTACTTGCATCTGACGACGCAACACAGGAGAGCCATATCAACTTCGCGCCATTCAGTACAATGATCGTTTTGTATGACAAGGATAGTATAATAATTTCAGAAGCGTATAACTTCTCCATTTTTCCACTGATTTTATTCGATTTTTCACAAAACGTTTCTTTTTAAAATAAGTATTAATTCATGTTTCTTTGGTAGTAGTCAAATACCCTTCTCCTCAGATCAGAGGCATTAATAATTATGTGTGTTTCCTTAATTATAACCTAAGTGTTCAAGCATAAGACACACTTGGTAGATGCCAACATACTCATCTTAGGCCTTTGTCGACTGTACAAAATCCTAGTGCACGTACAAGTTCTACGTTATTCTGTTTTCATTTCCAGGTATCCCAAGTGCACATTCCCAGTTAGATAAAATGTATGTAAGCGAAACGGATCTCAACATCCTCGTGGATGATACGCATCTCATGAAGCTGATACAAATGTAAGTAAACACGAAACATTCTCAATAATTAAAAATCAGGTATTGCACTCGAGATCACTTCCTTGTTAATTATTTTTAGAACAATCTGGTTCTTGTTTACATTCAAATTTTATTTTCCAAAATATTATCATGGTCTGTAGCAACACCTCTCAAAAAGTTAACTATATTAAATGTTTATTTTTCTGGCTTCATCAAATTCTGTTAAGATTTTGAATGTATGGCAGCTAGTGCCTAACCGGACGTTGTGAAATAGGTTCTTAGACTAAAATCTGATAGACTAAAATCTTGTAGACTAAAATCGTATAGACTAAAATCTTATAAGACTGATATCTTAAAATTTCCCTCGCCTATTTTCAGCGGCCAATACAACGAGAGCCTAAAAGTGACAGCGAACATCCAACATCCAGACATCGTGCAGTTCGTTCCGCAAACAATCGACATCCCAGGTTCCAAAGAACCAAACTCCACAGTAAAGATTATGTACGATATCTGCGCATACGCAAAGAGCCCTGGACATTCCGAAGTTACATTCAATGTTACTCCTGCTGGGTTTGTCAAGTAAGTATAATGTTATGATAACAATCTTCTATTCATAAAAGTTATGTATTCCCATTCAAACTGTCGATTTTCCTTAGAGACTCCATAAAGCCTAGTTGTAGTTACTGACTTGTGCGTGTGTAGTAGTCTGTAATACGCAAATATGTACGATCGACATTATCATTGCCTGATTTTATGACCCATCCTTTAACTTGCCTATTACCTCTGTCAACTGTTAAGATAGTGTGCGAAGTTTCGTCACATTTTGTTGCATTTATTAGTGAGTAGGATGAACTTTTGCATAAATGTAATTGCAAGTATACAGGGCCTTTTAAAATGTTTCGCGAAACTTTACAAATGTATCGGTATCTAATAGCAATAAACTAAAAATAAATATGATTTCCCAAAATATTAACAGCTGTACTTAAATATTAATAATTAATAATATTTCTCAAAATATTAACAGCTATAAATATTAATAATTAATAATATTTCCCAATGTGAGGGGCTTGTGGCTAAGTAATAACAGCCGCACGGGTTGATCGATAAGGTTAAGCTACGCTTGCCGCGGTTGATCCGTGGATGGGTGACCATCTTTACATACCAAGACCTCTCCGTTCCTCGGAGCACGTTAATCCGTTGTTCCCGGCTGTCATTTGTAGATCTTTGACAGTCGTTACGGGTAGTCAGAAGCCCGAAAGTCTGACAACCAGTCTTACCAAGGGGTATCGTGTTACCCAGTAACTGGGTTGTGGAGGTCAGATAGGCAGTCGCTCCATGTAAAATATTGGTATTTAGCTGCATCCGGTTAGACTGGAAGCCGACCCCAACTTAGTTGGGAAAAAGGCTAGGCAGATTATGAATAATATTTCCCAATATATTAACAGCTATAAATATTAATAATTAATAATATTTCACAAAATATTAATATTAATTGATGCCCGTATGTAAACCGGTCATATTTGTGAAGTTTCGAAAATTAAATTAAAAAAGAGTAATTTAGATTTTTCATTAACCTGCACATCTACATATTTAGCCATATGTATGTACCAGTAACTTAGTTTCCTTTATTCCTTCCAGCATGGACTCAGTATTCCTCCGTATCACAGTGATGCATTCCCACGCAATTAACGTCATCTCTTACATCATGGGCTGGATCTACTTCGCGGCCTGGTCGGTCTCGTTCTACCCTCAAATCTACATAAATTTTAAGAGGAAGAGTGTCGTGGGACTCAACTTTGATTTCTTGGCCCTAAATATCATGGGATTCACTATGTATTCCTTGTTTAACTGCGGTCTTTACTTCTCGAGGGATATTCAGGTATGTTTGTGAATTTGTTTTTTTTTTACTTTTTTGTTATTGTAACTAGCAGGGGCGGGGCAAGATCTAAATTTGATGTGGGCCAGGTGAATTTCGCGAGGTCTGGTCTGGCGTGAGAAAACGTATTTGATAAAATAAAAAACAGTTTCTTTGACTAACATCATCATCGTATGTAAAGATGGTCACCCATACACGGACCAACCGCGGCAAGAGTAGCTTAACCTGATCGATCGACCCGTTTGGCTGTTATTACTTAGCCACAAGCCTCTCATATAACAATGCAGGTACTTGAAGAAAATGACTACTGTATCCATTGGGTACATTAAGTTGTTAAATTCGACTTCCAATTAATTCTTTCGGTCAAGGAAATCCATTCAACTACCGGTTATAATGACATAAGTTAAGTGGCAGATAACAATAATAGTATTGACAATTTGGTAGCCCACTCACGACATTATGATAAGCCTCAGTTAAACGTATGCTAATTGTATTCATAGGTAATCCCACGTATGGGAACACGTGCTATTTATCTCAAGGGTCTGATGATATCTACAGACGGCTTCAGAAATTAAAATACAATTATAATGAGTAGGCAATTATTTTGAGAGACCTGTGAGAGACTGTGTCAATGGAGTGTGTTATGTGACTTAGAAAAGTGTAACACCGAATAACACGTCCCCGTAAGTTTACTAATACAAAACACTTAACAACGAATGCACGCTACCACGATAACTTAACGCCGTAGCCATGTGTTGGTCTAGTGGTTGCAAGCGCTACTGCTGAGCATGAGGTCCTGGGTTCGATTCCCGGGTCGGGCAAAGTGTTATTGGATTTGTTGTCTATCTGGAATTTCTCAGTAGCAGCCCGGAGTCTGGATTTGTGCCTGGTTGATCTAATAGGCTCGCTCGCCCCCTATTACATGGGACTTTAAACATAACTGGCGAAATGTGGGTGTTACTATAGGTACACCTCTGCCCAACCCTTCAGGGAAACAAGGCGTGATGTTATATACATGTACAGTAACAGTCAGAAGTCGACTAGCAACCTCACAAAACTATGGAATAGCAATATTAGTTGTACTTATGACCTTCTTCTATAAGAACGTTTGACAACACTACACATTGGCATCTTGTTGCCCGTATAGCGCAGGCGATAATGGTCATTGCGATGTAAGTTGACTTCTGGACGTTGACTGTACATAAACTAATCGAATATTCATCATGTTTTCAGAACGAATACTTCAGCCGCCACCCTCGAGGTCTGAATCCGGTACAACTGAACGATGTGTTCTTCTCTCTACACGCCGCCTTCGCCACGCTGATCACCATCACACAGTGCTTCTTGTATGAGGTAAGGTTGATTACAATAATTATCAATTGTTTTTTGTTGGTCTTCATTGTGTTCTCTGCTGGAATATTTTTTCCCTGTTTCCTTCCAAACCTAATAAATACCAATACTATACTAATATCTATAATAAATAATATCAATGTAAATTAGGAAAAAAGGAAATACAATCTATGTATAACTTACATATTTATAACTAGCTGCTGCACGCAGCTTCGCTCGAGCGGACTTTTCTAAAATAAAAGTAGTAAATAAAAATCAATTATTAAAATTTTTTTCTGTCTGTTTGTCCATTTGTTCCGGCTAATCTCTGAAACGGCTGGACCGATTTTGACAGGACTTTCACTGGCAGATAGCTGATGAACTAAGCAGTGACTTAGGCTAAATTTAAAATTGCTAAAAATAAATTGTTGAAATCAAACTAATAGCACAGTATAAAAATATACAGTGGGACGACGCCCTTGATCTCATGGTAAATGCCGACAACGTGTAGGCATTGTCGCTATTAATTTATTTTAGATCAACATCGTCTTCAAAATTATTATTATTATTATTATATATTTTATACTTTCAATTATATCATATAGTTTCAAGTGTTTTTTGCTGCATCGATAATTGATCCGTATACTCCTACAAATATGGACTACAATCGCGAATGTAAAAAAGGATACTTCCAATTTCCAAGCCTTGTTGAAAGAAAAATACCTGCATAGAACATTGATCCCTAACTAAATATAAATATGGAGCAGAATCGCGTCGAGCGTCGACGGATCGAGTAGCTGGGTAAATACTTTGATGAAGATTCCAACCCTTGTTGGAAGACAAAATGCTTGCATAGAACATTGATCCGTAACTAATTATAAATAAGGAGCAGAACTGCGTCGAGCGTCGACGGAGTGAGTAGCCTAGTAAAATACTAAAATACTTTGAAGTTTTTCAAGTATTTCGGGCCGGCAGTTGGTTGGTATATTTGCAAGTAAAAACCTGGTATAAAAATGAAAAAACCTAGTCGCGTAAATACGCACCTTCCCTATTAAATAATCAATATTTATTGAAATAAACAATATTTATTTAAATAAACAATATTTATTTAAATAAACAATATTATTTAAATAAACAATATTTATTTGTTTACCTTTCATCCGTGCGCGGAAATGATGAAATCGCATTTCTTTAAGTATAATGACGACTTGCAATCTTTCACAACACACGTCGTATGCACCATTTCAATTATTATACATAAATTAAAACAATAATAAATTCAACACGATAGCTCTGAAAGTGGTTTCCTGAACTACTAACACGGTAGCGTAAACAGTTCGGGAGGGCGCTGCCGAAAAAAAAAAGAAATGAAAAAAAAAAGCGTAAGCAGTTCGGGAGCACGCTGCCGCCGTCTCGCCCCTCACGCCCCGCACGATTGCCCCGTCTAGACGTCTTCGTTGGACGACTGTATGATGTATAGACTGCGCTAATAGTCTGATAACCGAAATAGGTACACACCGCTACATATCAAGCTATAAATTTCCAGTATACGCTGATCTCGCATTATATATGATTTACGTACAATGAGAGGTCAGCGTATATTGGCAATGTATAGCTTGGTATGTAGCCGTGTGTACAACTTTTTAACCGATTTCAATGCAATATCACCAATTTCTGGGCTTATTGACTTGATTATTTTAGTTCCTAGTGAAAACACGCATCTTATTATATTAACAACACCAGCCTGTCACACTTCAAGGCAAAGGCCTCCTGAGAGAAGGCCATAAGCATTGAGTCCATGCTTGCTCAAGGTGATTTCAAACTTATATCAATTATAAGCTATCGCTGAAAATCAGCGCTGGGGCTGTGTCTCTCATAGGTTCGAAACATTATGCTATTGCTTGCATATTTCCCCCCAAATTGTTTCTTTTTTTGTATTTGTGTTCCCTCATTGCGTCATGTTTAACGCAAATAAACGTAACGTAACGTCTTTCCTTTTTCTTTTATAAGTCCAAGTATCCTCACGATTTTTCCTACAATGAATCAAAAAAAAAAATCGAAATCAAAATATTTTTATTTCACATAAACTTACATGGGCACTTATGAAACGTCAGAAGCTAGGTGCATGGTTCCAATTGGTCGTTTCCTATGGAGAAGAGCCGGCAAGAAACTCCACGGTTACTCTTTTAAAAATAATTTGCTTTTACAATGTTTTCAAATTACAGTGTTAATAGGTATGGGAGGACAGTGTAGGCCTGTCGAGAAGTACCAGGTCCTTAACAAAAAAAAAAAAGGAAAAGGTCTAGTCTATTAAGCCTACAACGTTCAGAATGAAGTCAATAATGTCCAAGATAAACATAGAAAGTACTTACTAATGAATTGAAATAGTCCACCAGTTGGTACTTACATACATACTGGATTTGCAACTTCGTACATGAGAGGCGAAGCTACTGGGGCATCAAGAACCATCTTGGTCCCAATAAAACTTCAATAAATTTATTTTTAGAAGACACTTTATTAAATTCTATTTCCAATTAATTCTTTCGGTCAAGGGAAACCCATTCAACTTCCGATTATACTAATATAAGTTAAGTGCCAGATAACAATAATAGTATTAACAATTTGATAGCTCACTTCTAACATTCATGATAAGCCTCAGTTAAACGTATGCTAATTGTATTCATAGGTAATCCCACATATGTCTGATGATATCTACAGACAGCATCAGAAATTAAAATAAAATTATATTGTACATAATAACCTGAGACAATAGAGTAATGAAGGGGGTTTCGCAGGTTTTGGGAAAAGGCAGCTTTATATAGAATAGAATACTCTCTATTATGTACACCCTAAAATTACAGATATTAATGTAGAAATTTTCCATAGGGTGACACAATGAGCGGTGTTATCGTTAAAAGCGATCTTTGCCTTATATGTCGTGAGTTAATTGCAACATACCAATGTTTCCTTGTGAAATGTTAAGGAGAACATCGCTCTTGCACAGGGCTGGAAATTGTTGGACTAATCGAACAGCGGAGCAGGTCCATGAAAATCGGCTAGAAAACCATGATCACAATTATTAATTCTACGATATTTTTTTACGATTTCACAGTTATAAGCAGTATCGTAAAACGGCTCACTATAATTACAACTACATAAATTTAATCGCATACTTACTTTCTCCTTGATTCCAGCGCGAAGACCAACGAGTATCCACAACTGGTCGCAGCATAATGGGAGTATTCTCTGCTATTGTCATAGTGACAGCCGGAGTGACGTTCGCCGGAAAACTCAAGTGGCTCGACTTCCTGTACTACTGCAGTTATATCAAGTTGTCCATCACACTCATTAAATACGTGCCTCAGGTTGGTAATTTAAACTATTTTGGACATAGGAACATACTGGTTAAGGCGCTGACAAGACCCAATTGACCAAAATAGGCTTCTCTTAAGAAAAAAAATTGCCAAATTTGTATAGTTTGTGGTAGCGGAAAAAATATATGTTAATTTTTAACATATTTCCCAAAACTTGGTTGTTACCAAAACACCTTTTGAAAAAAAAATCTCGATACAAACTAACGTTAAACTAACCTCTTGCTTTGAGTTGTAATTCAAAATATCTGTTTTAAATATCAACATACGTTACGTATTTAATTAATAACAAGAACGTCTTATTTGAACGCAGAACTTAGTTGTTTTTTATTTTCGATTACTCAACTCAATTTTGAGTAAATAGATAATTGCTTCATATTTTGCAATAAATTACAAGCGTTGTGTCATCGCGCTACTCTTTCTTTTCTATGCAATCTGACAGTGGCCGCGGTTTAGGTGTTGTCAGCGTCTTAACCATAAATTCAAGCGACAAAAAAGTCTCATTATTCTTGTTGCCAGTATAATTGCGCGTCGTGATTGGACATGGCAAGACCTAACTCGATAGATAAGAAACATGACATGTCCTTAGGCATTGTCGGAATTAATTAAAATTATTGTTATTTATTAATTAACATTTTTCACTCACGCAATTTTATTTTTTCGTTGCAAGTTCAACCTTACTAGACATTGCAACGAAAAAACAAAACTGAGTCTCCCGGTATGATTTTATAGACAATTATCCAAACCACCGTTGGGTGGTAACGAAAGAACACAAATTGCTTACCAGCCCCGTTAGACGGATATCTGTTTTTTGAAGATGCTGACGTCATATCCCATGGAAGCCACTTCTAGAGTGATTTGTTAACTTTGCGATAACTTACAAACTTCTTTCGGAACAATACAAGCATCTTACCTTCATCTGACTTTTCAGGCCTACATGAACTACAAACGCAAATCCACAGTCGGCTGGAGCATCGGCAACATCTTCCTCGACTTCGTGGGAGGTTTCCTGTCCATCCTACAGATGGCGCTAAACGCCTACAATTACAACGACTGGATTTCATTCTTCGGCGATGCAACGAAATTCGGCCTGGGCCTGTTCAGCCTCGTCTTCGACATATTCTTCATTCTACAACACTATGTGTTCTATAGGTATGTAGACGTTCTTTTTTCGAATTTTTGGAATAGGAGTTGTCGTGTATTTTTGAGTGTTAGTTTTCCTTTTTTTGTTGGTTGAAGTGTGTTTATGTATTTATTCTTAAGTGAGTGAGTTTATTTTCATGGTTTGAGATTATTTTATATTTTTCAATTTTATATTTGAAAATAAACATTTTCTATTTGTCATCTTTTCGGGGTTAAAGCTTGAACGAAATATTTTTGAATTCTGCATGTCTTAGACTAATTTGAATTTTGTTAAGCAAACTTCTTTATGAAGCACAATAATATTAAATATATGTAAAAAAAACATTTTTCGTTCACGCTTATTTTGAAATCAATGGGGAATTTCATTGTATTGAAAAAAAAATCATACCAAAGATCCCCATTTTATTAAAATAAAAAAAAAAATATAATATCGTTTGACACGACAACTCCTTTACAATAAGTTTATTCCGGGGCTTACTAACAAGATGTTATGCGGAATGGAAACTTTTCTACTTTTTCTTATTCCTCTTTCATCTAAAGGTGATATCAGACAGATCAATAGACAATTTTCTTCTATTTATGTTGTCCGCTTTTTACATGAAAAAAAGTATTAAATACCTAATTTACCCACCAGTCTGATATCGTCTTAAGCGGTGACGGCTCACTAACATAGCCATAAGCGTCCTGTTTTCACTAATGCCTACACATTAACTCACTTTTTAACAAAATGTC
Source organism: Atethmia centrago (assembly GCA_905333075.3). Taxonomy (NCBI): domain Eukaryota; kingdom Metazoa; phylum Arthropoda; class Insecta; order Lepidoptera; family Noctuidae; genus Atethmia; species Atethmia centrago. The sequence goes on from HG995374.1 coordinate 7,892,751, forward strand.
TGTCTTGTACTTTATACAAACTTCAAGACTGAAGAAAATAAAGGTATACGAGACGACAATGCACCAAAGTTGAATCGAGAAATGTCACATTGATGAAACAAGAATAAGATATTTATATGGAAAATCATGTTTATGATCAGAAAGAAGATACAGAAAAATCTACTGATGAAAAGTATATTTTAAACTATATTGCGTTACTATTACTGCAACTTGAAGAAAAGGGAACGACGAAGGAATCAATAGTAACAAAACGCAAAAATCTCGAGAAAAAGCAAGATATAACATGAAAAGGAACTGAATATGACAGCATTATCAAGACAACTAACGAAACGAGGATGTATACTTCTGCCTACCCCTTCGGGGTTATGTAATGTTATCAAGAAGACATTAATTAAAACAATGTGACGAAACAAGATCGATCAACAACCACCAACATCCAAAAACAGAATATTTTTTGTAACTAAAAATCATAAAAAAAATGATTACAAAAATTATTCACCCAACCATCATCGGGACCATTCGCTTAAGCTTCACGCACTTTGGGGAAAATAAAATGGCGGATTTTAAAACATGATGAAGGAACATTTTTTGTGGTTCAATTTCAGAGAGGGGAAAGAGTTTGTGAGGGTAAACAGTAGTGACGAGGGGTCGGACTTGTCGAGCAGTAGTGAAGGGAGGGAGTATTTTGTTTTGGTGCAAGACTGGTATGTATAACGCCTTCTTTAACACACGCTGTATATATATTTCTTTCTGTCTTATCTTAAACTTCTAGTAGGATTAGAATAGCTTTGGTTTGAGCCTTGAGGTGGCGAGAATATTGGTGACTGTTTAATATAAATAATTTAATTTGATTTAATATAATTAATAAGAAAAAAAAAGTTATGTTGAATTAAAATTCAAAAGTTGCTTTTGTCAACGATTTTAGTGAAAAGTTATTCTTGTCAAATAATTCCACATTTTAAATTCATGTAAAAAAAAACATTTGGTAAAATAAATAGGTACTTAAGTAAAACTTGCAATAATGTGTAAATTCGTCACCTCTGCCATATATTTACAACCCGGCCAGCTTTTTACTTTTGAATATATTTTAGGCACTCCGGCGAGAAAAAGTATGATCTGGACGTCAAAGCGTGATGAAGACCGCAACCAGTCCTGTGCCAGTTTTCCATAGTAATTTAAACTTATCTTTAATACAGTATGTTTACTTTTGAACTAAACTTTCAGATTGTTGCTGATGTCTGATTTTAGCTTTATTAAGATATTTTTGTATGTATTGACTTATTTACGTTTATAAAAAATATAATTAAGGATTGCAATGCTTTAAGTTTTAAACATACATATTCGACAGATTAGAGCAAGTTTATAAAATTAAAAATGGCTTGCAAACAGTATTCATTGGGTTTATATAATAAGTGAATTTTCGAATAATTACATTTTATATAAAATATATTTTGGGGTAATGACATAGGATTTGGTTATAATCTGTCACTGCCATATACCGTATTTAAGCTTGGGATACCTACATTGAGACACATAGCAATGCAGTAATTATATTCCATGTATATTTATTTTACTATAATTAAGACATTTATTATTACAGTTATTATTTACTTAGGTTACTGTCCGATAAATTATTATTATGATTTTCTGTTTAAAACCTGATAAACAGACTGATTTTCATTGTATTTTACGCATTTATGATTTTTATGGGACTTTTATTTGATTATTTGCCTATAATACGTTTTAATATAATACATACTGTACAAATAGTCAAATAGAACTGGTTCCTTTATTTTTTAACTTATCAAAATTAAAAGTTAATACTTAATCAAAGTTGAAAACAAATTAATGTTGCAAAATATGGCTTATTCACACATTTTGCTATAGTGTTATGCGCGTGAGCATATAAGAGTGAATAAAACATTTTTAAATTAAAGCCTTACAAAGCTCGAAAACTTTTAATATTCTTAAGGAAAAAAATATACATATTGTAAATTGGTAAAAACAGTTAAAAACTGAATTAATTATATTTACAATTTATTATAATGTTTGTTAAAATGACAAAGTCATTCGTTTCAAGGATCTGTGATGATAACACATTTTATATTAAAATGTGACATGATAATATCACTGCTGTTTTGATTGCCATCCTTTAACCATAAGCTTCGGACTATTTTCCCATCCCTATCCCTTAAATCCGACAAGAAACTTCACTATTAAATATATTATTTTAATTTTAAGTTAAAAAGCAATAAGTTACTGTTTAAATTTCAGTTATTTTATGTCAAATATTAGTAGTAGTATTGTTAGAGAATTTACAACGTGTAGCTGAAAGGATATACATTACTTTGCTAAGATTTTTTTAAATTAATACATATAATAACAAACTACGCAGCAATTTTAAATTTGTTCATTTTTGTGTAGCTGAAAGGGAAAATATTAAGTGCAAAAATTCTTTAATTAACTAATAATAAAAAACTGCAGCAACTTCAATTTGTTCATATTTTTTTTTAAAGGGCGGCATTCAATTTTTTTTGCTGACCTTCCGTTTGCATAGTTTCAGCTGGTATTTCTATACCAAATACACTTTCTCCTCGATTGTACCCTTTCCATTACACGTTGTATAGTATTTAAGGTTTTGTTTATGGTATTCAATAAATTAATATTGGTTTGGCTGTGTTTCTCTTTCATCCCTTGACTTCACCCAAGATTTTCTTATAATACTCATACTGATACATGACCTACAGATAATAAAATATGGAGCATAGACATCCTCACAGAACACAAAAAAACATCAACCTTGGGAACGTTGCAATAAAGTTGATATTAAATAATCTCAATCATATGCCTTTAATGCCGTGGTGTGGTTGAGTTTACTTATTTTTTACTTTATTTCAACATGTGTAAGGTTGATATTTATTCGTCAGATAAATACAGTGCTTCGCCTGGTCTGCACAATCGTAACATTCCGTGGTTAAAGTAAGTTAACACGGGATTATGTGACTACGATTTTAATTTGGGGTGAGGTAAACCGATCTCTATACTTAAGGGTGAGGTCATCCATAAACGTCATCGGTCGCATATAGAACGGCTTGATGTTTACCGCATTAGACCATACAGGGCCCGTACTATAATTATTTTCATGGTAGGTTAATTGACAGAAAGTTGTACTGCACAGGGTTCACAATCGCTTAATACTCACATTTGCATTTGTACACTTCACTTTTTGTCAAATTATGACCTGCTTTCAGGCAAATATGAGTGCATGGTAACACTGGAAACCCCCCGATATGGTCTCATTGAAACACTGTGCTCTAAGACTCTACAGCTTAAAATTAGTCTGCGAAGTTAACGCTTACAGCAGTTTGACTGATAAAATTAGGAGAATTCAGCGAAGTACCGTACGTGATGTCACCGGCGACCGTTAATAAGGAAATCTAATAGAAAACGTCATAATACCTGCCGCACACAAAACAAATAAAAACGACTAGTAGAAAACACGTCAATACCTGATTACATAACCTAATTGTGTTATATTTTATATAGCAATATTGATGCTACCTGTTGGATATGTAGTATCAATATTGGAACAAGATCATGTGCCTGTCAGGTACGTAGGCAAGGTGAACGCACGATATACTTCATAATGTTACGGCTACATTGTCGCGATAACGCGGACTACACTTCGCGCGCTCTCTGTTGTACAGCGAGACGTCAATGGGTGTGCGAGAGAGAGCGCACGAAATGCAACCGGACTATCCTGTGGCTGCCTTAAGCGGACTCAAAACCTCCAGCCAGGGGCGAATTTCTTACGTTACTAAGCGACTGCACGCTAAGGGCACCCCCTGTGGGGTACGAACCTTGGCTTAGGGCGTCGCTAGGGGGAGGACATCAAGGTGGGACAGGCTGGATAATTATTATTATCTGGGGAATTTAAAGCTACGGGGTCAGCTACGGCGCGGGCTGGCACTTCGTCAAGCAAGGGTTGGGGGGACAATTACGTCGGGGTCTTCGCGAGGGACCTCGGCGGCGAGATCGGAAGGTCGATCTGTGTGTTTTGTGCACTGTATTCGTGGCCCTACTGCTTTCCTGGAGGAGGGTAATGGAGACCCCATTACCCTCCTCCAGGAAAGCAGCGAGGTCGGTGAGAGCATGCCTTGGACGGCGTAGCATATCATCAGTATCTGTGATGTTTAATAAATAAGTTGTGCCTGCTGTGGTGGGAGTTTTGCGGTAGATCCCGGAGTGCAGGACTAGGCGCCGCACTCGCAGTCTTGTCGAAGCAGCCGTAGCGATAGCACGCCCTCCCGTATTATTTTTATACTCGTTGAGCACGCCTAGCCCAGGAATAATATTGTAAACAGTGTTTTACAGGCGTCAGCACATCAAGTTACTACAAACTGTCAAATTTCTCCAAATGATTTTAAACCATAAAATAGTTAAGTTCCAAATCGAATGAGAAAATTTCACACTTTGTAGTAACTTGATGTGTTGGCGACTGTACATATCTAACCTAACCTAAACAAAGACACCACAGCAAAGAAAATTAAACTACTTGAGAGCTGATAGACCGATTTTGTCTAGGCACACGGCTCACCACTGCAGGCCGGGGAACGAAGAAAATACCGCGGTTGTGATTGGTCGATGCAACAATGTCAGGACGAATGGTCCAAACATAGTGATGCACAAGTCAGTTTTGCAAAAATAATATCGATATCGATAAAATCGACGTCTATTAAATCTAAATTTTAAGAACAATAAATTTTCATAAAAGAAATTCAAATAATTTATTGTGCAATTAGGATTTTAAAAGACCTCATTATTTAACAAGCTAGCTGGAGTCGACATTACCTAACTGACTACTCTGATAAGGAATGTCAAAATTAAGGGCGTCACTGTCTCTTTAAAGTACAGAAATTATCAGCTGTAAAACGCCTTGAACAAATAACGCTATATTTTTTGGAAACCATTTTCCACTGTGAACTGCATTAATCCATTTTTCTTTCAGTTCTTATTGGAAATCTAAAATGTAAACATTAAGTAAAATTCGTTTTTTTACCATTATAATATATCATCTATAATTTTTATCGTCAATATCGACTTCGTTTTGAAGTTGTCACTACAGTACAGCATTAGTACATATAGAAAGGGACAGACATATTGACAATAACCTAGTGAGAGAAAGGGACTTTTTTGAAAAGTCATCAATGCGGTGTACATTTTTGTGACATTTTACGTAAATAACAGTTTAGCTTGAGCCCTGCAATTATTCATACTTATTAATATATTTTACTTACCGATGAAAAGTTATGCCGTCTTTTTTATAGATCGATGTTCTAGACGATTTCCCACGCCATTTAATTGAACAGGAACTCATAATTGTTTTTATTTATGCAGAAATGTTTTAAAAGGTATTAAAAATAACCGCGTGTGCAGAGTTCCAATAACTGGTCAAAACTAAAATGGCCACTCATATCGCCATCTACTAAAAGTGCAATTTCATTTAAGTGTCGTGAGCCTGAGTCGCCCGGATGAGCAGTCAAGAGGCTATATAGTCATTGATTGGGATCGATCTATCATCACTGACAGGACTATTGTTGCCAATAAGCCAGACCCCAGACAGATGATAGGTCGATTAGCGCGTCGCACAAAGATTATTGATATAGCGGTCCCGCATGACGAGAACCTCGTAAAAGCTGAAAAAGATTAGCAGATTAAGTATCTTGACCTAGCTCACAAGGTTGTCGACATGTGGGATGTGGATACAGCACTCATTGTGCCGATAGTCGTGACGGCCAATAGCATAATAGCCAAGAGCCTCGAAAACACCTGAAGAGGCTGTCGCTAGGCAGCTGGATCAAGGGCTTAATCCAGAGAGCGGTACTTCTGGACACGGCGCGTATAGTCAGGAGGTTCCTCTCTAAGGAGCCCTGACCACCGGTAGCCTGGACCCTGTTCCCGATACCGGTGGGCTGCTATTTTTTACCCGACTGCCTCAGGAAGGTAATGTTTTTCGAGAGTATGTATGTATGTATGTATGTATGTATGTATGTATGTATGTATGTTGTCTATTTCTTTGGCACGCTCTGTAGCCTAAACGGCTTGATGGATTTTAACATATGAGGTGTCGTTAGATTCGTCTGTGGGAGTGACATAGGCTATATAATATTTATAAATTGCATCTGCAAATACAAAAAAAGTAGGGGAAGTTTTTTTTTTTTTTAATAAATTGCTACAATATTGGTATCAAATAAAAGCTAGTAATGAGTAATTTTCAAATATATGTATATATAAATAAAACTAAAAAGCTTGAAATAAAATAAATTATTTAAAAACAAAAAACCCGACTGCAAAAACACATAACTGAAAAGGGAAAAACAAGCATTATAATCTATATTATGTTGGTCTTGCAGGCGGGGACAGTCGAATAACATGAAATAAATGGTGTAACTTTTGATTGTCCCCGCCTGCGATACCAAAATTATATAGATTATAATGCTTGTTTTTCCTTGTGTTTAATAATTCAGTTGTGCTTTTCAGTTGTGTTTTTGCAGTCGGGTATTTTTTTTTTTTTTTTTTTTTTTTTTTTTTAATGTTTTTATAAAAATATAAAAAAATGTAAATGATATGTATTCAATGGAATAAAGGAAATAATAATAATAAAAATAAATATTTGTTAGTATATTGTTGTTACAAAGGTGTTCACGTAATAATATTCTGCTGTTTCCAGCGTACAAATATTTAAAAGAATTAAAATTAAGAGTATTGGAACAATATGTCAAAATTCAACCATACAATGTCAAAGGTTATTAATTATAATGTCAAGAACTATTAAATACAATGTAAAAATTAATCAATACAATGTCATAAAAATGAAATTCCATTCAATTATTTATTAGGAGCACAGAAGCGAGTCGTCGTCTAATTTAAATTTTGAATCAAAATTTTCATTTAAAAACTCAAACACTATTGAGTAGTAACACTTATGCAGTAGCAAGTTAAATAATTTACTTTTAAATGTCATGAAGTTAAGACTTTTAAAAACATTAGGTAATTTATTATAATACGAATTGCCATAAAGAAAACATTATTAGAAAATAGTTTAATTACTGTAGTCTGTGATTAGAGCCTAAAGCAGAAATCTCCTATTAAAGGATGTTCTTATGGAAGTTTGTATTGATTTTATAGTGTGTGAGACATTGGCGCCGATCCCCTTGTTCACAAACTAAACTAAATTTAAGTTCAGTGCATATTTTTCTTTCTATTTCATTAAGAAGAGGATAGAAGATAAATTTTAGTTTAGTCCTGTCAAATTAATCAGCGCCTGTCACTACTCCATACAAGTTTAGACGTGATTAAAAACTTGCCTACTAAAATTACGTCTATTTACGTCAAGCGCCGATTAATTTGACAGGACTAAACTAAAATTTATCTTCTGTCCTTTTCTTAATGAAATAGAAAGAAAAAGATGCACTTAACTTAAATTTAGTTTAGTTTGTGAACAAGGGAATCGGCACCAGTGCCACTAAAAGAGTATTGGTCTGTACCTTCCGGTGGTGACGAAAAAGCAGAAACAACTATTGCATGCTACAAACTTCAACAGGAAAACATTCTAAAAAGCTTTGGTAAGACTATCAGTCTGTCAGTGTTATGGCAACGTTGGGAACTGTCTTTTATTACTTCAAAACATAGTTCTGTGATCTTTAAAAAGCGAATACCAAAAATCCCCTGAGACCTTTCCATAGATCTCCAAAACTTATAAACTCTTAAATATACGTTTTTCTATCAACAGAGAGGCGCGGTACGCCCTGCTACCTGGTAACACCACATCAACTGAAAACCTGGCTCCTCAAGAAGAAGAAAACCAACCTGATTCTGAAGAAACGTATCAAGGAGCTCCCGCTTAACACGACACGGAAAGCGACACGATTATACTCTGTCTCTTTCACTTGAAACACGAAATATGTTTAAGTGCGAGCGAGTAAGAAGATTATGGTGCTCACGTGAGGAAGTAAATGATTTGAAGCGATTACTGGCAAGCACCTTGTATGGAGCTGAAGAGGTAAATGGATTATAATTATACGCGGGATCATTTATTTTTCCTATCACGTGAAGCTATTGGAATATAACCAAATTGCCTAATTTGATGAATGATAAACGATTCAATGATAATTCTGAAGACTTACTGGAATGACGAATTGTTATTCTTTAGTCTCGTGTGCGTAGATCATGGGATTCTAAATAAAGACGTTGACGTTGATCCAGTACTGAAAACTAAACAAACGTTCCTTTGAGATGTAAAGTTGATAACGGTGTGGCAACGAACGAAACTGATACGTTTCGAAGAAAATATGGATATTATCGTGACAATTTAATTGAGAGGCTTAAAAACAATGGAAGGCTTATGCCCGTTTCCACCGACTACTAAATAAAAGCGTGCTGTTGGATTTTCAACTTTCGGTGCTGAACCAAGCATTGAAAATCCTAGTGTTAGTGAAAACAGGCATTATTAATTATGCAACAACGCTTTAAGTACAGCTTATCTCATACAACTATGTCATACGAACCTCTTTATAATCGTCATAAAACGTATTAACAGACAAGCATTTTAAAACAATATTACATACATTTCAAGATAAATGAGTGAATTGTGTAGTGATAACGGACAATAAAAATGAGACTAATTGATCTGAATACAAATTATAATAAACTTTAGTGCAAATAATGTGAAGAAAGACAATAAATGTATAGAGGTGTTAGTTATTTATAATATAATTTAATTATGTTTTTTTTTTTAGTATTAAGGGTGATGGTATTAGGTGGTGACATGGGTTTAAGCATTTGTCATGTTATTCCATCTAGAGTTGAGTCTAAGTTTATGGATATTTTTCTGATGCCTTATAATGAGAAAGAAGAAGAAGAGGTTAAAGGTTATTTTGGCGCGTAGCCAACGCCGCCATCTTGTTTTTTCAATACAATTTCTGTGTCACAAGTTCATAAATATCTACCAACACCCCCTGTCAATGTCACTCAAGGGCCAAATTATACTTCAATACTAATAGATTTCAAAATGGCGACTGACAGTACAGACTACCACCAATCACATGTCTACAAAATTCAGAGCTACTAATCGCGTCACACATCAAGTTATAATGAACGTACCAACAACCCCCTTGCTGTCAATCAAAATCAAAATATTTTATTTCACTTAAACCTACATGGGCACTTATGAAACGTCAGAAGCTAGGTGCACGGTTCCTATTGCTCATTTTCTATGGAGAAGATGCGGCAAGAAACTCCACGGCTACTCTTTTAAAAATAATTGGCAAAAGCCAATTATTAAAAACAATAAACAATAAAAAAAAACAATGAAAAACAATGTAAAAACAATGTTTTTAAATTACAGTGTTAATAGGTATGGGAGGACAGTGAGACCTGTCAAGAAGTACCAGGTACTTAACAAAAAATAAATGGTCTATTCAGGTCAGTCAGTCAGTCAATGTCATTCAGGGGCCAACATATCCTTGGTGCATTCTATTTTGTTGCTTGTAATTCAGAAACTAAAAATACATCGTAGATACAGAGTTCATCATCCTTGAACAATGATATTATAAGTAAACAGGTATGGGTTATACACGCTCCGCAAGTGACATGTCAAAACTTGGCTAAATATCTAAGTTTCCTTTGTCTTTTCTCTTTTTCGCTCCCTATAATAACGACATGCCGTCCTACTTCCACGTGTGTCATATGGTATTGCTACTATTGTGCTGTTTTTAAAAATCTAATGTTGGGTATGGAACCTATCAACGTCTTTTTAATTATGATATCATTGATTTTGAATACTTAATTTTATTTATTTTTACAACACCTACGAAGAATTAAAATGTTCGATCTTCGAATTGAGGAAGGAGTTTATTTATCCGTTAAAAGGTGGCCCTGCCAGTCAAATGGGAATGGTATGGGTATACTGAGTGAATGAATGAATGAATGACATAGACTGGATGATACAATGTCGCGTTTAATCCCGACTTTTGTCATTCAGATAATATAGATCGGGTTTCAGTTGCGTGTTGCGTAGTAATTAATTAAACCGTACATTCCATGCAATTGCAGGATACAATTCATTGCATTTTTAAAGTACATAATATTCCATGTTTGTTTTACCAATAACTTACTTAATATGGCGAAATGTGGGTGTGTTATAGTTACGGCTCTGCCTAACCCTTTGGGGAAACATAGCGAGATATTATGTGTGTTATTTCTTATTATTTTTAGAGGAGGTTATGCATTCTATTTTTTTTAAGACAATGATTTATATCACTTTCATAAAAAATCCGTGTCATACGGGTGTTATTAAAGCAATGAAATAATAATCTTATGTTTAGTTACTAAGTAGACAAATATTTAAAGAAATGTATTTTATCTTTTAGCTACGTAAATGTACTAACAAAATGTATTTTATTAACATTCCAATATAGCCTAAAAACATTTATTTAATACTTAGGTTTGATACTAAATATTTAACCCGACAATTACAGTAAAAGCAATACTAACAAGCATTTAATTATTTTGTATCTTTGTTACTCTTGTATGTTTATAGTTAGAGGAAAAAGGAAAATATAATCAATTTTTATAAATGTGTGTGTTTAATTTCACTGAAAATCCATACACATACATAATCAGCCCACTGCTGGGACACAAGCTTCCTCTCTTCAAGAGGGAGTGGGCTGTTATTTACCACGCGGGCCCAGTAAGGGTTGGTAGATGTCACAAGTCATCGAATTTTTGGTTCTAGGACATGCCGGTTGTCTCACAATGTGTTCTTTCACAGTTTTGAGAGCAGTGGTGATGAAATTATTTACACAAAGTAAAGCGCCTGTTTAGGTTCGAACCTGCGACCTACTCGTAACTCGCGGCCGTTATCTCTGGGCCACCACTGCTCCTCATCAAATCCATACTACCACTTAATTATAAATACGAAAGTAACTGTATGCCTGTCCAGCCAGTCTGTGTTACCTTTTCAATAGCTTTGTATGAAATTTGTCACACGAATAGATCATGACCTGAGTAAGTTCATAGGACATTTTATCCTGGTAGTACGTTCCCTTGGTATCATTTTCGATCTCTACGAGAACGGCAAGCGAAAGCTAGTCTCTCATAAGAATTTTAAAAAAATATTGTTACTCGCTCCCTATTACACGGTACTGAAACATAACTGGCGAAATGTGGGTATACTATATAATAGGTGTCCTCCGTGGTGTACCTAAGGCATGCCTAAGGCAGTTGTCCCACCGCCAGCGAGGAAGCGACTCAACTATCAGCTATTTTCTCATTCGCTTTTGTTTACACGAAAAAGATATATATTTCGTGTAAACAAAAGCGATGCATATATTAATAGTTGATCGGTGACTGTTCACACCGCCAACGAGTACTCGCTCCAGTAGTTTGACGCTGAACGACAAGAGCTATCAAAGATAATACTCACTCAGCGATGCTCGCTTGGCGATCAGAACTCACGCCGAGAGACCAACCAGCGGTCGAGCGACTGCTGCGAGTAATCGCCCGTCGCACTTGGACACTCGCTAATAGCCCAATGACAAAACTATCGGAAGTACACACTCGCTGCTCGCCAACTCGTTTTCAGTTGCTAGCTCTACTCGCTATTCGTTAATCACTGGCGGTCGGACCTTCCCTCCCTCCTCGGCGGTGGGTGAACGGATTTGTATGAAATGCAGCACATAGAGAGACCATGTTCTGATAATAAACACAGCATACAGTTTATCTGGGTACAGGGGGGCAACCACCGCCTCTTATAGCAGTATTATTTTAATATTGCTTCACAGTGGGAAAGAGATGAAGCTATACCCCCTGTATGGCTTCATCTCATTCTCACACTGATGTAATATTAAAATAATACTGCTATAAGAGGCAGGGTTACCCCCAGAATGCCGGGATCGCCGGAAGGTACCAAAGGGTTACCAAGGCCCCTGGCAACACAGGCAACGGAAGGAATACGGGTGGGTTTTAGTCAGTAAGAGTCTGACACACCCTCCCGCTCCGCCCAGAGCGGGAGAAAATATTTGATGATTTACCAACCAAAAATAAAACCCCCCGGTATACAGTTTATCCTACATGAAGTTTTTTCCTTTTGAATACAAGACCACGGGAAACAGCTAGTCAGTGAAATGGAAAAAGTCAGTAGGAATATTTTTATGTTTATATTCTTGCACATATACAAACCTGCTATACAAGGTGTCGTTTTGCATCCTCGTCAAATTTCAGGAGGCTGCTATGAAAGACTTATATATTCAAATAAAATTACGATACCTGCTCAATAATTAATACATCCTTTTTTTTAGTGATTTAAGTTTGTCAGTATTTTAGAAAACACCACTTTCACAGAACAGAATCACCCCGTTGCGTATGCGGTAGTGTGTGTGTAAAAGGGTAGTTACAGTGCGATACCACACGGGCCGCGTTTTAACATGCATTTCCCACACATGGCCGATTTCCGAAAATGAAAAAAAAAAAACTAATTATTTTATTATTGATTCGTGTCGAGAATCATTAGCATGGCATAGCTCCTTCAATTCAACGAGGATGCAAAACGACACCTTGTATAGCAATATTTAATAAACTACACTGGTCAGCAAATAAACCGATCCACCCGCTACCTAGGAACTCTGATTCGATTTTCTCAAAAAGTATAAAACTTACAACTATCAAAGTTATATCTACAAAAAGTGCGTTTCATGGTGATTAAAATGACTACAAATTAATTCGAAAGTACCGTCAACTCACATTGTAATCAAGCAACAAACACAATGCTAACGATTTGCTCTGTTTTCACCAGAGTTTTAAATTAGCGTTCTTTTTCTTTACAATGAGGGTAGTCGGATATTTCTTATCATTTCTTTAGTTTTTGTCCATCGTTTGCTCAGACGCGCGTGTTTTTGCTACTTTTTTCGATTAATAATGGATACAACACCTCAGGAAGCAGCTCAAGCTGTAGCATTACTTCAAGCAGGCATTGCGCAACGTAAAGTCGCTCGAAGGCTTCGAATCAGCAGATCTTTGGTGCAACGAGTTTACAGACGATACCTAGAGACTGGTGCATTCGATCGCCGTCCAGGTACGGGCAGACCTAGGGCTACATCAGCAGCAGATGATCGTTATATCCACCTTACTGTTCTGCGAAATCGCCACCTCAACGCAGTGCAACTCCAACAAAGTCTGCGTGACAAACGCCAAGTGGTCATAAGTTCAGATACCGTCAGAAGGAGACTTGCTGAACGGAACCTGACCCCAAAAAGAGCTGCGACAGGCCCAGCATTAACGGTAGCACATCGTCGAGCACGACTTGAATTTGCTCGAGAGCATAGGGATTGGACATTAGAGCAGTGGAGTAATGTACTCTTCAATGATGAGACCAGGGTGAGTCTACATGGAAGTAATCGACGTCAGAGAGTATATCGTCGCCCTAGAGAACGTTATTCTCAGTGTTGCATCGAGGAAACTGTTGCTTATGGAGGAGGATCTGTAATGGTCTGGGGCGGCATCTCGTTAACAGCACGTACAGCGTTAGTTTTCATCGAACCGACGGGCCGTACACGTGGACTGACTTCTCATCGCTACATTTTTGAAATCCTCGTAGACCATGTGGTACCTTACGCAGGATATATCGGGCAGGATATGCAATTGATGCATGATATTGCACGGCCTCATGTTGCTCATGTGGTGACCCAGTATCTACGCGACGTCAGCATTCGTACGATGTACTGACCAGCTCGAAGCCCGGACTTGAATCCGATAGAACACTTATGGGATGAGCTGAAACGTCGGGTTCGAGCCCGGGTACCTGCTCCAACAAGGCTTCCAGAGCTGCGAATCGCAATTGAAGAGGAGTGGAATACAATTCCTCAAGATTTTATCGTCAGGCTCGTAAGGTCGATGAATACAAGGATGCTGGCAGTTATCCGAGCAAGGGGAGGGAATACAGAATATTGATCAAAAACTTTTTTTTTGATTTTATCTTTGTTTTTGGCTTTAATTTTTTTTTTCACTTTATCATTACTAACGATTGTCACGACTGGAAAACGACTCTTCTTTGTAAAATCCTTAATAAACACTGAAATATTGATTAAACCCAATGAGTTTCCGTTCATTTTAATCACCATGAAACGCACTTTCTGTAGGTACAACTTTGATAATTGTAGGTTTTTTAGTTTTTGAGTAAATCGAATTAGAGTGCGTAGGTAGCGGGTGACTCAGTTTATTTGCTGTCCAGTGTATTTAATTATGTACTCAATATAATATCAGTACAGACTTTAGACTTCTTGAAGACAACCTTTAGATTCCGAGGCTGGAAGAGAACTAACTTAGCAACTACGCGGCACACCAGCATGTCGATTCTGTAAAAATCTCACCGTGAAAGCTCGCGTGGAGTGAGCTGTCAGTGTCATCTCACTGATGCTAGGGAGTGACCAAGCATTACATTTATAATCATAATCGATATTTTAATTATATTTGAATACTAATTCTATTGATCATTTTATATTATTTCAAAACTAGTATTTAAGTGTTGAAACGTTACTATTTAGGGTTTTTTAAAAATAAAATAGCAAAACAAAAATTCAGTCAGAAACTCAGTTTGGTTTTTTTTATTCCAAACTGTTTGGTAATTTTCGCAGCCGCCATCTTGCTTTTTGGATTTGACCACACTATCGGCTTTACCACCCCCGAAAACCTTGAAAACGACACACATGATGAAAAATGTTTGTAGCCGCCATTTTGGATTTTGATATAAAGGTGGTAAAACCAAACTTTTGTTTGTCGCGCATTTAAAAATAATAAAAGGGGAAATTAAAAAAAAAACTCAACTTGATATTAATAACAGCGACTCACGCGCAAGCGCGGCGTGATCTTATCACTTCACCCGATTCTCGTTGCCATGGCAACATCACTTCACTTTGGCTGGATGAAGTGAACCTAGCCGCCCGTCGGCCGGTGCGCGCGCTGTGCGAGTGTCAGTTGAACTATTGAATTTTGTTATAGTATTGAATTTGATGACGGTGATTTTATGAATATTATTTTATTATTGGCAACGCGTTGGTCGGTATAAATTTACCTACCAAAAATAAAATATTATAAAAATAAATAATAATATATATATATATATAAAATATGTAAAATATAAATAATATATATCTGTGTATCAATTTTAGTATATTGTATTTATTTATTTTTTACACCAACGACAGCCCCACTTTATGTCCAGGCAAATCACTGTCCATCCTATGGTTGCCTGGAAGAGATCGCAGAGGCCGCCCATTGTATATTTTGTAGTGTTTGATTTATTTTTTGTCATGCATTTTTTGTGGTATACAATAAAGTATATATAAATAAAATAATAAATAAATAAAGGTACATATTAAATAATCCGCACGTTTTTTATTCGAATGGCTCATGTACACAGACACACACATCGTTTGGTTAGGTATCCACCTTAGAATATAGAAAGAACCAGAAGCCGCGAACACGCCTAATACTGAAGCGTCAAAAACTACTCCTAAATAGAGTAGTTTTACCCGCAGCCGATCAGTTACTCTGTGAACGTCGTATCGCGTAACGTGTTTTACCGGTGTGCAATTTTATTTAATTATGCCGTCTTGTGTCGTTCATATCTGTAAAAATGCAGCGGGGCTAAAAAATAAACAGGATGGGATCACATTTCACGTGTAATTAGCGCATTCAAATATCGTCTTATTTAATTACTGAATAAATTGTTCAGTTTGTAATTGTCATAGAGAATCATCCATCTTGTTAGTGTTGCCAGTATAAGAGTTTTGATTTTCCCTTCTTTTTATTACCTACTGAGGGCATTTATTCGTTGTAGTGACAACAACAACAACTTAAAAAAAACCCGACTTGATAAAGAAAGGTTATCAATGCAACCCGTATGTATATATGATTTTGTTAGAATTGCATAACATTCATAATAGGTACTATGTTAGACTATTAGGATTTCTAGAGGGGGCATGTATGAAATTATGTATCTATGAAAAGACCAATTGTGATTTTATTATTTATATTATCTTACCAATACTCTCAACGTTTACCCCAAAACGGGTTCATAATGTCCGAGCTAGCAACATTACGTGGGAAGTGAGGCTGGCGCGGGACGCTTGTCTTGATTTTGGACACAACGTGCGGCTTGCAATGACAGTTGAACGCGGATCCTGTTTCTTTCTATATTCTAAGGTTTCCACTTTTGTGAGGGCATAAATTCTATGGTCCGTCAGCCAGGCATACTTTTAGCACTCGATCACTTGATACACTCGGTTATCTCTTCTTATTGAATAGATTTGGGTTAATAAGAACGCTGAATAACGTCGCACAGTCTTTAGTCGACTCAATCCACTATCGCTTCTTCAAAACACATCGCGGTTGGGTCACGGGATTGCGTTTATTTAATCAGTTAACTGATTATGATCAATAGAATTAGCATAAAAATATTATTAAAATCTCGATTATGATTGTAAATGTAATCCTTGGTACATCCCTAGTATCAGGTGGGATGACACTGTCAGTTCACTCCACGTTCACTTCACTTAAGTTTTCACGGTGAGAAGGTTACAGAATAGCACTGCAGATATATTATCATATATTCCAATCGGTTCTGTTAAAAAAACCAGCATGTCATGGCTACCCTAATACGAAAATCATTTAAAGCAAATCACATACTTTCAATTTTATATTAAGTACTCGTATTTAAACCACTACAAATCTTATTAATATTTGGAAATCATGACATCAGCTACAACATAAAATCTCAGGTACACTGTAACTAATCAAATATAGGCCTACAATGACACAAACCACGAGGGAGCTAGGTACTATGTTTACCCAACAGAAGAAGATAAGGTTCATCACGGCCCACAAAGCTCAGTCATGTGACGGCCTATCATGCAGAGGAAGAGATAGTTGGCGTAATTTATGCTATCATAAAGCCGTGTGGCTGCCATTTGCACATATGCGCATGACGTTTGTGAATGCAGATGTGTCACTGCGCATGAATTAATGGTTCCGACTTATTTATGTGTTTGCGTATTTTTGTTTTAGTAGAAGTTTTTAGAGAGCAGTGGTGGCCCAGTGGTAATGGCCGCGACTTACGAGTTGTAGATCGTAAGTTCGAACCCAGACAGGCGTTTTACTTTGTGTAAATTATTTCATCAACACTGCTCTCAAAAGGGTGAAGGAAAAACATCGTGAGGAAACCGGCATGTCCTAGAACCAAAAAATTCGAAGACATGTGACATCTACCAACCCGCACTGGGCCCGCGTGGTGGATTACGGCCCACTCTCACAGAGAGGAGGCCTGTGTCCCAGCAGTGGGAACATTATAGGCTGATTACGTACGTTACGTAGAAGTTTTTAGAGAAGTATTAGAAGCGTTCGAGGTGGCTTAGGAAAGGATACATGGAAGAATTTGGTAGAGGCCTTCGCCCAGTGGGACAGTGTAGACAAAGTTTTTAATTATTTTAGAAGTAAAATAAAAGAAGGGTTCCGTAGTTGTTTTAGTTTTCCTTTTAGTTTCATTATATTTACTACTGCCAGTTATTTTTTCACATCTCCATAAACAACCCTTTAGCCGGCAGGGGGCACCTGACTCTAATAAAAATTGCACTCTAAAAGCTTAAACTGTTAAGCCCCGCGCGACACCGATTCGGAGTCAAACAATAGAAAATCAATTGTGTCTCATTAGCTGTCCTTGACCAATTAATTTTACGCGAACGGATCCATGAATCGAAAAATAGTGTTCACAGACCTGCAATATTTTTGAACGGCCTATCAAACGATACCCAACAGCATGGGATAGAAGAGAAAAAAATATCCCTACCCCTAAAAACCCCTACCCAAAAACATTTTTTTTTTCAAGATTTTATTTTAATACTTTGTCGGTGTGATTAATATGTATACCCATGCCAAATTGCAGCTTTCTAGTAATAAGCGTCTCTGAGCTACAGCGGAGACAGACAGACAGACGGAAGGAATGACATGGCGAAACTATAAGGGACCCTAAAATAGATATCACAGTTTTGATTTCATCTGCCTGAGATCAGTAAGTACCTACTTAAATTGAAAGTTTGCGGTTTTACAGAACTTTGTTTCCAGTAATGTGTCTAATTGAACACCCAAACAAAATGCTTTCTTAGTTTCTATCAGCTTTAGTGAAAAGGTAACGTAATCCTAGCAAATATTATAAATGCATAAGTGAGTTTGTTTGTTACGCTTTCACGCTAAAACGACTAAACGGATTCAGATGAAATTTAGCACATGGGTAGACCATGACCTGGGTTAGGACAAAGGATACTTTTTATCCCGATATTCCCACGGGATCGAGACTTATGCGGGTAAATCGCGGGACGCAGCTAGTTTATTATAAACTTGAGATTACAAAAAGTTGTGGTACTTAAGTACAACAGTCCACAAATCATGATGAGTCATCAAATCAGCCTATAATAGTCCACTGCTGGACATAGGCTCCTCCCAGGCTGCGCCACAATCCCACCAACCTTTTGAAGGTCGTCGGTCCATCTAGCTGGGGGCGTCCCACACTACGCTTGCCGATACGCGGTCTCCACTCCAGGACTCGTCTGCTCCACCGGCCATCGGTCCTTCGACAAACATGGCCAGCCCACTGCCACTTCAGTTTGCTTACTCTGCAGGCTATGTCGGTAACTCCGGTTGTCTTCTGGATAACTTCATTTCTGATCTTATCCTTCAAAGAAACTCCGAGCATGGCGCGCTTAGCGATCTTGAATTTGTGGACCAGCCCGACTGTCAGTGTCCACGTTTCGGCACCGTATGTCATAACGGGCAGGACGCACTGGCTGAAGACCTTAGTCTTCAGACACTGCGGGATTGGCGACGAGAAGACCGACATTATTATAGTTTGTCTAAACACAGACCACACAAGTAGGTACAGTAAATACTTAGTAGCATAATGATACAATAATAACATTTATTATTATACTGCGGGTTCAACAAGATTCTGTGTAAAGGACATCTGTTTTCAGAGAAAGTCGATCACCTTTTATTTTGTGAAAATAATAAACAACTATTTTAGTTTGGTGACATTATATCTGAAAGCATGAGTTTGAGCTATACAGGGTCACATTAAATTAGCTAGCGAAACTTTACAGACGTCATCTCATCATCATGTCCATCATCAACCACAGAGTTTATAAATTAAGTCCGAGACACTCTCTCAGAGAGAAATTTAGGATTATTGTAATGAATGTCTCAGTATATTTTTGAAAATCTTTTATATGCCCATAAAAATATAAAGTTGTTTAAAAAAATACAGTGATATCCATAATATAACATAACACAACCATCATGTTGGTGAAATAACTATTGTTTGTAGAAAATATTTAACAAAACTTAACAGTTTGAAGTTATATCAAAAAAATATTATTCAAAGTAAGGATTATATGTAAAACTAATGAAACTATTAAATTTTTGTTGTTATTATAGAGACAATTAATTTAGAAATTAAAAGGAGTCATTTGAGTGATATAGTCCGGAATGGACAGAGTCACAATCTTGAAGAACATAGATGGTTCTCGAAATAACTCTAGTAACGTGACATTTGATAAAGCGGGGAGCGAGCTTACCAGAAAAGTAATCAATTCCTGAAGACCTAGAGAAGTTTCGTCTCCATACAGTGTCTCCAACGTTAAGAGTAATAGCAGACCGATTTTTATTATATTATGTTCGAGAGTAAATAATACAAGTAACAAACACAAATTTGTTGTACCTACAACAAGGCTCAAGAAAATAGGTGGCTCATTCAGATGTCAATGTATACGTTTTTATAATAAACTTCCAAACGACGTTCAAGATCTAAGCCTTCATAAATTCAAATCATTTATTAAAAGTAAGTTGTGCCAGAAAGCCTTTTATACCGTTAAAGATCATATTGAGGACAAAAAGGCTTGGGATTGAGCTGCTCCAATTATTGCATACTGAAACTTTTATTTTATTTATATACACTTTTGACATTTAATGATTATTCAAAACACAATGACATATTTACTTTGTGGAGTTTAATATATTGTGTGGAATTTAATATTTACTTGTAAAGTATTATATTGTTTTCAATTATTGTGAATGTGAAGACTATGTGGGTCATTGTTGTTTTTTTTTCTCATTTAGTATTAATCATGGTCTGGCAGTTTGACTAATTTATGCGGCCTACCCAAATGTTCTTTCTTTGGTATTGTTCGTCGCATCGTTGAGCTCCTTAAGTTCTGAGTTGAGCTGCACGATTACTGACAAAGGCGTGCACTGACTGGACAGGTCCACTCAATCTGTGTGATTCTTTCCTCAAAAGGACCATTTCAGACACCAATCTACATGGCCTTCACATGATCTGACCAAGATTATGTCTGGACTTTAAAGGAGACTGACCTCTGAGTTTGTTTCGGCCTTTCTTCTCAGAATAGTCAGATAGGAAACGTCGACCTCATCTAGCTTTATTTTAATAATATGATTGACGTGTAAAAGTGTTTACAGAAAATAAATCATTTATCATTTGTAATGGAATCGATATCTAAACTGCTTTGACTTTTTAAATTAAGATTTTGTATGTTCAGGTTTTTATTCTTGTATTGAATATGAATTGTGAATTTAGTTTAAGCTTGAATGTTATGACTGTTTTTTTTTTCTCTTCCTTTTTTGGGAGCTGAGTTGTGCTGTTCACACTCTTTCTTTCCAATCTGTTTTTAGAAGTTAAGACTTTAAATTGGCTGCCAGTCTCACACACTATTTTTTATTCTGTTTGTTTTAGCTGTAAGTTATCCATAGTTCATAAATAAATAAATAAATAAATAAACACGTAAAAATACAATAAAATACCGGCCAAGTGCGAGTCGGCAAAAAAATCGTGCCTGTTGTATGGGAGCCTTTATTCTGTTTTTTAGTATTTGTTGTTATAGCAGCAACAGAAATACATCATCTGGTTCATGAGATACAGCCTGGTGACAGACGGACAGACAGACGGACAGCCGAGTCTTAGTAATAGGGTCCCGTTTTACCTTTTGGGTACGGAGCCAAAAAAGGATTTTGGCTCAACGATCGCTGGTAGTGTTGTTACTTGAAGTATGAGTTGAGAAAGTCTGTTTACTTTTGTTTTATCGTGTTCGATACCGGTAAAATACTGCAACTTTGCCGTAGTTTTATAGTAACATTGACATATTTCGAAAAAATACATTAAATGTTCACACCCTTGTCAGGTTGGGGATAAAGCTTATATTATTGGTCATTGGCAGTGTACTTAGAACTATGATTATTCTATTTCGTTTTCGAAATATAACAGTCTTAATCACCAGGCAAAGTTGGGCCATAAAACTGTAACATTGCCTGCTTCAATTTTGACCGTCTAAACGACTTAAGTACATCATTCTTGCACGGGAAAATAACTCTTATTAGTAGGACTTAGGGATAAGAATTGCAAACAGCCACTTTTTGCTTATACCACTGGAAACAATGCTAGGCAATGTTGTGTTCGGCTATCACTCAATTCGTTTGACAACTCACTGTAATGTGGTTTCAAAGAAAAGAAACATGGCGGTGGGTTTTTCGTTTTGCCAGGTAATGATTCAAATAACTACCAACAATTTGAAGTTGCTACAACCAATATTTAAAAAGATATTGGTAAATTCATATAATAGGCAAAGTTGGGTATGCGAGGCAATGTTGCAGCGTTTGGTACCCATCACGTTTGTGAAGTTTACACACAACACAAAAAAACCATTATTTCAAGTGACAACCTACACCAACCGCGGTCGTTTATCTCAAAAAAAAAAAATATCGTTTTCATTTCGTTTAGTTTTATAATGTTTAGATATCGATATCCCGCATCTGCGGAGTTTCGCTAACGAATTTAAATTGACCTTGTACATTGAAACAGTAAAATTAAAAATATCACGTGACTTATTTGATTTTCATGTTAGAACGTCGTGAATGCACCGAGAAGAGCTTTCAGGGGGGTAACCATCACCTCTTATAGCAGTATTACTTCAATATTACTTCAGCGTGAGAAAGAGATGGAGCTATAAGTCATGTATAGCTCCATCACTTTCCCACTGGAAGTAATATTATAATAATACTGCTATAAGAGGTGATGGTTACCCCCCTGGATCGGATTTTTCTTACTCAGACTATTTCATTTTCTGGATATACAAACAGCTGCATTATAGGCATGTATGTACAGGTTTATATCAGTCTGGCTAGCATAGTGAGCTCGACATTTTAAAGCGGTGGAATCCAGTGAGCAGCATCAGAACTGAGTGGTTATCTATGAGTACTGAATAGGTCTGAAGCCTTGCTTACCATTTATTTCAAAATGAAAATCAAATGTCATTTATTCAAACTAGGCTGAGAATCAGCACTTTTCGAACGTCAAAATTACATAAGACAGTCCCCCGAAACGCCCACCCTTCACCACTTCCTAGTGCTTTAGCTGGGAAGAAGAAGTGGCCAACAAACACCCCAGCAGCACAGCTGTCTGTTCAGTTAGATTTGATAGACAAGGAGTCTCTTGATGAGGGATTCTTTTGAGCGTGACAAACCGACAAATTATGGCAAGCCTTGAGACAACATTTACCTCATGGCTCGGTTTGTTGGGCAACCTCGAACCGATTCACCGCTCTACCCAAGCTGTTTTTAGTGGATGCGAAGCTAAATAAATTAGACGGATGTTCTGCATCTCCACGATTGAATGAAATGTCATGAATACGATAGGTAGGTTTAGAACAACGACAACTTCTACATTTGATGAACTGAAATACAGATAAACACCGATATTTCATGTTGGCTTTACTCCAAAAATAATCAGGAATCAAACATCAATGTATTTGGTATAACATGAAACGAACTTCATAAATTCATGGTTAATCAAATGCTATGTATAGACGGCCATGGTCTATGGTATTCCATTGATCGTTCATTATTGTCTCGTTAAAACAGATAATGGGTTTTTTATTGCCGGAATGCTCATTTTATTGTTATGAATGTGAGTGTAAGTATGTATTCTATCAGTGCGTAAGTATCTAAGGTAAAATAAAGTAGGTAATGGCTAAGGTTGCAGGTTGTCAAGATAATATATGAAATGTGCTGGTATTTGAATAAAATATATAATTATGCACCTAATGAACGAGATTGTAGATTAGATTTTCGCTAGCTCTGCCGAGTTCCAAACCTGCTAAGAGTGGAACTGAGTCTGATTTCCAGTTTAGTCTATTGTTTTTAAAACTTATATTAAAAGAGGTGAAGCGGTCAACCCTGCTATCAATAACCTCGCTCTGCTATATATCTTACTGATATGGTAGATATTTTTGGTACAACTCATGCCAATAGCAAACAAGTGTGATTGGAATTATTCTTTGCTCTAAAGCTGGTTATGCGTTATGTTCACTTATCAACTTACTGTGACGCAAATCCGCCTTGGGCCTTTTGTCCACGATCTCGCCTGAAGGAAAGCGATGGATGAGGTGTACGATGGAATGAGCGTGTTCAGAAGAGGCCTGCCTGTTCCCTCTTGCTTTGAAGGCTGACCTGCAGTGACGGGTATATATATAGGTGGGAGGGGAACGCAAGATGCTGGCTCCTAGGGTGTTTGGTCGTGCGCATAATAAGAGCTTTGTCATGGAAGCCGATTTATAAGCAAACACTACAGAAATGTAGTAGTGTGAACATTGTGGATAGGTAGCCAGCTTGTGCGTATGGCTGTTTGTTTTGGTTGCAACCAATGCGATCTCAAGTACAGACGGCTATATATCAAGCTATACGTTTGTACATCTGCTGTTTTTTTATGTTTTTTGAATATATAAAAGCGAAAAATCTCCTCTCTTTTTTAAACAGAAACGGCAGTAATTTACACTGCTGTCCTCACGT
Source organism: Atethmia centrago (assembly GCA_905333075.3). NCBI lineage: Eukaryota > Metazoa > Arthropoda > Insecta > Lepidoptera > Noctuidae > Atethmia > Atethmia centrago. The sequence goes on from HG995374.1 coordinate 7,916,712, forward strand.
GTCTAGTGAACAAATATTGTCCGTTCGCCCTCGCCTTATAGAGTATAAGGCGAGGGCGAACGGACAATATTTGTTCACTAGACACGTGATTGAGATAGATACGACTGTCGCAAGCCTCTAGTTAAACACTCGTATGTTTGCACGCTGTCGTTGTTGACCACGTCTTGTAAATTAACACTACAAGTAAATACTTCACGAATTTCCCGGTGTCCCCGGTTCCGGTTGTGTGATTTTTGGTTTGATGGCATTTTTATCTATATTCATTTAATTCAACTATATATATCTGCCTTTCCTCAATTGCACAAAAAAAAACCGGCTAAGTTAAATAATTTAGTAAAAATAGTTTAGTAAAAAAAAAACACATTTATTGTATGGTAGACCTTTAATTTTTAACTTTATTTAATTTTTGTTGTTATAGCGGCAATAGAAAAACACAATCTGTGAAAAATATAAATGAATTGCCTTGAACTAAGTCTCGCAAAAACTCGAAAATACATTTACTAATTTATTTGCGCATATTTTTTTTTGGTAGTTCAATATCAGTAGATAATTAGAAAATATTTAAAATACGCGTTTAAAAAAAATTGTTTAAAAATTTCAAAGTTTTAAAATTCCAGTTTTAAAATTACACACAATTATCTTTCGTTAACGATAACTTTATTTTTTTTACTAAGACATAAAAATAAAAAGTATATGTTTAACTCGCCTAAGTTTAGCTTGTCAAAATTTGCGCACTGGTTAATTTTTCTTGTAGATAAGTAGTCTTAGCCCACCTTGGTTGAAAAACAAAATACCTTGAATGTAAACTACGATAAACTGTCTAGTAAATAAGTATTATCTACGTTCTTGTATCGAATATGTCCCTGTCGTGTCTTCGGATAAATTATTATAATTAAAATATTGAATTATTAATAATAATAACTGTATTTATAAATATTGTAACAGTATCTAGAAGTTTCGATACTTAATTTAATGAAACTTGGCTACGGTATTCATGACATTAATAGTCAATTTCATTATTCGTAGGAGGTCTACGGTCAAGGTTCATTGTGCTACGGCGTAGCTAAGCTTGTGCTACGACAAAGGCGATTCAGCCTGAAAGTGGCGTGTCGATTCTTACTGATTTTTTTTTTATTTCCACGTGATTATGTAAAGAAATTTATTAAATAATTCACTAAAGGACTTTCGATCAAAAGTTTGAGGAAATAGTAATGGCTAGAAAAATAACATTTTTGTTCTTTAATAATATTATAGATCTCATTGGCCGCGATTCTCTAGTTGACATTGACATTATTAATACATCCTCGTAAAAAGATAGTTTACAAAAATAACAGAGCGGCATGAGTTACTTTCTTATTTTTTCAGATATCAAGAATAAAAACTGTTTGGGAGTCACATGATTTGACCTTTTGCTATCACGGTGTGTTCTTGAAATTACACGGCAAAGGCTTCCGTCCACAGGGTTAATTAAAGATCTCGTCTCGACTGGCGAGCTTTGTCGCGTGAAGAAAATAACGATAAGTCGTGGGAAAATCGCATTCCTTGTCAGTTCGCGCGCAAACGCGAGAGAGCGCTCACGCGTAGTTTATAAAATGCGCGGGAAAACAATCGAAACTTAACTAAAGTGCCTTATGTTTTATAAAAACATTATGTGATAGTAAATAATAAGTGAAATTATTCCCTGTGATATTGTGTACAGATACTTTTTATTTTTTAGTCAAAGTGCAATATTAACATAATGGCGGACGAGAAGTAAGTATTTTTAACGTGTTATTTTTATTATGTTAGTTATTTATAATAGGACTATTGAATCTGCTTTAGTCTACCTACCAAGATATTATTTTAAGTTTGTTTATTTTTGGAACTACGGCTAATCTATGAATAATTCTAACGATACGAAACATATACCTACTTACCTACAGTAAATGTCTTAGGTACCTACTTAATTTAAATTATAGGCATCCATGAATATATTTTTTCTTTAGTAATTGTGATTTGATTCTCACATTCGCTAAAAGCGGGTAGGATGCGTAAACTCTCGTATCGTTAGCGACAATAACTCCGTAATATATCTATACATAATGTATGTACGTACTAAGCACCGACATGTAAATAAACATGTCTTCTGTGTATATTTATTCCCTTGTAATAGATACTAAGTACTTACGATATAAATTAATTTATGCTGTAATTTTTAAAGCTATGAACACCAACTGCTTATTAATTTTTGTTATAGGAGTTACGTGTTATAGTGATAAAAAAGTAGGCAGAGTGACTTTAAACTCGACAATTGTTAACTATCTCTGATACAGAAATAGGTAAATAATATTGAGTAATATCATTCTTATTTCTGGATCAGTCAAAATATAAAAAATACATAAAATAACGTCACGCCTTGTTTCCCCGAAGGGTTGGGCAGAGGTGTACCTGTAGTACACCCACATTTCGCCAGTTATGTTTAAGTTCCATGTAATAGGGGCGAGCCTATTGCCATCAACCGGGCACAAATCCAGACTCCGGGCTGTTACTGAGAAATTCCAGAAAGAAAAACCCAATAACACTTTGCCCGACCCGGGAATCGAACCCAGGTCCTCATGCCCAGCAGTAGCACTTGCAACCATTAGACCAACGAGGCAAAAAGTTGTAATATGAAATTAGTTAAATACTACATTAACAATCCGATGTAACTGAACTTTCTTTTGCAAATACATCATGTTAGGAAAAGTCGTAGGTACCTGTTCCTACCTGTTCATCATCGTCTACTCATACAGCTGCTACCAACCACCCTGTAAAGATCGTCACTCCAAAGTCGCATAGAAATTCCAAAAATTTACTGCATACTCAGCCTATAATGGCCCCACTGCTGGGACACAGGCCTCCTCTCTGTGAGAGGGAGTGGGCCGTAATCCACCACGCGGGCCCAGTGCGGGTTGGTAGATGTGCCATGTCTTCGAATTTTTAGTTCTAGGACATGTCCTAGTGTTTCCTCAAGATCTTTTCGTTTACCGTTTTGAGAGCAGTGGTGATGACAATTCACACATAGTAAAGTGCCTGTCTGGGTTTGAATCTACGACCAACAACTCGTAGATCTTGGCCGTTTCTACCAGGCCACCACTGCTCTTTTGTACGATTAAAATTTACTGGCAAGGCAGTAAATACAATTAAAATAATTTAGGCTACTAGAATCTGTTTAAATTCAACATATTAGTTAACGTCGTTATCTAAGTAGGCAAGCGAGCACGAGGACTGACCAAATAAATACACTAACACACATCCGCGACCACATTCTTGCATAAAAAAAAGTAAAGTAGAAATTGGGATTTAAATGATATGATATTTATGTACGAGTAGGCGATTCGCACGAAGTTTATTAATTAGTGGGAGAATTCAACTGTCCTTTCTCATTTTTTTTTAAATATTTTTTTTTTCTTGGTTTTGCCAATTGTCGAATATTATTATTACGTATTGCTGCGTAATCATAATATTAGACAATTGACATATTTTAAATTTTATGCAATAAAATTATGAAAAAAGTATACTAGAAACTATATTTACCAAATATTTTTGCACAAGTTTGTATTTTATTCAGAAAATGTTTATGAGTATAAAAGAAAATATTTTGCGTTCCAATTGCCTAATACGTATTTCTGGAGTTGTCGATTCGCCCACAGATAAATTAACTAAAGTGTTGATTCACCCGTTTCGGGTGAGTAAATTCGTGCAAATCGACCAATAAGCCTTGAATACAAATCTTAAATAGATAGGTATAAAACAGGTTGACATACCTACCTAGCTAGCGAATAGGTAAACACCAAATAATTATGTAAATTGGAAGGAGTGGACGGAGACCTTCACCCAGGATGGGACAGCGTGGGCAAAAAGACACTGACTTCTACAAAAACAAACTTAACAAAACAACCGGCCACGTGCGTGTCGGACCACGCACAACGAAGGGTTCCGTAATTGATATGAATTTATCTCAAAGACAAACTTAGCATTGTAGTAGCAAAACATGTTCCTATACATCGATATACGTCACGGTAAATTCTCCAATTGCAAATGTAAGTTAGTCGACTATTACTCGATAACTTGTAAAGCCTACTTACTTAGCTGTGATAGTTTTCTTTTTAATTTCGTTATAATTATATGTATTGTACTATATATGTATGTATCTGTGTACTACTGCCATGATTTTTTTCACATATCCAAAAATAACCATTTAGCTGGCAGGCGGACACACACTTGACTGTAACAAAAAATTAAGAAAGCAACAAAAAAAAGTATTCATTTTTAATATAAATTAAAAAAAAAAAAAATTTCATTTATTTCAGACATAATTACAAAATTGTCCATATAGTGTTAGTAACAGAGGTCTTAAAAACTATGTTAGTATACTAGTATTAATTCACATTATAAAAATTCAAATAGACATTAAAACACCACATAAAAATACAACAAAAATAACATTACATATATTAATTATGTCACGTGAAGCCGAATAAGCCTCCCCAGCACTGCAGACTCCGGCCTATCTGATATCATCCTCAGAATTCCGTTGGGGCTCCCACGGATCCTAAACATCAGAGATGCTGCTTTTTTACGCATTATGGCATAAAAATCGTCGACCCTAGCGTCAGCAAACATGCCTGATGCGCTGCAGAAACGTGGGTATATAAATAGCACTTTAAAGCTTAATATTACGCAAACGGATCCTTGATTTTGAACGGCCTATCCAACGATACCCCACACCACGGGATAAACGAGAAAAAAATCTATCTCATCAAAAAAATCAATCTATATCATCCCCACTTCACATACAAGGGAGGCACTTTACATGTAATAGGGGCACAAATCCAGACTCCGGGCTGCTACTGAGAAATTCCAGATAGAAAAACCCACGGATTATGGAAAAACCCAATAACATTCCCGACCCGGGAATCGAACCCAGGACCTCATGCTCAGCAGTAGCGCTTGCAGTATTAGACCTACGAGGCAGTTCTAGTATAAAAACGACTATGAAAATGTCCTTCAAATATGTATTTTATTCAATAGCGACACGATCTCTAGTTATCGTAACAGCGTACAGTATGCGGTTGCGAAATGTTCTATTTAGGTACCTATGTGATAATTGGCTGATAATAAAATAATGTTCTTCTGTTGCAGTTTATCTAATGTACTTAAGTAACAGAACACGGCTCTCAAATCTATGTATTTACTATCATTTATTGTTTTACAAATAAAATGTTAAGACAAAGTAGGGACATTCAAAATACCCTCCTACTCCTTTGCAGGTTTCCACGTACTTTAATATCTTTTCCACAATATTTTAGCCCCTATGCAGACTCCAGTCTAAGTATCCTGCCGGGGTCGCGGGAAAGTCCGAAAGGGATACCGAGGCCCCTGGCAACACAGGCAACGGTTCGAACACGGGTGGGTTTTAGTCAGTAAGACACACCCTACCGCTCCGCCCAGAGCGGGAAAAGTTATTTGATAAATTCCCACCCAAAAAAAAAAGTCCTATAAAACTTGACGTCAAGATAAAAACACTAAAAATAAATAAATCTTCATGTGTTGTCATACATTTTTGGGCTATTTACTTGTGATTTCTTGATATCTAACGTTGTAAAAGATTTTATTGTTGAAAAATAGTTTACACCTTTATATTTATGTAGTGATAAACATTACAATTGGTTTATTATATCTACTAGTTACACCTTATGTATATGTATTATATACTTACTGTTTACCACGATAATATGAACTCTTCTCATAATACAAATCGTGCCGATACGAGAAAGAAGTTATTTAAATCTTGTTTTTTCAGTCAATTGGTTGAATGATGTAAAAAAAACTACTTACCTTCATAGGTTCTTTGAATATGTAAGAGTGTTTAATGATGTTGAACATCTACTAATACCTTACATTACCACATAATAAATCAATTATAGGTAAAGAAAGAGAATTTCCCTGGCTTTACTTTATTTTTGTCAATTAGCTAAATCATTTTTTTTTTCCAAAAACCCCGACTGCAAAAACACATAAATGAAAAGGGAAAAACAAGCATTATAATCTATATAATTTTGGTATCGCAGGCGAGGACAATCAAAAGTTACACCATATTTCAGGTTATTTGACTGTCCCCGCCTGCAAGACCAAAATTATATAGATTATAATGCTTGTTTTTCCCTTTTCATTTATGTGTTTTTGCAGTTGGTTTTTTGTTTTTTAAATAATATATTTTATTTCAAGCTTTTTAGTTTTATTAATATATATATTTAAAAAATACTCATTACTAGCTTTTATTTGATACCAATTATGTTGCAATTAATTTAAAAAAAAAACTTCCCCTCCTATTTTTTGTATTTGCAGATGCAATTTATAAATATTATATAGCCTATGTCACTCCCACAATTAAGACGAATCTAAAGATATCTAATATGTTAAAATCCATCAAGCCGTTTAGGCTACAGAGCGTGCCAAAGAAATAGACAACATACATACATACATACATAAATACTCTCGAAAAACATTACCCTCCTGAGGCAGTCGGGTAAAAAGACGGGTACGTTACGATAATTTGCAATTGTCAATTTTTACGTGATTGATATACATTGTTGCGAAAGGTGATCGTCTACCAAATGCAATTAAAGCGATTGACAATATTACTACAATACAATTTGATTGCAATTGGTCATTTTGGGGACCCCTTAAATTGTCCGTCCGTTCAAATCACAACTGAAATGGCGTAGTACCTAGAGTGTCAATTTGATAAACAATTAATTTCCATGAGTGTACTATCACCATGTCACAATGCCATGTCATAACCGATATCAAAGAGTGCTTAGATGATAAAATTACTTAAAATAGAAAAGACATAAAATATCTAGGAGGAACCGTCAGGGTGGGCTGGTTGGAATAACCACCGACGATGGCTGCCATGGCCCACGTACAATGATCCACCTGAAGGACTAAGTGCGGAAACCGTACCCTCCGGCCTCCACCAACATAGAACATAGAAAAACCCAAACCCTTTGCTCGGCCTTTTTTTTTTTGGGTCGGATTTTATCAAATAACTTCTCCCGCTCTGGGCGGAGGGCGGAGAGCGGAGAGCGTGTCAGACTCTTACTGACTAAAACCCACCCGTGTTCCTTCCGTTGCTGTTTCGGACTTGCCTGCGACCCCGACAAGCATCGGCCGGGGAATCAAACCCAGGACCTCATGTTCCGCAGCAGTACTGCTGAGCACCATTAGACCGGCATTCTGTGACATCATTATAGAGAAATGCTATGACATTACGATCACAAATTGTTGATTGATGTTCAAAGCTAGATTAAGATTCGTTTTTGCTATAAATAATTAATGTTACGTGTCAATGAGATAATGCAATAAACAATTAAGGCGCTGACAAGACCCAATTGACTTAAATAGGCTTTTCTTAAGAAAAAAAATTGCCAAATCTGTATAGTTTGTGGTAGCGGAAAAAATTTATGTTAATTTTGAACATATTTCCCAGAACTTGGTTGTTACCAAAACACGTTTTGAAAAAAAATCTCGGTACAAACTAACGTTAAACTCTTACCTTGAGTTCTAATAGAAAATATCTGTATTAAATATCAACATACGTTACGTATTTAATTAATAACAAGAACATCTTATTTGAATGCAGAACTTGGTTGTTTTTTATTTTCGATTACTCAACTCAATTTTGAGTAAATAGATAATTGCTTCAAATTTTGCAATAAATTACAAGCGTTGTGTCATCGCGCTTCTCTTTCTTTTCTATGCAATCTGACAGTGACCGCGGCTTAGGTGTTGTTTTAAAAGGTACATCGTAGTCAGTTGCGAGTCTTGCAAGAAGCTGTTCATTTATTTTTCAATTTTATTATTCGTTCACGTTTGAAAATTTAAAATAATAATGATTAATAAACGTTATTTTATGTTTCATTTTTATGTAAAACCTTAACAACCTCAATTAAATTCAGGATGTAACTAACAATAAAAAGGCCTGGGGCTGCAAGAAAAATTTGTTGACAAACTTGTGATTTTTCTTTCGTTCTCGACAAGTAATTTTGACTTTCTAGAGACCCCATTAGGCTTTGCGACCGAATTCGGTCGTAAAGCGATTGCTATGTCGAGACAGCAGCCCCTGCCGGGGTCGCGGGAAGGTACAAAACGGTTACCGAAGCCCCTGGCAACACAGGCAACGGAAGGAATACGGGTGGGTTTTAGTCAGTAAGAGTCTGACACACCCTTCCGCAGCGCCCAGAGCGCGGAGAAGTTAATTGATGACTTCCTAACTAAGAAAAAAAAAAAGCCCCTGGGACGCTTATGGTTAGTTACTTTGGACCAGTTTTGCTAACGAGTACGACATCGACAGCGCTATCGGTTATATGTGAATAGGCCTAAGGGCCGAGGACAATTTTGTTCATTGTTTGTGAGAAAGGGAAAAAGAATATAAACAAAATTATTACTAAACAAAATAATTGCTAGTCAAGCTCGAAAAAATTTTCACCGATAGAACGTTTCAACGGCGATTGATTCACCGACAGAACCTTTCATATGCGTCACTTTCGACGAGAGTAATAGAGGGGATCTGGCGCTCGGCGGACACGCTCGCTTCGCTCGCTCGCCTTCGAGCGTTAATGGTCACTGTTTAACCTAACCTAACCCAACATTATCCTTCACTATATGAAAGGTTCTGTCGGTGAATCGTTCGCCGTTGAAATGTTCTATCGGTGAAAAAATTAAAGGTGAATCGTTCTGTCGGTGAACCGATCAACGGCGAAACGAATGTTGGAGAAATTATTCAGAATGGTATGAGTAGCTCTGTACTTAGGTACTCCAGTACGGACGGGGGTGAAGGGTGCGATAACATGTCGTAGACCTTTGCTTACTGATAAATTATAACGAGCCAATCAAGGCCCGGCTATTTTAAGCTTAATGTTATTTGCGAACAAATGTCAAGTTGTCGTCCAAACACTGAATGTTTCAGTCATTTCGTTTTTGAGAAAAAAAGCTGCGGATTACGTCCTAGCATCCGTCCCTAGTTTCTTCTGACCGCAGTGTTATGTCTTTAGGCTTATTCAAAAGAGGTTCGAATCTTCGTATTCTTAACTCCATAGATTGTATACAGGCTGTAACTTTTAAACATTTATGTTCGCTTAACTCGTCAAAAGGGAACAGGTGACTGTATTTTTTGTTACTTCAGGTTTGCCCCCATAGTAAAAGTTGTGTATAATGATGAGTACAATGACCCCTTAAGAGGTTGATGGTGTTTAAAATTACTCCCTGTATACTAAATCGATGCTTAACTCAGTCTTAATCTGTGAAAAAATACCTGCTGTGTTTTGACAAGTTTTTGGCATTGATTGTCGCAGAGATGAGATGCGACTAGATTTTAAAAGCCTTATTAATTAAGTACTAATGAGCCTGAATTCAGAGCAGAAGAGCAGTGGTGCCCCAGTGGTAACGGCCGCGACATACGAGTTGTAGGCAGGCGCCTACCTGGGTTCGAACCCACGACGTACGAAGTTTTACACAAAGTAAAGCGCCTGCTTTAATTTGTGTAAGTAATTCCACCATACCTGCTCTAGAAACGGTCAAGGAAAACATCGCGAGGAAACGGCATGTCCTAGAACCAAAGATTCGAAGACATGTGATATCGACCAAACCGCACTGGGCCCGCGTGGTGTATTGGGCTGTAATCACTCTGTGTTCCAGCAGGGGAACATTATAGGCTGATTATGCTTAAGTCTGAATCATAACTCTCCAATTCAAAAGCTTACTGAAACGCCAACTTACATTTACTTAGGCAACAAGTGAAGTAACGTGTTCTACAATTTTTTTCTTTCGGTAATGTTATGTCAGACGGGTTGTCGATTGTTTCACGCGAGCATTGGCCGGTGAATGAGAGCTGGCTCTTGGCTCTTCGCCACTGTCCTTCACCTTGCGGCTCTTGGCACCGTGCAATCCCGGTAGAATTTCAATCACGTGTTCGCAAAAAAACTGGAATGTGGGTAGTAAGAAAATGCGCTCTCAAAGATATTAATATTGTGTGGCGTTATAGATAAATGTACGTGTCAGTTTCTCTGGAATTTATGTGAGTTTCGATCTTAATATGAGTTTTGAAGACTGAATAAAATAATAAGCTGTTGATGAACGAAGACACATGAAAAACAAAAAAGAAAAAAACATAGAAAACTGTTAATTTGTAGGGTAAATGCAATGAAACATGCATTTAATTACCTACCTAAATGGCTTTTTTTTATAGTAGGTAGGTACTCAACCGGCGTGCGTGTATGACGATGTATGTATGTATACGAGGCAAAAGGAGTAGTATGTAAGGATCGTTGTAGTTGGCGTTTCGTAGTTTCTGCCTACCCCCATGGGAAGAAGGCGTGAGTTTATGTATGTAGGGTAACTGCTACAGTAATTGGTCACGCTATAGTAAATGGCCACTCATAAAAAAATAGGTACAGTTACCCTATGTACTCGACCGAGCAGACGAGAATGTGGGAGAAGGCAAAGCTCGCAGCAACTCTCGAAGTCTCGACCAAGTCACATAGTACAGTCGCTTTTAGAGGTAGCTTCCGTTATGCGGCTTCCAAAGTGTGGAATAACCTGCCACCTACCTATTCGAGCAATTAACACCATCGACACATTTAAAAGACGCCTACGGTAGTACCTCGTGGATGCGCAACGGAAGCTAGACATGATCAATTTGAATATTTAATTGATATGAATTATGATATAGTTATCTGTTGTTTATCGACGACAATCCATTGTTTCTAGGGCAACCATACCATTTATTTTCTTAAACACCACTATATAATTATCTATAATTATTTTTTAAACAAATATCTAAGAAATTTTATTATTATTTGCTACACATATCTATCTATTTTTATTTAAATATTTACACACACTATAAAACTGAATCACATCCGTAAGACGTCGTCGTAACAAAAGGTCCAGTTGAAAGCCAGCGTCAAGCACCAGTTGTCTGGCGTTTATACTGAACTGGGCCTATTTGGCGCAGCCATGAGGCACAGAATACTGTTTTGAACGCGCGTCCCTTCGCTTGACATACACCCGTCTATGGCGTGGACAAGTTCGAGCTCCGGAGTCAATCGTAATATTTACAGTAGATAGTTACGGTTTTTATTTATTTCTGTCTTTTATTTATTATAAATTTTGATAAATTGTATTTTTATTTAATTTTTATTCTCCTAGCGGGATTTATACATATGTGTCCGTAGATGTGTTCATGGCATCACAGCAGGCCCTATCAGAATACCAGCGCTATTTATTACGGTATTTATTTTTTAAATATCGCAGCATTATGCCGAGATAGGAGCCTTTTTGGCGTCGCACAAGTCGTTTTTATTTATTTTCGTTGTTGTATTTTTGTTTATTCGAACAAATACGGGGTACATTTTGTTAGTTTTAAATGCTCCTTTTTTAACTGTCTCAAATAAAATATTTTTCTTTCCTTCTTTCTTTTTTTTAAAGTATTTTCTTTTTTTTTGTTTAAATTGTATGAATATTGTGTGCCTTAACCTGGGTTAATTAAATTTATTTTCTTTGTTTATTTGGTTTATAGCCAATAAATTCTAGCGTTTCAGTTGCATAGCATAACTATCGTATAACTCATTCATTAATTGAAAAATGTTGATAGTAACGACATGATTAAACAAAACTTAACCAAAATGTGTCCATGTAGGTAGGTACCTATATGTATATTCTTACAATCTCACTTCATTATTTAACATCGAATCAAAGACTTACCTATGCTTTGATTTCGAACCCAACGCACCTCTGACTTTTCAGACTCATGTGCGTAGGATTGTATAATTATCACTTGCTTAAAAAATGGTGCATGAAAACATCATGAGAAAACCGGTATGCCTGAGAGATATTTCTCGACGACATATGAAGCCAAATCAGAGGCCCAGGGGCGGCATAAAAACTCTGACACCACCAGGCCTAGCGAGAACCGTAGAGAAGCGTTTTGTCGGCGGAAGAGTAGACAAAAGTGACGTTTCTGTTTAAACAGTTGAACATTTTCTGTAGACAAGCGATTTCTATTCTTCAGTAGAGTAGAAATAAAAAGCGTCATGCTAAGCCTGCATGTTAGTCACCAACCACATGAAAAAGAAAAAAGATTCTTTCATTATAGACTATACATTCCCAAACACCAAAAATAACCTTACAATGGAATACTACACAAACCACACCTCACAACAAGCCTACGATCCGTCATCGCTATCTTACTAAGCTATACTCGTAGGTAAACAGTATTAATCACAATAGACAGAGTGTGTAATACACAAGTGCGGTAACTGATTGCCTAATCGACGGACGGTTGAACATTGATTAATGGCGGGTTATAATGAACAAGTTCAAGTGCTTCTCACTGATAGAGAAGTTTTGGGATTGACGTCAGTGTATATATTTACTAGAATATTAGTAAATTTGGCAAGCCATTGATCAGAATACTGGAACATTCGACTACTATTTGGACTGGACTATCATGTTTTGTATCGGGACTGATTCAGATTTAGTAAAAAATTGCTGCTGCCCGCGGCTTCGCCCGCGTGGCTTTTTCTAGTGAAAGTCCCGTCAAAATTGGTTCAGCCGTTTTGAAGATTCGCCGGAACAAACAGACGGACAGACAAAAAATTATAAAAAAAAAAAAATATTAGTATCGTATTTAAACACATCAATAAGTCTAAGCAACACGCATAATTTACAGAAACTGCATGTTTTATTAATTAATACTTTTATTTTTTTCTTAACAAACTACATACGAGTAGATTGGTATACAATAGTTTTGTTCTCGGAAACATATACTGGCTGATTTTAAAAATAGAAACTTTGCGATTGTTTCGTTTTCTTTAAAATAATTATTATTCCCGATTTCACGTGTTTTCGTTGCTTGATAAATTTGGTATTTATCTCACTTTTATTATTTTGAGATATAAAGTTTTTTTTTTTAATTAAGTGGTGATTCATTTCATGTCATGGCGGCGTCGCCATTTGACTGCTGAAGAAATGCAGAGAGCTGTAGGATTGCTTCAAGCGGGAAGAAAGCAGTCCTAGGCATCTCGGCATTTTTGTGTCAATAGGAGCGTGATTTGTCGTCTTTGGTAGCGTTACGTTAATACAGGAGATCCTGCTGAGCAGCACCCAGGACGTGGGAGGAGTACAACTGCTTGACAGGACCGATACATACAACTGACTGCAAGACGTCAGCCGTTGTTAACTGCCCGGGAGATAGGTTTAAAGCCACAATTCTCAAGCGGTGTTGTTGTTAGCTACCAAACCATGAGAAATAGGCTGCATGAATACGGCCTACGAGCATGACGCCCAATTAGGTGCCCACCAATACGCCATGGGAATCGCGCCCGTCGAAACGAATGGTCTAGGGAACACTTGACATGGACCCAGGAGCAATGGGATAAAATTTTATTTTGCGATGAGTCCCGGTTTGGATTTAGGCCTGATACGAGAAGGGTTAAGTTTAATTTAAGGTTAGACCTAATGGACTGACATGTATAAAAATTCATAATAAATAAAGAGAAAAAAAAAATAGAGTGAATCGTCGTCCCGGAAATGCTGAACGGCTGATATGCGTCCAGGAAGTGCATCCTTACAGTGGCTCCACAGTGATGGTATGGGCGGGTATTATGAAGAACAGACGAACTGAGCTCGTTTTTGTAGATGAACGCTGAAAGTTACGTTGAAAATGTTCTCGGGCCTTATGTTCACCCATTTGCACGAAGTCTTGGCTCAGATTTCACGCTGATGCATGACAATGCACGTTCGCATTGTCAATCAGCATGAGTAGCATTTTAAGTATAAAGTAGCAGCTTAATAATCAATTGTTAGCTTTGTTTTAATTTAAACTAGCATCGAGTTTTTGTTTTGGTAACTGAGAGTCACCAACAACCGAAGGGATCTGACGCTCGGCGGCCGCGTTAGTGGTCACTGTTCTAACCTAACCTAACCCAAATGATTTTATACTTCAAATGCTACTTCACTGTAGCTGCCAACCCTATTATTTTTGCTACCCATTTTATTTTTTTAGTAGCAAATAGTTAGTCGCCCTTTAAGTTGTTAGTCGCCTGGATAATTATTAGCCATGAAAAAATCCAGGTATTGCCTTGGCCTGCACAGTCGCCAGACCTCAATCCCATCGAGCACGCATGGGACATGCTCCAGAGACATGTTCTAGAGAACCTGGATGGAGTGTCGACAACTCAACAACTGAAAGACTTGTTGAAATTCCATTGGGAGCGATTGCCGCAGGATCAGATAAACAATCTTATAAATTCAAAGAAAAATCCGAAAATGCAGAAGGACAATGCGTACTTTCGTATGCATTTAATAAAAATCTGTTATTTTGACATTACAAACAGACACAATCAATTTTATTTATTTGTATAGATTCTGGGATTTACAGTCAAATTCAGTCAGTTCATTCGTTACATTTAAATTTCCACCGATCTAGGTACTTGACTAGATACATAATATTATATGCTCAACTGTGGACTGTTACAGGCTGATTCATCATCATATCGTTTTTTAGGGTTTCGTAGTAAACAAGTAACCCTTATAGTTTCGCCATGTCCGTCTGTCTGTCTGTCTGTCCCCACTGTAGCTCAGAAACGCTTAGTACTAGAAAGCTGTAATTTGGCATAGGTATACATAAACATGCCGCCGACAAAGTGCTAAAACAAAATCTTGAAAAAAAAATGTTTTTTAGGGTACCTACCTCCCTTGCACATAACGTGGGGATGATATTTTTTTTTCTCGTTGGATAGGCCGTTCAAAAATCTGTGAACACCACTTTTCGATTCAAGGATCCACTTGCATAATATTAAGCATTAAAGTGCTAATTTTTGTTAGAGTCAAGTATACTAGGTATACAACATTAGTTTTTGTTTACCCTAAACCCGAAAAGGGGTCATTGTACTCATCATATTGAACAACTTTTTCTATAGGACCAACCTTGAAATCGCAAAAAAAAAATCAGCTGTTCCATACATTTTGTCGATTTAAGTGAACACGAATGTATGGAACCGCTGATTTTTTTTTCGCGATTTCAAGTTTCAAGCCAGTTAAATGGTTGTTTATGGAGTTGTGAAAAAATTAATGGCAGTAGTACATACAACAATGAAATTAAAAGGAAAACTATCACGGCTAAGTAGGCTTTACAAGTTAACGAGCAATAGTAGACCAACTTAAAATTGCAGTTAGAGAATTGGCCGTGACGTATAATCGATGTATGGGAGAACATGTTTTTCAACTAAAATGTTAAGTTGTTTTTGGTATAAATTCATACCAACTTCCCAAATACGGAACTCTTCATTGTGCGTGGTCCAACACGCACTTGGCCGGTTTTATTCGATTATTTTCATCAGATTAATGCGCAGTAGGTAAACCGTTTGACTATAAATTCCCTTCCATAAACCATAATGTATTACACAACATTTCATTAATAGTAGCGTACATGTAAACGATTACCTCGTACGTATAGAGATTCTAATTTATTTACTTAACCTTTCCGTCACGTGATTCAAATTAATTAAATTCTTGGAAATAATCGAGTAATATATTCTTTAATTAGACAGCGATTACTTGTTATGGTATTCGTATTAATCAGATAGGTTATGACATAGGGTATCGTATTGTCTTTGTTGGATGGTTCCGTACTATTTTCCTATGACTGGGTTATGTGTACTAGAACGATTCTGAAATAGTTCTTCAACTTTCGTTTCTCCGATGAACGGTTCGCCGACAGAACGATTCACTTTTTACGAGTATTGAAATAATGTAAAGCGAATCATTCTGTTCAACTTTCATATACGTTCATCGGAGAAACGAATGTCGGGGAACTGAGAATCTACTAAAAGTACTAATGAGGCGTCGAGAAGAATATTTTCCAACTAAATCTGAAGAAGATTCTCCTTCTTTCATTTTCGTATGTCTTCAGAGGTCGGGCTTTGTGTGCTCTGTCATCATTAATGCTTGTGATTTTTCTCTGAACTAAATTCAGATGCAATAGTCATCTAAATTTTCCAGATGACTTCCCTACTGCATTATATTATCCTTTGTGGCAACAACACTGAAATTCATTAATCTCAGTTGTCAAGAATCACGCGAGGTTGCATAAATTTGCGCCAACTCCTTACCTTTGTATGTAAGACCTGGCCTGTTCCCGTTGGGGTTGCCAAACGCCAAAATGAGCGTATTTATGATTTTTCATCACGTGTTCGTCTCGTGTCTACTGGATTTCTGGCATCGTTTCATAATGATAAATCAGACAAGTATTTGGAATCGCGAGCTCTGGAATTATTATTTTTTGCATATTTTTAGAGTTCGGTTTTAGTTGTTGTTATGTCGTTTGTTTGTATCTAACATTGTAATTTTTTTTCGATATATATAAAGAAAGAAAGAAATATACCATTATTAGAATTACAGCAAAAAAAAAATACACCTCGAACTAATAAAAAACAGTTACAATAATGCCAAAAGGGCCTCGGCTCAGCATAATATCAGATGACACACAAGATGACCTGACGCTGATTTTCAGCTACAACCGACGAGTGCCATACGCTAGAATAATAAACACATAGCCGTTTGTGTCCGTTTGTGTAGCCGTGTGTGCCCGTTTTTAATTAATTAAGAGGTTAAATTAAAGGTTGTTGGAGGTTAAATTAAATAATACAAAAAGCTCATAAAAATTAAATAAAAAATTGTGACATACACGTGTGCGTGTGTGTGTTGTGTTGTGTTTAAAGAAAAACTAAAATAATAATTTACTGAAAGAAAGAAAAATAACTTTATTGGTCACAGAAACACGTGCATACAAAAAGATCTGGGGTAGGAAAACAGTAAAATTAAACAAAATAGATCGAAATATAATCACAAAACAGAAATAATCGCAAGCTGCACGCAGTGATGAGCGTAACTAGTTACTTAAGTAATCTAATTAATAATTGAATTACATAATAATTTGATTAAAATGTAATCTAATTACATAATATGCAATTACATTGTAATTAAATTACTTTGGATGTGCTATGAAATGAATTACAATGTATTTAATTACAAAATAATTTGATTACAAGGTAAACTAATTATATTGTATTCAATTATATTGTAATTATAATAACTTTAAATATGAAATGTCGCATGCTTGCATCGCAATTTTTTGTATAATTATGTGTTTCATTTTCGTATTTCTCAAAAATGTATTAATTTTTTGTAAGACACAGATGTCCTATTACGGCCATTACTAATATAAATGTGTAATTACGTTTTATCAGATTACTTATAATATTTAATCTGTTATAATGTAATTAGATTAACTTGTAATTCAATTACTTTGTATTTAATTACAGTAAGTACTCATTGCAATTAGTTACTTAAGTAATCTGTTCCAAAGTATTTTAATTACTAATTACAATGTAACTGTAATTTGTAATTATTAATCTAATTACTTTTGCCCATCACTGGCTGCACGTCATGACTGTGACAAGAAGGCTTCCATCAGAAATTTCTCTGTAGCAGTCCGGAGTCTGGATTTGTGTCTAGTTGATGGCGAAAGGCTCGCCACCTATTACAAAACACGTAGACATAACTGGCGAAATGTGATTCAGTGAGTGTACTATTTAATGTAGGCACCACTGCCTACATTAAAGTGCCACGGCCCAGTGGTACCTAACGGCCGCGACTTACAAGTTGTAGGTTGTAGGTTCGAACCCAGACAGGCGCTTTACTTTGTGTAAATTATTTCATCACCACTGCTCTCAAAACGGTGAAGGAACACATCGTGAGGAAACCGGCCTATGTCCTAGAACCAAAAATTTTAAAACATGTGACATCTACCAACCCGCACTGGGCCCGCGTGGTGGATTACGGCCCACTCCCTCTCACAGAGAGGAGGCCTGTGTCCCAGCAGTGCGGACATTATAGGCTGATTATATTATGTTATGTACCACTGCCTAACCCGTCGGGGAAAACTGGCTTGATGTTATGTTTATCTGTTATAGTGCGTTCACTATAATTTGACGCGTGACGTGATTGGTAGCACTGAATTTTGCAGTCTTAGTTTCAATACTAATAGAGTTCAAAATGGCGACTAATAGAACAGAACTACCAATCACATGACTGCAAAATTCAGTGCCATGGCCGGATTTACAGGTGTGGAGGCCCTGGGGCAACCAAGAAGTGGTAGGCTCCAAAAAATTTGTGGAACAGATGAAAAAAAAACAATTAAAAAAAAGGTACCTATCTTGCGACTGTGAACTTCTTTTTCTTTGATGATTGTGAACTTTTTTTCTTTGAAGTATCTACACAAAGGATATATTTTTATCCTATCTTAAAAAAAAAAACCAATTGTGGAGGCCCCTTTTTTGTGGAGGCCCGGGGCCAGTGCCCCTGTTGCTCTGCCCTAAATCCGGCCCTGTTCAGTGCTACCAATAGCGTCACGCGTCAAGTTATAGTGAACTCACTGTATGCATGACAATCTCCCGCGTTGCTGAAATGTATTGCATGTTGTATCTAAGGGCTTAGTTACATCAGTTAAAACGTCATAATTGATCATACTTAATTATGTTTTCTCAACGATGATGGTTGAGATTTTCTCAAAATAGAATTGCTTCGTAGATTGTGTGCACGTTTTCTTGTAGGTGTCTACATAAATGTAAAAAAAAATCTGCAAAACCATTAGTTATTTGTGTTACGTGAAAATCACGATGTATTTTTCATGTTAGAAAAACAAATGGCGCCTAATATTCATAATATCTCGCTTGTATTCCCCGTAGTGTTAGGCAGAGGGGTACTTATAGTATACCAATATTACCCTATTTCTTCAAAAAAAAAAAATTGACATTGAAACGGAGCCAAATTCACACTCCCATTTCTTTTTCTGTTACACGGTCACAAAAATTATGAAAAAAAGTCGTACACGCCCGTTTCAACACATGTTGGCTCCAACATTCTGAGCCAACTTTCTCCCAAATGCCAGTTTAACCAACATGTTTTTTGTTTCTTCCAACACTGACTCCAATATTGGCCAGGGAAGTTCACAAAACTCGGTTTACCAAAGTGGGTGTGGCAAAGTTATTTCAGTATCAATACGAAGCCAACCAAAATAATGTTTGGCTATGACGTACGGTACCGGTAATGAGAAATGAAATACAGTGCCAAACGTTAAACATAATTTTAGAGACTCGTCAAAATGTTTGACATTGAAAAAGAAACTGTATTTCAGTATACCGATTGTTTACGTAACTGTAGCTTTTGTGTGGGTGACTATGCACGTAAATTAGTATCATACGGCAACAAACATTAATTTATAGACTTTCTTGCTAAAGTCGGGTGTTATAGGTAACAATCGTAATTTTCTACATACCTAATTACTGATAAAATCTTTGCTAAGGCTTTATTTGTTAAATAAACACGATTTCTGAAAATAATATCAATGAGGTTGCAATTCTCTATTATAAAAAATACTGGCACACTGCACTAAAAAAAATTGCAAGCTATAATTTGACATTAAAAAAAAATAAAAACTTAACTTTATTGGCATTACATTTTTTTGTCACGTAATGGCCAGTGTTCTGTTTTTAAATATCTGCCACCAAAGAGATTACACCATATTTCACAAACTGATTTGGAATTTTGGACGTGAAACCATGTCTTTCATTTTGGCCGCAAGCCACAGGACAACATTAAAAGATGGGTGTCTTCCATAGGTCTGTATACAACTGCCCACGCAAGAGCTTTTAAAAAGGGTGAGAGAGCAGTTATCTATCACACCTTTTAAAAGCTTTTGCTTTAAAAGCTGTAATCTTAGAATATAGAAAGAACCAGAAGCCGCGAACACGCCTAATACTGAAGCGTCAAAAACTACTCCTAAATAGAGTAATTTGACGCGCAGCCGATCAGTTACTCTGTGAACGTCGTATCGCGTTACGTGTTTTACCGGTGGGCAATTTAATTTAATTATGCCGTCTTGTGTCATTCATACCTGTAAAAATGCAGTGGGGCTAAAAAATAAAGAGGATGGGATTACATTTCACGTGTAAATAGCGCATTCAAATATCGTCTTATTTAATTACTGAATAAATTGTTCAATTTGTAATTGTCATAGAGAATGATGCATCCATCTTGTTAGTGTTGCCAGTATAAGAGTTTTGATTTTCCCTTCTTTTTATTACCTACTGAGGGCATTTATTCGTTGTAGTGTTAAATTAATAACAACTAAAAAAAAACCCGACTTGAAAAAGAAAGATTATCAATGCAACCCGTATGTATATATGATTTTGTTAGAATTGGGTACTATGTTAGACTATTAGGATTTCTAGAGGGGGCGGGCGTATGAAATTATGTATCTATGAAAAGACCAATTGTGATTTTATTATTTATATTATCTTACCAAAACTCCCAACGTTTACCCCAAAACGGGTCCATAATGTCCGAGCTAGCAACATTACGCGGGTGGGAGGTGAGGCGGGCGCGGGACGCTTGTCTTGATTTTGGACACAGCGTGCGGCTTGCAATGACAGTTGAACGCGGATTCTGGTTCTTTCTATATTCTAAGGCTGTAATACTACAAGACTTTCATGGACTGTTTCATTAGTTAACGCTATCGAACAGTTGCGATACTCTGGTGTAGATATAGACATATTATTATCATATAAATACTATAGTCCAATCAATACTCCCTGAGGGCGCGTTTCTACTGACGCGGAGCTGGGCGGAGTGGAGAAGAGCGGACCGTGAATTAGCCAATCACAGTGTTCGAAATCTGCGGAGTGCGGAAACGCACCCTAAATCATCCCGCTGAGCAAGCGTTGTATTAACAGCTGAATTGAAAACACATTCCTTGTTAAAATCCTCTCGGGTATTATGCCCTAGTTTGTACAAGCGCTAGCCCAAGGGCAAGCTTTGTGGTTTGTCGGATTTCGACAGCCTCAAAATTGAGAGGTTGAGCTATTTGAAGTGTCTCATGTGAGTGTGTCCATCTCAATGGGTCTCTAAAGTAGCCACTGGAACACCCCGGCAGTCCATTGCTACCCCACGGCAGCACATGACCACTGCACGTTGTCATAGGTACTGCTAACTTTGCTGTCCACCACAGACAAAATCGAGCATTAATAAATAATTAGGTTGATATCTAAAACAAACACATTCAAATACCACAAAACGATGAACAACTCCATTATTCACTATCGCGCTATCATAAAACCATTGTCATTGACATCGGATGATCAGATATGCTCATCATTCACCTTAGCGATGCCTTTCATGTGTACACCGGGTGGCAAATACAACTATAATGGAATCTTTAGCCAACCGCCCTTATCTTATCGAAAAGTGTTAATAAAATGTTTTAAGACTGTTTTGTATCACGTTTGTTGCACATCTTGGTGGTTTTGATAAACTTAGATAAACTAGCGTACCTATTTATAGAATTTAGGTGTAATCCTAAATATCATATCGTTACTCACTAGAACGACATAATAGTGACCTTATTGGTATATTCTTCAGAAAGGTCAGGTGCGTAGTACTCGCAACGGGCGTGCGTGTATGACCAGATGTATGAACGTAAACGAAGCAAAAGAAAAGTAAGGATCGTGGCAGGTGGCTTTCTGTAGTTTATTTCTACCTCCTATGTACCATATCGTTAATAAACCCCAAGTGTTTTAAAAACAGCTTCATCAGTAATTGGTTGGACGTTTTTTGAAACAGCACGAAGATATTTCCGTAAAAATATGGGGTATCTACAACTCTTAGGGAGATAAAATTATATTGTAACCGTTGACAATTGGGCTAGGAATTCCATCATGTAGGTTATGGAATCAGGTTCATTATGCATTAGAAAATTGAGCTGATCACCTCAGCAGTAATATTTTGCACATTCATCTAAACTACCGAAACGATTTTCATGAAACTTTGCCAAAAGGTAGTTTAGAGACTGGAAACATAGTTTTCGTCATCCCGGAAAATTTTAAACATCACGCATTCGTAGCGACGTTAATGTGATGCAAATTAAAAATCGAAATGCCGGGAGGACGTCCTAGGAGGACAATAGTAACCTTACTGGTGATACATTCTTCAGAATAGTCAGGTGCGTAGCACTCGCAACTGGCGTGCGTGTATGACGTATGGACTTAAACGAAGCAAAAGTAGTATATGTTATAAGGATCGCAGCAGGTGGTGGGATCGTTCTGTAGTTTCTGCCTGCCCCTTTATGCATGTGAAAACCTACTGATTCTCTGTAAAAGAAATAATGCAGAAAAGAAACGCTATCATTCACAAAACACAAGTAGCTCGAGTTAACAGTATATTGGAAACACTCCACTACGCACGCAGCACGATCTCAGCACGCTTAATATAATCTTTTGCCTATTTACTTTAGAAAGATTTCTTAGACTATCATTTATATACTTACAGATAATTCAATAGTGTGCATATAATCGATGATATTATGGTTGTATTTATCGCGATAGTTATAATACGGGTACTTGTAGACGGATTATACGATTACGTTACGATTGTTTAATAATTGACCAAATAAATAATCGTGATTAGAGAGTTTTCTTTCGTTTTGTAGTGAGCTGCGTGTGATAATTGTTATTGAGGTTCGTGAGCTTACATTGAAGGTTGATTTTCATGATAAAAATTACTATAATCTTGAAAATGTTATCTATTTTGAGAACATGTCAACTATAAAATTTATTGAAGCTGAAAATTATGATCCTAGGGCATATTGCCAATAACATAATCATCTCTTGATTAATGAATTTATAGTTTAATTCTTACATTAGTATTATTTAGACCCCAACCTATATGAGGATCATCGATTAGAGGTTAGACGTGAGTTATTCACTGCTACTGGTTGCAGAGTAAGCAAGCTGAAGTGACAGCGGGCTGGCCATGTTTGTCGAAGGACCGATGGCCGGTGGAGCAGACGAGTCCTGGAGTGGAGACCGCGTGTCGCCAAGCGTAGTGTTGGACGACCCCCAGCTAGATGGACCGACGACCTTAAAAAGGTGGCTGGGACAGACTGGATGCGATAGGCGGAGGACAAGGTGTTGTGGCGCAGCGTGGGAGAAACCTATGTCCAGCAATGGACTGCTTTAGGCTGAACTGTTTGATTTTTATTGTTGATAGACTGGTTGCAGTCTTGCTCCTTTCTTTCTCTATTATGAATCAAGCCAGTATTTCCCGAAAGGTTAGGTTTAAGAGTTCACTCGAATTTGACGATATATGGTTAAGTCCGATGTAATAAGGGGCATGCCTATTGCTGCTACGGAGAAGTTTTCTATGGAAAACCAATAAGGTAAGGACATTGCTGGAATTTGAGGGTACTTTCTACCACTAGATGACCAGAACAACAACGCAGTTCTTATTCGATGCAGAAATTATGATTTATGTACATCAAAATACCGCAATTCCTAGTATTTACGTCTTAGTTCTTAAAGTTTGGCAGTCGTCTCTAGTATCCGCTTTGCGACGCACGATGTGCCCAAAATAATGGCAATTCTGCTATTTTTAGCATGCACTTACGGTAAAATGTACTGCTAAGGTGCATATTATTTACTAACAAAAATCATTATTTGCATGACGGAACTAAAAGAATAGCAATCAGTTAAAAACACTTGAGTAGTTCCCAAAGGGAAAGCGAATCATGAAATGAGTAAATCAGAATAATTGGTACTATCTACTTTTTTTAGTCTCTATTGGTACTAATAGAATGCAATGAAGGAATTGAAAACTAACATCAAAATAAATTAAGAAAGATAAATAAAGAGGTAGACAATACTGTTCATAAAGAGAAATACAAAGAATAGGATTATAATGATAATCATGTCCCACACAAAACTGTATCTGAAAGTTACATCACTGTGCCAGATGTCACATTTGATACATTATCAGTACCCAAAACAGATGCCTACCATAGTTTGTTTTCATGGCTCCACTCGTTAACGAGTACGTTACGTTTGTAAAAATATGTCATATCTACACCTGTCACTACCACAGTATATCAATGTATCTGTACTGCCGCTGCCGCAGTATATCAGCTTTGTTTTCTCTTATAGCAAGAGGTGATGGTTACCCCCCTGGTTTAGGACATAGGATACTTTTTATCGATACGATAACGTAGGACGTTCGTAGGTGGGATAATTTTCGACCTACATGCACGCGAAACCGCGATAAAGGCATCAGGGTATCATATAGGCATGTGCTAGTTACTCGGAGTCAATAAATCTAATATCGACTTACTGATGATTTTAGAATGATTTTTATTTACGAATGTATTTTTAACAGTGACCGTGACTTTTAAGTCTATAAATAACTCTGTTATTATATCAAAGCCACGATAAATTCATAAGCCATCATTGATCTTGGATCCTCTCCTAAAGAGCTTGCTGAGAAACATGTGAGGCGTATTCAAATAGCAGCAGTACGTCGGCACTTCACAAATTCACGTGCACAATCAATATTATTTACAATCCCATGCCAAGTTTTAGCCATTAAGGGCTAAATTCCTGTAGAAGATAAAGAAATTCGGAATAGACGAGGAGAATTGGACTATTATAGGTCAATTATTTCATCACCACTGCTCTCAAACCGGCGAAGGAAACCATCGTGAGGAAACCGGCATGACCTAGAACCGAAAATTCAAAGACATCCGACATCTACCAACCCGCACTGGGCCCGCGTGGTGGGTTACGGCCCTCTCCCTCTCACTGAGAGGAGGCATGTGTCCCAGCAATGGGGACATTATAGGCTGATTATGATGAGATCATGAAAACTGTTATACCTACAGTTTCTTCGTCTCTAGCGCCAGCATACTAGAGAATATTTTATGCCTTGGTAAAAATGTTAGCGGATCTGGAAGAAAGAGTGAAATTGTCACAGAAATTGTATTCACAAAACATGATGGCGGTGTTGATTTCGTTTTGCCCACACACCAAAACAACCTTGTTATAGATGATAGGCTTAAAAACTTAGGACATTGCTTTTTCCCTCTGAAACCCACTTATTGGTATCATGTAACAGAGATGAAGGAACTAATAAAGAGCGGTAAGAGAGAAGAAAAACATAAAAAGACGATGAAAGACGTGCGTCACAATTTTATTCTTTCCGAAGTTTCATTTGTTTTAGTAAGAATTACGTCACGCGATGTTCAAATGCTATTTCTAAATCTAAATAGTAATAGCACAGATTTGCTGGTTGACGTCAAAACAAAGCTGATATACTGTGGCAGCGGCAGTACAGATACATTGATATACTGTGGTAGTGACAGGTGTAGATATGACATATTTTTACAAACGTAACGTACTCGTTAACGAGTGGAGCCATGAAAACAAACTATGGTAGGCATCTGTTTTGGGTACTGATAATGTATCAAATGTGACATCTGGCACAGTGATGTAACTTTCAGATACAGTTTTGTGTGGGACATGATTATCATTACAATCCTATTCTTTGTATTTCTCTTTATGAACAGTATTGTCTACCTCTTTATTTATCTTTCTTAATTTATTTTGATGTTAGTTTTCAATTCCTTCATTGCATTCTATTAGTACCAATAGAGACTAAAAAAAGTAGATAGTACCAATTATTCTGGTTTACTCATTTCATGATTCGCTTTCCCTTTGGGAACTACTGAAGTGTTTTTAACTGATTGCTATTCTTTTAGTTCCGTCATGCAAATAATGATTTTTGTTGGTAAATAATATGCACCTTAGCAGTACATTTTACCGTAAGTGCATGCTAAAAATAGCAGAATTGCTATTATTTTGGGCACATCGTGCGTCGCAAAGCGGATACTAGAGACGACTGCCAAACTTTGAGAACTAAGACGTACCTAAATACTAGGAATTGCGGTATTTTGTTGTACATAAATCATAGTTTCTGCATCGAATAAGAACTGCGTTTTTGTTCTGGTCATCTAGTGGTAGAAAGTACCCTCAAATTCCAGCAATGTCCTTACCTTATTGGTTTTCCATAGAAAACTTCTCCGTAGCAGCAATAGGCATGCCCCTTATTACATCGGACTTAACCATATATCGTCAAATTCGAGTGAACTCTTAAACCTAACCTTTCGGGAAATACTAGCTTGATTCATAATAGAGAAATAAAGGAGCGAGACTGCAACTAGTCTATCAACAATAAAAATCAAACAATTCAGCCTAAAGCAGTCCATTGCTGGACATAGGTTTCTCCCACGCTGCGCCACAATACCCTGTCCTCCGCCTATAGCATCCAGTCTGTCCCAGCCACCTTTTTAAGGTCGTCGGTCCATCTAGCTGGGGGTCGTCCAACACTACGCTTGGCGACACGCGGTCTCCACTCCAGGACTCGTCTGCTCCACCGGCCATCGGTCCTTCGACAAACATGGCCAGCCCGCTGTCACTTCAGCTTGCTTACTCTGCAACCAGTAGCAGTGAATAACTCACGTCCAACCTCTAATCGATGATCTTCATATAGGTTGGGGTCTAAATAATACTAATGTAAGAATTAAACTATAAATTCATCAATCAAGAGATGATTATGTTATTGGCAATATGCCCTAGGATCATAATTTTCAGCTTCAATAAATTTTATAGTTGACATGTTCTCAAAATAGATAACATTTTCAAGATTATAGTAATTTTTATCATGAAAATCAACCTTCAATGTAAGCTCACGAACCTCAATAACAATTATCACACGCAGCTCACTACAAAACGAAAGAAAACTCTCTAATCACGATTATTTATTTGGTCAATTATTAAACAATCGTAACGTAATCGTATAATCCGTCTACAAGTACCCGTATTATAACTATCGCGATAAATACAACCATAATATCATCGATTATATGCACACTATTGAATTATCTGTAAGTATATAAATTATAGTTTATCCCACCTACGAACGTCCTACGTTATCGTATCGATAAAAAAGTATCCTATGTCCTAAACCAGGGGGGTAACCATCACCTCTTGCTATAAGAGGTGATGGTTACCCCCCTGGTTATTATTATATTATTACGTATTATTATAATATTACTTCACAGTGGGAAAGTGATGGAGCTATACAGGACTTATAGCTCCATCTCTTTCTCACGCTAAAGTAATATTGAAATAATACTGCTATAAGAGGTGATGGTTACCCCCCAGGTCATGTTTTACCTGTCCATTCATTCCTTAGCCGTCCGCCCTTAAGATCCGGTCAACTCTTAAGGCGTGAATAGGTAACAGACCGACTGACAGAGTTACCTTCGCATTTATAATATTAAAGTTTGGAAACTTTAATATTATAAATGCGAAGGTAACTCTGTCAGTCCGTCTGTAGACCACCTAGCTAGATGACTGAAGACGTTCGGTAATCTTCACTATTTGCTAAAACATGACGAACCTGATAAACTATTGTCCCTACAGTGCTTGTTATCAATGCTTCAAATACAATTTTAGCCACAAACATACGTGAACAAACATTTTGATAAACCTGAAACACTGTTTACATAAATTTATTTACTTTTTTGTAACGCCGGTGTTCATTAAAAAGTCACATTTAGTTTTCTACGTAATCGGCGAACATGATGTCATTCGATAGCTTTATTTGTTTAACCGCAAGTTCCAAATTACAAAGGCTTTTGGGTGAAGAGACGACGACGTGGTCAACATAGCATAACATGTTTGTGTATCCAAATGACATTAACATGGTTTTGAACAAGATAAGCTGTTAAAACGAGCTGTTGGCTTGTAAAACGAGTGACATTCAGACACTGCGATGATTTTATAGGTTTTAGATTTTCGTGACAGTATTTTCTTCCCTTCTTTTGGGCATCATTCATCGACCACTCTCTGGAATTTTGCAAATTAAAAGTTCTTCATCCTAACTGCTTTTAAATATTGTCTGCGAAAGTAGGAGGTAGGTAAAGGGTAAACTTGGAAGGATGTGGATAACTAAACAAGGTCTAAAGAAGGCAAGGAAAAAAATATTTATTATCTCGTGGATGCTGATGACACTCGCGGACAATGAATACGGATCGGTAAGAAAAACTAAAATTACTCTTAAAATAATAGAGCTAGTGTCATTAATGAAAATGTATGTATGTTGTAGATAATTTACCAGTTAATAAAACAACAACAAATATTGGAAACATTATTACTTTAATAATTGTCAAATTACATAAAAAAACAAAATATCAATAATTTTTCAAAATCGTTGTAAAAATAACGGTTGGTATTACTCACATACAACACAAAACCGACTTTAAAATAAAATTCATACTTTGTATTGCCTCCACAGGCTCTTCTCACAGCTGCCAGTCGATTAGGCATGCTGTTTATGAAGTTTTTTCTGCAATGTTGCGGGATATTGATCCATTCTTCCACATATTGCATGTTTCAGGTCCCGAAGTGGGGCTGGGGCGTTTCAATTTCTTACACACCTCCCAAGCTTGTCAAGCATGTCAAACTGGATTCAGGTCCGGGCTTCTCGTGGGTCTGTCCATGCGATTGATGCCGATGTCCTGAAAATACCTTCAATTTGAGCTGTATGTGAAAATTCAATGAAAACCAAAAACCAGTGCAGTTAATGAATTTTCAACCATTTTCTATCAGCACTAACTCGGTGCGACTCTTTGAAGAGATTCCAGCCGAAACCATAACAGATCCAGTGCCGAACGCCACTTTTCCCTCAAAACAAACTGGAATAAAACGTTTCCCTGGCCGTCGGTAGACTCTTTGCTGCCATTCTTCGTATGTACATGTACATGTTCTGTGTAGTGTGCATGTTCGCGAGCGTAACGTAAACTTGCCATCCGATGTTCACTTTCAAGTTTTGGACCATTTGGCGGGCTATGTGGGGTCAAATTAGCTTCAAGGAGCCGCCGCCTTACAGTCCGCTCACTTACGTTGTCTCTACGAGTCTCCCAAAGTTGATTTGTTACTTCACCTGCCGTGAGTTGCCGATTTCGGAGCATGGTTGTAACAATATATCGATCCTATCGAGCCGTAGTGCATCTCGGTCTGCCGGTTCCTGATCTTCTTATGTTCTGTCCAGTTTCTCGGAAACGTTAGATGACTCGCTGGAAAGTGACACACCTGTTGTTCTTGCTGTAATTCGCTGACTTCTGCTTTCTTCTGACATAGTGTTGATACATGTACATTCTTCTGGTGTTAGCGACAACAATTATGAAAGACAAGAATGACCGCCTTTTAAGATTTTGATTTGACAGATTGAAAACAAAAGTGAGAAATTATAGTATTTTCAAACTCGAGGTTTATATATTTTTTTAATTACGTTGGCAAAGTTTTATTTCATACGATATTAAAATTCTCTGTAATATGAAGTTTAAGTTTTATGCATGTACCATTATTAATTTATAAGTTTATTAATCGCGGTCAACTAATACGGGTCGATGACGAACATCCCTGTCATTTTCGCCATCGACCTGTATTATGTGACCTCGAGTGTATATATAACCAGGGGGTAACCATCACCTCTTATAGCAGTATTATTTCAATATTACTTCAGCGTGAGAAATACATGGAGCTATAAGTCCTGTACAGCTCCATCACTTTCCCACTGTGAAGTAATATTATAATAATACTGCTATAAGAGGTGATGGTTACCCACCTGTATCTGATCAAATCATGTGATGATTTTACCCAAAATAAGTTCAACCAACACGAAAGTAATTTAACTAATTAAATAATTGTAGTTACTTGGGTGTTTTCATTTGTTTGAGCAAGATAAGTGTCGCATGACAGATAAGGATGACGCGTTTGTGACTGCTCGCTTTGTAGGGCAAATAGTGGTATCTTGCAATGAACTGGCCATTTTGTCTTGCTAGATGAGGTTAAAAAAGAACGATAGCGTAAAAGACTTTCATCATTGTTCTTTAGGTGCTATCGGGAATTTTATCTGAGATGTTTGATTTTGGCAAGGTTTGGACAGTTTATATGGAATAAGTATTATACAGGGTGTCCAAGAACCTGGCGTCCAACTGGATTCCCACGATGCCCCAAGTTCTAACAGTACTCAGAAAAATATTTTAAAAAATCCACCCCATGTACTTACAGAATTATACTGATTTCAAAAAAAAAAGGGGAAATGAGCACCCTGTGACATACTTTTGAATGCTGTGACTGCTAATGCTGATAATTTCGATATTTCTTGGAGGTTTTGTAATCTAGGGTATTGCTGTGTCTAAATAGAATGTAAAAATAAAGTACTTATTGTACCATTTTAAAATAAAATATTATTTTAACTAAAGCTGATATGGAAAACTATTGAATTTCGCAACTTTGACCGACTGTAGTGTAAAAAAAATGTACCAAAATAGTATGGCAAGTGACGTCAAATTTTGACGCGTTTATTCCTCTTTTTAAAAAGGTATAATACTTACACATTAATTTGAAAAAAAAAATGTTTGATAATATTTTTACTCAACAACCCAATTTTTACGATGTCTTACAGAATTCTTAGAAAGAAAAATTTACGACGAATTGAATCTAACCTCTAAAGAATTACTATTGTATGCTCATAAAAATAACAACAGGCCTCTCAAAAAACAGGTTAGACCGTAAGGGACGGTATGTGCATGCATCTCACCATAGTGATTCGTTATTACAACAGGAGGGAGCAAGACAGAAACTATCTTTGCGATTTGCTGGTTCTTCTTTATGGTGCCCCATTATTCAGGTAAGAGTGAGGGAGAAAAAGGTTAGAGGTGCGAGTGAGATAGATAGTGACGCTATCTGGGATCGTGCTATTTAGGATAACAGTACGGTCAGTACGCGTCACTGCCTCCTGCCGTTACTACGCACCTCTCTCTTATTGTTACCATTGATCACGTACTACGATTTAAAGCTTTGTTTATTGGACTCGATTACTCTTTGTGCTCTGGACTTTGAAACGAACTCTTTACGACGACCTTTGCCTGTGTTTGGACAGTTTGTGTTTTGTGTGTGCTACCATGGCG
Organism: Atethmia centrago; assembly: GCA_905333075.3. Taxonomy (NCBI): domain Eukaryota; kingdom Metazoa; phylum Arthropoda; class Insecta; order Lepidoptera; family Noctuidae; genus Atethmia; species Atethmia centrago. The sequence goes on from HG995374.1 coordinate 7,947,718, forward strand.
ACCTACACTCCGCAAGAATACGCAAATATGCACTACATTTATGGAGAATGTAGAGGTAATGGACGAGCTGCAGCGAGACTTTACAGAGAAAGGTATCCGAGGGCTACGCGATATCCCGACCATCGAGTTTTCATTAATGTGCACAGATCACTATGTGACGGGCGGTTCCCCAATCAAGTAGCTGGTGAAGGACGACCCGTAAATGACTTCATACGCGATGAAGTTTTAGAGGCGGTGTCGGCAAATCCAAGCATCTCTGTGCGAGGAATAGAAGCTGATACGGGGATACCGAAGAGCACAGCACACAGTATTCTCCAAAAAGAAGAATATCATCCGTACCACGTACAGCGAGTGCAAAGTCTTTTACCTCGAGACTATCCGAGCCGAGTCGCGTTTTGTGAAACAATCCTGCAAAAACATCGAGAAGACGAAAACTTTATCGACAAAATTTTGTGGTCAGATGAATCAACATTTAAGAAGGATGGCTACATGAACCTACACAACTTGCACGAGTGGCATGTGGAAAATCCGCACTTGATGCGAGAAGATAGATCCCAGTACCGGTTCAAAGTGAACATGTGGACCGGTATTCTCTGTGGGAATATTATTGGTCCATTTGAGATGCCCGAGAATTTGACTGGCGAATCATATTTAAATTTTCTTCAAAATGATTTGCCAAACTTACTAGAAGAGACCCCACCAGATATGTGGTTCCAACACGACGGCTGTCCAGCACATTTTCGCGTATCCGTTAGAGAGTTTTTGGACGAGCAATACCCGAACAGGTGGATTGGGCGATCAGGAACAATCCCGTGGCCAGCCCGCTCACCTGACTTAAATCCGCTGGATTTTTTTTTCTGGGGAACTATGAAGGAGCTCGTTTATGCGAAGCCCATTAATGACATCGCTGACCTTCGTGAGAAGATAACACAAGCAGTGCAGGTGATACGTCAAAAAAGTTACTCGCGAAACATAAAGCGGTCCTTTTTAAGGAGAGTGAGAGCTTGTATTGCCGCGGGTGGTCAACATTTTGAACATTTATTGTAATAAAATATCTTTAAACTAACATTCTTTGCTTTTATTCTACTGGGAACCCATCTACCTGTGTGTATTTCCTTCTTGCTCACTCTTGGAACCGAAGTAAATAATAGTAGTAACATAACAGTTTCTAAGATAAGAAAGGGTCCGACAGTTACCGTTAGTAGGTAGGCACTTCGTAAAAATTGGGTTGTTGAGTAAAAATATTATCAAATTTTTTTTTTTCAAATTAATGTGTAAGTATTATACCTTTTTAAAAAGAGGAATAAACGCGTCAAAATTTGACGTCACTTGCCATACTATTTTGGTACATTTTTTTTACACTACAGTCGGTCAAAGTTGCGAAATTCAATAGTTTTCCATATCACCTTTAGTTAAAATAATATTTTATTTTAAAATGGTACAATAAGTACATTATTTTTACATTCTATTTAGACACAGCAATACCCTAGATTACAAAACCTCCAAGAAATATCGAAATTATCAGCATTAGCAGTCACAGCATTCAAAAGTATGTCACAGGGTGCTCATTTCCCCTTTTTTTTTGAAATCAGTATAATTCTGTAAGTACATGGGGTGGATTTTTTAAAATATTTTTCTGAGTACTGTTAGAACTTGGGGCATCGTGGGAATCCAGTTGGACGCCAGGTTCTTGGACACCCTGTATATATTAAACCTACATTTTTTTGATATTGTCAATTGTCAGCTACTAATAAGGGCTGAGTGCCAAAAATTTGTGTATGATTGGTCCTGATTACATGAATGAATAATAATTAACAAACCCAAATTCTCTCTAGACGGCCTTGGAGATCAAATAGAGTCTGGTTTGTAGTAGTTCACAACTTTGTATGGCGTTGAAGTTCATCAACAATTGTTTTCCATCCGACTAGGTCAAAACCATATACCAGGGCCTCAAGTCTGCTACAATAGTGTCATAATGGTCCGTTCCGATCCTCATTAATGATGCCATTATATTAGTAGATTACCAAACTTGTCAAAATCAACAATTATGAAATCAATAATAGACCATTCTGACACTATTGTAATAGCAGACTTGAAGCCCTGGTCTTAAAGGTAGGTTAGGTTTTTGGATCTCAGCCGTATCATCGTACTCAACAACTAGACTTGTTATTGATGCTCCATACATTTAAAATTAACAACACTTGAAGTCAATATAGAACAGAATATCTTATGCAAATAAACGTATTATCACGTGGGTGTCCAATAATATAGTCTTGTGATTCCATTTCGTGCACCGCGGTAACATACTAACACTTTGTAAACAAACAATTATGTTTCATTAGATTTCCACCAACGTAGTGTTGGCAATTATTGGCAACCAACATTTGCTCATTTTGACATCAAACATTTTTCATTTTGCAAGAGAATTTTTTCGTTTGTCTTTTATTTTCGGCGCTTACATTTAGGCGCTCCCTCGCTGGGAGCATTCGTCTGTAATTTAACAGTTCAAATACGAGCATTACATGAGTGAGTGAGGAGAACCGAGCATTACAGTCTGCAACTTGTAAAGATACAATTCGTAACATTACATTCACGTGTAATGTAACAGTAGTGAGTAGGAGCACCCGTGATACAATTTCTAACATGAATGAAAACAACTGACTGTCGTCAGTCAGGGAGGCAGTATTGTGACGTAATGCTCAAAATCGAATGTTGGATAAGTCTATGATTCGGTTTGCTCCGGTGAGGGAGCGCCTTTAGATTGTGTAGTTTATTTAGAGCTAGATGGATTGAGGGTTACGTAAAGGCGTTTTTCACATTTAAATATGAGATTTATGAAATGTTGCTTGGATTTTCATACTCCAGAAGCTTTGGTGCCATAAATAGCTACTTTGAAGGTTATTTGTTACTTGATGATCAACGATGCTTCAAGATGTTAATAAAGTAACCGATTATATAATGTTATATTCAGCGACAAGCTACCGGTATTCAGAAAGAAAATCACGCTAAACTTGCCAAGTTATTTTTAATTTTAATTTCTTAACAATTTTTGATTTTTTGTCTTGTTACACATCTTATTTACGTTAGTCTGTTTTAGTTTATTGTAGTTTAGTTTAGTATATTAAATTTTAAGGCAGCAAGATATTATAATCAGTGCTATGTACGCCGTAATTGTCATGTAAATACATTAAGTCCTTTAGTTATTAAGATTATTTTTAGCATATTATGTTTAATGTATGTAATGCTGTGCTTTCTTGAATAAATACATAATCTTGCACTTTATCTGAAGTAACGACATAAAGTGCACTGAAAAGAGGATGGGGGGGGGGGGTAATTTTTTAAACTTGTATATTCATTAATATTTCTTACATAGGAGCAGCTTGATCAGCCCTTATCTGGCGAATGACTCCCATAACGAGGTGACTTATTATGGTACTATGTAAGTTCCTTACTGTCTTACGTGTACTTTGGGATTCGCTTTTGTTTCCATGAGTTTAAATTCTGTGTTGTCCCAGTGCTGGGCAAAGCGGTTTTCCAATGTTTTCATGGGTTTTAGCCTGTGTTGTCCCTTTATCGGGCAAAGGTGGCATTCCGAGGTTCCAGCGTCTGATTTCATAATGTGCTACATATTATTTTAACTTATTAAGCCGCGTTATTAGGCGCGTACCCCACGTGGTGCCAAACAATGGAAAATCAATTGTGTCTTATTAGCTGTCCTTGACCGATTACGCTGTGTTGTTACAGATAATTAAAAACGTTATGTTTTGTTTTCTCATCCATGTTTTTGTTTTCATGGGTATTTTAAGTTTTCGCATTGTCTCGCATACTAGTTATAGGTAATGGTTTACCATTATATACTTATTATCTTTAGATGAGATTTGGAGAACCGTTAGACGGCAAAAAAAAAACTGAATTTTAAGTTTATTTGACTGTCTGTGAGTTTCGATTTACCTTTATTTTTATTTTCAAAATTTTGGTGGTGGGTGGTTAGTTTATTTATCGTGGAAATTATGAAGCATAAAGGCTCCTTCATACTGGCGCGACTAGCGCGCTACAAGCGGTGCCTTTGTGTCGCGACGCGTCGCGCGACAAGTCGCGCCAGTATGTAGGAGCCTTAAACATTTTATTGAGGTAGGTATATTTATTTATTTACATTCTTACAGATACTACCTATCTATTTTTTCGTTTTTATCCCTAATTAATGATATTAAAGGAATGCATTCCTCTGAATGAATGGAAATGTTGGTGATGGCTAAATTACATTTTTTTTGAGCAGTGGTGGCCCTGGCGAAGCTGCGGTGTTGTATTAGGTTCGAACCCGTTTGTAAATTATTTCATCACCACTTTTTTTTTTTTTTTTGAGGGTGGGAAATCATCAAATAACTTCTCCCGCTCTGGGCGGAGCGGGAGGGTGTGTCAGACTCTTACTGACTAAAACCCACCCGTATTCCTTCCTGTTGCCTGTGTTGCGGGGGCCTCGGTGACCCATAAGTACCTTCCCGCGACCCCGGCAGGCATCGGCCCTAGTGGACCCCTACTTTGTGCTAACGACATCTCTTTGAGGCGCGCGTGGAATACGACGCGCCGTCGACCCGGGCCTGGTCCTTACCGGACGGTGAGCTACCCATTGCTCACCGTCCGCAAGCCCGCGCCTACGGTGGCCGGAAATCCACCCGGGATTCCCGACGCCCTGGGCGTCTCCTGCGGCGGCTAGGGGCGAGAGGGCGCGAAACTTGCCTTTCCCTCAACCGTCCCGCCTCCTCCTTCGCGAGTATTACTGCTTCGCAGAAGGAGGTGACGGCTGCCCATGCCCTCTCGCTCCGTACCATGGCCTGAACCAGGGCCGGACGCGAGAGGTCTCTGCCGCCGATCGCCTCCACGAGGACACGGCGGTGCTCTGCCCAAGCCGGGCAGACCTCCACCGTATGCTCCACCGTGTCCTCCAGGCGATCCACACAGTGGTGACACCCGGCCACCACTGCTCTCAAAATAGTGAAGCAAAATATCGTGAAGAAATCGGCATGTCCTAGACCCAAAAGTTCTATGACATGTGACATTCACCAACCCGCACTGGGCCCGCGTGGTGGATTACGGCCCACTCCCTCTCCCAGAGAGGAGGCCTGTGTCCTAGCAGTGGGAACATTATAGGCTGATTATAATATCTTCATGGGATTGATTCTTGTTTTGGGGCACGGTAGTGCCCACGCCAAGACGAGCCAAGCGAAGCGCAAGGGCATTACCTACCTTTTCTCGAAGAGCTTCGTCGTTTTTTTTAACTCTCATAACTTGAGTTTGGATTATACTAGATAAACAAAATTCTCGGGATGTGATGTCAATAGTGGACTTATTAAACAAATAAAGTTTCAATTGTATAGCTCTTATACTTACTTTAGATTTTATTGATAGCTAAAAAACTCGGATTTCGTCGCTGACTCACTCACTGATGATCATCAAAATTCTTAGAGTAATTCCTGAAGTCCTAGAAAGCTGGAATTTGGCATGTAAGCTAGTATTAGTACACAAACAACATAAAAAATCTATAACTTGGAACTTGTACCCCTTAACCCCTTAAACTACGGGATGGAACTAGCCATTTCGTTACGACAAGAATACACAATAACACAACAGAAAAGTAATGAACAGTGAATACACTTTCACCTTTTTCACCCTGTAGTGAAGAAACGGCCAAGTTACATATTTTGACTAAGGTGTAGTGTTTGTGAAGTTAGGGCTTGTAGAGTTAGAGCGTGTAGAGTTCGAAGCTTGGCTCTACATGAGATTTGATAACTTTTTGACAGTGCGAGCCATGTGGTCTTGACTTGGCAACATTTTACATGAAAATGTTTTTGGTGGGATTCAAATTTACGTTATAAAACTGGCCTACTGTTGTTTTGTAATCTATCGAACGTTCTAGCCACTCCTTCGATTCCCCGGTTAGCATAATTACGTAGTTAATTAGGACAATTGGAAGCAGTTTCGACAGTCTTGTCGCTTCCTCTCTTTGATGATGATGACACATAGGAACGTAGCTAGACTACCATGGTTATTTTTCGTTTGTCTTGTATTTAGCTTCACTAGCCATAGTAATAAAAGAAATCTGTTTATAATGCCAATTGAAAACTATCCTAAAACAGTTTGAGTTGCAGACTGTCTTCATGTCGAGATAAATCAAAAAAAGATAAGTACAATAAAGTGTATTCTAATAAATAATCCATCCAAAGGTTGTCTTTAAAAAAATGCTTTTAGCGATAAGACCGCCCATTGTGTCACCCTATGTAAAATTTCAACATTTATATCTGTAATTTTTATGGTGTACATAATAAAGAGTATTTAGTCTATTCTATTTTATTCTTTCTCCTTCTTATTTTTCTTTTTCTTACTTATTTTGGACTGCCTCGTTGGTCTAGTGGTCGCAAGCGCTACCGCTGAGCATGAGGTGGGTTCTGTTCTGGTCCTGGGTTCGATTTCCGGGTCGGGCACAGTGTTATCGGGTTTTTCTATTTAGAATTTCTCAGTAGTAGCCCGGAGTCTGGATTTGTGCCCGGTTGATGGCAATAGGCTCGCCCCCTATTACATGGAACTTAAACATAACTGGCGAAATGTGAGTGTACTACAGGTACACCTCTGCTCAACCCTTCGGGGATACAAGGCGTGTTATGTGGTGTTCTGTGTCTATTCTTTCTATCAAAAAAGTAAAGTACGAAGTAAGGTAAATCTAATACCTAGATAAGTTGACCAAAAACTAATCTGGAGGTGGCACGGGCCATAGTTTTGTACTTGAATCTTTACCAAAAATCAGTTTCTCAGTAGGTTAACGTAAAAAATGGAAGATAGATAAGATTACTAAGTAATAAAATAATCTCATCGTAATAGACTCATATTTAGCTTTATTTTAAACATAAACATCGGATGGAAACTAGAGCGATGTGACGAGGTGGTAAATAAAGTAAATACTACAGTGTGCCAGGGCCAAGCAGGCTAAATAGTTGTAAACAAATGAAAACTGCACACAGTGGTGCCGATTCCCTTGTTCACAAACTAAACTAAATTTAAGTTCAGTGCATCTTTTTCTTTCTATTTCATTAAGAAAACGACAAAAGATAAATTTTGGTGTAGTCCTGTCAAATTAATCAGCGCCTGTCACTACTCTATACAAGTTTAGACGTGATTAAAAACTTGCCTACTAAAATTACGTCAATTTACGTCAAGCGCTGATTAATTTGACAGGACTAAACTAAAATGTATCTTCTGTCCTTTTCTTAATGAAATAGAAAGAAAAAGATGCACTGAACTTAAATTTAGTTTAGTTTGTGAACAAGGGAATCGGCGCCATTGAGTATCAACTAGAGAAATACTTTGTAAAATTTTTCAAACTTACTCTTTTGATTAAGTAACTCTACGTAGATATGTTTACAGCAAAATTCGTTAGATGGTCACCTTTGCAAGGATATCCAAGTTTTTGGATTTGATCTTGGAAAGTTATCATCAAATCGTCATGGAAGGGATTAAACCTACTTATTTCCGATGTTTAGCAGTGCAGTTGTGATACAATTCTTAGTTGTGGTGATAAATGAAATATTCGATCACCTCCTTGTGTATAGTATGTCTTAGTAGTGTCCATCACTTACCCATTCATTCTAAATTCAAATTCGAAATATTTAATTTGACATAAACCTACATGGACACTTATAAAACGTCAGAAGCTAGGTGCACGATTCCCATTGGTCGTTTCCTACGCAGAAGAGCCGGTAACAAACTCCACGGTGATTCTTTTAAAAATAATTGGCTTTTACAATGTTTTCAAATTACATTGTTATAGCTATCCTATTGTTATAGCAATCAATCTGCTTAGCCTCCCGAACTATGTTGAGGTCGGCTTCCAGTCTAATCAGACGTAGCTGAGTACCAGTATTTTCATGGACCGACTGCCTATCTGACCTCCACAACCCAGTTACTAGGTAACACGATACCCCTTGGTAAGATCAGACTTTTGGGCTTCTGACTACCCGTAACGACTGTCAAAGATCTACGAATGACAGCCGGGACCAACGGCTTAACATGCTTTCTGAGGCACAGAGGGGTCTTGGTATATAAAGATGGTCACCCATCCACGACCCGACCGCGGCTGTTATTATTGAGCCACGAGCCCGTAACCTAACACCTAACGAGTGGCTAACCTAACTCATAATATAAAAAATAAATAAGTGCGTGTCGGACCACGCACAATGAAGGGTTCTGTAGTTTAGATGAATTTATCTCCAAAACAAACTAACCATTAGTAGTTGAAAAACATGTTCTCCCACCAATATACAGTCAATTCTCAAACTGCAAATGTAAGTAGGTCGACTATATATATACTACTCTTTAACTTGTAAAGCCTACTAAAGCTGTGATAATTTTCCTTTTAATTCTTCGTTATATAAAAATTGCGTCAACTTAAATAAGTTATTGTAGTTACAATGGGGAGAATCCGTTTTAGCGTTTTCCGATAATATTTTGCTTGTGTTAGGATAATTATATACCTACTACATACATACTGACATGATTTTTTACATATCCAAAAACAACCATTTAACTAACATAGAGGGGGGGGGGGGGGGGGTGACAATTGACTCTTTTTCAACAAAAATAGCACTTTAAAGCTTAATATTACGGAAACGGATTTTTATTCTACCACTTTGTCGGCATTAATATGTATACTCATGCCAAATTACAGCTTTCTAGTAGTAGGAGTCACTGAGCTAAGCCGGGGACAGACAGACATACGGAAATGGTGAAACTATAAGGGTTCCTTACTACGGAACCCTAAAAATGTAGGTAAAATAGTCATTCACACGCATTTGTAAAAATACCTCGTACCATCGTGCTTAGCATCTTATTATCTGCGACATTGGTATTGTGACTGTTGTCGCAATCGACCTCACACCACCGATATTGATTGGTACTTAGATATTCTAGAGGACTATCTACATTTTAACTTGTAAACCTTTCCTTAATTCGTACCTAATTGTGCATTTTTAACAACTTTTTTGGATCATTAGTGAATATAATCGACGAGATATGTAGGTACACCCTTGATTATCGATTATTGTTATATTCGACCAGAACAGTGAATTTAATTGTTGCATTGTGAGTATTTAGGATATCTTTTTTCTACATTTATAGCTGTAATTTTTATGGTGTACATAATAAAGAGTATTCTATCTTCTATCTATCTATCTATCTTTTGTCCTTACGATCTTGTCTAAATACTTAGTTTAATGAGTTGATTATATTATTTGACGATTTTATTTGCTTCGTTAATTTGATGTTTGATCTGTTTAATTTATCTCTCATCAAGTGTCCGTTCCTCTGGTTTCCTCCTTTTACTACTGTTTTTTTTTTTTTAATTGACGGACGTTCTTTTTAGACTAGATAACTTCAACTGCAAAAATTACACGCGATTTGCTCGAGTGTCCCAAATGTCCGAACCCAAATGAACTTTTGACGATGAAAGAACGCCTCTGGCACAATAGGGCCCAGACAGTATAATATACAAGGTGTCGTTTTGCATTCTCGTCAAATTTCAGGAGGCTGCTATGAAAGACATTTAAAAACAAAATAAAATTACGATACTTGCTCAATAATTAATACATAATTGTTTTTTTAGTTATTTAAGTTTGACAGTATTTTAGAATACACCACTTTCACAGAACAGAATCACCCCGTTGCGTATGCGGTAGTGTGTGTGTGTGTAAAAGGGCAGTTACAGTGTGGTATCACATGGGCCGCGTTTTAAGATGCGTGTCCCACACATGCCAATTTCCGAAAATTAGAAAAACAAAAAACATGATCTACATACTTATTTTATTATTGATTCGTGTCGAGAATCATTAGCATAGTTACCTCCTTGAATTTGACGAGGATGCAAAACGACACCTTGTAGATGTACCGTCGATATGAAAAGAAGAAGAAGAATTAACTATGCTTATTATTCTAGCTCACTCAACACCTAGATAAGATCTTATCGCTACAACTGTTTGCGGTATAGCATGGTACAGGTGACGGATGTCTGTGTCGCAAGACTTGACATTATGCAATTCAATTTTGTCGATAACGATTCTTACAGCAAAAATGTCGTTCTCTTTATTATTATTATTAAGTAATTTATTTTAAAATCGTATCATTAAAATTTAAAGCACAACCGATATTTAAAAAAAAAAGTTTTTTTCGTGGAAACATTTTTTCATGTGGCGCGTTTTGTGTTACAATTGTTATTTGTTATAGTTTATTAAGTTTGTGTTACTTGGTTGTGGTTATTAACACGCTTATGCGGACAAAAACCGTTTTGGGGAGTCAGGCAAGGGAGTTTGTCGTTCGCCTCTGAGACTACTTTCATAGAGAACAACAAACATTTGAAAATACATACAGTAGGTACAGCACTTCATTTTCTATGAAAAAACATCGACTATCCATCATAGCATCATCAGTAAACATGTCTATGGCGTTACGTTACACGCACGTTGCACAACGTTAAAAAACCAAAGAAAAGAACTTACACAGTGTTTATCGCGTCCGATGAACCACCATATTTGTTTGTTTTCAGGTGTTTGCCAGAGTAAAATTATTAATTGCTTCTAAAAAATAAATACTTTATAAATAATAATTCAAATAATAGTCACACATGTGCACACACATGAATTTTGTCCATATAATTTATAATTATTTATTTAAAAATAAATTATTTAAAAAAACAAAAAACCCGACTGCAAAAACACAACTGAAATGGGAAAAACAAGCATTATAATCTATATAATTTTGGTATCGCAGGCGGGGACAATCAAAAGTTACACCATATTTCAAGTTATTCGACTGTCCCCCCGCTTGCAAGACCAAAATTATATAGATTATAATGCTTGTTTTTCCCATTTCAGTTGTGTTTTTGCAGTCGGGTTTTTTGTTTTTTAAATAACTTATTTTATTTAAAGCTTTTTAGTTTTATTAATATATATATTTGAAGACTACTACTATTACCATTACTAGCTTTTATTTGATACCAATATTGTTGCAATTAATTTAAAAAAAAAACTTCCTTCCTTTTTTTTTGTATTTGCAGATGCAATTTATAAATATTATATAGCCTATGTCACTCCCACAATTAAGACGAATCTAAGGACACCTCATACGTTAAAATCCATCAAGCCGTTTAGGCTACAGAGCGTGCCAAAGAAATAGACATTTATTTATTTATTTATAACAATCTTACCTACACTATCATTACAGATCTATGATTCAATGCGACAGAGTGGCCTTACTAACTAAATCGTAAATCTACACCTTATACCTAGTTAAAAAATATCTTAATCTAAATAACTTATTACATAATTATAGTGTAACTTTTGCAAATTCACTCAAGTTGCACCACAATACATCAACCCTCCCGTGAACCTCATTCCCCACGCGTATGGCTCTAGTGAGAGGAGTTCTCGCCAGTAGGTTGGTCCTGGCTGCAGGTACAGCGAGCAGGGGCGGGCGTTGCCGCCTCCACACGTACCGGTCGGGCACGTACAGCTGTAGGTGTCGCAGCACTCCCGGGTTATGCGCCACGCCACGTAGTAGTTTCACTACATACGCTACGAGCGAAAACTCCCGTCGTACTGTTAGAGTGTTATACCCTACCATACCCAGAATAAATAGTGTAGGGTACATCAATGGGTATACCTAATGGATATACCTCATACAGCTTGTAATACAAGTGTCGCGTGAACTTATTTTGGATACGTTCTAACATAACACTATATTTCGCCTCATGAGGAGCCCAAATGAATGCGCTATGTTCGAGGTGACTTCTGACTAATGCGTCATATAGTACCCTTAGTGTCGTGATGTTGGTGAATCCTTGGGACTGCCTGAGTACGAAACCTAGGTTTCTGTATGCCTTCTTACATATCTTATTGATATGTTCACGGAAAGTTAGTTCCTGAGAGAAGACTACCCTTAAGTCTCGTACCTGAGACACTCGTTGCATCGGCACATCCTCAACCTTATACTGATAACTCAAGGGAGTTCGCGCGCGAGTGAACGACATCACCGAACATTTAGCAACATTAAAATGCAGTTTGTTGTCATTGCTCCATTCGGCCACTCTGTCATTGTCTTCCTGTAGGCGTTCACAATCCGAGTGATCCCGAATCTCGAGCAGCAATTTCAGGTCATCCGCAAACAATAAACAAGTCCCATGTCTGACGACTTCTGGCAAGTCATTTATCATTACAATAAACTCGAGAGGCCCTACATTGCTGCCCTGGCTCACGCCCGATCTCGTGTAATATGGTTGAGATACACAGCCATTGTAGTCGACATATTGCTGGCGATCCTTCATATAGCTAGCGAAGAACTGTAGCAGAGGTAGTGTACATCCAATTTTCGCGAACTTCCTTAACAAGATGTCATTATCCACCGTATCGAACGCCTTTTTAAAATCGAAGTACGCAGCATCTACCTGTACCCCTGAGTCTACTGCCGGCACCACCTGTACCATAAAGTTAATAAGGTTTGTAGCAGTGCTGCGGCCAGGTCGGAACCCATGTTGCACATCTGACAGACGCGCACGCATTTGTTCCTGAACGGAGCGCTGAATAGCCGACTCGAGTACTTTAGCAGGCGTGGAGAGTACAGCCACCGGTCTATAATTACAGGTATCTGAACTTGCTTTTCCTTTAGGGACCGGAACAACGCGCGTGATCTTCCACCTTTGAGGGAACGTGGCTTGATGTTACATACATACATACATACTCTCGAAAAACATTACCCTCCTGAGGCAGTCGGGTAAAAACGGGGATATCACCATTATAATAACAATAATAATTCTACCAATATGTCATGCAAAACACTAACAGTGATTTCTCTGTCTAGCGTATATCGTTGTCTCTGGTTCGTTTCTTTTGCCCGACGTTGGCATTGGCTACTTAGAGATTTGACCCCCTCTGCTCCTGTCAAACCAGAAACATCTCATTAGGTGCAATGCACATGCACAATCGTGTCTACTATAATAACGCATAAGCCATCAAACGAATGCAGTTACTGTCAATGACAGCATTTATACTCCTGATGACTTTCCTCCAGCGTTGCAGAATAATAAATACTAGATTTAATGGCGATTTTCGTGGCCTGCCAGTATTATTTGGCCTCACTTACTTAATAGAGCAAGCTTGTTGTGAATACTTAAGTATCGTGAACAGTTTTCCTTTAGATTTTTGCTATGATGAAGTATTGAATTGATTTGTGAATCTTATCTGATGAACAAAATTTCAGTTTTTATATCGCTTTTTCTCTCGTATCGGCCAGGACGATTTGCGAATAGCTCATAGGTACTATGAAAACATTGTATTGACTGCCTCGATGTTCTAGTGGTCGCGCTACTGCTGAGCATGAAGTCCTTGGTTCGATTCTCAGGTTGGGTAAACTGTTATTGGGTTCTTTCATTAGGAGTTTTTCGGTAGCAGCCCGGAGTCAGGATTTGTGCCCGGACAATGGCAATAGATCGCCCCCTATTACATGGTACTTACTTTAATTTACTCTTTTATTTTGCTAGCTATTTATATTTTCTTATTCTATATAACATTTTATATAAACAATGACATGAATATTTACTTTGTTAAGTATTATATTATTTTAATTATTAGGAATGTGAGGACTACATATGTGGGTCATTGTTTGTTTTTTTTGTCTCTTAGTTAGTTTTAATGATGGTCTGGCAGTTTGAGTACTTTATGCGGCCTACCCAAATGTCTTTTCTTTGGTATTGTTCGTCAAATCATTGAGCTCCTTAAGTTTTGAGTTGAGCTGCATGATAACTGACAAATGCGTGCACTGACTGGACAGGTCCACTCAAATCTGTGTGGTTCTTTCCTCAAAAGACCATTTCGGACACCAACCTACATGGTCCGCAAATTATCTGACCAAGATTACGTCCGGATATACACATTGACATTGATGAATTTTATTTATGCAATGCCATGCTGCACAGCCTAAATGGAGCCTCTCGGCGGGTTGGCCTCGGCATGAATTTGGACAAGACGAAAGTCATGTACAATTCGCACGTCTTGCCGAGTCCAATCCACATCGAAGGGTCGCTTCTCGAAGTTGTGAAGGAGTACGTCTACCTAGGACAAGTTATCCAGCTCGGTAGACACAACTTTGAGAAAGAAGCCGACAGGAGGATCCGATTGGGTTGGGCAGCGTTTGGAAAACTTCGTCAAGTCTTCTCGTCGCCAATCCCGCAGTGTTTGAAGACTAAGGTCTTCAACCAGTGCGTCCTGCCCGTTATTACATACGGTGCCGAAACGTGGACACTGACAGTCGAGCTGGTCCACAAATTAAAGGTCGCTCAGCGCGCCATGTAGCGGGCTATGCTCGGAGTTTCTTTGAAGGATAAGATCAGAAATGAAGTTATCCGGAAGAGAACCGGAGTTACCGACATAGCCTGCACAGTCAGCAAGCTGAAGTGGCAGTGTGCGGGCCATGTGTGTCGAAGGACCGATGGCCGGTGGAGCAGACGAGTCCTGGAGTGGAGACCGCGTATCGGCAAGCGTAGTGTGGGACGCCCCCCAGCTAGATGGACCGACGACCTTAAAAAGGTGGCTGGGACAGACTGGATGCGGAAGGCGGAGGACAGGGTGTTGTGGCGCAGTCTGGGAGAGGCCTATGTCCAGCAGTGGACTGATATAGGCTGAGTTGATTGAATGCCATGAATATTTACTCTGTGTAGTATAATATTATTTTAATTATTGTAAATGTGAAGACTATGTGGGTCATTGTTTAATTTTGTTTTATTATCAGTTAGTTTTTAACATGGTCTGGCAATTTGAGTATTTTTTGCGGCCTAGCCAAATGTCCTTTCTTTGGTGTTGTTCGTTGAATCGTTGAGCTCCTTTAGTTCTGAGTTGAGCTGCACAACTACTGACAAATGCGTGCACTGACTGGACAGGTACACTCAATCTGTGTGGTTCTTTCATCAAAAGACCATTTCAGACACCAATCGAGATGGTCTTCACATGATCTGACCAAAATTATGTCTGGACTTTAAAAGAGACTGTGACCTTTGAGTTTGTTTCGGCCTTTCTTCTCAGAGTAGTCAGATAGGAAACGCCAAACTCATCTAGTTTAAAAAAATATGTTTTGACGTGTAAAAGTGTTTGTAAAAACCTACTTACAGAAATAAAATAATTTATCATTATACCTCTGCCTAACCCTTCGGGGAATAGAAGCGTGATGGTATGGTATGAAAATATTAGTTAAGTACATGGTGGTAGTTGGGCTGCGCAGGGTGCACATGTTATTTCAGAAATCTGACGCGTAGACTACCCGGTTTCGTTGAATTTCAATAACAGATCGAAGCCCTTCTTCCTTGATATATTAATAAATGAATTGTATGGAATGCCTCGGATCCCTAATCCAGATTATCAATTTAGGGAAAGAAGATGGGTAGGTTCTTAGTAAATATTTTCATTAAATTGCTGACGTCATTGTTAACCCCTGCAGCGCTCACTGGGTGGTCAATAAGGCCTCATAGTAATGTTTATTCGATAGAACTCTCTCATTAACCAATTTAAGAGTCAGTATACTGTCTATCTAGAAATAGCAGAAAAACGCAGATTAAATTATGCTTACTATTAATCTAGTATAGGTACCAGATTAATCGTTCGTATTGCAGTGTTTTTCATTTTTGAGCTTAGAATAATGATTTCTGAGAATAGTGATTGTTGAGTTTACAGTTTCAAATGTAAGAATAATAGCAAAAGGGCGGCCATTGATACGTTTTATGAATGCACAAGGAATTTATACAGGTATAATTTTTAGTCAAGGCAATAAGATAACGGTAAAACATATAATTTAGTCCTAGACCATCAGATTGTAGACAATAAATTTTACGTCTTGCACAAGACAACTTCACATCTGCCGGGGTCGTGGGAAATTCCGAAAGGGATACCGAGATCCCTGGCAACACAGGCAACGGAAGGAACACGGGTGGATTTTAGTCAGTAAGAGTGTGACACACCCTCCCGATCCGCCCTGAGCGGGAGAAGTTATTTGATAATTTCCCACCAAAAAAAAAGACATCTTTACACGTTAACCCTGCAAATCCTTACAAAAAGATTTTTAAGATATTGCTAAAAGAAATGTGTTCAAGGCAATAGTTTAATGCTCTCAGCCACCATTCTATTCTGCAGGCTTAGCATGACGCTATCTATATCTACTCTACAGCGGAATAGAAATGTACGTCATTTTTGTCAACTCTTCCGTCGACAAAACGCTTCTCCTGCGGTTCTCGTGCTAAGCCACTGGTTGGAAACAAAGTTACATGATACAAGCTATTAAAGATAACCCGACAGATCCTTACTTAACGATAACTTATATTTGTGCGACAGCCGACGAAATGAAGATGATATAATAATGTCTTTACAAACATTATTAGTGTTATCTTTAACGTCTTCTTTTGCGTTATCTAGCGCACGTTATCAGCTATTCTCAACCTTAGTTAGTTTAGTAGTAGTGGGAATTTACGTGTATTCGAGTAATCATAAGCTAATATTCAATCCTAATCATAAGATTAGGATTTTAGTTTTTAGTGTCCAAACAAAGGAAATAGGTTTAGGTATTACGTAGAGTGAAGAACTGACTAATCCAATTAACAGTATGATTGGCACAATACAATTTGCCCGTGGACAGCGATGTGAACGATTTATAAGATGCCCAATGTGCCCTTCCCCTTTTTAGGGTTCCGAACCTGAAAAGAAGAAAGCGGAACCCTGACAGGATCACTTTGTTGTCCATCTCTCTGTCTGTCAGTCAGTCTGTCAAGACGCTTTTTCTCAGGAACGCATGGAGGTATCAAGTTGAAATTAATATCAAATATGTGAGTCTACGATCCCTTGGAGCTCTAAAAAATCAAGCTTTAAAATCAGTGCATTATTGCCGTATTGTGGCCATTTATGTGACATATTTTGATACTCGCAAATAAATCAAAACCAAATACAACGGGTACTTACCGTTGAACTAGAATCATGAAATTTAGCAAGAAGCAAGGTGTCATAGCACAAGTAAAGGAAACGTGCGAAAATCGTTAATATGTAGTTTTGTCACACAAAAATATATTTTTGTAATTATAAACTTACATTTGCAGCTGGAGAATTGACCGTGACGTATGGGAGAATATGTTTTATATTCATTCCAACTACGGAACCCTTCATTGCGCGTGGTCCGACACGCACTTGGCCGTTTTTTTTTATATTGTACATAATATATATATATATATATTTATTAGTTTTTGATTGTACCTATATTGTATCTAAGATGACCGAATAGCATTGCAGTTCATATACAGACTGATGCTGAACACAGAAATATCAAGCCCATGCACCCTTAAACTTAATTTCTTTTGTTTTAAACAGAGTTCAAACGAAGTCGCGGGCTACTTAAAAGACAAAACAATATCATCATAAAGTCAAGCCATTATCTTTCTCACAAGTTGAATGATCATAAATAACTTATTAACGTTACCTCAATTACCATCTAAGAAAAACTGGCGTCGATAAACGATAAAAATAATCATAAAAATATCACTGCAGTTTTAATACATGTGATGCATAATATTATCATTTAATGGCAATAATCATGTTTACAAGTCAATGTATTGGAATTAATAATATTTACGTTGATAGTAAAATATTGAGAATCATTGGCATCTGAGGGTTAATGCGAGAGTGAGGTCGAAAAGGCTTCTTTATCTCTGGGAGATAACCTTTTTATTTGGTTATTGTTTAAAAGACCTCTGTAAACGGTGTTAGCCGTTCATCGAGGTCTTTTGAACAATAACCATGTTATATCCAGGACGCGTAATTTAATGATAATCTTCG
Organism: Atethmia centrago; assembly: GCA_905333075.3. Lineage (NCBI taxonomy): Eukaryota > Metazoa > Arthropoda > Insecta > Lepidoptera > Noctuidae > Atethmia > Atethmia centrago. The sequence goes on from HG995374.1 coordinate 7,965,615, forward strand.
TAATTAATTTATTTTACGAGGCAAGAAGTATCAATTGAATTAATTAAATTGTTCCATGATATTGTTTCAGAACTTTTAGGTTGATGCTAGTAATTTTCCAAGATTTAAGTTTTATTGTATTTTTTTGGGCTGTTTAAGACAGTATTCTAAAGATTCTAACTAACTTTGCTTTTTTGACTGGTTGTACATATGTAAGTAGCGAAATATGACCATCGTCATTCCGGCCAAGTGCGTGTCGGATCAATGAATGGTTCTGTAGTTGGGATGAATTTATCCCAAGGACAAACAACATTGTAGTTGTAAAACATGTTCTCCCATACATTCCAGCTGCAAATGTAAGTTTGTACGCACGATATTGAGAGATTTACCATGTTATTTTAAGTTTGCCTGTAATCTATAGGTATAGAACAATTTTCTGTAGTTTCGGAGAGAAGGGCGCAAATGGCAAATTTTCATCTATTTCCTTAAATAATTTTAAAACTTTGAAAATTATAAATAAAATACATCGGGGCCCTCACAGTAAGCCCTTTGATTTAATATGTCAACCGGTACAGTTTGTGAAACATTTTTAAATTATCTAATTTGTACCCCAAAATAGACCCCAGATTAACCTTTTGACCGCCACAGTCATGTATAGATGACAGAGAAAAATGTGCCCAGCACACCACGGTCACGACTACATGACAGATTTTAAGGAATAATTCGTAGCTTGGCGCCGAGGGCACGTCTTTGCTTTTTTGACGTGGCGGTCAATAGGTTAAAAATTAGTTTATTTACGTTTCACGTCCGTGTTTGAGTCACACAATTCATAATGTATACTAAATTTCAACTCAATCGGCCCATTAGATTCGGAGCAAATTGGTTGTGACAAACGGACAGACAGACAGTCACACGAGTGATCCAATAAGAGTTCCATTTTCATTCAGACGTGCGGAACCCTAAAAACGTTTTTTTTTTCCTCAGATAAAACACCTTTTTCACTATTCCCCAAAGTTTCGGACTACTTCACAATCCTATTTCACAAACTCGCCATATTAATAATCCGCCAACTTTGTTCCAGGAAAGACTCCATACCCTTCATCAACAATGGAGTGCCAGCCACCATCACCAAGACTCCTTTCCCCAACAAGCAGCTGGGTAAAGCTGGTCGGGGTACAGCCCTACGGCAGGTGATGGCATCCTTCATTGCAAACCTGGGTACCATCAACACGGGCATGGCTTTTGGTTTCTCTGCCACGTCATTGCCGCAGCTGAAGAGACCGGATTCCCTTATACCTATTACTGATAATGAAGCTAGTTGGATAGGTAAGAATGCCAATCTTTCTAAAAGTTTAGGTACTACTGTCACCGATTTGGCTGATCTACGTACTGAGGTCCTGAAGAAATTGCGGAATTTTAACCCTCACGGTCTGATCGGAAACTAAACATTCAAAAGACGACTAGGAAAAATTGGATTTTAATTGTGTCTTCCTGAGATTAATTAAAAAGTGAGTAAAGAAGGGAAACAGTGGAATTTCAAAGTGATTATGACGCTTCATTACAACTGGCTACCTACTATGGTAACCTATAGAAATTAAGAGGGTTTTTTTTATAACAGCCTGTCAGCATAAGTTAACAAATTTATTTATTTATTTATTTAATAGTTTATTACACACAAACGTATTTATAAACAGACAAGAAGAAAGGAACAGAAAAAAAACCGCCCAAGTGCGAATCGGAATCACGCACAAAGGATTCCGTACCATGATCTATAAAAACGGTAAAAAAATCATGTCTGTTGTATGGGAGCCCGCTTAAATATTTATTTGATTTTGTTTTTTAGTATTTGTTGTTATAGCGGCAACAGAAATACATCATCTGTGAAAATTTCAATTGTCTAACTATCACGGTTCATGAGATACAGCCTGGTGACAGAGGGACAGTGGAGTCTTAGTAATAGGGTCCCGTTTTACCCTAAAAACGTACAAAGGTGATGCTTATTTCTAAAGAAATCTCTTCCAGCATATAGTACGCGTCAAACTTGATGGCGGCTCTGAAGTGCGCTACTCTCTGCGCAGTACCCCGCCCCTCATCCCCGCTGACACATGAATTCGTTACTGCGCAGTGACGCGACTCATGTTCCGAGCCGCCATAAAGTTTGAATCTTGCTGTACCTGCGGTAGGAAAGTAGACAAAGAACGTGTGTAGGAGTAGAAAAAAAAAACAAAAAGCTATTCACTAATTTAAATATAAACATACAATTAGAGAATACTCTTACTCTTAAAAGTATGTAAACACTTTTAAAATAAATATCACTAAAAGCTTATATGTATAATTATAATTTAGAATAAAAAGATATAAAAAGATGTGGTACGTGTGTGTGTGTTGATTGAATATGATGCCTGGCTTACAAAGGCAAAAAATATCTTTTAGATACTCATATCACATTTTTTTTCCACATTTCGACCGCCTCTATCGAAAAAACGTAGAAAGATAGAAAAGATGACTGATTAACCAAAAATAAATTATTTAAAAAACAAAAAACCCGACTGTAAAAACACATAACTGAAAAGGGAAAAACAAGCATTATAATCTATATAATTTTGGTCTTGCAGGCGGGGACAGTCGAATAACCTGAAATTGGTGTAACTTTTGATTGTCCTCGCCTGCGATACCAAAATTATATAGATTATAATGCTTGTTTTTCCCTTTTCAGTTATGTGTTTTTACAGTCGGTTTTTTTGTTTTTTAAATAATTTATTTTATTTCAAGCTTATTAGTTTTATTAATATATATATTTGAAAACTACTCATTACTAACTTTTATTTGATACCAATATTGTTGCAATTAATTAAAAAAAAAACTTTGTTTGTTTAGGCTACAGAGCGTGCCAAAGAAATAGACATACATACATACATACATACATACATACATACATACATACATACATACATACATACATACATACATACATACTCTTGAAAAACATTACCCTCCTGAGGCAGTCGGGTAAAAATAAGCTAAAATTGTAATCCGGAAGTGTTACTGCTTAGCGCAGTTAGGTGTTAGATAATTAGTTACATTACTTTTATCATACGTACCTACATTATCCGAACTTCTGTAATCTCCAGATAATACTTTGTAAACATTAAAAGATAAATTACATAGACGATAACCTAGGCATGCGCGTTATGTTTTTACGTAATAAACGTGTATACTCACCTCTTTTTCCCATGGGGGTAGGCAAAATCTACAAAACACCACCTGCTACGATCCTTACATATTCCTTTTGCTTGGTTTTCTGGTCATGCAAGCCGGTTGCCAGTACTATGCACCTGACCTTTCTTAAGAACATCACCAATTAGACCAGTAAATGATGTTGTCTAGGGCGTCCCTTCCCGGCGATTCTATTCATAACTGTCTTGTAAACCTTTTGTTAATAGCCTTTCATTCATTCTCTCAACGTGACCAAACCATCTTCCTGAAGTATAGGCATTAAGTGATAAAAGGACAAATCCTATTGATACAAGCCAACAGAACATACTTACAGAACCTCTAAGCCTTCGATTTGCAAAGAGATTAGAGTGAGATTTGTGACTAATCCCAAAAATACATTTTTTCAAATTTGGCGGTCATTAAACTTCCTTGAGACCAGTGGTGGCCCAGTGGTAGCGGCTGCGACTTACGTGTTGTAGGTCGTAGGTTCGAACCCTGACTGGCGCTTTACTTTGTGTAAATTATTTCATCACCACTGCTCTCAAAACGGTGAAGGAAAACATCGTGAGGAAACCGGCATGTCCTAGAACCAAAAATTCGAAGACATGTGACATCTACCAACCCGCACTGGGCCCGCGTGTTGGATTACGGCCCACTCCCTGACTCACAGAGAGGAGGCCTGTGTCCCAGCAGTTGGAACATTATAGGGGCTGATTATGGAAACTTCCCTGGGAAAAGCCAGGTTTCAATTGATGAAGAATCTGGTTTTCCTTCTTCTCTGCTATTTTCATTTTCTTCTGGTCCTGGGTCCATATATTAGAATAAATAAAAGTACATTGGAACTCTTCCTCAATCAAAATCAAAATATTTTTAATCCACATAAACCTACGTGGGCACTTATATTTTTCCACTGATTTTATTTGTTTTTTCACAAAACGTCTCTTTTTAGTAACATAACATAAATCACGCCTTGTTTCCCCGAAGGGGTTGGGCAGAGGTGTACCTGTAGTACACCCACATTTCGCCAGTTATGTTTGAGTCCGATGTAATGAGGGGCGAGCCTATTGCCATCAACCGGGCACAAATCCAGACTCCGGGCTGCTACTGAGAAATTCCAGATAGAAAAACCCAATAACAATTTGCCCGACCCGGGAATTGAACCCAGGACCTCATGCTCAGCAGTAGCACTTGCAACCACTATACCAAAGAAGCAGTCTCTTTTTAGTAACATATTAAAAGTAAGTTTTAATTCATGTATTTCTTTGATAGTAGTCAAATACCCTATTTCAGAAAACAATTTCACAAATGCTTACCAATAATACCCCCATATTAATGTCATTCAAGCGCCAACAGCTCTTTATATAGTGTTGTGTGTATTCGTTGTTGTGTTTTATTTTCTTTCTTTCTTTCCACTGTAAACGGAAACCATCCTTACATTAACTTTTCCATTGTTCTAGCCAGTCTCAGCGCAGCCGGTACTCCAATAGGATGCATCCTCAGCGGGTACCTGATGGACAACATTGGACGCAGGAGAACGCTCATTATCACGGAATTACCACTCATATTCGGATGGCTTATGGTCGCTTTTGCACAGAACGTTCCTATGCTTTATATTGGTAAGTAGGTAAATATCTCTTTTCTGTGTCATGTATGTTATAAGTCTCATTTTAAAAGAGAGCGATCTTATTTAAGACTAGACGGGATAAGAAGTAGGTAGGTACCTATTTTTGCTTATACCCCACGTCTTATATAGAAGCGATCGCGGTGAACCAGAACGCGTGGTTACACCGACAGAGGGCGTTTTCCAGTTTTCCGAACAAAAAGTGACATAGTATGCACGCGACGATCGCTTATAGGACGTGGCCATAGTCTGCCTGTGTGCCAAATTTCATCAAAATCCATTAGTGCTCATACACACAAGCGGCACGCGTCTACAGCAGATGCAACTGCAGGCGTTCGACACGCGCCTTGTAAAACGTGGCTGCCAAGTACTTGAGAACAGTGCTCAAATATACGAGCGGCATGTTGGCGATGGCAGCCGTAGAAGTGTCGACGGTGCGTCTACGGCTGCCGTTGACACTCCTCGAAGCACTTAAGCTGTTAAGGCGTGGAATGTTAACAGACAGACAGACAGACAGACAGACAGAGTTACTTTCGCATTTATAATATTAGTATCAATTAGTATGAATTAGAACTGTTACTACTTTGCACGATATTTTTATTTCCTGTGATTACGTATCTGTTAATTAGCGAACTGTTGACAAGTATTCACTTGTCAACAGCTATGTCCTAAAAATGTAGAAATCATAAAATTACTAGAAATCTTCATACCTAAATACATTATTAATTTGTAATGACAACGACACCATTAAACATAACAACGGCGTTTGAGATCGTGCGGATAAGTTGGAATCTCATTATACATTAAAAACAACCGATGATAATAAAAATTGTACCCAATTACTTAGTAAGCAAGCAGAATATAAAATAATTAATTACGAGGCTGTTGTTTCCAAGCACATTATGAACTAAATTAAAAATAGCCACCCAATTTCGAATCTTTGCATACCTATACCAACTGGAAATGCAATGCTGTGCCCAATATCATGGTCACTTCTGGCATTGTCAACTGACAATACGTGAGAGAAAAGCGAGTTTTATGAAATATTCCTTCTTCTAAGCGTATCGATGGTAATTTAAATTGAGTCAGCACATAATTTGGCTACGATTTCGTTAGCGTCCAACAGTTCCTGGAACGTAGGTACTGGACACGCTATTAACATCCCAATTATTCTGTACGTATAATAGGACTAATTTATTTAATTATAAGGCACTTCAATGACTTACTAAGACATATACAAACAAACATCACATAGTTTTAGGAATTATTGTGAATTCGTCACTTATAGAAGTGCACAGCACTAGGCACAGAAATTTATTGTACGTACAATTGTTACCCGTAGTTGAATTACATATAAGAAAATAAAATAGAATTATAATGACATATGTTCAAAAATAGTTATGATCGCAAGTACAAAATATTAAAAAAAAAAACAAAAACATAATAATAATCTGTCCGTATATTACAGGTAGGCTGATGATTGGTTTTGGTTCGGGCATGGTGGGTGCGCCTGCCAGGGTCTACACATGCGAGGTCTCACAGCCACATCTCAGAGGAATGCTGGGCGCTCTTGCGTCTGTCGGCGTGTCTACTGGTGTCTTGATACAGGTACGTCATTTACTCTTGAGCAAGTAAAGGATTGGGCAACACATGTGGCACGAAGGTCACTAGACTCAAGCTCCGGCTAAACTGAGGTGAATCCCGCGCGGGATGCTGGACTAAATTAGCTCGCACGAATTGTGCGAACTAACTTGTATGACCTAATCGTTAATCCATCCCGCGCGGAATTCGCCTCAGTGTGACCAGAAGTTCACGCTCGTTTTTTACACCATACTTATAATTTGGCCTCGATGCGGACATAGAATTCACGCAAGGTTAAAGCAAGTGAATCTGTTACGCAGATGCCTTCTTTCCGGAAAGTCATGTGAACGGTGCTATCAGTAAGTTCATGAGTAGCCAATTAGAGTGTGAGCCGCCATGTGTAGCGAATGAAGCGTTCCTGATGGAGTGACTAAATCACATGGTGTTCTGTGGTTAAAGCCACATTATGAGGCATCTTGGATTCTTGATGATCGTGAGTTCGATGTCCGCTTCGAGGACAGATTTATCCCATCCTCTACGATCCTTATCACCAATTTATCTCCACACAATTTGTTTTTATTCTTCTATCTCTGTCAGCACGCCACTCTGGGTACGCCACGATTGCGGCGATAAGTCCCCTCTTTGCCACGGCGTCCTCACCTTCCGCCTGACGCAGGTCCTCATCGGACACGGCAGCTTCGGGAGGTTCCTGTGTCGGATAAGGCGGGAGGAAACGCCTGGGTGTCACCATTGTGTGGATCGCTCAGTGGACACGGTGGAGCATACGGTGGAGGTCTGCCCGGCTTAGGCAGAGCACCGCCGTGTCCTCGTGGAGGCGATTGGCGGCAGAGATCTCTCGCGTCCGGCCCTGGTTCAGGCCATGGGTATGGAGCGAGAGGGCATGGGCAGCTGTCACCTCCTTCTGCGAAGCAGTAATGCTCGCGAAGGAGGAGGCAGGACGGTTGAGGGAAAGGCAAATTTCGCGCCCTCTCGCCCCTAGCCGCCGCAGGAGACGCCCTGGGCATCGGGAATCCCGGGCGGATTTCCGGCCACCGTAGGCGCGGGCTTGCGGACGGTAAGCAATGGGTAGCTCACAGTCCGGTAAGGACCAGGCCCGGGTCGACGGCGCGTTGTATTCCACGCGTGCCTCAAAAAGATGTCGTCAGCACAAGTGTAGGGGTCCACTAGGGCCGATGTATGCCGGGGTCGCGGGAAGGTACTAATGGGTCACCGAGGCCCCCGCAACACAGGTAACGGAAGGAATAGGGGTGGGTTTTAGTCAGTAAGAGTCTGACACACCCTCCCGCTCCGCTTAGAACGGGAGAAGTTATTTGTTGATTTCCCATCCAAAAAAATAAAATAAAAGGGTAACACGATACCCCTTGGTAAGACTGGTTGTCAGACTTTTGGGCTTCTGACGACCTCCTAACGACAGTCAAAGATCCACGAATGACAGTCGGGGCCAACGGCTTAACGTGATTTCCGATGAAAATGATTAAAGATCCCACCCATCCACGGACCAACCCCGGCAAACGTAACTTAACTTGATGGATCGGCCCGTGCGGCTGTTATTACTCAGCCATGAGCTCCTCACCTAAGACTATTACATACTTAAGAATATTAATTAGATACTTATTCGGATAGCAAGGAGCCAAAATGCAAACAACTTCGGTGTGCTCATGAATTTAATTAATTGCATGCACTTTTCAATAACAACAACTCATTTGGCATAGAATGGGCACTTAAAGTTACGCGGACTCAATTATCATAATATCATATCATATTAATAATCAAGGGAGCAGTGATGGCCCAGTGGTAACGGCCGCGACTTACGAGTTTTAGGGCGTAGGTTCGAACCCAGACAGACGCTTTACTTTGTGTAAATTATTTCATCATCAAAGTTCTCAAAACGGTGAAGGAAAACATTGTGAGGAAACCGGCATGTCCTAGAACCAAAAATTCGAAGATATGTGACATCTACCAACCCGCACTGGGCCCGCGTGGTAGATTACGGCCCTCTCCCACTCACAGAGAGGAGGCCTGTGTCCCAGCAGAGGGAACATTATAGGCTGATTATGTGTGTGTGGACTCAGTTATGTCGACTTATTAGTGACAAAATGGGTTAAAAATTCAATTATCTGTATTGCAATCAGACCATGTACAAAAAACAAGAGCAACTAAATAAAAACGTTTATTTAATGTCAAATAAACTTTTTGTTTTATAATTTATTGAATAATAGACTTACCTTGATCTTTGAAAGCAATAGGCTAAAAATAACGTGTACAAGACAAAAAAAGTATACATTGTCAAGGGCTTATGAATATTAACTACTCGTACGTTGCTACGGGATCAAGTGTGAAATCACCACATCAGCCATTCTTAATTTTTACACAAAGCAGTAGTAAAAATATTTCTTGGATACCGACATACCCATTAGAACTAATTCCATTCCATTATTAGGTAATGGAATTTTTCGACGTAAACATGAGTTTCCCTAATCTTTCACGCACGATTTCACAAGTAGAACCTATTGATACGCTACTAATAATTAACGTGCATTAAAATTAACAAAGTGTTAAAATTTTGCCAATTCGATCTAGTATAGAGTAAAATTGCAAATTCATATTGACATATTCAATCACCTGACGTGTCACGGAGGACGGCAGTCACGCTGTCAACTATGGTAACGATCATAATTGAACTGTTGGTTCTATAAAATTAGACCTGTCGCCGCTGGGCAAACATGTGGGTAATAACATCAGTATTACATGGGCAAACTTGGTGGTGCCTACGTAAGAAACACTAATGAATACGTCATTCATTATCAGGATTGATGAGCTTACAATTATCTTTTCTAATATGCAAAAATCCCGTGACACGGTGTTTGTGGTCGCACTCCTCCGAAACGGCTTGACCGATTTTTATGAAATTTTGTTATGTATATTTAAGGTAGGTATAAGAATAGGTCGTAAAGTATATTTCATACCGCTAATACTTCGGGATAGAGACTTACGTGGGTGAAACCGTGGGCGCAGCTAGTATTTTTATAAAAAATAGGTACATAATATACGATAGTTTAGGGGTGTTTCTGAAGGTAATATATGCGCATCGACTATTTACAAAGAGAAGAAATAAGATCAACAGTAGATAAGGCGTTTAAATTTCGCGTGTCGTGGCTATAAATATTATTAAACAACAGCGAATATCGTGAGGAAGTGCCTCTCCTTGGAGCAAGGTAAATTAAAGAGTGGCAATTATAGTTTGGGTATTGTGCGGTTTTATAATTCTGCACGTCACATTATTATTGTGGATGAAACCGCCACCTCACGGCATCACGATAACACAGGGGAGTAAAATGTGTGGAAGAATATGAAGACGCTTTAAAATTTCCGTCCACGATCATTTTATAGCCGTGCACATATTTCCATAGATTTAATGGACGTGGATTTCCACGATAATGTAAAAAAAATAGCGTTAGGAATTATAAAAATGCACATTGGGTATTGTAAAAGTTTTGAGAATGGATGTAGGTGGCTATACGAGTAGGTGACGACCAAAGAAATTATGGATGGACTGTGTGAAAGATGATATGGCTAGAAAGGGGGTGACTACCGAGATGACAACTAATAGAGAAGTATGGAAGAAGAAGAATGTTGTGCTGACCCCAAATAAATTGGGATTGGGACAAGGGGAGGATTATGGGTATTGTTAGGGTGTCGATCTTATTGCCTAATTTAGCCGATTTTCAGTAGATATTAATTTAGGTTAGATATTAATCAACATCATCATCATTCATCATTTCAGCCGAAAGACGTCCGACTTGGGAGAGGCCTATATCCTGGCCATATGCCTATCCAAGCACCGCCACTTCGACCGGTTCTGTGCTCCCGCATCCAGCAGATTCTTGCGGTCTTCACTAGATCATCGGTCCACCTTATAGAAGCCTCCAACAAGGTGGACCTATACTAAACAAATCAAATCAAACCAAAAGTCATTTATTCAAACTAGGCTGAGAATCAGCACTTTTCGAACGTCAAAATTACATAAGACAGTCCCCCAAAATCGCCCGCCCTTCACCACTTTAGCTGGGAAGAGGTGGCGCAGTTTTTCTATGCAAAATAATTTAATTTACGCAACACAAAATATTAGTAATTAAATTTTTTGCCATATGTCAGCTAGCACACACCACAATAGCAACAAAAAAAAACTTCGAAAACTACTCAAGCGGAAATAAAAAAATAAAACTAAAAAACGTAAACAGAACTTACTACCTAAATAAAAACCTCCAGGCATAAAGTGCGTGCCCGCTCACAAAGCTATAGCTGTAGTACTCGAAATCCCAAATGATAAACTAGTACCATCGAAGTAAAGTAAACAAACAGTTAATTAGTAATAACAATATCAATACTATGGTCAGCAAGACGACCACTGATAAACCTCCCAGTTTATAAAGTTTGTCAATCCAAAAAGAATGCCCAGCATCAACTCCCATAAGGTTGTCTAAATCCACACTGTCATTGTTCTTAATAAACAATCTGTTTCATTCCTTCCAGTACGTAATAGGCAGTGCAACATCATGGAACATCCTCGCAGGCATCAGTGCAACAATTCCGATCCTCTCGTTCCTGGGGATGCTGCTCCTGCCAGAGACTCCCAACTACCTCTTGCAGCAGGACCAGCGAGCGAGGGCTGAGAGTTCTCTCGCGAAGCTTAGAGGGTCCACCTGCAACTTAGAGGATGAGATACAGAAGATGATTGCGTTCAAAGAGAAGAATCATGTTGAACCGTAAGTCTTGTCCAAACATATTCTCGTAGATTATGTTTGAAAGCAGTATTAACTGCTTTCACCAATCCAGCAATAGTCATAATTTCGAAATAATCTAATCTAACTCCTGAAGATGATCAAGCTATCGTGATTTAGCGCTCTTCACATTCTATTTCTGGGCCCTTGAAAAAAACGAACTAGGCATTTGATGATATGATAATCCCTCACTATCCTTCCATATGAGTTATTATAAAAACCTTTAGCATTTGGGCCTACATAATTTAGTGTAATGCTACCATCAAACTAACGTTCCCATATAACTGTAATTAAATAGTTACTGTGTCAATGTTTTATATCGGTTAACAGAAAATGCTAATTATATTATTTACTTTAAACACTACGTAACCATCTAGTGTAAATAAGGAAGTATTTTATTTTACAATTTGTTCTCATTTAGCTTTGTTTTTCATATTTCTCAGTAACTGTAGTCGTGTATTAGCACAATACATCGTATTTACAAACAAGTGCAGGTCCGTTCAATATTTATACATTGGTTAATCTGTCCAATTACCTGTTTACAAATAAGTTTTTGTGACGGAGCTTGCCACAAACAATTTGCACAATTGTTTGTTTGATGAGTGAGGAGAATTTAATTTAATCTTTGGAATGGCAGTACACCAACCATTGGCTATGCCTATACAAATATTTCCTATCAAAAAACTACCTACAATAAAATATGCCCTCAATTTGAAAATGCCAAATTCCCTTCGTATATCATTCGACATCTTTGGTTGCCTGATTTCTCAAATTAGCTTCCAGACTTTCCCAATTGATCTTGCTTTGAGTTTGCGATTTATTCTTCGTTTGGCCCACTGAGTTTTGTCCTACATAAAAAAATCCTGGGTCGTCCCAAACAATATGCTTCCTTCGTCTCAAAATATAATTTTAATTATTTTATTCCCGCTTCGTCCTATTTTATATTCCTTCTACGGCCCATATTTAATTTGTATATGCGCTTACTTTGCTGTACAATCGGCAAAAAAGGGTTACTTATTATTAAATATTTAACCTGAACTAATTATTTTAAAAATTACAAAAAAATATTGTTTTTTTAAACCTTTTGTTTTGATACTCTCATTTATTTTTTGGCTGGTACATTTTTCAGTAATTAAAATTATATGTCTTAAATATTGTTTATTACAGATCTGACTGTTCTGTATATTTAAACTGTAGTAATGATAAACAGCAGAGCAGTGGTGGCCCAGTGGTAACGGCCGCGACTTACGAGTTGTAGGTCGTGGGTTCAAACCCAGGCAGGCGCTTTACTTTGTGTAAATTATTTCATCACCACTGCTCTCAAAACGGTGAAGGAAAACATCGGGAGGAAACCGGCATGTCCAAGAACCAAAAATTCGAAGACATGTGACATCTACCAACCCGCACTGGGCCCGCGTGGTGGATTATGGCCCACTCCCTCTCACAGAGAGGAGGCCTGTGTCCCAGCAGTGGGAACATTATAGGCTGATTATGTAATGATAAACTGATTTATTATACATTTCTATGATTTTGATTGTGATACTGGATAATAAAGATGATTTATACCTAAGAATAGAATATAATAGAATACTCTCTCGTATGTACACCAAAATTACAGATATAAAAGTAGAAATTTTACATAGGGTCTTATCACTAAAAGCGATCTTTTGAAGACAACCTTTGGATGTTTAGAATTGTTTTATTATTGAATTATTGTCCAAAAATTTCAAATAAGTACCTACATTTTTTTTTGCCTACTTTACCTTTAAAGTACTTGCAATTTGGGACGAAGCACAACTTCAATAGTGATATGGGACAAACTAAGACTTTTTTGGAATTTGGGACAAAACTTCAGGACGAACGAAGAATAAATCGAGTTTGCATATAAAATTTTTCAATAGAAAGAAAGCATTCAATTGCCCTTGATGCTATTAATGTGTAATATTTTACTTACAATATTAATATATCGTTATTTTATGTTAATAGGTAGAGAGTCACGATCTAAACTCATTTGTTTGGCATAGATAATAGCAGTAAATGGGACGATATACAAGATATTATACAAGTGCTTATAAATACGACTGTATAAATATGCATATCATATGTTTGCGTCTCGTTGTGCGATTACTTCCTTGTCTAAAATTGTAATAAGCACGCATGTTGCAGATTGGATGCATTATTTATATCCGCTATTAATCCCTGATATTCATGTAATAGGAGGTTAATTGGATTTACGTATGATACATATCATGGATTTGACACACTGCTCACCGCGCCTCTATCTGCGCAAAAAACGCATCTTCCAGATTTCATCAAGAGAATCGTCTGCAGTCTTGTCGGCTTCTTCTTATCTCCTTATTTGGCCTACGCGTGTACAGCTCGTTGTCTAAATACAAAGCCACGATACCTTAAACGGGTCGCATGCAGTCTTAGAGCAGTGGCGGCCACTGGAAACGACCCCGATTTATGACTTATAACTCATAGGTTCCAACTCAGACAGGCACTTTACTTTGCGTAAATTATTTCAGCACCACTGCTGTCAAAACGGTGAAAGATAACATCGTGAGGACTGGCGTGTTCTCGAATTATTTAATCGAAGACATGTGATATGCATGACCCACACTAAGACCGTGTGGCGGATCACGGCCTCTCACAGATAGGAGGCCTGTGTCCCAGCAGTGGAACATTAAAGGCTGATTATGCATGCAGTCGTCACAAAAAATTGGGAACAGTGTATAAAATATTGAATATGACTGTCGTCTCTGTGGCAGTTCAGTGTAGCAAACAGTCTATTGATATTTGGAGACTTTCACATTGGGAAATCTTACAATTCTTGGAACAGAACAACAGCATTATAAAATACACCGACTTATTCATTGCCATCATCATTTCAGGTTACATGGCCCCCGTGAAATAATCAAGGCCCTGTTGTCACCCTCAACCCTGAAACCGTTCACCATTCTGGCGATCTACTTCTTCGTGTACCAATGGTGTGGTGTCAATACCATCACTTTCTACGCCATTGAAGTTTTTGAGGTATGCACCATTATTCTGTTCATTATATTGTATGAAAAATACACACCAGAAATTACATAGTCATGATATTTTAAGCATATTTATCAAACTACGCCAATAGTTTGATAAATATGGTTAAAATATTTAAAAATCATCAATCCTGATCATCAATTTATCTACCTATCCTGCGTTAGCAATTTAGTTTCCATTTTGGAAAAAAATGGTTTTATATCCACACATAAAGTTCAGTTTTCCAACTTTCTAGTATTAAGTTGGTATGGGTAAAACTCGATCAGTTTATCATTAATCTGAAAAATATATGAGATTAAATTGAAGCCACGTTGCAGGTGTGACCTTCGCTAAAGGTTCGTGACGCAGCAACCTCCTAGATTGACTTAAGCAGTTTTCGCCACCATTTTACGCTATTGAACTAACTTTAATTTCTTGTTACTGTTTGCAGGCATCTGGTGCCATGGCTGACAAATACTGGCTGACAATATCCATGGGCATAGTTCGAGTCATATTCACCGTCGTTGGTTGCATACTCTGTCGGAAGTGCGGCAGGAGAACGCTTACCTTCATCTCAGGTAAGGACCTACCTACTTAAAGCTTAGTTATGAAAAACAAAACTTACAAGTTTAAAGATAAATTAATAAATAAGAATAGGTCATGCCATGTTTCAAATATGGCATGTATTTAATTGAACCTCTAATAATTCGCATTTTGCGCTCCTAAAAATATTATTGAACGCTCTAATATATGGTGAAGGAAAACATCACGAGGAGACGGCATGTCCTTAAATGTCCTAGGCTAGAACCAAAAATTTAAAGACACGTGACATCGCACTGGGCCCGCGTGGTGGATTACGACCCACTCCCTCTCACAGAGAGGAGGCCTGTGTCCCAACAGTGGGAACATTAAAGGCTGATTATGCTATGCCTATGGTTATACTCTAATATAATGATTGTGCATCTTTTTGTGAACTGCAAATACAACAAATACATAAAAACGACGAAGGAAAACATCGTGAGGAAACCGGCATGTCTTAGAACCAAGTAACTTGGATGTAGCGCTCGCCGGGCCCTGTCGTTGCCTAACCTAACCTAACCCGTTTGGTCGGGGTACCCTAGCTTAGATACTGCGATCAACTGTGAGAAAATATGAAAAGACACTCCGTTAGTAAAATAAGTGTATCATTAGATTCAGAAGCCCAAAAAGTTTTTAGAAGTTTAGTGAAATATTTGCCGTAATATTTTCAGTTTGTTTTAATTCAACTCACTTTTACGTATTGCTTAATCAAATATACACATTTGCCAACACTACCCCTATTATAACTCTCTCACTCTCAACTAGATGGCGTTGGCGTCGAATTAGATCGCGCTACCCATTTGCGGTTTTTAATCAATTCAACATTGCTATAATATAAGCCTTATTGATTTTGACCATTAGATTTTAAGTTTTAATTATTTGTACACTAGGTATACAGTAGAGCGTCGATTATCCGAACTAATTAGGGGCACACAGGTTTTCGGAAAACCGATTTATTCGGATAATCGAAATGTATGAAAAACTGTTCCAATAAAACCATATAATTATGCTACTATAAATTGTAATAATAATAATAATAATTGTCAAATTATTATTATTATTATTATTACAATTGTCATTCATTGTCAGTCATTCCATTACAATTGTCCAAGGGGCCTCTGCGAGTTGGCTTCGGCCCCTCGTACGCCTTCCTAAGGTCCGGGACCCCATGGTCGCGAGATATGTAAGGACATAAAAAAAAAAATAATAATAATTTAAGCGCGCTCCAAACTCCAGGTCTGTGCCGGTAGAGTTTACTTTGCCGGAACAGGTCTTGGATAAGGAGCCAAACTAAGAGAGATACAGAAACCCGCAGGGCAGCATGTGGCGAGCTGTTGGGCAGTAGCGGCCCAACGGACCCTATCTCCTGGGAGAAGTCTTGTTTCTCATCTCTGGCTTGCCTTTATTGGCCGGCTGGAGTGAACACTGACGAGGAACAGAGCTCCCACCTCATTCTTGCCTTTATTGGCTGGCTTGAGTGTTGATTCGCAAGAGCAAACGTACTCGGAGGAAGGAAGTATTCCAGTAAGATGCTGGTAGGGATCTTGACCGTACTTTCGGGATTGTCCTGATAGCCGTGGAATACCTCTCCACTCCTCAAGCACCTCAGGAAGTGTTGCCCCCTTGTCACTATGTGGTAGCGGCCGTTTTCGGGGGCCCATTATTGAGTGTGCAAGTCACACCCTGCCATTATGTCGGTGTATTTTATACAGGGTGTCATTGAAAACATGCGACAAATCGAAATGGGAGATTGTACTCATCATTATGAACAACCTTTACTAAGGGACCAAAGCTACAATCCCAAAAAAAAAAACTGCTGTCCCCTACATTTATGTTCGCAATACCTCATCAAAATGTAGGAAAAGCAGATTTTTTTTTTGGGATTACAGCTTTGGTCCCTTAGTAAAAGTTGTTAATAATGCTGTATACAATGTCCCATTTCAGTTTGTCGCAAGTTTTCAATTTCAACCTGTATAATGCATTGGTCAGGTAGGGGCCATAGCCTTTCTATAGTCTTAGGAAACTGATCCACTATAGCCTCCCAAACCCATAGTTCAATATTTTTTGTTCCCATGTTCTGCAATAGTCTTGCATTAACCGGGGGTTGTCCTTGGGTGCACCTTCATAGAGCAAACAGGGATAATCGTCGGTTGGTGCCTCATTCCATTAAAATTGTCCAAGGGGCCTCTGCGAGTTGGCTTCGGTCCCTCGTACACCTTCCAAAGGTCCGGGATCCCATGGTCCCGAGATATGTAAGGCCATAAAAATAATAATAATAATAGTAAGACATGACATGTTGATTTGATTTCGAATTAAATCAAAGTACACAATTTAAGTACCTAGTGTTATTATTTTAAAACGTTTGTGAATATAAAAATAATTCTGGTGTCTCAAAAAGCATTAATTAGTGAAATTTTATTCATATGATTTTAGTCATTTTTTAATAATTGTAACAATGTTTTCTTTGTCTGCGGAGTTTCGCTAACTAATTAAATGTGACCCTACCTGAAATAAATCAAGAATTATGAAGCAGTTTTTACCGTCTCCTCTTATTAGGGCAGTTTGTTAAAAAAGTAGGTTCTGCTTTTGACGGGGTCTTAGTGGATGTCTCCCGAGGTTTTGAATATTTTTATTATTTAGTGTCTCTAGGTACCACAAGTATTTCATTATGTTTAGTTGAGTAGTTTTTAATCTTGAAGGTGATTAACTTAGTTTTAAGTCTAACTGGTCCAGTAAACCAGAGGTTTTAAATTATCCTTGTTTTCTTGTTCCCAGCTCTGGGCTGCGGCATCACAATGATAATCCTGTCGGTATACATGTACTTTGTCAAGTTTTGGAAGGACAACGACCTACCACCACAGCACTCCTGGATACCCGTGGCCAGTATCTTCATCTTCGTCATCTCCTGCACGCTGGGATACTTGATCATACCTTGGGTTATGATTGGTGAAGTTTATCCGACACAGGTAAGTTTATTTGTCTAGAATTAGTAGGATAATGTAAGGATGATGATGAGGACGTCATGCAAAGTCACTCAGCAAGTTATGGACACGGTAATGCTTGGAATCCCTTTGAGGTATCGAATTTGGAATGAGGTGATCCAACCGAATACCACATTAGTTGACATATCCCACAAAATAAGCTGTGATGGCTTCTGAAGAACCGGTCCAAAATCCAGCCCGGAATCGGTTCTGGAGAATGTCTATCCCACCTTATATCGAGCAGTTGGGATAGACATATTCTTGAGTTGAAAACGCTCTTAGACTAAAGTCGAATTATTAATTGGAGTTTAATCTGACATGTGCTAGCTGTCAATTTGTGTAATAAAATGGTCATATTTATTGTAGTGGTGGTCGAGTAGTTTAATCGATTTATGTGTGTGTAAAATAAATGTATAATAATAAGTGTAAAAGTCTAGAATACAATAATTATGACCATTTTTTGACACAAAGTGACAGCTAGCACATGTCTGATTACTCCAGTGAGTTAATAATTCGACTTTAGTGTGAGATTATTAATTCTTTCAAATTAGTAATTTCTCCTGTATCGTGCATATACAGCTTTGATAAAGTTATATGCCATATAAGTTCTTTCAACACGTATGGAACATTTGTACCTACATCTCGAATAGGTAGCCAATATATCTAGTGTGAGAGCAGTGGTGGCCAGTGGTAACGGCCGCGACTTACGAGTTGTAGATTCGAACCCGGACAGGCGCTTTACTTTGTGTAAATTATTTCATCACCACTGCTCTCAAAACGGTGAAGGAAAACATCGTGAGGAAACCGGCATGTCCTAGAACTAAAACTTCGAAGACATGTGATATCTACCAACACGCACTGGGCCCGCGTGGTGGATTACGGCCCACTCTCTCTCACAGAGGCCTGTGTCCCAGCAGTGGGAACATTATAGGCTGATTATGAATATCTAGTGTGTGTTGTTCTAACTTGTCCGCCCATCCAGGTGCGCGGCATCGTGGGCGGCATGACGACGTGCGTGGCGCACATGTCGGTGTTCTCCGTGGTGAAGACTTTCCCTTACCTCAAGTACTTGCTCAACGACTACGGCGTCTTCGGGTTGTACGGGACCATGTCTTTGCTTGGTGAGTTCTTATATTTAGCTGCAACTGTGGCTCTTACTTGAATTTTTGGTGTTGGTTTGGTCCGTTCATATGGAACTAACTTCTTGTTAATAATGGGCAATATTAAGTAAGTCCAGCTGACGTCACTGAGTAGTATTCTCAATGTAACATGTTTAAAACCTTCCGAATTGGGTAAAATTGAAAAAAAAATACCAGGTTTATCTATAGCTTTGTCCAAATAAACCGGCAGGCGTGGCCCGGAGACTTTAAGTATTTTGTTTACGTTATTACCAAGGGATAACCAGTTGCTGGTTGTTGTTGTTGTGCAGGTCAGATATGCAGTCGCTCCATGTAAAATACTGGTATTCAGCTGCATCCGTTTAGACTGGAAGATCATCCCACCATAGTTGTAAAAAGGCTAGGCAGACGATCATGTTGATGATAATGACTGGGAGCAGAGAGGGAGGTGGGGGTGTGTTTTACGTTTCAATCCCTTGTCTGTCTGGCCATTTGCATTTGATTTCAATAAAGTTTGTTAAATATTTTATTAAGAAAAGACTAGGTATGGTGGTGATTGATACCAAAGTATTCATAATTGTTTTTTTTTTCAGCAATAATATTCTTCTACTTCTGCCTCCCTGAAACGAAAGGCAAGACTCTACAGGAAATAGAAGACTACTTCAGCGGCAGAACGAAATCTTTGACGAGACGCAACACGCAGTGCGAAGCAACTGCAGCGTGATCGTGATGATGTGATGTGATGTGATGAGATATGCAGTGTTTTCGTATAAGTTGATGAGCTCTGATATTAGTATTTTTTTATATTTGAATGTTTTATAGTTAACTAACTTGAACAGAGTAGGGTCAGTCTGCATCAACCTTCTGTTTGGCAAATATTCACTTGTTCTTAGGAGAGAAGAAGAATTTAACTATGTTTGTGAAGGTTAACTATGTGTGTACTTTACAAACGTTGGCCAATAGGCGAATTGTTCAAATATTGGAAATACACTCCCGGGCACCTGAATCGAGCTACCCTGTATATTTTTGTTCTCTTTTTAAATAATAATGGTAGTAAGTGGTTTTGAAGCCAGTCACTCATTGTTATTTCCGGTCCAAAGGAGATGTTCCAGAAATGTATGGAGCCTGGACCAGCTCTATGTACACTATATGTAAATATCGCTATACAATATAGTTACCGTTTTCTAATGTTAATTTTCTATAATTTTACTTCGTTTTAATGTAAATTGAAATTAACTCGGTCAAGGAGAGCAACACAACATAAATATGGTGGATCAGGAATATAAGAAATGTCATTTTGACAATGACATTTGATTGATGTGTATTTACAAAAAACAACACATGGATTCCGAAACTAATTAGGTTTAAACTGGAATAAGTATAAGTAAAAGTTTGTTAGAATATAGAACGAGGAAAGAAAACAACAGATAGAAATAGCATTTGAACAAATACGTATAATGCAAGCAAGAGTTAAAGAAGATATACCTGAAACTGAACTTGTTATTGTAGAATCCCACATACACGACGGAATCCAAATCACAGGCGAATCAAAAATCATATAACAAAGCCGGGGTCAACAGAGAAGCAATCAATCTATGTCCGTAGTAGTAAACTGGGTCGCAAAATAAAAACAATTACTAGAAACTCCGAAACACCCCTAATCCAAAACGCGCGAATACAACGATTCAGCGTTTCAAAGCCAACCACAGAGGCACAGACAACAATATGTAAGCCAACTGCCAAAGTCAAAGAAAGACGTCACGTTTCGAAACTTAAAACTGTCAGTCGTTAAACGTCATGACAAACACAACTGTCATAGCTGCCATAAAAATAGAGTTATCATATTAAAAATCTTCCCAAATAATCTTTTTTGTACAACTGTACTCTTCTTCAAATTATTTTTTTTGTATTTTTATGAAAATCCCCTATTTTTTTCTTATTTATCTATGTAGTGTACATGGTGGTAGCCCAAAATCAAACATCTCCTTTGAAATCGGAATATTAAAAAAAACCAATGTAATTGCAATAGGTCGTCTTTTCGCGTTTGTCAGGGACAAAGTTGATGAGCGTGAATTTTTTGAAGAAAACAATGGTTACTTATAGGAAACGTTTATTTAGTAACTTGTGTTGTCTACAAGAGCATTTACGATGGCTGTCATGCGGTTCGGAATGAAATGATTTAATGCCACTATGACGTGCGTGTGTGGAATGGCTTCCGAAATGGCAGTTTTCAACTCCTGCAAACTTGCCGGAGCTGGTTGGTTAGTTCAAACACGCTTCTTAAGCTCATCCCATAGATGCTCTTTTGGATTCATATTAGGGCTTTTTGCTGGCCATTCCATTATTGCGATACTAACGTCATGTAGGTATTCTCGAACAAATCTTGCAGTGTGCGCCCTTGCATTATCATGCATATAAATGAAATCCTGGCCCACAAACTCCGCATATGGCAGCACATGAGCGTCTAGGCATTGACTAATGTATCGGTCGCTATTTAGTGGCAACAACCGGGTCCCGTCACAACATTAAGGCCAGTTTTTCCTTTGGTGTAAATTCCGCCCCAGACTGTCCATGACCCAGCGCCATAAATCATCTCTTCAATGCAACATTGCTGATAACGTTCTTCCTATCTTCGGTACACTTTCCTACGTCCATCATTGCCATATAGCATAATCCTGGTTCCATCCGTAAAAAGAACCTGGCTCCACTGACGTTGAGTCCAATGCCAATATTCGCGTGCAAACTGTAGGCGCGAATTCTGTGAGCTCGTGTTAGTTTGGGACCATTGACTTATGAGGTTTCAGGCAACGTTCTTCGAGTCTCCTTCTAACAGTTCGAGCGCAAACAGACAGTCCATGAAAGTCTCGAAGCTGTTCTTGGACCTGTACTAAGGCCAGGTGACGATTACGCAGGCTGGTGGTAAAGATAAACCGACCTTGTCATGCTGTAGTGGCTTATAAATATCAAAATGCACGGTGGCTTGATTTAGGAGTCCGGGAGTGTATATTGGTGTTATAAAGGGACACTATTCAGACATCAAACTTTTTTGTATGCTTTTGACGGCCATTTGCTTAGTCACAATGTAAGTTGTTTAATTTGGTATAAGCATCTTCTTAGGGCTCTTCAATTTAAACGAAACAGTTTGCGGTATGAGAGTGTGACGTGCTTTAGGATAATCGTTAAATTGTACATACATACTCTTTGGAGTTACCTGTTATCGTGTAGTTCAGCAAAGCTGCTAAATATTTGATATTATATAACAATACAAAATCAAGAAGAGATTTTTTTACATATATTTTTATTGTAAGTACAGTATTAACTCGTTGAACGTGTAAATAAATAAATTGATACAGATGACCATGTAAACACAATGAAATGATCAAAATGTCAAAATATTTTTGTAACAATAATGTTATCGAGCTAGAAATATCAAATTTAACTACGATTGTCTGAATTATGTAAACTTAAAAGATACTGAGAATTGAAGTGCCTTAGATTGTGAGGTATTTTATTTACTTAAATCGTGTGAACGTGATTGGTTGGTTCCTATTATGTTAAGATCCATTTTTACAATCCATTCTTAATAATTAGAAATGCGAAAGTAAATCTGTCTGTCCTTCTGTTACAATTTCACGCCTTAACGGCTAAACAAATTACGATGAATTTGAGGATTATATCCCGGCAGTAGGCTCCCGTGGGATCGCTACCAACCTCCACGCGGGCTGAAGGGCGCGAAGGCGCTGTCAAAAGCTAGTTTGCAGTTTAGTCTCGTTCGTCTAGTAGTAACAAGGTTTTAGGATTCTCTCCTTATTAGGAAATTGCAGGAAAACCAGTAGCAGGCCCGAGTCGGGAATTGTAAATCGGCTCTTATGCATGGCTGTCAAAATGTGGATGTACAATGCACCAATGTCTAATCCTTCATATTTCCTGAATAAATTATTGATAATAATTCTAACAGTAAATATACATTCTTTTTGGATAAAATGTGGATGCGGAACGTCTTCATTACTTGTAATCTTTTTCACTCTATGAATCTTGCCCATCATCATCATCTTGCATCTCGCCTCTATTTGTTTTTCTTCGATGACAATACCATTGTATACATAATCAGCCTAAAATGGTCCCACTGCTGGTAATCCACCACGCGGGCCCAGTGCGGGTTGGTAGATGTCACATGTCTTCGAATTTTTGGTTCTAGGACATGCCGGTTTCCTCACGATGTTTTCCTTTACCGTTTTGAGAGCAGTGGTGATGCAATCATTTACACAAAGAAAAGCGCCTGTCTGGGCTCGAACCTACGACTTATAACCCGTAAGTCGCGGCCGTTACCACTGGATCACCACTGCTCTCGTACGGTGTATAATAATGTGTAAAAAAGGGTTTTAACAAAAGTTGTGATTTGTATGAAATGCGAAATGTTGTATATTTTGTGAAAGTATTATACTGTAGTTTGTGCTAAGATTAGTCTAAATAATCCTATTTTTGTAGAAATTATTATACGGATAAACGTGCCATTTTATAAATGTTTGAGTCACAAAAATGGGGTCACAATAAAATAATTTTGTTATGGACAGGACACAACATTTTTAGGAGCAAAAATAGAGTAAAAAAAACATGAAATACTAGGATGTGGGAAAAAAATACAGAAAAAATCTTAAGCTGTGCTATGAGAAATTATCTTGTTCATTTTATCGTCTTTTTTATTTATCCATATAAATAAAATTTAAATGCTGTTCGTTGGTAAGCGCATCACTTGAGAACGGCTTGACTGAATTGACTATTTTTGAATTTAAAATGTTTTTAATAGTCCGAATTAGGTTTATAAGGAAAGAAAAATTTGAAAAGTTCCCAAAAAATGATTAAATTCGGGAAAAACGAAACGTCCTTTTATCTATGGTATTTTTGTATGAGTTATTGAGAGCATGACAACGTCGCACGACGGTCGGCAAGTAGTAAAATACTATCGACCTTATATGGTAGGTATTGTATTGCAAAACTAGAAGAACAAGGACTTGATTTGCTAAAAAGTCATGTTTCTTTCATTCATTTATTAGGGTTCCGTACCCGAAGGGTGCTAAACGGAACCCTATTACTAATCCTCCGCTGTCCGTACGTCCGTCTGTCTGTCTGTCAGCAGGTTGTATCTCATGAACTGTAATACGAGTAGGTAGATAGTTGAAATGTACACAGATTGTGTATTTCTATTGCCGCTATATCAACACAGGTAATAAAAATGAAATAAAGTTAATAATTAATGGGGGTCCATATAAGGAACGTGTTTTATTAGGCGTTTTTTGCTCGATCTCGAGCGTGCGAGTCCGACTCGCACTAGTTTCTTTATTATTAATTTCTGCTTGTAACTCAACTACTTTTCACCATATTATGGCACACCATTTTTTTTTTTTACAAAAATGACCAAAAAGTGTTGTTGTCCTTTCCAATGTATATTTAAATAATACGTAAAATGATTAAAGTTACCATTTTTCTCTGTCTTCAGCATACAATGCATTTTATTTATTGTTTAATTTATTATAATTGATATAGTGAAGCATTTTGTGATAGCGTTTTAGTGTAATAATAGTCTAAATGTAAAGCAAATGTTGAACATAAAATATCTGATTTATTAAAAATAAAGAAACTGTTTCTCGATTTTGTCGTTTTGTGTAATTATACCTATAGCGTCCCAAATGATTTGCTTGATTTGCCAACAGTTGCTATAAAGCAACGAGTAAATGGTTAAAGCCCCTACTAAGATTGTGAGTTGTGACTGCTTGTGACTAGTTGTGACTACTTGTGACTATTTGTGACTTCTTGTGACTAGTTGTGACTACTTGTGACTAGTTGTAACTACTTGTGACTAGTTGTGACTAGTCGTGACTACTTGTGACTACTGGTGACTAGTTGCGACTACTGGTGACTAGTTGTGACTACTTGTGACTGGTTGTGACTACTTGTGACTAGTTGCGACTACTTGTGACTAGTTGTGACTACTGGTGACTACTTCTGACTAGTTGTGACTAGTTGTCACTAGTTGTGAATACTTGTGACTAGTTGTGAGTATCATCTCACAGTGAACGTAGATAGAAGACAAACTAAATCTCGAACCACTGATTTATAAAAATTATGTTGATTTTGGTTTGCCCCATGAGCCTCCTGGACGTAGGTCTCATCTGTTTTGTAGTGGCTTTCTTGCTGTAAGCCAAACCTGGTGTAGAAATCCACTGAAAAGCAAAAGTGATCCATCTTTTTGAATTATCTATGTTTTTTGAACAAGCATGGATTATTTTATGCTTATTTCAGACGTGTTATCGACATAACATCAAATCATTCGTAGTTATAAAGCCAGGGGGTCTACCACCACCTCTTTTATCAATATTATTTTAATCTTACTTCAGTGTAGGAAATGTAGCAACATGGGACGTATAGCTAAGAGGTGTTGGCAGGGCGAAAACACATCGAGTTTCCAAAAGTACGAGCTAAATCGTTATCGGAACTGATAACACCCATCGAACAATCCAGTGTGAAACGTGTGTTCGTTCAACAAAGTCATGAATATGGCTCTGCTGTTGTGTTGTCTCACCTTGTACTGTGAAGCGATCGCCAATCTGAAAAGTAAGGTGAAAAAATTATCGTCGAAAATAAAACTAAAAAAACATTAAAAGTAGTAGAAATTTTGAAAATAAATAAATTACAGCAGGCTGACGCTGTCTATTTCTAATAAAAATCGCTTCTCGGTAGAAAACTGTCAACCGTCTACACGGAAACGTCAGTTTTGTATACTGCTGCTGGTGGTCTTCAACTATGAACATACAAAGAACCGAGTCGCGTCAGTATGTGTGTTTGAGAACATTCGCTGGTTTGGAATCCCGTTTTTAAGTTTTTCGCAAATACCTCATAGACCAGACGACCTAGGTCGGAAATTATCCCACGGGAAAGTACCGGGATAAAAAAGCCTATGTCCAACGTCATGGTCTATAGGTACATGGGCCACATCCAAATCCGTTCAACCGTTCAAGCTTTAAAAGCTAACAGACAGATAGACCGACAGACAGAGTTACTTTTGTATTTATAATATTAAAGTACGGTTGGATTATAGACTAACCATGTAAATCCTTATTTATAGGTATCCCAAAAAAAAAATTCACTGAAGGCGTGGAATTTAACAGGATTTCCCGATCGACTCTTCTTAAAATCCTATCAGCTTTCGAAGAAAACATTCACAAGAACCTGAGGAAGAAGAATTTGAAGCCAGTTTTCACAGCAACGTTTGCAAATAATCGTTATACGAGGCCCTTTATCTATCCAAATGTCTTTCAAACAGATAAAGGCGAAATTCATCCACATTAAATAAATGTTTTCTCGTTTCTCTATTTTGAATCTCATTCACATACTTTATTTAATTTATTTATTTAATCAGGAACTAATAAACACTAATAAACACTTGTTAATCATATATACATATTATTATTTATATTTTTGCCTATCGAATTATTTATTAACAGGCTTATTCATAAATAATCGTTAATCAACGTCTTAAACATTACTTGTCCAATTAAACCTTAAATACTAATTAAATACTTCTTATTCATAAACGATATTTAAAAATTGCTTAACCTGCTTAATTTTTTGTATACAGGCAGTTTTTCGGTATAAAACCGTAAAATCGGTCTATGGTGGTAAATTTGGGCACGTCACAATTGCGGCGATAAGTCCCCCTCTTTGAGGAGTGGCTAGAGAGGCGCTACGGCGTCCTCACCTCCGCCTGACGCAGGTCCTCACCGGACACGGCAGCTTCGGGAGGTTCCAGTGGCGGATAAGACGGGAGGAAACGCCCCGGTGAAACGTCACCACTGTGTGGATCGCCCGGAGGACACGGTGAAGCATACGGTGGAGGTCTGCCCGGCTTGGTCAGAGCACCGCCATGTCCTCGGGAAGGCGATCAGCGGCGGAGATCTCTCGCGTCCTGGTCCAGGCCATGGTACGGAGTGAGAGGGCATGGGCAGCCGTCACCTCCTTCTGCGAAGCAGTTATGCTCGCGAAGGAGGGGGCGGGACGGTTAAGGGAAAGGCAAATTTCGTGCCCTCTCGCTCCTAGCCGCCGCAGGAGACGCCCTGAGCGTCGGGAATCCCGGGCGGATTTCCGGAAACCGTAGGCGCGAGGTTGCGGACGGTGAGCAATGGGTAGATCTCCGTCCGATAAGGACCAGGTCCGGATCAATAATAGTACTATTATTGATCGAAGCCCAGAGCGCGAGAAGTTATTTGATAATTTTCCACCCAAAAAATAACTTCTCCCACTCCGCCTAGAGTGGGAGAAGTTATTTGATAATATGCCATCCAAAAAAAATGGTCGTAAATTAAAAACAAAACGTCAGTCAGTCATAATTTCTTTGGACAATCTGTACTTTGCTTAAACATGATTTCGGGCATATGGGCGCCACGGCTGGCTCGAATGAAACGTAATCGGGATGCCGGCCAGAATGTTACCGTCAATGGAGAGCGCTATAGAGCCATGATTGCCGACTTCTTTGTTCCTCGGTTGAATGGTATTGATGTGGCAGAGCTTTGGTTTCAACAAGATGGTGCAACGCGCGACACCATCAATTTATTGCGGGAAACATTTGATAACCGCATAATTTCGCGTAATGGACCTGTGAAATGGCCTCCACGATCGTGTGATCTCACACCTATGGATTACTTTCTTTGAGGATATGTGAAGTCACTCACATACTGCATCACACGCATATGCTACTGATTGCTAACATTTATTATTTTTTCTGTGGATGTAGTACACGAAATAAGCGTCGTGGTTTTAGTTCGGATAACTTCACCCCGAGTTTATCCGCGTGGATTTCTTACTTTCCCCTTCGAACTTCAACGCCTCCTGTGAAGAGTAGTTTAGAAATAAAATTATGATCTTTATTATTTACCTAGATTAGTGTTTTCGTCAAGTTTCAAGAGACCGCAGGAATGAGATTTTTCATATAAACGGTATTCGCCCGTTTCACCCCAACAGGCGTTGATTTTTGATAAATCCTTTGATACTTTTTCATTATTTGACCCTTGGTCCATTGCCACCATGGCAAGCAACGTGATAACGACAATAAAATTGCCGTCGAATGTTCCTGGGTGTAAATAGAAATTAGAAAGGTATTTATTATACATTATACAACTGCATAAAGTTCATAATGTATAAAATGACTAATTTTAAAATAAATAAATTAAAGGTTCATTGCTGATTTTATCCTTCAAAGAGACTCATAGCATAGCCCACTCCATATCGCGCTGAGCGACCTTGAATTTGTGACCAAGCTGACTATCAGTGTCCACGTTTCGGCACCGTTTGTCATGACGGGCAGGACGCACTGGTGGAAGCGAAGACCGTCATCTACAAACACTGTGGGATAGTCGACGAGAAGAGGTGACGAAGTTTTACAAACGCTGCCTTTTCCAAGTTCATGCAGAGACCAACCCGCCCCGAGGCTCCATTTAGCCTGTGTATGTTCTGGTGTATCTGTTCCAGCATCTCTGGCATTATGACGATGTCATCGGTAAAGCAAAGGCGTGAGATGTACTCGCCGTTCACGTTGAAACCCTGTCCAGTCCAGCGTCTTAATGACGGAGGAACGCATCAGTGATTTGTTTCAGGGATATCACATTCTCCTGTCTCACCTCTTTGAGCAGTTGGATGGGGCTGGTTTTCTGATCCTGGATCTGGACAGTCATCGTGGCAGCGTCATACAAACATCTCAACACTTCTATGTAGTGCCAGTCAATTCGATATCGTTACAGAGAGGCCAGGAATGCCTATATTTCGATGGAGTCGTCGGCTTTCTTGTAGTCCACAAATGCCATACATATACCTATTAGCTATCTTCCCTATGCCATTACATAAAAAGCCGCATCAAATAGAACGCAGGCCTTATACAGCTCCGCCGGGGATGCGGGAAAGTCCGAAAGGGATACTGTGGCCTCTGGCAACACAGGCAACAAAAGGAACACGGGTGGGTTTTAGTCAGTAAGAGTCTGACACACCCTCCCACTCCGCCCAGAGCGCGAGAAGAGAAGCACCCAATGGGCTTTTCTTTTTTTTTGATGGAAAATCATCAAATAACTTCTCCCGCTCTGGGCGGAGCGGGAGGGTGTGTCAGACTCTTACTGACTAAAACCCACCCGTATTCCTTCCTGTTGCCTGTGTTGCCAGGGGCCTCGGTGACCCATTAGTACCTTGCCGCGACCCCGGCAGTAACCAATGGGCTACTCTAGGTATTTATAAAAGTACAGCGAGACTATACTAGTCATACGGTTTGAAAAAATACAGGTTTGACACTCCTTTCCTAGAGTATGTCAAAAGTTATTCAAAATTATTTAAAAAGATTTGTGTTTTTGCTAAATCTAAATTTTTAAGCGATATAATTAAAAAATCCAATAATGAAGTATAAACTACCTGGAAAATGATTAACAAAACGGAAAAGTCAGTTAAACAAGAAAAACAACTGGAGATTATAGTCGACACCAAATTAGTTAATAAAGCAGCTGACGTTGCTGAAGCATTCAAAGAGTGTTTTGCCAACATACTTAGACGAGGGCGACACTGAATTTTTTTGGCGCTGGCCAAAAAAAACAGTTCAAATTTTGAAAATGGAACTCTTTGGCAATATTATTGTGTATGTATTTTATTCATTTGTAATTTTATTACGATTAGGCGGCAAAATGAAAATTGCCTGTGTCACGTCAGCATGAATTTAACGCGAGAAAATTTTCGTGCAATGATTTTTATGACTTTCGATGTCATTTAAGTCAACAAGAAAGTTATGATAGACTTCGATTGGCCTTTTACGATGAAGCCCCATCTTGTGCCACGGTTTACAACTGGTTTAATGAGTTTAAACGTGGTCGCACTAATCTTACCGATGATCTGCGTGAGGGACGGCCTTCTAGGGCGACGACTGAAGATAACATCAGTGTTGTGCGGCGTATGATAGAGACTGACAAAAGAGTGACTTATCAGCAGATTCGGACAAGCTTAGGCATCGGTATGAGTCAAGTGCACAAAATCCATAATTTGACAGTCCCAGAAACGCCGTCGTGTTGATTGGTGTCGTGAAATGGTTCAAAGATTTAACGGAGGTGACTCAAATGCTGTGTTCGACATACGGGTGACGAAAGCTGGATTTATTGTTATGATCCTGAAACTAAGAGACAGTCTGCTGTCTGGGTGTTTCCTTCAGAGGAGTTGCCAACTAAAGTGAAGAGAAGTCGAAGCGTGGGAAAAAAGAAGGTGGCCTCGTTCTTCGGAAGGCAGGTCATTACGTAACAATTGTTTTAGAGGATCGAAAAACAGTTACTGCAGAGTAACTGTTTTTTTCATTACTAACAATTGTTTGCCACTTGTCTTAGAAAAAGTTCGGGAGAAACGACCTCGCAGTAGGATCCTCCTTCACCACGACAACGCCTCGTCGCACACCGCCAAGCAAACAATCGACCACTTGGTGACGTCAGACGTGGAATTACTGGGTCACCCGCACTATATCCCCGACCTCGCACCTTGCGATTTTTATTTATTTCCGAAAATAAAGGAAAAATTCGAGGAAAACGTTTTATGGAGGCCGAGGAAGCAGTGGCTGCGTTTCAAAATGCCATCCAAGAGACCCCTAAGGACGAGTGGGTAAAGTGCTTTTCTCAGTGGTTCCATCGGATGCAGTGATGTATTGGTGTAAATGGACACTATTTTGAAAAGATATAATAAAACTAATAACTTGCTAATTTGTTCAGTTTTTGATTTTCTAAGAACTTTTGGTGTCACCCTCGTAACTACGCCACGCTCCTTAACACTCACCGCCCCGTATATAAATAATATACAGGTTTCCAAAGCAGCAGGCCATGTGGGCGGCTCGCCGCCGGCCACCCTATTTCTTTCGCAACTCGTCACGCTTAATTTAAGAAAACTTTTGCGGCACGCCACGTGGCACGCTGGCGGGACACGCTGTAAACTTTATCTGCAGGCCGTGTGGTCTGCTGTGACCCGACGAATTCATATTTTTGGCGTTGGCTTGCCCGATATGGAGTCAAAAACAACTGTATCGAATATGTAGGCATTTGTAACAGCGGTAGAAAATAATAGGTCTATAGCTAGTTCCTGAAACCAACGAATATTTCTTCGGGCAGGACTTGAATAACTTGCTAGTTGATCTGAAAAATCAATGGAGCACTTGCGTTTATTGTATTCGGATATCGCAATAGGTTTCATAACCTTTTTGTTTGGGTTCCTTTTGCTCGTGACACTAACAAAACCATTGGAGTGTTTTGTGGATAAAGCTAAAACGTATCGTTTATCTTTCTACTTAAAAACAGGAATACCATTATTGTTTTGTAATGCAACCATTTCACCCCTTTTCAGTTTTTCCTGTATGAGATCTTTCGGTAATCTTTCGGTAGAGTTCCTATTAGGTGTGTGTTGTTTTCCAATAATTTTTCCGCTAGGTCGACGCTGGTGTAAAAATTATCTGTTACCACACTCCTGCCTACGCCTAGGTATGGTTGACAAAGCTTCATAACTACATCATGTACAGCCATATTGTCCTGCCTCACAGCCTTTTTGCCTTCGCAAACGATGAGATCATGAGTATAACCATCATCATCACATAGCTTAAAAAGTTTTATGCCATATTTGTGGTGTTTACCAGGAATATACTGCATAAATAATATGCGTCCTCTAAAAGCAACCATGCTTTCATCCACAATGACATATTCACCCGGTGTTTTAGAATTTTGAAATTTTGAATTTTTTGTTTTTGTTAGTACACCACCACCAAACGCCACCACTAAACGCCTTATTTTTATTAGTCGGTCAGGATTGGATCCTATAAAGACGGTGTCTTCAAAATGCCAACATCTGAGCAACAGCTCGAATGTGTACCTGGTCATAGTTTGGCGAGCTAATTTGTTTTCATAGATAATATTTTTACTCCAATAGTCACTAATTTTAGGCATTTTTTTGAGTCCCATGTAAACGAATAGGCCTAGGAATTTTAACATTTCTTCAGGAGTGCAATTTGTCCATTTACCGATTCTCATGTTGCGTGTGACGACATTGAGTAATGTTGTTTTGTTGGCGTATGAACTAGTCATTTGTACCATAAGATTAATAATTTCGTCGGTAAGAAATAATCGGAAAATATCGAGTTCCGTTTCACAGTTACTAGGAACATTGATACCTGGTTGTATGTCCAGTGGAAACTGCTTTTGTCGTGAATCCTTAGGATAGCGCCACCGTCACCGTCACCGACTGCGTTTGAAGTCCACTCAAAGGGGTTTGGTCGGCAGACGATGACGAAGTTTCATCATAAATTGATTCCGATTGCGCTGAACCTTGTGGCAACGATGGTAGTCTGGATCGGTTTCGGAATCCGAAATGTTGAGGGCGCGTAAGAAAAAGCGCGCGAAAACCCTTTAGCAGCAAGCTACGTGGGCGGAGCGCGGCCAACTGACGTAATTATACTGATGGCCTGCGTGATTTAATATTGACAGTTAATAACGGACAACAATGCAAAAGTTTAGTTTAGTTTTTAGTTTACATGGCCTGCCGAAACAAATTCAAAAATCAACAATAGCTTGCTGCACTATAAATTTTGTGGGCGTCCGGCGTACCACATGGCGATGAGAGTGTTAAATTCGTCCCCGTCTAAAGCTGAAAACCTTTTGCATAGTAGTGTGCCTAAATGTAGTCGCTTATTTAGCTTCGAACATGTAACACCTTATCGGGGTTTTGCCAGGTTCATTTCCTCTAGGTTGTTTTCGAAGAAAGGATTCATCAAGAAAAGCCCCTGCGACTCTAAAAAGATGACCAGCATTTGCCTCCTGTGATTCCTTCCCCCAAATCCAACGGTCCGACTTTCGATTCACCGCGTTCTTGTACTCCCACTTTGGCATTGAAGACTGACATATATTTCCCTCATTTCTATGCAGCTAACTATTCTTTTTAGGTTGAAGATGATCCCAAAAATCCAGTCAATCATTTCAGATGTTTTGGCGCGGTTTGAAATTACTTTTTTTACAACTTTCACATGCTGTAACTTTGGATTTCCCCTTGTGTGCACCGACTGACTTTCACATTCATACATAATCAGCCCATAATGTTCCCACTGCTGGGACACAGGCCTTCTCTCTGTAAGAAGGAGTGGGCCGTAATCCACCCCGGGGATCCAGTGTGGGTTGGTAGATGTCACATGTCTTCGAATTTTTGGTTCTAGGACATGCCAGTTTCCTCACGATGTTTTCCTTCACCGTTTTGAGGCAGTGGTGATGTAATAATTTACACAAAGTAAAGCGCCTGTCTGGGTTCGAACCTACGAAATACAACTCGTAAGTCACGGCCGTTACCACTGGGCCACCACTGCTCACATTCATGATTATTGAATATTAACAACTACTAGAAATGAAATTTATTCGTTTTAAAATTAGTCGCTAATTATAAAAAAAAATCGAGCTGTATCTTCTAATACGTTACCTCTTCTAATACGTTCAATTATATGGCCTTTTTAATAGACAATTTTTCGCTCCTTCATTACAGATTCTACTTTTTTATAATCACATCATGCATTGCAAATCACGTGCAGATTCGCAGATTCTGTCAAAAATTACAAAGAATGTTGTTGACATTGTCACAAAAATACACATATTTTTATTTTTTTTATACTTCCAAGTTGTTTGATATTGTAATAAAGTGAAAATTACAGTAGTGAAACAAAGTTAAATTAGGGGATATTGACAAAATTGTGTTGACTTCTCCCCAAATTTATTTGTCAAGACTAAAAATGAATCGAATTAGTAAAAGTTTTCTGTCGGCCTTTTCAAACAGGGAAATACAACTTGACCCTGGAATTTGGACGAGAACTTCCCAAATTCAGTTGCTGTATGGAACTTGGGTGAACATGGCAAATATAGCTATTGGCTTTTGCTATGGGTTCACTGCGGTACAGGTAGCGCAGTTATCGAGTCCTGACTCCGAAATACCTATCACAAGGAGTGACGCGTCTTGGATTGGTAAGTGTGACTGCTCGAATAGCAAAATTTGTTCGGCCGCAGCTTGAGATTCTTACTACTTCGTAAAGAAAATTATTTACAGGATTTTGTGACAACTCTATGGAACATCCAGTATTTTTGCTTTCTTCATGTTTATTATTTCTATGAGAACTAACATTAACAGCATGTGCTATAAGTATTGGCCGTAGATTACCCTGATTGTGCAAAGAACGATCTGTCTGAATTAATAAAATCGCGAAGAAGCACTCTTTTGGTCGAAGATCGAGTATAATGGCGTACGATTGGAGAAGCCTTTGTCCAACAATGGACTGCTATGATGATGATTTTCATAAAAAGCTAAGGATGGTTACATTATTTCACCGACCGTGGCGTCGGTGCGTACGTCGGTCGCGTTCGTCATCTATATAGAAATTGAAATGAATTGACCGACCGTCAGTTTGTAGCATCCAATGCTTTCCTGACCGACAAATAGTGCGAAATCGTACCGTCGTTTACACATTGGACGTATAAAATATTTTCCATAAGAGATCTGTTCTTATGGAACAACTCTAACTAAGAAAGATGATTCTAATTATTATAATTCTATAAATACATATTTGTTATGGTCGCGAATCATATTTTGATCAAAATACACTGACCGTACACACGCGCACGATGCTACGTATGCCTTAGTTCGACCGACGACGGCGACGCGTTATGAAATAATAAAGGTCTCTGCACACAGCGGGTGCGGCGCGGCGTGACGGGACGGCGACGCGGCGCTGCGTGACGGGACGGCGACGCGACGTCAAAATCACATTCACGCTCCGTCGTGTCCGACGTAACGTGTTCACGCCCCGCCGGCAGTGTGACTACTATATACGTAAACCATACAACACAAATCGTCGGCGTCCTGCCGGCGCTGCGCTGGCGTTCCGCCACGCCCCACCCCACCGCTTCTGACTTGTTTTGCTCGGCGTGGTGGCAGCGTGGCGCGACGGCTACCGTCGCGTCGAGCGGGACGGCTCTGTGTGGCGTCGTCCGTAATATCTAGTACATTACAACTGGCCAGCGTCGCGTCGCGTCGCCGTCCCGTCGACATCGACGGTTGGTGAAGCACTGAAACCGTCCTAATACCTTAAACCTTATTTTTATTTCATGGTCCAGCCAGTGTGGTGTTATTATTTTGTCCTATTGGCTGTATGATCAGTGGCTTCATCATGGACAGGTCTGGACGTAAAATCATGATCATTTTCAGTCAAGTACCAATGATCATTGGATGGCTTTACATCAGCTTAGCGAAAACTCCAAAAGAAATTATTATAGGTTTGTAATTTATTTCAGTTTTTAGGACATTTTAAAACATCGAGCTTTGACTGAATCGCCAGCCATTTTTAGCATGTGTTATAGACTTTTAACCTATTGACCGCAACGTCATAAAAGCAAAGACGTGCCCTCGGCGCCAAGCTACGAATTATTCATTAAAATCTGTCATGTAGTCGTGACCGTGGCGTGCTGGGCACATTTTGCTTTGTCATCTATACATGACTGTGGCGGTCAAAAGGTTAACGATATTTATTAAAATACCTAACTAATAGTTATCTAAGTATGGTAATCCATTCGGTAAACCTCCGGTCGTGTCGGATTACCGTCCCCTCGGACTATGAGAATGAGCGAAGAGGGAGTACACCTGTGTCTGCGCACAAACTTGTACACTGTAATATTTCCCGCGACGATGGCTAGTCTTCGCTGAGATTGGCCGCCATTGACCGCAATTGGGTCTAGAGGAGCATTCATATTATTAGTAGTAGTAGTACATACATACATACATAAACTAACGCCTTCTTCCCATGGGGGTAGGCAGAAATTATAGAACGCCACCTGCTACTCTCCTTATATACTCCTTTTGCTTCGTTTACGTTCATCCATCTGGTCATACATGCACGCCGGTTGCGAGTACTACACACCTGACCTTTTTGAAGAACATCACCAATGAGGTCAGTTTATGTCTTCCTGGGGCGTCCTCTCCCGGCGTTTCCACTCACATCTGCCTTGTAAATACCTTTTGTTAGTCGCCTATTATTCGTAGTAGTAGTAGGTAATCAAATAATAAGTAATAAATAATAATAATAATAAGTAAGAAATGAATATATAAGGGGCAGCTTGAAAGTAGCGCCAGTGACAGAAAAGTTGAAAGCAAATCGTTTGGCTTGGTATGGGCATGTGATGAGGAGGGATGAAACGCATGTGACTAAAAGAGTGATGAATATGAATGTTGATGGGTGGAGAGGGAGAGGAAGGCCAAAGAAAAGATGGATGGATTGTGTGAGGAATGATATAAAAGAGAAGGGAGTGAATGATAGCATGACGGCTAACAGGGGAGGATGGAAGAAGATGACGTGTTGCGCCGAGCGCAAATAACATGGGACAAGGGCAGGAAAATGATGATGATGATGATGATGATGATGAGTAGTAGGTAGGTAATCAAATTATACTATCGTACCCTGATGAGTTCACGGTTTTACTAGAAGCCGACCCCAACATAGTTGGGAATAGGCAGGTAAATTGATTGCTTGACTCTGATGAGTTCACGATATGTTTTCCTAAGCGTCAAGAAAGGGATGTGTTTGTTTCCTTCTCTGATCTAAAAACATGTATCTGACGTATACGCCTGTTACGTTATTATATTTGGTCTCGTACTATTGTAATTTTATTTTTCAGCCAGAGCAATAACTGGCGTAGGTTGTGGCATGGCCATGAGCCCTCCGAGACTTTACTGCACTGAAATATCCTTGCCAAACATTCGAGGAGTTCTTGGGTCGTTCCCCGTTATGGCTCAATCCATAGGAATTACTGTGCAGGTATTGTTCATCTATACTATTACTAATATTATAAAGAGATACAATTTTTATTAATAATCTACTAATCCGATTCCGAAAATTCTTTCACTAATGGGAAGCTACGGTATTTTATGTTAAACAAGAAATTTTACGCAGACGGTTCTAGTTAGTTATTGATATAATTGATTCACTTAAGGGACTTGCAACAGCTATTGTGGTCGGTAATTATTCAATTTGAAGTATTTCTCTATTTTCAAGTGTATCAGTGCCGTAACAAAATGTTCAACGTCTCAGTTATTACACATTTTTTCTTGTCGGTCCGTTCGTCTGTTTGTTTCAGGGTGTACCTTTTTTAATAAAAATAGTCTATGAACATTATCAGTCTTATTTATAAACGTCTCTTAAATTTGAATCAATTGATAAACAAGTGATTAGCAAACTTCTAATCTAAAAACGTTATTTAGCGCTAAGAGGTCGCTAAATTTTGACAGCTACTAGAGCTGTCAAAATTAAACACCACCGGTGCACTGTTTAAAGCATATAAGGGCAACAACCGGATCCGGCCCGCTGTAAGATATTATCCGGCCCGCGAGACATTTTAAAAAAAACCCAATTTAAAAAATATTACATTACTCACGGGAGTGACAGTGAGGTGCCAAACATCAAATCCTTTGATGTTTACCGCCTCACTCTTTGGAATCGCCGCCACTCGGCTTGCTCGATCAAATTCTTTGAGGTTTGCCGCCGCACGGGCGACACATCAAAAGATTTATTGCTTCTCAATTATTCTAAACTAGTGTATTCCAGATTATTCCTTCATTTTGCCTATATAAGTGGGTGGATGGCCCGAACGTTAGTTCATCATACGACTTGTGAACGCCAGCTCACAC
This sequence comes from Atethmia centrago, assembly GCA_905333075.3. Lineage (NCBI taxonomy): Eukaryota > Metazoa > Arthropoda > Insecta > Lepidoptera > Noctuidae > Atethmia > Atethmia centrago. The sequence continues at coordinate 8,003,269 of HG995374.1, forward strand.
GCACGCTAACAAATACCTGATCCAGATATTTTTAAAGCAATTCAAGATTCAAAGACCTAAGCTAGCCTCAAGCCAGCCAAGAAGTAGCAGAACCTGAACCACACCAACCAGGACTGCAGAGCGACGCCAGGAACCACCACCTTTCCCGCGCTTTCGTCGACGTGGGTTAGTTCGCTTAGTGTCCACGCATCGAAGCGTGACCGTTAGAAAAGGCGCGAAACCGGTTCGCGCTCGCGTAACTAATTTACTTGTGCGCGTAATTAATACAGTGATATATTTGTTCGTAGACATTGATCAAGTGACATTGTTTAGTGTTCCAGCGTAACAAAGAAGTGAAAATTCTGACTTTGTAAGCAGAGACCTTACGTGTTAATAATCAGTGATTGTGTATCTTCCGGCTCCTGCTGCTGCTCAGGGATTGAGTAGACGCGTGAGTAGGGGGTATAATACTCGACCAAGTGCCACCCGATCCATAGCCCTTAGGGTTACTTAATCCCTCATCACTGACGTACTTACGACTACCACCCACCTCCCTGTCGAACAGACAGGGAGGGTTGTACAACCCTCACACCCCCAGGCCCCAACCTGGGGCTAATCTTTAATCATTATTCGCTAATATAGCACACCGACTTTTACTGGAAAACTCAGTATGGACCACCATGCCATACTGTTTTTAATCCAGGAAATCCTCCTTAATGAACCATACATCCATAAGAAGTATGCGATTGAAATAGCCGATTGCAAATTACCTCCCTTACCCGATAACCCTGTCAGCCGCACTGGCTCACCAGACACAAGCAACACCCAGAGGGCCTCTACGCGCCCCCGTTCCCCATCTCCTTCAGCACCAACCGGTGACTGTGAGATGGAAGAATGGGAAGACGTCTCTAACACGACCGATAACGAACTGGACACCCCGGTTCGTAATTCCCAAGCTCACGAAGCTGCCCGCTCTTCTTCCTCCGACGACTACACCGTAGTCGAAGGAAAAAGGAAGCGCAATGCCGCCGCCCGAAAGGCCAAGGCCGCCAAAAAGCTGGCCTTCGCCCCACCATCCCTCGCTGCGTGGAGCCGCCCTATCTCCTCCAAGGCAGGACCAATACCGACCCCCGTCGTGGCCCCCAAGGCCCCCATTCCACCACCGCTCTACATCCACGACAAAGACCTATGGACCACAGTGTCCAAGGCCTGCGCCGATGAACGTATCGGTTACACCCACGCCCGCCCTACGGCAGTGGGAATCAAGGTCCAAGTACCTACCTCAGCGGACTTTCGTTCGCTGACCAAACTACTCAAGGAGCGTAAGGTGGCATTCCACACCCACGCCCTCGGAGAAGACCGTCAATTTACGGTCGTCATAAAACGCATCCCTAAAGAACTTAAAATCGATGAAATTTCTGCGGACCTCCGAGCCCAGAAATACCCCATCATCGAAGTTCACCGCATGCACCGCGGTCGAAACGGAGCCCCATACGATATGATTCTAGTCGCACTAGAACATACAAAGGCCGGTACCGATATTGTCGACATTGAGTCGATTTGTAATTTAACCGGGATTCAGGTTGAAAAACCGTATCCAAATAGACTACCCGGGCAGTGTCACAACTGCCAACTCTACGGGCATGCACAGCGAAACTGTTTCGCGCGAGCCAGGTGCTTAAAGTGCCTAGGCGACCACGCAACAGCTGACTGTGCACGACCCAAGGACTTGGCCGCGTGCATCGAGCCCCCTAGCTGCGTCCTTTGCGGCCAGTCCGGACACCCCGCGAACTACCGTGGGTGCCCCCGAGCCCCGCGCGCTAAACCCCATCAGCTACCCAAATTCCCACCGGGTAGCGCTCTCCCCGATGAGCTAAGACCGCAGCGTCCCATGCCGTGGAACCGCCAGAACCTCGAGCAAGCGTTCCCAGCTCTTAAGCCCACCCAGGCAGCCCCAACAGCCATCCCCCTGGCGATGAACTACTCCATACCACCCCCAATGGTTTTGTCTGCAAACCAGCAAACAAAACCCCTCAGCGCCCCCGCGCCGCCATTAAAACAGGCCCCCAAGCCAGTTACTAATACCCCCAGAGCGCCCGCGCCATCATTCGCGCCTCCACCGACCCCCTACAGCCCTAGCACATTTGACGCGCTAGCGCGATTCTTCGATCCCAACATCATTGCTCGAAGCAATGAATTGCATGCCAAGCTCATCGCAGCTAAGGGCAATCTACAGACCAATATGGCCCTTATGGCCGAATATTCCGACCTATCTTCATTCTATATTAACTTCACACCGTAGAACACACCCACACAGACATCCCATACTCGACGGCGAGTACCTCCGCGAAGTAGAGTAACATAATACTCCCCCCTGTCTCTTGAAACCACCCGCCCGCGCGGAGCAAGTAAACTAAATATCCCTAATAATAATAACTCTCAGATATGACAAGTCCCCACTTGCTCAAAATCGGTAGCGCTCTAAGCCTAGGTTCGAGTCCCACTATGGGACGCCCTTAGCTGTACTACCTAATTTTTCCATTTTGTTTGCTAGGTGAGAGGCCCTTCTGGCCCCACCGAAGCCAGATGAAGCAGATAGAGTCCACAAGGATACCTGCAAATAAGTCCATATCAAATAAGTTCAGTTCTATTTTAGCTACCGAGGTGATAACTTGAACAAGCGATATCCTAGCGAACTGCTCGAGCCGTCAACATGCTTTGTGACTTTGTGTGCATCTTGAGTGGTTACTAACTATAGTTTGTTATTAAGTTTATTGAACGAAAAGTAAACAAAAATGATGTCTGGTGGAAAGAAACGAAAAGTAGAAACAGAGGGTCGCCAGTTTCAAGAAAAATGGAAAAAAGAGATTTCTTCAATTCTTTTTTATCTTGCACAATGGTAAGCCTATTTGTTTGCTGTGTAATGAATCCATTTCAGTAATGAAAGAATTCAATATAAAGAGGCATTACTCAACTAAGCATGCTACGCTGCACTCACTGACAGGACAATTAAGAACAGACAAAATCCAGAAGCTTACCGCAAATTTGGAAAAACAGCAACAAATGTTTCATAAACAAAGAACACAACTTGATAATGTTGTGAAAGCTAGTTTTATAGTTAGCTCAAAATTGGCAAAGGCATTAAAACCATTTGCCGAAGGAGAATTTATCAAGGAGTGTATGTTAGGAGGTTGTAGTATTTTGTGTCCCGAAAAGAAAAATGAATTTGAAAAAATTAGTTTGTCAAGACGAACTGTTGTTCGACGTATAGAAATGATGGCTAATGATATAAAAACAACATTGACTGTCCGTATGGCTGGTTTTGAATTATTTTCCATAGCATTAGACGAGAGCACCGATTTGTCTGACACAGCTCAACTGGCTATATTTATTCGAGGTGTTGATAAGGAGTTCACTGTTACTGAGGAACAGCTTGCTTTACAGCCGCTTAAAGGAACCACTACAGGAGAGGATATTTTTATTGAAGTTCAAAAGGTATTCACAAGTTTTGGCTTGCCATGGTCAAAATTAATTGGAGTATGCACTGATGGTGCACCTTCTATGGTCAGCTTACGTAAAGGTTTCATCGGAATTTTGAATGAAAAAGCAACAGAATTAAATGTGCAAAAAGATGATTTGATAGTCCTTCATTGCATTATCCACCAACAGAACTTGTGTTCTAAGTCCATTCGACTCCAGAATGTTATGAATGTGGTAGTAAAAACCATCAACTTTATTCGATCCCGAGGTCTTAACCATCGTCAGTTCAAGGCGTTTTTGGATGAAATATCAGCTGAATATAACGACGTAACATATTATTGCAAAGCAAATATGAGCAAAGGAAAAATGTAGAAACGGTTTTACGAGCTTAGAAATGAGATAGCAGACTTTATGAAAATAAAAGACAAACCACTATCTGAATTAAGTGACCCAAAATGGATATGTGACTTAGCATTTCTGGTCGATCTTACAGGCTATTTGAATGATTTAAATTTGAAACTTCAAAAAAAGGACAGTTAGTAAATGCTTTGTACAGCCATTTGAAAGCGTTTCAGATCAAACTACGCTTGTGGGAGTCACAGATGCTGTCTGGTAATAGTTACCATATCAACACGCTCTCTGCGTATGAAAATATTGCTTATGCTCAATATGCTGAAGAACTCAAGTTACTGTCGGAACAATTTTCAAACAGATTTAGCGACTTCAAAAACATGGAAGACTGTTTTAGTTTATTTGCTACTCCTACAAAATGTAATGTACAAAATGCTCCAATACACTTACAAATAGAGTTGATCGAGATTCAAGAAAACTCACTCCTAAAATCCAAATTTGAAGACGTAGAGTTGTGCGATTTCTACAAAAAATACCTAGAAGAAGACAATTTTCCGCAGCTTAGAAAATTCGCAAGAAGATTGATTTGTGCGTTTGGCAGTACTTACGAGTATAAATGCGAACAGTTCTTTTTATTGATGAAAGTTAATAAATCAACACATCGTACAAGACTGACTGACGATAATTTGGAAAATTCTTTACGTATTTGTATCAGTCGAATATTAATCCAAATATCGATGGATTAGTTTCCCAAATTCAAGCTCAAGTGTCTCATTGATTTCGGTGTATTTAACTTTCGTAGTTTGTAACAATTGCAAATTTAACGATTTAATTATAATGTACCATTTTTTTTTTAAATTTCATTTTGTTATTTTAATAAATTGTACTATAATAACATTGTCGTATTATTTCATGTCTAACATCTATCGCAAAAAATATGATCACTACTTAAAAATGCACTAAGTAAGTACTTAGTGCATTTTTAAGTACCTACTTTTAAACGCGGCCCGCGAACGTATTTGCACGCTAAAGTTTGGCCCTCAACATGTCAAAGGTTGCCTGCATTATATCATATGTTTATCCTGTAAATATTCAGTGACAGAGTAATACGCTTTTTTTAGTAACAGTGTTTTGATATTGTTTTTAACCCTTTGTACGCCAACGACGCTTACAAGCGACAAACGTAATCGACCGCTAGAACGCCAACGACGAGTTTAGGCGACAAATAGATGTGCTACTTTTGAATCTAATATTATAGAAAATAGGTAAAAGAATTATGTTTTTTAAATTTTGTAGTCTTCTCCGTAAGTCACATAAATAAAATTGTACTAAAGTTAAGCTTGATCTTTTAGTATTCATTTAAATTTGAACTTGTTTTAGGCGAAGAAAAGACCTCAAAATATACGTTCACCAGACGCCATTGTCGCTTTGAAGCGACACTAGTGATGGGGTAATTTAACTTTCTTAATTTTTTTCTAATTGAACTAAAACATTGATTATAACTACAAAAAATGCGTTTTTTATGGAATTAGTGTTACTTTATTATTAATACAATTAATATATATATCGTACAAATATAACAATCAAATTAATAATGTTAAAACCTACTTACATTTAAAACATCGATTTATCTATGGTCATCAAGTAGTCACGTCACTAATTTGGAACTGTCCATCATTTGTGCCCTCGCCATCGTCGCTTTTGGGCGTCAATAGTGACGTGGTGAATTTGTTTTCCGGAAAACTATCTAATAATGAGTGAATATTATTCAAGAGATGAATTGCTACGCATATTAGACAGTGATAATGACGAATTCGAATACGAACATTCGGATCACTCCGTGATACGTTTTAGTATTTCGTTTTGTGGAGTTAATAGAATTTAAAGAAGAAAAAATTTTTTAGTGCCAAATGTCAAACATTTTGTACTCAGAGGTTCAATTCATGTTGGACAAATATGGCTAACAATGATGAGAATATGAAAAGACCAAGTTTCGAAGAAGAGGAGGACATTATAGAAGATTCTCAACCATTGGCAGCAAGTTTACTATCCAACTTGCCGAAAAAAAGAAAGAAAACTGCTGAAAAGGCAACTCAGTGTGAAGAATGTTTCGTCAATTACAGACGAACATCCGAATTCGAAATAGAAGTGAATGTCGATGCACTCCAACCTCCGAGATTTATCTGTGAAAGGCCTTCGGATATTAGAAACGAATATTTTGCTAGTTTGGTTGCATTTGAATTAGAAAAAAATAAAGCCTGAAGAAAGATCATATGTCTATGGGCAGATCATAAATACGATCAGGAGTTGCCGTGGCGAAAATGAATTTCCGTAACTTTCCGTATTATAACAGATCCGTAATACAACAGTTTGCTATAAACGTGTTTATTATATTTTATATATTATTATTATTATGTGTTTAACCATTACCACATCCCTGAAATATCCGTGTTTTCTTTGAAGCCATACGCCATTGACGCTTTCAAGCGACACGTATTGACGTCAATGTCATTTTAGGGATGCGCTTTGTTCGATAAAAACTTCTTTCAGTGAAGTTTTAATTGTGAAAATAGTTTGTTAATTTGATTATTTCATGTATGTAAGTTAATTAATGATACTATTGTAACATTTATTTGATAAATTTAACACTTTTAAATGGAAAATCGATTGTAGTAGCAGTGATAAAGGTTTATCGATATTTGTGAATACCCCATCACTAGCATTTGTAGGTATTTAATAGTAAATAAATGGCTCGGCGTAGAGAGCACACTTCCTATGAGCTGCGCTTGGCGTTCAAAGGGTTAAATATACTTATATCACTTATCTCCAGGAATGAGTTTGGTAAATGGTTATATATATGCGTGGAGCCATACATACGAGCCCCGATGCAAAATAGTTCGTCTAGTATGGAAAGTAGTGCAAAGCGTAAAATATTGAAAGTAAATATTGGTAAAATAATTAAGAACGTTTAATAAAAAGTAAACCACAATTTTAGGAACATTTTAATGTTTATTTTAACATAACTGAAATTCTTTCATGACTTTACATAACATAAAATAAAAAAAATATTCTAAAAAACATAACGCAAAAGTATTTGTCTACCCTTGTCACTCACGCAAAATATGTAGTTCGTCTACCACTTAGTTGTGTCACCTTTGCTTTTAATGACAGCTTTAATGCGAAGAGGCATGGTTGCAACCAACGCTGCACACTCCTCAGGCGTAATTGACTCCCAGACAGCCAAGAGTTTAGCCTTTAAGTCGCTCTTCGATCTTGATGGATTTTTCCGGAGAACTTTTTCATTTTCCATAGGGTTTCGATCGGCGACAAGTCCGGGCAGTTAGATGGCCATTCGATTGTAGGGATGCTTTTCGCCAGTAACCACGTCTTTGTTGTCCTTGCGGTATGGCAGGAAGCACCATCCTGTTGAAAAATGAAGGAATCTTGATGCTTAAGTGACGGAATAGAGGCAGTTAATTCTCTTCCAAAAGGTTTAGATACCTTGCAGCATTGATAGAACCATCCACAAACTGCATACCACCAACACCTTGTGCAGACATGCAGCCCCATATCATAAGAGACGCCGGAAACTTCACTTGGCGTTTGAGACAATCAATATGAAATGCCTTATTTTTGTTCCGAATCACTTTTTTTCCTTTCATCGCCGACTGTCACTTCAAATTTGGACTCGTCACTCAAAATGATACTACGCCACTGATCGGAAGTCCAATTTAAATGATCACGAGCAAACTTCAACCTCTTTTTCTTTTGTACAGCAGTCAACAGTGGTTTCTCCTTAGCGGTGTAAAATCCGTAACCCATTCTTTTTGACTCTTTTGCAAGTATCAACTGAGACGTCTTTGTGAATCATGTTCTTCCATTGCAGCGTGAGTTCTCCAGCTCGAGCACGACGATTATTTTTGATAATTTTCTTCAGGATTCTGTTTTCTACTGCACTTGTGATGCGTGGTCGACCAGTTTTCTTCAAACGAGAAGTCGTTCTATTCTTTTTATAGTGCTGAATGATAGATTGGACTGTAGACCTGGGAAGTATTAAGTTTTTAGATATTTGGTAACTTGATTTGCCAGCATCGACCCCACAAACTATTCGCTTTCGAAGCTCTTCACACACGGGTTTGCCACGACCCATTGTTATTTGAAAACTAATGAAAAAAACAGAAATTTTCAGAATTTATACTGTCTCACTTGACAAATGACACAGAATTACTTTTACAAATTTAAATTATGCAACAAAGAAGAAAAAATCTTATTTAACTCACCGATACACGAACTCTTTTGCATCGATTAACAATTAGACGAACTATTTTGCTTATAATTTCTTCGAATTTAAAACAGGATATGTATAAATTTAAAAAGTTAAAATAGTTTATTGGTTTATAATTAAAAAATGGCATAAGTAACGTGACATGTGATAGTAGAACAGCTTAATATTTTATATAGATATACAAAAATAATGAAATTAGAAAAAATCTCACAGAGAAAATTTCACACTAGACGAACTATTTTGCATCGGGGCTCGTAATATACTTTTATTTAACAACGCTGTTTTATTAAAAGGTAAACATATATTGAATTGTATCTTTTGCTATGTAACTTATTAAAGAGGTTTTTTTTTATCTAACGAACATTATAACCTCTAATATATATAAACATGGTAACGTAAGAATATTAAATTTCAAAAATGATGGTCATGAATGATGATGATTATTAAAGAGGTTTTTTTTTTATCTAACGAACATTATAACCTCTAATATATATAAACATGGTAACGTAAGAATATTAAATTTCAAAAATGATGGTCATGAATGATGATGAGAATGATGGTTATGAATTTATAGCAAAATGTAGCTTTAATATGTATCAAAATAAATTGTTTTTTATAAAAATTCTCTTGTTATTTGTGTGTGACTGCCACAACGTGCCCAACGTGTCTTTAGTTCTGGGCCATAGAACTGGCTTCATAAGATGAGGGGCACATGGGATACTCGTAACACATGGATAATCACTATCTCCGATGAGCTTCGTTACGAACTCATTCTCTTCAAAACTTCCTGAGCACCTACTGAGCCGCCTCCTGATTGTGTGTACCCTATAAATCCTTTCATTGTGTGTACGAATGAAGAACATGTCATAGGTAATTATTCTCGTAGCGGATTTAAATGAACTTTGTAGTACGTCCTCGTCCACTTCCCGCCGGTGTTTCAAAATTATTTAATTATTCTACGTCGTTCTGAAATTCCGTGAAAGATTTCGTGAAGTCGAAATCCATATTTACTAAGGCACAACTCGATATCAGGAATAAAATTACCTCGAAGTACAATAATCCTATGAGCGACCTCTTAGAGCTAAATAACGTTTATAAGTAAGAATATTCCTAATCAGTTGCATAGCAATTGATAAAAATTTAAGAGACGTTTATAAATAACTCTTTTGTTCAAAGAATATTTTTTACTGATGCCGATTCCCTTGTTCACAAACTAAACTAAATTTAAGTTCAGTGCATCTTTTTCTTTCTATATCATTAAGAAAAGGACAGAAGATACATTTTAGTTTAGTCCTGTCAAATTAATCAGCGCTTGACGTAAATTGACGTAATTTTAGTAGGCAAGTTTTTAATTACGTCTAAACTTGTATGGAGAAGTGACAGGCGCTCATTGTCCTCTTCTTAATGAAATATAAAGAAAAAGATGCACTGAACTTAAATTTAGTTTAGTTTCTGAACAAGGAAATCGGTACCAATATGGCAAAATACTTCTATCATAGCAAATAATTATAAGAAGATTTAAGTTCTTATAATTATTTGCTATGCTAGAAGTAGTTTAGCTTTGAAACTTTATAGGTTTGGTAGATCCTTAATACCACACAAGTCCGACACGCACATTTTTTAATCGCAATTACATCGATTAATCGCAACCTTGAACAGTTTTTTTCCGGTAGCATACACAGGCTGTCCGGGAAAGAAGGATTAACCTTGAAATAGCATACAATAGACCTTATGGCAATTCTAAAAAAAATACTAAAAAAATATATACCAAGTAGTACCTTTTTTTTTGGGTTGGAAATTATCAAATAATTTCTTCCGCTCTGGGTGAGCGGGAAGGTGTGAAGACCATTACTAACTAAATCCCACCCGTGTTCCTTCTGTTGCCTGTTTTGCCAGGGGCCTCGTTATCCCTTTCCGTCTTTCCCGCGACCCCGGCCCAAGCAGTACCTAAGATACTAGTCACATTATTTACTGCCTCTGTGAATAGTCAACGTAAAATATTATAAAAACAAATAACTGATGGAATCAATTCATTTGTGGTCGCAGTGAAGAAGAATGTAAAATACGGTAAAAAAAGTTAGTATTTTTTTTTCTAAAAAATCTTAGGTAGGTAGTTACTACTTGGGATATAATAAAAACTTTTTAGAACGGCCACAAGGTCTATTATATACTATTTCAAGGTTATCCATTCTATACCGGACACCCTGTATGTGTTTCTTATTCTGTTTTACTTCTTTCAGGCTGCACTCGACAAATTCTTTCATTGGAAGATCCTCTGCTATATCTGCTGCATCTTCACATTTGCAAACTTCTGTTCATTTTTCATGTTACCTGAAACTCCTTACTTCACCCTAAAAACTAAAAGTGCGGAGCAAGCACGAGCCAATCTAGCGGAGTTCAGGGGTCCGAATTATAACATTAGTAGAGAAATGGACCAACTTATAGATTTTAGAGACGATAACGACATTCGTAAGTAGGTTGTATTTTGTTATCATTTATTTAATATTATGAAAACTGCGAAAGGCAGTGGTTAAGGCGCCTGCTCCCCAAGCACAGGTTTGAAACTGGGAGAGTAGGCACTGTTAGAAATGTGTGGTCGAAATGAAACGCGCGTTCATAATATAACTTGGATAATACGAGTATTCCTATATTTCAGTCTTCAATATTCATGTCATCATGACATCGTCTGTCAGCTCGGTAAGCTGAATCCAAATTCTTTTCTAATATTTTAAATAGGAATAAGTGTTTGTCTCATATTATGCCATCAACTTATAAGCTACGGTAAAACGGGGTGAATAGGCCCCCAGGGGTGAATCGGGACGAAACTTTAAAATGGATTTTAACGTTGAACTAATACAGTTTCCTGCCAACAAGTAAAGTAAGCTGTTAATTATTATACAATAAACATTAGAGTTTACAATAAACTACTTAAAAGCGGTATCAAATCTTTGTAAAAAAGGGTACTATAAAATTTCTGATTATTGAGAAGACAAAAAAGCTTGGGATTGAGCTGCTCGCTCTGATAAGCCCTGTGATAAAACCGTAAAATTTGACATTTTAATTATGCAAAATCATCATTATATACAACTATATATACATATAAAGAAATAAATAATGATATATAAACAAATATTATAAACAAAATTACGTGAATATTTATGTACCTTGAAAAGTATTATATTACTTCAATTATTGTGAATGTGAGCACTATGTGGGTCATTTTGATTTATTTCTCGTTGTTTTTTTTTCTCTTAGTTTTAAGATGGTCTGGCATGTTGAGTACTTTATGCGGCCAACCAAAAGGACATTTGCCTTTCCTTGGTATTGTTCGTCGAGTCGTTGAGCTCCTTAAGTTTTGAGTTGAGCTACACGATTAATGACAAATGCTTGCACTGACTGGACAGGTCCACTCAAATTTGTGTGGTTGACATGGATCTACATGGTCCTCACATGATCTGACCAAGGACTTATGTCTGGACTTTAAAAGAGACTTTGACCCTTGAGTTTGTTTCGCCATTTCTTTTCAGATAGGAAATGTCGACTCCATCTAGCTTATTTTTTAATTATTTTTTTAATATGACGTGTAAAAGTTATTCTAATATTCTATTTACAGAATAAACAATTTCATTTCATTTCATTTCAGTCCTTTTGGCAACAAACTATATTATTTCAACGTTAAGATCCATTTTAATGTTTCGTCCCGATTCACCACTTCATCCCTATTACCCGCGGCTTCGCCCGCGTGCAGATCGGAAATTAGCCGACGGGAACTTACTACCGGGATCCTATGTCCTAACCCAGAGGTCATGGTCTATCCGTGTGCCGAATTTCATCAAAATCCGTTCTGTCGTTTTAGCGTGAAAGCGTAATAAACAAACAAACTCACTTTCGCATTAATTATATTAGTTAAGATTCATACAGGTTGCATGGTAAAATCATGCGGGTTAAAAGCTCTTACAGTAGCTACAATAATAATTGTGTATTTTTTTCAAACTCCAAAGCAATCAACAAAAAAAAACAGTCAGTAATGGGGACTGCCGACTGACGTGAAAACGTATCGCTCAATGCGCCTAAAGAAGTTTTAAGTTATAGAATAATGATTATCTAAAAATTTAAACAATGCACAGTAGGTATACACAAATTCAACTTTTCACGTGGTTAATTTAACTTCACTTACTGCCCGCGCCACATGCTGCAGGATGTTGCCCGCACAAAAAAATCTGCTAGAATAGAACGTAAAAATAGAATCAGGTACTCCATCTACCCAAATAATTTAAGGGGACTACAGGAGCTAAACGCAAATTATTATAATGCCTAAAAGTATATGATCCACTGCAGTAAACAAAATCAGAAAAATATATGATATTCTTCAGGATAATAGTAGGTAGATAGTGTGTTGAAAACATAATACACCTAATTCGATACGATTGGAAAAAATCACGAAGATTCCTCTAAGATTTTATTTTAACGGTTAATAACCATACATGCAATTATTCTGGTTTTAATTTTTTTATTCAATCAATAGATTTTTGTAACTAGATAATAGCTTCATATTTTGCAATAAATTACCAGCGTTGTGTGATCGCGCTTCTCTTTCTATTCTATGCAGACCGACAGTGACCTCGCTTTTGGTGTTCTTAGCCTCTTAAATCAAAGTCTAGAACGAATTTAAGTGTTACGTTCCAACGTAACAACCTAAAATTATATAAATATATACTTTCAAATTAAAATCTTTATTGCATAACACATGTGTTTACAAGGTCTTAATTATTATAAAGATCACCTGTCGGGCACAACAATTTAATCAGGTGTTAAGTTAATTAGGTGTCAAGGTTTAAGTTAAAAAAAAAATCATTCCTGACGGACTGCTACTCAATAAGTACTCAATATCTTTATTGCTTTACCGTAATGTGTACTTAGGTGTTAACTATATAATTGAGATCATTATGGACACTGTAGGGCACAGCAAAAAGGTAGGAGAGAGGAAGCCGTGTTTTAGGAGATCATTATGTTGTTGTTGTTGTGGGAAACAAGTTTTAACTTTCATATACTCAAAGTGAGGAGATCGCGAAATAAGATACTAACATTTCGCTTATCTATTATTTATGTAATTATTTTATCCGCAAGGCTACTGCAAGGCGTAGCGCACCTCGACTGAACTGCAGGTGACGCGACGATCATGCGACGCACATCAATAAAGGTCAGTCTACGGACTCCAATGAATCTATAATGGTAATAACGAACCGATCGCCCGCATGCCTCGTAGATAGTCCGGTACCCGGTAAAAGAGGCCAGAAGCGGCCCTTTTCAACTGGTTCTAGACCTACGACAAATAAAATAGGGTAGGTACCTATCACACCGAGGAAACGGGTACATTTTCCGTTGGGTGAGCCAATAAGCGGAAGTACATACCAAATTCGAAGAAAGACACCATATTTTGCATAGATCTCCCCATTTGCAGAACTCAACAATAAACCGTAACATGTGTAACTTTTACATGGGTGACTGCACATAATACGGCATCGTAACTTGATTAGGGACAAACTTTTAGTTAGAAGAATTTATAATTAAAATCGACTTGATTCAATACATATTTTATAACGAATGAAAAATGTTTATAGGAAATTGACAGCTTCGTTTGGACTCCTATCAACGAATATTAAAAAGATTTAGGATAAAAACTCCATGACCAGCTCGAAACCAAAAACTTGCAACCGCAACGCTGCAGTGAGCACTAAGGCGCCATGTACACGGGCGAGAGTACCGCGGCGATAGTCATGCCGTGACATCAAATTCTATAGAAACTGTATGGAGCAATCTCCACACGGCGATATCATCGCGGCGAGAATATGATGTCACGGCGCGCCGCGAGACTATCGCTGCAATATTTTCTCGCTTGTGGAGATGGCATATAAGGAAGGATTTTGAAAACTCACTCTTTAAACAAAAACGTATTAGGTAAATAAATTATCAATAAAAACTTTATAACAAAAAAATTAAACCGCCGAAAAAACTGAAAAGCAAAAAATAATAAACTTTTTTTTAATTCATAATTCATTTATTCACTTTTAAATAGAGTAAGTACAATCGGTGGTTTAACATGTTACATTATTTGGTCTTATTTTCTATTTAGCCTTATGTAAAGTTTTTTAGAAAATAATAATAATAATAAAAAAGTACCTAATGTCAAATATATAGTACCTGGCCAAATACAGTGTCCAGTACCAGTAAAAAGTCAATTTTTTAAGTTAAACAATGTCACATTTATACAATAAAAATAAAAAATAATAACAATAATTAATAAAATTTAATTATTCCTGTAACCGTTCATTTATTGAGTAAGTCATCTTTTTAAGAAGTAGCTCTTTAAGCTTTTTCTTAAATTTTGGCAGAGGGAGATCTTGGATGGCTGTTGGTAACCTATTATAAATTTTAACACACATAGCTGAGCAATTTTTTTTAAACACCGCAGTCTTTGGTGCAAATTCTAGCACTAGTAGTCGCTGACCATGTCTTGATTTACGAGGATAGGTATTGTCACGTGTATAAAATATCACGAGCTTTCACAAATAGCTTAGGATTCCATTTTACAAACCCACAAATTTCAAAAATGTACATACTTGGTAGGGGTAATATTTTGAGTTTATCGAAGTGAGGTTTACAAGACTCATACGAAGGAATGCCAACAATTGCTTTTATGCAACGTTTTTGGGATCGCCCGCTGGTAGTCTGTTGAGTTTCCCCACAGTATTAACCCGTAACGTAACACAGAAGCCACATAACCATGATATGCCAACAATACCGTACGTTGTGTTGATGTAGTTCTCAATCTATTTAAAACATAAACGAAACTATTAACTTTCTTGCAGACCCCATCAAAATGTGCTTTTAAATCTAGGTACTTGTCCATGGTTAATCCTAGAAATCGCACATTGGTAGATTTATTGATTTGTGTACCGTCATATGAAATATGCCTTGGAACGATCTTTGATCCAAGGGTTTGGAATTGCATAAAAGTCGACTTGCTGATATTCACCTGTAAATTATTCCTTACTAACCACCCTATGACTAGGTCAATAGTGTTGTTTATATCAATATCAAGATTATTATTAATTATATTGTCGTATGTTAATACTATAGAGATGTCATCAGCAAATAATATACATTTATTAGTAATAATGTCAGGTAAATCATTAATATATATAAGAAAAAGAAGGGGTCCGAGAATACTTCCTTGTGGGACGCCGTAACTGTTGACAATATACTCAGACCTCTCGTTTTACTACTGCATTTTGCTCACAAGTAATTTCGACACATTGTTCACGATTATCCAAGTATGTTTCTAACCATAATAACGCTGGGCCTCTGGTACCATAGTTATCTAACCTTTTTATACGCAGTTCATGAGAAACAAAGTCAAATGCTTTTGACATGTCAAAAAATATTACCATTGTCTGCTTTTTCTTATCAACATTTACTAGGATACTGTGCACTAAATCAAATGCGGCAAGTGTCGTTGATTTTCCCTTTTGAAAGCCATATTGTTCCTTTTTAATTAATTTGTAGTTATCCAAATACGAAGATAATCTATTATGCATAGCCTTTTCAAATATTTTAGAGATAATAGGGATTAAGGTTATGGGTCTATAGTTGCTCATTTCTGTTTTATCTCCTTTTTTATGCAATGGCTTGACTACTGACTTCTTTAACCGGCTAGGAAAACTTCCTTGTTCGAAGGATAAATTTACTAGGTATCCTAGCACGGGGACAATACTGACTACGCATTTTTTTAGAATGTCAGTTGTGATACCATCATAACCAACAGAACTAGTATTATTTAGGGACATAATAATATTTCTAATTTTATATATATTTATATTTTTATTTTATTTAACCTTAATAACTAAGTTTAAACTAATGTAAGTATACCTAAGTAATTTTGAGTCGGCGCCAAACAATAAATGAACAAAGATCTCTAAATTACCTTAAATTTAAATAAATAACCGAATCAAATTAACAATGTAACGTGAAATCTCCAGCGATAAACATTAACATTCCAAAAAATGCGCTCTCCGCATGACCACTCGCAATTAATTTATTTACTTGTTTTTGCCAAATTCATATGGGACTGACCCCCGGCGGGTTACACCCTTTCCAATAAAAAATGTATAAAGAATTATCAAAATTGGACTACTCTTTAAAAAGTTATGCGTGGTCATACATACAAAATATAAAAAATATACGCGTCGACTTGAGAACCTCCTCCGTTTTTTCGTCGGTTAAAAATCCTTGGATGCAAATTGTATGGAAGTTCGGCATTTTTGCCGATCGTAAATCCCATTGAATCGGACACGGCTTGTCTACTTAATATAACACTTTAGGCGCTTTTTCAGCAATTGCACTGTTACTGAGGGAAGGGGAGGGGACGAATATGCTGAAAACCCGAGTATTTATAGGACCCTAGTCTCAGTAACTTGTGCAAAACCGATGAGAAAATTGTTTAGCATAGTCCTCACATAAATGCTTAGCCAATACAATTACCATAACAGATAAGAAGTATGCAATATCATTATTATCATATTTGTGATTACTCGTAAAATAATCACCGCAAAAAAAAATCATAGGAAAAAAAAGTCCCTCGGTTGACAGTTTTAATTCTAGATCGAAATGGCGCAATAATGACGCAGGCTCTTTAATTTCCTTGTATTACCGAATAGTTAAGGAATCTCAAAATGTCAAATCTCAGAATGTGACACTTAAAAAATAAAATAAAAAAATATATTCCTTTTATAATGATTATATATTCCCTGAAGAACTTAGGAAATATCTTAAGTTGAACTTCCATACTGGGTATTCTAGTTAATACGAAATTATCGAAGTTGAAAGTTTGAGTGTAATTTTATATGCCCTAAAACAGTTTTTTTTACTGTTATATCGTATCCGATCCGCACATGTATCTCAGAATATAAAACAATAAAAACGGTTTCAATAACACTACTTTTGTCCGCACCCTTTTTGAGATGGAAAATACCGTCAAGGTCAACGGCGATTACCCGACCCTTAAAATGTCTGACAGACAACGCACAGCCTAGTGGTCTAGAACCATGAAAATTTTAAATAGTCAAAATAATCATTTAAATAATCACGCTCGTACTTATTCCCCAAAGGGTTAGACAGAGGTGTTCCTATAGTACTCCTAAATTTTAACCAGTTATGTTTAAGACGCTGACAACACCTAAACCGCGGTTACTGTCAGATTGCATAGAAAAGAAAGAGAAGCGCGATGACACAACGCTTGTAATTTATTGCAAAATATGAAGCAATTATCTATTTACTCAAAATTGAATTGAGTAATTGAAAATAAAAAGCAACCAAATTCTGCATTCAAATAAGACGTTCTTGTTATTAATTAAATACGTAACGTATGTTGATATTTAATACAGATATTTTGTATTAGAACTCAAGGTAAGAGGTTAGTTTATCTTAAGTTTGCATCGAGATGTTTTTTCAAAACATGTTTTGTAACAACCAAGTTCTGGGAAATATGTGTTAATTTTGAATTAATATATATTTTTTCCGCTACCACTGACTATACAGATTTGGCAATTTTTTTTTATTAAGACCAGCATTTTGGTCATTTGCGTCTTGTCAGCGCCTTAAGTCCCATGTTATAGAGGGCGAGGCTATTGCCACCTACCGAGCACAAATCAAGACTCCGGGCTGCTACTGAGAAATTCCTGATGGAAAAACCCAATAACACTGCCCGTTCCGGGAATCGAATCCAGGCTAAACAGTAGATCAACGAGGCAGTCATATAATATAAGTCACATTTTTCATAACGGTTCCTTATATAACTAAAGTGACCACTAAGGATGAAAAGTCATCCTCTAGAGGAGTTAAATAAGGGATAAAAGTTTGCATAAAAGTTTGTCGTTTTTGCCGATGGGATATTCCATCGGGAATACGATACGGCTTGTCTCTCCATAAAACATTTATATTTTAACTTACATTCTTGTACAGGTTATCATTTATAGAAAATATTGGAGCGATATTTAGCAAATCGGCTTGCTATCCTTTTTTGTTGGTAACTACTTATCTATTAATCGGACAACTTGCCGGCAACTCCTGCATTATATTCTGGTCTATAGAACTGTTGACGGTAAATAAATTACTTTACTTATTTTTGCTATCTTTGTGATAAATAGACGGTTTTACCGCATTTAGATTTGATTTAAACTCGACAGTAATTCCGCTTTACTTAGATTTATTTGATACCAGAATAATCTTGTAACAAACGCTTTTGAAAACTATACTTTTACCTGTCTTAAACACTGCATTGAATTAAGAAGCTATTAATTTGTATTTTTTTTAGGAGGCACATTCATCTTTGGATGTGCATACTGGTAACATTCTGTTGGCCGGGACTAGAGTGTTCATGGGTATCATCACTGCTGTTCTCCTTTACAAAGTTGGCAGAAGACCCTTGGCTTTATTTTCAGGTTATATTTAAAAAATATATTCTTAACTAGATTTTGCCATAGACTTCGTTCACGTGGAAGTCGTATGACACCACAATATACCTACTAAAGTAACAACCAAATTTTAATAAACTTCCCTGTATATACTACGTTTGTAGTCTTGGTCTCAGCGGTCAAAATATAGGTACAGAGTCAGGACTGGTGACGCGGGAGCAAGCGACGTACAGTTGTCCGTGTGAGAAACAGCTCATCCTGAGGTCGACACCCTCAGCCTTCAGTCTGTAGCATTGAAGTTTTTCGTTTTTAGTGAATTAATGAACGCTTGCGTTCCTGCATATCGTCGCCTTAGAGTGAAAACCTCGGGAATGTTTTGGTCATTTTTATTTTATTACATTTTTGGAAAGCAAAACCTCGCAACGCACGCCTAGTTTCCCACAAAAAAGTTTAGTCACCTGTAGCGCCATCTGTGGCGAGTTCGAAATTATCTCAAAAGAACAGATGAGGTTTTCAATTTACCAACACTTAGAATTTAATAATTATTCCAGTAAAGTTGCCTTTTTCGCATATACGAGGCTTTCACTCTAAGGCGACGATATACTACCTAATGGCACAAAGCTGATGTATTACAGATTATTCCCGGTTAACGGCTATCAAAATAATATAACAGTAGATTATGACACAGGGGATTTGTTATGCTACGGCTACATAGTCGCGATAACGCGAACTACACTTCGCGCTCTCTCTCTCGCACACCTCTCGACAGCGAGAGCGGTACAACAGCTAAATTAAATAAACGTAAACAAAAAAAAAAAACACGTGACGAGAGAGCTGTCAAGTAACCGACTAGACGTACTACCTGTCACTTCAGTTGTTGTGCTACGTCACAGTTGTACTGTTCAGTTTAGCAACGTTATAATTCATTGACGTTTAGAGAACCTGTCTTTTTACGATAGACATATTACAAAATATTATAGTATTATTATAAATTTAACTAAAAATTGTGCTCAAGCAGTTACATCTACGCAGAGTATTTTAAGAAGAAATGATAAAGTATAACATACATAAAAGAGGAAACTATCGTAAAAATAAAAAATAAATTGAATTGTAACTACCTAATTATTTATCTAATTACCTAAACCAATAGAGTATAGAACAAGCAAATGGCGACCATCATCGACAGCAGTGCAAGCATTTACACCCGATTTCGCCTCGCCGTAATATAATTATATAAAACGAGGCACGTTTTAAGTCCACTTGCAGCACAAATCACTAAATGCATTTAACTCTTAACGTTTTTAAAATATCATTTTGTCTCTGTCATCTTCAAACGATTGACAGAAAATGTCGTTGTACGACATTTTAAATTCACTTAAAATGTCCTTAAATCTGCAATCTGCCTCGCCTTTTCCCAACTGTATTGGGGTCGGCTTCCAGTCTAACCGAATGTAGCTGAATATCAGTCTTTTACATGAAGCGACTGCCTATCCTCCGCAACCCAGTTACTTGGTAACACTGGTTGTAAGACTTTCGGACTTTCTGACTAACCGGACTGTCAAAGATCTACTGGTAGCCCGCGAAATTCAAATTTTATTACGTTTTTTGAAATTAGCAGGTCAGTGTCAGGTTGTATTTTCATCAAAATTACATCAATAAACATCTCTCTAAGTTTGATTTGTTCCTTATGGATTTTTCCGTAAGAGAATGGTTCATTTAGAACAAATCTAACTAAGAATATTAATAGAGATGTATTAATGATTTTAATGATTATATTATTATTATATATTCAGACATTATTTGACAACCTGACCAGACCTGCAAATTGCAAAAGGCGTAAGAAAATTTGAATTTCGCGGGCTTGCACTGCGGATCCCACTTAACGTTCTTTCCGAGGCGCGGAGGGGTGGCGATTTTTTATGAATGGCACCCATCCACGGACCGACCTTGGTTATTATTTAGCCTCGAGCCCTGTTTCTATATCGCTAATATTGCATTGAGTGATTTGTGGTTTATGTGAGCATACTCCATCAATATGCATAATTTGTCTCAAGATAGTAGTATTGCATGCCTACCGACATGGCTAAATTACCTATCGTATCGTTAAAAACCCCTAATATTATAATTAATCTAATTCTATTTCATGTAATGTTTCAGCTATCGGAGTGGCCCTCGCTTGCTTAATAACAGGAGCGTTCTTAGTTTACTATAATGAACCAAGTGTGGTACCTCTAATATGTTTTATACTGTATAATGTCTTCGCTAGTTTAGGGTATTACACCATACCAAATCTAATGGCTGTTGAATTATTGCCGTTACAAGTAAGTAATCGTTTTTGGAAAACACACAGTACGTTTCAACGCCATACATACGACGCAGACGATAAGTAAGTACTTTGAATATTGGAAAAATAAGGAAAATTTTCTTGAATAAAAACTTATTTAAAAAATATTTGATTAGGTAAGCACCTTAGTATGGCGATGAGACGTCCTGTATGAGATATTTACCAGCTAAAAGGTGAAAGTCAGAGCTGATCAGAGAAGAGAGAGAAGAAAATTTGAGTAGGTAAAATGGAAAAGGGATGAAAAGAAGGCGAAGGGTCCAAACACGGCCCTCCCAATGAAGTCAACGATTAATGCTCACACAGGAATCAGCCGTTATCATTACCCTGCTCAAAGCATAATAGATTGGCGATCACAATTGGTCTTTATACTGGCGTCTGACTAGTCCGTCAGTAACGACAAGCTACGAGCTATATTACTATTTCATTTCATTTCATTATATCATAATGTACGATTCCAATCATGAATTCAGAGTCACAATACAAAGTTATTTATTAATTAAATTTATTGAAGACCCATTAGGATATCAACTGAAATATTTTAATTACAATTTCAGGTTCGAGGGATACTCAGTGGCGTGTTAGTTTCTGCACATAGCCTCATGATGTTTGTCACTACTAACTTGGAACCTCTTTTCGTGGACATTATAGGCGTAGATTACACGTTTGTAGTATTTGGTGTATTTTCCTTAATGGGTAAGTAGGCATGACAAAAGAATACGTGCGTTTAGTCTCTTTCAAACATATAATTAAGTAGCAAGCGTTGTGTAATTACAGGTGCCGTATTCCTCTACTTCTGTTTGCCAGAAACAAAAGACTTGACGTTACAAGAAATAGAAGAATACTACAAAGAAATTCGACCTACGCTGGTTTCCCACAGGCGTCTTGTGTCAATGGGCCAGATAGCAATGCAGAGTAGCTCCAAAACCAAATCTGGTTTGTTTGAACCTAAACGCGAGGCTTCCCGCGTAAAGGCCTCCAAAACCTCTTTGCTTGCTAAATTAGAGGCAAAGAGACAACTAGCTAAGCTTTATGAACAACAAGAAAGTAATACAGAACTTGAAAATATCAATAGTACAAAATCATTGACCAGTAAAAAATCAACGGAAAGTAGAAGATCAACGGATAGTAGAAGATCACGTGTAGCATTTAGTGAAAAGGACGACGATTTTAAAGATATTGAAAGTATTCAAAGTATAGAATCAATGGTCAGTATAAAATCACGAAAAGATAGAAAAAGTAAAGAACCTAAGGAAAGTAGTAAAGATGGCGAGGAGACTTCTAAAGATAATGATCAAGCAAGTACAAGTAAGAAAAATACTCAATAGGCACGAGGGCTACCAAGTATATTTACTTATACATATTAGTGGAATATCCGGTGAATCACTTGCCGAGTGTGGTTTCAAAGCATTTACTGCCTAACCAACACAAGACACAACGGACTATAGAGCATAGTCTGTCGTGATAAGATTTAGGTTGCAATATGTATGAAAAAATTGGCATATAAATAGTGATTACTTTATTATTTATTACCTAAGTGTGTTTTGTAATAAAAGTTTGTATGCATTGAAATACATCTGTTTGGTTTCATGCGTGTTTTTTTTTCATTCGAAACCCCAAAGGCGAAAGACGCACGATCGAACAAAACATGGTGAACACGAACATCGAACACTGAACATTTAGTTCGTACAAGTTCTTTTTTTTGGGTGGGAATTCATCAAATAACTTCTCCCGCTCTGGGCGGAGCGGGAGGGTGTGTCAGACTCTTACTGACTAAAACCCACCCCTATTCCTTCCTTTGGCTGTGTTGCCAGGGGCCTCGGTAACCCTTCGGTACCTTCCCGCGACTACGGCAGGAGTTCGTAGGTGTGGACGTAAATTAGCAAAGCGAACTCGAACACCATACAAACTCAGTACGACTTGTTCCGTTCTCAGTTTACTGATTCTAGTAACCTACCTACTTTATTATGTTCTAGAAACATATATTGCTGCACCGACCCCAGCGGGGTTTGACCAGATTCGATTACTCGAATTAACCCAAAGATGCACAATAGCCCCTGGAGCCTCATGTCTCATAGGACTACAGAGACCATTGCATATCAAAGAGTAGACCCCCCCGGCGCGGTAATGGTTGGGAAGACGTAGACGGAGGATTTGGAAGGATTGTTAGAGCAGTACCGTTTATGCTAGGAATTAGAATTGTGGAGAGTCGGGTGATATACTCGTATATGTCTTTTAACAACGTCGCCGCCAAATTGGCTCAGGTCCAGCTGCTTTCTCGACTCTTTGTTAATCTATTAATGAACACATTACATGATTAAAAATATATAATTTATTAATTAAGATAGAATAGCACAAAGGTACAACTGGCATTTCAATGGACAATAGTTTCGTTTCTCACGGCCAAGGTCTGGTCCATCGTAAAGTCACAAATGCCAGCATTACATAGATTTAGTTACACATTAGCAACAGCTTGAACAACTTTTTCAATAATATCAATTCCTTTCATAAAGATGTCTATATGTATTTTCTCATCGTGAGCGTGTAGTAGTAACGGTGAGTCCATGAGCGGAGAGAAGCTGATGGCCGGAATACCTTGACGGCGAATGTACCGCAAGTCCGTTGCTCCTGGGCAGGTCACACAGCGTATTGAGAAGCCCCTGAGGAAATATGCTTAGACATGAATTTGATGATGACCTATTGGCTGAATATGTGAAGTATTTTTGGAAAAGTCGGAATACTCGTGATAAATAAGTACCTACGAGTAGCGTGGGTACTTATTTAAACAAGTGCAGACCATTTAGTAAAAAGGGAGTGTTCCAAGAAAGTATATCTACATATTCAAAAAAGTTTAGATATATAAATTGTCATTCATTGATACGCATATCGTCGCCTTAGAGTGAAAACCTCATCAATACGAAAAAGATAACTTTACAGGAGGAAGAATAAAAACTGCGCCTTGTAAAATTTTATCACCACAGCTTCTTCAAATATGTGTATTTTAGTATGTAATTTGGATACCTACATACGTTTTCAGATGCATAAGTTACATAATTCATTTTATTATAGTAAAAGCTTAAAAAGCTACTTGCGAGCTTTTCTTAAAAAAAAACATGGTTTGCTGGTGGCAGTTACAAGTTTATCAATGAAACAATACAATAAAATCGATACACTTTTTTGAATCCTTTTTATTTTTCGTTACTTTACTTAACTACGAGTATAACTTATGATAATAAATAAAACTTGAAGTGCAAGTAATCACCCAAAAAAATATTATACATAATTATTATTTTAAAAAGTGTTGGTAAATTGATAACCTCCGAGTATGTTCGTTTGCGAGTTCTTCAAACTCGTCATAGATGGCGTTATAGGTTACAAAACTTTTTTTTCTGAAACTCCGGGTGCATTGAGAGGTTTTCTTTCCAAACATGTAATAAAATAAAAATGACCAGTCCAACTTACATATCAGCGACCACTTTCTTCATGACGTCCCAGAAAGGCATGCTGCCATCTATTTTGGTACTCTTAACTTGTGGATTCTTGACTACGTACTCGAAACTCACGCCTTCACCCGCTTCCTCGCACCATCTCGATATCTACGGATACTCAAGCATTATTTGTTAGGAAATAAAAAAGCGGTGGTTTGGGGACTTAAATCAATAACTTCGATGTTGCTGCAGCCAAGCGTACAATACACTGGTGTGCTTTGGTTCATAGAAAATGTACGAAAGTGATGAGGGAGCATTTGTGCAATGCGTTGCTTTACGGTACGACTCGACCCCAACATGTTTTAGCCCCACACTTTTCTTCGTCTGTTCATGTCTATAAAGGCCTCGCTTATGATGAATAAACTACATACCATTCTATCAAATTCATCGTGGTCTACGTCTGGAGCAATTCTTATGTCAAATGATACTGTTAGCATCTCTGGCAAGACATTAATTTGGACTCCACCCTAGAACAGAAAATAAATCCGGTAAAATAACATGATTCATTATTTGATTTCACAATTACGAGCATTAATTACCCTTTTATGGTGCATGAGTATTTTTGTAAATGCTCATAGACGTGCTACATGCTCATTCGGATCGGCATGATTCGGTATGATTTAGTACAGCCGGGTGGCAAAATATACATTCGATTATGCTGCCCAGATATGCTGAATCAAGCCGACCCGAACAAGTGTGTAACAATCATCGAATTATTTGAGGGATGGAAAAAAAGCATTGAACTCGCCTGACCGTCACGCTAAGATACATATACAGATTTTATTTATTTATATATACTTTATTGTACACCACAAAAATGCATAACAAAAAATATATCAAACACTACAAAATATACATACAATGGGCGACCTTGTCGCTTTCTGCGATCTCTTCCAGGCAAGCATGGAATGAATAGTGGACATAAAGTGAGGCTGTCGTTGATGCAAAAAATAAATACAATATATTAGAACTGATAAACAGACATATATACATATACGTTTGTGAAGCTAAGAAGTTTTCACTTCTGAATTGCGGTACTTAACAAAAAATAAATGGTCTACAACTCTAGTCTAATAAGCCTACAACTTTCTCACATTCACAAAATATAAAAGAATCTATGTAAAATAATAATCAAAACAAAAACCTACTTAAACCAAATGACATGTTTGCCATTACACCTGTAACAAGTCTGAATTAATATCCTGTCCACAAAAGCCAATAATAAATAGATTGAAATAAAATGTTTAAGGTGATAATGTCAAATAATAAAAATATCGTCAGGGAAGTATGTATAAAAAAATAATATTAAAAATAAACATCGTAATTTGGGAGCAGTTAATAGAAATTTACATAGTTATACCGTTTAAAAAGTACCAGGGAAGCTACATGTGCAAAACGAATTATTGCCAAACTTCCTTGTCTTCAACGTAGTCTTTAATCTTATAATATGCGTTTTTGATAAAGACACGTTTGATGTGGGTTTTGAACTTTCCATCGTCTCTGTAACCGACTTTGGCAACTTGTTACTCGTATAAAAGCGTACAAATGATTTGCTTGTTTTTGTTAATCTAATTTCATGTTTACTACGTGTATTAATATTATGGAAATCGCTTCTTATTTTGGAAAGGTCTAAGTTTTTGCGAACATACAAAATACTTTCTAAGATATAAAGAGAAGGCAGAGTTAGTACATTAATTTCTTTGAATTAGTTTCCAAGGGACTCACGAGGTATTCTTTAGATCGCGCGGATTGCCCTCTTTTGTAATATGAAAATTGAATCTACATCAGCTGCCGATCCCCACATCAGACATAATCACCTAGCTGTGGCTATATCAGTCAACTGCCTAATTGTTTTTACTGCATGCGCAGCTGAACTTGTTACGAAACCAACTTGCAAGCTCAGCATATCGTTCCGACAAACTAACCGATCGTATTATGACACCGCGCTTCCCACGTTACCGAGTATTGTCATCGCCTTTTCTTTACCTAACTTCGGTGGGAACGGACATAGATGTATTAAACCTAACTAATAAGAAATCTATTTTATAATTTTTATGTGACATTTATTCAATCAAATATATTTCGTAACCTAAAAAGGACTTATTTATTGAAGAGTTTCCCGACACATTTTTGGCGCAGTTGGAGCTCGTTACAGACTTAAGGTGTGGTGATGTTAAATACCTAAAAATCAGGAAAACGCCGCATCGACCGTCTGGACGAAGAACCTATTGGAGGCCTGTCGAGAAAGCTGTTGCTAAATATCGATGAAACAACGCTCGCAAGCAATGCTACTCATGTAAGTACATACGTCCTATTATTGGTTGCTATATTTCTAACGCAGGGTACTATAATTTTGCAAAATTTTTCACCCACGTAGTAATAGAGACCTTAGTTTTAGTAAGCGCAATCAACTCCGCATCGCGCGAAGTGACGCATTTCGTAATTTAGAAGATACAACAGAAAATTTAGATTCTATGACGGAATCGAATAGTAGTTCTACATTAGACATGAATCAGATAGATTTACTAGATAAGATTTATAAATCACTTAGGTTAGTTCCGGAATTTGATGGGCTTCCTAATTTTTTAACTAGATTTTTGAACTTGTGCGATCAGTTAGTGCTCACTTTTGTCAATCCAGAACCAGGACGTAAGCTTTCGAACTTATCTTTGATAAATGGGATTTTAAACAAGATTACAGGTAATGCTGCACGTACTTTGGCAACTAACGGAATTCCAAGTGACTGGAATGGTATACGATCAACCTTAATTAATACATTTTCAGATCACAGAGATGAATCGTCGTTGTATACTGATCTTTCTCTCTTAGTTTAGGGAACCGATACGATACAAGTTTTTTACGAAAAAGTTCAACACTTATTATGCACAATTATGACGTACGTTGAATTAGACGAATCTATAAAAAACTACCATAGAATCCAAACGAACTCTTTATAAAAAACTAGCTTTACAGAGTTATTTGAAAGGTCTAGAAGAACCACTAGGTTCTAGGATAAGATGTATGAGACCTTCAACCCTTGAAAGCGCTCTGGAATACGCTCAAGATGAATTGAATATACTATATTTACAGAAAAGAAATAAATCATTTCAAGCAAAAGAAAAACCCCAAAATTTTGAGCAGGTTAATCCTTCTACTTCTTGGTCACACCCTAATTTTCGTTCGGTTAGGCCAGCAAATCAAAATTCAACATTTCAAACATACCCTAGTCCTCAAATCCGGCCTTTGAGATTTCAATATCCACCACAATATCTGGCACAACCTGCACGACTAGAGCAGTTCAGACAACCCTACCCAAGACCTACCAAGACTCAACAAATGTTCAGAGCACCCCCTACCAACATTTCAACTGGATTTCGAATCCCACAACTCCAAACCTCCCAGAATAATTATCCAAAACCTATGAGTGGTATTAGTTACCCTGTCGCGCGTACTCTGCCACCCACGAACTACAATGCTAGATGCAGTTTGGCGCCGAATAATGTTTCATAGATTAAAGAAGCGAACTTCAACGAATCTTATAACGACAATGATTGCTACTATGATTCCAATATTCAGAACATCGATGTTACTAACTACAGATACAAACTACCCTAAAAATTTTTTGACCGACCTTGAAGTTGACAATCTAATTTTTGAAAATGTCCAGAACCTTCACAGAGTGCAAATTTTTGCCCAACATTGGAGAAAAATGCCCTCGGATAGAATTCAGTTTGTATAGTAAACGCCGTTTACCTTATATTCAAATGAATGATCCACCAATAAAGCTTTTAATCGATACAGGGGGATTAGCAATAATAAATAATACACTGGATTAGCAATTTCCTTCAAAATCCTTCGGATGTGTCGTGTGTGTGTGGAGTGTGTTACGCAATTGGGGTGCTAGTTCTTATTGTAAAAACTTACCGATAACTGTGTCAAGTTGATAGTTGTGATATCACCGAACCAGACATTCCCATCTGCCTTCTTCATCTCTTCGGCACGGAGAGTCATAAACTTATTGATTATGTAATGCAACTGTTAATAGAAAGAGATAGATTAGATACATACTTTTTAGTAGGTAATGCATTTAGTCTCTACCAAAATAGATGGTCGAATTTTTACACAGTGCTGAGTTGAGTCAGTGACCTGCATAACCATAACCCGACCCCTCTTCTATTCTTCTTCTTTATAAGAACAAAGAAGAAGAATGGAAGGGGGATCGAGGTCAGGGAAGAGGGGTCAGGTAACGCAGAGTACTGACCGTACTAAGTAGGCTTGAACCAAAAAACTATTCCTATCCTAACTTAGAAAATAAAAATTACCTGATTTAGGTAACTTTTATTTTCTAAGTTGTCTTAGGCCGAACTGACCTTTTCACCAGCAGTGCCAGAGTGGAGTAGTGAGCCATGTCCGGGCTCACCCCGACACGTTAAAACGATTTCTGTAACAAAATTGCAAATAAATTAACATACTTAAATCATATTTCTTTTCCTTAAAATATTTTTTTTATTATTTTTTTTTATGACGTCCGAAGTCCATTATGAGAGCACATCGTCTTATTCCAAACGAATTTTCGTTATATGATGACACTTCCGTCACGTGACATGGACACAGCACCTGTGGCCTAACCTGGAATCCAACTTAACCACAGAGCAAACCGCCATTCCTTTTGTCATTGTTCGGCTCATAACGATAATGGTGAACCAGGAAGAAATAATTTGGACTTCAGACGTCATAAGAAACATAATACAAATTATAATTATGTTTTAAATTAATTTAAAGAAAAACCAATAATACAATTTCCCAGGAATTTTACTCCAATGAACGATCAAAATTGCTGAATTAGTAACATAGGATTACTGCTAAACTGACGGAGTCCGCTACACGGAAAAAAAGGATCTCTTCAGCGAAGAATATCAATATTCTCAGAAAAATTGTTTCAATCCAAGTAAATATTTTCTTAACGTAAGTAAATGTACTCAGTCCAAGAAAACCTGTTTACTCAAATTAGGAATAATAAATACTTGGTTTTTATTCTTGACTTAAGCAAATATTTTTTTATTCAAGACTATAATAATCTTAATTGAAGAAAATTTCTAGTTTTTATCTAGTTTTAGAAATAATATTCTTAAAATTAAACTTAATGATTCTTCATTTAAGTATAATGTCAAAACTCAAACTCAAAGCATTTATTTCAATTAAACCATTTACAGGCACTTTTGAATTGTCAAGGAGTCGGTCAGTTAGAAATATGAAGCTAGTTGCCCATTCCAAAGCGTAGTAGGTACCTATGGAGAAGAACGGGCAAGAAACTCCATGGACACTCTTTTAAATTAAATTTATACATAAAGATTAGTACAAAAATAATGTTGAAATTATAACCAAATGTGAGGACGATGTAAAATAAAAAACGCGTCCATAGTAGAAAGAGAAACAAAAACAATTTCTAAATAAAATAATTACAAATAAGCCGAGGACGCTAAGAGATGACCAGTCCCAACTAACGGCGCCCGTTCACGAGCATGACGCATGGATTAGCACCATTCAGCTCAACCATTTTGAAGGGAGCTAAATGATCCAACACACGCGCCACCATCAGCGAGACATCTGAGTGAGCATGACATACTCTCAGCCGCCAGGGCCCATTCAAGTCAATTACATAACCGGTAAATGGTAGCTCTATTATACATAGTACTCACACCTGTGCAATGCAATTATACAATACAACGTAGGTTGAATTTATACAATGCAAAGATAGTCTTACAATGTTCAGCTGCTCCAACAGTATTTTCAAATGTTAATTATTCAATTGATTGTGGTTGTGGAGCAGGACCAGCATTGAGCCAAGCATTTTTATCAGCGATGTAATCACCCAACTTATAATATGCCTGCCTGCATAGTGTGCGTTTGATACAAGATTTGAATTTCATTTCATTCAGTTGAAGTATGTGGGGTGGAATTTTATTGTAACATTTTAAGCAGTACCCCATGAAAGATGAATCTACTTTAGCCAGTCTGAAACCTGGCTGAGATAATAGGTCCCTATTTCTAGTACTATAATTATGTCTTTCACCTCTTTTACTAAAATGATGTAAATTTTTTCTTACGTACATGATGTTTTCGTAGATATATTGACAAGGTACCGTCACGATGTTAATGTTCTTAAACCGATCCCTTAGAGAATCGCGCCTGCGGAGGTTATAAATGGCTCTGATAGCTCTTTTCTGCAGAATAAAAATTGACTCGATGTCTGCAGCCCGTCCCCAAAGTAAAATACCGTAAGACATGATACTATGAAAGTAACTAAAATAGACTAGCCTCGCGGTATCTACATCAGTAAATTGACGGATTTTTCTGACAGCATATGCCGCTGAACTTAGCCGTCCTGCAAGAGATGTTAAATGAGGACCCCATTGTAGCCTTGAGTCGAGCGTGATCCCCAGGAAAACAGTTTTATCGACGAATTCTAGTTTCTCTTGATTTAATACTATCTCATAATCACCACTTTTGACATTTGGTAAAGAAAATCGAATGCACTTAGTTTTTTTCCCATTTAATACTAGATTATTGGCAGTGAACCAGTTATGAACCTGCAATAGGGCGTTATTTACGTCGTCAACATTAGTAGCACGTCTATCTACCTTAAAAATTAAAGAAGTATCATCAGCAAATAACACCATTTGTGGTTGATTATTTAATAAATGGAGTAGATCGTTAATATACACTAAAAAGAGGAAAGGACCCAATATCGAGCCTTGTGGAACACCCATTTTTACTTTTAAACCAAGTGAATTGATACCATTAATTTGTACTTGCTGTTGTCTATCATTTAAATAAGATTTTACTAAGCTGAGCGCATGTTTTCCAAGTCCGTAATGCTCAAGTTTCAAGAGTAAGGTTTCGTGGTCGACGCAATCAAATGCCTTGGAGAGGTCACAAAAAATTCCTATGGCGTCTTGCGCTTCTTCCCACGCGTTAAAAATGTGTCTTAGTAAGGTTACACCGGCGTCGGTCGTACACCGTCCTTTAGTGAAACCATACTGTTGATTGTGAAGGATTTTATTCGAGTTAAAATGATTGAGCATTTGATTAAGCATTACCTTTTCAAACACCTTGCTGAAAACCGGCAACACAGATACGGGCCTATAATTATTGGTGTCTTTACTGTCCCCGGATTTGAAAAGTGGTATTACCTTACTGTATTTCATTAAATCCGGGAAGACTCCTTGATCCACACACAAATTAAATATTAAGGCTAAGTAGGGCGCTATAGTCTCAATTATAGAGGTACAGACTTTAATGGACATTCCCCAAAGATCTTCAGACAATTTGATCTTGATTTGCTTAAAAGCTTTTATTACTATTATGGGATTAATATGCTTAAAGTTAAATTCAATCGTGCAAGCTGAAACGTTTTCCTTTACCAAATCAAAAGCGAGCGAGGGCGAGGAATTTAAGGTTTCAGTAGTTTTAAGCGGGACACTGGTAAAAAAATTTACAAATTCTTGAGCAACTTCTTTGCTATCGCAAATGAGACCACATGACGTCTCCAGTGTGTAATCAGAATCATGCTTTTTGTGCCTATTCGTTTCATTATTGATAATTTTCCAAACTGTCTTTCTTTCTGTCTTCGAAGAAGACAATAAAACTAAGACAAAATTTTACTTCATTCAAGAATATATTGTTTTCCCCATATATGAATCAATATTTGTCTTGACCAAAAGGATATTGTCTTAATTTAAGACATCCTTTTTTTCCGTGTACGGCCGATGCCTGCCGGGGTCGCGGGAAAGTCCGAAAGAGATACCGTGGCCTCTGGCAACGCAAAGGCAACGGGAGGAACACGGGAGGGTTTTTATCAGTAAGAGTCTGACACGCCCTTCCGCTCCGCCCAGAGCAGGAGAAGTTATTTGATCATTTCAAGGATTACTGCTTGTAAACTGTGAAGCTTTATAATTAGAAACTGCAAAGAATTGTGACTACTTCTCTGACTATACTATTCTTGTAGCCTGTATTTCCTACCACTCTGTAGTAACATTTTGTAAAGGTATCTTCATGGCGCCAATTTGCCATAGTCAAAATATCATTAACTCGGTATTTTACTAAACAAGAGATGAAACTGCTGACCTAAAACTACCACGTGTAGCATGTTTTCCGGCTTCAGAAAGAATTCGTCTTATCCGTCCACCTATAATTACGGCACTAGCTGGTTTAAGAGGCTCCCTCGTGGACATACCACTGATACTTTTTGAATTTCTACTCAATGCTTTTAACCAAAATAAAGGATTTGTATTTCTATCTGGTGAAACGTCCAACTTGAGTGTTGGTATGACACTGAATCGGTTTTTGAGCCAAAAACAGGACGCACGGTTATTGAACGTACGTTGTCCACCAAATGTTTAGGACCAGAGAGTCAAGCCGTGTACTCCTCGACCTGAAGCCAACAATAGTATAGTGGCAGTACGCCTAGAAACATCATATAAGCTTTGCTTTGGATCTGTATTTTTTTAAACAGTGCCTGTCATTGTGTCCACTGATTTTCATAGGACGTGCTAGGGCGCGATTCTTCAGATCTGGACGCCAAAAGGGTTTCTTCTACTTGGGTGCTACTATTATAAACTTTCCTTTCGCTGAGATGAGATGGTGTAACCCACGTGGGAGCTGAGCTGGAGGAGGAAGATCCACGCAAGGTCGTATAGCCAGTATCTGCTGAAAACATCGTGAAAACAACTGTTCGAGTCTGACAAGTCTAGATTAACATCACAACGTGTGCTTCTTGCGAGGCGAATAGGTCTATGCTTAGTTAGTTCCCCGCTGTGTGAATATTTTGTTGGTCGCCTCGCGCAGGAGATGCCATTCCGAAACGACTCAATTTCTAGAGAGATGATCGGCTTCCGTGTTATATCTTTTTAATAAAATAAGTGATAGACATAATTTTAATACTAGAAATAAATATAAAATCTATTTTACATACATCTTTTATGGGGTACTGTGTCAAATGTTACAACAAGATACCTTGTGATATATTGCAATTAAATTAAAGAAAATTTAAAACTCATGTTAAAAGTACACTTTGTAAACAAGCATATTACAAATTAGAGGATTATGTCCAAGATAAGAATGCTTAGAAACATGGTGGTCCAGCTCCATAGGACAATCTAGAGTCTAGACAAAATCAAACTAGTTGCTATTTTAATTGTACAATTTATTATTTGATACAAATAATAAATCAATGTTGAATTTAAAGTCTGTGATTACTTTAACTCACACACTGACCTATTACTTTATTTATTATTTTTAGAAAAACGTATACTTTTACAATGTTTGTAAATATGTGAGCATCATGTACTTATCACTTATTTAATTTATCTGTCATTGCTTTATTTTTCATTATTTTTTTTAATATTTTGGTATAGTAATTTTATTCTAGGTGCATCGTCTTCGCATATAATTTTAAAATGTACGTAATACAACATTTTGTAAAACATTTTGAAAGAGTAACGGTGGAGTTTCTTGCCCATTCTTCTCCATACGAAACTACATTTTGGAAGGGGCAACTAGAATCAATTCAATTTTTTTTGTAAATTTTGACGTTCAAAAGTGCCTTTTATGTGCCTATTTGAAATAAATAATTTGACTTTGACTTTGACTTTGATACAGTCCCGGTAGGTGGTGCGGGACTAGAGTCACGTTCAGGCTGTCCGTTAGTGCCAGTAGCTGTTTCGTCAGTTTCAGGAGATTTTTTTTTTTTTTTTTTTTAAAAAACGTTGCCCCACACTAGGAATTTCTTCCTGTATCGTGGGTGCGTTTACAAACATAGAAACTCACAAACACAAACACCCAGACCCGGAACAATTACTTGCAGATCATACAAATATTTGTTCCGTGCGGGGATCGAACCCGCGACACGCTGCGCAGCAGTCGATCGCTCAGCCATTACGCCGTGTCGTCAATTTTGAGACTTCGTGCCGCCCTTGTTTTTTAATGAAGACACTACTGTTCTGTTGTCTATTTATAAAATAATGGTGGAAATTTGTAAAATTTTTGCTTCTAGGGATATTGCAGCTATCACTGCATATAATAAATAAAAAATAAATAATATTTCTTTTTTAAGGTTGCACTGCCACTTCAGTTGGTGTTGATTCCACATGCCTTTTATTTTTTTGTTGTTTATTATGTTTATTATCTTGTCACAGACGCCTCAGGCATTCAATGGGGGCATGGCAACCTCGTCTGTAAACCGTATTGGATGGCGCGATTTTTTCTGACCATAATTGCTGTGGCGCAGCAACGTATGGAAATGCAACCTTCGCCGGAGGATGATCAAGGTTGCAAAGTTAAGAGGCGTTGCACCTGCTTGAGGTTCCAACTGCCGGCTGCTAAGCGAGTCAATAAGCAGTGATGGATCTTGCAAACTTTGTCTGGAGGCAATCTCTTGGTGTTCGAGTGTGTGTCCCAGACAATTCCCAAGAGTTCTATACACCTTGTCGGGTTTAGTATAGATTTTTCCATATTGATGTTCCAACCTAGGGAGGTGAGGAACTTTATAGCTAGCTGGGCATGCGTTGTTAACGTCTCTCTGCAGTGGTATTGAGAAATCCGCAGATGATAATAGGCATGGCTTAAATCCAGTTTGACCATCCAGTCGCCCGCTTGTAAGAAGTTGGATATTTGGTGAAGATGAAAAAGATGGAAATGTTTTGGTTGCATAAATAGATTTAATGTCTTCAAAATGACAATAACCCGTCTCTTTCCACTGTTTTATGTTATAGTGGGGATATGAAGGATGGAGTTAAAGGTGCAGTCTCGAGAAGTTAACTTTGAATCGTGGCTTGAATTTTTACTGACATTGCTGAAGAACTCGGGAGTTTGAAATATGTGCATGATGTCCGGTGTTGGGAAGATAAGTGGTCGTGTCTGATTGAATGGAATGCGTACAGCAGAAATTAATTTGAGAACCTTCTTGGGTGGTGGTACTTCTCTTAGGTTCACCCCCCTGTTTTTTCTTACTCGGCGAAATTATGTTTATTGTTCTTTCCTTGTTTTGTTTTATTTTGTTGAAAACGACAGGGCTTTTCATGGGAAGTAGAAGCCCTTGGAGATTTTGACAGTATCGGTTATTTAGAATGTCCAGAAAATTTTGAACTAGGCAGAGTCTTTGTTAATCTTGTCAATTCTGCCAATATTTTGTATATAAGCGGATAAACTTTGGGGGTTAAACCGCTGCGGGGGTACTTTATCAATATCGTCACGGATGTATTTCCCTTTTAAACCTTTAAGCAACGCTTTACGCCGTAATTGTAAAACCTCGGCACGTTTTCCACAAATAATTTGCAAAATATGATGGGAAATTGTTTTGTAATCAGACTCATTTCCAAATAACTCTTTTAATTCATCGTTCTTTTTGGTTGATGGAAGTTGTGCATTTGGTTTTGCGGGCCACCCAATTAAATTGCGTAAAGCTAAATTAACAAACAAATTTTGGGCTAGAAAGGCATTTGACATTTCTATCTGATAATTCCTCGTTTACTTTCGGCTCAGTGAACGCCGCATATTTCTTTTGCACGTCAATATACAGCACAGAGTTCCAATCCAAGGAGTCAAACCTTTGCATTGAAGCCAACTTAGCGACTCGGTCGGGATTCACTTTAGATATGGACGGTTCCTTGATGGATACATTAGCTCCGCAATATCATTAACTTCGGGTGACAGGCGTAGAAACGAATCATCAACAGGTAGGAACAGCGGAAGATCCTGAAGCACTTGGTTGCGTCGCAGCGTAATTTGCACAAAATATATTATTAACGCGGCCATTAGTTGTTGTGACAGTACTTCAAACCTGCCATCTATTTCTTGTAATGACTCATGTGATCGAATCCAGCGACGTCTTCTTGACGGCGATTCATCCTTCTCACTCGAGCTTGAACTAGATGATGACTTCGAGCTTGACACACTTGCACAGGCGGCACATTTACACTTTTACCACTTTTTTGTAACCGAGTGCAACCGTGATCACTTTAAACGTCCGTGAGATTGCCAACCACTGGCTCGATTATTTTATCACAGTCCATTTTCATAACGATCACACAAGATTTCAGGTATCGTATAATAAAATAGGTACTTTAAACAGTTTTAACAGTTCCTTGAAAGTAAATTTTCCAAACTTAGCAAGATGGCCGGCTCGAGTTTCACCAGCTTTGTTTTGACGTAACGGAAAAGAATTACCTAATACTAACTTTCTACTTTAATCTCGAAAGTTGTATGAAAATTTCAAGTAAAACTTAAACAAAATGGATATTGTTAAGTTTTATAAAAATCTAACGAACAAATATGCGCACTTAGTAAAACGACGCAACAATGACATAAGGAATGGCGGCTTGCTCTGTGTGAAATTAGTTCCAGGTTAGGTCGCAGGTAGTGCCGAGTCCAGGTCATGCACATGACCGAATTGTCATCCATCATTTAACGAAAAGGTGTGCATAATGGATTTCAGACGTCTAACGGAACACATCTCATAATATCTTGTGGCATAAATTCATTGCAAATATCTTACCATCATCTGCGTGTCCTTTTTCCACGAGAAAGAAATAAAATTAGTCTGGGTCGCTGACGCCCTTAATTTTAAATATACATATATTCAGGGACATTAAGCAAATTAACACTAGGGCATCAATTTGTCTTATTGTAACCATTCCTAACAGGTGTTAAAGATTGAAAGTTGTGATGTGATTATACGGACAATTTAACTTAACAATTAATTTCCCTGAGAAACATTTACATCTTTCACACAACGAGCAGCAGTTGCCAAACGCAGCACATAAATTTGTTACTTAAGCAGGAACTCTGCCTAGGATTTATGGCACAACTTTACCGTTGCTACACTGACGTTATCTCAAATAATTATGGACATTTCACATACTTATGCCATTTAAATGGAGACAGAGACAGCATTAATATACTGATTTTGATCTAGGAAAAGAGGTAACGCGACGAATTGAGCAACATTCTCGTCATGATGTTATTTCAAAACAGCGGTAGGTTTCGATTATATACCGATAGGTAAATATTGGAAGTTACTACGAATATCCCGCAAATTGCTACGAAAGTTCAAAAGATGCTACGAAAGTCACCAGTCGCTACAAATGTCCTGCTAGTCACAACTAATGTCCCTCAAACAGCTACAGCATACGTCCCGAGCGTCGTCGCTATGAATGCTGCGTGTGTGCTTTCCTTTAAGTGACCATTCAAATCCCAAGAGCAGCTACGAATGTCCGCTACCCGTGAATGCAAGTCATAATTTTTTAACCAACTTCAAAAAAGGAGGAGATTATGCATTCGGCGAGTTTTTTTTTAGATATAACTAATGTAAATGACAAAAAAAAATGTAAATAAATAAGTGTAATGTAAATTAGTTCAAAATAATACTTTATTATAGGGCCCGGTTAGATGCCCTGTATTTTACGGGTTACCCCGTTTTTCGCACTACAAACATTTGGGAACCCGTAATGAGCAAAATTAAATACGGGGTAAACAAAGCTCCCGTATTTTTACAAATTCCGTCATGGCCGGCGTGCGTAGCTAAATACGGGCGTTACGTCTGGCCTGCCGCGGCTGTATGACTTTGATTTTGCGTGGACGGATAGCCGAAACAGACTTGATATCGATACCGTCAAATAGGAACTTCAAATAAAATGTAATTTCAAATGATCGTGTAAAGATTTTTATATATTTGCTGCACAAAATGAAGATATGTTAAAAGCTCTTCCCTCTAATAATAAATAATATATTTAAAAATTTAAGATTTTTTTTATATAGTAATGCCGTTTTAATTGTCTCCCGTAAAAAAAAACTAAAACGTATTTTTAATGCTGGTAACTGTTAAATCAAGAAGGGCAGGTGGCAACCCTTGTGACGTGTAATTTTAACGTCACAATTAAATTATGTATTAAAAGTAGATGAGGTCAATGTTTACTAACCTCTGATAAGAATGACCGAAAAAAAGTCAGAGGTCACAGTCTCTTTTAAAGTCCAAACATAATCTTGGTCAGGCATGTAAGAACCATGCAGATTAGTGTACACCGATTTCTCCGTGGTTTTGGAGAAAACCCACGCGGTGGTCCTTTATAGATTCTATAAGATAAATTTGATTGAGAAGTTTATGAGTTAGCTTCAATAATATTTGCTTAATCCTCATCATCCTTTGCTGATAATGTTATACCTAATATTCACTTACTAAAGTATGGTTCACGAATTTGTGTAGGGTACAACTAAAAAAAACCGGCCAGGTGCATTTTGGCTCACACACAACGTTCCGTAGTTGGGATGGATATATCCCAAGAACAAACTTAACATTGTAGTTGAAAAACATGTTCTCCCATACACTCCAACTGTAAATGTAAGTTGGTCGACAATTACTCGATAACTTGCGTCGCCTACTTTTTTTTTTTTGTTTGGGAAATTATCAAATAACTTCTCCCGCTCTGGGGGTGTATCAGACTCTTACTGCCTAAAACCCACCCGTACTTATTCCTTCCGTTGCCTGTGTTGCCAGGGGCCTCGGTAACCCTTTCGAACTTCCACGCAACCCCGGCAGTGTGTCGCCTACTGAGCTGCGATAGTTTTCCTTTGAACTTCGTTATATATGCTTGGTATTATTGCCCTGAATTATTCACATCATATTCAAAAACAACCATTTAGCTGGCAGGGGGACACTTCACTCTAACAAAAATTAGCACAATAAAGCTTACTATTTCGCAAACGGATCCCTGAATCGAAAAATGGTTTTCACACACTCGCAATATTTTTGAACGACCTTTCCAACGACCCCTCCCACAGTGGCAAAGACAAGAAAAAAAAATCATCACCACTTTCGCTCAAACAATTTTATTTTATCACTTTGTCGGCGTCATTAATATGTATACCCATGCCAAATTACAGCTTTCTAGTACTCTGAGTCTCTGAGCAAAGCCGCCGACAGACAGACGGACATGACAAAACTATCAGGGTTTCTTGTTGACTACAGGACCCTTAAAAAGGAAAAAAAAATAAGTTCTAACAAAAAATAATAACCGCCTAAAAACGCACTACAAAGTGGAAATAACTTTAGTATCATTAAACAAAATAAATTTAAACCGTATGGGATCGAAGCGGTGTGTTGGAGTTCCTAAATCCCGCGTACGAAGTTCCGGACAAAAAGCTAGAAGGGATTAAAGCAAAAACTCACGTCTAGTTGTTCTTTCTCCATGAAAAGCCAAGATCTCCGAAGGATTCGGGTTGGGCGCACTTTCGTCTAACGCAAAACCAATGTTCAGTTCCTTAAACTCTGGAGATTCTGAAAACGCGAGCATTCCATCTATGCCGCCGATTTCTTCGTCTAAAAAAGAAAAGATATGTATATTAAAATTCGTCTGCTCAACAATGTACCTACCTAAATAACGCAATAAACGTGGTCAAAGCCAATGGACTTTAATTGGGTCTTTGGAAGCTAGGTGAGTGATAGTTAAAACCATTTGAAGTATTCTGAACATGTTTTTAAAAAGGTTTGACGCAGTGGCGTGCCTAGGGTTTCAAAATAACGCAAGCTCAATAAAATTTTAACCGATTTCAAAAAAAGAAAGTTCAGTTTTCGACTGAGTATGTAGGTACCTACGTATCTACGTATGTATCATCGCAATTTTCTCATCATGTATTTTCATCATGTATTTTCTCATCAGGTACAATAAATTCTCTATCGAGCATTTTAGTAAGGCATGCCGGGCTCTTGGGCTTATATGAAGGTACCGCCACTGGTTTGACGACGATTAAGGCTATTTTATTTTTCACATTTTATAAATTTTCTAAGACTACAAAAAGGTCTAGTACTTTATTTTTCAAAAAAAAATATGCTTGGATCTTGGTGTATTAGATTATATGCACATAAGATAAACCACAAAAAGAAAAAAATAACATACCAATTTTACCTGGGGCACTGTGGACAATTAACTAAAAAATAGCAAATTAAATAACGTACTTCGTCTAAGACATGTATGGGTCAGAATGCCTTATATGGTGCCAACTATCACCCTTTAAGGTTTTGCACCTAGCTTCCAAATACCCCCCCATTACTTTTAAGTTACTTTGAAATCTTTTGAAATTGTTGGGCTGAACTGTCAAAAGAAATTGCCGTGATCGATTGCCATTTTATGTGTGTTACGCAAATACCCCGCTGTAGTTAATTAATTAATTGCATCTTTTTGTTTAGAACTATTATTACCCGACGGCGGTTGACTTAAAAACAAGACACCAGGGTATAATGTTTCCTTGCCGGATTGCCGCCATGGGATCTGGAGGCAAAAGTCCTCGCGCACGTATGAGAGTGGCGTGAGGACGCGAAATGCCGTGGCGTAACTCACACGCAGGTCCTCACCGGACACGGCAGCTTCGGGAGGTTCCGGTTCCGGATAAGGCGGGAGAAAACGCCCGGATGTCACCACTGTGTGGATCGCCCAGAGGACACTGTGGAGCATACGGTGGAGGTCTGCCCGGCTTGGGCAGAGCACCGCCGTGTCGTCGTGGAGGCGATCGGCGGCAGAGATCTCTCGCGTCCAGCCCTGGTTCAGGCCATGATACGGAGCGAGAGGGCATGGGCAGCCGTCACCTCCTTTTGCGAAGCAGTAATGCTCGCGAAGGAGGAGGCGGGACGGTTGAGGGAAAGGCAAATTTCGCGCCCTCTCGTCCCTAGCCGCCGCAGGAGATGCCCTGGGCGTCGGGAATCCCGGGCGGATTTCCGGCCACCGTAGGCGCGGGCTTGCGGACGGTGAGCAATGGGTTCACCCTCCGGTAAGGACCAGGCCCGAGTCGACGGCGCGTTGTATTCCACGCGCGCCTCAAAGAGATGTCGTCAGCACAAGTGTATGGGTCTACTAGAGCCGATGCCTGCCGGGGAAGAATCTGCACGGGAAGGTACAAAAGGGTTACCGAGGCCCCTCGCAACTCAGGCAACGGAAGGAATACGGGTGGGTTTTAGTCAGTAAGAGTCTGACACGCCTTCCCGCTCCGCTCAGAGCGGAAGAAGTTATTCGATGATTTCACACACAAAAAAAAGGGGATAATGTTATAATGTTGAATTCGTGCTCACCGCAAAGTCACTGCTTATGATAAATAAAGCAGTTTGACAGACAGCAATTCCATCTTATCGAATACTAACCAGGAACAAAAGATACATGAACAGTCCTCTTCAGCCTGTATCCAGCGCCTTTCAGCCTTCTAACGGCTTCTAGGTGCATCATTCCTATGCTCTTCATGTCTTGGGTGCCTCTCGCGTAGATGTACCCATCGTCTGTTACGACAGCGTCGAACGGAGGGTAGGTCCATTTTTCCTGGAATATTAATATGTTGAATATGTTAGTTGTTCACGGTTTTATCCCGAATCACTTATGTTATTACCTAATAGTATATTAAAGATATTAAGTGGTATAGGCTAGTTGACTGATTTTGAGGAACCGCTCAATATTGTTCCTTTTGGTCAATTTCCCTCAAAATATGAGTATTTCAGTAATATAGTAACTGCCACGATGATCTAATGGTCACAAGCGCTACTGCTGAGCAGTAGGTTATATTCTCAGGTCAGGCAAAGTGTTATTGGGTTTTACCATTAGGAACTTTTCAGTAGCAGCTCGGAGTCCGGATTTGTGCCCGGTTGATGGCAATAGGCTCGCCCCCTATTATATGGGAGTTACTATAGAGGGTATACAGGCGTGTTGGCATGTTATATTAGGTTATGTGAACTAGGAAACTACATAACTATATCGATAATAAGGCATAAGCAACATTGTGATCGAAAATCAGTTATGAATGCCCAGTGGCGTGCAGTGTTTCTCCACAGATACTGTCGCCATACTGTCGCATACTGTCACCAAAAAGAAAAAAAATCGCGCAACATCACAGCGCGGCTCTACATATGATAACCCTCAAAATAGCCACGTAGTATTGTTTTATAATATTTGAAAAAAAAAAACCATTGAAAATAATACTGTAAAAACAAAAGTTAAATGCAAGAACTCACCACATTATTCAAGGTTTAAAACACGATTTTCTAACGATGCAAAGAGAAGAAAGATTCAGCCACCTCAAATATCATAACCAAGTGGGTGGGTGATAATTACAGAACACGTCACTTGCAAGATATCCGAAGTCATGAATTATCATATTTTTGGATTAATTCTCGTAATTCGGGCACACATCTACCTTTAGACACAACTTGAATCTTATCATTAAACGACAAGTGCGACTAACCTAACCTAACCAACACATTATCGGCGCAAACTTCACAACAGAACACCATTCTTAGGTAAATAAACAAATAATAACACAACACATAATATTTACACTACTTTACGTTTCAAAACGAATTACTTATAACTTAATAAGATTTAGAAAAGCAAAACATTCAAGTTCGGATATAATTTGCGTGTCTCATGAAACAAGATGGCTTGTCGAAAAAAAAACACTACCATTAAAATTGTATCACTGTCATATCGTGTTCTTCCACAAAAGGGACTACCATATTTTGCCGGATAACACACTGGACTGTGTTGCCGAAACTTATTTTCCTAACTCCCCTAAAACCAAGCGAAATTTCCCAAATATGAGAAGAAAAATAAAAAATTAAGTTTTTAATTATTTTTATAGGTCTTTTGCTATTCCTTACAATTTACAATTTT
The DNA here is from genome assembly GCA_905333075.3 of Atethmia centrago. Classification (NCBI taxonomy): domain Eukaryota; kingdom Metazoa; phylum Arthropoda; class Insecta; order Lepidoptera; family Noctuidae; genus Atethmia; species Atethmia centrago. The sequence continues at coordinate 8,046,366 of HG995374.1, forward strand.
TTGAAGGTATAAATTCAACAATACCAACCTGTTTTTTTAATTGTCTCTAGTAGTCATGAAGGAAACTTCCCCGCAATTCGGAGAATTGTCCAAAAATTGGGAACCCTGGTCTTCAATATTTTTCATTCATTAAATCTTGACTTTACACACAGCCAATGGGGACCAAGCTCCTGCCGCAGGAGCTACGCCCCTAATTTAAACCATGTCACTATTGTGTGCCGTTCATACACAAAAATATACACGAGTGTGCGTAAATTTATGAACGGTATGTAGGCCAAACGAATGCTTGCCTGATAAATCGCGCTTACCTATCTACGTATAACGTAAGCTCCGTCGAACTGTGAGTCACGTGGCGTCTGCGACAAGTTGCTATAAGAGTTTTAACAGGAGTTTAACTTTTTTTTTTATATTTTGTATTATTGTATCACAAAGTTAAAATAAATGCATTTGGCGTTGTTGGTAGGGTAGGCTTGGCCTAATTGCCTCTATGGACGGCACGCCCCTGTGAATGCCATCCTACTTAAAAATAGAGATTAATTAAGTAGGTTGGCATTCATAACTTATTTTCAAACAAAATGTCGCATAAGCCTTATTACCTTTTAACCGTCAATATTAATATTTAGATAACTTATCTTTAGAGTACCTAACCCAATGGATGGTAAACATAGTATTTACCTTACTGATGTATGTCCTTGTGCTCCCCTGGATATTATCTCTCCCGATAACAGAATTGTTTACAAGCTAATAATGGTGGGATTACTTTGTCAAGATAAAGTTAATTGTAGCAGATGTCGTATAAGTAAAATATAGTATCCGTTTCGAGTTATCTACGTATGGACTAGGGATTAAAATCCGGAAAACGGATCCGGTAATCCAGCGGATCCAGCATCATGAAACGTTTACCGGATCCGGTAACCAGACCCAATTTTTTTTTTAAATATTGGGCTGTTGGTACTTTATATGCGTTAGGTAAACGTGATGTGCATGTTTATACAAGCTCATTATTGTGATAATTGTGCCATTCATTAGACAGTCATCAAATCATGGTGGTGTCTATCATTAATATAAGACTTGTTTGTTAGTATTCTCAAATACTTTAATATTATTGTGATCTCAATTCTCATCTAAGTAAATTACGCAAGGTTAATTATATTAGATTTTATAAAGTTACTTACTAAAATAATTGATCTATCTGTGAAAGTGAAATCTAGGAAGACTCAGCCACTCGTTACGTCGTCAAAATTTTACTAGTTCCTTATACTACTAGATTTTACTTGTTTGCTCGTTGTCTAATCTTAACATTGGCAATAAAGTTGATTATACATATACAGGGTGGATTTCTGAGACGGGGCAGTAAGGGCAGCTACGTTAACCGCTGTAGCTACAGGAAAACCGTCTTAAGAAACCGTCCTTAACTTTTTGAGACATTTAGTTCTGCTTTCACAGATTTTGAAAAAAAATGTACAGACAGCAAGAAAATGGGCAGTTTTCACAAAAACTTTTTTTGATGCCAATCGATCCTATTTCTTACAGGGATCAAAAAACTCTACTAGACCAACAGAGGTTTGAGTACTAGAAAAGTCAGAAACTGCAAAAAACTATTCCCATACATTTAGTAGGAAATAAGACTCCAACTTACTTTTTTACGATGAATAGACTGGCCAAAAATTCACCAACAGTTCAGTTTAGACTGAAAAGCGAAAATCATCTTGATATCATCGATCCGGCCGGATCGATGGGGATCCGATCGGATTCGTCCGGATTTAAAATGACGCCGAATTGTAATCCCTAGTAGGGACTATCCCGTACCTAAGGTATCCGAGAGAATGACTAGAATAACTAGATTAACCTAGCTGGCTATCCAATCGAGAGCTATCCATAGCGAGAGAGAAAGTATTTTTAAGGCACAAAAATGTTGTCGTAGATCTATTTTTATCTCAAAGTTACCGACAGCTGCATACCTGTTCAAAATATAATCTAATAACTTTTGCATGCCTATATATACTAGAAATAGCCATTTTTGTTAAAACAAATGATGACTTATTCCCGACTTTGAAAATTATTAGAACCAGGACTACACGATTAAGAGCTCAAGAAGAAGACAAGTTATGCATGGGTGAATATAAGACTGCATTATTGAGAAATAGTGTTAAGTGCAAGGCTCCTATTATTTATAACCATGTAGGATTAAAAAAATATTATAGAGCAACCTTTAAGAATATTTAAAAAGTACCTTAAAAAATTGCTAATTCAAAATAGTAGATTGTACAACTAGTGCATAAAAGAAACCATTTTATACCGACACGTATATATCCATCCGAGTCACAGGCGAGGGTGGATAGTTAAGTCGAGGGGCCAAATGGCTCGTTTATGCCCGAGTTATACACTCTGCTTTTCACTTCGATTGCGAGAAAATGAAACAGGCATAAACTATTTATATAGTTCAGTATTTCACTGTTCAAAAATGTTGCAAAATTGAAGAAGAGAATAGATAATTCCCGCCACAATACTTTTTAAAAGTTTTTTTTTAATTTTCAACATGGTGTCATCCCTCTTGGTTACTTCATACTGCCAAGTCATACAAATGTGTTAGTTTGCGTTTTTAAATAATAAATTATAACTATTATATTTTATCTGGTTTTATTAAATTAACGATAGAAAACACGGAAGTGATATAAATTAAAGCAAATGAAATACAATAACGACTTTAATCCGCAACGATTTATTGTGCGTGTGGCTGTTGGGCTTGTTCTTATGCTTAGTAAAAAAAAAATACTTTATGCACTAGAGCATAAAAAGCGAATTAATGCCTACGCACAACATTAAGACGAACTTTTAGAGCATGAGAAGTGAAAATGCTATTATTCTGTATCAGAATTTTTAAATGATATTACCTACTATTTAATTTACAATGTTCATATATTAAGTAATTATATACATTTAAGTAAATAGAATAATTGTAGTATGAGTAAATAAAAATGTTGTATGCCTTTGGCACGCCTCATGGCGGAATGTATAAGGATTCAAAAAAAAATTGTAACACCTAATTGTATTCATTACAACATTCTATATGAATAAATAAATCTATCCACACTCGCTAGCAAAAGTATGGAATCACTTACTTGGAATTGATTCCGCGCGATCTTGAGTACTTAATAACTAGTTAAGAATAAAAAAATGGTACCATGTTAAAGGTCAATCCCATTGAGCACGTGTGGGATGAACTGAAGTTCTTCGTTCCAGAAATCCTGCTCCTTCAAGTGTAAATGAGCTGAAATCGGCTTTGATAGAGGAGTGGGAAGGTATCCCGCAAGAATCGATTCAGAAGCTGATTAGGTCAATGAAGAACCGTCTTCGAGTAGTTATTAGGGCGAGGGAAGGGAGCACAAAATATTGAAACTTAATTTTAAGGCCAAATGAATTTTTATTAATTAATTTTTGTTGTTTTCTTCATTTATTATTTTTCCATTATCCTTATGTTTTCCTAACTCATTCACTCAATCCGGGATAGCTCCTTAAATACTGGTGTAAATTTGGTATCAGTATATAGTTAACAGTTTAACCTTTAAAATGGTACCATTTTTATTATTCTTAACTAGTTATTAAGTACTCAAGATCGCGCGGAATCCATTCCGAGTAAGTGATTCCATACTTTTGCTCGCGAGTGTATATGTATAACAATCTTTAATTTGTTTTGACAAATTAATGAACAAGCATAGGACTGCTTTTTCATTAATTTAAAAGTTTAAGAGAAAAGACTCTTTTACCTTCAAAATTTATGCAGTATGGAACACAGAAGCAAGAAAGCAGAGAGCACTGTAGAGTTAACCCCTGTTATAAATTTTGAGCTGGTCGAAGTTAAGCTTAAGATACATTTTATTAACCTGCTGGAGAAAGTAACCAGTAACAATTTATACAACTCCAATCCACAATTAGCGATAATTAATAATATTTAACTAGATTCACGAAGTTTGATTTCTCAACCTTCACAACTGCAGTGTGAGAGACATGGCGGGAGAAAAGTTTGGAGTATAAATGTGGATGGCAAGAAAAGTATATAGAGGAAGAAGGTCGAGGAAACGACATTCATAGTTTCTTTGGCCTTCTCAATGGATCATGTAAGATAGAGACGTATAGTTCTATAGATATGAATTAAAGGCAGCACCAACCGGTATTCATTGATCAAGCAAATTCTTACCTCATTTACGGGAACAACATCCATATGGGAGTTCAACAGTATGGAGGGTAGTTCCGGCTGCAAACCTACCCATGTTATAACCACCACTGGTTTCTTGGGCACAAACTCGTGAACGATAACAGGCAAATCTAAGAGATTAGCTTGTTTCTTCAGGAATTTTACACAGTCGCCTGAAAAGGAAATCAAAAAGATATAAACTTAAAATATTTAGTATACCACATAGAACTGCTCTCCTGGGCAAGTTTTTTGGAATGGCATCTAAATTTACAACAAAATACCTGTGGACATTGTAAACACCAAGGAACTCCTACTATTCAAATATAAATTGTGTTATTTTTTGTTGACAAAGATCCAAGATTTTCTTAATAATTAGTACCTACTACAATCTGTTACCATACACCTAATTATTATTTTGTAAGATTTGTTTTATAAGTGACACCTAAATTTTTTATATCGCATCTTGACATAATTTATTATTGTATGCCTACTAGGCAGGACATAATGGATCTGTAATTGACCTAACATCTGTATGTATAACCTATGCCCACAATAAAAAGATTTGATTTGATTTGAAAGGAAAAACTCCCTAGTTAAAAACATAGTTTTAAAATATAAGTTTCTGTTTCGAAATTATATTTAATTTATTAAGGCAAAATTCAAACTCAGAATTATGTATGTGTTAAATAATTTTATTAGAGTTATTAGGTCATTGCTTAGGTAGGTTGATCTATGTACTCGTATCGAGTTTATAACAGCTATTTTCCCTATCGTCCTTGTTAAAATTACTTATGTAGGTAAATCGTGGGAAAGACTTGCACCTCGAAAATAAGGATAACAGTTGAATTTAATACAAATCTCTTACTTTTGTTAATATTTTATTCATTGATTTTATTCGTTATTGCAAGTGTATCTTCTAAAACTCACCATAATCAACATCCGGATGGACGCTGGGAATTTTCAAATACTCACGAAACCTTTGGACTTCATCGTTGTCCCATTTTGAACTCATTGTATACGTCCTTTTTTTAATTCACTTTTTTATCGAACTCAGAACGCGTGTTGTTCTTCCCGTTAGTAAAACGATTCTAAGCGAGTCAAGTTATCGAGTTTGCAAATTGTGTGTTATCTGTGATATTTGTCTCCCGCCAAGTTTGATTAGTTATATTTATCATTTCAGTGCGTTGCATGTAGGTAGGTATTGAGATATTTGTAGATGAAACATGTTTAAGGGGACTACAGGAGCTAAACGCAAGTTTTATAAGTTTTATAATGCCTAAAAGTACATGATCATTTGCAGTAAACAAAATCAGAAAAATATACATATGATATACTTCAGGATATATGCTAGGTGTGTTGAAAACATAATACAACTAATTTGATACGATAGAAAAAAATCACGAAGGTATCTTTTAACGATTAAAAATACTAATATAGGTAAAATTAGCTAGAGAAACTCCGCAGACGTGTTGGGTATCGATACCTAAATACGATGAAACGAAAAATAAACATTGTTTTTTTTTGGGGCCACCGACTGTAGTTACTTGAATTATCAGTTTCAAAAGTTTTTTTATTTTTCAATGTAAACTTGTCAGACGTGATGGGTATCGATATCTAAACAAGATAAAATATAAAAAAAAAAAACTGATTTTCTCAACTACCTACTTCAAGTAACTACACTACCAGTGGTCATTGAGCCCAGAAAAAAACATCAAACCCTTTTTTTTGTGTTACCGTGTTTAGATACTGAATCAATCAAAATATTTTTTTTTTTTATTTGTGATGGGTTTGCTCTTGACCTTAGTTTATTTCACATAAACCTACATGGGCACTTATGAAACGTCAGAAGCTAGGTGCACGGTTCCAATTGGTCGTTTCCTATGGAGAAGAGCCGGCAAGAAACTCCACGGTTACTCTTTAAAAAATAATTGGCATTTACAATGTTTTCAAATTACAGTGTTGAAGGACATTGTAGGCCTGTCAAGAAGTACCAGGTACTTAACAAAAAATAAATGGTGTACAAATCTAATGCACGCCCTTTATGTCTGGCAGCTTCTATTTAGGTATTAAGTTCTGTTCCCGTTGTGTTTCCGTTTTTATGTTGTAATTTTTATCTGCTTGAGTACAGTTTCCATTGTTTTGTTGGTATATTGGCGTGTGCTAGCTAACATATGGCAAGTAATTTAATGTAATGTTTTGTGTTTCGTAATGTTAATTACTTTGCATAAGATTTGTATAGAATCAAGTTTATATAACTAAACAGACAGGTGTGCTGCTGGGGAGTTTGTTGCGCCACTTCTTCTTCCCAGCTAAAGCACTAGGAAGTGGTGAAGGGCGGGCGTTTTTGGGGGACTGTCTTATGTAACTTTGACGTTCGAAAAGTGCTGATTCTCAGCCTAGTTTGAATAAATGACTTTTGATTTTGATTTGATAATCTATTAAGCCTTCAACGTTCTCACGTTCACAAAATATAAAAGAATTCTGTGTTAAATATTAATAAAATAATAAAAATAAAAACCTGTTTAAACCAAATTACATGTTTGCCATTACAACTGTAACAAGTCTGAATTAATACCTGTTCACAAAAGCCACTAATAAATAGTTTGAAATCAAAATTGTGGGTATATAATGTCAAATAATGAAAATATTATGCCAAGGAAGTATGAACAAAAAATAAAAAAAATGTCTTAATTTGGGAGCAGTTAATATACATTTACATAGCTATGACGTTTATGAGGTACCAGGGAAACCACATGTGCAGAAGGAATTGTTGCCAAACTTCCTTGTCTTCAACGTAGTCTTTAATCTTATTATGCTTTGTTGATAAGGACACGTTAGATGTGGGTTTTGAACTTTCCATCGCTAAGTTCTGTAACCGACTTTGGCAACTTTTTATAAAAGCGGATACTGTTATAATAAATGATTTGCTTGTTTTTGTTAATCTTTTGGGTATCACAATTTCATGTTTACAACGTATATGGAAATCGCTTCTTATTTTGAAAAGACCTAAGTTTTTGTAAACATACAAAATTCTTTCTAAGATATTTAAGAGAAGGCGGAGTCAGTACATTAATTTCTTTGAATTTGTTTCTAAGGGACTCACGAGGACCCATTCTATAGATCGCACGGAATGCCCACTTTTGTAAAATGAAAATTGAATCTACATCAGCTGCCGATCCCTACAGCAGAACGTCACAAGACATAATACTATTGATACACATTTCGTCTACTGAGTTTCGTTAGCTGCCTAATTAAATATGACTGTATATGGGACTAAATCCAACGGAATCGCCAGTAAATTAACTACCAACTCTTTTTCCCTTTGTGTTTTTGCATAAAACGATGTTTTAGAATTAAAATGTTACTTAACCTGTTAAGGCGCTGACAAGACCCAATTGACCAAAATTGGCTTCTCTTAAGAAAAAAAAAATGCCAAATCTGTATAGTTTGTGGTAGCGGAAAAAATATATGTTAATTTTGAACATATTTCTCAGAACTTGGTTACCAAAACACGTTTTGATAAAAAAAATCTCGATACAAACTAACATACTAATCTCTTACCTTGTGTTCTAATCCAAAATATCTGTATTAAATATCTACATACGTTACATATTTAATTAATAACAAGAACGTCTTATTTGAATGTAGAACTTGGTTGTTTTTTTATTTTCGATTACTCAACTCAATTTTGAGTAAATAGATAATTGCTTCATATTTTGCAATAAATTACAAGCGTTGTGTCATCGCGTTTCTCTTTCTTTTCTATGCAACCTCACAGTGACCGCGGTTTAGGTGTTGTTGTTGGTGTTGTTGTTGTAGCGTCTTAAGCCCCGCGCGACACCGATTCGAAGTCAAACAATAGAAAATCAATTGTGTCTCATTAGCTGTCCTTGGCCAATTAAACACGGTTTCGCGAACATTAATTCAAACAGCAGTTTCAAATTGCCAGTAAAATTTAATAACAACATTGTTTTTTTTTTTTGATAATATAATATAACCAAGTTAAATCATAACAATAATATAATAATTATGTTATTGTTAAGATTTAACTCCGATTCAAAGTACATGACATAAATCTTGCACTCCGAATTTGAGGTAACTCTTGGGTCACGGATTTTGCACTTGCACGTAAATATTGGACTTTGATCACTTATCTCGTACAGTAAACAATCTTGTTTTTGACTACTTAATGAGTAGTCAAAGTTAATGTAATATTTATTTTATTTTACAGAGTAGGTAATTTAAATTTTGGTTTTGATTATTGTCTTAGAGTTAGGAAACCTTATGGTTTCAGCATGCCCGTCTGTCTATCTGTCCCCGCTGTAGCTCAGAAACGCTTAGTACTAGAAAGCTGTAATTAGGCATAGGTATGCATATGTATACAGTGAACTACACTTCACTTGCTCTTTGTTTAACAGCGAGACGTCGAGTTGTGTGCGAGATAGAGCGCCCTAATTTTAGTTCGCGTTATCGCGAAAATGTTGCAGTAGCATTACTATGTTGACGCTTACAGCCCGATGCAAGCTTTATGGCCGCTTTGAATACGAGGTGAGTCGCTGCAACAGAGAGCGCTGGTAGTGCAGTTCGCGTAATCGCGACAATGTAGCCGTAGCAAAAGTGTTTAGTAACATTAATAATAATTAGCAAACATGTCGAGTTCGTTGCCTTCTAGGTACTTAGTTCTGATAGCCAAGGAATGTTCTAGTATTAAAGTAGTAGTCTAGAATCTAAACAAAACATAGGTGACCTACTTTATCTTACCTACCTATGTAAAGCCAGTAAAATTTATTGTTACCCTACGGCTACACTGTCTGGATAACGCGAACTACATTTCGCGCGCTCTATGTTGTACAGCGAGACGTCGACCGGTGTGCGACAGAGAGCGCGCGAAGTAGAGTTCGCATTATCGCGACAATGTAGCCGTAGGGTTAAGCAAAATTACATCCAACAAAAATCACCAGTAGGCATTTCCAAATCCAACTGTCATTCTTTGACAGTTTAAAGGCCAGGACTGGGACTGGGACAGGACCAGAGACTGAATTACCCAAAAAATAAGGTACCTTTAAATTTCAATATGACGTCATACCGTTAAATAAGGGTCACCGAAATATTTCGATACCCTTATTTTTTTCAGTAGCGGAATATTGAGGTTGGAAATGCATACCGGTTTATTTCGGTAGAAGTACTATAACCTTTATAAATGTTTCGGTAGCAGTACCTTAATCTCTATAAATGCATCGGTAGCAGTACTTAAACCTTAATAAATAGGGGTTTTCTTTGACGCACCGCCTCGCCACTCTGTCTGTCGTTCACTTGCTGATTGTTGGACATTATTATAACTCAGTATTGGTTTTTATTTCTGTTCGGAAGGACACGACTGTGTTAGCCGGACTAAGCCTAGTGCCTACCTAAGGTTTTCTTATCTTTCGTCTTTAAGATTTTCGGAAACTATCGGGAGCGGAATATAGGGAAAAGGCTAAATATAAGGAGTCGCAGAGAAAGACATGTGCAGATAATATGAAAAATTGGCTTCGCAGAGGGGGTGACCCTTCAGTATCTCCTTCAACTTCCGAAGTTGATATTCAGTTAGAGGATGTTTCTCGCACTTTGTCCGATCAAACGGATCAAGATTTTTCAGTCTGATTTTACAGTGCAAACTTCACCATCTTAATCGATGTGCGAAGAGCAACCTGAACAACTTGAAAAAAACAAAGCCAGAACACGAAGGATCTAAATCCCCGCACTCGGATTCGGATGAACTGCAAAAACCGGACTTGATTTGACGAACCAAGGCAATTGGCCAGGGGTGGAAAAAATGACTGACCAACAACGGTCTTTCTTTAGCAATCAGGCTGTATTATTAGCCGAAAACATTGAATTTAGATCTACTGAATGCAATGGCGGACATTTAACATCTTCTATGTGGTACTGGACGTTGGCTAATTGCGAAAGGGATAAAAGATCTTGGCTCATATATTCTAAGACAAAAAAAAAAAAAATTTTGTGCGTGCTGCAAGATTTACCACAAACCGTCTTCTACCGCCACATCTGCATTACGTTCTACAGGGTTTATTAACTGGAAAAAAGTTTCAGAGAGATTAACCGATCACGAGGCAACCCAAATGCATAAAGAGTGTATGATCAAGTGGAAAACACGGGTACAACAAATTAAATCATGCCAGGGTATTGATCATAAAATTGAGAGAGTAACACTCACTCACTCACTCAGAGAAAGAAAAATGGAGATAGATCCTGCGTATTGATATGGATGCTGTATTGTATCTATCCATAAACTGCCTGTCTTTTCGCGGGTCCCACGAAACTCCTAGCGATCTCATCAAACAATGTCCTTAGCCTAGTCAAGATAACTTCTTGAACCTAATTTCCCTGCTCGCAAAACTTAAGTTTCAATTAGGACACTTAAAAAAGGGACAAGTATCATATTTATCAAAGACAATACAGAATGAAATAATTGACATAATGGCAAAAACAGTTAGAAATTGCATTTTAAATGACATCAAAGAAGCCAAATAATATACGATAATGTTCGACTGCACTCCCGATGTATCCCATACAGAACATTTGAGCCAGGTAATTCGATATGTAAAAAAACTGGCGATATGTATGAAATAAAAGAAAGTTTAATTGATTTCATAGAAGTTGCTGGAATGACAGGAGAGGACATTTGTCAACAGATTTTAGAAAAAAATGGCAGTTGATGATTTAGATATTGGACAATGTCCCAGTCTTATGATAATCGGTACAATATGGCCGGGATCCATAAAGGAGTACAAGGCAGGATTGCAGAAAGGAATGAGCTGGCCGAGTTCGTACCTTGCTTGGCTTTTTTTTTTTTTGGATGGGAAATCATCAAATAACTTCTCCCGCCCTGGGCGGAGCGGGACGGCGTGTCAGACTCTTACTGACTAAAACCCACCCGTATTCCTTCCGTTGCCTGTGTTGCGGGGGCCTCGGTGACCCATTAGTACCTCCCTGCGACCCCGGCAGGCATCGGCCCTAGCGGACCCCTACATTGTGCTGACGACATCTCTTTGAGGCGCGCGTGGAATACGACGCGCCGTCGACCCGGGCCTGGTCCTCACCGGACGGTGAGCTACCCATTGCTCACCGTCCGCAAGCCTGCGCCTACGGTGGCCGGAAATCCGCCCAGGATTCCCGACGCCCTGGGCGTCTCCTGCGGCGGCTAGGGGCGAGAGGGCGCGAAACTTGCCTTTCCCTCCACCGTCCCGCCTCCTCCTTCGCGAGCATTACTGCTTCGCAGAAGGTGCTGGAGGCTGCCCATGCCCTCTCGCTCCGTACCATGGCCTGAACCAGGGCCGGACGCGAGAGATCTCTGCCGCCGATCGCCTCCACGAGGACACGGCGGTGCTCTGCCCAAGCTGGGCAGACCTCCACGGTATGCTCCACCGTGTCCTCCGGGCGATCCACACAGTGGTGACACCCGGGCGTTTTCTCCCGCCTTATCCGATACAGGAACCTCCCGAAGCTGCCGTGTCCGGTGAGGACCTGCGTCAGGCGGAAGGTGAGGACGCCGTGGCGCCTCTCTAGCCACTCGTCAAAGAGGGGACTTATCGCCGCAATAGTGGCGTGCCCAGCACTGGGTTGCGACAACCGTCCTCTCCATGTCGCCATGAAATCCCGCCGGAGCTCCGTCCGCTGTACCGCGATTTCTCACGGCAGCGGAGTTACGCCCCGGCGTTTCGCCTCCTCGCGCCACTCCCATACGTGCGCGAAGACTTTTGCCTCCAGATCCCATGGCGGCAATCCGGCAAGGAGGCTCGCTGCCTCACAGGAGACCGTGCGGTATTATCCCCGGACCATCCGGATGGCCATGACCCTTTGGGCCGCGCTCAACCAGCGGGCTGGCCGCAGCGCCAGAGAGCGCGCCCATACAGGAGCCCCGTAGAGGGCCATGGACCGCACGACCCCCGCGTAGAGCCTCCGGTAGGAGGCGTTTGGACCCCCTAGATTGGGCAGGAGCCGCTTCAATGCAGCGCCTGCCCGCTCCAGTTTGGGAGCCAAACGTCGGAAATGCTCCACGAAGTTCCACCGGCTGTCGAGGACGAGTCCCAGGTACTTCATCGTCGATTCGACGCCGATAGAAACCCCTCCTACCGTTATTTGGGACCCCAACGGTGGCGCGTTCCGAGGACCATGAAAACACATGGCCTCAGACTTATGCAGGGCCACCTCGAGTCCCAATTGCCGGATCCTTTCGACGATTGTCGCAACCTCTCGTGCCGCTAATTCGGCCGCCACCTGGTGCGACCTCCCCTGCGCCAGGACCAACTTGCATCAGCGTAGCACACTACTCTGACGCCGCTAGGGAGGTCGGCGCGCAGCACCCAGTCGTATCCAATGTCCCACAGATGCGGCCCCAGGACCGATCCCTGTGGGACACCGCACGACATCTCTTGCTGGTTCCACACTCCCGGGTGACCGGGGTAGATGACGGCCCTGTCCGTCAGATAGGCCTCGACCACACGACAGAGGTAGGTCGGCATCCGGTGGTACCGGAGTATACCTTGCTTGGCTCACTCCTTAAATTGTAGGTGTTCATTCCGTTAAAACGAATTTAAAAGGAAGTAACCAGGCGAAACATGTTGCTGTGAATGCCGTATTAAATAATTTGCCAGAAATAGCGGAAGCCTTAGAAGAAATAAAGCAAAAGTCTCATGCTCCAGAAGCTAAGTACGAGGCAGGTCATCTCTTAACTGCTATAAAGAATTTTAAATTTATTCTTAATTTAAATATTTGGGCGAATATTCTATGCGAAATCCCTGCCCGTTCCGACGCACTAATGGATGGTCTGCTAAAAACTTTGCAAAAAATGAGACAAAATCCAATGTAATATTGGATAAAAGAGGCTACAGAAGTTGCTGAAAAAAAGTGGTGTTGATTATTTTGCAAAACAAACGAATTCCGAAGCGTAAAAAACATCTCGATGAGATGTGTGAAGACGAATAACACACACTCCAACCCGTTCAACTATTTTCTAAAGAAATAATGATGGTATTTGATCGAATCATATCAGAAATTAAAATGCTACCATACTGAATTTGAATTTTGCTTTTCTTAATGTTACTAATATTTTGAAAATGTCAATTGAAGAACTGCAAAAGTATGGAGCAGATCTGGCTCGAAAATACGAGCGAGATTTAAGCACCGTTTAATTCTCCCAGAAGTAATACGTTTTTAAAGAGCAAGCTCCGCTTTTATTTGGTGATATAGAATAGTCTAACGGTTTCTATCTCATACAACAGATCTATGCGGATGATTTTCAGGATGCTTTTCCTAATATTTGTATTGCCCTGCGAATTTACTCTACGCTTCCTACTACATCCGCAAGCTGTGAGCGAAGTTTTAGCAAACTAATACTAATAACAAATTATTTGCGATCTTCTATGATCCAAGATGGCTTATCGAGTCTTGCAATATTAGCGATAGACAATCGAATTGCACACGAGTTAAATTATGACAGGACTATAGATTTATTTGCTGAACAAAAGCTTGAAGAGTAAAATTGTAATTTTGATTTACAAATGCAATAATATATTAGATTTTTATTTTTATTATACATATTTTTATTTTTAATCTTATCCTGGGCTGTGTATAAAATATATATCCTACACGTTCATGTCCATACGTATCGTATATATCTGTAAATAAATAGGCTTAACACATAAAGAACAGTGATAGATGCATTATTTCCGGAAGGCCTATGTTCAAATGTCAATCAATTAGTGGACATCTGATAGCTGAAATTATAGAGACAATAAAGGTAAACATAAATGTAAGTGGGCGGGACAAAAACTGAAAAATGCCTTTTTCAGTTTTTGTCCCGCCTAAAAAAAATTGAAGATCCGGGGCTGTTAGAAGGTATGTGGTAGGTACATTTATCTTACGAAGTTCACAACACAAATAGATGTAGGTAGTTTAGAAGCTTGACCCCATACGTGTGGAGTAGGTAACTAGTACTCAGTCATTAGAGTATTATGTTCTATGACCTAGGTACGTATTGGCCGAGCAGCCCTCAAACACACGAAACGAACAAACAATATCCGTAGATCGCGTAGATACCTACCTTATATGTAAAATATAATGCTCTGCACACTGAATGTGTTATTAAGAAGGTAAATACCTAGGTACCTACAGTCAACCGCACGTCAGCGGTACTTACCAGTGTTACCTTAACACCGATGTGCGGTTGACTGTACTACCCCAGTTTCTACACAGCCTACCTATAAAACCATAATCATTTTGATAATAGGTAAACGAAGAAAGTAGGTAGGTACTTTTATAACAGCTGAACATCCAATCACTAGGCAAGTAGAGGCATTATTTTCCTTTGACAATGAAAAAAATGCGTGAAGTTCACGCATTTTTTTCATTGTCAAAGGAAAATAATCGGTCGGTACCGTTACCTTTATAAATAAAGGTTGGGCCGGTTTAAAATAAAGGTTGAGCTATCTCAACCTTTATTTTAAACCGGTACACAGTGGAACGAATGTATGGGAGCGGTTGGACGTAGACATGTCCGAAAAATAAGAGTAAAATTATGACAAACTAATGATGCCATCTTATTCGATTACTTAATGCCTTCATAAATTGTGGTGATGAATTTCTTCATAACTCCCATATTTCGGGAGTAATTTGAGAAAATGTGAAATTTTACTATGAAAATGAGTGTATCGAGCTCTCTTGATTCCGGGCTTGTTTCAAGTAGCGGTCTCTAATATCGTAATGCTATTACTAAGAGCTATATTTAATACTAAGACACATAGTGCGCCAAATGTGCACTTTCTGGGATAAAAGGAAATGAAAATTTAAAAAAAAAAACGTTTTTTCCCCATTTGTATTTACTTTAAACCGCAGACAGACTTATTAAGAGGTCTATAAATATATTATATATATACAGAAATATATATTAACAAAAATATTCACAAGAACTGATGAGAGTATGACTTTTAAGTAAGTTGATAATAAATTACCTAGTTTCATTAAAAGTACAATAAATAATTAAGATGTAAGCTCTAATTTACTAAGTTACACATTTTAAAACAATAACATCATTTAATTATCTTCGTCATCATCATCATCATCAATTAATTCAAATTCAGAATCGATGTCCGCTAAATCATTTATGTTAACAAATTCGATATCACTTTTCTCAGAATCCGTAAGCTCATAAAATTCCTTAAAAGAAGATTTTTTTACAAACTTATTTCCTTTTGGACGGATACTTGTAACAAGTGGATCAGAAGACAGTAAAAGATTGTGCATAATATCTTCATTGCATGAGATACTGCTATGCTTTCGAGAATGCCCCTCTCTATATTTTCTAAAATCTTTATTTCTAGCCTCAGATGCCTCTTCGGATAGAAAACCAATGGGCACAATTGACATGTTCTGAACTATGTCTGGCCCATGCATTAAAATTTTATGAAGTGAAGAAGGCATATAATACCATGGGTATAACTCCACGTAAAGCTTAGCAGTATCAAAGCAGAACTCTCGGAATTTAGTTACGTTGATCTTCTCTCCTGATGAAATACACTGCAAGATCACACAGATTTTTCTTAAAAGCATAGCATCTATTCCGGTCAGTTCAGCAGATTTAGTGTAGTTTTCAAAAAATCTCCTTGCCGAGTTGCCATTGTTGGTGGATCCACTGCCTTGTTTCACAACATCGAGAAGTAAGCCCGTTTCTCTTCTTACAGCCTCTTGAACTCTTTTCTTCCTGTCATCAACTTGCCTTTTTGCTATATCACCCCTTACTTGCCATGATTTTATGTCTAATTTGTAGGAAATGTGTAATAAGCATTCCATTGAGCGAATCCAAGCGTGAAGGGTGCTTAAGCTATATTTATACATGTCCTCGTTTGCGTGTTTATCTTTGATAAACTCTAAATTATTCATTTCTTTAGGACAAGCCTTGCATATGTCACACACTGAAGCTGCTGTATTGGATATAATGGAATGAATTTTACCATCAATCATTGTCAACAGCAGTTGGTGTTTGACACTAATTCCATCAGTGATGGTGGATGGAGTTAAGGCTTCAATCTCTGCTTCGATTTCAGCCATCTCTCTCTGCACATTTTCTTTGGTTTCCTTTATAAACTTAAACAATATTGGCCGGCAAAATGAAGTGGAAGATGGTCGCTCGTTTTCCCAAATTGTTACACCTTTTGAGACGAGCCGCAGTGGTACAAGACTAATCATAAAATTACTAGCAAGATCGATTTGCTCATCTTCACTCGTCCTTTGATGATAAATGCTTTGGCTAGATGATCCGTCAAAACCCCATTTGCTGGTCAATACGAGCTGTTGATTGGGATCAACAGGGGTTTCTAACGACCTAATAAGTCTTCTTGAGGTTAAATCCATCAAGGCTTGTAATTTGATTTTTGCAGAGCTCTCTGTAACTGTGAGATCTTCTTTGGCCGGATAGCACTTAATTTTTTCTTTAACCAACATGTAGTAACTCGGGTATTGAACAGCTCCTTCTTGAGTGTTGAAATCCCGAAGAGTGTTATAGCGCCATTTCGATAAGTTCATCGATACATAAAGAGCCAATGCCTTCAAAGGGGATATTTCCCGTACCTGAATTGATTTACCTTCAATGAAGGCTTTGATTTTTGAGGCCTCTTCTGGATTCTCCGTCAAGTATTTCATAACATAAGCTGTATCGCTTTGTCCTGCCTTTTGAAGCGCCCTTTCGGCCGAAAACATAATTTCAGCGCTGCTACTGCTGCATGAAAGACTATCTTCAGTGCGTCTTCTTTTTTGCCGGTTACTAAGGTCCTCAAAAGATTTACGAGGACTAGGATGTGTACAAGTTGAAGCATCAGATTTAGCAGGAGAAATTATGGGCTCGATGACGTCACTTATATTTTCTGTAGAAGGTTCCATATTTTCATTCTGTAATTCCGGCCATGAATTGCAGCCTGTAGCCAAATCTCATGTTTCTTCCGAAACTTATCTGTGCTTCTTCCAGACTGTGTCCATTTTGCATAAATGCGGTAGCAAAATCGACGACACCAGTCTTTTAAACTTGTTTCAGCACTTTCACATAACTGAACACAACTGTTATCTTTTAAAACACTGAACAAATAGTTAAAGTCGCGTAAATCTTTATGTGCGCGTGCGCATAAAGCAACGTGAATATCAAGATTTGTATTAAAATTTGGAAAATACATTGCGAGATTAGCTTGGATACAACGAGGTGTAAATCAACACTGATTTTAAAGTTACTAATAGTGACCTATTTATATAAAATCCAGGTATCCCAGGTATCCTTTGTTAAATATTGCAAGGTAATTAGTTATTGTGATAATTAGTAAATGATGCATGCTAAATTAGTGTATTAAGAGCCATTTAGTAATTAAATAATAGCAATGTTCTTATCAGTAATCATTAGTGCATCAGTTTTATATGTAAACCTTAAGTCCCTAATTATATATCCTAATTAGCTTATATCTTCTCTAATTGGCTGCTCAGAAATGTTATTGTAATAAGGTAAACCTTTAGAAAAACGGTTTTAATCAACAAAATAAACAAAAAATAAAAAAATTGTGTTATAAAATAAACATCACTCTTTATCCCAGAAAGTGCACATTTGGCGCACTATGTGTCTTAGTATTAAATATAGCTCTTAGTATTAGCATTATGATATTAGAGACCGCTACTTGAAACAAGCCCGGAATCAGGAGGGAGAGAGCTCGATACACTCATTTTCATAGTAAAATTTCACATTTTCTCAAATTACTCCCGAAATATGGGAGTTATGAAGAAATTCATCACCACAAGTTATGAAGGCATTAAGTAATCGAATAAGATGGCATCATTAGTTTGGCATAATTTTACTCTTTTTTTTCGGACATGTCTACGTCCAACCGCTCCCATACATTCGTTCCACTGTGCGGTACCGGTTTATTTTTGAGGTATCTTAACCTATAAACGTAACCGGTTTCAGTCCCTGGCTATAACACGCAAATTGACGTAGTGTCAACTTGATAAACAATTAATTTCCTTGACTGTATTTATGTGATATTTATTTACTATTTTAGTTTGTTTATGGTATCTTGTTGATCTTTAACGATACGCCCGTCTGCGGGATGTGTGCTCAAGTATAATGTTGATATACATGTACTGCAATAATGCAGTAAATGTTAATTGATAAATGATTTTATTTATGTTAGTAGGTTTGTACAAACACGTCACAAGTCAATCGCATTTTTTAAAACTAGATGAGGTCGGCGTTTCCTATCTGACTACTCTGAGAAGAAAGGCCGAAACAAACTCAGAGGTCAAAGTCTCTTTTAAAGTCCAGACATAATTTTGGTCAGATTATGTGAAGACTATGTCGATTGGTGTCAGAAATGGTCTTTTGATAAAAGAACCACACAGATTGAGTGGTCCTACCCAGTAGTCGTGTAGCTCAACTCAGAACTTAATGAGCTCAACGATTCAACGAACAAT
Organism: Atethmia centrago; assembly: GCA_905333075.3. Classification (NCBI taxonomy): domain Eukaryota; kingdom Metazoa; phylum Arthropoda; class Insecta; order Lepidoptera; family Noctuidae; genus Atethmia; species Atethmia centrago. Next base: position 8,065,066 of record HG995374.1, read on the forward strand.
ACCAAAGAAAGGATATTTGGCTAGGCCGCAAAAAATACTCAAACTGCCAGATCAAATTAAAAGCTAACTGAGATTAAAACAAAATTAAACAAATAAAGTCTTCACATTTACAATAATTAAAATAATATAATATTTCACACAGAGTAAATATTCATTACATAAGTAGTATACCAATAATCTGTTGTTGTTGTGTAACATCCTTCCTCTCGCTTTCTGTGGGATTGAAAAGGGACGGAAGTGTATAGACAGGAAGTGACAGCAAGAGCATGGAATTAGTAAGTACTATAATGAAATTTATTTATTTACATAACCAAATTACAAGATGATTATTAATATTAACTAAATTAAATTAAAACTAAGTTAAGCCTAAAAAAGGCCCTCGGGGCATTGTACCGAGGATGCTGGTGGCATTTCCTCGCTGAGTTGCAATGCTGATGCGTTGCGCGAGAAAGCCGCCAGCTTTTCGATCACCAGTTACATCAACTAGAAGTTTCGCGATTTCCGCAAATAACTTATGTGCACTGGGATCCCACGGACCGAGGGTCTCGACGCCAAAGGGCACAAATTTGTACTCTCTGCCAAGGCCTCCATATTTAATAACTTTCAGATTTTCGGCATTTTCTGCCGCTGCACCCGCTTTAGGAGTCCGTTGGAGGTGAGACGGTGCCAGTGTGTCTACACAGGAAGCGTCCCACACAAGCATCCGTCCCAAACTCCACTCCTCCAGTACTATTATATAGATTGTAAGTAGAAGGGGTCGAATTTCGAACAGTGGGCGACCACTAGTAATGAATAAATTATTCGAATAAATATTTCAGTATTTAACTTTTTTAATTTCTGAGGTTAATATCTGTCGCTGCTCTGTTGCTGATTACGAAAGTGAGATGTCAGATGTTACACATCAAATGCGACTACAGTAAGGCTCGCTCGTTTTTTTAAATTGTTTTTTAAACGCTGATACAAACAAATAATACATTTTTAAAAGTAAAATAACAGCGCATCTAATAATTAGTAATAAGCGCTAACATTGAAAAATTGGTAACATCGGTAAAAAGAGACACTTAAATGAAATAAAAACTTATGAGATTCTGCAAAAAATATATAATATTGGTAAAGGTAAAATTGGTTAAAAGGCTTGTCCAAGGGGATGGGGAAATAGACCGAGATGTAACGCATCAGATCAACTCGGGATGGATGAAATGGCGACAGGTCACAGGAACAACTTGCGACCCACGGATGCCCCTCAAGTTAAATGGGAAAATTTACAAGTCCTTCATAAGGCCTGTCGTACTGTATGGATCGGAGTGCTGGGCCGTGAAGGAGATGGATGAAAAAGAGTACATGCAGCGGAGATGAGAATGTTGAGATGGATGTGTGTAGTGACGAAAATGGATAAAGTAAGAAATGAATATATAAGGGGCAGCTTGAATATGGCGCCAGTGACAGAAAAGTTGAAAGGAAGTCGATTGGTATGGGCATGTGATGAGGAGGGATGAAACGCATGTGACTGAAAGAGTGATGAATATAAATGTTGATGGGTGGATAGGGAGAGGAAGGCCAAAGAAAAGATGGATGGATTGTGTGAGGTTGGTGATATGAAAGAGAAGGGAGTGAATGATAGCATGATGGCTGACAGGGGAGGATGGAAGTAGATAACGCGTTGCGCCGACCCCAAATAACATAGGACAAGGGCAGGAAAATTATGGTAAAGGTAAAATTTAATATTCTTTGACATTATAACATTGATAAATTATTGGTAAGAATCAAATAAAAATAAAAATTGTAAAAATTGGTACCCAAGGTTGAACGTCATTTTGTAAAGGCTCCTGCATACTGAGGCGATATCGCGGGCGCGACAGGCATATTGCTGCCTGTCGCGTCGCGCCCGCGATATCGCCCCGGTCTGTAAGAGCATTTAGCTTTCAGCACTCAGGACCTCATTTCTCGCGGAACGGAGTTCCGATGTGTATTTTTGCGATGCTTCTCTAAGCATCACACAGAGCAGAGGACGTCTTTCGGCTGTATGACGATAATGTTTTCTCATTCACCAATTTGGATATTTCATTGCCTAAAACCTGTAAAAACTGGTAAGTACGTAAGTACATAATATTGCCCGATCGTCATCATCATCTGCCGGTCTAACCGGATGCAGCTGAATACCAGTATTTTACATGAAGCGACTGCCTATCTGACCTCCACAACGCAGTTACTGGGTCACGATACCCCTTGGTAAACTGGTTGTCAGACTTGCGGGCTTCTGAAGACCCGTAAAAACTGTCAAAGATCTACAAATGACAGCCGGGACCAACGGCTTCACGTGCTTTCAGAGACACGAAGAGGTCTTGGTATGTAAAGATGGTCACCCATCCACGGACCAGTCGCGGCAACCGTAGCTTAACCTGATCGATCGACACGTGCGGCTGTTATTACTTAGCCACAAGCCCCTATAATATTGGCAGATATTCAAGAAAATAGACAGCAGTAGATAGGGTCCTGTTACCTATACCGTGAGATCGACATCCAAAAGCCGATACCGAAGAAGTGAATGATAGTGATCGCAAGTTTAACGGTATGGGCAGATAGCCAGGCAGGTTGTGCCAACGTAAATAATTTGGCAACATTTATTACAATTCGAGGAAAGTGACGAGCCTGGGAAAAGGAAGAAACTCTAGGTGTTTAAACTGCCCGATTGATCTCGTGGTTGCAAGCACGACTGCTGGACGGTGGGGTCCTGGGTTCGATTCCCGGGTCGGGCAAAGTGTTTTTCTATATGGAATTTCGCAGTAGCAGCCCGGAGTCTGGATTTGTGCCCGGTTGATGGCAATAGGCTCGCCCCATATTACATGGGACTTTAACATAACTGGTAAAATGTGGGTGTACTACAGGTACACCTCTGCCCAACCCTTCGGGGAAACAAGGCGTGATGTTATGTTATGTATTGACCAGAGTTTCGTTTTGGTGGTGTGACTCCCCTGTGGATGGTAAAGCACGTATAGCCCTTGGTCCTACATCTGATCTCTCCCCGGTCATGTCGTATTGCCATCCCACTGGATTATGAGAGTAAGGGAAGAGAGAGAGTGTACTATAATATCTCCTGCGTACTTGGGTAATTTCCGTTGAGAATGGCCGTGATGACCGAAAAAAAATCTCGATACAAACTAACGTTAAACTAACCTCTTACCTTGAGTTCTAATCCAAAATATCTGTATTAAATATCAACATACGTTACGTATTTAATTAATAACAAGAATGTCTTATTGAAATGCAGAACTTGGTTGTTTTTTATTTTCGGTTACTCAACTCAATTTTGAGTAAATAGATAATTGCTTCATATTTTGCAATAAATTACAAGCGTTATGTCATCGTGCTTCTCTTTCTTTTCTATGCAATCTGACAGTGACCGCGGTTTAGGTGTTGTCAGCGTCTTAAGAAGCTTCCATGAGAGATGGCAGTACTTACCTAAGCTTTCATCTGACGTATCCAGGGCCACCCACCCTGCCAAACTGGTGGACTAGCTAGTCTTTTTGTCACAGCATGAGTTAATGCAAATTTTCACATAATAATATTTCGTGCAGAGAGAAGCATGTACTCTCATCACTCCTCATCTGTTGTGTCGCAACAGAAGATGAAAACGTACATAGAAACAAATAAAGAAAATAGATTTATTTGTTACAGAAACTCGAGCACATTAAAAGCTATGGTAATTCAAATATATAATAAAACAAAACAGATTTAAGGCTCCTGCATACAGAGGCGATATCGCGGGCGCGACATGCATATTGCTGCCTGTCGCGCCCGCGATATCGCCTCTGTATGCAGGAGCCTTTATGCTTATGAACACAGAACTTAAATATTTGACAACTACACGCCGTGACTGTGACAAGAAGGCTTCCACTCAGCATGATGCTGTGCTATGGGGGACCCAGGGTATGCGGCAGAGCGCTGATTTTCAGTAGTCACCCGAAAGTGACGTACGGAAACCAAGCAGATGCTACATGCACATGCGCATGCTATACATGCCTCGTATCTTCTGTGTAGAGAAATTGTAAATTACCCTACTACCTACATAGGTAGGTATCTACAATTTCTCACACTGTGTACTTTCTCAGACTGATCTGATCTAAAGGTCTTCCTTTAATGCTCTTGCCTATAATGTTCCCACTGCTGGGACACAGGCCTCCTGTCTTTGAGAGGTAGTGGGCCGTAATCCACCACGCGGGCCCAGTGCGTGTTGGTAGATGTCACATGTCTTCGAATTTTTGGTTCTAGGACATGCCGGTTTCCTTACGATGTTTTCCTTCACCGTTTTGAGACCTAGTTTTGGACAACTACTATCTTGCCAAAGCTGACGATGTTACGACAAGGTGTGGCAGACGCCTAGAAAAAGTAAATATTTTGTTTATGCTCACGTCAAACAGTGCGGTCCAAAATACTGAAGGCGCAGCATTCATGGTTTTAATCTTTACTGTGTAAAATATTCACTAAAGTTCAAAATCAAAATCATATTTTTTTTATTTCACATAAACCTACATGGGCACTTATGAAACGTCAGAAGCTAGGTGCACGGTTCCAATTGTCGTTTCCTATGGAGAAGAGCCGGTAAGAAATTCCACGGTTACTCTTTAAAAATAATTTACTTTACAATGTTTTCAAATTATAGCGTTGGGAGGACAGTGTAGGCCTGTCAAGAAGTACCAGGTACTTAACAAAAAATAAATGGTCTACAAATCTAGTCTATCAAGCCTACAACGTTCTCACATTTACAAAATATAAAATAATCTAGATCATGAAAATTACCAAATGTCCACTGTCACCAAATGTCATGTATGCCATTACAACTGTAACAAGTCTGAATTAGTATCCTGTCCACAAAAGCCACTAATAGTTTGATATCAAAATAGTAGGTAGTTATATTAAACACATCACCAAAAATAACAGAAGAACAATCTATATAGATTAAAAATAAAACGGTATGTACCATTAGTACGTACATAGGCAACAGACAGTTAAAAAAAAAACAATAGAGGTTCTATTCAAGAAGCAGCGGTAAATTATATGCCTATTAAATAACATCAATATGTTACGCAAATATTCCCACATAATCGATTTTCCTCTCTTATTAAGATTACTGTAAACCATTAAGCTGACGTAGGAGCTGTACAACGTTTACGGTAATGCTTAGTAAATTTTTGTCGATAAATAAACGAGTAGTTATATTAATAAGTACGAGTAATTCGATATTTATTGAAGTAGGTATATTATGTGGTATCTAATACCTATCTAATTTATTTGTCTGATAAAGCGGTATTTCCATGATAACTTCGATGAACTTATACAATGTTTTATGGCACTGTTTAATAATTGCCTGATTGAAAGACAAACACAAATTCTGCCTTGTCCTTACATCACCTTACTACTATGAATGAAACGGAACGCGAACAGAAATCGGCGCGAAACCCTCCTACGCGGGCCTTTCAAAAATCGTCACATTCGCGAGTTACGTTCCATACCGCGACCGGCCGTGCACCTTTCGCCGCACGCCGAAACACTGATTAAAGAAAAAAACATTTTGAATTTTGAACGAGGAGACAGGCTCGCAATATTAAATTTTTTTCAAAGCGAGATTTTTGGCCGCTGTTACAATTAAATATTTTTGTTTATTTTGATTGAAAAGAAATAAGTGTCCGTGCAAAAATGGTTCGAAAAATCGGTGGTCTCCTGTGTTGTCTCTGCGTTTTCGGTATTTCATTGAGCGATAGCGCTATATCAGCTGATACCGTAAGTACTCAAAATTACTTATTCATAAATTGTAAGACCCGTACCTGTGATGGCGATTAATGGATTATATTTTACGTACATGGACGGTTTAGTAAAGATTGTATTCGGTGTTCTATCTATGCATTGATGGTTGCTACTCCAATGTACATATCTTCGTAAATCAAATCGCTTTAATTGTGTGAGTACAAGACTACAATTATTGATTGCTAGTAATTAACTACTTATTCATACTTAAATAACGCGGGAAATTAGCCATAATAATTGAATAAAAATTTGATTAACGCAAAGCAATTAAATTATGAGTACTGGCATATCCGTAACCTCCTGAATTGATGACCTAACTTTTTTCAAATCCATTGTTTTTTTTAAATGAAAATAATTATTATGCTTGTAATTTTATTCCCAATAAATTGATCTTATATTTTTATATTAATACTTATTACAACATATATGGCCTTAGTTTGGCACATGTAAAGTTACTCTAGTTACTAGACGGCCTTGAGTATTGAATGTAACTTGTCATTCTGGTGGACACTTATTACGACACACAATATATTATCGATAGGTACTATAACTTAACTCCTATACAGAGTTTTCCTTGTATTTGATTGACCTTTATTTTTTTCCAAGTTTATATGATTGTGCGAGTGATTTAGTTTGGATAGTACTTATAACCAGAAGGCGCCACTGCGAAACGAATCAAGAATTTATATCGTAGGGAATGTGATTTTTTAAGACGTAATTTTTAAGTAGCTTTTAAAAAATGATCATGGATTTGGATTTTGTGATGTATTTCGGTAATTTATTATATAATTTTGACCTTTCATATATGATAATTTTTCTTCCCTAGTTTGTGCGGCGTGAGTATAGTTCTAATATATTTATTTAGGTACTAAATTGACATCGACCAACCCGCACTGGGCCCGCGTGGTAGATTACGGCCCACTCCCTCTCAAAGAGAGGAGGCTTGTGTCCCAGCAGTGGGAACATTATAGGCTAATTATGTAGGTTCTATATTATTATTATAAATATACAAAATCTGCTTGCATGTGTATAAATACATTGAAACTGGTTGACACCTGAAAACGATTGACTTTTGAATAGGAAATCCAATCTTAGTAGGAACTGTATAACATTATGTAAATCGAAGGGCGTTAAACATGGCTACATTATTGCACAGGACCAGTGATTCATACACACAACATGCTCAAAGATACACAGGTAGATAAAACGTATCTAGCATAAACCTTGAATGGGCTAGACCTGATTAGTTTTACAATTAACACAAATGTGTAAATTGAGCAAGATAGGTACTGCCTTACTCGGCGGATACAACTAAATAGTCAGATCAAAGACTAATTATCTAAAGTCTTTAGATAAACTTTCAATAGACCTCAATAAACTTGCTATGTGTCAAAAGACATCGAACCAAGATTATCGAAACTCTGTTTAAGAATAGTTCAGAAACCGGGCATTATAGACATCTAACAGCTATTTAGTAAGTACCGTTCTCAAACATAAATAAAAACACACATCACATAACAAAACGCCTGTATTCATCGAAGGATTGGGCAGAGGTGTACCTAGACTGCACCCACATTTCACCAGTTATGTATACGTCCCATGTAATAGGGGCGTTATTGTCATCAACTGGGCATCAATCCTGACTCCGTGGCTGCTACCTACTGAGAAGTTTCCAATGGTAATACCCAATAACATTGTACCCGACCTGGAACCAGATATTAGGACCCAGGTACGACCTTTTCACAGGAAAGACCTTTTCAAAGGGTCACCGAGGCCCCTGGCAACACAGGCAACAGGAAGGAATACGGGTGGGTTTTAGTCAGTAAGAGTCTGAGACACCCTCCCGCTCCGCCCAGAGCGAAAAAGGTACGACCTTTATGATGTTTGTGCAATTTTGAATACCTACTTAGAGTAAACGTAAAATTCTGTTGGTTTTCTTCTAAGAGACGAGAGCACTGCGAATTATTCTGAACGGAAATCAATTAATCTCCCTAGCCTTTTCCCAAGAATGTTGGGGTCGGCTTCCAGTCTTACCAATTGCTGCTGAATATTCATTCATTATTTTACATGAAGCGACTGCCTATCTGACCTCCACACCCCAGTAACGGGGTAACACGATACCACTTGGTAAGACTGGTTGTCAGACTTTCGGGCTTGAGACGACCCCTAACGACTGTCAAAGATCCACGAATAACAGCCGGGGCTTAACGTGCTTTCCCCGGAGAGCACGGCACGGAGGAGTCTAAAAAATTAACTATTTTAAACATTAAGGGTCGGTTCACATCTGACGGAAGATGCGTCGCGTATTATAGGTCACGAAACGCCAGAATAGACAATTATATGAGAAAACATTCAACCTTTCACACTTAACCGATGATGCGTTAGTGCGTCGAGCGTACGGCGTCTGTTCCGTTTCCGTCAACGCATTGTCGGCCGACGTAAGAGCGGCGTAAGAGAGTCGTAAGGAGTTCATCAAAATATTCTATGGACATACGGTAAAACTGAATAAATGTTGAAAGATACTCTCTTAAAATTGCATATAGACAATGAAATTGGCCAGTTGATATTCTTTTAGTTTTTAAAGGATGCACCCAATGTCATCGTTTCCTTTTTTGATCTTGTCCTAAAGCATCCCAAATAGCTATTATTTCGATGGGCTTAATTTTAGAATTAATTATCACACAACACAACCGCTCTGTAGATGCTGAATGCAGAAACTGAATAGACGCGTAATAATGTGGCAAAACGAAGTTACGCCCGCCGCATCTTCCGTCAGATATGAAGACACCCTATTTGACCAAATAGACGCGGCTGATGATACGTTCGACGCATCTTCCGTCAGATGTGAACCGACCCTTAATCATACATTCCAACAACACAAATTATTCAAATCAATTCAAAGACCCGTTTAATTAACAATGAAACTGAAGGAAACACTCATAATGCAATTTGTATGCAAACGTGTACTAATAACAGGTGTCGTCAACAATTGGTGCGTGCAAATGAAGCAAGGTGAAAGTGCTCAGTGAACGCACTCAAAATGTTATGGCATATGCTAATTATGGAGCTGCCGTTCTGAAAGCAACGCAATCAGAAATGTGGGTAATGAGTAAGGAAGGTAATATTCTAAAGAAACAATAGATATTGTTATAGATAAAATTGTAAGAAAGTAATGGATTTTGATATGCTTTCACGTTGAAACGAACCGGTTACGATAATTCTTGTACCTAATGGTTGTATTTCGACTTTCTTGGCTACGGTGGGTTAGTAAAAACGCTTCAGTAATTTACGAAAATGTATAAAATGCAATCTTTCTCAAAACAATGAAATTGTTTTAATAATTGTTCAGCTAATCTTATCCAGTAGGTATATATAAATTCCAAACCGAATTATTAGAATGTCTGCTCTATCATATGGTTAGTTTTATTAATGTGGGTTTACGAAATTATGGAGGCAGTTTCATGGTATGATAAACTTCAACTATATTTCGTAAAACTAAAGTCTTATTAATGAAGGATTTATCAACACGATGGGTTAATCTGATAATAGATACCCCCATGTATAAGTATTGGTTGAAGGGATAACAATTATGGTCCAATGTGCAATGAATTTACTTGCAATAACTTGATTACTTTTCACAGTCCACATTTCTCGGAGATTACTCTATAAACAGATTGAGAGATTTCCCTTTGAAAAGTTCGACGTACGATTACATAATGATGTTGCTCCAATGCCGGCTGTGGCCTCCTTATTACCGTGGTAAATGGTAATCCGCAGTAACCGAGCTACAAATCAATTACTTTACACCACAAGCTAGGTAACTTGTTACAAGATTACTACATCAAGATGCGCAAAAGTGTTTAATAAAACCGATTAAATATGTACACTTTAACCCAGCACAAGCATCAACGACTATTTTGTATAAAAAACTAAGACTGCGACTTTTTTTTTGCGTATTTTGGATTAAAATAATATTTTGGCAAATGAATGCGAATGCCTCAATCAGGTAAACTTTAAGTATTACGTTACGTACATTCTTAATTTTGGCGCTAGAAGTTCTGCAATAGAGCTTTATTAATTAACATCACGTACGTAAGTTTGTAATTATCATCCCGTTTTTATAACTTCTGGTTCTATTAACTTTGCGACGATACGTAATGAGCCGTAACGATTCCTCTGACGACGCGACGGCCGAAGGTTTGACATCTCTGATGTAACACACGACTGTCAATTGAATGTAAAGCCGTGTAAGCACGAGAGAACAAAACATGGTGAACTCGAACATCGAACACCGAACATTTGGTTCGTATGTGTGGACGTAAATTAGCAAAGCGAACACGAACACCATACACCGTCCATACAGAACAACGAAATTGGATCGCCACGAACATTTTTGACGAACTTAGTGTTTGATGATGTTCGTTACCGGTATCTACGCACATGCGAGTGAAGTGTTCGATGTTCACTGTTCGTTCGTGGGTACACGCCTTACTGTTGTTTTAGGTATTTACATTAGCAATAATTTCCAGGTTATTATTAATGTATTTTATTAAAGGAAACGTTTGTATGATTATGGTTCTTGATGTAAATGTCTTTTAGTAAGGCCTTGCTTAGAACTGTTCGGACATACCTCTCTAGGCATTGTTGTCTTCGTGTATTATTGAATCTTTAGTCAATCCGTGCCGGGCTGAGATGTAACATACATAGCCCAGAACTCTCTGTCTTATACATAAGGCTACAGTAATTTAAATCTTATTGTTTTGTGTGTGTCTCTTATGATCACATATGTAGGTAGGTCATACTTACAGACTTTAGAATTTATGGATTTGAGGTTGGGATAATCTGATGCTACTGCATTTTATACAAACCTGACTATATTGTCTTCCAATTAAGATGAATCGAATTGATAACAATAATAAGAAACTGGCTAAAACACCGTTAATCGATTAAAATCTCGCTTTTACGTCAGCAAAAACGATTTAATGTTTCATGGTGATTGGTGAAATTATTAAATCGATGAAAAGGTGTTTCTAGATGGCCCATTTCTTAGATGGTTCTAATTATCAAAAGAGAGAAGACTGAGCGTATGCTCGAAGCTTCGTGTCATATAGTAACGTCGGTGTTGTTAAGAAAACTCGAAATAAATAACTTCTTTAGACGCTTAAAAACCTGATTATTGACACAAAATGGTATTAAAATGTAAAAGGTTATGATACAGTAGGTACCTATCTCTGAGAGACTAGTGGCTAAATGCTAACAGCCGCATAGGTCGATCGAAGGTTAAGCTACGTTTGCCGCGGTCGGTTCGTGGATGGGTGACCATCCATTAGATATCCTGATCCCTCCGTGCCTCGGAAAGCACGTTAAGCCGATGGTCACAGCTGTCATTCGTAGATCTTTGACGGTGGTTACACCCGTAACCGTTTGTCAGACTAACCAAAGTCTCGCGTCCGGCCCTGGTTCAGGCCATGGTACGGAGCGAGAGGGCATGGGCAGCCGTCACCTCCTTCTGCGAAGCAGTAATGCTCGCGAAGGAGGAGGCGGGACGGTTGAGGGAAAGGCAAGGTTTGCGCCCTCTCGCCCCTAGCCGCCGCAGAAGACGCCCAGGGCGTCGGGAATCCCGGGCGGATTTCCGGCCACCGTAGGCGCGGGCTTGCGGATGGTGAGCAATGGGTAGCTCACCGTCCGGTAAGGACCAGGCCCGGGTCGACGGCGCGTTGTGTTCAACGCGCGCCTCAAAGAGATGTCGTCAGCACATAGGTAGGGGTCCACTAGGGCCGATGCCTGCCGGGGTCGCGGGAAGGTACTTATGGGTCACCGAGGCCCCCGCAACACAGGCAACAGGAAGGAATACGGGTGGGTTTTAGTCAGTAAGAGTCTGACACACCCTCCCGCTCCGCCCAGAGCGGGAGAAGTTATTTGATGATTTCCCACCCTAAAAAAAAAAAAGACTAACCAAAGTGTATTATATTACCCAGTTACTGGGTTGTGGAGGTCAGTTAGGCAGGTGCTCCATGTAAAATACTGGTATTCAGGTGCATCCGGTTAGGATGGAAACCGACCCTAACAAAAAAAAAGGCTAGACAGATTGATTGTGAGAATTTGTCGAATAGCTGATAAACGAAAGTAGCTCCTATTACTAACGGCTAGGTTTGTAGGTCAGACAATACATCTGCTTCCAAATATGCCATCAGTAGGGTCACCTATCGATCGCCTTCAAACAAATCAATACAAATAAGGTACCTTGGTACTGCAAAGGTCGTCAACGTCCAAGGCCAATCAGCCGTCACTCCTTATGATAGCAAGAAATGGTGACGACTTTAAATAATGTAGGTAAGTAGTATAAGAATCGCAATCTAGGTAATGATGTTACGGACGAATTTGTGGATTTCATATCCTCAAATCATCGCCATGTTTGTGTTCTTAAAACTTTACTTGGGGTCATCGTAGTATGTCTTTTTATTTCCCTTTTTCCCCACTGTTCACTTGATTGCTCAACTGCTCAACATATCTTGTGCAGGTTATATTCCCAACTGCCCAATTGATAAGATCTCTTTTTTACAAGGACTTAAACTACTTCATTTAAATCATAAAGTCTCTATGAATATCACCATTTGACATCATTGATTTCATTTCTAAATAACAATTATTTCTCCCATCAACAACCAGTCAGGCATCTCGGTGTTTTCTTCCTCCTCGGACATATCATCTTTTACATCATCTTTCCATCTTTTACGAGTTCTACCAATCGTCTTATCACCCCTATCTTCGTTTTTAAAACTGCTTACATTAAATCTAACACCGAATAATACTCAAATACCGTTTATGAGTAATATAAGGTTTAAAACTGTCTTGTAAGTCCGTCATGCAGCCCACACAATGCCTTATAAAGCGAGCAGATAGTCAACGTAGCAAGGCCGCGCCCACTCGACCCCGAGGCGACTGATTCACATACGCCTTTTGTTAGAGAATTTACACCAAAATGTTATCTTGAACGTTGCTTGTGAATATTTATACAATTTAAAATTTGAATGAAGTATCAAACTGCATCCACCACATTGCGTTCCCGTGCTATTCAAGTTTTGGATTGGGTGGATTGCTATAAGAGTAGGGACAGACCAAAGAAACGATGGATGGACTGTGTAAAAGTTGATAATAAGGCTGAAAAGGGAATTACTATTGAGATGACTCCTAAGTAATACGAGAGAGTATGAAAGAAGAAAATGTTGCGTTGACCGCAAATAAATTGGAATAAAGGCAAGAGAATGAGAATGAAGTTGAAGCCATGTAACAGTACTTAGGTACTTGACATTTTATATTAAAAATCCTTTTGTTTAAGCTTATCATGATTTAATATCGATACCCGTAACATCTGTGAAGTTTCACCAACTAAGCTATAAAACAATGCTGGTATGCCATTGGTATGTCGCCCATTTGTATTGTCATGATCATAATAAAACTATGTAGTAACGGATTGAAAGCAGCAATTAGTAAATAAATTGGTACTTGGTAACATAATGTTCAGTAAACTCAAATACAATCATGTTCAATCAGCTAACCTTATTTCGCCTTGAATAAGCCGGTCGAAGCAAATCTTACTTAATGCTGCACTATCAACCGTCACGGAATATTTTGCAAGAGACAATGTTTCGATCGTATAAGTTGCATAAAGTAAGTGCACAAGTGATGAGCACAGCATGTATATTGTATTTCAAATATCCTGTAAGGTTTGTGTAACTGAAAGTACGAGTACGTTGTTGGTGTAAATATCTGCAAAATCTAAGAGCAACCCAGAGAAATACTTATAACAGGTTCAAAGATTTTTCAGTATGGGCAGTTCGCATCCTGTCGGGAAGTGACAGGATACAAAAAATAACCACTAACAAGTTGGAACAGCAAACACTTATTTACAAGTCAGTATAGGTAATAATTTAATCATCGTTAGTCTGGTCTTAAGGCAACTATAACAAGCGAGGAATGCTATGGAGGAATGTTAATCACTTAATCATAAATTTCCATCTGTATAGATATAAAACTTAGCTCAATTACAAAACAACAATTTAACACTAACATAAAAATTTATATTTATTCTGAAACTAATAAAAATTGTGTTGCTAATATTAGCATCGATGTTCCGCTAGTTACATAAGTAGTTGTTCAGACTGGTGTTGCGCTTGCGCTGGCAATTGGTTTCAAATTGAACCTATTGGCTAAAAGACAGAATTTATTCTCTTGCATCATTTGACTGTTTGGATATACGCAGTTAGGTAATTAGGACGTAGGAAGTTACAAACTTTGTTTGATATAATACTTTCTGCCAATACAAATCGTCCATCGTCCCATAATCATGGAACCAGTTGGTCGTTCCATTATTACGGGACGATTGAGACTTGTGCCTGTTAAAGCAAATGCGCTGTGATTAAAATAATATGGAGTATTCTATTTAAATACGAAAGAGAAAGAAAATTAGAGAATACCTGGAAGCAAGAACTAGACGCTCTGTTCCTAGAGACATGTTGCATATATGTATGTAATAGGTAAATATTTTATAAAGGAAGTATTTTACTATAGTAACATATTTTGTTTTGTATCAGTAATTTAGGTGTGATTTATTGTAATGTTGTGATACTCTTTATGTTGTATGGTGCTCAATGGTTCCTGTCAGAAAATTCGTAATCTTTGGCCCCATTATATATTATGTCAGTTTGTAAAATACTTTTTGGTTGGATCAAACTAACATTGAAAGTAGCTGCAAAAGTCCCTACTGTATCAAATCAATCTAGCAAATCGCACGTCAAGTTCATGTTTCTAGCTAGCGTGAAAGATAATTACACACTAATCGAGTTTTCCCTCGATTCCTGGATTCGAATTAAAACTTTCCACTGGATGCACATTATAGCAATTTAGCTAAATACACCCGTTATTTTAAAGCATATAACCTCTTGAAATGACTACTTTCTACCACAATTGCTTATAAGGGCAGGTACAAATTAAACCAGTATCTAATCGTCAATGTCTTATGATTTCACATCGTCAGGATTTCGCCTACATGCGTCTTGCACCTTGAATATTGGTAGTGTTATTAGGTCATGTAATAATGGATATCTCTTGTCTAGGTTCGTGAGGTCACCAACTTTTTGACCTTGGTCAAGTGGTTTATTTATAGAATCAGGTGTAGGTTTAAAGAGGTCATTTTCTCTTATATAGTTTAAGGTACTCACAGACAACTTGTTAGTTCATAAAAATTCATGGCAATCTAACAAAATTTTGTCTGCACTATTGGAGGCCACTTAACAAACAAGCTAGATTTTTATCAAATTCTTTGAAAACCATAGCCACATTTCTCACCAAATCCATTAAAGTTTTGACTAAGATGTATCTATTCATAACCGCATTCTCACGCTCAAAATGTTCTAATGTTCACTATATGTTACCAACGATATTATGTTCTATGACGTAAATGTTGGCTACATGTACCATGTCCTAGACCTCACTAAAATCTGTACTAACAACAATATTTAGTAACGCTTTCAAAATATCTTATTTGCATACTAATCATGTTATAATTTGTACTCTTTTACTTTGTGGAGTAACTTCTAGTTTTGCCTCAAGTCATTTGAGAGCTTAACTTACGAAAGTATTTTTGCAATATTCATGTCATTTCTTTCGAAATTGCTGTTGGTATGCATTGGTCGAGCCGTCGAGCGGCTTTGGAAATACTTTGACATCTACTAATTCATGTGCTAAGGACGATTGTGTTTCTATGCTAGTATCAAGTGATACGTCTGGCCCACGAAGGAACTCCGACTCGTATCTTTCAGACCTATTTGTAACTTTTCCTCATGATCTATTATCTGATATGTTCTTTATCAACTTTTGTTATTTAGATCTTCCCGTTGTTTAAGGCGCAGATATATGATTTTTGTGACTTTTAAATCTGTTATTATGCCTTCAAATAATGCAAGTAAGTTATGCAAAATGTTAAACTATTATATTATATATATGTGAAAATTTAAGTATTGTAGTAAACAACTTTATGAAATAAATTCAGGAAGTAGTGTCTGCCGAAAGCATAAAAAACGATACGTATTACTTTCAAACTACTTGATATTTTCATGATATTTTGTTGTTGTAGGAACTGGCTGTGTTATTACCTATTATTTTATCTGTGATTTTTTCAAGTATTCACATTTTCGTTACTAAAAATAAATATTCCCTATGAAACCGAACGGCACTGCGGCGTGAACGCGACGCGCATTTGTATGGGCTAGATAAACGGCGTTTACCCGAACGTTAACTTAATCTGTCCACTTTTTTTCGCGATTTGCTCCGCTTATTTCTCACAGAATATTTGTTTAGATTATTTTACTAATTAGCTAAAGACTCATCGATTGAATAATTTAATGAAAAATAAACTAAACCCCGGTTAATGGCCGGCCAATTGGACCAAACATTCGTATACTCGTATTTAAGTAATCCTAAATTATTTCATAACTTAACTTACTTTTTGTTTGGTAACTTAACGCACCAATAGTTGCTAAGTGACATTGGTAACTTGCACAGTGTGACGACGGTATTATATTTAATACTCACAAACCCGACACTAAAGATTCCACTCTAATAATTTGGACGTGGACCACATCCATACTGTTCGGCAGATTGTACAGAAGACCGAAGAGTACAACCAGCCGCTGTGTATGGCATTTGTGGACTACGAGAAAGCCTTCGACTCCATCGAAATATGGGCAGTTCTGGCCTCTCTGCAACGATGTCGAATTGACTGGCGTTATATCGAAGTGTTGAGGTGTTTGTATGACGCTGCAACGATGACTGTCCAGATCCAGGATAAAAAAACCGGCCCTATCCAACTGCTTAGTGGTGAGACAAGGGGATGTGATATCCCCGAAACTTTTCACCAATGCGTTGGAGGACGTTTTTAAGACGCTGGACTGGACTGGACAGGGTATCAACGTAAACGGCGAGTACATCTCACATCTTCGTTTTGCCGATGACATAGTCATAATGGCAGAGACACTGGAACAGTTAGACCAGATGCTGCACAGCCTAAATGGAGCCTCTCGGCGGGTTGGCCTCGGCATGAATTTGGACAAGACGAAAGTCATGTACAATTCGCACGTCTTGCCGAGTCCAATCCATATCGAAGGGTCGCTTCTCGAAGTTGTGAAGGAGTACGTCTACCTAGGACAAGTTATCCAGCTCGGTAGACACAACTTTGAGAAAGAAGCCGACAGGAGGATCCGATTGGGTTGGGCAGCGTTTGGAAAACTTCGTCAAGTCTTCTCGTCGCCAATCCCGCAGTGTTTGAAGACTAAGGTCTTTAACCAGTGCGTCCTGCCCGTTATGACATACGGTGCCGAAACGTGGACACTGACAGTCGGGCTGGTCCACAAATTCAAGGTCGCTCAGCGCGCCATGGAGCGGGCTATGCTTGGAGTTTCTTTGAAGGATAAGATCAGAAATGAAGTTATCCGGAAGAGAACCGGAGTTACCGACATAGCCTGCAGAGTAAGCAAGCTGAAGTGGCAGTGGGCTGGCCATATTTGTCGAAGGACCGATGGCCGGTGGAGCAGACGAGTCCTAGAGTGGAGACCGCGTATTGGCAAGCGTAGTGTGGGACGCCCCCCAGCTAGATGGACCGACGACCTTAAAAAGGTGGCTGGGACAGACTGGATGCGGAAAGCGGAGGACAGGGTGTTGTGGCGCAGCCTGGGAGAGGCCTATGTCCAGCAGTGGACTGTTATAGGCTGAGTTGATTGATTGATTGATATAGGCTTCTACCCCGTTCACCATACCCTATGTTTTTCGAGACGATAAAAAAAATCAGCCGGTATAGTTTTATACTTGTATCTGTTCTGTTTTATATGTACCTACAAATAAATACAAGATCTTGTAATTCTGGTATCTAATGAAACGGATTTAAATACGAATCAATACGATGAATATTAATTTTTGTTTTGATTTGTCTTCACTTTCAGGTTGGGATGTTGCCTTTAGTGCTAATGAACTTAACAGTCATATTAAAAATTACACATTAGTTTACGTTTTTTGAATAATTCCTTCTGCCTGTCCCGGGCTCTTGTTACTCGGGGACGGCGCCATAATTATGTATTTTTTTTCTTCGACTGTCCCCGTAGAGAAAAAAGCCATTGAAAAGATAAGTGTCAGTTGACAGGGATCAACTAACACTTTTACATTCACCATTCACGCTGTTTCCCTTTATCACTAAATTATAAGTATCTTCCCACATGCAAACCATTCATCAACATTTAAATATTCTTATCCATTACTACATTAGTCACATTTCATTTTTGATAAGGAAAATGCCATATGATTCTTAAGGGTCGGCTAAACGCCGTTGACCTTGGCCATACAAATGCGCGTCGAACTCACGCCGCGCTGCCGTTCGGTTTCAAAATGAATATTTATTTTTAGTAAAGAAAATATGAATATTTGAAAAAAATCAGATATAATAATTATCCTAACTTCCTCACTAATATTAGATATAAATGCGAAGGAGAGCTTGTTTGTTTGTTACGCTTTCACGCTAAAACGGCTGGACGAATTTGGATGAAATTTGGCACATGGGTACACCATGACTTAGATTAGGTCATAGAATACTTTAATTCCGATATTCCCACAGGATCGAGACTTATGCGGGTGAAATCGCGGGGCGCAGCTAGGCAGGATAAACAAAAAAATATCATGAAAATAGCTTTGAAAGTGCTTTCAAAGTAACATCGTTTTTTTATGCTTTGGGTAGACATTACTCCCTGAATTTATTTAATAAAGTATTTTACTACAATACTTAAATATTCACATATAGAATTGATGTGAACATACGCGTTCTAGTTTAACATACATTTTGTATATATTACTTGCATTATATGAAGGCGTAATAACAGATTTAAAAGTCACTAAAATCATATATATGCGCCGTTCAGGGGCCAACCATCACCTCTTATAGTAGTATTATTTCAATATTAGCGTGAGAAAGAGATGGAGCTATAAGTCCTATACAGCTCCATCGCTTTCCCATTGTGAAGTAATATTATAATAATACTGCTAATAGAGGTGATGGTTGGCCCCCTGGATAGCACCCTAATTGCGTAACACAGTTTGAATCACAATACGAGAGTTTTGAAGCATATTGCTTATCCATTGCTTCATAGGTTTGAAAAATTCATCTGCTCAACAACGTAAATAACGCAATGGACGTGGGTGAACTGTCAAAATGAAACCGATTACGATCAATTGTCACTTAAGACGCTGACAACACCTAAACCGCGGTCACTGTCAGATTGCATAGAAAAGAAAGAGAAGCGCGATGACACAATGCTTGTAATTTATTGCAAAATATGAAGCAATTCTCTATTTACTCAAAATTTAGTTGAGTAATCGAAAATAAAAATCAACCAAGTTCTGCATTCAAATAAGACGTTCTTGTTATTAATTAAATATGTAACGTATGTTGATATTTAATACATATATTTTGGATTAGAACTCAAGGTAAGAGGTTAGTTTAAAGTTAGTTTGTATCAAGAGTTTTTTTTCAAAACGTGTTTTGGTAACAACCAAGTTCTGGGAAATATGTTCAAAATTAACGTATATTTTTTCCGGTACCACAAACTATACAGATTCGGCAATTTTTTTTCTTAAGAGAAGCCAATTTTGGTCAATTGGGTCTTGTCAGCGCCTTAATGTGTGTTACGCAATTGTCCCGCTGGTTAGGCTCACGATGTCTCATTCTCCCACGTCTAACAAACTTATGCACCCACATATAGATCCTTGACACCACCGCTAGACAAACGGTCATTCAATATCCGATTAGTGTAATCTATTGTCTTTCGATTGTTAGAACAATAGGCAAAAGCTCAGATAGTTTCGTTACTTTGTGGCACGAGCATTGACCATGTCTAATCTCCCCGTGTCTGTGCCAAAAAAATTGTAATTAGCAAGATTTTTGACGTGATTACGTCTTACGAAAAAGTGTCACGTTCCGCCTGAGCCGAGCGTGCAAGCGAGAGCGCGAAACTAGCGATAGAGAGGCATGATCGGCCTAAGCGTTCGGCTTGTGACGCATCTCTCTCTCGTTATCACGTAAAATTATCGTCCGTAAACCGACTTTACGAACAACAATATTTTTTTCTAAATGGGCGAATTTGAAATTGGAAGAAATTGCTCTCACATCATGGATACCGAAACGATACAACTTAAATGAAAACCACCTACATAATAGAGTTTGCAAGGACCTAAAGGCTCGTGCAGACTAGCGCGATATCGCGGGCGCGACAGGCAGCAAAATACTTGTCGCGCCCGCGATTTCGCCCCAGTCTGGACCAGCCTTAACCCAACCTATAAATGATAAATTATTTTATTTCTGTAAGTAGGTTTGTACAAACACTTTTACACGTCAATCATATTTAAACTAGATGAGGTTATATTTAAGGTGTGGAAAAGACCATCCAACTGAATAACTTGTTCCATGGGACCAACATCGTAATCGCGAAAAAATAATCAGCCGTTCCATACATTTGGGTCGAGTAGTTATTGAAGTTTTGTATAGGACAGTTGATAATTTTTTCGCGGTTACGATGTTGTTCCGGCTTATTCCCAGATGCTCCATAATTTTAATCCCAGCGGCTCCAAATTAAACAAGCAATATAATAATATTAATAAATAAAATCTTTCCCATGAGTGAGCTCTGAACCAAATTGCGTAAGGTCAACAAAACACAAATTGCTATAATTTCGTGGTAAATAGTTTTAGTACTTCTACCGTATCTGTAGGCCTCGCACAAGTCGTTTTTATTGATTTTCTTTGTTGTTTTTTGTTTATTCGAAGTTTAGTTTTAAATGCTCCTTTTTTTACTTTTTGTATTTCTTGTGCGTGTCCCAAATAAAATATTTTTGTTTCTTTCTTTCTTTCATTAGTTTATGCGTGCTCAAGCTTAATATGTCTCATGCTTTCTATTAATAAAAATGTGAAACCGTAACAAACCATTTTAAGAATTTCTTTGTTTCACCTGTACCTATACGTAGATGATCTTTAGGTATTAAGGCTTGTGCAGTCTGGGGCGATATCGCGGGCGCGACAGGCATATTGCTGCCTGTCGCAACCGCTATATCGCGCTAGTTTGCACGAGCCTTTAGAATTCGTTTGATGGTGTGTTTGATTGGTTTATTTCAAAACAATAAAATCTTCGTCTTTTATGATTTTCGGTTTCATATTTCTTGTTTACTTGCCTTTAAAATACTGTCAAATTCGTCAAAATTATATTTTCTGGTGGTTAATTTAAAACTAGCTGCGCCTCGTGGTTTCATCCGTATAAGTCTCGATTTCGTGGGAGTATCAGGATAAAAAGTATTCTTTATCCTAATCCAGGCATGGTCTACCCATGTGCCAAATTTCATCCAAATCCGTTCAACCGTTTTAGCGTGAAAGCGTAACAAATAAATAAGCAAACAAATTCACTTTCGCATTTATAATATTCTTTAGTTAGGACTAGCTGATCCGAGAGATGTTTTTCTGTCCAAGTTTCATACAAAAAAAAAAACAAATATACAAAAAAGGACGTTCAGTTTTTCCCGAATTTGAAGATTAACCGGGAAAAAATTCCAGTTTTATTTCCATCAAAACCAGGGGGTCTCTCTCTACTCTCTAAGTCCGTCAACCGACCGAAAATAGTTGATCCGTCAAAACAAATGTCAAATTCAATTTTTCGAACACAAACACATTGCGAGTAGGGACAAGTGTCAAATCGTGTTGTCATTCATTCTCAGTTCGGGCTCCGAAGTAATCTTATGTCCGTAGGTTATACGGTGTAGGAAACGCCCGTAACTTCAGCTGAAACTACGGATACTACCCTTAGTGCTTAGGGAGTAGGCCCCCTGATTCGGACTATTACGAACATTTTAAGAGTCCAAATGTGCACTGAAAAAGGTCTAAATAAATAAATAAATCAAACATAACGACTATTCACATTTTTCATACCAATTGCGTACATATCCACATGGAACTCAACTCTAGCGTGCATAGAAACAATAATGAACGAAGATTTTCTGCCACAATTGTAGTGGCAAGTGAAAGTGTGGAGTTCCCATGCGTAGGCGCAACAGGCAACACTATAGAACTAACGTTTTGTTATTGCAGGTGTTAACAATGTTATCTGTTGTCTGTTTATGTTGTACCTACATAACCTGGAACTAACGTAACAGACTGTGAAACTCGGTTTCATACACATTTATGTCCATTTGTATGAGTGATGACATTTTGTAACGTCCGCCTACCTTATTGTGCTTAGGGTTGCCAGGTCTGAAATGCGAAAAGCCGGACAGACCAGCCAGTTTAGCTGGACATTTCGGTAGAAAGGCCGGATACCCTTAATCTTTTAGTCTAAGTATAACACGACAATTTTTTTTAAAAAGTTAAACAAGCCTTTTTTCTCATTTACCATAAAATCTTCTTAAATTCTAATGAAGAAACAATAAAATTGAATGAATCAGTCTTCTTTATTATTAAACATTCAATATGCGGCGCGGAAACGAACACTGTATGACATCATCATCTGCCTAGCCTTTTCCCAACTATGTTGGGGTCGGCTTCCAGTCTAACTACGAGCGACTGCCTATCTGACCTCCACAACCCAGTTACTGGGCAACACGATACCCCTTGTTAAGACTGGTTGTCAGACTTTCGGGCTTCTGACCACCCGTAACGACTGTCAAAGATCTAGAAATGACAGCCGGGACCAATGGCTTAACGTGCTTTCCGAGGCACGAAGGGGTCTTGGTATGTAAAGATGGTCACCCATCCACGAACCAACCGCGGCAAGCGTGCAAATGAACGAACGAACACTGTATGAAAAATTAAAAAAAAATAAATAAATAAAAGCCTAACAAAAGCCGGACAGGCCGGAGACTGTCTAATTTGGCCGCACACGCAACCTATTATAAAAGCCTCACTGTGCCCGGGTTTATCCGGACGTCTGGCAACGCTTGTTGTGCTAATATCATGTTCTGAAATATAACATAATCTAGGTAGGACCAGCGACAAAAAAAAAAACAACACTGCCAATTTTACACATCATCTAAATTGAGACAAATTCGATACATTGTATTTCATCATACTTTAATTAAATATCTAGCTCGATAATTAAGATTAAAAAAAAACTATTGAAAAATTTAAGATGATTTCTATACAGGTTGAAATTGAAAACTTGCGACAAACTGAAATGGGACATTGTATACATCATTATTAACAACTTTTACTAAGGGACCAAAGCTGTAATCCCAAAAAAAAAAAAACTGCTTTTCCTACATTTTGATGAGGTATTGCGAACATAAATGTAGGGGACAGCAGTTTTTTTTTTTGGGATTGTAGCTTTGGTCCCTTAGTAAAAGTTGTTCATAATGACGAGTACAATCTTCCATTTCGATTTGTCGCATGTTTTCAATGTCACCCTGTATATTCGTTTCCTAGTTAGTTTTATTTTATATTCATTTGAATAACTTATATAATTAGTTTAGTGTTCAACAGGTTGACCAAAAAGTATTATTTAAATATAATTTTAAATCTCTTATTAATTTATTTAAGTATAAATCTTGTTTCCAATCGACGTCAAGCATCCAAAATGCATGCGGTTCCATCTTTAAAATTACAATGAAGACATGACATTTAAAACATAGGAACGAGTTTATATTAGTTAATAACATTAATGTGACCTCTAGTTTTTGGATACCTATCTTATTAGAAACATGTTTTAGTTTAAATGTCACATGTCCAGGTATACCTACACTGTAGAAGATAGGTATTACTTTTCTACTTTTTTTTTTACTATTTCTCGATTCGTTCGATTTTTTAGTTTTGGCTATGGACAGAAATCTTCGTTATAGGACAATTATATCATAACATCGTGAGGTTGCAAAATGAAACATAATCTAGGTAGGACCAGCGACAAAAAAAAAAACAAATAACTGCCAATTTGACACATCATCTAAATTGAGACAAATTCGATACATTGTATTTCAGCATCTGCATTAGCACTTATTTATTCACATAAACAGCCTATAATGTTCCCACTGCTAGGACACAGGCCTCCTCTCTGTGAGAGGGAGTGGGCCGTAATCCACCACGCGGGCCCAGTGCGGGTTGGTAGATGTCACATGTCTTCGAATTTTTGGTTCTAGGACATGCCGGTTTCCTCACGATGTTTTCCTTCACCGTTTTGAGAGCAGTGGTGATGAAATAATTTACACAAAGTAAAGCCCCTGTCCGGGTTCGAACCTACGACCTACAACACGTAAGTCGCGGCCGTTACCACTGGGCCACCACTGCTCTCATCTTCTTTATTAATTTTACTTTAATTAAATATCTAGCACGATAATTAAGACAAAAAAAACTATTGAAAAAATTTCGCCACATTTCGCCAGTGATGTTAAGTCCCATGTAATAGGGGCGATCCTATTGTCATCAACCGGGCAACCCAAGAACAAACAATATTACATATCAAGCAACACTAATTTATGGAGCTTTAATTAGAATTAATTCTGACTGAAACAAGTTTGTTGTTGTTATGTGAAACAAAACCGGCCAAGTGCGTGTCGGACCACGCACAATGAAGGGTTCCGTAGTTGGGATTACTTGGGGCGAATTTATTCCAAAAGCAAACTTAACATTGTAGTTGAAAAACCTGTTCTCCCATACATCGATATATGCCACGGTCAATTCTCCAACAGCAAAGGAGAACGGGCATTCTAGCCTAGTAACCAATAACAACATGCGATATATCATTGGAAAGGTTTTTTTATGTACTTTAACTATTGTTATGGTGGGAAGTCTCAAATCGCTGTGTGGAAAAAGTTATTGCACAATAAAGTAATTCAAGAGCAAAAAATGTTTCTTTTTTTTTCGGCATTTCGTAATATTAAAGTGGTATATAACAACAAGCAATATGTCATTTTATTTAGGTACTACAACTCAGTCTGTACTGACTAAAATATCAACCTGCGTCAATATGCGCGGGCGCATACAAAATGTATATTAAAATATCTGCAACTTGTCTATACCACTGGTTTCTTATGTTTACTTTATCGCCTTCAATGAGACAGCCAGTAAGCGAGTGGCAAGGGGTGTTTGCGGGGGTGAGGGGAAAGTGAGCCACGGCGCCCAACACAGATGGCCCGCGCGTTAGTCGTTATTTTGATTTGAGTGTAGCGAGTACGTTTTACTACTACCATTTTCATTCGTCATCATATCAATCGACTACGACCTTTGGCTTTGTTTATTGGACTCTGTGATTTGTTACATGTTATACCACTGGCTTTGTTTATCGGACCCTGTGATATGTTAAATGTTATACCACTGGCTTTGTTTATCGGACACTGTGATTTGTTAAATGTTATACCACTGGCTTTGTTTATCGGACTCAAAACTAAGCTATTAAATAAGGCCTATTTAGTCATGAGTGAATACCACAACAATTGTGTTATGTGCCAGCGTGGGCTGCACAACAGAAGGTATCAGCGTCACATTTTGGCTGAAAATATTCCACAAGATCGACCTGAGCTTGCAGATTATTTACGGGAACATGCACTATTGGAGGTTTGTTGTTTGTTTATTACAGTAGATATTTTATAATAGGGTTATATTGTGTTCGTTCATCTTCTATTCATACATAAATAGCGTTAAAGACAGATTAAACGCAAACATATTAATTATGGTCATTCAACGGTGCCTTTTTTAAGTAATTAAGCCCTGAGAACCGATTACTACGTACAGAAATCGGGCCACCGGGCCGATACGTGTAGACCTACCTGGTAATAAAAAATGTTAGTTAAAAGTTGGATTAGTTAATATTTTTTTCTATTTATATCTAGAATAATTTATTTATATAAGTATATTCTATTTAAACCTACACCACAAAAATATATAACAAAAAAATATTGAAAAACTACAAAATATACAATGGGCGGCCTTATCGCTTTCTGCGAATTACGACTTGAATGGTATTTAAGCCGATTCATACACTCACTAAGAGGATTAACTAAGAATTTGATTGTTTTCTTTCCAGGTTATATTCAATAATACGCGTTTAGTGTGCCACCGGTGCTGGCAAAGGGCTCAAAATGCAATAAGAAGAACTGTTCAAAATGTCCACCCAGAACAAAATGAAGCTGCCACCATTCAATCTGCTATTTATAGAAGAGCACCAAACACGAGTGCACACTGCATTTTTAATAACTGTCGTAACCAAGCGAACTCACTTAGAATAGAAGCGTTAAAAGTATATTTACTATGTGAACATAATCTGTATGTACCGCATAATGCTCGTTCGTGTCGAGAACATCTCCTAGCCAATGCGTGGGATGAATTAGTGAATTTCTGTAATGTTACACAAAACTTTAACAGTGCTCAATTCGACGATATTTGCGATATATTAACCAAAGCAGTTCGACATGGTAAACAATTAGACTTTGAAACTGTAGGTGCTATCACTGATGATGAGATGCATTTTTGGACCGGGTTAAAAAATAGGCAATTTGATATAATCCTACAAGAAACTCCATCTTTGCTAGAAAGTCATAGAAAACCGCGGTTGGCATTGGGTATTTACCTTTATAAACTACGAACCGGAGAGTCAAACGAACGACTAGCCAGTCAATTCAATACGTCTCGACGAAGTATACAAAGAATATTAAAGATAGTAAGATATTGCTTACTAAGAGAATTTGTGCCACAACACTTGGGCTTTGACCACATTCAAAGAAATGATGTTTTAGAACGTAACCTAACAATACATAAAGGAATATTTGGAAATCAAGAAAATACTAAAGCTATGATCATTTGCGACGGAACGTATGCATACATTCAGAAAAGTTCCAATTTTCTGTTTCAGCGTTTAACGTATAGCTTACATAAGTTCCAAAACTTGTTAAAACCCTTTTTAATTGTTTGTTCAGACGGTTATATAATAGATATCTTAGGACCTTTTGCTGCCACAAAGTCCGATGCATCCATCATGTCCGACTTTGTTAATGATGAAAACGGCGTTTTCCATTGGTTTTTTGAACGAAATGATGTTTTAATCCTCGATAGAGGTTTTCGTGATTGTGTTCCGGGTTTAGAAGCATGCGGTTATAATGTTCATTTGCCACCAACAAAAGACAGAAATGACAGTCAACTATCTACCGAACAGGCCAACAAATCGAGACTCGTTACTTTGTGTCGGTGGGTAGTTGAGGTCATTAACGGTCGTTTTAAACGTGACTTCAAGTTGTTGCGTCAAGATTATTTTAATACAACACTACGGAATCTGTTTCCAGATTTTAAAATTGCAGGTGCACTTATTAACTCTTTTCGTGAACCTGTGACTGATAATGTAGACGCGGAAATGATATTAAATTCAATTAATGAAAGGATCAACATACCAAATCATTTATACAATTATGTAAATGACAACAATCTTAATAGACAAAGAATCGCATTCGTGGCGATAGATGTAAACCAACAATTAGATTACTTTCCTCGTTTAACAGAAAGTGATTTAAAGCTTTTCACTTTGGGATCATATCAGCTTAAACTAGCGAAATCATATTGTGCAGAGCATTTGCACAATGGCCTATATATAATTGAAGTGAAAAGAGATGATATAATTGGGGATTTGCAACGGTACAATATGCCTCAAAATGTTTGGTTGTTAAGAGGCCGTATACAGTCTCGCCATGTAAGGGCAAAAATATATCTTTGTTACCTTTTGGTTATTAGGGACGCAATTGGCATTAGTGCGATAGCACAATATTATTGCACTTGCTTGACAGGGCGCCGGACAATAGGGAGTTGTGCCCATATAACCTCTATTGTCTGGTATCTTGGTTTCGGAAGGCATGAGCCGTTTAATCCTCCAGCGGGAGATTTAATTGGTATCATAATTGATGAAGATTGAAAAGGAGTTTTTTTATCTAACTGTAAAACTTAACTAATGAAAATAATATGTATTTGATTTATTATTATATTGTATATTTATAAGGCATGTAAGGGTGCGCTGGAGTATTTAAAACTTTTGTTTTTGTTTTAAATCCTTTAACTTGTATCTATTGTCACTAATGACCGTCTCAAATGTTTCTTTAGCAGAGTATAATGTTGTAAAACGTTTAAAATTCATTGTTATTGATATTAAATCTCAAAAATGTTTTTTTCTCACTTGTTTGTTTTATTTTTTTAGAGCAATATTAGGGTCTCCAGTCCTTACTTATTTTCTCAGAAACAAAATGTGTGGATAAAGTAGTGTATGTGTGTATGTAGGTACTTCGAGTTTAAGCATACCAGCGCTTGTAGCATGAGCTAAAAGTGAGAGCGAGATATGTCACATCTAAACGTCAAATCCATACAATTTTTATCAATTGATAAAAATATACGTAGGCATATGTACATATCATTTTACTTGTGACATATCTCGATTGAGTTTTTTTTATGGATTTGACGTTTAGATTTGTCATATCTCGCTCTCACTCATCTTATGCTACTAGTGCTGCTAGCTTCAGCCTACAGCCAATTTACAGTGATGGTGCTAAAGGAATGACCCTTAGTGTGCGAGTACAACTCGCACTTTACAGGTTTATTTTTTTTTTGTACTTCTCTATGTTAGTTTTACAAAAAAAAAAACCTAATATTGATGATAAACATAAAAATAAACACATATTTTTGTGAATGAAGTCTGGCTTTATTTAGCAATAACTTTTTCCACACAGCGATTTGGGACTTCCCGCCATAACGATAGTTAAAGTACATAAAAAAACCTTTACAATGATATATCGCATGTTGTTATTGGTTCCTAGGCTGGCTTCCATACATTTTTGCCCGTCCTCCTTTAAGTTGGTCGACTATAACTCGTTAACTTGTAAAGCCATGTCTTGTAAAGCTGTGATAGTTTTCCTTTTAATTTCATTATATGTACTACTGCCATAAATGTTTTCACATCTCCACAAACAACCATTTAGTTGGCGGGGGGGGGGGGGGATACTCTACTCTAACAAAAATAAATTAGCACTTTAATGCTTAATATTACGCAAGTGGATCCTTGAATCGAAAAGTGGTGTTCGCAGGCCTGTAATATTTTTTAACGGCCTATTCAACGATATCCCACACAATGGGGTAGACGAGAAAAAAAATATCATCCCCACATTACGTGCAAGGGACGTGCACATTGTATGCTAAAAATTTTTTTTTCCAAGATTTTATTTTAGCACTTTGTCGGCGTGATTAATATGTATACCTATGTATGCCAAATTACAGCTTTCTAGTACTACGCGTCTTTGGACTACAGTTGGGTCAGACAGACAGACAGACGGACATGGCGAAACTATAAGGGTTCCTTGTTTACTACGGAACTCTAATAATGATACAATATTAAAAAGTTGGAACAAAACTGTTTTACATTTATTTTCTCACTTACACCCCAATTGTTTTCTGTGTATTTACTTAATTCTTTTTCCTTTTTTTCTAGGAATCAAGATGCCGAAACCCACCCACCGCACCACAGAAGATAGAACGAGTCATAACTCTGTGCCAAGACGAAATTAAACTCTCCATACTTAGAGGTGAGATATTAATTAACACTGTATTAGGTTGATTTATACTGCCTACACAATATGACCTTAATTATCATCAATACAAGTATTAACCCCATTAAAACACACACACACACACACACACACACACACACACACAAGACACCTAGATGAGTGAAGAAAATATCTGGTTAAATGGGACGAGAAAAATGAATTGGAGAGTTAAGTGTAATTACTAATGTTAGCTACGCAATATCTTCTCGTCCCACATACCGCAGTGTCTCAAGACGAAAGTCTTTGAACAGTGCGTGTTGCCAGTGATGACCTATGGCACTGAAACGCGGTCGCTTACAATGGGCCTTATTTTCTAATAAGGCCCATTGTAAGCGACCGCGCTAAAAGCCACCCAAAGGGCAATGGAGAGGGCTATGCTTGGAGTTTCCCTACGTGTACGAATCAGAAATGAAGAGACCCGCAGGCGAACCAAGGTTACCTACCGACATAGCCCTACGAATTGCCAAACTTTAGTGGCAGTGGGCAGGGCACATTGTTCGCAGAACAGATGACCAATGGGGCCGAAAGGTTCTGAAGTGGCGACCGCGTACCGGAAAACGTAGCAAAGTGCTCCTGCAAGGTGGACCGATGACCTTGTGAAGGGCGCAGGAATCCGCTGGATGCGGGAAGCATAGTACCGGTCGAAGAGGCGGTGCTTGGGGGAGGCCTATGTCCAGCAGTGGACGTCTTTTGGCTGAAATGATGACTAATGTTATTGCGAAACTCTAGCTACTTATGTTAAGGAAGGTAAACATTTATAGATATCTAGTTTTGTCTCTGCAATTTATGTTTTTACGTCTACTTGTCGACCTCTGAAAATATAGATCGAACAAACTCAACTAAGGTCTTTTAAGTCCTCAAAGATACAATTAGGAATGTGAGATCAAAGTAGAAAATGTTTGAAAAGAGACATGCGGATTTGCAAAGACCAGCTAGATACGAAACCTGTGTGGATTGCTAGAGGAATTATCATCAATTCAAGTGAGTTCACGAATGACGATGTCTGCACGCACGATAAAAAAATTGAGGTCTTTGTTCATAATACAATTTACAATAGTTACAGCAATAATGTTTATAACTCTTTTCGAATCTAAAGATTTTTTTCTCACAATTGAATGGAGCCTTGTGCACTCGTAACATTTTTAAAAGCCTTAACGTAAGTGAAGGGGACGATCAGTAATCGCAATACCAACATATAACTGAATAGGTGCGTACAGGTAAACCAGAAAAAGAACGCGCGTCGCGCCACAGAGTCAAAGCTTCTAAGTTGCACTTCCACGCTTGGTCATAGAGCACCTACCATTACCATTGCGTGTTTGTATTTTTCTCTGTTAGGTTACCTACTTTGTTCACGCCTTGTCATATGACACTCGAAAGTTTTGAAAAGTTTTTTTGGAATTTCATAGAGTTAACTTAATCTGAAATTTTGACCTCACCATCTATAGCCATGGTAATGTAAAATAGGTTACTTCCATGGATATAACAGCTCTATATCTCATAATCGCGCGTTCGTATTTCTGAAGATAGACGATGATTGCCAATGCGCATAATTTTGCTGGGAGATCTGCTTTGATCTTTTGTTTTTAGTAAAACCAATGTTACGTCGGTGCTAGTTACTGTTCATATTTTATTTACTGTATGCTACGGGATGTTTTTCTCGAAAACTTGAAATAAAAAGCAGAGAGTTTCTCCTTCATTCTTCGAAAACATGTTATATAAGTTAATAGAATCTACCTGTTTATTTGGAAGGTAGGTAAGTTCTGAATACATCGACAAAATATTACCTAAGGCAAGGTGACTTTTTTCAATAATCAAACAGAGCTCTGTGTCATCTAATTATCACGCCAATCATAAGATTTTATTATCTATTTTAAAATCAAATAAATATTAAAAAATAATTCATGCTTCCTTTGCTTCCAAGCTTCGTTGTATCGCGACTAGTATCAAAACTCGATCAGTCGCGGTCACGCGTTGTCAAGGTCGGCGCATGCACAGTGAAAGTAAACGCTCACCATACGTAACGAGACGTACTCGACATACGGTTCTACATTTATATACGATCTGTTACGTATTTACATCAGTATTTATCAGATCTTATCTTATAAATATGTAAACAAAAATAATTCCTTTATCACCACAGATTACTGTTTGGCATTGCTTTAGGGATGAGAAGGACGTAACACTCGCCAACTCATTTTCAGCAATTGCAGCTACATTGGCCTTGCAATTACAGTTTGAATTAATGTATTAAATAGTTTTTAATACCAAAGTTAACTTGACTCACCCAGAGTCTCCTCATTTGTAGATCCCTCCTGGCACACTCAGATATATATCTGTCTATCGTTTGAATATTAATATAGAAATTCTTGAATTTTGCCGCAGTCGTGGAACTTCAGAAATTTTTCCTCGTGGTGTCAGATACCAGGTCGCGGTCTTGATAGAATTAAAATGTTTTTTTGACTATTACACCTATTTTTTTTATTCTCGTTACAAAGATAAATTCAATGGATAAGTTTCTAGCCCTCTGAAAAGATCATCTTTGCAAGTCAATCCTATTCAAAATACATTGATGAAACACAAAGACAGCTTTAGAATAAATTCATAGAAGAATTAAAACCTACCTGCAATTGGGCTTTCAAAATACCATGCACAACATTTTACCTATAATAATTTAGATCACGCACATATTCGGAAATGCAACAAAACAGAAAGACGAATATTTAAAAAGAACTTTCTAGTTCCATGCTCTGTTCGTATATTTGAATGCTCTTTTGTGCAAGTACAATTGTCGAATGCTAATGATTTCGTTCTAATTAGCTCTTACAGCTGATATTGCTAGTCAAGCACTGCATTGTTATGTGACCTCGGTTTTAAAGTTCTAATAAGTATCTGCATTTAAGGCTTTTGTTACTTCAGATAAGGCTATTTAGTGCGCTAGAAACGAGTACTAAAGGCGGTTCCAAATTGTTTTTCGGATTTTTGGAACATTAAACTATGCTTTTTAAATAAGCTGCATTTCTATTCTGCGTTGTGCAAAGGTTCTAATAAAGATACTATCCCAAATACGTATGTAGATATTAAATTCATGAAATTACTTCTAATAATACTAAGATACATACATTGACAGACAACACAAACACTAAACCGATGGGTCTAGGAGAGCATGAAAGCACCAAGGAAGGATTTAAAAAAAATCTTCCCCTAAAGGGGATCAAATATTGGATGTTAGTTTGTATGGAAGTTTATGTGTCATTTTTGCAGATTGGAAATTTCGGCACACGGCTTGTATTAGAATGATCTAATACAACTATTATTGACTGCCGAACCAAAATAAATTAACAAAACGACACACTGATGCTGCATTTTAATAAACTAATACATAAAATTAACATTAACACAAAATATATCAAATTAAATTCGTACACAAGTGACCTTATCTGACATTATCGGATATGTTCTAAAGGTTATATTTTCAAGATCGAATTATAATGCATGTATAATAACGAACAGTTTTACTGAAAGCCTTGATATTTATCTCTGTACCAAATTATTATGAAGACGCTTTAGGCACGTAGATCATAAATCTATTATTTTAATTATCTTCTCAGCTAAAATACTAGGTATGCTACTTCCTATGTGCCTATTACTCATTCAAGAACGGAAGAATTAAGCTCATTTTGTAATTTAAATTTAAAAAATCACGTTTAATTTAAATAAATTTTATTTAAATCTCATTTCGGAAGTATTTCACCAAACAGTTCTTTAGGAAAAATGGTTCATACAAAATAAATCGTAGCACGAAACATTAATTAACCAACTTTATTAACAATAGCATTGCCAATGTAATTGTAATTTACACCATCTATAACATTATCGTCGACATACTCGTATACGTAGATCATTTTGACACAAACTATTGTTCCTAACTTTCTATTCTTTTCCTACTGACTTTAGATATTAAATCAGGATCTCTGTTATTTACTAAGAGATTCCATAATTTACCTAATATGTTTGTTCATGGGAGTCAGCTTCAAGACCAAAGATGCCTCTTAATTTCAATATAGGTCATTATCATCTGCCTAGCTTCTTCCCAACTATGTTGGGGTCGGCTTCCAGTCTTACCGGATACAGCTGAATACCAGTATTTTACATGGAGCGACTGCCTATCTGACCTCCACAATCCAGTTACTGGGTAACACGATACCCCTTGGTAAGACTGGTTGTCAGACTTTCGAGTTTCTGACGACCCGTAACGACTGTCAAAGATCTACAAATGACAGCCGGGACCAACGGCTTAACGTGCTTTCCGAGGCACGGCGGGTCTTGGTATATAAAGATGGTCACCCACCCACAGACCAACCGCGGCAAGCGTAGCTTAACCTGATCGATCGACCCGTGCGGCTGTTATTACTTAGCCACACACAAGCCCCTACCACTTAATAAACCACTTAATTTCAATATAGGTATTTACAGAAATTCTCAAAGGCCAGTGAGCTGATTTACTCGTACTTCAACTTCTCAAGGCACTTAAGACCTTTCGGAACCATGCCATTGATGCATGAGGTGAGGAACCTCCAAAAATAAAGCTTGAACATCATCGGAACCAAAAACTAAACCCATTGTTTTGACACAAAATAAGAAAACTGGGCTAATACCCCATAAAAATGAGGTTAACTCGCTATAACTGTATATGGTTGAAATCTGCTGCGTACAACGTAAAGTGTCCTCGATGCATATTGACAAGTATTGCAATACAAAAACTTATGAGAAGTTAGTTTGTATAGCGATGTGGAAAAATGCTGAAAATGATGCAAATAGTGCCGTGGCGAAAGAGTCTTCTGAGTTTGCGATTACAGATGGTACAAGAATTGGGAATGTTTGTTTTACAACTAGTACTACAATCTTGCAGCCATGGGACTCACGGTACAGTGCTTCTATTTTGTTAATGTATCTCGGCAATCTTCACATTTCCGACTTTAGCAGCTATTCTCCCATTTTTAAAATAAATTACATAATAAGTAAAAAGAGTAGTAACAACTCTATATATTTTTAAGTCTATTGAGAGCGTTAGGCCTGCATCAAGTGCAAAGGGCAACTGATAGAAATTTGAGGACTGACGAAACACGAAGTTTGCCGAAAGACATTAAGAAAATAGAAGATGTACAGTAGAGTTACCACAAATGATCAAATTTTCTCATTCAATGTTGAACTTAACTAGCAACATTTAAGGTTTAAAATCTTTGGAGAAATTTGACAGTTTGTGGTGCTAGCGACTGTACCTATGTCTAAGACAATCATAGAGTATTCTGTATAGTGTATTGTTTTGGATAAAAGCTACTTATTGTTACGATTAAACATTTTTCCGATAATATTTTGAATTATATTAATATAAAGAAGACGTTTATTGTACAGAATTGTTACTCCATATTCTTGGAAAGTAGTTTTACAATTTCTGGCATGCGATAATGGCACAGGTTGACATTTATCACGGAGCACCTTAGTCAGCGAAGACGATTATGACCCCTGATGAAAATAGATTCCAAAACAGTTTTTATAAACGCCATATATCCATTACCTTGGCAGAGAGGGGTCTAATCATACGTGGTCCAGAGGTTAAATTGACTATGCTACAAATAGACAAGCTTAAAAAAGCATAAGAAATTAATAAGCGTACCGAGTAGGTACTTATACAAAGGGTACTGTCCGTTGCCCACTGATTTATGATGCTAATGTCATTATTAGCATCACAAACAAATGATTCAACAATGTTCCAACCGATGTCATTATGACAATAGGAATGTCCGCTATGGTGTTAACGCAATGTCCTGTTTTGTTACTTTTTTAAATACCCACAATATTCACGCAATGATTTAGGTTATTGACATCCATGTGATATTAGGTGAGTATCCTGAATTTGCGTTTTTCCGCAAAAAAAAAAAACACATAACTATATAAAACCACAAAAAATGCTATATTTCAAACCACAGTTAGGACCCCATTCACTTATACGCAGTCATTATAACGATTAATGCATCCTTGTAAGGAAAACCTTAAAACTTTTACGAAAACGCTCCAGAACTTTACCAAATTCAAATCTTGCTGCTATGTATGACTTTGAATGATAGTCTTATTTAAATCGAATCTTCGAAATTTTGCTTCTGCCATTTGCCTGTGCAACGATTCTGTGTAGACACGTCACCAGTGACCAATAAGGAAGGTTGAAACCCGTAACAGTATAAACTGAGATCATTTTCTGACTCATGTGTCCATTCTGAACGAAAAATAGCCATACTTAACAAATAAACGCTAGTTTTATGACGTACTGTCTGCATACGACGTCTTTGAAACACATCTGAACTAATTGACAGGTTTTTGAGATCAATTGTTTAAGAACATGAATATTAAGTAGAGATAATTCAGTCATGCGCATAGGTAAATAATATCTGCATATTTTTAGGGTTCCGTAGTAAACAAGGAACGCCATGTCCATCTGTCTGTCTGTCTGTCTGTCCGTCTGTCTGTCTGTCTGTCTGTCGCCGCTGTGCTCAGAGATGCTTAGAAAAAAAGACTAGAAAGCTTTAATTTGGCATAGGTATACATATTAATCACGCCGACAAAATGCTAAAATAAAATCTCGAAAAAATTTTTTTTTTAGGTTACCTCCCTTGCACGTATGTGTGTGGGGATGATGGATGATATTTGTTTCTCGTCTACCCCATGGTGTGGGATATCGTTGAATAGGCCGTTTAAAAATATTGTGGGTCTGTGAACACTCCTTTTCGATTCAACGATCCGCTTGCGTAATATTAAGCATTAAAGTGCTATTTTTGTTAGAGTCAAGTGTCCCCCCCCCCTGCCAGCTAAATGGTTGTTTAAGGAGATGTGAAAAAATTCATGGCAGTAGTAAATATAATGAAATTAAAAACTATCACAGCTAAGTGGGCTTTACAATTTAACGAGTAATAGTCGACCAACTTAAATTTGCAGTTGGAGAATTGATTGTGGCATATATCGATGTATGGGAGAAAATATTTTCCAACTTCAATGTTAAGTTTGTTTTTGGGATAAATTCATACCAATTTCCCAATTACGGAATCCTTCATTGTGCGTGGTCTGAGTCGCACTTGGCCGGTTTTTACTAATACAAAACGTGACATTTAATTTCCTTGGTGCTCCATAAAGATACTTAATTTTGACGTAAGAGCCAGTGCAAATCTTGGTTTGCATAAGATTTATAATCGAATAAATAGGTATCGTTAGCTGGAAAGCACTAATGACATTTTAATTTTGGATTAATTGCGAGTTTGAGTTGTGTTACTCAATAATATCTATTTAGTTATGTAGATGTTAGAAATAAACACATGAATATTCATGACATACGACACTATTATGTCACAATATTTCGTGATCCGATTCTGAGGTCAAATACTGAGTACAACATCACACGCATGACCACTGACCACCAAATATGGCGCGATGGTCGTCCGGTCTCTTACGGCACGCCAGATATTTTCTCATTACTTTGCATTATTTCGCATTATTAGCGTGTAATTAGCTTGTGTAATACAACCTTAATATTGTGTTATTAACATTTCCCAAAAGTTCCGGTCAGTTTTTGAAAAAAGAATGCCGTAACAGAATTTAAACGGTTTTTTTTTTCTTTTTCTTAATTTTGTTGTCATTCGTTTATGTCACGTTTATTTGTAAGCAGAAAACGTTTATTTTAACGTTTTGACTTAATTTTCTGCTCTTAAAATCTTGAGCGACATTCTAGGAATAGTTTTTAGAGCACTATTTTAAATATTTGCGGAACGGAAACAAAATATTTTAAATATTTCAAATACCTACATGCAGATATTAACATAATATACTTGACCTTCATCCACTTACATATAATTCATTTTAATATTGCATACGTCCATATAAGTATCTGTATTTGCTCACGATTTAGTCGATTTAGTGTATAGGTACACGATCTTTAGTTGTCTGCTTAGTTCAAACAAAATCATACTGAATGTACTTACATAATGGTGAACACAAAACTTAATTTTACTTTTAAGTAAACGACAAAAATAAGACGGATGAACTGTAATTATTTGTGTGTACTACCAAAATCTCCAATGATATCCTCCAAAATCCACAAAACAATTTTCCAACACAAAGATCTTTTGATAACTCAACTCAGTAACTGACCCATAAACAAACAACATTCTAAACAGTCGGTATGTGTGAGCTATTGACCCATATAGTTCCATTGCATAACATTGCATAAATCGCAGTCGCAGGTTGTTGCACCGCAGGACATGCAATGTGCACTCGGCTGTACCTGACTCGTGCAATTGCTGTGTATAGACAGCTGTGGTAATTGGGTACCTCTCACGATAAAAGGGGGTACTCATTAGTGCAATAATTGTCTCTACTCGTTGCGTACCTGTTTATTAGTTCGATGCAATGTATGCTGCGCTAATTGGTGTTAACCCTCGCGTTAAAAGGGGACACTGATTAGTGCAATTCCCTCTGTCTCTATGCGTAGGTACTTAAGTACTTCCCAACCAAATGGCGACAATGCGAAGGGTTTGTTTAAATTCATGGCCCAAGTCTTGTCAAAGTACAATTGTTTAGGATACGATGGGACTGACAAAATAAAGCCCCTAAAACAAAATAAAGAAAAAAAACTTACTTTTTTATTAAATTGATGCAAATTATAATGGCATGTTATACATTTTTGGGAACATTTATTGTAGAAATGAAGAAACGCCCCGTGGTTTCACCCGCATAAGTATCGATCACGTGAGAATATTGGGATAAAAAGTATCATATGTCCTAACCTAGGTCATGATCTACCCATGTGCCAAATTTCATCCAAATCCGTTCAGCCGTTTTAGCGTGAAATCGTAACAAACAAATAAACAAACTCACTTTCGCATTTATAACAATGAGTTAGCTCGTAAGTCTGAAATCACCAACCCGTCTTCAGCAAGCGTAATCATCGGTTCAGCGACCTTTCTCTGTATGGCAAGAGGCCTTTGCCCTACAGTAGGCCATAGGCTGGAATTATTTATTTGTAGAACCGGAAATGTGTAGGTATCGAAAGTGCGGTAAAAGATAGAAATAGCCTTTGGTTAGCTACTTTTGCTAAAGGCGGTTCACGCCGCTTTCGATACAAACATGGTGAGATCCATCACCATTTTCAGTCTCGTCTAAATTCCACAACATATGGCGAAACCCAGCTCTATTAGATTCTCTAGAATGGGGTATTAAAACCAGTATTACACTAGCGAATGCCACAAGCCTTACAAAATCTACAGGTGGTTTACTTAACCGACCGCAGGCGGCGATAACAAATCTTTGGCGGTGTTATGTAAGAACGGTATGTTAGCGTGTCAGTCTTGCAGAACTCTGTTATTACATAGTCTTCTAGTGCATTTGCGACCTTTAATCTTTATGCGCTGACATTTATCCTTGAGTAGCAATCATTAGAAGATCTAGGGCAATCCAAACAATCTTCCTGTCTTTGCCAAAGAAGACAGATTTTACACAAATAAATTGTGATTCCTTGGATAAATTTCATGTCTATGCCTGAGCAGAACTCTTAAAAACCTTTTTTGTTTGTCAAGGAAAAAAATAGGAGAATTATTTAAAAACGTAACTAGTCAAATTACTTAGGTTTTAAATTGCTGTCATGTTAGCAGTGGTGGCAAAATTTTCAGCTTGAAAACTGCCTGAAAAAATACTTACAACGGAAAATATAAAGTAAGTTGATCCGCGAATATAATTAGCGCGGCAGATACTAAAGCTCAGGGAGGAGCTCGTGGCTAATTAATAACAGACGCACGAGTCGATCCATCAGGTTAAGCTACGCTTGCCGCGGTTGGTCCGTAGATGGGTAACCCTATTTACATACCGAGAGTCTTCCGTGCCTCGTAAAGCACGTTAAGCCGTAGGTCCCGGCTGTCATTCGTGGATCATTGAAAGTCGTTAGGGGTCGTCAGAAGCCCAAAAAGTCTGACGACCAGTCTTAACAAGGGGTATCGTATTACCCAGTAACTGGGTTGTGGAGGTCAGATAGGTCGTCGCTCCATGTAAAGTATTGCATCCAGTTAGACTGGTAGCCGATCCCTAACATAAAAGAAAGCATTGCGAAAAGGCTAGGCAGATGGATTGCCTTTAATAAAGTTTTATAATTTTACCTTATTGCAAACAAACACACACGCATCTCGCACTTTGTTTAACTTTCATAACCTCCAACCACTTAAAAAGGCATTAAAACTAGACCGTACCTATTAATTTGTTGTAATCGTCCATTTTATTAACTCCGTTCTACATATTTTTAATTTGCAGTTGACCTCAAATATTTATGATATTACATATTATGATGAGCCACAATAACTGGTTTGTACCGTTAAATTGCATTAAATGCTATGATTCTAGGACTGTACACTGAAATTACGCAAAACACTAGCTATGAGGCAGGCAATATGGTAGACACGGTCCTGTGTTTAATTTGCTAAAAATAACAGAGCAATAAACTATAAACATACATCAACCTCTGCCTAACCTTTCCCAATGATGTTGGGGTCGGCTGCCAGTCTATCCATGTGCACCTGAATTCCAGTATTTTACATGGAACTGCCTATCTGACCTCCACAACCCAGTCACCGGGTAACACGATACCCCTTGCTAAGACTGGTTGTCAGACTTTCGGGCTTCTGACTACCCGTAACGACTGTCAAAGATCTACAAATTACAGCCGGGACCAACGGCTTAACGTGCTTTCCGAAGCACAAAATATTAAAACAAACTTATAAACTATCAACATACATATTCCTGTAATAAACCAAAGCTAATTATTTAGTGAAATTAACTCTGAAGTTAATAATGATAAAATGTAGTGTTATTATGTGGTTCATATTATAGGTATCACACGAAACATAATTAGTTTTTTGACCGAGAAAAGTAATTTTGTCAACCAGGAAACTTAGGAAAATACTCACTAAACACGCGAGACATTACTGCTTATTTTCCTAATACAAATAAACTATTTACTTTTACAATTAAGGCCAGCAGACATCGGCGGATATAATTAAAATATATTATTATATGAAATTACTTTATTTACATAACCAAATTACAAGATGAGTATTAACATTGACTAAATAAAATTAAAACTAAGTTAAATCTAAAAAAAGCATTCGAGGCATTGTACCGAGGATGCTGGCGGCATGTCCTCGCTGAATTGCATGCTGATGCGTTGCGCGAGAAAGCCGCCAGCTTTTCGGTTACCTACATCAACCAGACGTTTCGCGAATACCGCAAATCACTTATTTTATTGAGATATTTTTATTTAATTGATATCTCTTGAAATACTGAATGTGTAGGATGTTTGATTACACGAATATTTAGTAGAATTTCCTAGTAAATGTATGTGCTATTGTTATCCGATTTAATCAACTTCTTTAGTAGCTATGTACATCTATATGTACATACCTATGTATGTATTTCCTAAACCACGTCAGGATTAAGGAGTAACATAAAATGAATTTTATAACCGAAATTATTTAGTTTTTTCATTTAATGTTTATACTTTAAATTAGAATATGTGTATTTACAAATAAATGCTACAAAAAATGCGTTGTAATGGACTGATTACTTTCCGAAAAGCAGTGCGGGGAAATTTATGTATTTTTTATGAAAAATCAAAGCATTGTAGCTATCTCAAATTCAGCCGTACATAAACCAATTTTTTGTACAGGTTTTAGTAGTGACAACATTACTACTCAATTCCTACCAAAATTTCTAAAACATCCCTCGGCTAGTTTTCCTGTTCTAAAGTGACTCCTCAATTCAGGCGTCTGAATTGAGGAGTCACTTTAGAACTGAAAAACCCATCACCACCTTAAAGGTTCTCTAACTTTTTACTTTTTAAGGGTTTTACTACAAATTTCACGATCGGGCTTACAAATATGACTAATTTACTACTAAATATTGGTAGTACCCGCGTTTAAATTCATAGGGGCACTACCGGGGCCGCAGCCAACTGCACAAAAACTAGCTGCTTTAACAAAAGGAAGCTTGCGGTAATTGAGCTTCCTTTGATTTGCAGGATATTGTAACACATAATTGTCCAATCATTATTGGTTTAGTAACATTTCATAAAGAGGCCATACTGCACGATTTGTATGCTTACTCAATCTAACAACTTAATTAATCCGGTTCTGCTACTGCGGATCTTGAGTTTTATTACAAGGTCTGAATCAAATTGAATACTTTAAGTTTTGATTAAGTTAAGTTAATCAGGTGCTGGTTCTGTCGGTCATGAAATTTCAAAACAATCATCATTTTTATAGACATTCATGGGCAACACATCTCAAGCACATACAGACAAGAATCAACAACCGTATATTACTCTTTTGGCATCCAACAGATTTCCTAAAAGTGATTGATGGGAAAACATACAGAAGTGATCTAATCATCCAATTTAAACTTAATTCATCAGAAACTTTAAGTGTCACATACACAGAATAGGAAGATAGGAATTACAGAACACAGACCACCCTACAGAGATCACTGAATTCTTAACTATGTTGTTATTATTAAATATAAGTAGGTACTTTCCACTCATGTGAGTGCATAGTTAAGAAGTCAGTGATCTCTGTAGGGTGGTAGCTATGTGGCTACAAGAACTGCATGTAATACCCAGTTTCCCTTACGAGGTTTTAATTAGGTGTTCAAGTTTCCAGTTAATACAACAGCGCCTTCGTGATAGATTACTGACCAATTACTTTGCTCGCTTTTCTTAATGTGAAGCATAATTCTTTTTCGCGCGAAATAGTTTTTATTTTGTCTAATGTTCATTGGTGATATATTGTCGTATTTGTAATGTACCTGTATGTAAATGTATTTTTTGTGTTAAAGAGAATCGTGTAGTCTCATTGTATCTTTACATATTTAATACTAGATAGACCCGCATAATTTTTGACCCCGTGGGTATATCGAGATAAAAAGTATCCTATGTGTTATTCCTGGTTATAAACTATCTGTGTGCCAAATGCCCATCCAAATCCGCTCAGTACCTTTTGCGTGAAAGAGTAACAAACATCCATCCATCCATTCTTACAAACATTCGCATTTATAATATTAGTAGGAAGTAGGATCTTTAATTTGAGTTGTGTGATTGTTGAAGTTGGGTGAAGTTGTTGTGAGTTGTGTGATTGTTGAAGTTGTGTGAAGATGAGACGGATAGAATGGGGGAGACCGAGATGACGAGTTATAGAGAAGTATGAAAGATAAATACATGTTGCGCCGTCCCCAAATACATTTGAATAAGGGCAGGAGAACGGTGATGAGTTTGAGTTGTTTGAGGGTTTGTTCTATATTTCCCAAAAAATACAATTTTCATGGAGTCAAGACCAACCAAGCTTGCTTTATACCTCTCTTTTTTTTTTTGGATTCCGGGAAATCATCAAATAACTTCTCCCGCTCTGGGCGGAGCGGGAGGGTGTGTCAGACTCTTACTGACTAAAACCGACCCGTATTCCTTTCTGTTTCCTGTGTTGTCAGGGGCCTCGATGACCCTTTAGCTTTTACCTTCCGGCGACACCTAAGGTACCTCTAAAGCAGGGTTTGGTTGGTTAGAGTTGAGGTATGTAATAGGCAGTTCTGAGGCGATCCGACCGAGTACCACATTCGTTGACAAATCCCACAAAATAAGCTGAAATGGCAGTGGGCCGCCCGCAGAGCATCGGCTCTAAAGAACCGGTCCAAAATCCGGACCGGAATCGGTTCTGGAGAATGTCTACCCCACCTGATATCGAGCAGTTGGGATAGACATATTCTTGAGTTGAAAACGCTCTTAGACTAAAGTCGAATTATCACTTCACTGGAGTAATCTCACATGTGCTGTCACTTTGTGTAAAAAAATGGTCATATTTATTGTAATGGTGATCGTTTACTTTAATCGATTTATATAAGTGTAAAATAAATGTAATAATAAGTGTAAAAGTCTAGAATACAATACAATATACACTTCTCATCAGAAAATCGAAACACCTTGCAAGTTTATGTTTTGTAAGGATTATCAGAAAAATGTGTATATTCACAATACGCAAACTAAGTCCAGAATCCAGCTATGCCAACCACTTGGGCGGCTTCTGCATGTTTTAGAAAAAAAACTTTTTCAGACGTCCCAAATTCACAATACACACACAGTATACAGAACACAGAGCAAAAAGTTTTAAGATAAGCGCAAATTTTTAGTTTTCAAAGGTGAAATGAAGTACATTTCACCTTTGAAAACTAAAAATTTGCGCTCATTTGTCTCAAAACACACATTTGTCTCAAAACAGTGAATCATTTCATTTATAGGATAAACAAACGAAATTCTAATTTTGAATTTTGCATTTTCGCTTATCACTGTAATGGCCAAACTGCCAGCTATACATTCATGTGATTTTTTTTCATGCAATGAAAACTCTTTTGTGTTAAATTAGGACAGAAACCATAAAAACGGAGGTGTTTCGATTTTTCTGATGAGAAGTGTATATGGTCATTTTATTGCAGAAAGTGAATAAATCATTCGACTTTAGAGTGTAGCCTGCCTCTGTAGATACGTAACTTATTGTTGTAATTCATTCATCATCATAAATCGTTTCTTGTTTAAAGGGATGTGAAGTAGAATCTTCTTTTCGTACTTAAATATATCTAATGGACGGTAAATAAAGCGTATCTTGTGTTCATATTTTATCAATAAAACCACTGTATTCGCAGAAACCACTTTATGTCTCTAAATCCAGAAATGTTTTAGTACCGACTAAGGTATCGAAAGTGAGCGTTGGTTAACTTGCGGCTGGATCGTGACCCGCCTGGCCTACATACTGCTGTACCTACTGACTACTTAATAAATACTAACGCAACACAAATTAAGAGTTTCTACGGTTAAGTGACGTGTTTCTTCCTTATGTAGCAAGATGCGCTTGAGCATTTGATCTTTTATAACTAGTCAAAATACGAATATTTACAAGGTGGTTGAAATACTGGTAAAGTTGTTACTACTGCGGCATTTTGTTTAGAATAAGGTAAACCTGTCCAAAAAACAATGTAGCGTTCTGGCCACTGGTGCATCATTGTAAAGATGTGTCTACATTTGTAGATATGTGTCATCTTGTTGCATCAAATCTCTGAATACTGCATCCAGTCTAAGGAACATGGTAATTTCGTGTGCGTCGTTAAAACGACGAAGAATTTCTACATCAGATGGTACAAATGTGCACTGGGCTTTTCAG
Organism: Atethmia centrago; assembly: GCA_905333075.3. Classification (NCBI taxonomy): domain Eukaryota; kingdom Metazoa; phylum Arthropoda; class Insecta; order Lepidoptera; family Noctuidae; genus Atethmia; species Atethmia centrago. The sequence continues at coordinate 8,109,788 of HG995374.1, forward strand.
CTGTTTTTCTGCTACTCTATAGAGTGTATGATGTCTAACTATTTAGCCTCTAGCATTGAGCGTTCATCGACCTACGAATAGAGGTATCGCGTGTGCCTTCAATAAAATTAAGACACTAGTGTGGTCTAAATAATGACACAATTTTCCTTAGCACCCATGAGAAACTTTTAAACTATATTTTTTTATTTTAGAAGTCGGTGTCTTTGGTTTTGTATTGTCGTTTTTGCTACCGACTACCGAAATTAAAGTTATTTTACATTTGTTAGTGTTTCTCTTGGAGCAACAGGAGCAACGTCGTTGTCGTGTCAACGTCGATGAGCAAAGTCGGTTGTTTGGTTTTTAGTAAAAAAGTTGTTTATTTTTAACTTTTTTGTTAAGGTACCTAACCCACATAAATTCGTATTCCTCTACTTGCTATCTAAGCAACAATGAAATGAACTTATAATGACATCATCAACATAAACAAAGTGGATTAAATACGTAATATTCAAGTTAACTCAAAAACAACTCATCAGAACTTCACCTATATGTATGGGACCACGACAAGAGTAGGTATACCCTTTCAAACAAAAAAAAAATCATAATAGACGCAAATATTGATGAGCATACATGAAAAAAAAACGTACAGATGAACATAGAATATACTCTTTTTATGTCGATTAAAAACACGCAAACAAACAATCATGCATCACCCTTTAATTCTCCAAATCGATAATTTATTGCGTAAAATGATCGTACACCACTTTACTCCAGGTTGGCAATTATGATCACTATGGTAACTTGCTAATTTAAACGAGTGCCTGCCTACCCGCATTCGTCTTGGAGTGCACATACGTACATTATATATAGAGAAATATGAGGTTGTGCCTGTTTTAAATACTGTTGAAATCACGATCGAAAGATGTCAGAAAAAGAACGCATTGGAGAACCCCGACAGACTTGGTGGATATCAGCATCTAATAGCAATAGAAAAAATAGGTATAAAAATATTTTCAAGTAATTGATTAGGTAAGCGCAACACAAGAGCGTAGACCCCGTTCAGAGCTGTTTACTGAAAATTATCATTTACGGATTTTTAAAAATAAATACGAATAATAATAAATACGAATGGATAGAATAAGAAAAGAGTACATGAAGTGGCACCGGTGACTGAAATGTTGTGGGGAAATCGGTTGTCATGGTATGGGCATGTGATGCGGAGGAATGAGGAAAATTTCGTGAGGAAAGTCTCGAGTATGAATGTCTGGCTATGATGGATGGATATGAATGGATGGCTATAAGAGTAGGAGAAGACCAAAGAAACGATGGATGGAATGTGTGAAAGATGATATGCCTAGAAAGGGGGTGACTACCGAGATGACAACTAATAGAGAAGTATGGAAGAAAGGGACATGTTGCGCCGAACACAAGTAAATTGGGATAAGGGCAGAAGAGTGACGAATGGAAAAGAAATAAACTGACTTTTTTAACTAATATTTCAAGTGTTTGTATACGGACGGTGAGCAATGGGTAGCTGACCGTCCGGTAAGGACCAGGCCCGGGTCGACGGCGCGTTGTGTTCCACGCGCACCTCAAAGAGATGTCGTCAGCACAAATTAAGGGGTCCACTAGGGCCAATGCCTGCCGGGGTCGCGGGAAGGTACTAAAGGGTCACCGAGGCCCCTGGCAACACAGGCAACGGAAGGAATACGGGTGGGTTTTAGTCAGTAAGAGTCTGACATACACTCCCGCTCCGGCCAGAGCGGGAGAAGTTATTTGATGATTTCCCACCCAAATAAAAAAAAAAAAGTGTTTGACTACACTTACAGCGGTACTTGTCCCCAAAAAATAACTCATCATATCTTTTTCATTTTTATTTTTTCGTGTATAGATATCGATAACCATCAAGTCTGCGGAGTCTCTCTAGCTAATTCAATTTGACCCTGTATTTCCAGAGGCACTAGACGTGATCAAAGAAGAGCACACGATGCCGGCACAGAGGAGGCGTGACAAGAGAGAGGTGCCCTTCACGCATGACGAGAAGAGAATCGCTGGGGTGAGTTACTACATCGAATATTATTCAACTACTATCAGGACTCTTTAATTAACCTTGACCTACCCATAAAAGTAGAGTACTGAATAAGTTCATGGATGAAGCCTAGCAGAAACTAGCCTCAGTCTGTCGACTATACATATGTAGTGACTCCAGAGATAAGAAATACACTGGAAACACTTGTCAGATTCTAACATTGGCAGGGTGTAGCAATTAAACAAATGAAACTAGCAAGTACGCACTGTCCTACTGTTGGGCGAATCCCGGGCTCTTTCAACTAAATTCTGTTTTGGGGGTCAGACCTTTTGGCAGGAGGTAAGGTCGTCCCGCCATATTCGCTTTAAATGTCTGTTTATTACCAAAGACCTGATTCTAAAGACCAAATTAAACTTATTTTGGAAGTAGTTCATCGAAAGTCCTTTCCAGTTATTGAACTCCCTTCAAACGGAAATAACATAAAGTGAACGTATTTAATGACATCGATTTTGTTCTTATACTGTAGAACCTGTTTCTGTCCTGTCTTAAAGATTATCTTGCTTTAAAAACTCCTTTTTTCTTTCATTAATCTGTGTCCGTATCTAATCAAACATTATGTTTCTTAATTCCAGTGCCTGCTCCAGTGCGTATACCGGAAAGTGAAAGCCGTAAGTATTAACCCACTGTCCCACTGCATTCTTCTATTTTATCTAAGTAACTGCTAACTTGTTTGCACTGATTAAACTGATAGTGAGTAGGGTTGCCATCTCTAAAAAAAACGTATTAAAGTTTGTAAGAACAAGTTTTGATTGACTCAGAGTTGGAGACAATAGGTCTTTATTATTCAATTTAAGAATATGCGGAGGCATATTCTTCATGAGATTGTTTATATGAATATAGAAACAGGTCACCATGTTTCTATCTTTTTTAAAGTTCACTTTTTACGCAGTCGGGTTTTTTTGATTTTTCAAATAACTTTTTTATTTTACATTTTTTCATAATTATTTTTCACGTTAATAAGACCTATTGCACGATTATACAGGGTGTCCAGTAAATAGCACGACATACTGCAGGGGGTGATAGCTAGGGTCACTACCTATCAATACAACACAATATAATTATGTTCAGCAAAATCTTACGGATTTAAAATTTTCCGAAATACCGAAAAATCTCTACCTTGAAACAGATTTTTAAGCATTTCGTAATGAAAAAATCCTTTTCTAGTACTTTTTTTTACATCAAATTATTCGTGATTAAGTGAAATTGGTTGCTAACCAACTTTAAACCGTTATAGATCCTAAATGGTCATTCAAAATGAAAAATTATTACAAAACCAAAAATTGATTTGAAATACCTATTCAATTATACCCACTGGACATAGTTCGTCGACATTATTTTTTTTCATTTTCACAATATGGCGTCTGGTTGTCGCCTTATTGAATTTTGATTCCTGTCATGTCTTTAGTGACACACAAGATTAAGACAAATCGATTGATATAAGAATCATCAAATCGACGCAGCCGTTTAGTCTCTAGAGCGCCATAAAGGAACAAACATACATACATACATATACATAGGCTGATAAACACCGTACCCTCCTTTGCGTTGCGCAGTCTGTTAAAAAGTGGACTGGGTGCCAATTCAATCACCGATAAAACATTTATTTTGTAAAAAACATCAGTTACAATCTGATCATGATCAAATTTGGAAGTAATTCCAAACTTCTCACGCCTCCAGACGGATACGTACGCGCGGCTACATGCGTTACATATGCGTTTCTGGTATGGGCGGACCTCTCATTGTACGGAAATCCTATACAATGCAAAATTAACTTGTGCTGGAAATGTATGGCTCGGTGTGTGGCCGTGTGTACTTAGAATCTGTCAGTGTCCGGTGTCCGCGGCTCGTCTGCAATCTATTCGTGCTGGTGTGACTGATCCTTGAGCGAAATAGTACGTAGTCGGTAGTTAAGGTTAGTTTTTTTATAAGAATATTAATTTTGTATAATAACAAATGTTTTTCGCCATCAAACGAAGTTTGGCTAATAAAGGCTCGTGCAGACTAATAGCGATAGCGTGATATCGCGGGCGCGACAGGCAGCTATATGCCTGTCATGCCCGCAATATCACCCCAGTCTGCTGGAGCCTTATATCTGTAAAGAGAACAATTAATGTACTTGAAAATGCAAAAAAAAAAAAAAAACTTGGTCAGGTTGTAAGATTGTAAAACATATCATCACGCTGGTTTTCCCGAAAGGGTTAGGCAATATTATGCACCCACATAAACATTAAATGTATTTGTAAAAGTTAAAGAAAAGTGCTGAGATGTAAATATAAACCTATATTATTTATATTTACATACCCTACGTACAATCTGAACCCCAAAACCTACGATTTCCTACATACTACCAAAATCTTCTTTGGATGCACATTGCAAGTTTGCAACCCTGATTGTCATCGACGCAATTCACTTTTTGTAGAGCAAGAATGATCAACAGAACTTTCTGTTACACCGAGTATGAAGCACTTTTTATTTACCTCTACATGGAGAGAAATTCATATTGTTCGTCGTGGATTCTGGGTTTAGGGACCACATGACGTGATGAAGTGGTTGAGATTATACGCTTTTTCTCCTGATGAAAATTATTCTATGGTGTTAGAAAATTCTCAAAGAGAATTTAACTTAAGTAATCTATAACAGAAAATTTTACAGAAAGTGGCACTTGCTTAAAATTTTTCGTGATGGGAATCGTCGCCCGCGAAATAAAATCGACTGATTTAAAGCATAATTGCTTAATTTAAATGAATGATTATATTAATAGTCAGTTACTCTTAAAATTACTGGCATTTAAATTCAAGTGAACTTTCGGCCAAAAAGTAATTTAAAAACCAAACAACATTGTGAAATGGACGTACGTGCCCATTTCAAACTCGTCAAGCAATTACCCGTATGAGAAACACCAACAACATCAACAGGAATAAATTATAAAACATTATGAAAATCTCCGCTTAAGAGGCTGAAAACAGCTAAAGCGCGGTCAATGTCGGACTACATAGAAAAGAAAGAGAAGCGCGATGATACAACGCTTGTAATTTAATTTATTGCAAAATATGAAGCAATTATCTATTTACTCAAAATTGAGTTGAGTAATCGAAAATAAAAAACAACCAAGTTCTGCATTCAAATTAAACGTTACGCATTTACGAGTAATTAGTAACAAGGACGTCTTCCTTGTTATTAATTAAATGCGTAACGTACGTTGATATTTAATACAGATATTTTGGATTGGAACTCAAGGTAAAAGGTTAGTTTACCGTTAATTTGTATCGAGATTTTTTTTCAATACTTGTTTTGGTAACAACCTAGTTATATATATTTTTCCGGTACCACGAACTATACAGATTTGGCATTTTTTTTCTTAAGAAAAGCCTTTTTTTTGGTGGGAAATTTGAAATAAATTCTCCCGCCCTGGGCGGGAGCGGGAGGGTGTGTCAGACTCTTACTGACTAAAACCCACCCGTGTTCCTCCCATTGCCTGTGTTGCCAGGGGCCTCGGTAACCCTTTCGTACTTCCACGCGACCCCGGCAGGCAGCGGCCCTAGTGGCTACACTAACTTTTGCTGACATCTCTTTGAGGCGCGCGTGGAACAAAACGCGCCGTCGACCCGGGCCTGGTCCTTACCGGACGGTGAGCTACCCATTGCTCACCGTCCGCCAGCCTGCGCCTACGGTGACCGGAAATCCGTGATTTCCGACGCCCAGGGCGTCTTCTGCGGCGGCTAGGGGCGAGAGGGCGCGAAATTTGCTTTTCCCTCAACCGTCCCGCCACCTCCTCGCGAGCATTACTGCTTTGCAGAAGGAGGTGACTTCTTAAGACAAGCCTACTTTGGTCATTTGCCTCTAGTCAGCGCCTTAATGTTAGGCGGCTATTCTCATACGAGGATCGAGGTCAACTCTACTCGTAAATGAAAAATAAAATAATTTTAAATTGAGTTTTAATGCCTTATAGTTCTGTCACGAACTGATTGCTCCAATTTGTTAACTATAAAACATGAGGGGTAAGCTCGTAAATGTGAAAAAGAAAAATTCGTTGCTTATTTATTACACTTGAAATCCTTTGAACAGGAATATTACGTTCATAAAAGTTCTTCGGTACACGCTGTAATTTGTATTTTATTTGTGTTATATTCAAAAAGCGGTATTGAATTTAATAGTCAGGGGTCGGGCCCATCAGTTTGTGCTTGTCATACGTTTTTTCTATATACATTTCTTTTGTATGAAATATTTTATTGCAAGTATTACACTAGCTAGGATCGTACAATAAAACCTGAACGACTTGCTATGAATTGGTTTCAATAAATGTTATTTTTATCCTCACAGTCATAATCGTAATTTTATTATTTAAGTGGGCTAGGTTTTCGCTGGGATCCTTCGATTTTGGCTTTATGAGATAATAGCCTGTGAAAAATAAATAAATCTGTAAATCCTTCGTCGAACACGACATGTCTTTGTGCAGCCGCGGACAGATAATATCCGTCTTTAAAACCGTTATAGTATTTGATCATAACATAGCTCCTCATAGGATATTGAGCATTTGAAATCTTCGCATCTGGTTGTATGTTGACCAAAATATGATTCGTGATAGTACAGAATAATATCTAATACAAAATAATAATAAGAATTAAAATCCCGAAACTGTTACTCAGAAATTCCTAGTGGAGAAACCCAATAACGAATAAAAAGCATTCCTAAACTAGAATACCCCACTAATTTTGAAACTGTTACATTTCCAGGTGGACGGCTACGGGTTCCCGACACTGGAAGGCCTGGTGGGCCTGTACTCTGACGGCGTGAATGAGCGCGGCTACTTCATGGCGGTGCTTGAAGCATCGCGGGAGTGTCTCATGAAGAACCACGACAAGTTCTCCAGAAGTATGCCTATGGGTGAGTTTATCTACCAAGGTTAAAAGATTTGCCAATCACTGAAGACAGGGAAAATCAAAATACACTAAAGTCGAATTAATAATTCACTGTAATGCTGTCACTTTGTGTAATAAAATGGTCTTATTTATCGTAATGACGATCGTTTAGTTTAATCGATTTATATAAGTATAAAATAAATGTATAATAATAAGTGTAAAAGTCTAGAATACAATAAATATGACCATTTTATTACACAAAGTAACAGCTAGAACATGTCAGATTACTCCTTTACGTGAAGTTGCCGTGTTATTTCCTATGTACGAGTGTCAAAGTATGACAGTTGTGATTTGACAATTAATTTGAATATAGCAATACAAACAGTTTACACATAACTTAATTAATTTCCGTCTTTGAGATTTGTCTGATTTCCCAGTCCTAGGAAGACTTCCCAGGAAGATTCGGACAAAATACTAATCATGCGACTATCGTCGCAAAGCTGTGCCGGACGAGGTCATTTAACTATCGTTTACTCAAGGAGTTTCTTTCAATGCACTTTCTACACAATTGTCATTAATTGACAAGGAGCGCTGCTATTTAATGGCAGGTCATTGACTTTCAGAGGCTTCTTGCAAGCGAAACCATAATGTGTTTAACCAAAAGCGTGCCTTAAAACTAAACAGGGTTTGAGATCAAAATAAATCTACTAGCGGTGGACCTTTAGATTCTCTTAAAAAGCTGTTCTGCTTCAATGATGCTGAACAGTGATAAATAGTAGATTGTGTCACAAGGGACCAAAATAATGTATCGAGGGCGAGAGCGGTTGTTTGAATCCAGAGCGAAGAGAAGGATTCTAGAGTTGAATCCTATGTGTAGCGAGGGATACAAAGTACGTCGCTCGAGGTTAAATAAATTTGACACCGTGTGGCGCACTCTGCTTTTCACCCCCCTCTATGAGAAAAATTGATTACAAATTTATATTAATGTCAAAAAATTGTCTGTAATATTTTGACAAATGTAATAAAGAAACGAATTAGAATTTCCCGCGTTATTTTTTTTTAAATTAGCTTAGCCAATTCTGCGTCGGCAGACGCGCTTTTTTATTACCGGCCAGGTTTTTATCGAAGGGAATTGCGTTCAAACTTTTTTATAAATTAGTGTTCCACATTCAAAAATAATTTCGTCACTGTTATTAAATGCGCCGGAATGTCTCATTTTGCTGACACTTATCGAGGCACCCTTCGCCTCTTTTCGAATAGATGGGATGAAAAGTATATTACAAATAACCTAATTTTTCTATTTCAGATAACGGTCTTAACTGCGACATATCGTTCGACATATTCGAGTGTATCTCGGACCGAATCGGTGAATACTGCGGGACCGCTGGCTTGTAAGCCATCTACATTGATATGCACAAAAACACTGCCTTTTTGATGTCCTAATAAAAGCTGTATGTTTAACAATTGAAATTAACCGTTCGAATAACTATTAAAAATTCTTTAAATTTTGACATGTTAGAAGATCTTATTGTTTTTTTTTCTGGACTTGTCGTGTAATACCGTGCTCCTAGATTTGTAATAATTTCTTAGATTTTCATTGATTCAGCTAAATTGTGAAACTTTAATCAAAACTATAATTTGCAATAATTTTGCCAAGGATATTTTACCTATTCTAACGTTTACCAATATTCATTTTTCTTTTGTACTTAAAGTTCTAAGTTACCAACACGAAACAAACCACTAGAATTAAGCTACATGTACATAGATTGTAATTAACTATACTAAAATGTGATGCTCAATAATTTTAGTTGTAAGGTAGCTCCATAGATTTCACATGAAAAATCCTTAAACGACGTAGCTACACAAGTTTTAAGGCCTGTTTTACACCTTAGGATAGGCAATATCTAATTGAATTTATTATTTAGATATAATTATGAAGAAATAGGTCTTATATTTTCGGTAATCACCAATATACATACTAACTGTGTTTCATATTTTAAAACCTTTTACAAAATGTATTTCAAGAAACTCTATGCCAACGCTAGTACTATGAATATGTTTACTTCTTAAATTAGCTGATCCTTAACGAACTGATAGATTTAACATAGCTTTAGTTTTATGTAATAAAGTTCTGTATATATCTACTGCTGGTTTTATTTTCTTGCCATACCTATATGCAAGTGATCGGTCAGACCACACGAACACTGACCATTTTTAACCGACTTCAAAACGAAAAAAAATACATACAAATGGACATACGAGTATGTCCTCCGCATATTCGTTTCGTTTTGAAGTCGGTTTTTATATTCAGGTTTTTATTTTTAGGGTTCCCTACCTCAAAAACAAAAAAGTAACCCTTATAGGATCATTAGATCTGCACCCTAATTGTGTAACACACTATCAATCACAATCTGAATGATTTTCAAGAATCCATTACTTCTTGTTCGACAAATTTGTAGTGTTTCATTTTGTAGTGTTTTTTGGAAATGACTCTTAATTGGATATAAATTTGTTGTTATTCTTCTTTAAAAAATAGTAGCTCACCGGAATCGCGGATCAGGGATCCAGAGAGAGGAACCTCCAAACAAAATGCCTCGTTTCCGGATTATCGCTTTCTGTATCACACTCTGGATCTAACTACCTAACGTTCCCGTGTACCTCCTATAATCTTTATTACTGATAACTACCTAAAAAATGTACTTCAATAAGAATTAGATAAAAACAGCCTACTAAATGGACTATTCCAGAGAGAAAAGTAAGAAAACTTGTCAAAAGTTTTAGGTACAGAAATCGCACGGAATACTGACTTAACTCAAAAAAGTAGATTTTTGGGAAATCGCCGTTAAATGTTTTGCAATTGGGGTCCAGTCCGCTTATCAGCCAAAATAATAAATATGTAATTCACAGTTCAATATAATACCTACTTTTCAAAAACAATTAAACAAACCTGTGCAAAAAATATTTAGAAAACCTAACTTTGACTCAACCTCTATTAAAGCGTGTGAATTGTGGTTTTTATCATGTGGCACTACTCTAAATAAATAAATAAACCTGCTGCTGAAAATGAGCTGATGATACTCAGAGTAACTAACAGTTTGCTAGCTAAGCAAGAGACAGTTGAAAGTTGTGGAGCAAAGCCCTCTTAACAAACTGCATGCTATGTTTCAACTTAAAGGCGTCATCCTTTACTTTACAAGCAACAAGGTACCGTACCGCCTGTTGAAAGTCGTTTAGCAGATTGTAGCAGCAACGCCCGCTAAGAAAAAAGTACTTGTCACCGAGGCCCCCGCAACACAGGCAACTGAAGGAATACGGGTGGGTTTTAGTCAGTAAGAGTCTGACACACCCTCCCGCTCCGCCCAGAGCGGGAGAAGTTATTTGATGATTTCCCACCAAAAAAAAAAAGCTAGGCAAACAAAATCTTAGCTTCCAAACCCGCACCGACCCATGCTCGAGCCAGCCGGCGCCGCTGAGCCTGTAACTTTAAATTAATCTTAATCCGATTCAGCCTGTCCCTTGCTGACCTCCTCCAGCGACGCTCTAGGCCGACGTCCATACTCCACAGGGGGTGCCCAATAAAATAAAAAAAAATAAAAAAAAGAGGGTGCCCATAGCGTGTAGTCGCTTAGTTTATAAGTCTATGCCCTGGCTGGAGGCCTTAATTTATTGAGGCACCCACAGGAATGTCCGGTTAAGCAGACGGAAACCTGCTAGGTTGACCTGTGAGAAGCGATTTATATTTAAAAAAAATACGATTGAAAATTAAAAAAAATTTAGATAAAAATATTTGTTGAACAAGTTAGTTCAGATGGCCGATGGGGCCGAATGGTTCTGGAGTAGGGACCGCGTGCCGGAAGACGTAGCGTTCGCAGGCCTCCTACAAGGTGGACCGATGACCTTGTGAAGGCCGCAGGAATCCCTGGATGCGGGAAGCACAAAACCAGTCGAAGTGGCGGTGCGTGGGTGAGGCCTATGTCCAGCAGTGGACGTCTTTCGGCTGAAATGATGATGATGATGAAGTTAGTTTAACAAGTGTCTAAAGTAGAAAACGAAATCATTAGATTTCAGAACAACATCAGCATTATCTTATTGTATTTCAGGATCTCAGTAAATGAGTGATGCGTAAGGCTGTTGCAGGAGACCTGCATCGTTAAAGAAATTAAGTTTTTTGATAGATAATTATTCGAGATTTCTAGTAACTAAACAGTACCTACCTAACTACAAAAAACTATCTACCGTAATTGAATATTCCTTCACAAGAAACCTTACCTAATAACGATGGTGGTCATTAAGAAGACAAAATGTTCATCAGATGTTTATCAGCTAATGTGATGAGGATATAAGTTGTTACTGAAGATAACGCATTAAATTATACGTAACCGAGTATATCACCTTTAATTGGAATTAAGATTATATTTCGAAACAAGCTACTAATAATCATAATTCTTCTCCCACGAGTTTTTGTTTCCTGATTCAATAAAATTTGACTTTATCAGCTAAGAAATATCTATTGCGTGTTAAAATATAAATTATTGTTAAGCTGCGACTGTTCAGATCGTGAGAGATCTTAGAAACTACGGCCAATTAGCTTGTAAGGCTTATGGCCAATTTTAAACAATGACAGTTTATTGCTGGAACTCCTGCGCATACAGTCCTTGTTTGCGCAATATTTTGCTCTCGAAAGGACAAGAAATTACTAAGTTCATCATCATCTGCCTAGCCTTTTCCCGACTACGTTGGGGTCGGCTTCTAGGCTAACCGTATGCAGCTTAATACCAGTATTTTACATGGAGCGACTGCCTATCTGACCTCCACAACCCAGTAACTGGGTAATACCCCTTGGTAAGAGTGGTTGTCAGACTTTCGGGCTTCTGACGACCTCCTAACGACTGTCAAAGATCCACGAATGACAGCCGGGACTAACGGCTTAACGTGCTTTCCGAGGCACGGACGGGTCTTGGTATGTAAAGATGGTCACCCATCCACGGACCAACCGTGGCAAGCGTAGCTGAACCTGTTTGATTGACCCGTGCGGCTGTTATTACTTAGCCACAAGCCACTCCGGCTGTTATTACTTATTTTACCTATTCATTTTAATTTTAATCGTGCTTCCTTTTATGCGGCCCTAGCAACCGGCACCCCAATTACGTAGGTAACTCACTTTCAATCCCAATCCGATAGATTTTAAAGGAAATTTTAAAACCATTGCTTCATATGTTTGAATTATTTTTCTGCTCAACAACGTCAATAACACCATGAATGTTGTTGAACTGTAAAAATGAAATGAATTACCCCGCTGGTAACCTAAATAGTCAGCTAATGGTACTAAATTTAAGTTCAGTGCATCTTTTTCTTTGTATTTAATTAAGAAGAGGATAGAAGATAAATAGTTTAGTCCTGTCAAATTAATCAGCGCCTGTCACTACTCCATACAAGTTTAGACGTGATTAAAAACTTGCCTACTAAAATTACGTCAATTTACGTAAAGCGCTGATTAATTTGACTAAACTAACATTTATCTTCTGTCCTTTTCTCAATGAAACAGAAAGAAAAAGATGCACTAACTTAAATTTAGTTTAGGTTGTGAACAAGGGAATCGGCACCACTGCCAATCTTTCAGCCAAGCTGAGATTCTTACGGAGACGTGAGCCATTCTCAAATAGCTATTGTCAGCTCTACAGAAGAATTAGTGTTGATAACCACACCGATGTTTATACAACCCTAGGCAACATCCAACTCCTTTCAAACCACGCTAGCACCAACACTTTATACAAAGGAAAAACCTACATTTATGATAATTAAACAAACGCAAAGGTGAACCTCATCACGCTTGTACAATTGAATTTTGTATTTAAGCAGATTCGTATTTAGTAGTTAAGGTCGTGGGACATACTGAGAGACACAATGACTGATAGTGATCATCAATTTTACTCAAGCTTTGTGTTCCACGTACCATTATGACAAGGAAACGTATACTATTATATTATATGCTGATTGAGCACGTAACACTTCAAACAGGAATTTGTTTTATTTATCATTGTGAGAGAATAATATAGTTATGATGAGATTGGAGGTTGATTCTAATTAGTGAAGCTGAAGTAATTGGGAAATGAATGGTTGTGACCTCATCAGCTCTCCTATGATCTTACCTACTATACAAGGTGTCGTTTTACATCCTCGTCAAATTTCAAGAAGCTGCTATGAAAGACATATATAATCAAATAAAATTACGATACCCGCTCAATAATTAATACATACTTGTCTTTTTAGTTATTTAAGTTTGACAGTATTTTAGAATACACCACTTTCACATAACATAATCACCCCGTTGCGTATGCGGTAGTGTTTGTGTAAAAGAGCAGTTACAGTGCGGTATCACACGGGCCGCGTTTTATCATGCGTGTCCCACACATGCCGATTTCCGAAATTTAGAAAAAAAAAAGAAAAAGGAAAGATCTACTTATTTATTATTGATTCGTGTCGGGAATCATTAATTAGCATAGATACCTACTTGAATTTGACGAGGATACAAAACGACACCTTGTATTATTAATTATGTTACAAAAAACACTATCTCTCTCCTTAAACATATTTTGTAATTTTTTTGTTCGTTGCACTTGTTTCTTTATTCTTCACACTAGTTTCATAATTATTATTGAATATATTATATAGATAAGTTTAATATGTTTTATGTATGTATGTAATTATTATATATATGAAAACGGTACACCACAGACTACCTTCTTTTTAGGGTGGGAAATTATCAAATAACTTCTCCCGCTCTGGGCGTAGCAGGAGGGTATGTCAGACTCTTACTGACTAAGACCTACCCGTGTTCCTTCCGTTGCCTGTGACTACTTAGTAGTCTAATTAGAACCGTAGTAGATCGAGTAGATCGAACCGAGATAGATTAGTAGATCTTTACAGAACCGAAAAAAAGCTAAAGCGATAAGACCGCCTATTGTGTCACCCTATGTAAAATTACTACATTTGTATCTATAATAGGGTCTTACACCCATTTTTGAAGTGTCTTAATTAAATCATGTAGTGCTAACATGCCCCAAAAAAAAATCACATAAATTTTATCCAATCGATGAGTGCCATAAAAATGCATTTAATATTTACATTTTCAAATTTCGCGCGTAGTTTGACGAAAACGCTGGACGCAGTGGACGACATGTTGCTCTGTGCTCATGACGTCACTTGGCTATGTAAACAAATGCGCTGATCTATTATCTAACTATCAGTTGACACGTTTTAGTTTACATAGCGGTATGACGTAATAACATGGCGGCTACTATTTCATGGTGTTTTTTTTAACAGATTAGAAAAACTGAAAACGTTGAATTGAATTTTTAAATTTAGTTTGTTATTTCAGGCAGAGGTGTACCTGTAGTACACCCCCATTTCGCCAGTTATGTTTGTCCCATGCCATAGGGGGCGAGCCTATTGACATCAACCGGGCACAAATCCAGACTCCGGGCTGCTACTGAGAAATGACAGATGGAAAAATCCAATAACAATGCTGCCCGACCCGGGAACTGAACCCAGGACCTCATGCTTAGCAGTAGCGCTTGCCGCCACTAGACCAACGAGGCAGTACGAAGTTTATTAAACCAGACCAAAACGCCCAGAAGCATCTCATCTGTCTGAAATCCTAATTAACAAGTTTTTCTGAGTAAAAATCACGTGGAAATCAAGAAACTCATTACAAAAACACTTAATTTTTTGCAGCAAAGTGAACAGGATCCTGCTTATCAGTGCTATCTTTCGAGGAAGTTATGCTAAAGAACATTTTATCACGCAAAGGAAGACGATGTTCTGAGAGACTATAATACCTACAGATGAACAGAAATATATATTGATGGAGTGATAATGCATTTTTATTACAGGCTATGAACTGTATTAAGTATTAAGCTTTGAATGCCTGAGATAAATCTTGCGAAATGGATCGACAAAATCCAGAGCTGGCTTCAATTTTGTTGTATTTCCGCCTTTTGAAAACCAGAAAAAAATAAAATAGTTTTATTTGCATCTAATATCTCGCATAAAAGTAAAAAGTACCTAAGTACGAAAAAAAATACAAACATGGGGAAAACTAGGAATGAACTGCTAAAACTTAACTGGTATAATTGTTAAGACTAGTCTTTGATATCCAAGTTGGACCTTAATATCACATAAGACAGAACTACGCGTAACACGCAAACATTTAATACAGGCTCCCCATTCCTTAAATGTGCACTTAATACCAAGCCGCTTTCAACAAAACCTCAAGGTCTCACACAAAATTTCCCAACATGATTGAATATCGGCTGAGGAGGACTGAGGTCGTAGGGCACAATGGCCGGTTTCGAAGGGCATCTCGCATCTTCACGGTGGGCGGGCACCGGCGCGGGCGCCGCTTGTCCGTCCACCGGCAGTTGTCAAAACGAATTCTTTAATGAGGCGGGTACTTATGTGTTTGTGGTACATGCAATCATGTCTTGAGATAAATATTAGGTAAACTTTGTCAATCCATCTACATTGTTGTTAACTAGAAATAAAACAAAGTAAAAATAGAATTAGGTATGTTCTTTAGGACCACAATTTACCATAGGTCACCTGTTCTACTATGAATTAATGAATTAGGAAGCTTGGTAAGTCAGAAAGGCAGGATTAAGAACCGGCAATTGAAATGCAAATCAATAAAATAGTTTAGAAGGGTTACTAAAATAATTAATGTTAAGTTTCCAATGTACCTATGATATGCTCCCAAAATCATTCCAATCAATATCCAAGTCAGAATTATATAGACTTATTAGTCTAGTGTATTTTGTGTTTCATAGGAATATATTGTGAGATATTCAATAGAATACCTCACAATACTACACAAGAGCTTCCTATGACTATAGGAATAAATAATGATCTAATGAAGGTATCATGAAAACAACTAGCCTAAAAGGAATTAGCTAAACACGAAACATGGTAAAATTTAAGAAAAAGGTACTATATAATTAGAATACTTAACATACGGATATTTCTTGTTAAGACAATCAAGAAAATCCGGGTCAAAAGGTTTTTCCAACCTATATACCCGAACCACCGAAGCGTTCAGCAGTTGGTTTAACATTGAATGGAGGGTAGGATCGGTAGGATGTTGCCAAACCAATCCGAATATGATGCTGATACATTAGTGATAACTTCTACCAAGATGCTACCATTGTGTGAATCCACGCATTGTTTTTGTTAAGTACAAGAACTTGAATATTATAATTGAGCTGGATATATATACAATTATTATAAAGATTGTGTCCGGTTAGGTGAGAAGTTGAACACGCTACTTATCTTGACATCTTGGTTTTTCCAGGCTAGACTAAATTGAAATAGAATAACAGGAAAAATGTTTAGGCTTAGATTCATTTACTTATGATATGTTGTACTCGGCTTAAGATCTCATCATATATTCCAAAATAATATAGCTCTCATTTTAATAAAGAACACCCTTCGCCTATTTCCTGAATACACCAGTAGCCTTTGTTCTGTTACAGTTTAAAATAATCTTGATTAATTTTACTTATCAATCCATTTTAAAGTATAATCCAGCTGACTAACCAAGCATTAAAGCTTCCACCTTAATTATCGCAACTGACCAGCAAATCGCTATTGTGCTGCTACCTATCATTATAAATCTTCGGGGCAAACCAAACTTATATATCGGACAAAACAATACTACGGGTGGAAGGACACATGCAAATGCGCCACGAAGTACCAGTTTATGTTGAGCTGTGGAAATAAAAGTGGCTAGAACAATTAGGTGTAGCTTGTGAGGTCAAGTTAGATGTTCGCTTCACAAGTCAGCGAGTACAATTCGACACTATAATCCGAGATGATCGCACCGGAACGAGCATCAGAGGAACTGTTTTCGTTGTAATACGAACCATGATACTGCTGTGAATTAACGCATCTGCACTAATTTTAAATGTATATCGAGCTTATCAGAATTTAAAATAAATATATGTAATTGTTCAACGAATTAGAATGTAGTCAATAAATTATTTCGGTATAATTTCCGTAAACCGATTAACGATCTGCAGAAATGAAAAAGTTCCCGTTATGCTCCATACTAAAACCTTTGAAACGAAGCTTACCTCAAAATGTTTATTCTCCATTCTTCATTTTTTCATCAGCTATCACTATTTTACTGTCTAGCTTAACCCATGAGCTAGGGTCGCATCTCATCCGACATCCCGCGGTACCATGCAACCACTCCTAACAAAGGTCTCTCATCAGAATTAGACATTTATTACAGCATTGTGCTACATCCACAAGGCTCGTCGGACAGGGAAGTGAAACAAACGCCGGACGCTAATATTAATTAAGTCGATAATGAATAGAGACCATTGGCGATGGTCCCAGAATGCGTCCTTGGGGTATGCGCTCAAAATACCCGCTTCAGGGAAATAATAATTGAAGGAAATGAGTCATTTAATTATTAAATGGTTATTGCTAGCCTTTATGAAAAGCTGTATTATTACTTTTTATATTAAAACTACTTCATTGTAAATAAACACGTGTTGACATCATCAAAGACTTTGCAGTAGATTCTATTAAACAAAATCATAAACTAAAAATATCTGACAGACAATTTGTATGTGAATCCAGCTAATTAGTATCTTATTCAAACAAATGCTTACATAGGTGACTATATTATTTCTGTAGGTGTCTTTAACTAACTAAAATGTTGATAATGCTCATTGTTAGCATACATGTAGTTATATGTTGGTGCATTAGTTGTCATCTGCCAATTATGACCAAAATTAGTTGTTAATAAAGTGTGATAATTCTTATAGGTATCTAATATTGGCTAGAATTGTCTTTTAAGTATCTAATATTGGTAACCAACAAATCTTCATAAGATTTTAAACCGCTTTCATATAATTTGAAGTTGTTTTCCAATGCATATACATTATTTTATTTAGTTTTCCCAAACGATCCCTCATTAAAATCAAGGTAGGTATGTCATGTCTTATTTTCTATCTCTTACCCAGGCTTAGCATGACACTCTCTATTTCTTCGAAGAATAGACACTGCTCTTTCTATACAAAGTGACATTTCGATTCTCCATTTTTGACATCGCACTGTAGAAATCCTTCTGCAATCTGTCACTTTGTCTTTCGTTTCTAACGATGCTTGTCTAGGTCCTTTTTTATGTAGACTGTTTCAGAAGAAAGTTTCTATACCCAACTGTCAAAATCACACTGACAACTGACAGTTGTCTAAGGTAGTAAAGACAATTTGCACTTTTCTAGTCGACGGCCACAAGGTATATATGGTTATCTACAAAATCATGATTTCACAGGAGAGCGTTTTGAACGCAAAACTATGGTAATTAATAGAAGAGCAAAGCTATCTTCTCCTATTTTACATCATTTTGTTAATAGGGCATTACCAAAGAAATGATGAAGGCCAATATTACTATTATAATGTTTTGTTCCAAAATACGGTGTTCGACACTTTCAGAAAAAAAATGTAGTTATCTTTATATACGTGACTTAATATCAGTAAAAATTGAGAATCAAACAGAAAAAAAAAATCGTATGACAAAACTTAGAATTCTGAGTCGAATTATGTAAAAGAGTGAATTTCGTAAAAAGTGCAGTTGACTCTTTCGATTTTGCTGCCGTCGTACTTTCTACACGGAACGTCATTTTTGTCTATTCTTCCGTAGACAAAACAGTGCTCGTGCTAAGCCTGCTGATTTCTTGAAAACTGGCAAACTAAAATCTGATTCAGACTATCTAGTGCTGACCTTAATCTAGTCTAGAAAAAGATAAGTCTTTATTATGTTTTTATTTCATTGGTGTTAGTTACAGAATTTAATAGCCTATTATGAATGTATATTACACGAATTATCAAATCATTAGTGCATTGTCTGGCTCTTAAGAGTTTAATGGTCCGAATGACTTTGAAGTGATTCAGGATCGAGATCCCCATTTGGTCCAAAAGTTTATGTAGCATCTATTCTTTGACTAGTTTTCTTTCCTGGGATAGCCCGGGGTTCATTTATTGGGCTCTGTTTCTTTATGTATAGGGAACTCCTTACTAGTTTGGGAATCTGAAGTTATTATTTTATCACGGGCTTGTAAAGATGTTAGCTTTTATTTGTATCTTCCACCACAGCAGCAGCAAATACCATTATAGACTTAAATACAGCGATACATATTTTAAAATTTGAAGTCTAGACAATACTTTGACAGTCTATGGTGAATTAACTGTTCATAAAATAAGCGTGCTTACAAGAATATCCAGGAATAAGTCCCTTGAAATTTTACATTCCAATACTATAAACTGCAACAAGAAATAACCACTAAGGAGCATATAATTAAAGTTCACACAATCCGCCTGAACTTCTTATCTTGTGGGCTCTAAAGACGCGTTATTAATTTCTGAGCACATAATTACCACCATTTGGGCGAGTATTATAATGATTGTAAACGATTTGTTCCTGGTTGGTTCTATAGAGGATGTGGCCCCTGTATCTCGCGGCGCTGCATCTTGTTTAGGGTTTGACGTAGTGAAAGATATGCTATGGAGGAGATGTACGGGCTGGTCTTTATATCCGCATGTTGTAGTTTTCGTATAAACGAAATTTTATAAAATGGAAGGAGTGGTGGGCCTTTGTCCAGGAGTAGGACAGCACAAGCTAGAAATAAAATATTTTTGAACACACTTGCTCTAAAATGAAGCTAATTTATTCAATTTTCTGGGGCATGTAAAGAAAGATGAATTCAAATTCATCTTTGTAACGTTAAGCCTCGGTATTGCCTCGTGACCTTGCAAAAGCAAAGAGGTTTCCAGCGAACTTGTATTAAAGATAATAAAAAAATATTGATACGAAAGGAATAAATCTCTCATCTGTATATTTTCGCGCCATAAAATGACCTTTCGTCCCGAAAGCTTTCTTCTAGTGTTGTATATTTATATAATATCCGCATTTTGCTAAAACCATTTATTTTACAGTTATAAGCTCACGTTATCTTTCAATATATTCCTTATATACACACAACCTGTAACTTTACAGGTTGTTATAGGTGCTATCTTGCTAAAAACTTAAAATCTTTACAAGTAGCAAGCTTGCTACCAGCCAAGCGATACTTCTCAGCTTCCACTACCACACTCCCTAATATTAATAACAATGACGTCCGGTCGTTTTCACGCGCTATGCCTCCACTGGACGCTCATTTTTACCGCCATATATAAGTGCAGCCACGTTTTTTACCTCCACAGTTACCCCGAATTTGAACGAATCAACATATACAGTGTGTGATGCAATAGTAAAATAATAGTAATCAGTGAAAATGTATTGGACATTTAGAAGTGTGTTTGTAGTGTGTTTTTGTGCGGGAGTAAGGACTCAAGTAATTCCTGGGAAGGCCAGGACCAGTGATGGAGATTACAACAATGTGAATCCCGATGGATCTTTCGATTTTGGGTAATTATTTGGTTTATTGATTGGATTTTGGTTATTTAAGGTTCCGCAAAAACAACGGAAGTTTCAAAACATCGCTTTTTGCTTTGGATTAATATTAAATATTTTAAATTCATGTCAATGTATGAAATATAATTTTGTGCTTCAAACGTTTAAAAAGTGCTAGTTAAGCTTTTGTTTTCATTTTTAAATGTTTTTGTTCGCATAATAAACTCACTCAAAAATATTAATACTTGCGTATTCATATAAAATGTGAAAATAATGATTAAGAGGTGAAAAATATATTTATTTACATAACCAAATTACAAAATGATTATTAACTAAATTAAATTAAAACTAAGTTAAGCCCAAAAACGGCCCTCGGGGCATTGTACCGATGATGCTGGCGGCATTTCCTCGCTGAATTGCAATGCTGATGCATTGCGCGAGAAAGCCGCCAGCTTTTCGGTCACCAGTTACATCAACTAGACGTTTCACGATTTCCGCAAATAACTTATGCGCACTGGGACCCCACGTACCAAGGGTCTCGACGCCAGAGGGCACAAATTTGTAAATGAAAGTGGTGAAAATGATTTCATCAATAGTTCAACTTAAACATTTGGAATTTTAAATCGACAGGTCATAGGTGCCTAATTTCAAATATTTTTTAAAAGTTCTAGCCTATCTCCTCTTTCAAATAGACAGAGATCGATTTCCAGCCCAAACTATTTGCGGCATAATATCATTGGCTTGGTTCGAATGGTACGTATGAACGCTATGTAGTCAGTTATAAATATGCTTTTATCTAAAAAAAAGTTCTATTTTCTTTTATAGACTTTTGTCTTAATTATTATGAATTATAGCAAGCTTCTCTTTACTCTTACTTGAAAAACCTTATCACAAACTAAAATGGAGCTACCTAAAAAATCTAAAAACAACACGAAAAATTATCTACAAATTAACATCCAAGGATTCCCAAACAGTCTATTGTCTATAGCTAGGTATAGTTTTTTTAGAAACAATAACTTTATCGCTATACCGCATACAAAGCGCAAGTTAAGGCCGTTGCAAGTGAATGATATCTGATCGTAGGTACGCCAACAAGGACCGAGGGGCCAGCTATCATTTGGCACATGGCAACACTAATGGAGTCGTCGGTGGGCGGTTCGGAGCTAAGGACCCCGCTACTGATACTGTGAAGGAGACTGTCTATACTGCGGGACCTAGAGGGTAAGTGGATTTAGTTTAAATTATGAAATAAGTTAATTTGGAACCATATAATAGTAGCGCGTTTAACCCTAGAGTACTAATGATCGCCTGCTGTCGTATTTTTTGGTTAATTTGTTGTACGTTCGTGCCAACTCAGGGCAACGCGTTAAAGGGTAATCCCGCGCCCGGCTAGTTCACACTGTTACCGAGATATTCAGTATGCGACCGCCTGGGAGGCGATACTTAGAATTAAGCCCTATTTACACAGTGCAAATTTATTGCCTGTGGCATACCTACCATAAAATCGAAGCAACAATTGACTGGCAAAGTCCAAGCACCACGTGCAATTGTTGCACGATACGGGCAAGTTAGTTGCCGTTCATAGATGTAAACAGCTTCTTTCTTTTCTTCTTCATCTTTGTGATATCGAACAAGATAGATAATCTTAAACGAGTGAAATAAATACAAAAACATTACCCTCCTGAGGCAGTCGGGTAAAAAAGAATCACTTTGATAATAATCAAATCGGTCAATAAACTAACTTAAATCAATTTTCCTTTCATTAATCTCCGCTATAACACTTTCTTCTACACAGATTCCGTGCGAAAGGACCAAATGTGCACAGAAAAATGGATCTGGACCAAAGACCCCGGGGGAACATCGGTAACAAGGATGATCCCTACTTTGACCCCAGTGAGGACCCCAGCTACTCGTTCAAGATCGACACACGGACTTACACGAAGAATGAGAATGCTGATAGCAGAGGGGATGTTACGGGTTTGTAGATCACTTACTCATTCTTACACTTTTTCTTAGTGTGCCGATGGTAATCAAAATTGAGTCGGCCACACTCGCAGCTAAATTCTGGCAACGAGTTAAGCGCCATCAGTAGTCAATTTAAACCAGATATCTACCTACTTTAAATAGCAAAACTTCCAAAGAAGAACTGTAACTCACCCGCCCCTGCTTTTTTTTTTGTGTGGGAAATCATCAAATAACTTCTCCCGCTCTGGACGGAGCGGGAGGGTGTATCAGACTCTTACTGACTAAAACCCACCAGTATTCCTTCCGTTGCCTGTGTTGCCAGGGGCCTCGGTAACCCTTTAGTACCTTCCCGCGACCCCGGCAGGCATCGGTCCTAGTGGACCCCTACACTTGTGCTGACGACATCTCTTTGAGGCACGCGTGGAATACAACGCGCCGTCGACCCGGGCCCGGTCCTTACCGGACGGTGAGCTACTCATTCCTGACTGTACCCGACCCTGCTTGACAGGGTTTTTACAACTTGAGAAAACATTGAGATTTCTTATTTCTTGATTTATTATATTATGTTCACTTAAACCTTTCGGAATTATTTTATTCTCTGAAATTCTAAAAAACCCTATCAAAATTCGTTGCGTAGTTAAAAAGAACAACGCGGTCGCACAGGCAAACACGAAAGGCGACTTTCATTTTAATATTTATGTACAGATATGTACATAAATATTAAAATGAAAGTCGCCTTTCGTGTTTGCCTGTGCGATCGCGTTGTTCTTTTTAAATGGCGTGGGACACTCAGAAAGTTTTGCGAAAATTTAATAAAATTTTCTATAGGTAAATATGTTTTTATTAAATCTTTTCAAAGTACTCTCCACTAGCCTCTATACAAAATTTCATGCATCTGAGTCAGTTTTCGAACACTTTTTCCAGTCCGCCGCAGACACCGCGTTTACAGCCTGCTCGAACGCTGTCAGCGCATCTTCTGGCGACGAAAATTGTATCCCTTAGAGCTGATGTTTTTTTTATTTTCGGGAATAAAATGAAGTCACACGGTGCTAGGTCAGGGCTGTAAGGAGGATGACCCAGGAGTTTGACCAGTGTGCTGTCCAGGAAGTCCCTCGTTTTGAGCGCGGTGTGCGAAGGCGCGTTGTCATGGTGGAGCAGTAGCCCGCGGAGTCCTGTTTGGTCGCATGTTGCTCACGACAGAGAAAACTTCTGCCAAGCATTTGGTAGTATACCATTCAGCGTTGAGGCTTCTTTGGTAAAGGAATTGACACCAAGTAGCCAGTGAAATTGAAAAAGCTCGCGATGAAAATCTTCCGCCCGCTTCTAGATCGCTTCACTTTGCTAGGCGTTGATTACTTTGGAACACTTAAACCGTCGACTGGCACTTCATTTCTGGATCGTATTGATAAATCCAAGACTCATCACCTGTAATGATGTAAACACGCCGAGACGAGCCTGCTTCAAATTTGTTTAACATATCACGGCACCATTCCACCCGAGCCTGCTTCTAAACATCGGTGAGGTTGTGCGGAACCCAGCATGAAACTATCCTCCTCACGCGAAGATGCACGTGTAGAATTTCGTGAAGGCTTCCCGATCCAATCTGCAGTATGTGTTGAATCTCTTGATATGGACTCGTCTATTGTCATGGATTAAATTTTTCACGGCTATCACGTTTTCTTCTGTAACAGCCGTCAAAGGGCGACCACTTCTTTCTTCATCCCCCAAAGTTAGTCGACCGCGCTTTAATTAATTATACCAACGATATATGGTTGCCTTAGAAGGGCCTTTATACATGAATGCCATTTGAAGTCTATCGTACTATTTGTCCGGTTTCAGGCGACGCTTGAAATCGTATAAAATCATAGCGCGAAAATGTTCCCGGCGCAGATCTATTTTTTTATGAGACACGATAATTTAAGTTAGCTCGCTAACAATATTATAACTTAAAAATAATCATGTTTTCAAAATAGATTATAACAGGGGGGCAACCATGACCTCTTATAGCAGTATTATTATAATATTACTTCACAGTGGGAAAGTGATGGAGCTGTACAGGACTTATAGCTCCATCTCTTTCTCACGTTGAAGTAATATTGAAATAATACTGCTATAAGAGGTGGTGGTTGCCCCCCTGGTCAGTCCCTAATACATAATTTTTTTTTTATTTATGAGGTAATCTTAACGATATTGTACTATTGTCTATTAATACTCTGGGCTTCTAATAAATTGCCTCCAAGTACTGCATAGACCGAAAGCTTGCATGCTCTTAACAGTGCTTCAGGTTCTGCTAAAAACGGAGTCGACCACATATCTAATGGAACCTGGGAGCCTAGACAAAATGACATGCTATCTGCGATAACAATGATGGTAAAGTCAAAAATTTATTGGACTGAATGGACATACATGCTACCGAAAAGCTGGCATCCTCTTAACGGTGATTCAGGTTCTGCTAAGAACGGAGTCGACCACATATCTAATAGAACCTGAGAGTGTAAACAGTGACATGATGCTATTTGCGATAACATTGATGGAAAGCAAAAAAATCTTGGATTGAGTTGACATATGCTCCGAAAAGCTTATGTCAATCCTGTTGAAAATCGGTGTAGAAATATGACATGCTTATAAAGACATGACCACTTTTCTAGGCCTTCTGGAACCGGTGCGTAATAAAGATATCGTAGCTCTTTGTGTAGGTATACTGAAGGCGTCTTAGGTTATACAGGGTGGATTTTTGGGGTTAGAGACCTTATCCGTTGTAGCTACGGTAAAAAGTTCTTAGGAAATTGTCCTTATCCTTATATTTTTAAGTAATTGCTAATTGCATTCACAGATATTGTAAAAATGGTACAGTCAGTAGAAGAACGCTAATTCTTATGTTTTATTTTTATAATGCCAATCGATGCAATTTCGTAAAGGATTAAAAGACTCCTCCGGACTAGGTTAGAGTTAGTACTCTAACAGTAGGTTTTTGCGATTTATAAGTTTTTCTAGTGAAAAACCCACAAATCGCAAAAACCTTTTCCCAATGATTGAAAAAATCGAACGTATTATTATCATAGTATGATTCGTAAACAAACAAAACGTATTTATTACTTTGTAAAATTTCAAACTAAAGGTGCTATGAGAAAAATTGGTGACCACTTACAATTAATAAGGTGGTTGATGCAGCTGCAATTATTTAAATTCATTAACAGGTGTTTGGGGTTAAATGAGTTTTCTGTACTAGAAAGTACCTCATCATCCATCATCCACAGTGCGACTTCACCCACTGCTGAGCATAGGCCTCACTTTTCTTGTACCAATCCGCACGCTCAGCCTCATCCAGGTGCTACCCGCGATGGTAACAATGTCGTCCGCCCATCTCGCCACTGGACGACCGACACTTCGTCTTCTAGTCCTTGGACGCTATGTTCTGCGCGAGCGACGAACATCCACGTCTCAGCACACACTGGTTATTGAGGCTAGACTTCAGATATTGCGGAATGTTGGCTGATTTCAGAATGTCGTCAAATTTGCTAAATGCTAATCACTATTTATTACGGTAGGACAGTCTTCCGTGACAACAAATATTATTACGTTCATAGTCAGTTCTTTAGTCTCAGTGTAGAGGTTTTTTATGTGTATGTGTGTGTTTAAAATAGTGCTTAATAAAAACTCACTTACCAGGTCACTATTCCTTCGTTGATGACGTGGGTGAACGTCATGAAGTGTCCTACGTAGCTGGTAGGGACACCGGCTTCCACGTGTCCTCAGCTGTTCCTGACAACCCCAGCATCATCGGGTCGCCATTCCACCGAGTGCCTCTGGTTAGGGGAGAGACTAAGGCCAGGGGAAGGACTGCTGTGCAGAGGGGGAGGGATGGGTCTTATAGGTATTGTGTTTTTTCTTTTAACATCCCATTAGATTCAAAATGAGTTATCCAGTTAGCTAAGTGAAAACAAAGTAAATAATTTCTGACTTCAAGCTAAAATTTCCAAAATCCAAAGATATTTTGGAAGAGCGAGATTGCGGCTTTTAACTTGCTGTATAGCTACGGAAGAATGAGAAATTGAACTCCATAATCTGTACCTAACATAAATTAATCCCAGGAACATGAGCCTTTTAAAAGTTGCAGCAGCAGCAGGCAAGACTTGGATGAGGATGACCCAAGACAGAGGGCAACATGGTGTGCAATGGAAGAGGCCTACACTCAGCATTGGGTGGATACGGATTGAAGAAGAGAGAGCGAGAGAGAGAAAGAAAGAAAGAAAGAAACATGACCCATTTCAGCTTTGTCTCAAGGATGGCCACGAATATATAACATGATGGCCAGGGGTCGGTGACCACTTGCCATCAGATGTGATCAAACTGGATAACTTGAAACTGTATCGCATGAAATCGCTACAAAATGGTTTTTCTTTTACAAAATGCGCTTGTTACTGTTCATATTATTTTTTCATCAGGTTTATATCAGCGGGTCCCGACCAGAGGAGGACTGAAAGCAGCGACTCACAAGGAAATGTCAGAGGATCATACACTTTCTTAGATGATAAAGGTGTTCAAAGGTATGTTGTCTTCCAAATAGCTTTCAAGGGTCAAGAAGAACTGGAATGGATGCAAAAGATAGAACTTAAGTTTATCTTTACGAGGTTGGAGTACCTCTTCGAGGTCGGTTGGAGTAAGGGACTATAGGGTATTTTCATCATAACTGAACGTTATGATGAAAATACTTTCTATTGCTCAAAACAAAAGTTAGCTAACCGATTGTCAGACTCTTGTCATTGTCAATGACTAGCTAGTTAGGTGTATTTAAGTCAGCCAATCACAGCCGTTAACGTAAGCATGAAAATCTGCAAATTTTTGCGCCTCGCAGATAGCTATTAGAGATCATCATCCTCTCACTTTTAGCTAATTAAATTATGAATTTTCTCATTTCCCACCTATTCCGCAACAGGACAGTAAACTACATAGCGGGTCCCGGCATCGGATACCGCATAGTAAAGAACAGCAACGACCCCTACATTCCGCCATACTTCCCCACGATACCCAGTCAGTATGACCCTGAGTTCGTCAACGCTGGCTCCAAATATGGCGCAGGAAGCCCACCTGCGGCTGTTGCTGATGATGTGTTTAAAGGTATGGTGCAATATTTATTCTCTTTGGGTGTTTCAGTCTCTAATATTTTTTTTTTCTAATTGAGCACCACTGCTCGTATCATGTATCGTATATTTAGTCTTCTATGAATCACTCCCTCGACAAATGAGACCCAAATTTCATTCTCACTTTATCAACAGCAGTTAATGAAATCCTTTCTTGCAGGACCAGATGGTACCGCAGCATCAGGCCACATAAAACCACCTCCATTCCCAGTCAGCGACTCTGACAGACCTAGCAACACAGTCCCAGCGTCAGGACCAGAACCCCCAGACGCTAGCCCTGCCGATGGAAGTGATCCCCAGTACAACCCACCCCCAAGCTTCACTCAAAATGCAGGAGCCGATGACACTTCAAGCTTCATAGACGAAGACCAATCACCTACAGGACCATTCGGACCCCCTCCACAGTCGACGAAAGGACCAGGTGATGAATAGCACCGGCAATGATTGATGTTAGTGATCTTGTTTATAATTGTAATATTTACCACTCAAATTCACGGTCTTCAAAAATTGCGTGGTCCGAAGGTCCAAAATATTTTTGTCCGGTCCTTCGGCACTGCGTAGTTTAGAAAGTCTGTGGTTCGAGCGGTTGTATCGACTTTTTTGGACAAGAGTTTTTACGGAATTTTCAACTTGTAGATTGGCTTGTAACTTGAAAATTCTGAAAAAACTTTTGATTCATGTTAACCTACTGATTCAGATTTGCAATTTTAAAAGGAAAATTCATGCATTACTTCTCGAGAAAAGTTAATCAAAATCCAAAAAGTCGATAGTAATCAGGTGATACAAGATCACGAGTTTCAATCCGCTTGCGACGCCTGAAGATGCACTCGAATATTATTTATTATATTTGCTTTAACGCAATAAATATTATTCACAACCAATTTGGTTTTTATTACACCAACACCTTACGGCACGCAGCACATACAGCACAGATCGTAATACTAAACAAGGAAATTTGAAATGATTAAACAATTGCAGGCAAACCGGGCCGACCGTCGAGCAAACCGTATAGGCCGGCGAAGAAACCGTATGTGCCACTAAAACCTTTCCAGACACCAAATGACATAAGCGACGAAGTTGTAGATGAAGTAATACATGATAAAAACACACCAGAGTTTGCTATAGGATTTAATATAAACCATAATAAGCCCGGTACGACGATAATTAGGAATTTAGGAAGAGATTATTTTGGAGTCCCTCCCGGGGTGTCAGTAAGGGCTCATGTGCAAAGTATTGACTTATTCCCTTTCGGTTCTAAGCCTATATCGCCAGCTGAAGCGCTAGAAAATGATCGAACGTAACGTTTTAAAAAGTAAACGGTTTCTCTACATCGAAGTATTATTTTAAAGCTGTAAGGATTATAATTTAAGCAATAAAGTTTTCTATAAATTGTGTCGTGTTTGATTTATAAACATCTTGGTCTGTTAGGGCGATAAATAATCAATATTTATATAAGCATAAATAAAACAAGTTAATTCAGACTATTTCAATGTCCATATTTTGAAAGTATTACATTATCTTAAAACTATGATAGTCATGAGGAGATAAAATATCTTGCTTTAAATTCTAGTAAACGTTACTAATCTAAAAAGTTAAGGCAAAACCGAACTTTGAACCTTAATTCCTAATAAAAATAAACTTTTGTCTGTATACAAAATCATAAGTACTAAAATATAATGAATACTTCAGACTAACGATCTACACAAGTAACAACATCATCCATGGTCTTCAGAAAACTGCATTAAAATAACAATAAATAAAACATCTGAAATAATTTTTAAAAAATGTATTCGAACAACACGACTGTAATAACAAAATGCAAAACAGTAACTGTTACAAGGAGTCGGGTTGTATGTGTGTGTGTGCGTGACGTCATTCCATGCCCCACTCCCGCAGTCCCCCCATAAGTCATAACGATATAGGAAATATTATGCAAAAAGGTGTAACAAAGATAGGATATCACTGGAAGGGTTAAATTTGGCAATCTCAAGTAGTGAAATACACAGTAACAGGAAAGTTATTGGTGTTAAATTAATTTATACTAAATAGATATATTTATTTTTTATAATTATGTACCTAACTACTCGATTGTGAAATTGATCAAACAATGTCTAATATATTTTTCCTTAATAATTTCAAAAATGTATAACTATTGGTTACAGTTCGCTAGGATATTTAAATAAATTTAATATTAATGTGTAAATATTGTAAGAATTCTTTAATAAAACAATTACTATAGTTATATACGTTTGCATTATTTAAATAAACTATGTTTAAACAGAATTTGTGACTATTAACTAAATTAAATGTGTGCGATATTATACACGGCCGACATTTTTATGAACCCTAACCGCTCCCTGTACTCATACGTGAACATCTATGGAATCCTCACGTGAGTACACTAAGGCAGTGTGTCCACCGCCCCGTCAACGGGACGTCAACGAGAACGAGATGACGGCGCCGAAGTAGCGATACATACATTTACTATCGGCGCGTGTCCACCGCACGTCCGTCAACGGAACGTCACGTTCGGTTAGAATAATCTCGTTTCTCGTTGACGTCCCGTTGAGAGTGGCGGTGGACAAACGCTGTAAGTGTACGTGGGCTACAAAACAATGTTCCACTTCTTTCTTACATCAAACTTCACCATCAGAATTTTATAATAACTAACTATGCCTCTACAACGATATCTAACTATTTTCCTTTATTATAACTAGAAGACTTAGAACTTTGTGAACATATAAAAACTTAAGTAATAAAAACATTATCACTTATTCGAAAAATACAGACTCAAAACTAAGGCTGAGGCTACAGTAGGCAGCGATTTACGATGCGACTAAAAGAGCGAAACGAGATAAACATGGTATGGCTACATTATAAGCGAAAATCCGGCGTATATTCGGCGATGACGTAGCTACAGTACACATGCTACACAAAGAATCAGCATGAGCGATTCATGCGGCTAATTTCGCTGATATGTTGATGTAGCCGATGCCGTGATTACAGTGATGTTGTTCATCGGAACAACATCACTGTAACAAAGCGCGATCGCTTGAATAATAATAAAATAGTTTATTTCAAAATAAGATTGCAAAGTTTACAATTGTTGCATGTATATCATTGATATTTTCAAATATACAATTATGACGGGTGAAGTACTGTTCTCCTAGATAGGCTAGAATTTAGCCTGTGTTAAATAAATCAAAGATCGCTAGTAATATTTGATGTACGGTGTAGCCATATACGTGAGCATTAATTTATTTGTTTTAATCGCTTATGTGTCGCAGGTTGCGTCGCGGTCTAATGTAGCCTCAGCCTTAGACATTGATATACATAATATAAGTAAATGTAATTGATTTGATACTACAGTAAATAAACTTCAATTAACAGAAGCTTTGCTCCTTAACCTTATCGCTAGGGATGTATATAAAAATCTATTTATATAGGTAGATAGAAAAACATTACATAGAAAAGACCAAGGCAAATTAGCAAATCACGAGAAGAAGCCGTCATTGAGCGAATAATTTTATGTGCGTGCTTACAATTAGATACAAGGGCTATATACAAAGAATTTTAGACCGAATTTTCAAGGCCTTAATAGTCACATTACCTTACAACGCATTCTTACCATACCCGACAAATGGGAAAAGCACTTATCAGAACACTGTTGATTAGACAATCGCAGACAGTGTTACTTCTTGAAGTATTTTTACTCACCTTTATATACAGGGTGTAATTTTAAACACCATCAACCTCTTAAGAGCATTTACGCCGTACATTTCATACAAATTTTCAAGTTCTTATTTTACGATATGTCTGAACCGATTTTAACCTGTAAGTCCCGCGCGATACCGATTCTAAAAGATTCGGAGTCAAACAATAGAAAATCAATTGTATCTCATTAGCTGTCCTTGACCAATTAATGAAACTTCATACCCATAAGAACGATAAATAGGTTTAAAAAGTTAGTAGAAAACATTTTCGAAAAATAGTGTTACAGTTAAATTAGAGCGATTTTAAATTTTCCATACAAACAGAAATTTCCAATTATCTTTTTTTTAAATAATACATTTTGAAAATGTTTTCTACAAACAATTTAAAAACTTTGTATGCTGCTTATGTGTGTGAAGTTTCAGTTAATCGGTTCAGTCATTTCGAAAAATGAGGTCTTGATTTGTATGAAATGCATGCTCTTAAGGGGTCATTGTATCATCATTATGAACAACTTTTACTACGGGACCAAACCTGAAACAACTGTTCCCTACATTTTGACGAGTTAAGCGAACATAAATGTAGGGAACAGCTGATTTTTTTTTCGCGACTTCGATGAGTTGACAAACGTTCTACAGATGAAACATTAGACCTTATGGTGCAAAGCTACTGAATCTGAAAATCTATCTTTATGATGTCAGTGTATTTGAGACTTATGGTGTCTCTAATACATTATTGGGCCCAAGGCTTTAAAATGTAATCTAGGCGCTAATCTTGGTCAAATACTTTCATCCGTAGAAGTACCTACACAACGTTAGACTTACGCTAATATCGTGCTATTTCTATCTTTTTTCACTTTAAATCTAATGTAAGAACAGAGACGTAGAAACTTTCATCTCTCAGCTTGAGTAATAAAAGTTCTGGTTATTACACACTTTTTACATAACTTATACTAACCTGTAATTCAGATCTGATGTTTTTAATTTTATGTTTGTTTACAAAATTTAACTGATTGTATAAACACCTTTGAACTTCTCATAATTTAACAATAAACTGCAAAATAAACCCTTAGCCACTCTTTGAATTATAAATTATAACCAGAGGTCGGAATTAGGTACTCTTATAACTCTACTACTCTAATCTTCCCGGGATTTCTAATAGACAATCCCGTGTGGCCACATTGTGTGCTCCGCATTTCCGCTATTGTTTTCTTTTGTTCTCACAAGCTATGTTGTGCGAACTACAAATGTGGCAACATCGCGCGTGTGCGCATTGGAATTCTGAAACTTCGGACATCCGATGTCGTTGATGTCAATTTGGAAACGTCGCGCATGCAGTGGTTTAAATTGTGTAAAAGTAAAACAATTTTTTATTTAATAAATCACGGATTTTTTCTGCTCCTTAAAATTTTTCTCGGGATTTCAGGCATATCCACTTTATTCTTTCGCTGTATAAAATCAGTGTAAGTACATAAATAACTCTACCTAATTCCGACCTCTGAATATACCTTACACCGATCGGTTAAGTTGTGTGAGATATTAAAAACAAAAATGTATTTTCATTTTTATCTTCGATGTATTTATTACAAAATCATTTACGTACGTTAACGATTATTTTATATTACCCTCTAAATGTATCCAATAAGTATATTATAATGGTACTAATCGTTACTATGGACTGAATAATGCTTGTTACACATTCATTTCACAGCCAATATTTAACCTACCGAATTTACTAGTTCTATCATTAGACGAAATTGATGCAAATTATGAAGCTCAAGCTACTCGTAGTATATTTATGACGAATAAGCTAGGGTATATAAGCAGAATTGTTTTTATACAGCTTAACTAACTCCGTACTGGGGATGAAACATAAATAATTTTTAAAAGATTCTCCATCCAGTTATGAATAATATTTTTTTACGCCAAGGGTGCTAAAAGTTACGACTAATTTATGGATTTTGAAATGAGGACAACCTAAAGTTAGATGTTACTATGTAGGGTAACTGCTGTAGTAATTGGCCACGCTATAGTAACTGGCCACTCATAACAAAAGACGTAGAAACAAGGTAATATGAACTTATACAAAAATACAATAGATACAGGAATATTTTTTGTCATTTTCATTCATGGGCTTACTTGCATTATACCTTGTTTCTACCTCTTTTGTTATGAGTGGCCAGTTACTATAGCGTGGCCAATTACTATTGCAGTTACCGTATTTATTTATCTCCGTTTACAACCTAAAGTAGATATGAATCAATTGAACATTGGATTGTTAATTTTTAAATCATGTTCTGACCCTTTAATGCCGCGTGTACTCAAATAAGAACAAAACGAATGAGCGCTTTATACACTGCTTCTCGAAGCCATTGTTCAGGATTAATTATGAACTTTCAGGTAGATTTACAAATATTTGGGAAAATTAGTACTTTATGGACATGTTAGCCACTAAATACACGGCATATTCAATAAAATTTAATTAAAACAATTGGCAACATTATGCAATCAAACTAACAAGCCTCCAGTAACTAAACAAAACTATTTGTGCTATTACTTGGCTAAAAACTAAGAGAAATAGGTATTTAACAAAATATACGAATATATTAAGTTTATACATTAAAATAAAGTAGGTACTTAAAACTAAGGGTTATTTCTAATCTATTAGACAATTGTTATCTGTAACATTAGCTTAGCAATAGCGTAAATGCCAGTTTTTTTTTACAAAAAAATATAAATGAACAATAAAAATATCAATTTCTACCTTCTTTTATCTGGTTCTTAACATAAGTAATGTTTTAATAACTGACTTTAAAATACTGAGAAGAAAAAAACTAAATGTCTCAGCACTAGTTCGTTTTTTTTTTTATAATAAAACATTTCACCCATATGTACCTACTTGGATGATTTGTTGACCACCGAAGCCAACCAATGAGTTATCTTTAGGTACTTTTAGCGTAGTGCTTTTTTCTCGTTTAAACTTAGAAAACGATCTACAAAGAACATTAGTTAAAAGACTAGAATTTGTAAAACTATGTTACAAAATAAAACACATCCCCTGAAGTTTAAAATTTGAATACCTAATTCATTGGCACTTATAATATTGTAGTGTTAGTTTATTGCACATTCTCAAACAGAAACGCTGAAATCAATATTTTGTTACTAAATAAAAAATATTAATTCAATTAGGAAACCATTTTCTGAGCATAATTCAAACTAGTACAAACCTAAATGTATAATTTAACTAAAATATTAAAAAGAAAGAAAATACAATTAACTCTTTTTTATTTTTGTATATTTTACTAAAGTTAAATTACGGCAAGAGAGAATATTTTGGTAAGTTCTTAAGAGACGAACAAGTGTTTTTTACGGACTTTGTATACGTAGTAAATAATATACGAGTACTTACATACGTTCGTGAAAAAGAATTCAATAACTATTTCAGTACGATTTTACAACAGATTACTTACAAAACAAAATGCTCGTGTGTGTCAGCGCGTTGATCAATTACATTAAAATAAAGCTATGTAAGTGGAGTAATGAATTATGTAAAATAAGGTATGTATCTGAAGTTTTTAGAAAACATCACGATAATTTTAAATACACACTCTTGTTAACCCACAACAATACATTTGTGCAGGTACTTAAGATACAAAATTATTGGCATTCCTTATAAAATTAAACTGGCCAAGAGCGTGTCGGACCTCGCAAATGAAGGGTTCCGTAGTTGGGATGAATTTTTTCCCAAAAACAAACTTAACAGACATAGATATACTTCGGTCGATTCTCCAACTGCAAATGTGAGTTCGTGGATTATTACTCGTTAACTTGTAAAGCCTACTTAGCTGTGATAGTTTTCCTTTTAATTTCGTTACATATACTAGGTACTGCGTACTATCAAAATTTGTTTCACATATCCAAAAACAACCATTTAGCTGGCAAGGAGGTTGGGGAACACTTACAAAAAATAGCACTTTCTAAAAAACAAAAACTTTAAAGCTTAATATTACGCAAACGGATTGCTGAATCGAAAAATGGTTTTCACAGACCCGCAATATTTTTGAACATCCTATCCAACGATACCACACACCATGGGATAGGCGAGAAAAAATAAATATCGTCCCCACTTTACGTGGGGGGGGTACACCACAAAAAAATGTTTTACAAGATTGTGTTGTACCACTTTGTCTGCGTGACTAATACATATTAGTCACGCAGACAAAGTGGTACAACACAATCACACATGGATATACATATATCCATGCCAAATTATAGCTTCCTAGTACTAAGATTCTCTGAGCTAAGCCCGGGACCGACAGACAGACAGACAGACGGACATGGCGAAACTATAAGGGTTCTTTATTGACAACGGAACCCAAAAACCGACCTTTATAAAATCCAAAAACTGTTTACCACTTTAACGGGCATCATCGCACACGAGCAAGCGAGTTACAATATATTATCAACAAGCATTATATTATCCCTATACAACCGTAGTACCGCGCCTTACCGTTTGGTGCCCAGGCGCAGGAAATTCAGCCAATATTACGTGATTTTCATCTTCTTGCTGGTTTCCTCCAGCATATCCTTTATTTTCGTTAGGGGAGAACGCTTGCTGTCTCCCCCCTTTCCGATTGGAGGCGGGAGATGGATATGAAGAGGATCGCGAAGACGGGCCAGGTCTTTTTCTAATTTTGCTACCTGTAATATAAAATATTGTGGTATGGAAACGGTGCTCAAATTAGCATCTTGATAAAATCACATACAACCACC